>CM030795.1:25462422-26818256 GCA_018127125.1 Rhododendron griersonianum
CTAAGTATATTTTGAAATTTTTATGTGTTATATTATCTGTACAGGAGCCCAATTGACAAAACATATATTTTAGAAAAAACAGTCAAAACCCATACTCGATGTCGCGGCCGCAACCCATGGACCTCACAGCTGCTATCTTCGATACCGCATCTGAAATGTTCATCTTCAACAATTCTGTTTTTAAGATCTTAAAAGTTGATTAGTGATCATTCATGAAATGTGTTGTTATTAGTAAATTGTTAATTACTGATCCATGATTAATTGTTCGGTACTAGATTTAATTAATGTATTGATAAGATGACATGCATGTGTATAAAAGTTGATTAGTATAATTTTGCCAGTAACGAGCCTATATATTGTCTCATGTTTCGGAACTATATTAAAAAAAAAAAAAAAGAAGAAGAAGACGACTTAAGAGAATACTCATATTTAGAAACTGTAACTAACTCATTTATAAAGTAGCTGGTATTAGAAAATTAGTGAAACAAGGAGTCTATTAGTATGAATTAGTGAGACTAATGATAACTGGTAATATCACTCCTAAAATCATGCGCCGTATATAAAAATACAAAAGAAGTGAGGCATAGATATTATCACACACTTTAATTATAAGATATGATTTTGCTAAGGGAAAGCTTAGGAATAATGAATTTAGTATCAGTGTCCATGGAATTTATTTGGAAGGGAAAAGGTATACGGTAGGAAGAAAAACAAAACTTGAAAAGTCTAATACTAAATTATCTTCTCTAGGAGTCAAACTATTAAAATCTTAAATAAAAATAAGAAAAATCTATACTTCATTAAACACAACTTCATACATGGTCAGATTAGCAAAAAAAGTGATCATTTTGCAAAAGAAACATTATGTCCTTGTCGAACCCTAAACCTGATACTCCAAGGTAACCCAAGGTTTACGAAATAACTGTTCAATTCTCAAATAATAGAAATTACTAAAATGAACCTATGTGCGAAATCCTAATGAAACCCAAAAGTCATAAGGACAAATCCGAATACTTCATGTGAAATTATTCTGCCTTTTGAACTGTTGATAATGTTATGCTTTCGTAATTTTTTTATGAATTGTTGTTATTGTTGATCCACTTACAATTACTCTGGCATCGAAGCATATTGAAATCGTTGAGAGGTTAGTTTGGACTTAAGCTCACTGGAGGTAGGTGTACGGTGGTTCACTTATCCTGTGTATGTGGTTATATTATGATCTGTTTGCTCGTCATTTGAAATAATTGTTTTGCCGATTGAACCGGGAATGTAGAAAGGATATTAGGGACGTTGGATGAGTTGTGGACTTAGAGAAATTTTGTAGATGTTGTTCTGGTTAACGGAAAAGGGAAACAGATGAAAGGTTGTGGGCTTAGCAGGACCTCAGGGGTGGCCTGACAGGACCTTGTGTTCTCGGGGGTAGTCTGGTAGGACCTTGAGGGCAGCCTGAAAGACTCGGTGTAACTAGGGTGGCCAAGCAAGACTTCAGGTGTAGCCTGGCAGGACCTCAGGTATTGAGGGTAGCCTAGCAGGACCTTGAGGGCAGCCTGATGGAGATAGAATTATGAGAGTAGCCTACTAGGACCTCGGGATGTTGAGGGTAGCCTAGTAGGACCTGTAAAGTATGTCTAGTGAAATTCTGAGTTTGGAACGTGGTGAATACTGGGGTGTTGGAATGATTATAGAAGTTGAGATTCTGAAATTTACTTAAGTTGATGGTTATATAATGAAATAAGTGTTGTGCTCTTCGACTCTTACCTCCTTTTATTATAAATGCGATTACTTGTAGTGTAAGGGTTAATGGGTAGGATTTATCTACTGAGTGTCAAAACTCATTTTAGTGTCATTTGGCCTGGCGTTTCATGCCAGATATTCAGAAGACGAGAGGTGATCAACACTTTCAGGAAGAGAACCCAGTTGTTGAGACTGAGCAAGAAGAAGCTTGGAACCCGTATCAGAATTAGAGTTCTACTCTATCCATTTTGTTAAATAAAGGTTTCAAATTTTTGTATCCGTACCCTTAGATGCTCTGATTTATTTTTAGTACTGAATTTTCAGATTTCAAGAAATGTAATCTTAAATGGTTGTTGTTATTATTATTTTTTAGACTCAAATTATGTTTACCGTTAATCTGAATTTTAAAGCTTCAGCTGCTAAACTCTGTTTTGGAGATTAATTTACCTATATTCATTTTTAAGATTTATTAAATCAATTGAAAATGATTTAACTAATGTTTTCAAAAATCGGGGCGTTACAATCTTTCTAGTTATGAGTGAGTAGTTTTTAAGGCTTGGTCATGGGGTGATTAGCACCTCATGGCTTGAGTTAATATTGTTTTTCTCATCATAAAGTTTCAATCTTGGGTTCGAAAATCAAGTTAGTTCGGGTTCGTTTGTCAAATTGTTAAGGTGTTAACCTCTTTGATCATGTGTAGGCAAAAGCGTGCTACTTGCCACACATGAAGCTTGGAGCTATGTCGCTCGAGGCGTTCGCCAAATGAATTCTAGAACTCGCTTGGTATTCGAACCACAATTCCTCTAGGTTGAGAAACTTAGTTGTGTATCTCAAACCGAGTCATAGGATGAGAAAAGTGGTTTGACTTCAGTCGTGGGTGTTAGGATCTCCTAGACCTAACTTTCCGTTTTACATTAGTTAAATCTTCGTTCAATTTATCCGTTTATTTTTCACTGTTTAAAGTAAAACAAAGTTGGTTGTCTAAACGCCGAAAACCGTGCTTACATCTATAAATCCATCCAAGCCGTAACAAATATTCCCTTGGGTACGATACCCGGTCTTCCGGATTATTATGCTTATCTCGATGTATTAAACCCTATGCTTGGGGTGTTATTCCATTATATCGGAGACGACGAAGCAAAAATTTATCTGAAAATGTGAAAAATGTGTTTGACGTTTCACAAGTGCTTTTGTTCGGGGTTTTTTCATCTAGGAGCCCCCTGCCTTAGTGGATTGCTGTAGCTAAAGCAGAAATTCAATAAGACAGAAGAATGGATAAACAAAGGAGACAAAGAGTTCCAAGCCCCTTCGTCCAAGCTGAACCAGAAGAAATGGGGCTACGAAAATTTCGCCACATGACAACCGAATGTTATAGTACCTTATCTGAAGGTGCCAAAAACGTTCTAAGCGTGAACGAATGGGGTAAGAGTGCCTAAGCCCGAAGGCAAACCAATGCCCTTAACGATGGACAATTGGGTGAAAGTACTAGAGCCCGAAGGCAAACCAATATCCCGACGGAGGGACTATTGGGTGAAAATGTCTGCGCCTGAAGGCTATGACTCGAGCTAGATAGTATGCCCAGCAAACCAAACTCCAAACTGAATAAACACGAGTAAAAGAGAAATAAATCTCCATTTAAGAAAACGCCCGAAGGCTTACAATGTGAACAAAAGTAAAAAAGCAAAGAACAAAACAAAGGAGAAAGGGAGGACGCCGAGACTACCCATGCAACTTCCTAAGTTTTTGGGCGTTCCAAGGGTTACCGATCGGCGTGCCATCCATCTTTGCAAGTTTGTAAACTCCATGGCCGATCTTATGTACCACACGGTAAGGGCCTTCGTAGGGATCCTTGAGCTTGGTCAACTTGCTTGCCAAGGTAACCATTTGAAGAACAAGATCGCCAACGTTAAATGGACAAGCCCGAACGTTCTTGTTATAGCCCCTAGCCACTTCTTGTTGGTACGCGGCGTGACGAAGATTGGCGTTGTCACAAAGCTCTTCAGCAAAGTCCAGCTTAGTACCCACGAGAGCGTTGTTATCCACTGAATGAAAATTCTCCGTCCGAGCCGTGGGAATCAAGGTGGACAAGGGGAGGACAGCTTCCATGTCGTAAGCCATTGAGAACGGCGTGCGGCCAATGGATCTCCGATGGGTGGTGCGGTAAGACCACAAAACGTGAGGCAGCTCATTAACCCACTTGCCGAGTTTTCGATCCAAACGTCGCTTGAGCCCTCGAGTGATAGTCTTGTTGGAAGCTTCGGCCTGGCCGTTGCCTTGGGGATAAGCCACAGATGAATTGTGGATCGTGATGTTGTGCTTCCTGTAAAAGGTCTTAATATCGGCTGCAACAAACTGGGAGCCGTTGTCCGAAAGGATCGCGTAGGGTACACCGAACCTTGAAATGATGTGCTTCCAGATGAAGCACTCTACGTCTCTCGCAGTAATCTTGATCAACGGTGAAGCCTCCACCCATTTAGTGAATAAGTCGGTGGCTGTGAGCATATACTCGAATCCTCCAAGCGCCTTCGACATTTTGCCGACGATGTCAAAAGCCCAGACCGCGAATAATGGCCACGGACTAGTGATCATTTTAAGAGGGAAGGCAGGTTGATGGATGAGGGATGCATGCTTCTGACAACGAACACAGCGCTTCACATGTTTTGATGATAACCGTTATCGTGTGGCGATGTTCCTAGCCATGGGAATATCCACGATCTTGGTTTATGAAGTGGAACCAAACAAGCATGATTAATCTGTATGGCGATGCCCCGTTTGGGAGGTGTAAACACTCAGATTCAAGAGAAGATGCAAAAGCAAATGCATGAGAAAAAACCATACCTCAAGGATCCGTCGACGCTGCCTCCGAACCAAAGCCTCAGCACTTTGATAGGCACCTAGCCATTCCTGTACAATCTCAACAGGCACTTGTACAGATAACCTAGCATTTCAAACATAGAAATACGAGATAAAGCAGGGAGACCAAGTCGAAAATGAGCTAATTCTTGTGAAGACGCGGCTGGCAGTGTGTAAAGCTGAGTCGAACAAGGGGTAAGCGCCAAGCGCTCCTCCTCTCCATCATCAGAATGGAAGGAGACAAAGGAAGGGGCCCGTGGCCAAACAGAAGCAACAGGAGGAGCTGTAGCAGTTGGGGCCAAGTAAAGACGGCAATACTCCATATAATCTCCCTCCTGGAGAAGCAAACCTGCCCAGTCTCTAATCCGAACATTCCTCAAATCTTCCTTAGACATTAAGGAAGTGAATCTCATCGACGTCGGAGCGGAGGAGGAGCGAACTGAAGAGCCTCGGCTCGTGGACGCCACTGGCTAGCCACTCTATCACCCAAGAACCAAGCTCAGCAAAAGGGACCCTCAAGCAAGCTGCGAGTACGGTCCAAGACTCTAGAGTGTGCAAGAGCAGCGTCTTCAGGTGCGCTACTCCAAGGATCGAAACGCACCTGCAAACAAGGTCGAATCAGCCACAATACAAGGATATGGAAATCTAAAGACAAGGAATACAAATGGAGAAGAGAGGCACCTGGTCGACCGTCAATCGGTCCAAAACTCGCCGCCACTCGGGAAGGCTCAGAATAGGCGACCGTGGCTTCCGTTGACCCGCTAACCATCGCTCATAGCGAGGAATACAATTTGCATCCTCATTCTTCGTGCCAGGGGGAAACTGGAGAAGATGCTCGAAGGCCCAGAGCTGAAAAATGAATTAGCAAACAGAGTTCAATACTATGAGAAATCAGAATAGGAAAGGAAGCAAAGGAAAAGGATGAATACCTCAAGCACCCGGTAGTGACCACAAAGGATGAGACTCTTGTCTCATGAACAAGCTCCGAGATTGCCATACAAGGTAGCCAAAGAAGACGCTCCCCAGTCAAACTCCCGAATAGCCTCCAAGTGCTGCAGAGGAGCCACAAACTGCGTATGCACCAAACCATCCTTGTTGGCAAACAACGTTTGCCCAAAGAGATAGAGAAGGAAGGCTCGTGTCAGCTGTTCGACGCTCACTTGAGTAAGGATGTCAGCCTTCATGAAAGTTTTGCTCAACCAAGCAACGTCAACGTGGCCTCGAGAATGAAGAGGGGGCACCTTGCCCAAGAACCACTCCAAAGCCCCTACTCGCTCCCAAAGCCTGGGGTCAACTCGAAGAGGAGCTCCGCCTACTCGTAGGCCAGTAAGCAATGAAAAGTCACCTGGCGTAATCGTCATCTCACCAGCAGATGGGAAGTGGAATGTGTTGGTGGTGTCCCACCATCTCTCTACCAACGAAGTCATCAATGACCAGTCAATCTTCGGAAGATTGAGACCCAAGATGAATGTCTCGAAACCTGCAGCTCGCACTAACTCTCGGGCTGGCTCCGGCAATGCTAGGAACCATTTATGCACCTCCTTGCCTCCTCCACGAGCCTTCAATCTCCTGTTTCTCTGCAAAAATCCACCACGGAAGAAGGGAGTTAATCTCATGATTGCATTAAAAAAAGGGCTAGGGGCATCAAATTAACATTTAAGAGCATGCATTGCCTAAACAGGGGCAAGGGTATTTTAGTCTTTTTAAACAAAACAATTTCGACCCAACCACGGGTCCTTCTCACCCATGCCCCTAGCTAAAAGGGATTTCATCCCGAGAATGAAATTCATCTTTAAATCATGCGATATTAAACTCCTAACTAAAGTAAATCTTTTACTTTTCAGGAAACTTACCGGGATATTGAGGACACTCAAGTGTTGCTCGGGCTCCCTGTGAACCACCTCGGTCTCTGGATCACCAACAGGAGGGCAGTACTGCAAGAAACTACCATAACCTAACCTACACGAAGGAAGAACGTAGGTATCAGCAACAAACAAGCCCGGCTCCTCAATCGCCTCCTCGTCGGAAGAGGGATACTCGCACCTGCATGGAGGGTGCGAGGACAAACCCTCAACGTTCGTAGAAGATGATGGCGGCAAATCACTGGCTTCAAAAGGTGGCACGGCCATTACACTCAAAACAAGAGAAAAGGAAAAAAGAAAGTGACAATGGCAGCCAAACACAGCAACGGTCGAAGACCGGTGGTGGCCGAAACTGGCAGTGGTGGCCGAAAGAACGACGGTGGCTGGACTACGGTGGTCGGAAGTACGGAAGGATGGTTCGGTTTCGGACGAGAGAAGAGAGAAAGAAGGAGAAAGAAAAGATAAGCCGTGAAATCGATTAAACTGAACTTAAATCGATTTTCCAACTTTTGGCTTTCTCACGGCCGAGACATCCATTAAGCGGCCGAGAAATCAATCCCCTGGCTCTTCAATCTATTTACTACAATAACATCAGATCTTGCTCAATACACCAACTCAAGTAATTATGAAGTTTTGGGTCCATGACCAACAGAAGCAAAATCAAGCCAGCCTTGGGGGCATTCCCGAGCAAAAGCAACGTGATCAGAACTAGCCTTGGGGGCATGCCCGAACATAGAAAACACCATAACTAGCTCTCTCTCCGTAGCAGTAAGCTCACCAGATGCTGGTCACTTGACCAACTATAAACTCTACGCCATGCTCACTACCGTCAAGATCACTATTTCAAGCAGCTCTACAGGCTCTACTGCCTCTACGCCCGTACCCACCAAGCCACTTAGCACCACCCCCCTACTCAATAGCTCAGCGGCTCCGCACCTATAAACATCACAGTGGCTCCACGCCTGCTTTAGCGGCTTTACGCCCATGCTCACCGTTTCAAAAGACTTAATGACCTATGATCACTATCATAGTCACCTAGCAATTTCCTCAACAGCACCACGTGCTCAAAACCGTTTGTCAGCTCTATGCTCACCATCTCGGCAGCACCTTTGTTTCAAGCTCCCATCAAGCGGCTCTACGCCCGCTAAACAGCTCCAAACTCACCATTACCAAGCAACTCTATAAGCAACTCACTCACCACCTCAGCGGCTCAACGCTCATATGCAGTACTCCAGCGACCCAACGCCCATGTTCACCACCTCCGCAGCTCTTCGCCCATAATCACTTCAGCAGCACCACGTACTCATCAGTATTATCGCCCTTAACAGCCCCATGCTCAATGGTTCCATCACTATCAATAGCTCAACAGCTTTAAGCTCACCTTCACCTAGCAAATGCTCAACTCAGCAGCACCGCGCTCACTCAACAGGCTCTACGCCCATATCTACTATCTCAACGGCTCTACGCCTGTATCCACCATCTCGACGGCTCCACGCCCGTATTCACCCCCTTAACAGCTCTACGCTCGCTACTTCAGCTGCTCTAAGCCCATTATCTCAACTGGCTCTACGCCGTAAACAATCCTCAACTGGCTGCACGCCGCCTTCAACAAGATATCATCTATTCTCAAGCTCTATTCTTGAATGCTCAAAATCTAACATTTTGAATGCTCGAAGCTCTTCGAATGCCCAACCACTGTGTACTAGATGCTCAGGTTCTACACTTGAATGCTCAAGCTCTATGCTTGAATGCCCAACCACTGCGTACTGGATGCTCAAAGCCTGTACTTTGAATGCTCGGATTCTACCCTCCGAATGCTCAAGTCCAGAATTTGAAAGAAGCTCTATGCTTAAATCCAACACACATGACGGGCCCGTGCACATAAGCATCAATTGCATCACCATTGTCACATCGAGTCTGCATCATCATATCTGCTCACAACCAATCATCATCATCATCATCATCATATACATATTTTGCATATCTATCTCTCATGAAGCAGGTCAATCCTGCAATCAATCGGTTGTCTACGCCTCGGTTTTATTGATCGGTCCAGCGCCTCGATCCTTTGGCTCTACGCCAAAACTTATGATGAGAAAGCTCCATGCACAGACCATCAGAATGCAACCGTCTCTATGCCTCGATTCAAATCACATCAAACTCTAAGATTTGACTTCTCAGGCTCTCGCCTTGTGAATGCAACTCGCTCTACGCCTCAAATCTGTCAAGCTTCTCAAGCTCTCGCCTTGTGACCACAACTGGCTCTACACCTCGGTTCCATCACGTCAAAGCTCTAAACTCTCCAGGCTCTCGCCTCATGACTACAACCAGCTCCGCGCCTCAGTTCCTGCATCTCAACGCTCCGTGCTCCAGTTACTGGCCTCGCGCACCCTCATATCTCAAAAACTGGCGTCCAAATTCATCCTCAGCAAATGATTTGGATTCCACCCCAGTTACATCAATTCCTTTCAGCTCATTCGTAAGGATAGGCTACCCTACTGAGCTCCCCTCAGTCAAAGTAAGGATGATCAAGAAAAGCAAAACGACTCACCTGCTATGTATTGGTCTACCCCAAAATTATGAAGATGCTCACTATAGGGAGGTATTCCCGAACAGGTACAGCTAGTGGCCGAACACGTGGCATGCCAGATCCGTGTAAAGAGAAAAGTGATATGGGACTCCATACAAGATTGACGACGACGATAAGATCCGGTGATACGAGGAGTCACTGGATCAGATAGTCTGTTCGGAAGAAAGGGACCAAAGACATGAGAAGTCATTAGTTGGTGCAGTCTGTTCGGCTGAGATGGGTCAAAGACATGAGAAGTCATTAGTTATTGCAGTCTGTTCAGTTGAAGTATGTGCCGAACAGATGGAATCATCTGGAAGAACGTAACTTTAAGAGATAAAGACGGTGGGTATGTTCTAGAGAAAGAGCCCAATATTCAGTAAAGATAAGTAAGAAGACAGTTCTATGATAGAACGAGTCCCATGAAGGGCAGAATCCCTGTGAGTAAGGGGTCTCGATTAATTGGGCGAGGGAAATCCCAGGAAAGCCAGGATTCCTGTACGAGGCAGGAGACCTAGGGCAATAAGGATGCTTGGAGAGCAAGCAAACGTATGATTATAAATACAAGGTAAACCTAGAGGTGAAAGGTATGCAATAAGTTGCATTCGCTCCATACTTTCCTATTGATAATTAGGGTTTGATACTGTACGAGATACTAACTTAGGCATCGGAGGGCCTTTGCCATGAGAGGCAAAGGTGCGCTCACCCCTTGTCTGTTTTACAGGTTAGGGTTCAGGCGAGGGCATTAGGGTTTCGATTGGACAGCACGTGAGGAGACGAGATTCAGTGCTGTTCTAGGTACTGTTTGTTTTTCTCCACCTACAATTGGCGCCGTTTGTGGGAAACGAAGGAGTTCCCTTTTGAAATACGACCATGGTGGAAGTAGATCCAGTCACACCGCTCACTGAAAAGAACCAGGCTGGTGGGGGAGGAGACAAATCCCCACCAGGTGCTCCGAGAAAGCCTACTGGCGGGCATGGCAAGAGGATGACAAGCAAAGATCCTCTTACCATCCAAGATGACTCCAAGAATAAGGAGGGCAGAACGGCTACAGCCTCCACGCGAAGGAGCAAATCCCATCAAAGGGGAGAGTCAGTCGCGCATTCAAGGAGTGTGCATAACAACGAGGACATCCTCGACAAAAAGAGGCAGGAGGTCGAGGAATATGCTCGATTAATTCGGAAAAGGGAACATGAGATCCGAGAGTTAAAGCGAATCCGAGAACATCCTGAGGACTCTAGGCTTTCACAAGGGCATTCCAAAGGGAACAGAGGGGCTATAGTGGCGTATAAAGCAGCTCCCTCACAAAGAAGAAATAGGAGTCCTACTCCGAGGAAGAAAAGAGCTTCTTCACGAAGAAGAGGAAGCAGAAGCCCAAGTAGAAGTCCCGGCAGAAAAAGATCTTCTCCACGAAAAAGGAGAAGTAGAAGCCGAAGCTCCTCACCCGAGGAAAACACTCGCAAACACCATAGGGACAGGTACGCGAGACCTGATTCCCATTGGAATAAGTCTGGGGCTCGAAAGACCAAAAAGAATGGAGAAGGGGCCATGTCTGCACGAGAAGCAGCAAGGGAAGCCCTAAGTAATATAGCAGCATCCCCGTTCGCGAGGAGGTTGCGGGATGCACGACTACCGAGCAGAGTGAAGCACGGTACATTTATTCTGTACGAGACAGATGTGGATCCCGTCGCTCACATGCAGCATTACCAACAAGCTATGTTTATGCATGATGGGGATGATGCCATCATGTGCAAGATGTTCCCGTCCAGTTTGGGAAAAGTTGCTCTGTCTTGGTTCCATACATGATTGGGCACAACTGGCAGAAGAGTTCACTGCTCGGTTTTTGACAAGTAGGAGGGCCCCTAAAACATTCGAAAGCCTCTCCACGATGAAGCAGAGGGAAAACGAGCCGATCAGAGACTACGCTAAGAAATATTGGGAGACTTTCAATGAGATTGACAGTTGCAGTGAGGATTATGCAATCGCTACGTTCAAAACTGGTCTACCTATCCGGGGAGAGCTATGCCGGTCTTTGAACATGCACCCTGTGCAAACATTGGCAAGGCTGATGGAGCGAATAGAGCAACATGCAAGAATGGAAGATGACATACTCCGAGAAGATGGTAAGGCCGTGGCCGAACAGCTAAAAACCCCGGCAAATAGGGTAGATAGGCAGGAGCCCAAGACCTATAGAGAAAAGAAAGAGTATGGGCAGGCTAAGAAAGAGCCATACAAGGAAAAGCAGGCACCTGATCCTAAGTCCTTCTTTTCAATTACCACTATTTGGAAGGAGCCCATCTATAGGATTCTTTATCGAATAAAGAATCAACCATACTTCAAGTGGCCCCCAGCCCTAGGAGGAGATAAAGATGCAAAACGTGCTACGAATCAGCACTGCAGTTACCACAAGGATTGGGGCCACATGACCGAGGATTGTGAAATGTACAAGAGACATCTCGATGACTTAGTCTCTCGCGGCTACCTTAAGGAATTCATTCAGGAAGATCCTAAAGATAAAGGGAAGGCCATGGAGTTGGATTACGAGCAGGATCCTAAGGGAGTGATCCATATGATACATGGATTGGCTACACCTTATACGAGAAATGAGGTGAGGCTGCTACAAAGGCAAGCCAAGCACAACCACCACGTTATGCGGTTGGGGAACAAAAGAGGGCGAGAGAGTGACATATGCAAAGAGAGCATGTCTTTACAGACGAGGATCTGGGAGAAGTCCAGATGCCCCATAACGATGCATTAGTCATAACCCTACAAATTGGGGAATATGACATTGAGAGAATCCTGGTAGATTCAGGGAGCTGTACAGAAGTCTTGTACTACGATGCTTTCAAGAAGTTGGGAATATCTGGGACAAATTTGGAACAATCAATAACACCCTTGGTTGGGTTTGGTGCAGGAGCAGTTTGGCCCCTTGGAAAGGTAACACTGCATGTTCAGGCTGGATCAGTGGTCTTAAGAACTGATTTTTTGGTTGTAGGTGTCCCATCCTCCTATAATGCGATTATAAGGAGGACTTGGTTACATAAGATGAAGGCTGTTTCCTCTACATATCACCAGATGGTGAAATTCCAGGGTCTAACGGGGTCGAAAAGATCAGGGGTAATCAGAAAGCAGCACAACAGTGCCTGATTTCTATCATAAAGAAAGTCCCGAAGGCCCATCAGGTTCATGCAGTAGAACTACCAGATCAGCCAACTGTTGAGGATGTTGGAAGAAATCCAGCAGAGAAAGTAGTGGAAGGTCTAAAGAAGATACAGATCAACGAGACTGATCCTGAGAGGTATTTTCTAATTGGGGAATCACTGCCGGACGAGGAAGAATCCAGATTGGTGGGTTTCTTAAAAGATCACGTTGATGTGTTTGCTGTAGGGAGGTGTTCCCGAACAGGTGCAATTAAGGGCCGAACACGTGATGTACCAGATCCGTGTAATGAGGAAAGTGATATGGGATCCCATATAAGATGAATGGCGGCGGTAAGGTCCAGTGCTACGAGGAGGCACCGTATGAGACAATCTGTTCGGCTAGGACAAATTCGGTGACATGAGAAGTCATTAGTTGATATGTTCTGTTCGGCCTAGATGGGCCAGTGGCATGAGAGGTCATCTACTTGTACAGTCTGTTCGGTAGGGGTATATGCCGAACAGATGGAGTTACTTGATAAAACGTTGTCTTAAGGGATAAGGCAATAGGGGTGCTCTGTAAGACGAGCCCGATATACAGCAAAGATGAGTCAAGAGACAGTCCTACTAAGAGATGAGTTATGTGGTAAGAAGAGGTCCTATGAGGAAGGGATCTCAGTTGATTGGGTAAGAGATTCCCAGAAGAGCCAAGTTTCCTGTACGAGACAGGAGGCCTGGGACGAGAAGGATGCTTGAAAAGCAAGCATGCTCATATCTATAAATACGAGGTAAACCTGGAGGGAAAAGGTACGCAATAAGTTGCATTCATTCTACACTTTCCTACTGATAATTAGGGTTTTTGATACAGTACGAGATACTAACTTAGGCATCGGAGGGCCTTTGCCACGAGAGGCAGAGGTGCGCTCACCCCTTGTCTGTTTTACAGGTTAGGGTTCAGGCGAAGGGATTAGGGTTCCAGTTGGACAGCGCGTGAAAGAAGGAGATTCGGTGCTGTTCTAGGTGTCATCTATTTCTCTCCACCTACAATTGGCGCCGTCTGTGGGAAACGAAAGAGTTCCCTTTTTGAAATACGACCATGGTGGAAGTAGATCCAGTCACACCGATTAATGACAAAAACCAGGCTGGTGGCGGAGGGGATAAGTCCCCACCAGGTGCTCCGAGAAAGCCAACTAGCGGGCATGATAAGAGGACCACGAGCAGGGATCCTCTTGCCATCCATGACAACTCCAAGAGCAGGGAGGGCAAAACGGCTACAACTTCCACGCGAAGGAGCAAATCCCATCACAGGGGAGAATCAGTTGCACATTCAAAAAGTGTGCACAGCAACGAGGATATCCTCGATAAAAAGAGGCAGGAAGTCGAGGAATATGCTCGACTGATACGGAAGAGGGAACACGAGATCCGAGAGTTAGAGTGGATTCGTAAACATCCCGAGGATTCTGGGTTAGCAGAAAGGGGGTCCAAGGGAGATGGGTTGGTCATGGTGCAGTACACAAAGGCTCCTTCACGAAGGAGGAGGAGCAGGTCCAGAAGCCCCACTCCTCCCAAAAAGAGAGCTTCTTCACGAAAAAGAAGAAGCAGGAGTCCAAGCAAGCAAAAGACTCCCCCACGTTACAGAAAAAGCAGAAGTCGAACTTCCTCGCCTGAAGAAGGCATAAGAAAACACCCCAGGGACAGGTATGAGAGACCTGATGGTGATTGGAACAGGGCATTGGCCCGCGAATCCAAAAAGCAAGAGGATGGGTCTATTACTGCACGTGAAGCAGCAAGGCGGGCCCTGAGTAATATAGCAGCGTCACCCTTTTCAAAAAGGCTGCAGGACGCGCGTCTGCCGAGCAGAGTGAAGCACGGGTCGTTCGTGCTTTACGAGACAAGTGCAGATCCCGTTGCTCATGTGCAACATTACCAACAGGCAATGTTCATGCATGATGGGGATGATGCCATCATGTGCAAAATGTTCCCTTCAAGCTTGGGAAAGGTGGCTTTATCGTGGTTTCATAAGTTGGAACCACGTTCCATAAGAGGATGGACACAGTTAGCAGAAGAGTTCACTGCTCGGTTCTTAACAAGTAGAAAGGCTCCCAAGACATTCGAAAGTCTCTCAATGATGAAGCAGAAGGACAACGAGCCGATCAGAGACTACGCAAAGAAATACTGGGAGACCTTCAATGAGATAGACAGTTGCAGTGAGGAGTATGCTATTGCAACCTTCAAAACTGGCTTGCCTGTTCGGGGAGAGTTACGCCGGTCATTGAATAAGCATCCTGTGTCATCGCTGGCCAGGCTAATGGAGTGTATCGAACAACACGCAAGGATGGAGGATGACATACTCCGGGAGGAAGGCAGAGCTGTTGCCGAACAGCCAAAAACTCCAGCAAAGAAGTTTGATAAGCCAGAGCCCAAGACCTATAGGAAAGAATATGGGCAAGCTAAGAAAGAGCCTTACAAGGAAAAACAGGCGCCTGATCCAAAGTCGTTCTTTTCGATAACCACGGTTTGGAAAGAGCCAATCTACAGGATTCTTTATCGAATAAAGAATCAGCCTTTCTTCAAATGGCCCCCAAGTCTAGGTGGAGATAAGGAAGCAAAACGTGCTACGAATCAGCACTGCAGTTACCACAAGGATTGGGGTCATATCACAGAGGATTGTGAGATGTACAAGAAACATCTCGATGATTTGGTCTCTCGTGGTTACCTTAAGGAATTTATTCAGGACGATCCCAAAGATAAAGGGAAAGCAATGGAGTTGGATTACGAGCAGAATCCTAGGGGGGTAATCCATATGATACATGGATTGGCCACACCTTATACGAGGAATGAGGTGAGATTGATGCAGAGGCAAGTTAAGCATGACCAGTATGTTATGCGAGTGGGAAACAAGAGGGGGCGAGAGAATGATATGCCCAATGAAGCTATAGTCTTTACAGATGAAGATCTGAAAGAGGTCCAGGTGCCCCACAACGATGCATTAGTCATAACCCTACGAATTGGGGAATATGACATTGAGAGAATCCTGGTAGATTCTGGGAGCTGTACAGAGGTATTGTATTACGATGCATTCAAGAAGTTGGGGCTGAAGCAGACAGATTTGGAACAGTCTATTACGCCTTTGGTTGGATTTGGTGCAAGTGCAGTATGGCCCCTTGGAAAGGTGACAGTGCCCGTTCGGGCAGGAACAGTGGTCCTGAGAACGGATTTTTTAGTTGTAGATGTACCATCCTCCTATAATGCAATCATAGGAAGGACTTGGTTACACAAGATGAGAGCTGTTTCTTCCACCTATCACCAGATGGTGAAATTCCCAGGGTCCCACGGGATCGAAAAGATAAAAGGGAACCAAAAATCAGCACAACAATGCTTGATTTCAATCATCAAGAAAGTTCCGAAGGCCCATCAAGTTCATACAGTAGAGGCAGATCAACCAACTGTTGAAGATGTTGGAAGAAATCCAACAGACAAAGTAGTGGAGGGCCTAAAGAAAATACAGATCAACGAAACAGATCCCGAAAGGTATTTTCTGATTGGAGAAACACTACCGGATGAGGAAGAGTCCGAATTAATAAGTTTTTTGAAAGAACATGTGGATGTGTTTGCATGGGTACCAGAGGAGATGCCTGGGGTGGATGCAGATGTGATCTGTCACCACCTAAATGTCGACCCACAGCATAAGCCCGTTATTCAGAAGAGAAGGGCAGCTATGCAGCATGTTGACGCTGTTATTGAAGAAGTGGATCGTTTGCTAGAGGCTAAAGCAATACGAGAGGTCTATTACCCAGAGTGGCTGTCCAATACTGTAGTTGTAAAGAAGAAGAATGGGAAGTGGCGTGTCTGTGTAGACTTCACAGACTTGAATAAAGCTTGTCCTAAAGATAGCTTCCCTCTCCCAAGGATTGATCAATTGGTTGACGCCACTGCTGGGTATGAACGAATGAGTTTCCTCGACGCATATCGAGGATACCATCAGATTGCCATGTTTGGGCCTGATCAGGAGAAGACTTCTTTCATTACACTGCGAGGGTTGTACTGCTACAGCGTTATGCCTTTTGGGCTAAGAAATGCAGGGGCGACTTACCAAAGGCTGGCTACAATCATGTTCAGGAAGCTTCTTGGCCAGACTATGGAGGTATACATAGACGATATGGTAGTCAAGAGCAGGACCAGGCAGGGGCACATTCAGGACTTGAAAGAAGCCTTTGGAATTCTGAGGAAGTACAAGTTGAAACTCAACGCCTCGAAATGTGCGTTTGGAGTTGGCTCTGGGAAATTCCTGGGCCACCTAGTGACTCTGAGAGGAATCGAGGCAAATCCTGATCAGATAACGGCCTTATAAAAGCTTCAAAGTCCTAAGACTACGAAAGAAGTCCAGAGGCTGACAGGGATGGCTGCGGCCCTAAACAGGTTCATCAGCCGTTCAAGTGACAAATGTAGGCCTTTCTTCCAGTTGCTCAAGAAAAGAAAGGGATTCGAATGGGGAGCAGAATGTGAGCAGGCATTCCAAGACTTGAAAAAGTATTTGGCTCAAGCTCCCCTCTTGTCAACTCCAGACCCAGGTGAGATTTTGGTTTTGTATCTGGCAGTTTCTGAACATGCTGTAAGTGCGGTTCTGTTAAGGGACAAGGGACCCGAACAGATCCCAGTTTATTATGTAAGTAAAACACTTCTAGACGCAGAAACGAGGTATCTGCCCCTTGAGAAACTGGTCCTTGCATTAAGGACGGCAACACGAAAGCTGCCCCATTATTTCCAAAGCCACAAAGTTGTGGTATATACGGAGTTTCCCTTAAGATCACTGCTACGAAAGGCAGATTTCTCTAGACGGATCTCAACTTGGTCTGTTGAGTTAAGTCAGTATGATATTGACTATCAGCCGCGCACTGCAATCAAGGGTCAAGTATTGGCTGATTTTGTGGCGGAATTTTCACCAACTGTAGCACCTCGGCCTCCTACGAGACAGGAGCAGAAAGTTGAACTATCTAAGAGGAAAGGGAAGGCCCCTGCCGAACAGGATCCTTTAGAATGGAAATTATTTGTCGATGGTTCTGCCTGTAACACTGGTTCAGGTATTGGCATTGTTTTGTTCCCTCCTGAGGGTGTTATGTTGGAATAGTCTGTTCGGCTGGGCTTCAGTGCATCAAATAATGTAGCCGAGTATGAGGCTCTTCTGGTTGGCTTGAACAGTGCCAAAACTCTGAAGGTTAAGAGAATCAGGGTTTACTGTGATTCACAGCTGGTGGTGAATCAACTGTCCGGTGAGTATGAAGCTCGAAATGAGAAGATGACAGCCTACGTGGAGGCAGCCAAAACTCTACTTAATACCTTCGAAAGGGTATGTATAGAACAGATAAGTTCCGGACAGAATTCTCATGCAGATTCCTTGGCTTGGTTGGCTGCAGCTGTACCAACTGAGTTCAAGCGAAAGGTAGCCGTGGACTACTTGGCCGAGCCGAGCATCGGAAGAAGTATGAACTTGGTCCTAGACGTGAACCAAGGACCAAGTTGGATGGATCCAATCGTAGAGTTTTTACGAGATGAAACTCTCCCTACGGATAAAAAAGAGGCACACAAAATCAAAACCAAGTCTGCAAGGTTTTGGCTATCCCCTGATGGAAAGTTATATAAGAAATCTTTCACTGGGCCATATTTGCTGTGTGTGCACCCCGAAATGGTACAAAAGTTCTTACATGAGATACACGAGGGAACATGTGGAAGCCATGCTGGGGGCAGATCCATTGCCGACCGAGCAATTTCTCAAGGTTATTGGTGGCCACACATGCAGGAAGATGCCAAGGTCTATGTTAAAATTTGTGAGAAGTGCCAAAAGTTCTCACCCATGATAAAGACACCAGCCGAGGATCTGGTACCATTAACTAGCCCTTGGCCATTTGCCTAGTGGGGAATGGACATCGTGGGTCCACTGCATAAAGCAACAGGAAATCGAAAGTTCTTGTTGGTGGCCACTGATTACTTCACCAAGTGGATTGAGGCAGAACCTTTGGCCAAAATCACTGAACCTATGATAGAAAGGTTTGTGTGGAAGAGCATTATCACTCGATTTGGGGTCCCTTACTCTTTGATTACAGATAATGGGGCACAGTTCCAGAAAAAGTTCAAAACTTTTTGTTCCCAATATGGGATAAGGAACTATTACTCAACCCCTGCCTACCCTCAAGCAATGGGCAAGCAGAAGCTTCCAACAAAACAATTCTTGATGGAATCAAGAAGAGGTTGGACAAGGCAAAAGGCAAATGGCCTGATGAACTGCCCCTGGTCCTGTGGGCCCACCGAACAACACCTAGGAGATCTACGGGAGAGACCCCCTATTCGTTGGCATATGGTACAGAAGCAGTCATACCCCTGGAAGTTGGACTTCCAACCAATAGGACTGCATTGGTTGAGAGTGGGGGTAATGACAGGGCTCTAGAAATTGTGCTTGATCTGGCCGAAGAGAGGAGGGAAAGGGCTTTAATCCATTTGGCCTCATACCAGGAACAGCTAATGAAAGGCTACAATAAACATGTCCACCCCCGAGAATTTGGTATTGGGGACCTCGTGCTACGAAAAGTACTTGGCAATACCAAAGTAGCTAATGAAGGAAAGCTGGGAGCAAATTGGGAAGGACCGTATCGAGTAACTGAAATTGCGGGCATTGGGGCTTATAGATTGGCTGACCTGGACGGGAACCCGGTACCAAGGCCTTGGAATGTCCACAATTTGAGGAAGTTCTTTGTTTAAAAGACTTTTTTGCTTTTAAATTCTGTTTTAGGATTATGTTACTGTGTGGGAATTACGAAGACAATTCCTTTGTTTTCAAATTCTGTTTTAGAATTATGTTATTTTGCGGGGATTACGAAGACAATTCCATCGTTTTCTCCTTTTAGTTGCAAGGTGTACGCATAACGACTCCTTGATTTCCACAATTATGAATAAAGTAGCAATTTTTCTAGTTTATGGATGTTTTATAACTTGTGAATCCGAACAATGGCCAAACTGTCCCTCCTTCGTATTGGGGAGCAGGTAATGGGTATGAACACCTTAGAACGTATGACTTCGCATATTTTTAAGAACGAAATACTTGTTTGCGCGAATCTCTAAAGTACGAGACACTTAACGATCTTCTAAAGTACGAGACACTTAACGATCTTCTAAAGTACGAGACACTTAACGATCTTCTAAAGTACGAGATACTCAACGATCTTCTAAAGTACGAGACACTTAACGATCTTTTTTAAGTACGAGACACTCAACGATCTTCTAAAGTACGAGACACTTAACAATCTTTTTAAGTACGAGAAACTTAAATATCAATCCCAAAAGTATGAAACACTTGGGGAAATAAGACATAACGAAAATTTGTCTAAACATGATTCCTTTTGAGTATGATAAAACTCAAAAACTATCAGCATACCTTGCCTCTGTCCCAAATCTGAAAATACTTGGCAGCAACACATTAGAACCCAATTAAGAACTTGGGGAGCATACGAAAGAATGCATATTTATCCAAGTATGAATACACTTGGTAGATGTAAGAACATGTACGAAGAACTGGCTAAGTATGAAATAACTTAGTAAAATTAAAACTGAAACCTCTGGCCACGAGTGGCTAAGTGCAGTACCAAGAACAAAAGCCACGAAAGGGCCGAGCAAACCAATGTACTGCCACGAAGGGCCAAAATACCTATGTTAAAATGTATTCAAAAGAGTACTGATGCCACGCAGGACTGAAGATCGTGGTCACGCAGGACCAGCAAATATCTTACTAAGTGGTCAGAGGAATAGGCCAAGGCTTACCAAATTAGTCCAGATTCTGGACTTCAGGCGCAGTGTTGCTCGGATCAGCAGGAGTATTACTATCTCCAACTAGTTGTTCTTCCAGGTTGACGGTCTCTGCAGCTGCTCCCTCTATGGTTGGCTGCTCGTCATGGGCTTCTTGGGATCCAAGTTGGGCAGCCTGTTTCTCCATCTCCATCTCTTCATCCACATCAGCAAAGTCGTCAATTTGCTCTTCAATATCATCAAGAGCAGGCTCCACTGAGCCATGAGATGGCTGGGCACGTTTGCTAGGCAAATCATTGTCAACCCAAAGGGTGGAATCATCAGGGGCCTTGATCTTAATCAAGCACGCCTCCCATCCAGCAGCCCAGATGTGATCCTGGATACCAGGCATCTGCTCCACATAACTTGTCATCAAACCCTTTCTTAAAACCATCATCATATGCTATCTTTTTGGTGCTATCAATTTCAGACAGCGCTTGGCGAAGGTTTTCTTCAGCAGCACCCAGCTTCCCGTTCATCTCATCAGTATCCAGCTTCGCTTTGTCTCTCTCCCTTTCCACCCTTGTGACTGATCGAATCAGATGAGTGTTCTCGTTCATCAGTCTGATTCTTTCAGCATCTGCTTCCTGAAACCTTTGTCCCAGGGTAACCATCTTCTGGATAAGCTAAAAGGACAAACCAACAAGTTCTTTAATATGCTGATAAAGAAATCATGTACCTCGAATACAGTGCAACAAAAGTTGAGATAACTAAAATTACCTTGATTCCGCTAACAAGACCAGTGGAAACAAGTCGATCAGAAGTAGATGAGGACTCCTTCTGCATATCCACAGGTAGCAGCAGGCTTTGAGCAAGGGCCAATGCGGTTTCCGAAGAGCTCGCACTGTCCCCAACATTTACTGGACGGTCCCCCCTCACGAGTCGAGGGGCCCAAGCCTCATGAACAACCTGGGTAACCGATGCAGGAGTCTCCAGGGTTGGTATAGGGGTTTGTGTGTCTGAAGCACCGGCTTCTTGATGTCTTGGACGTTTGTCCCGATGGGTATCAAAAGCCTCTTGAGAACCATCTTGTCCCTGAGGAGAGGAGGACGATCGAGGTCCTGGCCCTCTGGAGCGTCGAGGTGCAGGGGGGGCAAGGCCAGTAGAGGCCACCCTGACCGGGGCACCGCGTCCCCGGGGGGAGATAGTAAGAAAGGTGCTGAGATTAAGAGGTTGATGAGACATGGTACCTGAAACTGGTGGGGACGGAGAGTACCCTGCTGAGGATGATTGACTGGTGTCTTGTTGAATAACTAAATGCTCGGGCTGTTGCTGAACGGGCTCCTGATGACGAGAAGACCTTCTTAGATTTAAACGAGGAAGAGGGACCCCTTCAGAGATTGGAACCTCTCCTGGCTGACCGGCGATTGTTACTGCAGCACCTAGCCTCGAATTCCTAGGTGGGGGTGCAGTCGAGGTTGATGCACCGCTGGTGCTTGGGTTCGCAAGTCTCCTATCAATAAACCCCCTGTAGGCTGGATCATAGCCTAGTAAGACATTTGCATCACGCCCCCGTCCAGCAGTGCGTGTACCTACAACACCTTTGTATCTTAGAACTGTGTTGATCTCCCCTTCTCGAATATAGCTTGGTTCCCTCCTCGGGCGTCTATTAGCGTTTTCGGCTGAAACAACAAAAAATGGAACTCTCAGTGAGAAACTTCGATGTAAGAGGAAAAAATGATTAAGCTTAAAAGAACAGAAAGCAGAGGCATACGTGGGAAGCCCCATTCGTGGGGGACGTGGACACCCACCACCTGGCCATCTTCCCCCATGGGCTCGAAAGCTCCAGTAACGTAGAGGAAGTCCATCTCGTGGTCCCGAGCAGAGTCTGGCAGGTTAAGCACGAAACGCTTCTCTGCCTTTCTCACTTTAAGGTAGTAAGTATTGTATTCTCGATTCAATACAATGCTATACCACCACTGGATTTCCCAGATTCCTATATTGGTCCCCAAGATTTTGTTCAAAGCTACGACTCCCATAACCAATCTGAAAAAATTGGTAGATACTTGCATGGGGTTGAGTCGATACCAATTAAGAACACGACGAAGTAGTGGGTCGAGGGGGAAACGAACTCCACCCTCGACAATTGCCACGATTGGGATACATGTTCTATCCCATTTACAGGCATTTCTAGTCGCACCCAGAGGGGCGAGTTCTAAACCAACGGTTTCTGGAATATTGTATTTAGTCCTAAACGCCGCCATTGCAGCGGGTGTCTCGCAGAGTTTTCGGAATTTTCCTGGTTTAACGCCACTATCAGCTTCATCCGCCATGGATGAACTTGAGGAAACACTAAAACAGAACGAAATCTGGAAAAGGGATCGAAACCCTAGACTAAGAAACAAATCTGAGAATGAGGTCTCAAGATGAAATGAAAACAGAAGTAAGAATGAGAGTCTTACAGGGATATGGTAAGGATTTCCTAGGATGAGATCGAGATTCGCAGACGGCGGCGATGGCGGATGAACAGTTTCGTCTGATTTTGCAGAGGGAAGATCACAGAATCTTTAAAACTTTTGTGGTGTGAAATCCCAAAAAACCCCCCTTTTTGGGGTTAAGGGAAAGGGACGGATTCGAACCGTCTCCCCTTACATCCGTTACATGAGAAGTAACGGAAATGGAATCAGCAAGGACAACGTTCTAAACGCCGTTACACGAAACGTCAGTTCAAATTCAATGCGAAGTGTACAAAACACGCCACGTGGAGTCATTATTTCGAGAAATTATGACTAAACCGCCAAAAAACATCAATGGAAGCCCGATGACTGTATCTGCACGGGATCTTGTGTGTTCGGCTATAAATTCACTTTTGAGCTTTACTCATCATCTTCGAATAGTGATAATGAGCGAAAGCTGGGGAGCAATTGTAGGGAGGTGTTCCCGAACAGGTGCAATTAAGGGCCGAACACGTGATGTACCAGATCCGTGTAATGAGGAAAGTGATATGGGACCCCATATAAGATGAACGGCGGCGGTAAGGTCCAGTGCTACGAGGAGGCACCGTATGAGACAATCTGTTCGGCTAGGACAAATTCGGTGACATGAGAAGTCATTAGTTGATATGTTCTGTTCGGCTTAGATGGGCCAGTGGCATGAGAGGTCATCTACTTGTACAGTCTGTTCGGTAGGGGTATATGCCGAACAAATGGAGTTACTTGATAAAACGTTGTCTTAAGGGATAAGGCAATAGGGGTGCTCTGTAAGACGAGCCCGATATACAGCAAAGATGAGTCAAGAGACAGTCCTACTAAGAGATGAGTTATGTGGTAAGAAGAGGTCCTATGAGGAAGGGATCTCAGTTGATTGGGTAAGAGATTCCCAGAAGAGCCAGGTTTCCTGTACGAGACAGGAGGCCTGGGACGAGAAGGATGCTTGAAAAGCAAGCATGCTCATATCTATAAATACGAGGTAAACCTGGAGGGAAAAGGTACGCAATAAGTTGCATTCATTCTACACTTTCCTACTGATAATTAGGGTTTTTGATACAGTACGAGATACTAACTTAGGCATCAGAGGGCCTTTGCCACGAGAGGCAGAGGTGCGCTCACCCCTTGTCTGTTTTACAGGTTAGGGTTCAGGCGAAGGGATTAGGGTTCCGGTTGGACAGCGCGTGAAAGAAGGAGATTCGGTGCTGTTCTAGGTGTCATCTATTTCTCTCCACCTACATTTGCTTGGGTACCAGAAGAAATGCCTGGGGTGGATGCAAACGTGATCTGCCACCACCTAAATGTTGACCCACAACATAAGCCTGTTATTCAGAAGAAAAGAAGAGCAGCTGTACAGCATGTTTACGCTGTCATTGAAGAAGTAGATCGTTTGTCAGAGGCCAAAGCGATACAAGAAGTGTACTACCCAGAGTGGCTATCCAACACTGTGGTTGTAAAGAAGAAGAATGGGAAATGGCGTGTCTGTGTGGATTTCACAGACTTGAACAAAGCATGTCCTAAAGATAGCTTCCCTCTTCCAAGGATCGATCAGTTGGTCGACGCCACTGCTGGATATGAGCGGATGAGTTTCCTCGACGCATATTGGGGATATCATCAGATTGCCATGTTTGGGCCTGATCAAGAAAAAACTTCTTTTATTACACCACGAGGGTTGTACTGTTATAGTGTTATGCCTTTTGGGCTGAGGAATGCAGAGGCAACTTACCAGAGGCTGTCAACGATCATGTTCAAAAAGCTTCTTTGCTTATCGAGTCGGTGATCGAGTCAGTCCATCACTTATCCTCGACCTGGTGGGGAGGAGGTGGACATGGATATAGTATATGCTGAGGTGTTTAAGGGTGGTATTTACGGGGAAACAGGGGGTGATTTGAAAGATGAATATCGAACCATGAACAAGGTCCTGCACTATAACCTTTACCCCCGTGGGATGGAGAAGACACCGGGCGATCAAGAGTTGAAGTTGCTTTATGTGTTCATGAACGAGAACGAAACCATGGATTTTGCCCAGTGGATTTTTGATCAACTTGTGCAATTCAAGCATGAATACAATAAGGGTTTGAACTTCCCTTTTCCCACAATGATCACTCAGCTTTGCCTCGACAACGACCTCAGCCTCACCAACCAAAGGCTTGACCCTAGTTCACCGGGCATTATCAACGCTACCTCTGAGCATAAGAGCAAGACCAATGTGATAAAGATGTGGGAGGCCCGTGCTCAAGCCCAAGTGCAAGGTCAAGGAATTCCTGAAGCCGGCATGTCCAATGTGCCCTCCAGCTCCGCTCCTAAAAAGAAGGGGTCAACTTTGAAGAAGCTCTTGTGTAAACTCTTGTGCCATACGGCTGAAATTCAGGAGGACCAAAAAAGGGCAGATCACAAGGCAAACTTTTATAATGAGCAGATGGCGGAGCAATCGGGGAGGAGGTACGAGCCCCCGGCGGAGTTAGCAACAGACCGGGCTATTGGTGAGCACCGTAGCCCTGAGTATCCGGAGGATGAGCTTGATGATGATGAGATCCGTGAGTTGGAGCAGCAGTATGATCCGGGGGTTTTTTAGCGCACTTTTGGCCCGGGAGCTCAGTGATGGAGGTGACGGTGGTGTTATGTGGCTGTGGAGATGTTTAATAGTAGTATAGTAAGTTATTATTGAGTCGGTGATCGAGTCAGTTGTGTCTTTGCTTATCGAGTCTGTCTTTTATTCTTCATTTAGTCGGTGATGGTTTGGGTAGTCGTAGGTTGTGGTTGTGGTTCCGATCATGGGGTAGTATACCTAGCTAGCATAGACTGGTAACCATTTTGTTTAACCTATTTTGTGTAACCCGTAACTCATTATAAGCCAGGAAGTCCTTAATTGATTTTAAGTACACCGGTGTTCTCTACGCAATGCGTTTTCAGAATCCTTTATTACTTTAGTTATGTCTTCTTGCTTTCCTTTAAATTGAGCAAAAATAGCTTCAAATTTCCTGTCAAGCATTTCATTGATAGCATGCGTAACTTTTTGATCTCCTGTTATCGCATAAGCCCTTCGTCCCTAAGCATGGGATATGTTTTGCATCTCTCGAGTGAAGTCATTTTTTAGTGTTACCCCTATGAGTGTTGGAATCGAGACTCATTTTGCTTAACTTACTCACGTTTTCACTTGGTTTAGATTTGTTGCATCCGATTCATGGGATGTTTATGGGATGAGTTGTTGCATCTCTTTGGAGGAAATTATTTTGAACCTTGCTACTTTGAAGTGTCAAGCATATGTTTCGTACCTTGTTTAGTTGGGAAGATTTGGTAATTGAATTAATAGCTATAAATCTTTTGCTAGGGACTAGTAAAGTCCAAGTAGGGGGGGTGTGACAAGCCCACGATAATGTAAATAATCGGGCTTATCTCGCTCATTTTTGCCACGTTTACGCGCGTAACTCAATGTTTTTGAATGATATTGCGCAAAAGTAGCGTTTTTTGGTGTTTACAGGTTTTCTTTGAGAATAAGGCGTACTTGACGCCACGGACTCACTCCAATGTCATCCGGGAACACGAGGAGTCTAAACCTAGCGATGACTGAACCCGGGGAAGCATCATCGAAGCCCAAGAGATGGAACAAACCTGGTATGATGCTGCACTGCCCAGTCCAGAGTGCCTACCGGTAAGAGATCAATACCTACCGGTACAAAATGCATCCAGTAACGCCACAGAACTGCACCGATCAAGACCTACCGGTAGGGGATCAGTGCCTACCGGTAGGAGCCCAGTTTCAAGCAACATCTTTTTTGTTTCGAAGTCGACCTACCGGTAGGAGGTCAATGGCTACCGGTAGAAGATCCCTAGATTCTGCAGCTTTTTATTTTCTTTTTATTTTTCTTTTGTAACTAAAAAGGGGTACTATATAAGCCTCCTTTGCACGCTTTTTAGGGTTATGTTTTACGTTTCACTGCTAGCTCTTTCTCTCTCTACCTCCCTCTCCTCTTCAACTCTCAATCTCTCTTCAATGGATTGATTGTTGGGTTTTGAGGTGGTTGGTCTTCATTAATGTTGTAAGTACTCTTGGGATCCTTATTAATCTAGCATTTACTTCCATTTTCAGGATGTTTTCATATCTCTCTTTCCTTACCCTAGCTCATTTCATATCTCCTTTCATTATGTGTGAGTAGTGTAGCAATCTTAGGTTATGGGATGATTAGCATCCCGTAACCAAGGGTATTTCTTGTTCTTCTCTCATTAATATTCATTTTCTAAGGGTAAACATGTGTCTGGGGTATTTTTATGTATCAAAACTTGGAGGTGTTAACCTTTTTGATCATATGTAGGCAAGGGTTTTGACTTCTTGCCACATATGATGCTTAGAGCTATGTCCTTCCAAGTATTTGTCAAAATGTCTTAAAACCCTAGTCATGTTTATCATCCTTGTCTAAAAGAGAGGAACAAGTTTGCCTTTGAGTTATGGGTGTTAATTATCCCTAAACCTAATCTTTAGTTTAAATCTTTAGTTAAAAAGCCGTAGTTAAGTTAAGTAGCCATTTACCAAATCTCTCAGTTGGCCGTCGCAACGCCAAACTTGGTTAGCGGTCCTAACGCTAAAACTCTCTACAACCAAACTTCTGAACAAGTTATGGATGCACTCCCTGTGGATTCGACCCCAGACTTCCGGGTATTATGCTTTCAACCAACCTAACCCTACGCTTGGGGTATTCTTATTACGGCACACAATTAGGTCGCAAGCACCTACCACCACTCCACCACCATCACTACTTCACTACCACGCTACCACCACCACAACCATCATTATTCCACTACCACCACTACCACGCTACCACCACCACAACCACCACCGCCACCACCATCACTCCACCACCACCACCACCACTACTCCACTACCACCACCATGATGCTACCACTACTAACCATTACCACCACCACTACTCCATTCCACTCCCCTCCACCCCCCACCACCATCACTTCACCACCACCACCACAACCATTACCACCCACCACTAGTCCACTCCACCCCCACCACCACCACCATTACGCCACCATTACCACACCACCCTTACAAATACTACCACGCCGTTGCCGCCTCCACCATTTCATCACCATCATTCCACCGTCATTATCACACCACCATCTCTCCACCGCCACCATCCCACCACCACCCTCACCACCACCACCACAATCACCAAAATTAAAGAGAATTATAACTAAAATTAATTCATTAATTTTAATTTAGTGCTTAAAATGTTTATCAAACAGCTCTTCAGCTTAAAAAATTCAGCTTTCAGTACTTAACTTTTCAGGTTTCAGTTTCAGTTTTCAGTTTTCAGTTTTCAGTTTTATCAAACAGCTCCTTAGTCCAATACTCCAAACAATTCTTTATATCTTGTCAAATAACAAGTTTAAAATAGTAATTTTTTTGCCTAATGCCGACACATTTCATAATAAATACGATAACAAATGAGAAATACATCAGTGTTAAAAAAGGTTTGAATATCTCAATAACAGCAGATTTAACTCTGTCCTTATTCCTTCATGTTAATAAATTTTACTCTGATATTACTCCATCACGTTAATAAAGCTCTATTCAAAAATCATTCTTTCTTTATTTTTTGTGAACAATTTAAGTACATTAAAAGAATAAGAAATCAGTTTCAAAATAAGGGTGAAAATTACGGGCATGTCCCGCTAACATGAAATGAATCGATATGAAGTTAGATGGTTTGGGTCAACCACTTTTCGATATATATGAATTATGAACTCGAACATTACACTACTCAGATAACACGAAAATCAAACGAAACGAATAAAAAGTTAGACTCTCATAACTCGATAAGGACATGAATAACCGTTTCATTTTCATTTTCATTTTCAATGTCAATTATGGTTATCATGTTGAAAATGTATACATGGAATCTGACATTGGACATAATGCTCACAAGGCTCATCAGTCAAAGCACACACACGCAAAAGGCAAATGTATATTTAAAGTGTGATGCCAATGCTCTCTTCATATTCGTATCTTTTGATTGATTAAATTGTCACATATATACTCACACAGTCTCCTCCACGGCTCCACCCAATTGACTCATGTTGCCACTGGTTGCATATGTGTATCTTGCCACTCACTCAGTTTTCATAAGATGGACGCTTATTATATTTTTTGTTGCAATGCAAATTTACGGTATTTGGTTTCTTGTCATAATAATAATAATTCTCTTTTCCATTCTTATTTACTCCACTATTTATTTGCGTAGAGTTTAGGGGAAATTGCATTTCAGTGGGAGTTGGGGCAAATAATGCCCAACTCATGGAGAGGTTTTTTCGAAATTACATAAATATGAAACGGAGGAAAAACAATTTCTCATACATGAAACGGAGGAAAAATTATTCCCCATACATGGAGTTGGTTGTAATCGAATCTGGGTTTCCTAAGTTGCCCCTTCTATGAATTTAAGTTGCTCCTTCTATGAATTTAAGTTGCCCCTTATATGGACCTAAGTTGCCCCTTCTATGAACTTATTGAGTATTCAATTTCTTGAGCATTTCTTCAATCTTCTTACCATTTCTATTATTTTCTGAAAAAATTGGGATTTGGGTTACTTGCAAATTTAAGTTTTTAAAATACTTTGAGATTAATGTATTTTGGGTAATTTTTTAGAAATAGAAATGATAGAGAAAATAAGATGTACATTTTCTAACATCTACTTTATACTTTGGTTTTAGATTATAGGAATTGCCACTTGAAATTTCTTATTTGGTTTTACTTGAAAATGTGAAGAAGTTATGCTACTAGCTACCAATTTATTTCACTGGCTGCTTTTCTTATAAAAAATAAGGTGCAACTTAAGTCCATAGAAGGGACAACTTAAATCTATAGAATGGGCAACTTAGGTTCAAATTCAGATTTGACTACAAATCGACTTCATATTTTGGAACTTCCAGAGGAAAAAAAATTTCCAAAATATGAAGTCGATTTGTAGTCAAATCTGAATTTGAACCTAAGTTGCCCCTTCTATGGATTTAAGTTGTCCCTTCTATGACTTAAGTCGCACCTTATTTTTTCTAAGAAAAGCAGCCAGTGAAATAAATTTGTATCTAGTAGTATAATTTTTTCACATTTTCAAGTAAAACCAAACAAGAAATTTCAAGTGGCAATTCCTAGAATCTAAAACCAAAGTATAAAGTGGATGTTAGAAAACATACATCTTATTTTCTCTTTCTAAAAAATTACCCAAAATACATTAATCTCAAAGTATTTTAAAAACTTAAATTTGCAAGTAACCCAAAACCCAATTTTTTCAGAAAATAATAGAAATGGTAAGAAGATTGAAGAAATGCTCAAGAAATTGAATACTCAACAAGTTCATAGAAGGGGCAACTTAAATTCATAGAAGGAGCAACTTAAATTCATAGAAGGGGCAACGTAGGAAACCCAGATTCGATTACAACCAACTCCATGTATGGGGAATAATTTTTCCTCCGTTTCATGTATGAGAAATTATTTTTCCTCCGTTTCATATTTATGTAATTTCAAAAAAATCTCTCCATGAGTTGGACATTATTTGCCCCAACTCCCACTGAAATGCAATTTCCCCTAGAGTTTAACCTATAGCCAAGGGCTTTGGCACAACCTCTCTCCCTCTCCTCCTCCTCTGTTCTGCATCTATTAAATTAGTTGCATTCCAAGTGTCCAACGTCTGATCAAAAAAAGAAAAAGAAAGTGTCCAATGCAACTAATTTAATAGCCACCACACGAGTACCACTGTTTTTTTTTTTTTTTTTGAGAAATCAATCATTTACCCTTCCCAAATTTAACTTTCAAGAACACAATCAGCACCATATCCCAAACTGATTACCGAGTAATATGGACAAACAAATTCTGAATAATGCACAGACAAACAATGGTATTCACCATAACAACATGATGCCAAAATAAGAATATGACAGAATTTCAAAAGCACAAGATTGCTACCCAAAAATTAATTTTTTTTGAATTGAATTAAAGTTCAAAAAAATGGATACTATTCAAACAAGAAAATAGATTCATAGAAAGGATAACCTAGGGATGAAAATTTTAACCGAAAAACCGAACCAACCGACCGAACCGAACCATTTTAGTGAAATTCGGTCGGTTTTACTGCCACCACGGTTCGGTTCGGTTTTGAAATTGTCGAAAAATTACATATCGGTTCGGGTTCGGTTTCGGTTTCGGTTTTAGAGGAAAAACAAACCGATTCCACCTAACCGAACCGATTATTAATGTACCCACATGCAATAGGTCAGATCTTATCCATTCATCCACTTGGCCAAAAACTAATCCCTGCCACTCATACCATTCACCGACAAGCAAGATAAAAAGTAACCCCTGAGAGCATCTTCAACTCTTGATTTCATATTGGAGATGCCAAGCTTTTTTTGAAGGTTTACGTGGCATTTTGGCATTTTCAATTTGATATCAAAGCCTCATTTCCAACCCTTATGCCAAATTCTATTTATTTGACATCAAGTTATTTCTCACCAACCCTTCATGTCAATCCTTATGTCAATTTATAGGGAGAAAAAATAGAGTTCAAAATCCAAACGGTCATTTTTTGAAATTTGGCGTCGAGGAGGGTGGTTATCAAAGTTGGCAAGTTTGCCATTCCCTTCAAAGCCATGTAGATTTTGACATCAAAAAAGGCTGTTAGGTTGAATTGAATTTTGGTATCAATTTTTACCATTAGAATGTCCACGTAAGAATTGACATCTCCCATTGGAGATGCTCTAATCTAACCTGTTCGCTGTCGTCTTCTCCTTCCTATTTTCTCTCTCTCTCCCTCCGCCGATAGAAGACGACCCAATTTCTTGTCTCGACAAATCCATACGAATCTCACCTGTTGGCTGCTCATCTCATTCTAGAAGCCAAGATCTCAACCAATTTTATGTTTCAAGAGGTTTGAAATCGTCCTTGTTCAAAAATTGGCGATTGTAAACATTATTACCCTGAATCTTTCTGTTTTTTTTTCCTTCTGTCGATTTCATTTTTTGTTTGATTTGTCATTTATGGATGTTTCTTGCTCAGAGCTATTATGAATGTTCTCATTTTCTCCTCCATCTGCTACAATTTTTTTCTCTTTAAAACTGACTGAACCAACCGAACCGAACCGTTCCGACCACCAACCGAACCGAATGGTTATTCCTAAGAATCGGTCGGTGTCGGTGGGAGATATCTGAAAACCGACTCAGTCGGTTCGGTGTAAAAAGTGGGAAAAAACCGACCAAACCGAACCGATTTCATCCCTAGGATAACCGTACCAATTTCAACCCCCAATAGACCAATTCCCCTTATACGAGTTCACGAAGAAGATAAAAATATCAAAATCAATCTTTACAAGTTGAAAGAGCTCTTTAGTGTATTTTTAAAATTTTAGTTCGAATGTTGTTCTTTTTTATATGTTTAAGGCAAAAAAAATGGGTCAATAACCGTAATTTTTTTTTATTAAAGATAAGAAATCAAGTGTTGGAAAAACTATTAAGTAAATTTCAATGTTGTCCAATCTATATGTGTAGAGGATATTTTGGTAGGGAGTATTTCCCTTATTAAAGTTAACGCCGTTTGTCCTATTTTAACGGCAAGGAATGTTGGCGTATACTCCAGTAGTTTGTAAAGCAAAGAAAGAGAGGTGAGAGAAATCTCCAGAAGTAGAGGGGATGTCAGTTCACTTGCCAGAAACCTCAGGGGAGTCAGTATAATTTACCCAAGAAGTACTACAGCATGATCATTTGTTGGCACCCAGGGTTTGGTTTGGTTTGGATCACTAGGGTTTAAGCAGAGAGAGAGAGACCAGAGAGGATCCATTTTCAATGGCTTCTTCCATCTCAAGAAGACTCTGCCGCTCCCTCTTCTCAAACCCCACTTTCAAACCCTATACTCCTCTTCCTCCTCAGCTATCCACGCGTTTCTTCTGCTCAACCCTCTCATCCCCTGAAAACTCCGACTCCGACAATTCCACCGTCGAACCACCAGACCCGACTCCCGACTACGACTCCCACACCTCTCCTTCGGACTCTTCCCAACAGCAAGCCTTCTACGACCGCCCTCTCGAAAACGGCTTAGACCCCGGCATTTACAAGGTAATAACTTCTTTATACATATGTATTCATCTTTACAATGAATATATTTTTGTGGAAATGTATTCTTTTGTTCGCAAAAATTACGTCCTAGTTTTATTTTCGGAAAACTACGCATGAGAAACTGAGCAAATCTCCGTGTGTGAGAAATTTATGCTCTGTTTGGAACTTAGGGAAAGTGAGGGAAAAGAAAATGAGAAATTTATGCTCTGTTTCAGAAATTTTGTTTTTCTCTTATCTTTCTCTTATAACCAAATAATGGTGAAGAAATTTTTTTTAACTTCCTTTCTTTTCCCTCACTATCCCTAAGTTCCAAACAGAGCATTAGGTACTGGTTATTTCCACTTGTTAGGTTCCAATGAGGAATTTCTCGGTGTGAAATTCTTTTCAATGGCCATTAAAGATGCAAAATTGTACTTGTCCTCGAGTTCTTGAACTAGGGTATGTTCCGAGTTTCGTTTGTTTGACTGTGCTAAATCTACTGATGGAAATGTTGGTTTCACTTGTTAGGTGCGATGAAAAATTTCTCGGTGTAATTCTTTTCAATAACCATTAAAGATGCTAAATCGTATTTGCCCTTGAGTTCAGGAAATAGGATCTGCTTGACTTCCCTGTTTGTTTGACTGGACTAATATAGATGTAGGATAATCATATAGGATAAGTAATCCCTGGTTTAAGTGAAGTGATTAATGATATCACATTCCAATGTATCACAATTGTGTTTTGTGGAGTACAATAGCTGATGCATATCATTATTGCCTAAAACTTCCAACAAAACGCATGGTCCTATTGGATCCGGATTCCGGACGAACAAAAATGATCTTATTGGTTTGATTTGTTAGTAATCAATTGGGAGTTGAAAACGGATTGGTGATATTTGTTCGGGTTGGGTTGCAGGCAATATTGGTAGGGCAGGTGGGGCAGATACCGATACAGAAGAGGCTGAGGAGTGGAAGGACAGTGACGTTGTTGTCAGTGGGGACTGGTGGGATAAGGAACAACCGCAGGCCATTGGACAATGAGGAGCCGAGGGACTATGCGAACCGGTGTGCAGTTCAGTGGCACAGAGTCGCTGTTTACCCCGAGAGATTAGGGGCCACTGCTATGAAACATGTTGTTCCTGGGTGAGTTTAGTTTATGCCCCTTGTTTGCTTGTATATTTCTGCGTTTATCTGACAGCCCGAATCATATGTATGTGTGCACATCTGTTTGATGGTATTTCAGATATAGATAATACGTCAGTGGGTTGTTGATCATAATTGGTGTGTGGAAGGCAAAAGATAGTGTTTTGCAAAGCCACGCAAATTTTTTTTAGCTGTTGTTGAATTGTTAAGGATCACACCCATGAGTTATCATAAGCAACAATATTTCGTAATCCAAAAGTGGAAGATAAGAATATGGACTTTTTCATGAGTCCATGACAGAAGCATTGGAACTTTTGGGTGAGGGCACAAGTGAAACTTCTTAGCTCTATCTGTTATGCCAATGGATAAATTAGTTTAGGGTGAGGGAAGAAAAAAAACAGAGGATGTCCCTCATTTTTTGCACACTCTGTCTTGATTATGCAGTTATTCCTACTTGCTGAGAAACTAATGTAGTGCTGAGTCTATGTGTGTTTTGGGGTTTGTGTTGCGTTAGCTCAACAGCATTCAGTATCATATTGTAATCATTGCCTATTATGCTATTAACTCTTTATGCCTGTTGCTCGAGTATCCATGGCTTAGAATTAGAATTAGGTCAGCTATCCAGGCAAAGTTTACTGTCACACTCCTTTGTTTTCTAAGACAGCCAGTTCTCTGCGAAGTTAGACATTCCTGTATGTTCACTTTGAGACCCTTGATCATTTTTCAATTGCAGCTGTCATAGTCCCCCATTGTAAACATATAGGGTGGCTTTCTCTAGCAATGCACTTTTTGATTGGCAGCTCATGTTGGCTTGATGTATCTGTTTTGTTTCTTCTCTCTTGCAAGTTTATTTTGATTCAGGCTGGCCTTCTAGTGAATTAATGGGTTTAGTCCACCACTGTTTGTAAACAAAATTTAGTTTTTTTTTTTCCTTTCATATTGATTGATTTTATTTATTTCTTGTTTCTGATGGGCAAGAAGCGTCATGGCTCTTAATGGCATAGAGGCAATACATTGTAAAGTTAAGCGTCATGGCTCTTAATGGCTTTTCAATCAATTGGAAATTGTAACGGAAAGGTAAGCTGCTCAAACCTGGACATCAAAGCCGGTGAGGAAGCGTCAGATCCCCCAACCCATCCCCCAGGTCTTATCGGCTGAAACTAACATTTTCAAGCTTTTTCTGCAATTGGGGGAAGGGGAACTGTCTGTTGGAGTCTTGTCGAATACTTGGATTTTGTAGTGCTTTTGGATATATGAGATGTACAAGTGATTTCTTGCTTTTCTTCCCTTCTTTCTTTATATACAGGTGGTATCAACTTCAATGCTGACTCTCTCTGAAATTAGAATAAAGCAAAGTGCCTACCTATGAATTTAGCAAAGACAAACAAGAAAGTTATCCTCATGGTTCATGCTAAAGGCGATTTGTTTGATCATTTCTTGTCCTTTCATTATAACTCTCATATTGCAAAAAGCAGTTCCCATTGGTTTGTTCTTGCAGTAGTTCCTTTCATCCCAGTTATTTAGAGCATGCTATAATTGTGACACATCTGTGTGATTTTACCCAGTGTCATGTATGGCCTGCTTCCACTCTTCAGTTTTCATACCATCTTATTTTTGCTCAAGCCCTGTTCCTTTCTTAGTAAACCACCTACACTTGTTCATTGTAGTTCGATTTTGTATTTGGAGGGAAACTTGGAGACTAAAATCTTCACTGATCAAGTCACTGGTCTTGTACGACGTATAAGAGAGATAGCCATCCGTCGAAATGGTATATACCATACTCCCTTCTGCTTTTGTCTGTCGAAATGGCTTAGTTTGGTTACAAGTTTCATCTTTTCTGTTTGGTCGGTAATTTTTTGTTACATCTCCCCAGCTTCATGGATTTACGATTTAGCTTATCTGGATATTGCAGGCAGGCTGGTGTTTATAGGCAAGGGTGGTGATGATGCTGAGCAACCAACACAGACGAATTTGAGAGGAGTTGGCTATTACTGAAAGCATCAGATTTGGAACTAAGAGCAACTGATAAATTCTCCAATAGGAGGACTTCCTTTTACATTGTTATCGTGTCCTCTTATTGCCCTGTAATGGTCAGTTCGAATGGTGGCAGAAATGTTGCCTCGCCCAAACAAAGGGGTAAATCCTTTGTGTATGCACTATTCTTATTTGGTCTTGTGGTTTTTGTGTATCTTGTTACAGAGACCGGCCACAAAGCAGATTCATTTCCGGTAATTACAATGGTTTTCCAGTTAAGCTGATCGGTATTTTAGTAATTGAGCCATGTTGCATTAGCTTTGGATAGAGCACTAATTGAAATAAAATGTGGTGGTGTTTGTGAAATGATTAACTATATTTTCTGATTCAAGTTCATGGCATTTGCTATAGCTGCAATTTGCATGAAAAGGCTGGTGAATATACATCATTGAGTGACTGGAAGGGGAATAAATTGATATTTTGGTTGCCCAGCGAGCATTTGTAAGGTGCCTTTTTTTTTTTGGAAGTTTGGTAGATTCTTATATTTTGACTGTAATTCCCTAGCTATGGAGAAAAGGATGAGGGAAAGAAAGAGGAAAGATGGAAAATGTAACGAGAATGGAAATGTAATTCCACTTTTATAAATGGTTTCTTCTTTTATTTATTGGCTCCGAAGAAAATGATTAGGTATTTGTCAAAACCAATATAACGTTTATAAAATTAAAAAAAAAAATTGTTAATTCTCAATTGCATTACACTTCCTCTTGTGCATACCCAGTAATGGCCTACAATAGAGCTGTACAGGATGATATTACGCCCATGTATAATCAACCAATGGACAAATCACAAGCACAAGATTGGCTTTTGTTTTTCTTATCCACACAATCTCATGAGCGAGAGAGAGAGAGTAATACAACCCAAAGCTGTTTAATAAGCAGTGAGAGAGACATTTGCACACACAAAACCCACACCCAACCCTCCTCACAAAAGAAAATGTGGCAAACCCCAAAGCTCTTCCAATCCTCAGCTCAACTCCCCCCTCCACAAACTCCTCCCTCGCCAATTTCTGACTCACCCACCTCCCCATCTACTCTCTCCCTCAAACACCACTGCCAATTCTCCCGCCGGGACCTCGCAATTTTCACCACCACCTCATCTCTGCTTCTCTTAAAGCCTCTTGCCAAGACACAGGCCGAAGAAAACCCCCCAAACACCGACGGAAATGGAAAACAGGAAGAGAATTCAAGTACCACCATTTCTAATTCTGGTTGCTTGGATAGAACTCCAACAAAGAAAGCATTTCTTGATATATCCATCGATGGGGAGCCGATTGGTCGCATTGTCATCGGTCTGTTCGGTAACAGCGTCCCAGCTAGCGTTGCCAAGTTTAGCGACTTTGTCAGTGGGGCCGCTGGAATCAGTTACAGAAGAAAGGAGTTCGTCAAAATTATGCCTAATTATGTACAACATGGTGGGCTAAGATCCTATGGGGTGGATGCTGAGCTGGCAAAGACAACAGGAGGAGGAGGAGGGAATTTGGGTATTGAGAGGCTTAGAGAAGAGTGGGAGAGAGTACTGAATGGAAGTTGTCAACAAGGGACTACTAAGAATGTAGAGGGGAGTGTTAGCATCATTGTGAGGGATCCATTGAAACCCCCTCCCAAGTTGAAGTTGGTTGCAAGGAAAGGGAAGTTGGAGATTGATGAGGAGGAGGTGGGGACGGAGCCCAACGGGACGGAATTCCTTATCGCCACCAAGGACTCGCCTGAGTTGGACGCGGCAGCGTTGGTGGTCGGGAGAGTGTTGGAGGGGATGGAGGTGGTGCACAGGATTGGGCAGGTCAAGACTGTGCAGGAGAATACTAGCTCTCCTTATTTCAGGTTTGGCTGTTGATTTGGGACTTCAAATCCTTTTTATTGTTTAATTTGTCAATCTACAAAATAATAAAATAGGTTTTAAAAAAATAAAAAAATACTCCAAGAGATTACTAGTGAAGGGCCAGTATTTTCTCTTAAACATTTGTGCCTTTGAAATGTAGTGTCACCTGCGTTTACATGTTTTTCTGCCTGTGCACAAATATTCAACTAAGAGTAGTATACAATGCACAAACAGCCCTACTATCACTCAGATTTGAGCTTGAATGTTAAATGGCATCCCTACCCATTTCATGAATAAAAATGTGACTAATAATTGACAACTACTAGTTATTTACCCAAAAACTACTAGTTTTTTTTTTTGGGGTAAATTAGCTTGAAATTAAAAAAGGTTAACCGAATGTACAACCTACAAGGGGCATACCCCAGGAGGAAAAAAAAAGAAAAAGAAAAAGAAGAAAAGTGAAAAAGTGCGATAAATCATGCACAACCCGCATGGAGAATACAGTAGAATAAAGTAAATAACAAAGTGCAATGTGATTTGTTATTATTCCCCGTTGCACTATCCATCCAAGAGGAAGAAAGTACAACGGGGTACTACAAATTAATAAAGTAAGTAATGATGACATGAAAGCTAACTACGGCCTGACACAACCCGCCAGGCTCGGCTATGAGATAAAGTAGTCACGATCGAAGAACGACCAGCTGAAGAACCATCACTGAGGAATTGCAGCAACATAGCAACTCGGCATCGAGGGGGGCTGAACAGCTACTACAGAGAAATTAGGCACTGAGAAGAGGCTCAACCAGGGGATGACGGCATCCGACAGGGGGACCAGCCCTGCACACCACGCTCAATCCATCCATTCTATTACTCCTTCAACCAAACTCCCAAGGCTCGCCAGAAAACAACCCAACCTCAGCCAAAAACCAATCACCACAGACGTACTCCAATCTAACCTAGAATGTCAGTGCAATACCCACTTCTAAGAGAATAGCTACTACAGAGGAACTAGGTTTCGAGAAGAGGCTTGAACTAGAGATGTCGGCATCCGACAAGGATACCCCCTAAGTACCCTGTACACCATGCCCATTCCATCCAGTCTACTACACCCTCAACCTAATTCCCTAGGCTCGCTAAAAACTAAAAGAGAATAGAACAAGATCCTCAAATCTGACAGAGGACACAAGATACTGTAGGAGAACCAAAGCTACCTCTTTCAATCAGAGATCATCCACCAATCTAATCAAAGATAGCCACAGAAGCTACCCATTTCAATCAGAGCACAACCACCAATCTAATCAAAGACAGCCCCAGAAGCTACCCCTTTCAATCAGAGCCTAACCACCGATCTAGTCAACGACAGCCGCAAAAGCTACCCCTTTCAATCATAGCAAGACCCCAATCTAATCAATGATAGCCACGGTCACAACCATACTATGCAAAACAACCGGGCTAGTGAAGCAAGGAAACTAGGAATATAAAGAGCTCAACAAAGAATAAGAGCTAAGAACTAGCACTGTCCAAATGAAACCATCAAAATCCAATTAAAGATCACAATGCAACCCAAATTAGTCTACTGTATTAATCCAGGCCAACATATAATTTCAACCTGGTATGGTCCAGTTCGGAACTAGAACCTTCAATGTGCAACACAAACTCCATTTGAGGTCTTTGTAATAGGATTTGCAATCAACTTTAACTGCCCAATGCACAAATCCATACCAACAGATCATACCTTCGCTGTTTGAGGTTTGGAGGTTTGGTACTACTGGGGTCTCTGTACATCCAGAACTCATTGGAGATTTGGCCTTACTGTCGTGCCTCTGTCCGAGCACATATGAAGCAGTAGGGAACATCACCTCCGGCGAGGCCCGGTAGAACAGAAACGAACCCATAAAGCTCCGACCCATGAGGTTCCGAACTCAAAGCTACGGCCATGGCTGACCCTCTGTAGCTCCGATTTGGGAATGATGACCGCCCCTCCGGCTGTGGGTTGAGCTTGTAAAATCCGGTACCCACTGCAGTAGCAATGGACACTCGGTTGCAAATCGATGAAGACAGCCATGGTCGATTACGCCCTACCGCAGTGCCACCGGTGAATCTCAGCCCTGAACCGTGCTTGCCCTTGTTCCATGTCACCGTCCGTTCCATCCCATCCGGCTGGGTGTGGACAGGTGCTGTGGGTTGATGGTGGCCGATACCGTCCGTCGACCAAAATTTCTGGAGAAACTCCTCGAGGGAAATCCTCCCATCGCTGTACCTTCGATCGGTACAACCGATTAGAGTCTTGATTGAACCACCAGAATAATTTGTGGGTTTGTAAAGGACCCACGGCTGTGGAATCGAAAGAACCACCAGCGGCTATGGATTCCAATTTGTTTTGACCTCCAAACCCCAAAGTTAGGAAAACCCTCTTCAAGAATTCGGCAGGTGTATAAGAAAATGGAAAATTCTGGTCGGTGGTGAACAAATTAAGAAAGAAAATGCACCAAATAGAGCTTGATTACCTCAGATTCGGTGATTTGTGGGATAGATATGGAGGGGAGTGCATTCTCTCTCTAAACAGAGAGAGAAGCTCTCAACCCTCATGGTCTCTCGTTGTATTTACAACAACTACTAGTTGCTACAAATACTAGTTGTAGTGTTTAGTAATTCAGGTATGGTGCTTGTGGGGTCGAATATGACGATGTTGTGTAGCAAGGATGGCTTGGTTATGTTTTCTCCTCCGGCGAATAAATCGCCAAATCCGGCGCGGCACTTTTGATGACATAGAGGATGATTGGAGTTATTTTACTAGTATTTCATTTTATTTTTTGACTTTATTATCTGTATTTTTCCTCCCCTAGTCGATTTCATTTGGGCTTTTTCCTACGGTGAGCTGAGCTTACCTTAGAGCATCCGCATCGGCCTCAGTAAATTTTGGACCAAATTTAACCTCAAAAAGCCACTTTATTACTTTAGCTATCCATTTTTAAAACATCTACTACATCAGGCTCTTTACTCTCACTCTCTTCTCAATTAAAATATTCAAAATTATACCCAAAACTACCTCCCACAGAGTCCACAGAAAAAAGAGTGAAGTTATCGATAAATAAATAAAAAAAAGAAGAAGAGAAGAGTAAAGTTACTCCTTCTCCTCTCACTCCCCTCAGTCACTCTTCCTCCTCTCTCCATGTACACACACCCACCCAAAACCACCGTCCCCAAATTCCACAAATCCATCACTGCCGGTCCTCTCCCTTTCTCTCTCGTCCATCTTCATCTTCTTCAATCACAGTAGAGGAGATGCAGCCATTGCCGTCACTTAATAGATCTGCGCCCAAATAAAATGGAGCCTTCGGAGCGACCCTAACCGACGGCGGCGACGGCTGATTGTTCTCGGCCTCCCCTTCCCTTCCGACGCCGACCTCGAGCAGCGGTATCAGGTTTGGGTCTGGTACAGTTGATAGGAGCAATAAAATATTATGGTATATTAGAAAACGAGTGAACAGTGTCTCGGTTCTTGTAGCGGGTTACTGTAGCAAAGTTACAAAATCTTCACAATAACGAGCTCATACGCGAGTCTGGTGCAGCCCTGTTTTTTGAGTTTTGCTCGTTATTGTAGTTGTGAAGGTGAAGAAGCGATCCTGATGTGGATGCTCTTAGAGATACTCTACTGCCACGTCTGTCTGTCGCTGATCCTAAATCTGAACTTATTTTTTTGATCTACTTTATTGTATATATGTCAATTGAGCCTGCAATGTGTATGTGCTCGTGTCTAGATGATCATTAGTTTTGGTTAATTCTTGTATTGTGTGATGAAATCATTTGCAATGTCTTTAGACTTTGAATGAAATTTTCAATATTCCCAAAAATGTTTTCTTTTTTTGGAAAACCCCCAAACTATATTACATTAAGATAATAGAGTTACAAGAGTGTTGCATTTTAACAAGACAAGGAACAACCACGCTACCAGTATCAGACAACAAAACATTAACCAAAAAGCTAGGGGGCCGGGCAAACTATATACACAACAAAACCATGCTGCCTTAGCACTGCCTGTTTGGCCAAAACATCCGCGGCGTGGTTGGCCTCGCGGTAGCCAAAAGTCAGCTTCAAACTATTGAAGCTGTTTCCTGCCAAAAGCATTAAAAACAAAGCAAGAATCAGTTTCCACAATTTAACTAGTGAAACCAAAAAGCAAAGCCAACCATAAAAACCATTCCTTACCACCCATAATTCAACAACCATATTGGAGTTGATATGGATTGACCGTTGACAAGCACGAAGAAACTAACCCTGATAATCACGGAAAACACCACCTAAACCAGAAGATCCTGGGTTAGACATAGATGATCCATCCACATTAAGTTTAGAGTGGGTTGACAGAGGTGGGATCCAAAGTATCCGTAATGTTACTGGCTAAATGACGTTGGATGATGCAATAGAAAAAACTTCATTATAATATAGCTTAAGATAACGAGTAGCCACTAGCAAAGGGCGGAGGGAGCATAGGACCAAGGGGTCACGTGCCCCCCCTGGATTTTTGGATCATGTCACTATTACCCCTTCAGATGATATTATTACACTAGTTCCTCTTTATGTATAAAAATTAGGGTAAATTTCACTTACCTCCCCTGAGGTTTCTGACAATTACAAACATCTCCCTTCACGTTTTTGAAATTGCACTTACCTCCCCAGTCAGAGTTGTCGGGTAACTTTTGCTAACAGAAGTTGTACTTTTACTTTTTTACCCCTTCACAAATTTTCTTACTACAATGTTATCTATTTGCATAAATAAATAACTCAAAAAACAAAAAACTAACCACCTTAACATTTGTCTAGCCACCTATTCTCTATATGGGGTCTCAAAAAATAAAATTTTGAAACTTTTTATTTTCATTTATTCTTATTTAGTTCTTTACCAAATTCCTTAATCATTCTATATATGGAAAAGTATAAAATTGAATCAAAGGTAATAAAAGTTCCCTAACAAGTACTGTAACAACTAAACAAATCCAAAAAAATGTAAACATAGTTAAAAAACTTTTTTAGTAGTTTCTTTTGTCTTTGTAGTAAAAATTAATTTGAGATGCCAAATATTCTTTTTATTTTTTCGTTGGCTCAAAAAAGTAACATACTAGCTTTTAAGGTGGGTTTTAAAAGAGTTATGTTTGGTTATTTTCAGAGACTTAATACTTATACAAGTTGAGGATACGAGCAAGTTTTTTTCCCCCTGAAAACGCAAAGAAATAAATTTTCATTCATGCCAAACTAAGCTTAATTTCACATAAATGCCAAAATTTATACATGAGTTTATACATGTGTAGCCTGAAACCAAAAAAATAAATAAATAGTTGATTAATATTCCAGAACCACCACCGTATCTTAGAACCACCCATTCACTTATTACAAATCTATGGACCCTAAAAATTTAAAAATTTAACTATTTTTTTGGCTTTTTTCTTGTCGTTAGTGAACCTTTTTAAACTTTAAGTCAATTATTTGTAATTTTTTGGTTCGTCTCAACGAGTAGAATAAAAAAATTAAAATACCATGGACCATATTTTTCGAACTTTAAAAAAAACCCAAAATAATCAAAATAAATTGATTTATCTTGTTTATTTCATTTAATTTGTTTTAGATTAAAATAATTTTCAAATTGGTCCATATTTTTATATTTCCTAGATTCCTCTTATGTAGAGAAACCAAAAAAAGTAATAATTTTTCTCCCAAAACTTTAAAAAGTTCAAAAAAGACGTCACTTTTGGTTAGCCCAAAATGTTGAACATGTAGCATTCTCTATTGTTGGTGTGTACATATATCAACATGTGGTGTTTCGATATATGTTTATTGCATTTTTCAAAATGTAAAAGAGAGTATAAAAAGCTAAAGACAAGAGATGAGGGCAAAATGGGAAATAAATCTCCACTTTAGGCTGACCTCACCAATTTCCGTCATCTTTAGTGACAGCTGACTAACGGTTGGGGGTATGTGTAGCCGACAACTAAACCAGGGGGGAGGTAAGTGCAATTTCTAAAACCTGAGGGGAGGTGTCTGTAATTGTCAGAAACCTCAGGGGAGGAGGTAAGTGAAATTTACCCTAAAAATTACCAAACAAATCACTCATATGTTTACAAATAATGAAAGCAACCCGTTAATTAATGTGTTTTACAACCTCCTCTCTCTTAATTATAGTTATTTGTCACACGACTAAAATAAGATTAAGCTTTTGATTATTTAGTTTTTGTATCTGATCTCTATTAATTAAGTTGTGTTCTTAGATGCTTGGGACCTAGATTTATAATTTAATTGTTAGGACTTTTCATTATGCTTTTGATTTCTTCAATTAATGGTGATTGTGTGTTAAAAGTAGAGAACACATCTCTATAATTTAAGAAACTAGTATCATGCTTAAGTTGAGTAAATATTTTGAAGATTATGATCAAGAAGTGCCCCCTACACTAAATTTCTGGCTCCGCCACTGGCCGCCAGCCATACAGAAGTAGAACATGGTGAACCAAAAAGAACAAACGAAAAAAAGAACATGGTAAACCAAAATGGCTGAATATAGCTGCAAAAGATGTTTAAAAACATTCAACATGATAAAAATGAGATGGTTGATCAGTTAGAAAACATATTTACAAGGCCCCTTGAACTCATATTCCTGTTTCCAAGGAAATTATTATCCTCCTCAAATAAAATGAGATGGTTGATCATTTAGAAAACATATTCACAAGGCCCTTTGAACTCATATTCCTGTTTCCAAGGAAATTATTATCCTCCTCAAATAAAAATGTACTCCATTATATACGTGAATGGAAAATTCTGCAGTGCAATTCACACAACAGGGGTTGTAGGGCGGCAGATCCAGTCGTCTATTTTGACGCAGACGGCTCGGATTTTAATCCGAGTTTCTATTGATGCGAGCCTTCCATTATTCGGATTAAAATTCGAGTCATCCATCGCCGAAATAAACAGCCAGATCGCCGCCCTAGTACGGGCTGCACTGCAGGATCCCTCAGACCATTCAGAAGGATAAGTAATAAACTAAGCACATTCAATTGCAAGCTCCTGGATTCTGCCTTTTCTGAAAAGTGAGAACTGCTCAACCTTCCTTTCTTGTCTGTAATTAACATCAGAAAGTCTACACACACAGATCCACCACGGGTCCCATACAAATCATCCGAGCCGTTCATTAAATGTAAAACATTTTTTCAAGGGTCCCCGTAAAAAATAAGCTCAATCCGATACCTATAGGTGCTCGATCCAACTATATAACTTTTCATTATCCGAAAATCTGAATAAAAAGTTAGATGGTTGGATGAAGCATCTATAGGTATCGGATTTAGCTAATTTTTTACGGAGACCCTTGAAAAAATGCTTTTACATTTAATGAACGGCTCGGATGATTTTTGTGGGACCCGTGATGGACCTCACAATAAAATCTGTGCACAGATTATCTGTGTGTGTAGCAAGACTCAACAATTAACATTGCCGTTTGTTTTGGGAAACAGGGTGGCCAAGCTGATTGGAGATAAGAGGGCTGTAGTTGCAGAGAGAGGCTTCAACCGCCCTTACGCGAAGGTAGTAGTCTCAAATTGCGGTTTGTTTGATTGACTCCGAAAGTTATTCAAATATCCTCATTTGGATATCCAATTTTTTTCTTGTAAGAGAAAACAGGTTAATGCAAGATCGATGTATTCTATTACTTCTACTCACAAAAACTCAATATATTGTTCCACTGTTTAAGCCGGCTTAAGAAGAATACAGGGAAAACCACAGGCATATGGTGCATGGGCTGCAAACAGCACATGCGTCTATACTAGTAGATAAAACACTCTGCTCATCCAAAAGAGAAGGCAAATACAAACCCAAGAAAAGAATACAAAAGAGAAGGAAAGATAGATTCACTTTGATGGCTTCCGATGGGTGTAAAGGTCCGAGTGTTCTTTCAGCACAAGCATTCGACCATCGCAATTGACATTCTATGCATGCATGAAAACGGTTTGGACACCCTTCAAATTCTGAACAATACCGGTAGATCACCTTGGACCAGGATTCAGCTTCATTCTTTTTGCAGATGGAGGCGTGAATAGCTTTTTGACTGAAGCAACAGGATCATCCACCTGTGAGAAGTAAACAAAGAACAAGGTGATGAAAGATAAGACCATCAAAAAAGAGAGGTGATGATAGATACAAAGGCAAAGAATGTGACAACAGACCATTCATAATTAGTGCTAGTTGGTGGGTAAACCTACACACATGTTCATCTGCAGTTCTAATGCTGTGTTTGGATCAGGATTTGTGGAGGCAAAGGAAATGGAAAAGATAAAAGGACAATGATGAGTAGAAGAAGCTACATTTCTTTCATTAGGTTCCTACCATTTTCCTTGGCAAATCTCTGAACATAATAATCAACATATGCATTATCAGACCCAGCCTTCATGTTTTATAGGATGGAGATTCTTATTACAATGCATATGACTTTGTGCCAACTATAGGCATGATACAGCAACTTCTGCCACCATGCATGATTTTTAGGATGGAGATCCTTATTACAATGCAGAAGGATTTAACTGCACCACATTCGGAACTACCTTATAAAAAATGTCCCGCAATCATGCTCGATAAAATGAGGCTTCCTTGCAGAAAAGGGGAAAACCCTATGGGTACACACCATATCAAACTTTTCATAACTAGCCACAATAATTAGTTGCTAACACTAAACACTTCCGTAACTAGACCCTATAATTTTTCATCTTCCATGATCACCACACACACCCATTCATAACTACTCAGACGTTCAGACAATAGGTTACCAACACCACAAAAAGTCGGGGACAAAAAATTCTAAAAAAATATATAAAAATTCACACCAAGAAAATGCATAAAATCGAAAACACTAAGTGCGTGACCAACCACAAATCTGCATATAACTTCACTTTTCTATGATACACACCTTACGTAACTGTCTATAGTTAATACCCCTCTGTACCAATGCTTTTTCTGCAATAAAGATTACCAGCTACATGCTTGAAGATTGAATGCTAGTTCTTCGCAAATATAAAAGGAGGTTTCAAATTACCTCAATCAAGGAAGACGATGAAGCATTAGGGGATGAAGGGCAAAAAAACTCCTTCTTGCACTGTAAAGCAGATAGTGTTTTTTGCCATCCTGAAGGTGAATTGCCGGTTGAAGCAATCCAGGGACAAAAATGCCTGTGCTGCCTAATTGGATCAAATTCCATTGCTTTATCTGATGGTAGTTGATCCTTATTCTTCCCTGGAAATTGGAGAGACCAATTCGTCAATTTTTCCACATAAACCCACAGCTCTACAAAGTCGGATTGAAATAAAAAAAAAAGGAGAAAGAAAGGAAAACATTTGGCAACCAAGAGATTGACAAAGTCAGAAGCAAATGAAGCCAGCACGAAATCTTCCAAAAGTGTTCATGCAAAACGAGAGTTAAGAGAAAGGACCCGTTCACATTTTACAATCATAAAATTCACAAGCACAATTAAGGGCATTTTGTTGACTTCACAACAACACTTGATTAATACCTGATTTTTGGAGTTTGCCCAAAAGTAAAAGGTCAGAGGAGGGGAACAACCACATGTTATACAGGATTATCGCTTTGTATTTACAGAATGAGGTAATTGTTGAGAACAAAGTGTACTGAAAGTAACCTGCTAGAAGCAAAACGTCCTACTAACCTATAACAAATTGTACAAAATATGCCAAATAATGAATAGCCACGGAGAAATCTCATAACTATGCGACTGAACTCCTGGTCCTTTGTACAAGATATATGAATTAGAGCATGCAATTATGTGTAACCACAGCCTACAAGGCCAGAAACAAGTTTAAGAACCAAGATCACCTGTTAAGTCAACAAACGTACAACTGTACAAGTACTACAAAATTTTCAAACCAAGTCAATTCTCTCCAGTTAAATTTACATTACCTGGCTCAATAAGGAAACCAAGTTTGACACCTACATAAGGTTCATATTTGCAAGAACAGAAGGCTTATAGAGAACCTGTATCATTCCACCACCTTTATAGCCTACATATTTGCCGTAGACCTGTTTCTTTGTCACTCGGTTTTCTATCCTAGGCGCCTGGCCTAGTTGCACAAACAGTCCTTTCCTTGACATATGCATGTCTACTAGGCACTCGCATTTAAACATCTTAAGTCTGATCTAAAAGGATTTTACTCCATGGCACTAGCTTTTCCACCAAAAACAGGATTAAGGAGATCTGCATCTATAGCAGTAGAGGACAAGGAGGGAGGTGGAGGATGATACAGGAAGAGACTGAGGGGTTAGTGAATGTTAATTTTGGTCTCACTTCCTCGTTTTGTCAACATTAAGCACATCTCAGGGCTAAGGGAAGTCAACTATCTCAAGCACAGACATGTGAATACAAAACCAATTTGCAGGTGAGAGGCAATAACAGTGAATGCTCTCTCTGCAGTATAAGGATAGCCAGTCAGAATGGAACCAAAAGTCATTCCAGTTTACCCTCTCAAATCAACAAAACCAACAAGGTATTCCAGCCTTTCACGTCAAAAGGGTTCCAGCCCTTCACGTCACCCCTAATGGTTGAGATTCTAAAGGCCTAAACTGCCAATTTGCCAACCAGGAGGGGATAACACAGTTTCAAACAAAAGGCATACCAAACTCGAAACAAGGGACACAAAATACTCGGTAAAAATTAGTCAGAGTTAACCACAAAAATACGTATGAAGATTTGAAAAACCACAAAAGGCATAACCAAGTGGCCCATCATAGATTCAGAATCATGGATCTGTATCAAAAAGAGAGGGGGGAGTACGATCTGTAAAAATAAATAATAAACGTAGTTCATTCAGAACACACTAAAAGAAGTATGAAAATACGTCTGCTTTCCATTTTCCAATGACGAATTACATGACATAAGAAGGAAAGTGAGGACAGCAAAATTTTAAGGAAAAAAGAGAGAAGAATCTGGTTAAAGAATCCAGAAGATGCGCTATAAGTCTTCATACCTATACTCCAGGGCAAGACAGCATACTCTACTGGCTGCAATCTCGCCTTGACCACACTACCGCATACTGTACCAGTTACAGGACCCTGTTCCAGAGAACTAGCACTAGCCTGAACCGTCGTCGAAACATCATTTTCAACAATTTCCCCATCTCTTCTAGTCTCAGAGACACTTGTGGTTGAAACAGAAGAGTCCCTGATATGAGAACTACTAGAAACCGGCACGGCTTGAATATTTTCAGTGTTTTCCAGCATTTTGTCCTTTCTGCTGTCACCATCCGCACAATTTGGAGAACTCTCTACCTGCTTTTCCTTGTTGGAATCTGGTGTATCGGTTCCAGGGAATCCCTGTAAACCACTTTTACTTCCTTCAGATGATATGGCACAATTTCCGTCCGCTAGTGTATTGCCCTGCTCAATGATATCCTCATCCAAACATGACATTAACGACATCTCCACGTGACTTTTACCTCCCTGAAATGAATAATTAGCACACAGACGATCTCTAAAATCTGGATCAGAGGAAATCCGGGATCTCAAATTCCGCCCAATAACAGGCAAAGAGATTGTTGCTCTGAAATTCTGTTTTGCTGGTGGAGGGCCCCCAGCAATCGTTAAACTTAAATTCAACCGCTTTCCACTTGCAGATGTGGCACTAGTAAAGGCGGTATTCAATGTTCCTTCCTTATTTTGCACACCATTTACAATGCTCAAATCATGGGTTCCAGAAGTGCTGATATCACCACGATTGACAGCTTCTTCATGGCGTGCAGAATCGTGTTCACTATCGATTTCTGTGCATCCAACTAGTCTTAAGAACTCCAAAGGTCGGGGAACTGTTGTGAAAGTCCATAATCCAACACTTGCTCCACAAAGCCTGCAGCCTAAAACAACAGAATTGGGATCAGATTGCACTCTGTTGGAAGCCGCTGGATCATCATTTGCCTCCATGGTCTCATCCACAATAGAAGAATATGTAACTATGCTAGAACTAGAATTATGTCCATCAGCGCCATGAGATAAATATGGAGGATGGGCATCTTTACTAGATTGATATTGCTGGTCCTTGCACTCAACAATATACGGTAGCGAACGAGGTTCCCATCCGCATAAACTTATGATTTTTTGTACCTGCAAATGGTAAGAAACGTCTTAAAACTGTAGTAACATCAATGACACTGATATGCATAACCTCTATAAAAGGTTCAGAAAATCATTTTCTTCTCATCCAAACGGATAGACAATAAAAGGTAAAAGACGACTAAGATGGTGACAGTAGCAACTGAGAAAAGCCATATCAATGACATGATCACACTCGCTATACACAGTCAGCAAATTACAATTACATGGGACATGGGTAGGCAATAAAGCTATCAAGTTCCTTCAGCTGACATTGTTACCAAATAAGAAAAAAGAAAAATTTGGAGCATCATCAGAGACAACACCAGGCCAGCTTGTCAATATCTTTAAAATCACAGGCAGGATTTGATGGGGTAAGAAACATATTGGATGGTCTGACCACCTTTCTTTCTCAGTGCGTATCACTATGTCAGTAGCTAAAATTTTTTTTTTTTTTTTTTGAAAGGCAAAAAATTTCATTAATCTCTGAAATTGTTACAAATATTAATAGGAACAAGGAGTGATAGCATCATATCCCTAACCTGAGACCCATAAGAGCTACAACACTAAGAATAATCCTATGCCCATCCAAGACCTAAACCCAAGTTTAGCAAGAAGCCAAACACGGGAACACCCATTGGGACAAAGCCCACCCCTGTTGGCCTAACAGCCCAAATAAAATGGGACAAGCCCATACAATTGAAGCCCAAACCCTTAAAAGGCCTACATGCCTAGAATACATGGGACAAGCCCAAACAATAAAGCCCAAAAACAAAACCCTACTTACTGCAACCTAACCAAACACCACCGAATCTACCGCCAGCCACCACGGCAGAACTAGTCAACCACCAAAGCCGACCGAAACACCGTCGCCACCCCACAAGCCGTTAGGCCAAGAAACCAGTAGATCCCAGGAGAAATACCGGCGGAGGCGAACAAAACCTAGCTCCCACAACCCGCCGGGCCAGACCTTGCCATTAGGCAAATCCGGATGACCCCAGCAGGAAATCTGGCAGGCAAACCAACGGCAAAGAAGCACAAAGCCAAGGAGTGGAGACAAGCAGAAGACGCAGCAAGGGAGGAGCAGCAGAGGGAGGGAGCCCCGACGGCCGCTGCCGTCGAGAACCCGAAGCCAGCCACCAATCGCCATGAATCCGCAAAATTACAGATCCCAAAAACAATCGGAGAGGGCAGCAACTGAGCTCAACTCCAGCGAAAACGCAACCCCCCCCCCCCCCAGGCAGAGAAAACCCTAGGTGTATGTATGTAGAGAGAAGGCAGAGGTCTTAGTTCAGAGAGAGAGCGAGAGAGATGAGTTCCCTTAGGGGGTTCACTGACATAATATCCTAGACTCAAGCAACCAAACTACCATTTGTAATGTTTTAGCCTTTCATTTTTTTGCAGTCCAGGTTCACTTCAAGCAAGCCGAATTATTTAGGGGCCAACACATCATAAAAATGAACACTTTGTCCCTAAAAGGAAAACACCCCCTCGTTTAGCTAAAATTACATTTTGATTCCCCTCCAAGAGCTAATCCCGGCTCTAGTATCATTGGGTGTGTTAGGGAGGATAGTCCTACCATCCAAAGCTGTGTGCTAAAGAACTCTCAAGTTTCTTGCCATCCGCTTGGTAAATATTGGTAGCTGATTGGCGTATCTCAAGTCTGGAATGTTTCTTCTAGAGTTGCAGGCTTAGCTTTTGGGAGTGGTGGATGTCTTGTGCTCCTTAGTATCTGGCTACTTGTTTAGCAGTTGTTAGTTATAGTCTTGGTGCTACTGCCAGTGTAGTTATAAGCTGCATTTTCATGATAAGAAAATAATTTATCAAAAAGGACGCAAAAAAAATTCTATTATAAATCTGTTAATTACCAAAGCAAACATGTTCAGGTGAATAGAGATTTGGCTAATGAAATTAGAATGCCCATGGCAGTGAAGATAATGGCAGTTAAAATGAGACCAATCCCCACCATTATTATGACTGATGTAAGGGGGTTGGCCACCAATCCCCTTAAAACTTGTGATATGAAGAGACTGATGTAAAATGAGCAACACCTTCATTGTTAGACAGAGGCCAATCAATGCGGGGGGCATTCCTATATCTTGCTGTTAAATCGCTAAAAGTCTAGTGTCTACTAAGAAGTGCCTTACAGTGCTGAGTGAAGACAACATAAAACCAAAACTTTAAACCATGAATTTCAAATTCATGTACATAATGACACGGAAACAAGAATCAACTATTGAGCTTGTAGCCCTTGCTAATCTACAATCGTCAAACCTGATAATATGACATAGAAGAATCTCTGTCGTTTTCATTTCCCAGGTGCTCTGCTTGAGAAATGTCTGGAGACCAACTGCTGCCCCCAGCACCTGAAGATCCCCTGAGAAAGTTCTCTAGCTGAGGGCTTCGCATATAATCGATGGCCGAGAATGAAATCTCAGGAAGAGCTAAAAGCTGAAGGAGTACAGAAAATCGCTTCTTGTACTCATCAACCAAAACTGCAGCCGGGGTAGGTGGAAACTGTGATAGTTTTTCATCGCAGGTATTGTCAATCCATGGGCAGAGTTGCTTGTGTCCGTTATCCAGCTTCAAGCTAAAAACTAGTGCTGCTTTCTCAACTGGATACAGCAGTGAAAGGTAACAAATGAAATAAAATTAGAAGGGTTCCCATATATTTAAAACAATATAATATTAGTCTCATATCAATTTCTACTGCAAAATAAAGAAATGACAATAACAGTTATACTCAGAGCAAAAAAGAGAAAAGACAAGAATACATGCCTTGATGGTGGGACCAGGATGATGGTGTAGAAAAGAAAATACGTGCACCACATGCCTCACACGCAATGGTGTCCACATCTACGTTGACCCAACCTCTTCTAGCACAATTTACCACGCTTACTACCTAATAAAAACAAAAAAAATGTTATGATAAAACCACTTCATGAGCACCAAATAGAAAAACACAAATGAACCAAGTACTTACACAATCTAAAAAATCCCATGCACATGTTTTCTAATGTGGAAGTACAGCACAAGGTCAAACAAATTATATTGTCTACACAGTTTTCTAATACGCACAATGGGGTGCGAAATAAAAATTCTAACTGACAAATCAAACTCACTATACTAACACGATGTGAAATACTGAAACTTAAATTCCAATATTGCCGTGTTCCATATCTTAGGTGTGTAAGCAACTTGGAAGCTCGAAATACTTAAGTACAGAGGAAATCAATTTTTCGGAGCATGGCTCCATAAACAGAAACAGATTGTCCTCCACTACTTCGGCGGCAGTTTCCTTCTTTATCTGTGCGTGCAAGTGTGTGGGTTGGGAGAAAGGGCTTGTGGCTCCACAAAGAACCAACCAATTATTCCCACTTGTTCACATACATATTTGTAAATACTTATTGAGATGCCCACGAAGCTCCCTGCCATCACCTTCTTTTCCAAATGTTTAGATTTCGTACTCCTAATCTCCTGATTTCCAGTGCAACGCAAAAAAAATTACTTGCACGTAGGACCGATAGCCTTCAACCACAAAGATGGAACCACTATAGGCTGAGAGGGGTCATGTTCCCTCCTTCAAATTATCAAGTCCTTCACCTTCTACTATAGCAAAAAGTCCCATCATATATACTTCGTACTCTCTTCCCCCTTCCCTCCCTCAAAGAAACAATTCCTTCTGCGTCTCTTGTTTTTTCCTTAACCCGCCCAGCTAGACACACAACCCAGTCTCCCACTGATTTCACAATAAAGTTGCCAGTTTAGGGAGTGAATTGTGGAGAATACAGCCAAAATCCCACGTGAGTGATAATTAAACCAACCTCCCGTACTCTGAACTTGTTAGATTTCCCCCTCCCTTTAATGAAACATCAGTAAATTTATAAACAGTCAACGTATATGTTTGACAATGGTCTCGGCTTCAGTATGCCTACGGCTAATCTAGGACAATCAAGTTCAGTCGTGCTTATATTCTCCTTGTCAAAACAAAACTCCTGCCCTCCAACAATTTTTGATATATTGTGAAGTCCCACATCCCAATTCAGGAAAATTTGAAAAGATTAAATGGTAGTATATAAGGATTCGCAAGCAGCTACTGTATAACCTGAGGGTAACCTTTTGAGCCACATGGTTAGGCTAAGGGTTAGCAGGTCAGCTAGCGTGGGTCGTTAAACCAAAGAACAACAGAAATTGTTCGACAATTTAAGGCAATATCTAACCATTCAACAAGCACCTTCTTACGTGGAAGAATTTGAACTCAGACATGGGTTTTCTGAATTCAAAGTCCAAACATCACTTGGTTTGAAACCTGACCCATTGGATGACCGATTGAAACCAAACAACCCATGTCAAGCTGCGATAACACTTAGCTTCATACAAAATACATGATAATAGATTTTTGTAAGAGAGACAGAACATAAAAGTACGGTAGGAGTGGACTCTAAAATCAAACCTGGGGTTTAGCAAACCATGTCATAGACTTGAATGTAGCTAATCTCCTCATAAGATCCCCTCGGTCCCACGGTCTGCACACCGGAGTTTGAACTGATCCACCCGAAACCGAAGAATTCTGTAGTCTCTCAACCATATCCCCCCTTGATTTCTGTCCAAATACTGATCCCTCATTCGGGCGTTTTTTACCTCTTGACAACTGAACTCTGAACGAGCTACCAAGCAAAATCAGAAAGAACTCAATCAAATTAACAATTTGAAAAACAAATTGAACTAGGAACACAAAACGAATCTGATAATATTTCGCAAACTTCACACGGATTGATAAAAGATGATGATGAAATGCAGAACATACTAAGAAAACGTATACAAAAAACGGAGAAATATGAGCTTGAAATATAGACAAAGAGCTCTGATACAATAATACGAAATGCACTAACCCTAACATAGAAGAGCACAAAAAGAAACGAAGATTACCTAGTGGACTCTGGCTGTGCGTTAGTGGTAGGGTTTGATTTGGATTTAGGTTTGTGAGGTGCGTGGAAAAGCCTGTCCATGATTGCTTGAAACCTCTTCTCCGATTCTTCCGCCATCGCTCTCTCTCTCTCTCTCACAGAATGTTTTTATAGATGCGTGCTTCTAGATAGAATCATGGAGTATCTCAATCTCTCTCTCTCTCTCTCTCTCTCTCTCTCTCACACACACAGAGTTCAGGTGTGCTAGTATTTTTGTTTTTGTTTGCCCCTGAAAATTCAAAGCTTGCTTTCCATTTGAGAGTACGATGTTGGGCAAGGGTAAGTCAAGTTTGATTCCAAGGCAAGGGTAAGTCAAGTTTGATTCCAACCAATTCAGTCCAGTTTTGGATCATTTGTAGACTCTTTTTGGGTCTACAATAATAATCGAAATAGTTCATTTTTAGAGCTCGTTGAGAATATTGACCACGCCAAAAATCACCTTGATCGGATATAGTTTGATGTAATATCGAAATGCATTTATCTTCCGATACTAGTGTCAAATAAGTTGCAAAACATTGTTGCACACTTTTTTTCTTACAAACTTCATGCATTTAGAAATCATATCAAACGATATCCGATCAACGTGATTTTGACAAATTCTCAAAAGTGAACGATTTCGATGATTATTGTAGACTCGAGAAAGGCCTACAAATGGTCCAAAACTGGACTGAAATGGTTGGAATCAAATTTGACTGGCCCGATGTTCAGGCCATCTCCAGCCCTTCACCTTTTTTCCATCAAATTTGAGTAAAAAATGTGGCCAAAAGTTAGATTTGAAATTGAGTACTCCTTGAACCAAAAAAAAATTGAGTACTCCAAATCATTTCTAAAATTTCCACCTTGTGGGATGCCTAGAAAAGGAATAGGCCAAGCCTTTTAAAACATTAACCGTTGAATTTAAGGAAAGATGGACACAAAAGGTATTTAGAATTTACAAAATATTACCATAAAAAATTTGGTGAAGGAATTGATAGTGGCTAATTATCCCTTGATTTGATGAAACATTTGGTTCTCCCTTGATTTGGTATTAATCTAATGAAAGGACTGGAGCAGCATTTTTATCAATTTTTTTAATCGAATTTGAATTGATGAAACATTTGGTAAAAGGTTGGAGATGGCCTTAGCCGAGGATTGAATGCTTGATTACGTGTTATGGCTTTATTCACGAAAGGATACTGGTGGAATCGTAGCCGTTGGCTAAAGAGCATCCACATTTGACTCTTTAAAAACAAGTTTGTCATTATAACAAAAAGCGTTAAAAAGTTAGATTCAAAAGACTCAATTTTGATGGTGACAAATTAGGAGTATGACAAATGCAAATGCTCCCACCCAATGTTCATCTCCAACAATAGCGATAGTACCGTCTTCAAAATTGACAACCCAGAGCTTTTCTACTTCATCAGTGAGGTGGCCGGCCGGACACTGCGACCAAGGCCTGAAGATGATAGTCAAGGTTTTGGAGCCGGAGAGCAACCCACCACCACCGCCAACGCCGCCGTCCAGTACGACTGAGAGCAGTAGTACTACTGGTGTTGCTGTGAAAGAGGCTGGAATCATTTCCTCTTCGGCTGTTGTTGTGCTCACGACCATGTCATTCTTTGGGGCTCTCTTCTTCATGTAGTTTTCGTGCCATGCCATGCATTCTTAATATTGGTGGTTCTTTGGATATCAAATTTTGAAGTCTTAATTAGGTGGCTGCTCTTGCATTTAATTACTACTCCTAATTAATTTCCTTCATTAGGTATCAAGGGATGGATTGTCTTAATTTTTCTTCAATTGATTTTGAGGTTTTTGTTTTGAGAAATGTTATATGCGGTTGAATATCACCCACACAAGAAATTTAGATATAAGTGTGTGTATATATATATTGGGGCAAAACCAAAGTTGGTTCAGAGGCTTAAAGCGAACATTAAAAATAAGGCCCTTATGTGGGACTATTATAAGAGCATCCGCAATGGTAATAATCAAAACCAATAACCAAAATATGCCACGTCAGCATTTGATTATCCATTTAGTCCATAATCAAATTTAACAACTTTTACCTCCACATTGGTTATTTTTGCATCCCTAAAAAAAAAAAAAAAACCCCCACAATGCACAATGCACATTTGTTCAATCGCAAACGAGTTTCAATCACACCCGACCACACGAAATTATTCATCTCAATGAGACGATTACAATGTGGGGTGTTTTTGAGTTATTGAGTTTTGAGTTTGGTGTTGAGTTTAGGTAATTGGTAAAAGTTGTTAAGTTTGGTTATGGAATGAGTGGAATTTGGTTATTTGCTAAAAGATTTGTAATTTTACTTATTACAATGTGGGGTGTTTTTTAGCATTGTTGTAAAATTTGCTTATCCACACCCATTTGCTTATTACAATGGGGATGGTCTAAGAGCATCCGCAATGGCAATAATCAAAATCAATAACCAAAATGTGCCACATCAGCATTTGATTATCCATTTAGTCCATAATCAAACTTAACAATCTCTACCTTCACATTGGTTATTTTTGCATTCCTAACCAAAAAAAATCCCACAATACACAATGCACATTTGTCCAATCGCAAATGAGTTTCAATCACGCACCTGACTATATTAAATTATTCGTCTCGATGAGATTATTCCAATGTGGGATGTTTTTGAGTTATTAAGCTTTGAGTTTGGTTATTGAGTTTTGGTTATTGGTAAAAATTGTTAAGTTTGGTTATGGAATTGGTGAAATTTGGTTATTTGCTAAAAGACTTGTAACTTTGTTCATTACAATGTGGAGTGTTTTTTAAGCATTGTTGTTAAATTTGCTTATCCACACTCATTTGCTTATTACAATGGGGATGCTCTAAGGGGTAAAAAAGTTTAAGGGGCCCCTTGAAATTCAAAATTTTTGAGGCCTAAAGCGGCCGCAACACAATTTTTAGCTCAGGACCGATTTTTGGCAAAACTAAATAATGGATAATATTAAACTAATATTAGAAAAGATTAATGACAAAACAATCGTGAAATTTGTGAGCACTTTCTAAATATTAATCCCCCATTCTTTTCTTTTCTTTTCTTTTTTATCGGCAAAAATTAATCCTCTATTCTTTTGGGCATTTGTAGTTTTGGCGCATCAATATTATATTATATATGGAGCTTGGATATGATTTATATAAGTAGTGTTCTTAATTCATTTCCAAAACAAGTTAACCTCTATGCCTCCACGTCATCTTGTTCAGTTTTTGAATCTTATGTACATATATAAATATAGCGGTCTAGAGTAGTCCTTTGAATTCAACGGTTGAGATTCTAGGGCTGACTATTTTTAGAAAAGATGCAAATCCAACGTCCAGAGTGGTCTCTCTCTCTCTCTCTAAAAAATCAATACCAAAATAGGAGTTTCATAAATAATATTCCCTCCGTCCCGGTTTGTTTGTCCCCTTTTTGACTTTTTGAGAGCGTTTGACCTCTAAAAAAATTATCTATAATTTTCAATTCGTAATGTTTTTAATATGCAATATGAATCTTGTTTGGTAGATCTCAATTAGTTTGATTATACAAAATCAGAAAAATCAGAAAAAACATTATAAAATGAAGTATATTTTTGAAAGACACAAATTTCGACAATTGAACAAACAAATTGGGATGGAGGGAGTATGAGATTCTCATAGTGTTGATTATGAGCTTGAGATCGTCATATTAACTAGGTTTAGTTAGGACCATGATTTGTTTAGTAGGGAGAAAATATTAAGAATACTGCAGCCGTCAGTATTTTGGTTTGGTTGGTATAAGGTCGTAAACCATGGAACAAGGGTAAAGCTTATTGAAAAAGAAAAAATAGCATTTGGGGTGATTCAAGTTTGTTTGTGAGGCTAGTCAATAATAGGGAGGGCAATTCATTTAGGTATAGACAGACAATGAAAAATCCTATGCCTGAATGTGGTATTTATTTGCCGAAAATTGTTTATATTGTAGATGATTGATGATTAGAATTTGCAAATGCCTTCTAATTGGTATGTAATTTATTTGAATGATTCAGTTGTTGCAAACTCAATACTTATCAAGTTGTGCCGAACCTTTAGGTATGGACAGTTTGCTCATACTTAGGACACTTAAAGCCATATTGAATACCAAATTCTTTAAATAAAGCACAAGCATCCGCTAGTGTATGTATATAGGGGGCAGTCAGTCTAGACCAATCAGGCAAGTTCCAATCTCTGCTTCACGTAATAGAAGAGAAGGGAATATGGATGCTCATTTGAAAGTAGTATTATTAGATGTGATGTAAAGCAGTATGATTCCCCCTTGTATGTTTGTATGTGTAGCCTATTTCCCCCCGGTGGTGTGTAAAGTAGTGGAATAGTAAGATTCTCCTGATAGAAGTGAGATTCCCCTGATAAAAGTGTTGAAAGGTAGAGCGTAGTATTATTGATATGATGCAAGCAATGTTTGCCTGCGGTCGAGATGAGATCCCACCATCTTAATATTACTGTTGCTTATGTTCATCTTACAGCTGTTTTTCTCTTTGAGAGATCCCTGGTTTATATCAATGGTATTGAGAAGAAGTTGCTTTTCATGTTGCTGCTGCAGATCATCAACCACCATTTCAATTTGGTTGTCCTTAGTGGGATAAGTTTCTCTCTGAGCTGCCCTTTTCATCCATCTAGTAGGGGGAGGTGGAGGTGGAGCTTGTGGAGGACTTCTTTGCAAACTGTAAACAATGGTGGTTAGGGTAGCCACTGATTCAGCCAATACATTAACTTTAGCAGCCAGAGCTTCAATCTTCTTGTCAGCCATCGCTGTCACGTCTTAGACCAAACCCAAAATTTAGGAAAAGCAAGAACTTAGTTATGCTCAGGTTGAGATGTCCAAAATCAAGTGTCTATGCAATGCACACATCAAACACACTTATTGCCCTTAAAATGCAAATCTAGCATGATGGGGTGGTTTGACCAAATGATACTCGATGTTAACACATGGTCATGCAATGTGCTATGAGAGGAAATGAGGGTGATGGACTCTTCTTTTGGTTTAGTTCCCTGCATGGTTAGAGAAAGGCAAACAAAATGATATACATAGCACCATAGCTACTTTCACAGATTATGGATGAGTCATGCATAGCAATTCGTTTTGTATGCATGAGTTTATCGGATACCATAGATAGCCAGCAATTTTTGATATGGATGATTCTTAAGACTCGTTGTTTACAAATACTGCATGTCACTTAAGATCCTACTTCCAAGCCAATCCACATTATGAGGCAGACCGAAAAAGCTGAGCAGATGACCACAACGGAGAGTAGACTTGAAGTCCATCGCTGTGGTAGTGGCTATTTGGATGTTCCACTTTTTGGTTTTAAGAAAAACTTGTTTGAGGATTTGATCATCATTAGCCATTTTCACTTAAGAAAAGTTTCAAAAAATTTAATCTCTCTCAATTCCTGGTTAGGGAAGATTCTTTCACTCCAAACAATGCTAACGTGATTCTACCAGCTTTAGGTTATTCTTTCAGCAAGTGTTTATCAAAACTTATTTTTACCAAAGCACATTGGAGTTGATCTATCAGAAACTCATTCAATAAGTTTTTCCCTTTTCTCTTTCTCAAAACATGATTGAGGTAATTGGGATCCACATGATTACCTGCCAGCACATTGACAAACTCCTAAATCTTACCGGCTCGTTGCGGTAAGCATGCTCAAAATTTTGAATTTTGAAAGATGGGTTGCTAGGCCGATTTGGAAATAGGAATCAAAGTCCTACACTTGTCATGCTGAATCATCCATGGAGAAATAAGTATTTCAAGTTCTATCCATAATACCCTTGACTTTGCATACAATCACCCATAACCTGCTCTACTTCCTCCCACTCCCGCTTTCCTTTAGCCTTGCAAGGCAGAGATTGCTAGAGCAACCCCAGTTCAATTGCCGGCGGGGCGGCTCTTTTTCATTTTTGATGTTTGATTTCGTTCTAGAAATCCATGCTTCGCGGTGCTTCAAGCAAAATGGGAGTGAGAAATAAGCAGTGGTGCCTCCAACTTATCAAAAGCATACCTTGCAGGCAACGTCATTAGTGCTCGGCTATAAAGACTTAGGGTTAGGGCTTTTAGTTCAAGCCCTAACCCTTCTGCACAGAAAGAGATGTTACAACAACATATACAAGGTGTGAGGAAGAACTTCTGTAAAAATGCAAATAGATTCCTAGCCTGCGGGATCCTGTCCTATTTTGATAAGTTGTATGGCTCTCTAACACATGTAAGGTTTAGGTAGTCTCAAGGGTGCTCCGTTGTCAAAGGGCACCAGTCCTTCCGCCAGCCCATCATAGGCGGTGATCGGACGGTTTCCTTTTTGATATACCACTAGGTACAAGTGACTGTGGAGTTTGCTGGAACCCCTAACATAGCCCGTGACATGCCGGGGTATTAGGTGAACTCAACGAGGTTGCCCGCTCGATGCATACGATAAATGAATTAAATAAAGCATGTGTTAGTCTTATGTCGAACTTTCTGGTTATGGCTCTCAAGTTCCCCAGCAGAGTCGCCAAAAATTGTAGACACCTCCCAAACGGGGCATCACCATACAGATTGATCGTCGTTGCTCGTTTGGTTGCTTGCTTCATAAACCAAAATCGTGGACATTCCCATGGCTAGGAGCATCGCCACACGATAACGGTTATTATCAAAACAGAGTCGCCACCTAGTTTATTAAAACTAGGAAAATAGATAGAGATTCTAGATACAGGAGCCAAAGGTACAATAAGGGGAAGGTGTTAGGCACCCCTCTTTGCCCAGTCGTGAGATTGGCCCATAGTTGTTCGACATAAGATTAACATATGCACTATTTAATTCTAACATATAGTCCATTTAATTAAGCCTTTAAACAGTTGATATAGTGAGCCAGTGCGATGAAAACATGCATCAGAAAGCAAAGTGAAACAAACATGTCCCAGGGAGATGGATCTCGCGGCCGGTGAATGGATGTCACGGCCGAGAGATCCTCCTAGTTTGATGTACCGGTCGAGGGATTAAAGCCTTGGTCGATGTTCTTCCTCACACCAGACCAAACAGTTAACAGATAATCAACAGGCTATGATTAAGCGTAAAAGCAGTAAATAAATTGAATCTGAGGCCCCTGGGCCTCACCACCTTGATCCCTCAGTAGCTTGATTGCTTCGGATTGGGGGCGATTGATTGATTGCTTCTTGAAAACCCTAGGGTTAGGGTTTGAACTTTGGGGATTTGATCGTCGGATTGTGGCTGCCTTTGGGAGGTTAGGGCTTTTGAAGAGAGGGTTTGAGAGAGTATGTGTGCAGAGTTTCATGGCTTGAGAGAGTGATTTCGTATATGAATCTGGTCTATTATTTTCGAAACCCAAAGACCCTTTATATAGGCAATTGGTGACTCACTCCGGCCAATCAAAACGCACAACGGGAATTGGAGTTATAATGCATCTCAAACTCCTCATGGCTATCCCCGGGCGTAGCCCGAACGCATCGGGAGGTTTCGTGTTTGGATCAAACGTTTGACAAAACGTTCGAGAATCTGGAAAAGGGACTATCTGGTGGCCGAGGAAATGATGTTGCGGCTGTAGGATAGATCTAGCGACCGAGTGATCGATCTCTCAGGGAGATTTTCAGGCAACAGGTTGCTCGGGTGAAGAAATGATGTTAAGGCCGTGAGATCAATGTCACGGCCGACAGATGGATTCTCTTAGGATTCTGTATTTCTATCTGAAAGGCTATTTGGCTCTGGATTAGGTCCTCTAAGTGGCTCAAAGTTCTTACCATAAGTCCATGGGTTCACAAGAAGTCAATCAGCAATCACTGTATCCATTTCATCATCGGGATAGTCCTCAAGGTGGGACTTGAAATAATCGTTAGGCCAAATTGGGGTGTCTACAGCTCCTACGTACACTTCTCTTTTTAAAGATGTAGGAAAGTCCAAGTAGGTCAATAGGGGAATGGGTAAAAATAAATGTAGTTATTGAGAAATGGGAAGGAGGATGGGATGAGGTAATTGGGAAGAGGAGCAGTTAAAGCCATCCTTCAGGGATAGAATTCGTTGGTTGCCTCGGATTCTAGAACCAAGAAAAATGATTTAGTGCTTCTCATGGTGGTGCAACTGGAGAAAATTATTCGGTGCTTTGCGCTTTTGCTTTTTACATAAAAAGCATAAAAATCTTCACTTCCAAGGTCTTGAACTCAAGACCTTTTACTTCTTATACACATCTTTGCCACTTGAGCTACAAGAATACTTGTTCCAAATTGCTCCAAGTTTATTACTTATTCTTCTTCTCTAGATTTCAATTTATTAAGAAATCTTATTTGATACATGCAAACATAAAAATAACTAAAAATAACATTATTAGAATATAAAACAGGTCTAACAAAGTGCTAATTTAAGGGATATAATATACACTAAAACGTGTATATCAGCTGTTCTGCTACGGCTACTGATGTTGTGCCATTGTTGCTGTTCTGCTATTCTCAATGCTTGCCTGCTGCTGTCCAGTGGTGTAGCTACCTGCTATGGCTATGGTTGTCCACTATAGCTACCTGCTATAGTGTAATCATGGTTGTCCAATCTAAGCCTTTTGTGTATTCCTTCTTTTGGCATGCGTTTCCCTCCCATCTCTTAGATGGAATTGAAACATGTGGATTACATGTTTGTTTAAATCTTCCTAGCTATTGAGTGTAGTTAGTTTTAATTGGGTTAGATTGGTGTTTGCTATTATGACCCAATCGGTACATTTTCCTTTTAGCCCTTGGCTTAGATCAATGTAGCCACTTGGCTTAGCTTAGCTCATTTTTCTCTATCTTTGATTTTCTTTTTTCTTTTTCCTCCTAGTGTATGCCCCTTATAGGTTGTACATTCGCTTAGCATTTTTTATATTTCAAGCTAAATTACCCCCCCAAAAAAAACTAGAAAGCCCTACGCTTCGGGCTAGACATCCAAGAGTACTATCTTCCGTCGTAAGCACTCATAGTTGTGATAATAAATGTTTGAAGAATAAATTCGTATCCTTCGTAATGTATCTTAAGTAATTGTTTATATATATTTATTTGAAATTATATGTTTGTTTTGATAATACAGTCTTCATTTCTACAATTTTAAAAATAAGTGTACAACTTTATTCAGAATTAAATGTATGTGCCAACAAAATACAACCTATGAAATCTAAGAAAAAATTACAACAAATCTGATTAATGTTTCACTGGTTTGATGTTGAACTTTCAATGCACTTGCGGATATGGAAGCACCGTCACTAGTTTCACTAGTTTGTTGTTGGGTTCGGGCCAATTGTGTTTGTGTGAGCCGGTATCTATCCTCATGTAATAATGCTCCTCCCGCTTCATCCAACGTATTGTACCTTTTCTTCATGTCCCCCGAGTATCCATGAACCTCAACTTTAGTGGCCTCCCAACTTGTATAGATTCCCGAATTATGCCCAACGAAAATCACGCAATAGTATTCTTTATCTTGACTTGTCATTGAAAAATCTATCCGAAAACAACGATTATCACATTTAAAAATATATTTGGAAAATCACTATGTACTTGACTCAGATATTTATTTAACCGGCACAAAGTGCACAACTTGGCTACAACGTATGTTGCCGAATGGTGATTAAACCATTGGCCCTCATAAGTTGTCCCACCAAAACGAGTGTCTCGCCATCAATTTTGTTTTTCATATCATCATAGCCTAGGTAATTGATATAATTTAAACCCAACTCTCACACACACATGCCAACACACCCAGCACAACTTAGCAAAAAACAGCCACCAACTTAGCCAGCAAAACCATTTCAGAGTTTAAACCAAAACACTACCCAAAAACTTGGCTAACAAGCAGTAAAACAAACCCAGCAAAACAAACCCAGAAACAGGCAAAAAAAAGAACCTAGATTGGCCTTAAATTAGACAACTAATTGAACAAAAACACAGAATAACAAAGCTACTAACAAGCAGTAAAACACTGTCCATAAAATAGTAAAAATTGCCACCAAATTCAACCATAAACCCAACAAAACAAACTCATCAAAACTGCATGAAATGCCTACTAATTGACCAAAAAAATTCTACGAGAGACCAAAGAATTTTGTTATTACAATAGGTATTTTATAGGGTTAAATACATAGACACCCCTGGAAGTTTACCTGTTTGTCTCGCTCACCCTTCTTAGAATTTCATCTATGGAGTGACCCCTTCATTAACGTTTTCATTTGAAGGACCTAACTCCGTTGGACGGAAAGAATGAAAGGACTAATTTGCCCTCAGGTATATATACCACAACAGACCCACACTCTCCATCTCCTTTCCTACTCCTCTCCACCGTCGCCCATCACCACCCCCACATCCTCCATCGCCTTAGAACATCTCCAATAGGCAGTGCCCCCCCCCCCCCCCTCTCTCTCACCAATACGTTCCAATCCCCATTTCAAAATTGGAAGCTTGAGGGGTGGCTGAGACGATGAAGACGAAGTAGATCTGTCATAGTGTCGAAGTTCCGATCATCGATGTCAAAGTTTCAATCACAACTGAACGAAAATTTGGTCGGAACATTTACTCTTTATCTCCTCTTTTTTGTTGAAAATTTACTCTGAAAATTGGGTTTGCTTTTGATTGCTTTGTAATTTTTGATATGGGTTTAGTTCGGGAAAAATTGAACAAAATCTGGGTTTAATTGGTTCGTGAAAAAATCAAACCAATTTGATTTTGGTTTCAACTCTCTCTCTCTCTCTCTCCCCCCTCTCCTCCTCCTCCTTCTTATTCAGTTTGATTTTGCCAGCGTTGAGCTTGAGGTCGGGTTCAGTCGACGGCAATTTTTTTATCTTTCTTCAGTAAATAGATTTTCTGGCTAATTAGATTTGACGCTACGAGGTGTGATTTGTTGGATTTGTGTTGTAGCCTCAAGTTGATTTTGTTGGTGGGTTTTGGTATGAGGATGTCGGTGGATATGGTAATTTCTTGTGGAAGGCCACAAATGTTCTTGGTATTGTGGTATGGTGGTGATTGGGGTGGTTGCACGTGGTGGTGATTTTAGGGGGAGAGAGAGAGAGAGAGAGAGAGGGAGGGAGGGGGGAAGGAGGGGCAATTTTGAAATATGTTACAACTTTTAATAGAATCTAGGTCAAAATTTTAACGGTTCTAGACGAAACCCTGACAGAAGGGGTCTACGGGACAAAAAACTTTAATGAGGGGGTTTCTCTGTAGGCGGAATTCTAAAATGGGGTGAGCGAGAAAAAGAAGTAAACTTCGAGGGGTGTCTAGGTATTTAACCCTATTTTATCAATAAGTGCATTACAATAATTTAACATATTACAAATATGTATCTCAAACCATTTACACCCAGCATCCGGTTCATTAGTAGGAACAAGTTGAGGATGATGCCACAAAATATTGTAAATGCGCAACACCACCATCAAAACTGCGTTGAAATTAGGTAGGAAAAATCTAAAATTAGGGCACAAATATGAATTTAAGGCATAAATCTGAAACAAAATTGAAAACCAAATAGCGAAACTAGAACCAATTTAGATCACGATTTAGGGCTAACTTAGATTGCAAACCAGGAAGATGAGCTCAAATCGTACAATAATAGGGTTAAGGATACCTGAGTAAATAGGAGGAAGACGAGGGAGAGAGCTGCGACCGTTGGTAGACAACACTGGAATAACCAGAATTTTAATCGGCGACCTCTTCATCTCTTTTCTCTCTTCTTCTCAGTCTTGTTTGTGAGATGACTGAATAGAGCAAAAATACGTGGGGAAGAGGAAGAGGAAAAGCAAGGGCAAGATTGTCTTTCAACAACCCCACGTTACTAACGATGGAGGTATCCCTATCGTTACCAAATCCACCCACAAGTAAAAAACGCAAACCCTAACTCCACAAACCTCATCTTATTGAACCCATCCACTGACCACCCATTACCAGATCTGAGCCTTCACCACGAGGATGGAACGACAAGACCCACAAGCCCATGGCCGAAGTCCAAGCGCCGAACTCAACAACTGGAAAAACTTAGACCAGAGAAGTGGAAACAGAGGAAAGGAAAGGGGAAGGCGGGGGGGGAGATTAGGGGAAAAAGGAGGGGGAAGGAAGGAGGGGGAGGAGAGGGGCGGCAGCCCCTCCCCCAATGGAACAAAACCTAGCTGCTGAGAAAGTTTAGAGGGGGGGGCTACGGTCGCAAAAAAGAAGAAGAAAGGGGGTGCACTTATTAGTAGCTACCGGCTGGGTCTCCCAACCTAGTTTTGTACCGTTTCAGGTCCCCCCCGGATCTGGTGAGGTTGTGGTGGTGGGTAAATAATTCCTTTGCTTTTGTTCTTGTTCTGGTCTAGTTTGGCCTCATCGGTTGTTTGGGTTGCTCTAGCAGCTTCAGCAGTGGTGTGTCGCCAGCGGTGTTCATGAGTGGCCGCTCCTCAGTGATTTCCCCCTCGTCTGGATCTACAGGGATAGTAATGACTCAGCAATGGCAACGTCCCTTCCTTGGCTTGGCGGATGTCTCCGTCTTGCGGGTCAGCCGCTCGGGCCTTTGTCGTGTTCTTACGCTTAGTGTAATCTAGGGTTTTGATTTTTGGAGGTTTGATGCTTCTATTCGGGGTTTGTTCCCTTCTTGTGTGATTCTCTTTGTAAATTGATCCTCTGGATCCTTATTGATATTGGCAATGAACATTACCCTTCAAAAAAAATCCACCCACAAGTGGATTGCAAATTCACACACCCCTCAAATCCAGGTGTATTTTTCCACAATCAAAGATTGGAGAAGAGAGGGAGGAGATGAAATCCGACCGAGTCGCTTATCAGGCTCTAAATCCACCAACCAAATAGGGTGTAATAGTGGGTGGGTTTAAATGGGTTAATAGGTTTAGATTTAATTTGCCACCCCTAATTAGAGTCGGAGCCGGATAATGTGACTCGGAGTGGCCACATGATGCATGGTTGCACAACACGTGTGCGGGTGCCGAGCACACACCCATAACTAGATGTGAAAAATGGGCGGGTTTAAACGGATTAAAATGGGTCGTGAGTTAAATATGTACGGGTCAAATATAGATTAAAACGGGCTGAATCGAACATGGGTAAGCCCAGCCGAAACCCAAACCGAAATCACAAAAGAAAACAATCCCCCACCCCCAAACCCTGGGGTTGGGAAAAAATTTCAGTGCCGAGCGGGTACCACGTGGTGCTCGCTCGTGCATCCGAGCCGTCCATTTCGTGTTTGAACGGCTTAGATTTAAAGAGAGAAGAAAGAGAGAGAAAGTGTTGGGGTGAGAGGAGAGAGAGGATTTCAATCCGAACTGTCCAAAAGTGAATTGGACGGCTCAGATGTGCCGAGCGGGTGCCACGTCGACAATACCCGCTCGGCACTGAAAAACTTCTCGGTTGGTTGAGGGGGGGGGAGGGGTTCAAAAATGCTAGCCACACAACCAGGAACACAACCGCTGACGTCATCGAAAAACGACGTCGTTTTTCTAAATAATAATAATAATAATCCCTCAGGCACGCCTTTCCCTTTCCCTTTTCCTTCCCCTTCCCCTTTTCCTTTTCACGATCAAAAATTCAAAATACAGACGAGAGAGGGGCTCCCACGAGCACCACCATCGGCGCCCAGCGCTCCTCCATCACAGGCGACCGCCACCACCACCGGATTTTGGGCACCCCGACGGTCGCTCTCTCTCTCTCTCTCAAACACACTTGCTGTGAAAGAAGCCCAGGGAAGGTATCTCTCTCGCCATCTCGCCCACTCCAGTTGTCGGATTCCGGAGTAACTAATGTCGGACGAATTCCTCTCCTCCCTCAATGGTATTATTAGACTTTTCATTTCTTAATGTTTGTGTAAACTAGGGGTGTCAAATGGGCGGGTTTGGGCCAAAATGGGCAAGTTGTAAGTGGGTTGGGTCTTTAATGGGTCATTGACCCATTAATTATGAGTTCAATTGCCCATACCCAACCCGACCCATTTATTTAAAATCAAGCCCGACCCGCCCATTAACCCAATTACATACTATATACTAAAATTAAAAAAGTTGCCAATTACCGAAGTGTCTAATACTTTATAATGTCAACCGCGAAAAGGATTATGCTGATTTGAAAAAGATTATGCTGATTGTGATTTTATTATTCTCTAAACCGTATTTATCTTGCTTCAATATTTTCCCGTTTTATTATGATACAAGTTATTTTTTCACAATACGTCACATCTAATTCAAAAAATAAGTACTTAATTTCCTTAGCGCAACCGAATAGTATATTCCTTGAAAGTGCCCACAGTGTCGAGTAGATCCCATGTCTTTTCCGTCCACAAAATTTATTGCTGTAATCAAATAGACGTTAAGGAGCAAGCCACGTGGTGTCCGTTCGGCGCATCCGAGTCGTCCATTGTATTTTTAGACGGCTCGGATTTGGAGAGAGAAATTGTTGGAGTGAAAAGGGAGAAAGGGTTTCAATCCGAGCCATCCAAAAGTATATTGGACGACCCGGATGTGCCTAGCGGGTACTACGCGGGATATACCCACCAGGACCGAAAGATTTCTCGCGGCATAGGGTTTCAAAAATCATAATCTAGTCCAGTGGGAGTGAAACAGTGGGGCAGCAATTACAGAGAGAGAGAGAGAGAGAGAGAGAGAGAGAGAGAGAGAGAGAGAAATAGTTGAGCTCTGTCCATGAAGAAGCAGCAGAGAACCTGTTTCATCGTTTGCCGAAAGGGACCAATTGATGAGAAATTTGTTAGTGGGTTATATGCATGCCTTGTTGGGTCATTTAAGTTGACCCAATTGATGCCCAATTGAGACCCATTAATAGATGGGTTAGATGGGTTGAAACCCATTCTGACCCAACTTATAAATGGGTTGGGTTGGGTCTATTTTTTAGTTGATGAGTTTGGGTTTGTTAATGGGTTTGGGTTCAATTTGCCACCCTTAGTGTAAACCTACTGTATTTATAGATAATGTTGTGTTCTTGAAAAAAGGGCTATATGGGTTTTGATTTCTATTTTGGTTCTGTACATGGAAAGAGATGTCTTTGATGGGATTGACAATGATACAATGATGCAGAACTTTGAGAATATGAAAACAACTCGTTTTTAGGGAAGAAAACCTAGATCTCACGCTGAAAACCCACCACGATGACACCGAAAACCTAGATTTCATGCTGAAACTCCACCACCGTCTACCACCACTATATTTTGGACAAATGACCCAGAAATCACAGTGAAAATCCACCACCACCAGCAACCACCACTGCGTACCACCGAAACCACCAAAATTAGCTGTTTGAAATTTGGTTATCCCTTGAATTGGTGAAAAAATTGAGTAAAACTCAAATTGATATGGGTTTGGGTAAAGAAGTGGAGCTGATTTTTGGGTGATTTTTAATCAATGGCCATTTGTATGATTGTTTCTGATTTGCACAATGGTTACCACTTGGATCTCAACAATGCTCATTTGGGCAACTGTTTCCACATTCTTTGGAGGTGTTAGAGCCCCCTATATAGCATTATGTCTCTTAAAACTGGAACAATTAACTATAAAAAAAAGAAGCTGGAACAAGTAGTTTTTGGTTGCAGGTAAGAGCATTCTGCAGCCTGCTAAAAAGTTTTAGCAGGCCTGATGAAAGTTGGGGATGAAATCCTAGCTGAAGACAGAGGTCATTTTCTTGGTTTTGAGGTTTCTTTCAATTCCAGTTACTTTACTAACTTCTCTAGGAAGGAAGGAACAATGAAAAACCTTTGTATACTTAGGCCTCACTTATGCCCATTTAAACATTGTTCGGTTCTAGGTGGATATCTGCAACTTTCATAATTATTAGAATGCACATCTCATTTGCAACTTTCATAGTTATTAAAATAGTCACCTCTTGTACTTGGCTTGAGTATTACCCACCTCTTGTAACCTAAGTTGTTGTGACTACTCCGTAACCGATAGGGCTTTCGTATGACTTTATAATGTAACAAAAACAACTTATATTGCCATTGCTTGGTTCATTTACTTGATATTATGCTTCGCAAATGTTGTGATGAGAATGGCCCGGCGTGGGCTTGGAATGTTGTTGTTGTAAGTTTTATTGAATTGTCGTTCTTAGTTTGAGACGTGAGGCGTCGGGCTAGGTCATAAAGCAAGGGAACCATGTCAAATTTTTCTGAAGACTACACCCATGAAAGCAATTGTTTGTCTTTCACAAATCTGTTCCAATATATGAGCTTTATGAAGCATTGTTGATATGGTGGTGATTTTACAGATCAAGAAATTCAGAGATGCATTGGCAAAGCATAGCTCATATCATTGCAGCCAGGGACCACCGAAAGGGCTCGAGGAGAAAGAACTGCTAGTGCTTGCAGCCAACAAAGAAACTTAGACGCAATTTCCCCAATTACAGATGCTTGGAGACCACGAAAGAAGGGTTTCTGTTTGGAAAAAACTGCAGCAACCAAGATGATTCATGAGTTTAAACAGAGAGATATTGGCACAGAGATGATTCCGCTTGGCAGTTCAACAACTTCGAGATGCCACATGCCATTGAAAGAGATTGAAGCTTATTCAAGTGAATCAAAGGCCAAGAAATGATCAATTGTTGTAATTTTGTGTCCTGTGTCCCCTTTTGTATCCTTGAAAGCTGTCTATATCGTGTCCCCCTTTTGTGTCCTTGAAAGACCTGATTGCTTGTTGGTCTTGTAATGACCTTTTCATAAGGTAGATGGTTTGGAGAATTCTGTTTGAAGTTGACTTCTTTAATGAGACGCATTCTACTTTTGTTCATAAAATTACACCACTTCTTTACTTTCTTTTTGCTCCTGTAATGACCTGATTGCTTGTTGAATTCATAGTTTCATCATATAATATTTTGAAATTTTTTGTTTTATGAAGGATGATTTGGTCAGTTCAAGGTGTTATTGATAGGTTAAAGTAAAAGCAAAATAGTACTAAGTTTTGAGGGGAATTAAGTCACCAATATCAATACTAGAATTATGCTAGTGTATGTGGTTCTGAAAAAATTTCGGCATAGTCTCCCCAGTTTTTTGGTCTTAACCCAATGTCTCGCGTCTCAGTCAGTACAACAATAACAACAATAGAAACAACATGAGGTTATGCACAAGCCCACGCCGGGCCTTTCTCATTCTAAATCACCATTCACAAGCCACATTCATAGCCAAAATCTATTGCCAAATTATCATTTCACAACGAAAACCGTAATACAATAAATTTAAAACCCACGCCGGGTCATTCTCATCACAATTATCAATTACATACGAAGTTAGGTTTCGCAATACTACAACTTGATATTACAAAGCTTAGTACATATTGATATTCCAAACTACAACAAATTGATCATTTTCCTTGGCCTTTGATTCACTTGAATAGCTTCAATCTCTTTCACTGCCTTTTCGAGTCTCCACTAGTCTTTGCAAAGCTATTGGTCCCATAGTTAGTGTTGATACTTGTTTCGGATCAACCAAGGACTGGAATGTGTTGATACTTTTCCTGATATGCTCCACCATCAAGTGATCCCATATAGTCATTGACTACATATGGCTCTCTCCATTGGCCGCGCCATATGAACAAAGGCATGATTGAACTCATCTCATCTTGCCTGTCACTGAATTGAGCAGCAGTTCTAACCCATAAATCTTTTAAGCTCTCCCGTTCTTTTGCTTTTAAGTTAGCACCATATGTAATCAAGCTGCCCTCCCAATCTTCCAACCATAACCTGAGAATAACAATGAGCAATAAGGACAACACAAAAATTAGCAGCCATATTTAGATGATCCGCTGGGATATTATTATCCAACGACATGCGCCTAAATCAACACAAATTAAATAGTTCTTCCCTTTTATCCCCTCAAAGGCTAAAAAAAAAGGAGCATTTCCCAAACTCCCATAAGCCTAACAAATAACCCGAAACTGGGAAAATTTAGGCTGGAGCAGTCCTCTTCTAGTAAAACTCCAAACATGAATACCGATTTTCCACCCAACCAAACCAGCAACTATTGACTGGACAATGAAGTGTTCATGATCCTGAATTCCAGTCTCTAGCTTGCTCATATGGTGATAATGGAGATTGACAGAATAAAACCCCATAACTGTGAGTTCTTCTGAAAGTATGTCTGCCATTCTTCAAGCCATTCTGGAATCCAAACAGAAGAATTTTTTCCTGGCACCATCCATTTCCATCAGCAAAAACAACTCACTTGTTCTCATAATATGCTATAATACGAACTTTTGACACAGAAGCTGACCTCAACCAATTGTGAGACTACCAGATCTACAGAAACCAACTCACTGATTGTCCCTCGTACTCGAAACATTACCAAATGTAAAAACTTCAGAATTCCCAAGAATTAAGGTTGACTAGAATGTGGAGTAAGTGTTAATGTGCGTCAACTGGTATCCTCATACCACTTATGAGAGCCATTGATAATGCTAGCATGATTCCAAAACAAATTAATAAGAGGATTTTCCATTTGCATGCCACCAATATTGTGTCTTCCACTATATCAAAATCATCAAGTACAATCTTCAACCATATCTCGATATTGAACAGCCATCCAAAGTATAAACTCTTTCACTACCACAAATTATGAAACTTTAATTTTCGAATTAGGGTTTTTTATTCAGCAACTCAATTTAGGGTTTTTTTTTTCCAGCAACTCAATTAAGGATACTAATTGAAACAAGGAGAGAGAGAGACCTTCATGGTGGGGCAACGTCGGACTGCCCAGAAGTCGGTGGTGGTGGCGTTCGCCGGCAGTGGGGAGCGCTGGGGTTAGGTTCTGGTGGTGGAGTTGGGAAGTGTGGTCGCCGGTGGAGGTGGGAAGCGTTGCCGCCGGTGGAGGTGGGAAGCGTGGTCGCCGGTGGAGGTGGGAGCCCCTCTCTCGTTTCTCCTGTCTGCAATCTGTATGTCGATCGTGAAAAGGGAAAGTTATTCCGTGACCTGGGGTTTTTTTTTTAAAGCAAAACGACGTCGTTTTTAATGACGTCATGCTGACGTCAGCGGTTGTATGAGTTGTTGTGTGGGGATGGTTGTGTGAATTTTGGTTGAAATGGCCCTAATTTGTAATCAAATTGGAAGAATACCCATCTTCTCAAACGTTTTGTAAAAATAGGCCATCACGCCTTTTCAAAACGCGTTATAACGGTAGGCCAGCTCCTACGTGGCGAAGAAGATTATAATGCCTTTGTAAAAGGCGTGTTTTAAGTATTATAACGCCTTTCCTATAGGTAAAGTGTTATACTAGTAGCTCCTTTCTAAAAGGAGCTAATACGGGCCGTTTGGATGGAGGATATGATTTTGGGTGGATATAGAAGGAGGGTGGATATGTAAGGAGGGTGGACCCACCTCCTAAGAATGGTGGATTTGTAATCCAGTGTTTGGATGGTTTTTTTGGAAGAGGGATTTGGAGAGTGGATATGATGGGATAAGATATGAAATGACTTTATTGCTTTCATTTTATTAATTTAATGGGTAATATAGGTTAATTTAATTAAAACAAAAATAAATACATATTTATCAAATAAATATGATAAAAATAAATCAATTTAGGTCATTGATGTTTAAACCTTAATTTTTTTTTTAAGAAAACGGATTACAAGATAAAATATTTGTAAAATAATTCAATTATTATGAAACTTATATGAAAAAACAGATTTTGTTTTTGGTTAAATCTTCATAGTTGAATAAGAGGTAGATGGTTGTTGGAGCATGTGATTGGTAGTTTTAAGCATGTGGGTAGTAGGTTCAACAAACCAATATATACAAAATTTTTGTATAAATAGGTTTCATTTTTTTCTTCATCTCATCCCAAATATCATCTCCATTTTAATTTATAGTTTGATATTCTCGTTTTTTTTTTGTTTTTCATTTCAATGGCACGCCGGGAGTGGAGCGAGGAAGAGGAGGAGACGTTGTTAGAAATTCTGACGAGCCTAGTAGATGCGGGACTTTGGCAAAATAATAACGAATGGTTCATACTGGCATCCTTCGTAGTTTTGAAAACTCAAATGCAAGCTTCTTTTCCCCAAAGTGGTATTACGAAATTTCATATCGAGGCAAAGATGAAGTATTGGAAGGCAACTTGTTTTGGACTACAAGACATGCTTCAAATTTCTGGATTTGATTGGAATGAAAATGAAAACAAACTGGTGGTAGAGAATGAGGTTTGGAATGAATTTGTCAAAGTAAGTATTTTTGTTTTGAATGAACATTTATATACTCTTGTTTATGAATAATTTGTCATATTTTCCATGTGTTATGTTTGTAGGTGAATCGACAATTTAGAAACATGAGGCACATGCAATTCCCCATGTTTAATCGATGGAGCCATTGCTTTGTATGTTTCAGAGGTTGACGTTGGATGGTTGAGATTATAAATTCCCCATGTTTAATAAATTCTCCAAGTTGACGTTAGACATGTAATTCCCCATGTTCAATAAATTTGTTGCTTTGTACCCTTGTAAGGTATCTGAAATAGTGTAATATGCAGTCTTCATTTCCAAAATAGAGAATTTAAACTTACAAGTTCATTCCGAGTCAAATAGATGTGCCAACAAAATACAACATACGAAACCTAAAAAAAAGAATAGATTTAAGTATGTTGTTATACTAGTATGATGTTGAACTTCCAAACCACTTGCAGATGTGGAAGCTTCATCACTTGATTGATGTGCAGTTCGGACCGACTGCATTTTCATGAGCTGGTATTTTTCCTCATGGAACTGTAACAATACTCCTTCCGCTTCGTCGAACGTCTTGTATCTTTTTTCAAGTTCCTCGAGTATCCATTAACCTGCAGTTCCGCGGTCTCCCAACTTGTATATATTCCTAGATTACGGCCGACGAAAACCACCCAATAGTATTCTTCATCTTGACTTGTCATTGAAAAATCTATTTGAAAACACTGATTATCATATTACAGTAACGAATACTAAAATGATGTATATATGTACGGCGGCTCAGATATGTTTTTAACGGGCACATAGTGCACCACTTGGCTACAACTTATGTTGCCAAACGGTGATTAAACCATTGACCCTTATAAGTTGTCCCGCCAATACGATGCCTTGCCTTGAAATTTTGCCAACATATCATCATAGCGCAAGAAATAAGTTTAATTTCACCCATAAAAGTAGCCCATTAATGATAACATCGCAGAAACAGAACTACCCACAAAAATGGTATGAAAACCATCAGAAAAAGCAGCCTCAGAAACCATCACACTTCAGTGTGAAAACCTGAAAAAAAAAAAACAGGCCAGAACCGTGCAGGAAAATAGCCCAAACTCCACAACAAAGCAGCCTAAATTCCAGCCAAAAACCAATCTAAAACACAGCAAAAAAACAGCCTCAAAACCTACAGAAAAACAGCCTCAAAACAGCCCAGAAAAACAGCCGATGAACCACCTAAAAACAGCCCTGAAACGATCACAAAAATACTCTACAAACACGAAAAATGACAACCTCAAAACACAGCAAAAAAACAGCCTCAAAACCTGCAGAAAAACAGCCCTGAAAAATAGCCCATGAACCACCTAAAAATAGCCCTGAAACGACCAAAAAAATACACCACAAACACGAAAAATGAAAGCCTCAAAACCTGCAGAAAAACAGCCTCAAAACCTGCAGAAAATAGCCTCTAAACAGCCCAGAAAAATAGCCCATGAACCACCTAAAAACAACCCTGAAACAACCAAAAAAATACACCACAAACACGAAAAATGAAAGCCTCAAAACCTGCAGAAAAACAGCCTCAAAACAGCCCAGAAAAACAGTCCATGAACCACCTAAAAGCAGCCCTGAAACGACCACAAAAACACTTCCCAAACCAGCAAAAAACCATCCCACAATCCACCTACAAACCAGCCTAGAAAACTCCCAAAAAACAGCCTCAAAACCTGCAGAAAAACAGCCTCAAAACAGCCCATGAACCACCTAAAAGCAGCCCTGAAACGACCACAAAAACACTCCTCAAACCAGCAAAAAACCATCCCACAATCCACCTACAAACCAGCCCAGAAAACTCCCAAAAAATAGCCTAAAAAACCTGCAGAAAACATGCCATAAAGCAGCCAAATATCAGGCCAGACACCTGCACAACAACACCCCACAAACCACCAAAAAAACAGGCCACAAACCACCTATAAAACCATCCTCAAAACTGCCCAATAAGCTGCACTGTCCAGTGACCAGCAAAACCCAATGGGACTGCACTTTGCACACTGGACTATACACACACACACACTAGTATCATAGCCACCGATAAATGCCAACATCATATAAATCAAGTTTGGCTCAGGTAAAAAAACATCATAGCCAATGATAAATGTCAATATCATAGAAATCAAGTTTGGCTCAGGTAAAAAAAAACATCATAACCAACGAGAAATGCCAACATCATAGAAATCAAGTTTGGCTCAGGTAAAAAAAAACATCATAGCCACCGATAAATGCCAACATCATAGAAATCAAGTTCGGGTCAATAAATGCCAACACAGCCATCAAAAAATCATCGAATTCATAGTTTCCATTAGAAGTACCAACGAATACAAGTTTAGTCACATTGTTGCCCTAAATACATCATCATTGCCCAAAATACATCATCATTGTTGCCCTATAATCTACACTATTCGTAGATCATCATCGTTGCCCTATCATCTACCAATTACATGTAGTTAAAAATATCATAGTCTAGTGCATCATTACAAAAAGAAGGAATGACATCCTCCACAAATATATATGTTTCTAACCATTCACAAAAAGGGCCTAGTACCATTCACAAAAAGAAGGAATGACATCCTTCCCAAACGGCCCAAAAAGTTCAAGACATCCCTACTAGTCTTTCCCATAAAACTCTCCCGCCAATACCAACTCCACCTATCTTTGTTTGCGTTCCGCGGGTATGCCATAAAACGTGTCCACCCTATCTTCCGCTTGGACGATGATGGCGTTGATGATATACCTATCATCCTCATCCATGTCAAGCTTAAGCAATTCATCAAACACCCTCTCCCTTCTGGAAGATAGTTGCTTGTCATAGCCTATGGCATCCGCAATCTTCTCCATTACCGTAGCGCTTTGAGTTAGGTAATTACCCAATGCCTCAGGTATGGCCACTTCTTTTTTGGCCTTCTTCTTTGGTGGCATTGGCACGATATTGGCATTGACACGCGCATTGGGATTGGCATTGACATTCGCACGAGCATTGGAATTGGCTTTGGCACGAGCATTGGCATTGGCACGGTTAGTCGCATTGGCATTGGAATAGGTTGTAGGAATGTTGGCATTGGAATTGGTTGTAGGAGTGTTGGCATTGGCATTGGAATTGGTTGTCGGAGTGTTGGCATAAGATAGGTCAGCAAAAGTATCACCTGGCCATATTGCCTCACCATTTGCAAACCTAGGTGTATAGCACTCTTCCAAATAGTCATCAATGTTTGAGATTTCATCTTGGTTTGGGCTTTCAACGGGGTCACAATTGTCTAAGTCCGCCGCATCCTCCGCAAAATCACCCGTTGCCCTATCAATCCCAAATAAAATTTGCCAATTCTCATACATAGGGAAAGCCTTCCCATTCATGCCTTTCACTTTTGGATTGAACTGCACATGTTCAATGGCATGCATTACATGGGAGCGCGATAGTTAAAACTAATTGCAAAAGGACAACAACAATGTCAAGGCGGGTTTAAATGAATGAGTAGAGAAGTTACCTTCTCATATTCCTTCCACACGTCCTCCGAATCCACTTCGATGGAGTTAGTTGCATGATTCCACGCAAAGCCACTTAACCGTATCATGTCGGCAATACGACCATATGTTACCTTCCAAAATTTGACCTTCGACTCTATGTTTGGTTGAGCTTTGAGATTGGTCCCGGGCAATAGCTTTTGCAAGCCTTTCTCAACTTCAACATAGAAGCCCGACTTAAAACCATTATGGGCTTTCCATGTTTCTTTTTCCGAGACCGCGTCCAACATGCACGCAAGTAGGGCCTCCTCTTCCTTAGGAGTTCATAGCCTACGCGATTGTTTTTCTTGTCCTCCCTTGGCATTGGTTCGTTTTGATTTGGAAGTTCCTTAACTTTCCATTATGTTTCCTAACCTGATTTGAATGACAATAACAACTTGACATAGGGCAAACACTTATGAAATAGTATTTATTACATGGAAATAGTTCATATGCTTCAACATTGGCTAGAATTGTTCAACCACTCTATTAAACAAATCCACTTAAAACAAATAAACAACACAATTTAAAAAATCCTAATGGCCAGCCCCATGATGAGCTAACCAATCATTGTACATTTCGGTTGCCAAGTTATCCCTCATTTGGGTCCACTCATTCGATATTTCAATGCTTGTAATGTACTATTCAGGTGGCACATTATGTAGGTTTTGCTGCTCCCACGCCGTGTATTCAGCCTCAACAGGATCCACTGGCATTGTCCGCTTTATGAGATTGTGCAGGAGGCAACATGCTGTGGCGATGCGACATTGAGTCCTAATGGGATAGAAAGAGTACGATCTCAAGATTCCCCATCTCATCTTAAGCACCCCAAAGCATCTCTCCACAACATTGCGTGCGGAAGAGTGCTTCATGTTGAAGCACTCTTCTCGGCTCTGGGGCACGTGTCCTTGCCTCCAAATGTTTATGTGGTATCGTTGACCCCTGAAGGGTGCTAATAATCCCGGCCCATTAGTGTAACCGGCATCGACGAGGTAGTAACGACCTACAAATGACATACATAGGTATAGGTGAGTATGTTTCCACAAATGTGGACATATGTTGACTAATGGAAAGGTTGCAAAGTGACATACCCTGTGGAATTTTCAACCCGTTAGGCCTCACCAAGGCGTTTCGAAGCACTCTCGAGTCTGTGGCGGAGCCTTCCCAACTAGACAACGCATATATGAATTGTAGGTTTCGACTACAAACTCCTAACACATTTGTCGCATAGTCACCCTTCCTTGACCTGAAGCGTGCCTTCAATTCGGTTGGGGGGAGGACAGGTATGAAGGTACCATCTAAAGCCCCTAGACAATTCTACGACATACCAACGATTTATTTTATTAGATTAGATTATTAGAATGAATAATAGCATTACAATAATTGAACACTTGAAATTATCTGTACCTTAAACCATTTCCACCTAACATCCGGCTCATTAGCAGGAATAGCTTCTGGATGATACCACAAGACATTGTGAAGGCGCAACACCACCAGCAAAACAGCGTTGAAATATCTACTAATTGTTTCCCCTGATCTCCAAAATTGAAAGGTCGTACGCTTATTTTTTGTATGGTGCGAAAGAATCCACAAAAATATCGCAACTCTCTCCACAAGAGTGACATTCCTAGACTCCTCTAGTCCATTTTGCTGAAGTAAATGGCACAAAGTCATGAAGGTATACCTATTTACCCTCAGTTGATTGTGACAATTTGTGTCACTCCCGTGTACCAATCTATTAAGTGCGTCTATTTGGTGTTGGTAACCATTAGGATTCAGACGCAAACGAGGCCTTTGTCGAACCCTTTCGCCAATCAAGTCCGTAATTAACATATAAAGGCTCAAAACAATATTGACTGTTCTCATGATACATAGAAGTGCTACCAATGCCTCACGCTTTGCCTTCTTTCTTCGCTCACGTTTCGTTATTCTTGCCATCTGTTTTAGGGCACAACTTATATTAGGCCAAATGAAATAAAGGGCACAATTTCTATGGACTCGCAACTGAAATTAGGCCAACTAAACAGCAGCTTTCAAACTGACAAACAAAACTAACATAACCCACACAAACTATCTAGAAAACTTGCCGTTCTGAGATAACCTTAACCCAACTTGCACACACACACACACACAGCTTTCAAACCCAGAGAACAGCCAACAAAACCCACAAATCAGCAATATTATAATTAGGCCACAACAATTAGGCCATAACGGACATGTTTACTTCGGACCATAGAAACTTCATTCAAATCTAACTTGAAAGAAAAAACTTCAATACAAGTTTCTCAAGTATGTATTTTCTTTAACCAAAATCCTACACAGAAACCCCCAAATTTTGAATCAAAACAGCGCCAAATTACTTGCTGAATCTGCATAGTTTAGGGCAAAATACGCATAATTGATAAATTAGGGCATATTCAAATTTAGGACAACTCAGAAATTAGGGTATGAAATTAGGGCAACTCAGATATTCAAATTTAGGGCAACTCAAAAATTAGGCATCAGAAATTAGGGCAAAATCTAATCGACACCTCAAGATGTGTAACAATCGCAAAACCCCCAAACATCACAGTACACAGATCGACAATGGCCTGTTTGGGTGCCAGAGATTAGGGCAAAATCGATTCGCAATCCTAAATCAGTTTGCAAATAGTAACAATCTCAAAACCCCCAAACACCACAGTACATAGATCGACAAGGCATCCTTCACAAATCGAGATGAATAATACCTGAGTACAGAGGAGGAAGACGAGGTCGAGAGTAGCTACCGTACGTCGAAGTACGACAGTGGAGTCACCAGCAAACAGATCGGTGACCTCCTACTCCTCTCGCTCTCTCTCTCTTCTCTTCGTTTCGTTCACAGATCGATATGGGGAGACAAAAAGTAGAAAAATACACCTCACCCAGATTTGTGAGGGTAAAATCGTCCCAAACCCACCTGGATTAGCTAACGACAGGGGTACCCCATCATTAGAAATCCATCCCAAGCCGGAGAAGCAATCTATCGGAGTGCATATCCACCCACGCAGAAAGACAGCCGAAGACCGGAGATGGCGTGGGACCTGGATTTCAAATCAGGGCTCTTGCCAAATCCACCCTCATGTCCTGCAGCCAAATAGCCCGTATAGGTTGAAAACCCAGACATAGTTCAAACCCTCCCCTTTTCTCCTCCTATTTGATCTTTTCCCTTTCTCTCTCCACGTCGATTGCGACCTCCAAACTTGCGCGATCTCCTCCAGCCGCCCTCCATCGTGCTCTCTCATCTCCAGTGTGCTCTCCACCCTCTGTTGTCACACACAGTAAGTCTCTCTCTCTCCATCTTCCTTGTCTCATGTATGTGTATATGTATATATGTATGTGTATACTAGGGTTCGGCTCAACTGGTTCAACAACTACTTTCGCCCGGGGGATCTAGAGCTACTGGTTGAACATATAGGGAATCGTTACACTACTTACATTCTTATTCTCAAAAGAAGATTTGCTTAATTTAAACCATAAGTGTTGGGGAAGGAAGAATTCTACGGCTCCAATTACTATTGAGTTGGGCTTCGGCAAAGACTTGAGGCTGTCCAAGCAATTGGAACCTGACTTTCTATTACTTGACTTGGTATAGGAAATAAAACTTGAATTTTCATGTTATTTGTTCATATAGTAGTTATGACATTTAAATTTTCATGAAATTTAAATAAAACTTGACTTGCTTAGTCGACACAACAATTGCCATGTATGAATCTCTCTCATTCAAGCCACTGCCTGACCAAGCCTACTGGCCGCCGTACGATGGCCAAGAATTCTTTCAGACAAAGAATGTCTCCAAGGCCGAGGCCGCCTGAAAGTGAATCGAATCCGAAATGAGATGGATGATTTGATTGAACACCAACCGCCACAGACGTGCTCAAAGTGTGGTCAACAAGGTCACAACAAGAGAATATGCGGAAAATGAAATTCAAGTTACATGTCATGTGAAATGATGTTTTTATATGAAAAGTTTGTACTCAACAAGTCTTTTATGTTAATCAATGTACTCGTGAACTCTTTTATATCCAATCTTTTCCAAATTAATAGTAATTCTAATTTTTTTAACACAATCGTGAGAATTTTTAATATCTTTATGTCCAGTCTATTAATATCTTTGGACATATGATATTACAAATTCTCACACTTTGTGTAAAAAAAAATTGGGATAGCATAACGTATTTCAAGAATGTGTTTTTAGGGTTATAATTATAGCTCTTTTTCAAAAGGCGCTATTAAGATTAGAAATATACGTAGCTCCTTTTCAAAAGGCGCTGTTAGGATTAAAATTATAACTCCTTTTCAAGGCGCTACCTACGTGGCGGGCCACATGGCACCTAATCGCTGTAACGCGTTTTGAAAAGGCGCAATGGCCTATTTTTACAAAACCTTTGGGAAGATGGGTATTCTTCCAATTTGATTACAAATTATGGGCAATGGCCTATTTTTACAAAACCTTTGGGAAGATGGGTATTCTTCCAATTTGATTACAAATTATGGCCATTTCGGCGAACAACTCGCATTTTTTGGGGGTTGAACTACTCCTTGTCCCATTCGCTCCAGTCGCCTACGCTTTAACAGTTCGCTCCCCTCTCTCTCAGAGAAAACCGTTATTCGACATCTCCATCTTCAATCGCAGAATTAGGGTTTTACCGAACAATACTCACAGCACCATTGTCACGACTTTATCATGGATTTCTAATCCGAATTCCAACAACCACATTCGCAGCTTAAACATGGACAGCGACGAAGAAGATTTCGTGTTCTATGGAACGCCGATCGAGCGAGAAGAAGAGGTCACCAGCCGTAAGAAGAAAGCGGTTGCTGAGGCTTCTGGTCTTTTGCGAACCCTTCCCCCTTGGAAACAAGAGGTAATTCGTTTTTATCAGTTTCTACGTACATATATAGAATCGTACTAGGCTCTGTTTTAGTTTTTTTCCTTTTTTTTTTTGGGTTTCAGAAGCCCTCATATTTTCTCACGAATTGTCCGTATGTTATTTTTGATGACCGTCTTGACTAACTAATTATGGGGCTGAAGTTAATGATCGGGCAAACCCTTCAGTGGCCCCAAGGTTGGTTTGGAATGTTTGGCCTTCGTGGGATTCAAACATGCGACCTCTCTGTATCTTAATTTTGATAACCAGATGTCCGGCCAGCTTGCACGCATCTCGATTAGTTCTACGCGTTGAATTTATTTAATGACCGGGCAAACCCTACCATGGCCCCAAGGTTTGGAATGTTTGGCCATCGTGAGATTCGAACATGCAATCTCATGGAGGACAAGCACATATTTGCTTTCTCACACCCACCCGACCAAAGTTGTCACCAAACCCCTTGGGTTCACGAATTGTCTGTATTGTCACCTATTGCTGGCCTTTAATTTGCTTTTATCTTTCTAGTATTTGTGCTGTTCAAACGTTGTGGATTCTGTCATTTTATTGTGCTGAGTTTTAGGGCTGAGTTTCTAAGCAGTATTGGGGTGCTTTTGGCAATCTGTGGAATTTTGGCACGTACCTTTACGTGCAACGTAAGAATGAACACAATATTGGCTTCCCATGGGCTGTCCAAACATGCCTTTGTTGTTTCACTTACAAAAGTGTACTGCTATTTAATTAGATTCTGCTTGTATATGTATGTCTAGTGGAAAATGGGAGTTGAAGATTGGATTCTCTCCTATAAAAAGCCATGGATTAGGCTTAGTTGAAACTAGAGCTGGGTTTTTTGTTACCTCGGATTCTGTATGTTGGTTGGAAGTTCTATAAGCTTAGTCAAAGGACTGATTTCTTATGTTCTCTTGCATTATTACCATCATGTTGTTGTAGCCTTCACTGTTATTTGTGTCATGTTTAAACTAAAATGTTTTGAACCTGATGTTTGTTTGTTTTTTTTCCTGGTATATGCTGCATTTTATAACCAACCAAAAGAAAACACAAGGGTAATCACCCCTAGTACAGAAAGCTGTACAAAGGAGAAGCCCTTACAACAGAATACAAAACACAAACAAAACTAGGGAATAATAAATCCAAGCGCTCTATTTGAGAGATTCCACTGACAGTAAAGTCTTTGGTTCTCAATAGTGCAAGGAAAATGCTTCCAAGTACAAACTCTTAGGCTTTGTTCGGTTTGGAACTCAAAAACCAAAATTTTGGAAAAAGTAACTTTTGTACTTTTTCTCTCTCTAACTTTTCAATCATTACTCTCATTTCTCACTCTATCTCTCTCCACTTTTTACCTCTATCCACAATCATTACTCTCATTTCTCTCTCTACCTTTATTCAAAAACACTACTCAAAACCCACAACCGAACAAGGGCTTAGTCTAATATTCTCTTTAGTACAAGTTAAAACTCCACTGGCACTCTTAGGATTGTCCCCCAAAACTCGGGAATTTCTCTCTAACCAGATATGGTACACCCCTGCAGCAAAAGACAGCTTGAACAGCAGATCTGTGGCCGATAAAAAAAAAACTCAGCAGATCTTTGAATGATTTCCCTTTACAGAAACCAGTAGCTAAGGTCAGCTCAATGTCCCTGTTTTCAGCCCTTCTTTGGATCTGAAATTTGCCTAAGATTGCCTCCCAGATGTGCCTGGAAAAACTACACTCAGAGAACAGATGCTTATTAGTTTCTACTTGATGGGAGCAGAGAATAGAATCAAGCTCAATGTTCATACCCCACCGTCTAAGTCTATCTTTGGTGGCCAATTTCTGCAAACAAGTTAACCGAAGAATGAAAGCCCACCAAACTAGAGAAGCCCGGTGAACTTTGGCTCCTCTATGTCTTAAAGCCTCCCAAGTATATTTTGTAGTGTAATGTCCATTAGGAGAGATGGTCCAGAAGATTTCATCCTTTCTATCAGTTTGAGGTAAAAGAGAAGCAGGCATTGAGTTTTGGATCTGCTGAATTTCCCTATTTCTTGGTCTAGGCCAATTCCCTTCTCCATTTAGAATAATCCTTATCATGCAAAGATCTGCCAAGATTAGACCTCATTCTTTCTCCAAAAAGCTTGTAGAGGGGGCCCACGGGATGCCAGTTGTCTAGCCTTATAAATTTTCCACAAATCCATGCCCATTACCAATAACATGCTTGACAAAGCCCTGACTCACCTCTGTAAGCTTCAGCAATTTTCTGATTGTCCAAGAGCAGTCACAAGGGGGCTTCATAAACCAAAAGTTTTGGTCCTTTATAATATAGCTATGCACCAATTTTACCCATAAGATATCCGCCTTCTTGCATAAGGCCCACAAATGCTGCATCATAGATGCCTTATTCCACTCCTTTAGGGATTTCAATCCTAAGCCACCCTCAGATTTTGGAGTCCATACCTCCATCCGCTTGACTTTAGCACCAGATTTTTTTAGATTAACTCCTGACCATAAGCAGGCCCTGAGCATGAAATCAACTTCCTTCATAATTCTCTGAGGTAAGTTGAATAATGAACACCAATAGGCAATAGGTTTGAATGTTGGAAAGAACAAACTGAATCAACAAGGCCGGTGGTGATAGGAAAGCAATCTGGTTGACCAACTTTCGATTGTTTGCAGTGTCCTCTCTTTCACATGAACACACTTCGTATCTCAGTCTAGAAGAAATGAGAGGGACTCCTATGTATCGGACTGGAAGGGCACCTTCTGGAATGGGAAGCAATTGGACAATATCAGCCTTAACTGAATGACTAACTCCTGAGAAGAAGATCTGGCTCTTTTGAAGGTTTGGTTTAGTCCGGAGGAGTGATAGAATTCATCTAGAGCCCCATTAATAACCCCAATAGATAGGCAATCAGCTCCAGCCAATAGAAACAAATCATCAGCAAAAGCAAGATAGGAAATAGAAAGATTGTTGCATTTAGGGTGATGAGTAAACTGAACTTGTGCAATTTCCCTCTGCATAATGCTACAAAGCCCCTCATAACCAAAAGAAACAGATACAAAGAGAGAGGATCTCCCTGTCTTAACCCTTTCCCCCCTCTAAAAAATCCTTCTAGTTCCCCAATGATTACTACTGAGTACACGGCAGAGGTTTTGCATGTCTTAGTCCAAGAGATAAATTGCGAGGTAAACTCCATGGCAGTCATTACTTCAAACAGAAAATCCCAATCAACTGAATCAAAAGCTTTCGTTAAATCTATCTTTATTGCACACCTTGCTGGCCTAGAATCTCCTTGATAATTCCTAACTCACTCTTTCATCAACAATATATTGTTGGAGATTGATCTGTTGCTGACAAAAACTGCTTGGGCTTTATTATTGGAGATTGATGTCATATTTTGCTGAATTGTGGATTGAGTTTTTAAGAGTTCTTGGTGTCTTTGGGCATCTGTGGAAATTAGGTGTTCGCTCTTAAATGCTGCATTAAGTTTCTTTGTAAATTTCAACTCTTTGGGATGTCCAAACATGCTGTTCATCATTTACAATAGTGTAATGCTTTTCAAGTGGATTCTGCTTGTAAGTTAGGGAGAAGGAGGAAAATACTCTCTCATTTAAGCTATTTATGTGAGCTTAGTGTTGTTTTAGAGTAGCCATATTAAACCTTTTAACTTCCAGGTAACAGATGAAGAAGGGAGGAGAAGATTCCATGGAGCATTTACGGGAGGTTATTCTGCTGGTTACTACAATACTGTGGGTTCCAAAGAGGGTATGATTAAAGTTACTCCATTTGATTTTGAATTTCTTGAGGATGGTTTATGTTGTAACCAAGTGGAAAATGTTGGCAGGCTGGATTCCGCAAACATTTACATCATCCCGGAAGAACAGAGCTGAAATCAAACAACAAAGTATTTTGAACTTCCTGGATGACGATGAGAAAGGGGTATGTTATGTTCTATGTTGCCATCTATCAGGATATACATATTTTTTGGGTGGAAGAATGTTATGATTTGAATCTTTATTTTCTTCGATTACCATAGTACTGTATTTATTGGAACTCACTCCCTCTACTTTCAAAATACAAAAGAAAAGAAATTTTCAAAGTTAAATTGAAGTTTATTTGAGCCTTGAAGTTAAAACATTTCTGAGTAGTGTCTTGCTTTCTGGATAAATTCGAAACTACATGGTTATGTTGACAAATTCCTTCTTAATGGTTGAGGTGTCTTTTGTTTGAATGGTGCTAGAACAGCGGTTAAACTGATTTTGAAAATCTCCTCATTGAGGTAGATCTGTTGAAAACGGGGGTTAAATGGCTTCTAAAAAAGTTGATGTGTCGGTGACTTTGAGGGTGTTTAAAAGGTGGACTATGGTTTTGTTGGATTCAAAGAAGCTGAAGAATTTAATGATATTTCGAATTACATTCCTGCATGTGACCATGAGGTGATCTAACTGTATTGCACGCCTGCAAAGGAATTTGCTTTTGTACAAAAAATGACAATTTTTGTCTGGTACCAATTGGACTTTTGTGCTTATACAACGAAAAATAATTCATATATCTGTTGCAGCTTCTCACACAGCGTTTAATTTTCACCTTCAAACTAGTATATGAGCCTCAATTCATATATCTGGGCGGCCTTTTCAATCCTTGTCATTTCGTTTGGAGTTGGATGTTTGACACGGTATTGGAGAAAGTTTTTCAGACAACTTTCTTTTTGATATCAATTGATTCACTTTTGTTCTTGAATTGGTGCTTTTTTCAACCCTTAGATATGTACCACACCCAACGCTCACAAGTCACAACCGAGTCAGTGTGACATGATTTTATACTAATATAACTGTTTCTTAGTGAATTGGAATTTATGTGATTTATTACATTAGGGATATCTCATTCAATCAAGTTTTTTTTTTTATAAAGCTGTCAATTTTCTTTTATTTCAGGAAATGGAAGGCCATTCTTTGGGCACATCTATGAAGTTTGACACATTCGGTTTTACGGCTGCCGAAATTGCTCGTAAACAAGCTGAGAAGGAACAACAGCAAAGGTTTTTCTGAAATTTGTATCATACATCTTAATTTATCATGATTAAGCTATACATAAGGTTTTTCTTTCACGTGTAAATGTTAGTTACTCATTTCTGATCACACTGCTAGTTTGTCATGGCTAAACTGTTAACTGTTGTTTTGGAACTGGTTAGCATAACAGTTGCTTTGTATCGTGTTTTTAGTATAAATGTGTACACATATGTTTGGCCCTCAGAACACCATGTGTCTTGCTTCCCTTTGGCTATAATGTGTTGCTGCACATATCATTTTTTTTTCCAAGTTCATGTTGTAGTAAGCAGGTCTACACATATGCTTCTTTCTTATTAATGTTCTGGGAAATTCCAAGGCCATAGCGTTTTGTAATCGGTTCTAGCTTTTTCTTTTTCAGTTTGTTTTAATTGCTATTGGCAGGGATGAAATTATATTATTACCCAATTTCCTTCTTTCGTTGCCTGTACTGCAGACCATCAATTATTCCCGGGCCTGCTCCTGATGAATTAGTTCTCCCAGCGACAGATTCTATTGGTTAGTTCAGTTCATACATTAGAGCCTTGTTTGCGTTTATACAGCAGTTATTGCATCTCTCAAAGCTGTCATTTCATTTTGATTAGGTGTAAAGTTGCTGCTGAAGATGGGATGGCGGCATGGTCATGCAATAAAGGATTCACGAACTAATTCATTGTATGGTATGTTTTATCGTGCCAATGATTCTTCATCAGCATTAATTCCTTGAACACAACTGCCTGCTTGGTATCTTGGTTCAGTAGCTTTGGACATCAAAGTTGGTAGGTCTAGGTTTCAGAACTCAAATTGCTTGTGTGAAGCAACATGATGGCACATGCTTTAGCTTGCTTTGCTCTGGAAGTTAAGGATTCTATTGCTTAGATCAAGTGGCCCTTGAGCTACTTGTAGACCTCACTTAGGTTAATAGATTCTTACAGGTATATGGTTAGATTTACTATCTTTACTGTTTTTACTACAGATGATGATTTATAAGATGTATTTCTCCTACATCATATTCACAATCTTAAATTTTTAAATGTCCATCGATCGTTTCACATAAGTATTTACTTATCAAATCTAACTAGTTTGTTTTTTTTATATTACTCGCGGCATCTGGAAAGGTTTTAGATGTCAGTCGATACGTTTAGAACTAGGATTTTGGACCTTCGATTTCTAGGTTTACCAACATGTCGTCCGATTGGCCCTATATTCTGTAATATCACCTGATAAATGGTCGTTTCTGGTATTGATACTTGTCCCATACCACATTTAGAACCATGATAAAATAGGCAAGTTTGAGCTGATCAGAGCTCTCAAAGGACATAATCCTCACGTTTTTAAGACATCTACTTGCGTATTATTTTTTCACATTTTGGTATCAGGGGCTGCAGCTAGAATTGTTTTGGTCTTCTTATATTCGCCACTTCTAACAAAGGCTTCCCTTTTGTGTGCTTAGTACTGTTGGATGGGACATCTCTTTAAATTTCAGAAAATTATTTCGGGACTTCCCTTCCATTCGATATAAAGCATTTAATTTGAACTTGCAGTGAGTTGGGCATATGCTGTGCGTTGCACTTTGCCTTCGGTCTGTACATGTATATATCATATATGTACCATGCGAACCCCCAGATGGCTTGCAAGGGACTCATGCTGCTTTATGTACCCAAACTTTAAGTGATTCATGCTGGTTTATCTCTCCCTCCCTCTACAAGGCATTTTGTCGAACATGAATTTAGTTTATTGGGTAGTGAAAAAGTGGATTTACAGGATTTTATTCACTTGCCTCTTTTATCTTTGAATGAGACATGGAAGAAGTTGAACTTGAATAAGAAATCTCATGATTGAGGAGATTTGTCTAAGGACGCAGAATCTAGGATTATATGAAAAGAATCTGGTATTGAAACTTGTGTATCGGTTCATTAGCCCCTAGTTGTTGTAAACCATTTCCTAGACATTTCCCAAAAGTGTGAAAGTATTTCCAAAAGAACTTTGGTGAGGATTTTGGGCTTCAAAAGAGCCCTTCCTGGGTACATCACCCTTTTTACTTATCTTCCTCTTTGTGTTTCAATTTCTTTTTTGTTTTGACTCATGGTGATATAAGTGTTGTATTTCTTGTAGTTGTTATAAGAAAAGTTTGTCAATTTTTGTGCTTCTCTGATTTGGAATATCATTGATGTGTGCTTCTTTCTTGATTAAGTTGGTTTCATTTTGGTACAATTTCTTGTGATGTTCTCTTACAACAGATGCTCGTAGAGAAGCTAGAAAAGCTTTCCTGGCACTTTCTTCAGATGATACAGCTGCACAGCGTACTGGCTCTGAGGATGTTAAGGGCGACCTTGGAAATATTGTGGAACTACCTATGGACAATGATCATCAGTCTTCACATAGTACACCTGTAGGCAGACTTCCTTCTTGTTGGCTTTACACGTGATGTATCTGATGTGGGAGACTTCATGTTCATAGTTTTTTTTTTTTCTTTTTTTATCAAAGAAAGAATATAAAGTAAATCTCAGCTGATTTTGTACATGAGCTCACGTTTATAAAAGATTTGGTATCTTATCTCTATTCTAGGTATAAGTAGTTTTTTGGCTTTTGTTTAATATATCTGCCTTGGGTGAAATATCGATTGGTTATTTTTATGTTTTTTCAGGTTTATGTACTTAACCCGAAACAGGACTTGCATGGTTTAGGCTATGATCCATTCAAACATGCTCCTGAATTCCGAGGTATTTAACTTCTTGAAGTAAATAAAATGCTTACTATGTTGTCAGCAGGCAAATCCAATGCAGCGTAACCTTCTCTTTTATTTGTAGAGAAGAAAAGATCTCGCTTGCATAAGGATAAGGAGCTGGCGAATAGGAAACCTCTCTCTATAAAGGACAATCTTTTTGCTTTTAGATGTAAGATATGTGTTACAATTTCCTATTCCTATTTCTAACTTCTGGGTTATTCTGTCCTTCCTGCATTATGTTCTTGGATGCAAGGGTTTTACTTATCTTGAACTTCAGGTCTTTTTTTTTTTAAAACTCCATTTACTTGAATGCCTCAGCTGGAAGGGTTGCTCCTGGTTTTGGTATTGGGGCGCTTGAAGAACTTGATGCTGAAGATGAGGATGTCTATGCATCTGGTTAGTATTTATACACATACATAAATACATACATATATATTTATATACATATGTATAAATTAGATTTGCAAGTCAATCATGGTGGGGTTTCCCCCCCCCCACCACCCCCCCCCCCCTACCACCCCATTTATCCAAAACTAGCATTACGAGGCAGCAATAAGATTTTAACAATTCACCCCACCCCACTATTTAAGATGCCATATTTGCATTACTCTGTGCCAATGCTAAGAGAAAAAGTATCTGAATGATATTGTTATGCCTAATTGAATTCCTTTGTTCAGGTTATGCCTTCGAAGAAACTTATGTCCAAGAAATTGAAGAGCCTACGAAACAGGGTGTTGACAAAACGAAAAAGCAGATTGGAAAAGAACAGGGTGTTCTTCCTGGTTTTAAGTTGGCATCAAATTCTGATTACCAGTTGGAAAGGTAGTTCTATGTGGTAGTTTGTATTGCTTTCTGTACTCATGTGGAAATCCTTTCCTTTATCTTTAATTTTTACAAAATGTCGTGTTCCTTTATAAGCCTTACTATAACACTTGTTAGTAAAGCGCAAGAAGTAATATACAAACAATGCACTTGTGCTTTCACTATTTCACATGTGCTGTTTTCCTTATGTGAGTAGCTTCATTGATGAGCTACTCCTTCACTTATGCAACTGAATTCCTCACTCTACCATATCTCTGTTAAATTTTGTGAAAGTTTCTACCCCGCCTGATTATGACAGGCTCTCTTTTGCTGCCTCTCACTAAGAAAGGGAAGGAAAAAAAGGAGAAAAGAATCAGGAAGACAAGAAGAATAAATATAGAAGTAAATTTATGATGTAGAAAACTAGCTCCTCTTTTCAGAATCAAAGGGAAGAAAATTAACTTCTCTTTTGATAGTGTTATGCAATGCAACACAAGTATGATGGTTTTCTTTTTCTTTTTTGAAGTTTCAAAGAGCTGGAGAAAGTGGAGGGAGGTAGGGGAGGCATTATTGACTTCTGTCGTTGAGAGAGAGATTTTGTTTTCCAGAACACATCTTTTCGGTCTTCTTTGGTGTCATTTGATAGGTTTTGGGTGATTCTATTGAATTTTGGGCTGATTTTGGTGTTGCTACCTTGACAAACCTTGAACCTGATAAACATCCCATGGATAGCTCAGAAAAATTTAGGGGGGATGAAAAACTTGGTCAGTTCATGGCATCATGGAGTTATTTTTCCCTTTGCACTCTGACGCATGGCTACTAGTTATGAATTCCTCTGTCGGAGATCTAAAAACCTTGGACTTTCAATTCTAGGATGAAGGTGTGGATGTTTGAACTGTTTTTTTTTTTGGATCAGCAAAAAGAAAATTTCATCACTCATAACACGAAGTACAGAGCAACTAGGAACTTGGATACACCGGCCTGACCATCCAAGACCCTCTTCTCCTAACCACATGGAGGAACTGATTTGGGCCCAACAGGTTGAGCCCAAATCAGGAAGAAAACACCTAAAAGCCCAAAAGTTGGTAAGGAACCAACCCAAACCCAAAAAACACCAAAAAGGGCAAAGCCCAACACCTAAAAACCCAGCCCAAGCCCAAACACCCCCAAATCCAAACCCTAACCGAACGACCACACACAACTCTGGCCGCCGCCACTGCCCACCCTGCAGCACCTGTTACCTTTATAGTTTTTGCATCTACAATATGTGTTCGTAGTTCGAAGAACAGATGTCATCTTCAGAATGCAAAATTATAGGCATGAAAAGGAACAGAAAGTACAGAAATTTGTCTCCTTGTTCCTTTGTTAATTTCACTAGTAGATGTTTTTGCCAGAAAGGAGAAAATCTTATAGGTGCAGCATAGTAATTTAAGGTCTTTGACGATTTCATGGTTTGTCTGACACTCAATGTATTCATTATTTCATCTGACTGGACTGGGTGAGCGAATGTGTCTTTGAGCCCCGTCTCTCCTGACATAATTATATGCTCTTTGGTTTTCAGATTTGATCCGCCAGTCATTCCAAAGGATTTTGTACCCTGTCACAAATTTCCTGCGCTTCTTGACATGAACACCAAATTTTCTGATGGCCCTCCCCCAGAGATTCCTCCTCCGGAGGATAATAATCTGAAGATCTTGATTGAAGGGGTTGCTGCTATAGTAGCACGCTGCGGTAAGCTATTTGAGGATCTCTCGAGGGAGAAGAATCAGTCAAACCCGTTATTTTCTTTCCTGAACGGTGGAGACGGCCATGATTATTATTCAAGGAAGCTTTGGGAGGAGCGTCAGAAGCGTAATGATAGCAAAAAGCTGGAGTTGGATGGAAAAGTGGTTCCGAGCATCCAGAAGATGACAGCGGAGAGCCGTGGGAAGATCTTAGGAGAAAGACCTCTTGAAAGAAGCTCCAAAGAATTGAGCTCGGCTTCCACATCTTCCAATGTTCAGCTCCAATTTCATCTCTCAGATACATTCACTAAACCTGAGTCATTTGTGAGTGTTTTACCAATCTTTAGCTTGAAGCTTTGTATGCCTCAACTGTTGGTAATAAGGCATCTCTCTGATAGTTGAAAAATATTACTCACTCGGTCCCTTTTTGTTAGTCCATTTTGGGAGTTTCAGCTTTTCAAAGTGACATGCACATGATGTACGTGCCCTGGAAAACTTGTACATGATTTCCAACATTGCTGATTGATCCCCACTTTTTCAACTACTTCCAATCATTTGAGGGTTAGTTTTGGAAATCTGATCGCTCTTTTGCTTGACTTTTCAAAGAGACTAATACTTTTAAAACATCCTGAAATGGAATAGGGGACTATCAATAAATTACAAGGGAGTAGCTCTTAGAGGATGATGTCCGAAGTAGCACTTAGAGGCTGCTTTGTTAATCCTCGATCTTTCATGGAAAATGATGTCAGAATGAGGTATTTACTGTATCATGTTTCTGTTCATTGGATTCCAGAATGAAGTCCCGGATGCTGCTAAACCTTTCCGAGATGATCCTGCTAAACAAGGAAGGTTTGAGCAGTTCCTCAAGGACAAGTACCATGGAGGGCTTCGGTCTAAAGATTCTAGTGGAGCGAGTAACATGTCAGAACCTGCTCGAGCTCGTGAGAGATTGGAGTTTGAGGCTGCAGCTGAGGCAATAAGGAAGGGTAATTGGGGAAAGGAAACTAGTCATTCCAATCAACAGATGTGGGATATGCCCACAACTACCAGTTTGCAGTTTACATCCGCAGGACTAGAGGTATGCATTAGAAATTGTGGAATTTTCAACTTTGAAGATTTGATTTAGTGTGTTTTAACACCAACTCTGAAAACAGAAAGTTGCTCAAGTGGAAGAATTAATGAAGAAAATGTATCCAAAGCGTGAAGAGTTTCAGTGGCAGCCTTCGCCTATTCTTTGCAAGCGGTTTGATATTCTGGATCCATATATGGGGAAGGTACTCATATGCTTTCTTTAGTGCCAGTTATATGTTTTGTGTTTGGTACTTATCAAAAAAAAAAAAAAAATGTTTTGTGTTTGGTAAGCCACAGTTTCTAATGCCAATGCCCGATGGCCTGTAGGCTAGATTGCACGCCTCCAACACTCTCATAGGAAAGATTTCAGGTTGAAATCTCCCTCCCTCATACATGCAAGATAGTGAACTTAGTTATCTATGATTTTAAACACACAGTGCAGCAAAGATAATGAACTTAGTATTGTCTGCATGACATGTAGAAGTGAGAGATGTTGTCAGCATGTATTATGTTTTCAACATCTATTATTAAACTAGTGAGGTGGCTGCATGCAAGGCATGTGGGCTAGTGCCCAATGCAAGGAATTTCCTGAATATGAAGCAACTCCTTGTATTTTTATGAGGCCACTCTACGAAACCAACGTATGAGGTTGTTTTCCCTGACGAAGCCTTTCATCACACCTAGCAATTAGGAAAAGTTTTGCATTCTTTTTTGGAAGTAGATATCTGAACAGAGTAAGCATTTGTACCTAGAAAACTAAGAAACCCGAGTTAGCAGGGTAATTTATAGTGTTTATTGCATCAGCTTAAGGACATATAGTTGTTGTTGGAAGCTCACTCCTTTAACAAAATTCTTTTAGACAACAGAAACTTAGTATTTTGGGTATTAAAACTGATTCTCGATCAGCAAATTTGGACAATTTACGATCCTGTGTTGTTTAGGAACTGTATTAATTCAACCACCTGTGAGTAATCTACCTGATAAAAACCCCACAATTTTTAATTATATGTCTTTGATTTGTTTAAGTTAATGGCTATGAAAGTATTTAAGCAGCAATAAACATCAACATATCTGCTGGCAATCACCTAAATATCAAGCAAAAACTACCAAAGGTGTCAATATTTCTAGCACAAGGTCATGGTAAATGATTCGAATTGGGGGAAATTAAGATAATGAGTTGCTTACAATTAAGTGATTAGTAAATCTGTTTGCTTCTCATAGAAGAACAATAATAACTTGTAGCTTGAGGTTCAATCCTTGTGAGCTATGATTAGAAATGGGCAGGTTCTCACGAGCCCTTTCTAATTTTCAAATTAAAACAACTTGTTAGCAATTTCTTTTTGAGTTTGGCCTCATTATCCTTGTCTTTCACTTCCAAACTTTGTAGCACATTGCAAAATCCATTAGTTAAAATAGTTGTGTGAACTTGTTATCCTTGTGTAATTTTGGCATCTTACACTTTCTAGAATATGTTGTAAGAAACTTGGAAATCCTATTTTGAGAAATTTTCAAGTACGTCCATTAGAAACTAATTTATTTGATGAGTGTCACCACATTTTGAAGACATTCCAAAAGATCCTAAATCAAGAAGTCCTATTTTCTTACTCTAGCATGGTAAGATCTCTAAACGGTTGTTCTTGTTTTCTTTTGTTTACCTTCCCCAAACCACATAGGGATGGCAACAGGTAAGGTATGGGTCGGGGGAATCGGGAAATTCTTTCCCATCCCCGCCTTCATACCCAGTAGGGATTTAGACAATCCACCATACCTGCCCCCATTGGGAATCGGGTATATTCAGGTAAACCCATCTCCAAACTAATTGAACCTGATAGAACTATAGGATGGCTATAATTACTTGCTATGCCCATAGCAAAAAAATTTTGGTTGGGCAAATTGGTAAATGAAGTAGGCCAAATGTTATTGTCTAGTTGTTTATAACTAATACTTGGGTGGAACACTGTTATGTTATGGCTCTTTCCCTTTATTAATGAGGAAGGATATTTAAAATAAGCATATTCGTTATATTCGTCTTTAGTGTCCATGTATCCAAGTGCTGAAACTTTGTTCTCATCAGTTCCGATGCAGAGTGTTTTGGAACTATTAGGTAACGAGAAACTTGTGACACAAAGATATGTGAAAAATTAAGCTAAAAGGGGAAACATCAAAAGTATTTGTAAAATGTTTCGAAATATGTGAACAATTAGACGAGTATCTATTTATATGTTGGGATGTAACTTGGGTGTGTTCAGACGTGATTGGGGCTTGTTCAGGCCTAGCCCCAGGTGCGAGGTGGACTGTTGAGGTCTGATCTCTAGCTTAAATTGGCTCACCAAAGCCTTGCCTGAGTTTAAATAAATGAATTTGGGTTGGGCTTGGGTTGCACCATCAAGCTTCTGTAGCCCAATTTTTAAAATGATGATATCAGTTTTGAAAAGTATTGCTCTTAATTAAAACAAAGCTGAATAGGAAATTATTTTAGAATAAAGGCCAATTTTAATTACACCCCTGGATTTCTGGACAAATGCATTTGGCTCTGTTAGATTCTGGAAGTGGCGTTCCACCCCCGTGAAGGGTGAGGTTACATAACCATTGCCCCTCTTTGCTAGTCCACGGACTCCACTGATATGCCAAAAGATAGGATTTTGTGATGTCAGCAATATTTCTTTTGGCAATATAATTGTTCTAACCTTATTTCTCCAATCTCTCTTATCTAGCAGCCTTGAATTTTCCTTCTTTGCCTGGTCACTCACCCCCACCATCACTTGCCACCACCGCCTCCACCAACAACCAGTCAACACCACCCATTCCCAGCATTGCACCACTGTCTCTTATAGACAGCCTTTTTGGAAGTCTCTCTCTCTCTCTCTGCCACCTCAGTATTCACCCCAAAGAATTTACCAGTCTAATGACTGAATCACGTCCACATCTTTCAACCAACACTCGTTATTACACTGCACCAACACTTTAATCTCGTTGAAGCCCATTGCAACTATAACAACCTCTTGACACCAGCAGCTATCGCGTCTCTTGACTCGAAATGGGAGCAGGTTTGAAAAAGGATCTTAAGAGTGTCGATTAGCCAGAGCCCACGATTGCCAGTGACCACGTGTGATGGCCACCACTTCTATCTCCCTCTCATTCTCATTCTCTTGCCTTCTTTTTCTTCACCCACGCATCTTTCGTTGGTAGCTTGCTTCGTCCCCTCTCTATCTCTATCAACTCTCTTCCCCAATCACACTCTGTTCCACTACAATTATATCTTCAACCAAATCTCAGAGGGGTGTGGTTACCGCGGATTGGGGAAAAGGAAAGGATTGAGTTGTTGTGCCAGGAGCATCCATGGTTGAAGGGCCAAAATGGGACAGACTTTGGAGGGTCAGTGGCATGGGTGGGAGCTGTGAGGGTGGAGGGAGAGATAGAGAGGGGTTGTGACTCAGAGAGAGAGGTGTTAAATGGGTGTTGAATATTGGATTTTTTGGGGGTCAAATGGTAGGGAATAGCCTTCATATATGACGAGAATTGCGATAACGAGATACTACATCATTATCTGAAAGTCCGCAAAATCAAATCAAGCCCAACATACACAATTCAAGAAATAGCCCGTTAATTGGGTAGAAGTAAATCAACTAAGAAAGAATCCTGTGCGGAAGAAATAATAATCAATTCTTGCCTTCGGAAAGATTTGATCCCTTGATCTTTCAGCTGAGATGATACACGGGTGACCAACGAGGCTGGCCCTAGTTGATTTGTGGTGAGAGCTGTGAGTTGTAGAGACTTTTGGTTTGGTGTCAGTTATTGAAAATGCTTTAAATATTATTCTAACAAAAGTTAAGAGAGAAGACAGTAGCACCGAAATAGCAATAAACGGAAGCTTTAGGAGATAAACAAACAGAAGAAGTTTAAAGTGTAGAAGTACATCAGAAGGAAAATTAGAAAGTGGCGCTTCTGATAGTGATGCATGATAGTCGATAGATATGTAGACTGAACATTCGCATTTTGATATGTGATCTCTCTCTCTCTCTCATCACATTCGTTATCTTTTGTACTTCCAAGTTCTCTGATAAATTGGAGATGTGTCCTTGTTCTTTAACCCTTCTGTGTTTAGAATAATAGTTCTACTGCATGTTTCAAAGGGTGCTTGCTTGCAACTCAACGTTTGGAATTTACATTTTTTCTGGGGTGTTTTGGTAAGTTACTGGGGACACATTAGGTCTTGTTTCCCATTCACAATCCTTTTTGGTATGCCTGTGCCATCGAAGGGAAACACTCATCAGCCGTCTTATTGGAAATGAAATGAATTGAATATTTCTTTCGAAATAGTTGGAAGTGCCTCAGTAGATGGTATGTCCGTGTTGTACAGAGAGCAAACTATCTTTTCCTCTTTTCCCATTTTTTGTTCACTTTATCCATTTCTGAGGTGCCTCGAATAATTTTTTTCAAAAGAAATAGAGAAGTGAAGATTCACTTTTCTTTTCATTTTACATACCGCAGATCCTTACATGACAGAAGTACTGTAATCTTGTTTTGCCTATTCCTCATGCTCTTAATGTATTCTATTTTGGAATCTGCGTTTTATTTTCCGAATCTTAGAGGTAATTTTTTTTACACAGTATGTGTAGATGAATGTTTGGACAATTACATTATCTGTTATTCTTTCTTATTCCTCTGCTGCCATGTGCCCTTCTAAGTCCAAATGTGCATGTATAGGCAGTTTCCTGCCTACCCTCTCCCTATCTCTCTCTCTCTAAGTAGATATACTTGGTAGTTTCATAAATAAAGTACTCTCGGAAATTCTCGCTTTTCTTCTTGCATGTCCTGATGCGGTCCATGATAAATGCAACGGGTAGTTTGGTAGTTTCAAAAGATTCAATGATTTGGGATGATGAAGGGCCTACTTGGGGTATTGACTAGGCATGCATCATTAAAGGCTGTGACTTTTCATTTAGGGAAGTTTGACCACATATTCAATGCATGCAACCATTAGACACATTCATCCTATCTAGCTATTTAGGGAATGGGAACAGTCTTTGGCATTAAACACATTCATTCTATTCAGCCATCTAGGGAATATGATTAGGAACAGTTTTTGCATTAAACACATCAGGAGCCTATATATTGATGTACTTCAAGAGTTCAAGATATGAATGATTGAATGAATGAAAATTTACAAGAGCTTTAAGCTTCTATGATTGTGTGATGCAATCTCATTCTTTGGTGTGATGCCAAAGAGGCCTTGGGTGTGAGGCCTACATCTATCTTCTTAAAACCTTTCTTTTTCTCTTCTCTTCTCTTTCACTATCACGTCTACTGTTCACATGCCCAAAAACGGCCCCTTTCCTTTGTGTTTTGATCATACTTGGCCCTATTTGAGTCCCGTCATGCATCAATTTGGTATCAGAGCGAGCGTAGCATCATGTCTACACGATCTGGCGGACCTTTTAGAGGACGATTAACTGAGTTCCAGCGGGACGAGATTCTTTTCAAGATTGTGGAACGACTCGATAGTTTTACTTATCGGCTTAATTCTTTGGAAAGCTGATCAACTCAGAGGAAGGTGATGAATAATCTGAGTGTGAAGGGGAAGAATGACCAGATCACTGAGAATGAAAAGCCTTTTATTGACTATTCAAAAGAACCCCACAATCTCCTGTCATTCCTCTTGAAGAGCCTCTTAATGTTTCATGTGTCGGTACTGTGGGAGAAACGAAGAAATTGGTTGCTGGTCTTGCGTTTGAAATGTGCTTAAAGGCGTCTAATTTGTCCAAGTCTTCTAGTGAGTCTACAACATCAACGACTATTGCTGAACATCAAAAGTTTGATGTCTCTAGGATTCAAAGATGTAGGAGATAATTTAAACCAAGTCATATTGCAAGAATTCCAAATTACCAGGGATGAGATGCCTCGTATTGAAGACTCAGGTAATTTCCTCGAAGATACTAGGGTTGGGAGTGAAGAATCTAGTGTTCCATCTTCTAACAAGACCAACGAAGTGAAGCAAACAGTTTCTAGTTTGGAAAGTAGTAACCCTTCAATAGTGACCGGATGGCTTCCAAAGCTTGCTTATGTATTACCAAAAGAGATGGCTTGCAAACCTAGCTGTTGCGTTGGTGATCAACGTGCAACATATCTTATTTTGAACTCCAAATTGCCTGATCACATGTGTTCAAGGTAGCATGGAAACTCAAAAATTCCGCCAACTTCTATTTTCATCCGGGAGGATTTCAAGGATTTTTCTTCTACTTCAATCGATTCCATCATCCCAGAGAAATTCAACTTCGGAAATGGAATGACATCATTGCTTTCTTTTCTTCCAGCTATGAAGAAGATACGACGACTTCCATATGCAGATTTTGATATGAAGATATGGTTCCAATTGAAAGCTTATGGACTGCCATTCTTCAACATTTCAAAACTCGAGGTCGAGTTTTCTCTAACAAGGGGAGAATGATGCGGTCCATTATTAATGCAGCGGGTAGCTGGGTAGTTTCAAAAGATTCAATGATTTGGGATGATGAAGGGCCTACTTAGGGTATTGACCAGGCATGCATCATTATATCTAGGGTATTAAACACATTCATCCTATTCAGCCATCTGGGTAATTATAAGAGTCTCTGGCATTAAACCCATTAGGAGCCTATATATTGATGTACTTCAAGAGTTTGAGATATGAATGATTGAAAATTTACTAGAGCTTTAAGCTTCTATGATTGTGTGATGCAATCTCATCTTTGGTGTGATGCTAAAGGGGCCTTAGGTGTGATGCCTTTGGTAACCAAGGTGTGAGGCCTAGATCTATCCTTCTCTAACCCTTTCTCTCCTTGCAAATTACTATTCACGTGCACTATTCACAGCCCCTGTTTCTTTGTGTTTGATCTTACTTAGCCTACTTTCAATTCTGTCCTGCATCATGTCCTCCCATAGCTAGTTTTGTTAAACTGCATGTGTTTCCATTTGCAGCCACCACCACCTCCGCGTTTGAGGAGTAAAATGGATTCTCTCATATTCCTACCAGATTCAACTAAACCTGTGAAGGTTGAAGAAACTGCTGCAGCATTTACGGATTCATTGTCTGTGCCCCCACCAGGTAGCGAAGATATTACCTCAAAAGAAGCTACTGGGGAATTTCAGAACGATGTGGAAGTTGAAAATGTTGAGAGGCCAGTTGACCTCTACAAGGTATGTGGTCTTCTGTCTCATAATATATGCCATGTTCTGCATGCAGGTAAAATTGACATGGTAACATGGCATGTTAGTCAACCATTACCGTTTGTACACTATATTTGTTTTTTGTTTTTTTTCCTGCTGTCTGTTAATAAGTTGTCGGATTGAGGAAGATTGATTACAACCCTGCTGGGTGTCCCCTAGGAAAACGGAAGGAAAGTAAATCATTTTGTTTCTAATTATTTCATCAATATAGGCTTCCTCTGGCTACCTAAGTTGGGCAATCAATACCTTGTGAGATTTTCTTTATATGGATAGAAGTGACGTGGATAACATGGTTTGTTGGCCAATATAACAGTTTTGTATATAGACGCTTCATGGTTTTAGCTTTCTCTGGTTATTGTTTTCCTCGTGCAGGCAATATTCTCTGATGATTCAGATGATGAAGAGGAAAACTCTAGTCCCAACCAAGTTGAGGATCCCGAAAAAAAAATTGGAGCTGTTAGTACAACTTTAAATCGCTTAATAGCAGGTGACTTTCTGGAGTCGTTGGGTAAAGAACTAGGTTTGGACGTTCCTCCTGATCTTCCAAATTCAGAAAACAAAACTAGGGTGTCAGCGAGTCAGAAGGACACTGTTAATTCCAAGAAGGGAAATGTCAACACCCTCGAAGTTGAAAACACCTTAATCGAGACTCTTTCTTCTGAGAAAAATAGATCTGGTAAAGTTGAACTTGGAAAAGGGGCTCAAGTGGATAGACACAGAAATCAGAGCAGCCATTCACCGGTAGATGAAAGGAATAGAAAGCACTCTAGGCGTGATCGGCATAGAAGTAGTAATTCAGACAGTGAAACTACTTCATCTGAAGATTATCGGGACCTGCACCGTTCAAGGTCTAAAGGGAGAGAGAAGGGAAGCTCTAGGGAAAAGAGTAGCAGAAGAAAACACTCGAAGCATCGTAAGCATGAGAGAGGGGACTCTCTCAGCAGATCTCACCATGGCTCTGACAAAGAACGAGGAGATGCCAAGAGGGAGAAACGAAGGTAGAGAAGGATTTGAATTTCTCTTACAATCCAGTCCCAAATTTGAGATATTGGCATGAAAGAAATTGGAATTCAAAATCTTCACCGAACCTAGGAACTCAAAGCACAGAGTATTGTTACGCGACCATTGAGCCGGCTGCTGTGGTCTTGCGAAGTATTTTGGAGTTTTACCGATTCTCAATCAATGAGTGAAAAAATGGCTACAACAGTGTGTATACAAGACCATTGCAGATCCTCTTGGAGTTTGCTTGAACAGAAATTGCAACTAACTCTTTGACTGTTGCTCAGAAGTGAGCCATAGTTTGGATGCTTAGCAAAACAGTTGCCGAGAGCTTAAGCTTTGTGAAAATTATAACCATAGGTGGTAATCGTGTTGAATGTATAATGCAGGTAGTTGCTTGATAGATACGTAGTTGCGAAATACTCCGGGATATAAGATTCAAAAGAATAGATAAATCTCAGGGATACTACTTTATTCAACCTGTTTTTTATTTTATTTTTATTCAGATTTGTTTGTGTCGAGTCTTCTGAACTTTCCCGGGAATTTTGTGCTGACCAGCCCACAGTTGGACAAAAGAAAAACTACCCAAAAAACAAAAAGAAGTCAGAGAATATCTTGTGGACAAAATTTAGAGAGAATGACTAGTCTTCACCATAAAGACAAATTTAGTCCAGAAATACAACTTAGACCAAAAAAAAAAAAAACCCAAAAACATATAAATTGCAAACTATAGACAGCTTTTTGAGAGGTCCTAAATGGTGAAAAGGGGACAAATAAATCGGGACGGAGGGAGTACATCTTTTTCTGTTACACCAGGGTGATACACCGATCTCTCTCCAGGGGTGAAATTAAAAATTGATTAACCAAACTGAAAACCAAAACCGGACCAAACCGGTGGTTTGATTTGGTTTCTAGAGGTAAACGGTTTGGTCCGGTTTCAGTTTTAGCCAAATCAGAAAAAACCTGATTCGATTCGGTTCTGCACCCTCCAATCGAATATAAATAAGACTGGACCAGGTTTCCAAAGGTTATATAATAAGGAGTTTTTGGTCTACCATTTTTCAATTTCGGATCAATTTACCCTTTAATTTCACCCATTTTACCAATTGCCCATACCATGCCAAATTCTCCTTTACAATTTTGCCCCTCGATTTCGAAAAATTTACAAGATCCAAAGGTTTTATATTATTATTTTACTTTATTATCCAAAGGTTATATAATAAGGAGTTTTTGGCCTACCATTTTCCAATTTCGGACCAATTTACCCTTTAATTTCACCCATTTTACCAATTGCCCATGCCATGCCAAATTCTCCTTTACTGTAGAGACCCGTGTTTTTGAGGCCGTATTTTTTTCTTGTAAACGTACGACTTGTCGAGATAGACGGTGTGGATTACGGTGCGGCGTGTTAGTGAAAGGATATAAGGGTAAATGTGTGAGAAGTGCACGTGTGAGTGTGTGGTATGAGAAGTAGGGGATAATTTTTCCTTGGTCTTCCAATAAATTCCAGAGGAATGCTTTCCTCTTTCTCATTTCTATCTCTCGGCTCTCTCTCTAACTCTCGCATATCTCTCTCTCGGCTCTCTTCCACTCTCACTCAAAAACCCATCAAAATCACTTGAGCTCTACACAAACCCACCTCTATTTTACCTTCTATGCGCATTATTGAGTCTTAATTTCGTGGGTCAAGCTCGGGGAAGGAGGAATCGGCTGATTTTGAATTTTGGAGGCTAGGGCTTTGTTTGATCTCGGCTTTGATACTTGAGGTAGGAAAATCTAACTACTTTTATGTGTTTATGAGTTGCTATAGTGCTTGAGACTTGCTATTGATCATTGTATTGAGATTTGTTGTTCGATTCCTTTGAAATCCCCAAAATTCTCTTGGTGTCCTGTTTTCTGCTGCTGCCTGTTTTTCTGAGTTTTTACCCAACTTTGAACAGTCATAACTTTCTCGTCCGATATCGAAAACACGTAAATTATATATCGAATTCGAGATCTTGAAGTCAGCTTTCCAGGGCCACCGGAATCACCTTTAAACTCTAAGTACACAGAAAGTTATGATCATAGGAGTGAAGGTGTGTCAGCTGCCTCGTTTTCTGCTGTTCCTGTCATTTTCTGGGTTTTTGCCCAACTTCGAATGGCCATAACTTCCTCGTCCGATGTCCAATTTGAGCGTATGATATATCGATTTCGAGATTTTGAAGTCATCTTTTAATTGCCACCGAAATTACATTGACAGGTTAAGTATACAAAAAGTTAGGACTATAGAAGTGGAGGGTGGTTAGTTGTCACAACTTAAGAATGAGTTCGATAGGCCGAAAATATTGAACAAAGGTTGAACTATGAATTTAGGATGAGTGTTGATTGAAATGTGGTACGAGGACACATGAACAATAATTGTGAAATGATGACGATCATGGAAAATGCGAGGTGAAGTGGTTAATCGGTAAACTAACGTTAGAATTGGTGACGTGATGACTTATTATTGATATGAGTTATGTTTATGCGAGAAGGGCGTGATTGTTATACTCGTTGGTATGTGGGTGTTGCCCTCTTAATGATTGTAATACAGTAAATCCTATTATGAAGTCGTATCCATAGGTGTGCATCGTGAGTATATGTTGAATAAGGGAATAGACCCGGGTAAAGCCGTGGTGACCCAAGTGCCTTGTGAATGCGGGAATAGACCCGGGTAAAGCCGTGGTGACCCAACTGCTTTGCGGATTTGAGAATAGACCTGGGTAAAGCCACGGTGACTCTCTTCCGGTTCGACTTAGGGAAAAGACCCGGGAAAAGCCGTGGTGACTCTCTTCCGGTTCGACTTAGGGAAAAGACCCGGGAAAAGCCGTGGTGACTCTAAGGGCGATGTTGGTTGTATTGAACTAAGAATTTGGAATATCATTGTAGTGTATGGTGACTTGTGGTAATGGGTTTTGTGTGAGATTTTAACTACGCTATCCTTATTATTACCTGTCGTTCGATTTTTCATTTGGTAGAGTGTTTGCCAAAGAGGCATCGATGACCCACCGTAGTGTGACACATGAGGAAGACCGGTATAGGCATTCGCACGTTAGGCTATAAACGGAATCTAATCGTAGGGATGTGTTAAATGATGAGATGTGACACGAGAAAAAGAGGGTTTATGTGAGAAATTCCTTGAGTTCTTAAAAGTCTAGTACATTCATATTTGGCTCTAATTGCTATTGTCTATTGTTGTGATCTCCTTCTTTTCGCACTTGTCTTCTCGTATGCACATAAAGTTAGCATAGATTTTTCTACTGGGCTAGTGTAGCTCAACCTATCATTTTTCAGGTACAAGTCAGAGGCTGTGACATGGGTTGCTGTGCTTGCATGTGATCCTACATTTTGAAAGCGACTTCAGAGAGTTAATTTTGCATCTCTTATGAACTTTGTCTCCGGATGAAGAAATTGTAATCTTATTTTTTATTAAATGAAGGATTTCCTGTAAACTTTTAACTTTCTTTTAACGTGATCTAGTGGTTTTAGGCCATTGGGCCAATGATGTAAATTTGGAAATGCCTTGGAGTTTGGAAATGATTTGTGAACAAGGGAAATTGAAATGGCTTTTGGGTAATATTTGTACTATTGTGAGGATTTTTACTTATGGAAAACTTTAATATTTATGTTGAAAATCGAGGGCGTGACATTTACAATTTTGCCCCTCGATTTTGAAAAATTTACAAGATCCAAAGGTTTTATATTATTATTTTAGGGTTATTTGCAAGGACACCCCTTCAACCATTACGTTTTGTCAACATAACTCCTTCATGTTTAAAATTCATCAATCTCACCCCCTTATCTATCAAAACTCATCAACTACACCCCTTCCGTCCAATTCTGTTAAGAAATATTAACTTTTTGGACGGAAAATAAGTATTTTGGACGGGAAAAAAAAATGTAAACCTTAAAAGCCCTCCCATCTCCTCTCCTCTCCTCCCCCACTCATCTCCTATCCTCTCCAAACCCAGATTAACCCAAAATCTCGTCTGCCCCAAACCCAGTTTCCGACTTCCACGCCCCACCTTCAATCGGCGCGTGAAGCTTATCCCCGAGGTCTCCGGCGACGTTCCGACATGATCCTGAATCGTCTCAACGAGACGAACGAGACCCTATGCTCCAAACTTTTGTACGATCTCTCGTTCTCCGATCGACCTTGGAGCCGCCGCTACCGCCTCCGCCCGCCGCCGTTCAAATTGACCGTACGACCTCCTCCAGTGACTAAACTCAACCGCGTCACCACCAACGTGATCATCTCAGTGAGGTTTACCTAGCCCACTGATCAAAATCGAATTTTGAGAACCTTCGATTTTGACCAGATCTGGAACAGTAACAATGGAGGTTCTGTCCTCGAATTAATGGCAGCCTCGAAGAGCTACTTCCCGAGAACGCATCAATTAATGGCGGCCTCGAAGAGCTACTTCCCGAGAGCAAGCTACCAATTCCTGTCCAGCGACCGAGACGCTCCAATCACTTCGAGCTCGACGAATCCTAACAAATCGGACTCTATCTTAGAGCTCAACCTTCGTTAGCTTGCCCACTGATCATTGCTTTTGCTTCCTCCGCCACCCCGACGTCCTCGCCAGACAAATCCAGTTCCAATTCTTATGGAAAACTTCACTGTTACGCCCTGGGATCTGGGTCTGTTCCCAATATTTTCATCTCCACTTCCCTCATCAATTTTTATGTGAAATTTGATTCATTGGGTGATGCCAACAAAGTGTTCGATGAAATTCCTCAACCAAGTTTAGTTTCTTGGAATTCTTTGATCTCAGGGTACATGCATTCCGGGCAGTTTCAGAGTGCATAGGGTTTGTTTTTTCAATTGGACAGGTCTGAGATTTGTGTATAGGATTTGTGCAGATTTGTGGCCAACTAAGCTTGTTGCAGTTGGGATTTCGGTAGAAAAGAGGGGAGGTGAGAGTTGTGGTGGTGGGATTTCGGCAAAAATGGGTGGAGGAGAGGGTGGGAGTGGTGGTTGGGAGAGGGGATGAGAGAGAGATGAGTTTTTGCTAGTTTTTTGTTTTTTGTTTTTCTGAAAAAACGTGGGTACTTTTAACATGACAAGGGTATCTTAGTCTTTTCTCTTGTTTCCATCCAAAATTTTAACGGATTTGGACAGAGGGGGTGATGTTGCTTAGTTTTGATAGTTGAGGGGGTGAAGTTGATGAGTTTTAAACATGAGGGGGTCATGTTGACAAAACGTGATAGTTGAAGGGGTGTCCTTGTAAATAACCCATTATTTTACTTTATTATTATTATTTTATTACTATTATATTCCAAAGGTTTTTTTTATTATTATTATTATTTCCAAGCATTATCTCCAAGCATTATATAATAAGAAGGAGTTTTTGGCCTACCATTTTTCAATTTGGGACCAATTTACCTTTTGATTTGGCCCATTTTACACATTGCCCAGCCTTGCCAAATTCTCAATTACAAATTTTTCTTCTCGATTTTGGACAATTTACAGTTTGCCTAGGTTTTATAACGTGCCACAATTTGCCTAGATTTTGACCTGCCATTTTTAATTTGGGACAATTTTGCCCTTTAATTTCGTTCATTTTACCAATTGCCCAGGGATGCCATTTCCAATAATGCCCCTCCCCGCCTCCACCGTCACCTCCAGCCCAAGACCACCCAAAACACCCACCTCCCCTCTCCTCCGTGGCAACACCACCTTACTCTCCCCATACCACCGAGCTCCACCACCCGTCACCTCCTCCTCTTGGCCTCACCACCATCTCTTCCGTCCTTCGGCTCTCCGCCGAACCGCCACCAACAGTGGGTTTCACACCCACGCCGCTGCCGCGGGCACCGCCTCAAGATTTTGGAACCACCACAGCGATCTACGAACACCGTGCAACACTTACCCGAGCTTAGAATCGCGTTTGAGGTAGTTTTTCGAAAATCCAAAACCTTAATCTGCATTTTAATGGAAATAGTATCGAAACTTAATTTTTGATGTAGATGGTGACCTAAATTTTATTTATTAATTAATGTTTAGTTCTGTTTCCATTAACTTTTAGTCCTATTTGTATGGAAAAGTTTTTGGCAGATTAAATTGGATGGTTTAATTGTTGCATAGATGAGAAGTTATGGTGGATTGTGGTATTGAAATTCATGTGTAGAAAAATTGTGCGATTAATAAATTTATCGCAATAATCATAGTTTATGTAGTAATTATTTAATAATTAAGTACGTAACAATTTGGATTTAAAATGTAAATAAGGAGATATTAATTTATCGGAATAATCGTAGTTTTTGTTTATCCATTTTTTGAAACCGTTTAACCCAAAACTAATTGCCCATGTAGTTAAGAGACGAAAGCGTATCAAATTCTTACTGCAAGTGTAACGAAAATTAACCCAAAGCAACAAAATTTGTTGTCAAGTTCCCTTTCCTTTAATCGAACAGGAATAAAACCAAATTCTAGGAAAAGATTTCACCATACAACTGTTGGAATTGGTGAAATAAGTTCAAAGACTTACGCTCTATGTGGTATGTATGTAAATCATCTAATGCTTTTGCTATTTTGATCAAACTATGTAATATATATTCCTAGCTATTTTCATACTCTTCTATTGCTTCTAGCTCTAAAATTACAAACAAGACATATCTAGCCTATATTAAAACTTATTCCCTTTGACGGGCATATATTCGTGCTGTGCACGAAGGTGAATCTACCATTTCCTAACACGCTCTCTTCAACGGGAAAAACATTCGTGCTGTGTATGAAGAAGGAACTTAGTATATATATACAAATATTGACAGGGTTCTTACTTTAGTGGTAGTTATTCCTTCGACTCAAAGAACTTTTTCGGTAACTAAAATGAATGATTTAACAACTAGAGACTCTCCCAGACTAGGGAGGATCCACAAGTTTGTTGGTCTACATGGCATGGAAGGGAAAACTAAAACGCCTGTAACTAAAACCCCTTTTTCTGCCTCTAATGCCACGAGCATTTTTCCTAATGCCATGAGCATTAATTGTTCCGGTGGGTAAAATGACTCTTTTGTCCTGTTGTGGTCAAAAGCTGTCAGCCCATAAAATTTGTTACCCAAACTATCCTTCTGTAAATGAACAACCCTTCAATTACCTTTTTTCGGCCTCTGATTTCCTGTGCTTTTCAACTGCAACCTTTATATCCATTCTTCCTTTAGGTTTTGTCTCTTCCCGTTTGTACTTGATCACCAGATTCATTGTAATTGATCATCAGATTCATTGGCGTATATACATTCAAGGTTTGTATTGTTTATTAAATGTGTACTTGTATACTTAGGGATTGCTTTTCTAAAGTACGGAGTATATGTTTACGGTTTTGTTACGTTATTCACGAACTACTATTGTTGAGATCGAGCCAATCTCAACGGGTTGGTCTTATGGTCAAAACTTGAGATTTAGGGGTTTACTCTCTTCTAAGATCTTTGATTCGAAACCTATTAGATGCTATTAAATTCTGGGGTCAGTTCATATAGAATTTTGCTCTAGCTTTAATTGAGACCCCCACAAATGACGGTGAGATTGGCCTCCAAAGATTAGTTGTGATGTATGAAAGCTGTCTCGGACAACTAAGCTATAAAAAAAAAAAAAAACTACTATTGTTGAGCCTATGTTTAGTGTTTCATTAGTGTACTTAGTATACGGTAATAAACAAAAATTAATGTTTTTTTCTTTTTTTAAAAAAACCTTGAATGTTTAGGGAGTAAAATTTGTTGAGGCTACGTTTAGGGTTATCTCCTTTTTTCCCCTTCATTTTTTTTTTTGAACAACAAAAAATTTCATTAATCTTGAAATTGTTACAAGACTAATAGGACCAAGGAAATAGCATTATGCTCAAAGAACAATCATCTGCCCAATCCGAGACCTAAACCCTACAATTGGCAAGAAGCCAATCAAAGACACCCTTTGAGCCGAAGCCCACCTAAAAGGGCCGAAGCCCACCTAAAAGGGCCGAAGCCCAAACACCCCTATGGGTCTAAAAACCCAGATATTACAATTAGCTCAAACACAACAGCCCTAACAGCCCTCGTCGACAGCCCCTGTCATCGGAAAGACGATCCCTGCCACCACCGCGACCCGGGGAACCAGCCCTTGTTGTTGCCCGGAGCGGCATGGACACCATTCCACCTCTAACTGCATCGTAGCCTCCACCGGAACCCGGGGAACCAGCCCCTGTTGTTGCCCCTGAAGCATACCGCCGTCGTTGCATCAAGCCGCCTCGTTATCGCTACCGAAAATTCTATGCTACCGTTGAAACCCATGCTGCCGTTCAAACAACCCCCATGCTGCCGCCAAGAAACCCCCAATATTCCATGCCCCCTACCACCAGGAAACACCTGAAACACCACCTGCAAAAAGAAAACAAAACCCTAGCAACAGAAATCCACGACGCCAACCACCACTGGAGCAACGCCCACAACTCGACCACCCATTACGGTGACCGACCCGCTGGTGCGACCCTACACCGTATACAAACCGGTGAACACCCAACAGAGCAACCGGTGGGGGTCGCGTACCACCAAAATCAACCTCCTCCGACAGTTCTTTCCGGCCAACGCCGTTAAGCCACAACCCAGGATCACCCAACAATGAACCCAGTGGCAGGAACAGATGCCGAAAAAGAAAAATGAAATCGGAGATCAAGTGATGCAAACAGAGGAGAAGAGGGTGCTTCGATCGAAGCCAGGGGGAAAAGAGAAGGAAAAAAGAAGAGAGAGAGGAGGAGGAGGAGATGCCTCGGTTGAGGAGGAGGCGCCTCTCCCTCCAAGCCGAACCCTTAAACGATTTGAAAACCAGAGAGGAGGCGCCTCCCCCCCTTCTGTTAGTGCTTTCTTATGAATTTTTTATGCCATAATCTTTGCTCAATTTTTTTCATGATGTAGATTTGGTGACTGAACCATGGATATTGAACAACCAATTGAATGCATCCATGGAAGTTCCATTGATCAGATTGATGAACATGAAATCGACATGCAAAATCAAGAAAACAATCAGAAGGATATGCTTCAGCAATTTGGTTGGAAATTCGAATCTCGGGAAGAACTTCTCGATACTCTTCGAGAGTTTTTCTCAATGCAAGGATATGCAATATCTATCAAAAACTCAAGACAAGATAGATATCTTACCATCGGTTGTGATCGGGGTGGTTGTTACCGGAATAAGTGGCATGTTCCCTTAGAGAAACGAAAAGGAAAACGGCAACTCGTCTCATAAATTGTCCTTTTCAATTCTGTTGTAAGAGATAAGATGATGGCTTGTGGGTGATTAATGAAGTAAAAAATAGCTCACATAATCATGAACCCTCAAGTGACATGTCCGGACATCCCTCTTGTCGTCGTTTGTCAAAGAAAGAGATCATGAGCATTGAAGAAATGACTAGATCGGGAATACCACCACGCTAAATTCTTTCTTCACTTAGACAATCCAATCCGAAGCTTCAAGCGGTGTCAAAAACACTTTATAATACGAAGGGGAAAATCCGAAAGGACAACTTGGCAAGACGAACTAAGATCCAAGCATTGTCTGAAGAGCTTTGTCAAGGTGATTTTACTTTCGACGTTGCATATGATCAAAATGGCCATTTGACACATCTATTTTTGCACACCCTTCTTCAAGCATATTAACCAAAAGCTATACAAATGTCTTCGTGATGGATTGCACCTAGAAGACAAATAAGTACAAGATGCCACTACTTTGACATAATTGGAGTTTCAAGTTTTAACAGTTCATTTTACTCTTGTTTTGCCTTTTTGGAGAAAGAGGGAGAAGGAGATTATATTTGGGCTCTGCACAATTTTAGCAAGATTTTGGGTCCCACTTGCCATCCTTCTGTTATTGTATCAGATAGAGAATTGGCCTTGATGAATGCCATAAAAGTTGTTTTCCCTTCAACTACAAAACTTTTGTGTGTGTGGCATATTGAGAAAAATATTTTAGCAAATTGCAAGGCTTACTTTGACACTCAAGATGATTGGACCACATTTTTGTCTACTTGGAACGAAGTGATAAATTCTCAAGATGAGGAGGCATTCAATGAAGCTTGGAAATTAGTTGAGCTACTGTACAAGGATAAGGAAAAAGTGCTCTGCTATATTCGAAAGACATGGCTTCCATTCAAAGAGCGATTTGTGCATGCATGGACTGAAAATTGTGCTCATTTTGGAAATTGTGTTTCTTCAAGGGCAGAAGGTGCACATGGGAAATTGAAGAAATATTTACAAGTTTCAACAGGTGATCTCTATCAAGTGAAGAACAAGATATGCCTTGCCATTGAAAATGAATTTAAAGAGATAACGATTCAACTCTCAAGTGAGAGGATCCGAATACCTCACAACTGCAATAATTACTTCTTTAAGGAGTTGATCACCAAAGTGTCGTCATTTGCTTTGCGAAAACTAGTTGATCAATATGCGATGTTGAAGCATGGTACAATGAAATCAACATGTACGGGACACTTCATGGCAAGTATGGGTCTTCCTTGTGCACATAAGATGATTGATTGGAAAGGTAAGGTGACTGCTTGATGCAATACACTTGCAATGGAGGATTGATACGAGATCCTTTGCTTTTTCTGATGGGGGAGAAACTAGGTCGAATGGGCAAGAATTCAAAAGGTTAGTTCATGAGTTAGAAAATAAATACCAAGAGTGGCCTACAAGCCAAAGAGAACGTGTTCAAGAGAGAATTTCTCAACTTGTAAGTCCATCACTACCGTTGGTTATTGAGCCAAATATTCTACCACATAAAGGACGTCCATCGGGGTCAAAGAAAGTTAAGGAATCTAGTTCTACGAGGCGGAATGCATCAAAATTTTAGATTGTGGATGCAACACGAAAGTGTAGCATTTGCAAAGGTGTTGGTCATAATAGTCGAACATGTAAAGGCAAATGGGAGGTGAATGTATCGAATCCAACTCATGTAGCTAATCTGGACGATGATGAAAGTACCATGAATGTGCTCGACACAAGCCCAATTCCTACTTCACTCGACTGGTTTTTGTTGGATTGACCACTTGAGGTAAGATAGTTCTTTTTCTATTATTTCATAGTGGACGAATTATTGGTAAGTCTTACAAATAATATCTCAACTAATTAGAGCCACAACTTTTACCAATTCTTTTGCAGCCGCAGGAGATAAAAAGTGTCTTTCCCATTCAATTCTGGCCAACATCCTGCTGCTTAAGTGTAGGATGTACTACATTTTGTTTAACATATGGTTTTCAGTTTTCTCTCCAAGTGACATGATAGATTTCAGTTTTGGCTATAAAGTACCAGTTTGGACTTTACAATGCTTCTTTAGATTCATTCTGGATTCAGATGGAAGTGGAAGAAACATGGCATTTTCCTGTGAGGAAGCGGCCTTACTTTTTATATCTTTATTATACATTGACAATTATTATGAAATTTTCTTGAATGGTGATTTCTTGAATGATGATTTCTACTTGTACTAGAGAGCAATTTTTTTGGTTTTATTGTTGGGTAACCACATGAAGAGAGGAGTGTTTTTTTTTACAGGTTAGTATTTTTTTTAAAGTATCTTTTTTTTTAAGAAGTAAAATTAAAATGGAGAACCATGTGTTTGTTTATTAGATGTTGTAACATAAAAAAAAAATTGAAAGCTAGAAAAATGGATAGTATTTTTTTTAAAGTATCTTTTTTTTTAAGAAGTAAAATTAAAATGGAGAACCAAGTGTTTGTTTATTAGATGTTGTAACATAAAAAAAAAAAATGAAAGCTAGAAAAATGGATAGATTTTGTTAGGGTCACCAACTCACTAGTGTGAATGATTTTGAGAAAGAAAAAATACTCAAATTTGAAGTGTGCTATGGAGAAAAGCACAATTTTCGTTTTAGTTTTTTCAATTAAAAAATTGACTTTTGCTCACAATCAAACAAAATAGGGATTCTACTATCAAAACAAAATTGTCAGTTGAAAAGCACGAGAAATAAGAAGCCTTAGGGTAATTCAATTAGGGTTGTTCCTTCAAGGAAGGGTAGTTTGGGTAACTAATGTTATGGATTGAAAGCTTTGACCACAAGGGGATAAGAGAGTCATTTTACATTCTAGAGCAATAAATGCTCGTGGCATTAGTGAAAAGGCTCGTGGCATTAGAATTTGCCACATACTATGATATTAATAGAAACCCACAAGAATCTTTGCATATCGTACACACTATACACGCTTTTGCATCCATCACATACATACTTCTACGACAATTACGTAAATATTTTGTAACTGCGTATATTGCAAATTCTAACAACTTGTTACATACACTATCACTGTACGCACGATGCTTTTCCAACCTTAACATAACACCTCCAATGCATAAAATAAGGTCGCACATAAGATTTTGATGAGTCATCAGCGTGTTATCCTTGGCGTACCTTTGATCCGTAAATGAACAATCACCTAGGAAATACTAATAAGTGGGTAGAGCATGATCAAAGTTTAAACATCAAGGGGCTTGTTAAATCTCCCCGGGATCACTGCAGGCAGAGACGGAATCATAATTTTATCCTAGCAGTAGCGAAATGTGTACTAAAAAAATAAAAAGATGCATTACAATATTAATAGTTATCGACTCTACAAAAAAATTAAAATAACATAACAAAAACTATAGTAAATGATATGATAAATGATATTTGTGATTTGTACAAGGAGTACGATAAAAGACTAACTTTAATTTTTTTTAGGTTAAGTTGTTTTAGGGGTAAAGTGTGGAGTTTTTTTTTCCTTAATTACACCTCATCCTTTATATTATTTCACTTTGGCTCATTGAATTTAGTTTTGAAATACTTTTTTTGGTCTCCTTTCTTGAAAAAAAAAGAAGAAGAAGATTTGGGACTAGTATATAACAAAAAATAAAGAAAAAAATCTAGAGGTGGCGAGACTATATAAGTTGGGGATAATTTTTTTATACATATAATAATTACAATTTCTAAAATTCTTGTCATGGCGGCTGCCACCATTAGACCCCCTGGTGCTATTCTTGATTGTAGGGTTAGCAACTGTAACCTACACAAAAGACCAAAAGAATCGACCTGTGATAATTTGAAATACGAGAATTTTCATTTCCATTTGTTTGGTTAATTGTCCCAAAAAGTGAAGATAAAAAAAATATAGCAAAATCTTTATTTCATGCTCTAGTGCAAACTTAAGTAGTCTTTATACCCGGTCCTTACGTTTGGGATGCACAACTCATATACTCCATTCGTCCCATTTTTTTTTTTTATCGGCAAAAGATGAAATTTTATTAAATACGGGAAAAAGGGGAAAGGGAATCCAACAAAGAGTTGGATGAACATCACAAGGGCAAAGCCCAAATCACCCAAGGGGTCTACAGGGTCCACAACAAAGAGAAACAATACAGCCCAACCCATACCCAAAATAAACAAGGAATAGCCCAAACACCCAAACCCAGCCCAAGCCTGGGCCGGCCCACCCAAACCAGTCCCCAAACCCTAACCAATCCGGCCACCACTGCCGTACAAATCACCAGAGACCAGCCTCGCCGTTAAGCCGAGCCGACCTCTCCCAGATGTAGAGGCCGGCGGCTGGAAGCGGCCTACGGAAGTGAGAGCCAAAGTAATCAGAGACAAAGGATACCAAAACCTCCACCACATCTGCTGCCCAAACCTCCCCAGAAGTCACGATCTTCACCAATATCAGCAGCACTCCGACCCAGCGAAATGACAACTCCACACCCGGCAGAGGACTCCGAACAGCCGCCGGCCGGACTTCGGCACACAAAGACGACAAAAGAACTCAGCCATGAGAGCCGCATCCACCTCACCAACACCGGAATGAAACCGTCACCGATCAACACCGCTATCATCTCCGATCATTTTCTGAATAGAAGAAAAACCCTGCAAAACAAAGAGTTAGAAGCTACCAGAACACCGCCCAAACCACCGCACCACCACCCACAGCCGACGGCACCAGATCCAGACCACCGCCCTAACCAGACCTCCCAAGGAATCGACGAGAAACACCCACACCGTTAGGCTACCGGAGGAGCCAAGGAACCTCCGGGGGAGACGAAATCGCCTCATCTTCCAAACCAAGGAAGACGGTACACCATCGAAAACGAGAGGGGGAAAGGAAAATCGACTGGAAGAGGAGAGAAGGGGGGATAGAAAGAGGGGGAAAGGGAGGAAAAAACAGGCCCGGGGGGAGGAGGGAGGGAGGAGCACCTCCCCCCCCGGCGGCGGCGACTGTAAGGGCTAAACCTAGAGGCGAAAAAGAGAGAGAGGGTTAGAGAGAGATTCTTTGTCCTTTTTCGTTACTCGTACCGTTCTTTAAACGCTTATATGTTCCAATTTATAATATTTTTTTATAATTTTGAAAACTTTGTATCATAGACCTAATCGAGAACTATCAAACAAGATCTATATTGAATATTTTTTGAAAATTCAAATTAGAAGATATAAGCGATTGAAAACTGACAAGAACTTCGAAAAAGGACAAAGAGAATGGGACGGAGGCAGTGGCGAACCAAGATTTTGAATCCATACTTATTGTTATATCATAAGGTTTTTGCTTTCCAATATATTACATTTATACATTGAAATAATTCTAGCTTAATGCAGTTAAAGTATACCAATCATTTTTTTTCTTAGGCTACTTCAACTATTACGTGCTTATTTTTTATTTATGAAAAAAAATTAAGAAATGAGAATGTAAAATAATTGGGTTTTTATCAAATCATAACTATTAAGATTATAAGTAGTTATATATGATTAATTATCGATAATATTCAAATTTAAGTATACAGATAGTAAAATTTTTAAAACTCAAACGCTTAGAGAGTTGGGGGCCCCAGGCCCCAACATAGCTCCGCCAACCCCCTGACGGAGGGAGTTCACAAGAAATAGGAAACAAAATTGTATGGGCAAGAAAAATTGCCGCTTGGGCGTTGAGTTCTGCTGCTTGAGGAAGTACGTAAGTGAGAGGATGATCTCTAGGGAAAACTAGGGTTAATACTCTTATGACCTCAACATGAGAGAGAGAGAGAGAGTGGTGGCAGTTACAATGAAGAATTGAGAGGAAAAACAAGGATAAAATCGAAATGTGAATTACCAAGTTGGACATTGCACTTTAACCAGGCTACACGTTCACTTTTAAACTACCTTGAGTCATGTGGTTTTGAAGGTGAAGGGCAATTGCCTAGACTAATTAAGGTTTATCAATGGGCTGTCATTTGAATGCACATGTTCAGGTGTGTGTCATAGACGCTCTTAAAGATCACGACTCGTGTGATCTTTAAGAAATTTTTTTTTTTCCGGGTCGAACAAGAAGGTGACGGGTAATTGTCTAAACTGAATGAATACGTATGCGCAAAATTTACCTTGTTATCTAGAACCGGAGTTTTCTTGACGGGGCTTGACTTCTGGCTTTGGAGTGGCGGTGGAGAACTGCTGGATATGGATTGGGGGGAGGCAAATCTCAGCTGCATTTGGTGCACAAATATTTGGTGGGTTAGATTGACTACTATTGGTGACGGCGGCGTACCGATGGCGGTGCTAGTGTGCATGGATCTCAGCGTCTGTTCTCCCCTTGCTGTTTTTGGTAGTCAAATCGTTGTGCTTCACGGCAGCTCGCAACAGAGGAGTTCGGTTGTACCTGTTGCACGGCTGTTAGCCTTCCCAAGTTTTCCGGTTGAAGTGTTGCTGGACCTCTGATTGCGCCTAGGGTTTCTCTGGGCTTGGGTGTAGCGGCCGGCGTTGGCTCCCGCTGTGACCGTTGTTGAACGGCCTGGATCTCGCCTAACGGCCGGCTGGGTACAGCATCCACAGCAAGTTGTTTTTTTCTGGGTTTCGGTTGATCCTCCGTAAGGTGGCCAGTGGTGGCTAGGTGGATATCGGAAGCTTTAACTGGTGGTGATGGTTGTCCTGTCTGTAATGGTGGACGACGACGGCTCTGTTTGAGTAGGTTTTGGGTTTCTTTGGACTTGGCTTTATTGATGTATCTGTGTTTTTTAGGCCTTGTGGGTTGTGTTTGATTTTCAATGTCTTATCTGGGCACTTTAGGCCCTGAGGATGTAATGGGCTTGGTCCCTATGGTGGTACGGTTCCAATTATTGGTTGGACTCCCTCTCCCTTCCTCTAATAAATTGTTATTTTTGCCAATTAAAAAAAAAAAAAAAGAGTTTCAAACAATTTGATACCCAGCTTAATATCCTATCATCTCCAAGACCTCTTCTTATAGTCAGAGCGTGACCATTTTATCAGTTTTGGTTACTTAGAGTTCAGACGCATGAAATTATCAAGTGGTGTCCATGCCAAATCTTACTGTTTTCATAATTAATCACCTTATTGCGAATGGAAAAAAGTTTGACCCGGGCTAACTTGTTCGTTGTGGTCGACGATAAATGGGCACGATCAAAGCTGATGTCATGTGGTGCTCATGGCCCTGGTGAATATTTGATACGCGTTAGTTTGATTAGACATGAGTGACATGATAAGAAATAAGGGTAAAGCTTGAGGAATAGAATACTAAGTGAAAAGGCATTTTCTTTCGCTAATCAATTTAGTATTAGATGCTTTGTGTTGCTTCGTAAGAAAGCTGAATTAGTACCAGATCCTCTCTTCTTCTTCTTCTTTTGTTTGTTTGTTAGATTCTCCCGTGGTAAAAGGGGTTTTGTGTGGATGATGGCAAAGGTCTTACATCACGGTGATAGCTAGCCAAGGGTGTTAACAGCATTAATGGAAGTAATGAAGCAATGTTGGAATTAGGTGAGCTTGTGATTTTTTTGTGTGTGGAAATAATCGACAAATTAAAGGGCATAAAACGCAATGAGACGCATGTTTGAATTCTTCTTTTTAATTAACTTAACTATGTATGACGTTCTAATAAACTGCTGAAAGTCTATCAATGTTTATTTGAGCAGAATTATGTATTGACCATGATAATTGTCTATGAGAACTGTGTATTTTCTATCTATTCACATAGCATAGAAAACTGACAGTTCTCATAGAACTAACTATGAGAATTGTTTTTGTTCAATTTTTGTTCGTGTGTGTATTTTCTATGAGAACTGTGTATTTTTCTATGATAACTGTGTGTTGTTCATGATAACTGTATTTTTCTATGTTAACTGTGTGTTGTTTATGAAAACTGTCTATGAGAACTGTATATTTTTCTATGAAAACTGTGTATTTTTCTATGAGAACTGCGTATTTTTTTATGAGAATTTTGTATTGTCCATAAGAACTGTTTATTAGAACCATGTATTTTCTATGAGAACTATATACTAGTATATTTTATGAGAACTGTGTATTTTAGTTTGTGTGGTAAAATTTTGTGAATTATGTATTTCAGTTCACATACAGTCACTTCTCATAGCTAATTCTCATATAACTAACTATGAAAACTGACAGTTCTCATAGAACTGACTATGAGAATTGACAGTTCACATAGCCAGTTCTCATAGTCAAGGGTATTTTTGTTCGAAATAATATGATTTAGGAATTGATTCTAAAAATATAGCCCTCATAGCCTCAATTCTCATAGCCATAGTTCAGGAGTATTTTTGTCCAAAATAATATGTTAACTCAGGCTATGTGAACTGGCGGGGATATTTTTGTCCGAAATATTATGTTAATTGGCTATGAGAATTGACAGTTCTCATAGCCAGTTCACATAGCCAATGGTATTTTTGTCCAAAATAATATGGGTCAGGAGTTGATTATAAAAATATGAATTTTACTGAAAATGAACATGTACACAAAAAGTTAAGAAGAATGGATAAAATAGTAAAAATGCATGAAAAGTCAAGAAAAAAGACTAAAATAAAGAAGGAATATTTTTGTCAGGACTAAATTAAGTCCAAACCTACTTTTTGGGGCCGGCTTAAAAATTCCCCATTAATTTTTCCCCAAGATGGGAGGGATCCTGGACAGAGCATTGGTGCGGGACGCGTTTGTGAGCTGTTGGGCCAGGAAAAGAGAAGGCAATAAAAACACGAGTAATTACACTTTCCCCCCTAAAACCCTCACACTTCCCCCTTCTTTTCATTCCACGGCTCACGCTTTAGAGAGAGAGAGAGAGGGGGAGGGAGGGAGAAAGACGCGAAGCGAACCAGAGGAAGGGAAAACGAAGAACGAAGAAGAGAACGACGACGATTGAAGCCAGAAATCTTACGCGATCCTAAGGATACACCAAGGTATCTCTCTCTCTCTCTCGAAAAATCTGGATCGTTCTCTATCTAAGAAATTAGCTAGGTTTTTTTTTTGTTAGGGTTTCGATTTCGATTAAGAACAAGATACGAATAAGAAGAAGAAGATCGACTGGAGAACGTGATTGAACCAAATAAGGTATCTCTCTCTCTCTCGGTCGTTTGACTGATTTGAACCCGGCCCTTTCCATCTTCGAATCTGTGTTTATTTTGTAATCTTTGGTGTGGTTCAGAAATTAGGGTTTGGGTTTGTGACATTGGGTCTCTCTCTGGTTCAAAAATTCTGGTTTAAAAAAACCCTATTCTAAATTTTTACATTAATTCTGGAATGATGTTAGGGTTAGGTTTTTATTTTGATTAGTATGGCATCTGTCCTTTGCATTGTTATTATTAGGAGAATAAGACTCGTTTGACGCAAACCCATGTAGCTATCTGGTCTGAATCTGCTGTAATTAGACCATGCTTGGAATTTTGTTGATTTTGGCATAAGGCAAATCTCATGATTATGATGTTCATGCCTTTGAAGTAATTTTCCTAAAAATGTTCCTCTATTGTTGTGAAGTTATTGTTGTGCCTTTTAAAATGAATGACTTGAAGATGTTTTTACTCCTCAATTTCCAGCCTTGTAGTCAAGATTATAGTTGGTTCTTTGATGGATAGTGTACTACAGTATAAATTTAATGTGGAAACTTTGAATAGACAATATGATGCAGCATAATTGAGGATTAAGTGATATATTTCAACTGTAACCATACATATAGTTGTTGTTTAGAGCTGAACTCTTAGTGTTTTGTTGATTGGGCACAACATCTTTCAAGATTTTCTGTAACAAATTCACAAAACCATGTACTAGTATTGGAGGATGCTAAAACTACCATTATGTGTTTTCAATTAAGTTGAAAAACCCTCATAAACTTCTTGTTTTTCCTGTCATTATACGGTTTTCACTTTTCTCTCTCTCTCTCTCTCTCTCTCTCTCACACACACACACACTCTCTCACACACATAATGTTTTGTCTCTGAACCAATTTATAGCTACTGACTTATACAGTCAGTTGTAGTTAGCATGGGAGACTTATAAGTGAACCCTCTCCAAGCCTACCCCAACTTTCGTTTGGTCTTGGTTAGTCTCTTATGCCATGGTGTCTGTTCGGATCAAACCCTTCCCGGTCATTTTTTGGGCGATTTTTCGCGAGTGCCCTTAAAATCACGTTCTGAACACATTGAGCGGCTTGGATCGTCGCAATTCGATCGGGAAAAGGAAGTCCCTTACGGTAAGGCCGTAAGGGATCCCTCATAGGATCCTGACTGATACAAACACCTGAGTATAAAAAAATAAAAATAAATAAACACAATAAACTGCTGTTTCCCATGTTTACGGTCCAAACTCCTGTGGTTTTACCAGTTTTCCACCACGCAGCAGCAAAATACTTGGACAACACAATGGTTGTGTGGTTTGAAGTTCTCTGCATATGTATCGAGTTCCTGACGGAGAAGTGCACTAGTTCTCGTTATTTCAAACCCAGCACTAGTTCTCGTTATTTCAACCCAACAAGCAGCAAAATGGTCTAGTCAAATTCACTTAATAACGCGTATTTTGGACCTACGATCAGTAAGCTTAGCAATTTGGTAAAAAAAAATCAAATAACCAATTTGAATACAAGTAGAAGATGGTGCTTGTTTCTACATTCCAAGGAAATAGTACTTGATAGCTACCAAAACTCATTCTGAACAAAAGACCATAGACAACTATCATAGAAGGAATCAACTGGTTCAAAAATTGAAAAAATCATTAATCAATCATTTAACAACTCTCAACCGTCGGATGAAATCAATCTGAGCCAATGGTTGAATTAAGGGTGGAGATATGTGAATGTAAATCAATGGTCAAAATTTATGTAGAAAAAATATGTGGACCCCACACCGTCGCGATTTGTATTATAGACTAGAAATTACCCGTGCCTGAAGGCACGGCTCGAACGATGTGTACACACAAATAAATTCTAGACTCGCATGCAATATATCAATCCTCACACAACTGGACTTTTTTTTTTTTTTTCAATCGTCATACATCAGCAGGGGTTAGTGGGGGGTGTTAGAGTTAGCACGGAGTCCAGAAGCTATCCATAGCTTGGGACCCCAAGGGTGTTGCTCCAGCAGGAGTCGAACCAGGACCTCCCCCTTAGGGGATAGATGACATACCAACTGCACTGGGCAGTGGTTGTCCACACAACTGGACTTGCTTGCAATATATCAACCCCGCATAACAAATCTAACTATGCAGAACGCAATAACCCAAACATATTTATTGACTTGTTTAACTTGAATCAGCAAATAAAGAACAAACAATTTTTCAATCCCTACCGATTGTGCCGATGCCTGAAGGCACGACGCAACACATTCCCAACAAATGAGCCCGTGCCTGAAGGCACTTATTAAAAAGCATTAAGTTAATATAAAAATTTCTTGTACTATCAACAATACAATTGCATACTCTCAATAAAAAATATTACTTAAGGAATCAAAACCGTTTCGAAAGAGCTATTCAAATCACAAACATAAACTAAGTCAATCAAAAGAATTTTCAATATCACTAAGACCATTGAATTCAGCATATATAGTGGGGGCCCACCCACCAAAATTCGAAGCCACCATAATTGATATCGCACTTAACAGCTACCAACAAAAAAAGATAGAATGATAGCCAACTATATAAAAAGAAGAAGAAGATCAAATGGGAATCATTTGGAGGAGGATAGCCAACAGTATAACATCCACCACCACCTTCCATCTCTGGATACCTGCATATTGAATCTAAATATTCATGAAAAAAATCTAAACTTTGGTGCAACATGATTAAATAGGATCAATTGACTTTTGTTTAAAAAAAATCTTTTGTTCAGAAACACAACAAAAAACTACCGAGAATACTTATCCTTCAACTCTGAGGGCTCTCTCAAAAAAGCACGATCATCACCTCCTTCCTGCTACCATAGAAAGTAAAAAACTATTTATCAAAAATACTCGTAATTAGGAACTATAGCTGAAATTGAAAATAAGTAAAGAGCTATGGAAACAATGTTATAGAATTTTACGAAATGAATGTAAACTCGCATTTCCCGAAGATTTTATATTTGCTCTAACATGACCAAGGACACAGCAAGTGGATTTTACTCCACCACAAAACTTGTAAAATTTATAATTCACTTTGTTGTGTTCCCGGCTTCTGTTTTTATAATTCACAACTTATATTTTATAAGCTCGATGTTATCACAAAAGAATTAGCTTGTATCGGGTATTTTGAGTTTCTAACCCTACAAAAGTAGGAAACATACAAAAAATAAGAAAAACAATGGCAGCTTACATTTGAATAGCTTGGGGGCTTGGGCCACTATAAATCAATTTGATCAATTAGCTTTACGTGACTAACCCTTGCATATACCAATTTCAAGTAATTTTCTTGCTTGAGCACAACCTCATGGTTGATTTGTCCCAACAACTATAGTTACTAAACCTTGCCTATGGTACCACCGCAACAATAAACCTTGACAAAAAAGAAAGCAAATCAAAGCTTTATCGATCTTTACCATCTTAGGAATTGTGTATAGTAATTGCTTGTGCCTTCAGGCATGGCTCAAGTAATTAGCACACGCAAATCAATTATGCAATATCTCAATTCCTGTCCAACGATTCCAACTCTGCGAAAACCAATTCCAAATTAAAGTTTCAAAAATTCTAAACACCCAATCAACATAGTAGTGATGATAAAAAAAAAAATTAACAAAACAGAAATCATCGTTCATGGGATAAGAAAACCCTTGGTTTGGAAATGAAATAAAATCAAACCCGGCAACTCTCAATTAAAGTTTCATAAAATCTAAACACCTAATTAACAACCAATTATCAATAGTGAAATCTATAATACAAACTTATTGTAGTTACGAAGTCATAAGTCATTTCCCATTCATAAGTTAATATCATTAGGCTAGGTTATTCTGACGGTTGAGGTTTATCAATTGCTTGGTCACTTGGGATTTTTTCTTTTACGAGTCAATTGATTTGGGACTCAAATCACATGTAAGATGACCCCTGGATTGGAGATTTTATACATCATCATCCATTAATTAAAAGGATTGACCAGTCCTTCGAAAAGCCCAAAAGAAAAAAATAAAGACAACCAGTTTGGTGTATTCCTTTTTTTGAAGCCCTGTCATTCTTTTTTCTTTCCAAATTTGACCACCTTAAGAAAAGTTTTTCCCAATTAAAAAGTTGAATCTTCATTAAATCCTAAAGGCATACACAGAAATATCACAAAACTAAAACCGTCGTTCAGTTTTCCCCACTTGAAAACTACCTGCCCTCTTATCTCTTTGAACACTTCCTTCTTGAATTAAAATCTGGGAATAAATGCAATTGTTTGCCGTCAAAATAAATGGCAATGATAATGACCAAATCATCTTGTAGACACCCCAATTTGGACCTATTAACTATCCTTAATTTGTGGCCTTGAGGCTCCCCGATGATGAAACAGGATCAAAACAGGCCTTGGACAAACTTGGACGATGCTTCTTGGGCTTTTTCAAAACCAAAATCCTCTTTTTTCCGACACTCTGAGGGTAAAATGGGCACACATTTCAGCTTATAAAATATGTTTGAATGAAACCAATTGGGTTAGAAAGAGGACTCAACAAGCTTTCCAACGCTTCGAAAAACACCCAAAATTGAGTTCGGGAGTATCTGTGGCGCTCTTTTGAAGTTGGGCAGCCACTCCTGAGCGCTCGGGACCACTCTAGAGCGCTCGGGAGTGCCACTCTAGAGCGCTCAGGAGTGCTGACAGACCAATGCATGTTGAGCTTGACCTTTGACCACGTTTTTTCAGACTTTTCAGCCCTGCAGTTCAAACCTGAACATGCCAGAGGCCTCTCAGGCCTGGCAGGAATATCATCATGCCTGTTTTCCCTCCCAAAACCATTTTCTCTTTATTTTTTTATTTAATTTTCAAAATTCAAACGTTTTCTCCTCTCCCCTATATAAACCCCCATGTTCTACATCACAAAGGGCCACGAAATTCCTCTCACTCTCTCCCCTGTTTTCTGAAAATCTCAATCTCTAAACCTCCCTCAAATATTTTCCAACACTTGTGTTTTCTAAGAAAAATTTCAAACAATCTTCAAGTATTTCAAAAATCTCAAATCTCTAGTTCTTCTAGAACTCCATTTTCCTACTATTTTCTAAGCATTTTCAAGCACCAAAGTCAATCCAAGAAGCCAAATTCAAGTCAAGCAAAGGTATAAAGGCTCACTTTATACTTAAAAGCCACTGTTTTTCCACTTCTGAGGGAGATCAAGGGCTTGTAGCAGTTCCTCATACTGGTTATAAGTCCATTTGATCTTGGTTTAATAACAAGAGCAAGAGGAGCACAAAGAAACAAAACAATTTCTGGGCACAGTGTTCACTCCCGAGCGCTCGGGACCATTCCTGAGCGCTCAGGAGTGCTGTTGCTCACTAAAATCTTGTTTTCTCACCAAATGCTACATTGTCTGTTCTTAGTAGACACTGGGCGTGCACTGGTCCTTCCAGAGCCCAGTTAGGTTTATTTATAGTTGCAAGGAAGCAAGGTTTGAATGGTTAAGACCAGTTCTTAGCTGTTTAAGTCCCTGGCTGAGCACGTCTATACTTTGATTTCTTTGTGATTTTGCTGGCAGTACTAGCATGTGAATATGTCTAACCAGATTTGCAGGATGGCTTGACAGCACTCCTGAGCGCTTAGGACCACTCCCAAGCGCTCAGGAGTGATTCCAGTGACAGTTCATTTTGTTTACTTGCTTCATCATTTTATTGCACCTTGTACACTTTGCACATGCATGCACTGCCGTCTTTTGGTATTTGTACATACGTGCTAGTTGCTTAATGAAACAAAATATTTTTAATAAATCCCACAATCATTGAGTAGAGACCGACATCGCGTCGGGCGAGAGAGGTGCCGTAAAACCTTTCCCCTCTCGTAACGTGGCTTCCGAACCCAAAACGATCTCTGGTTTTCAATAAAGCATTCATTTTTCAATCAAAACGGTTTCTCGGGTGGTGAACCTCAAATCCAGGTGGCGACTCTTCAAATTTTTCAACTCGATTCAAAAAACGGTGTTTTTCAGGCCGCCTCGATCCACCCGGGGCTGTGGTAGCCCACACATCTCTTTGGCTTCAAGTGAAAATAACCTAAATCAGGTTTCACTTGCAAATGTCTTTTTTTTTGTATTCCTCCGTCTTCTCTGCCTTTCATTCCATGCATCTTCAATTACCAAATTTTGTTAAATACTTATGTATTTGGCTTCAATTTGTAATATCAATGATGGTGTTTTGCATTCAACTAGGGATGGCCATCTCGGCCGATCCGTCCATATCCGATTCGTTATCCGTTCCGAACGGATCGGATTTTTCAAAGATTTTTCGAATATCGGGGCGGATTCGGAGGTAAGTCTGCCTCCGATCCAATCCGCCCCGAATCCGATATCCGATCCACCTCCGAATATCCAACTATATAAATACCTCTTATTTTTAGGGTTAGTCAATAGTCAGTCTCCTACCCAACCGACTTCACTTCACACAACCCTCCTCTTCCCTACCCTCGCTCATGACTTCTCCCCCTTCTCTCTCTCTCTCTCCTCCCCAACCCCCCTCCCTCTCTCTCTAAAAAAACCCTCCGGCAACGGAGAGATGCGGTAATCTCCCCTCAGTAACGCGGCAGCGAGACTCCCTCCCCATGTTAGTTTTATTAGTTTTTTTTTCAATCTGTTAGTTTTTTTTTTATAGAGTTCCAATCTGTTTTTTTTTTCCAAATTCGGATTCGGATATCCAAACGAATCTCCGTTCCCCGTTCGAAGCGGGGATGGAGGACAAAAATATAATCCGTTCGGAGTTCAGGGCGGATTCAGACGGCGGGTAGAGGGTTCGGATTCGGATTCGAATATTGCAATATTCGCCTCCGATCCGCCCCGTTGCCATCCCTACATTCAACTGCACCAGATGTAGTCATTGTTTAAAAATGCATACCGGAAAAGAATAAAGATCCGTGCAAAAAGTGTATGCTATGCCAAACCTGAAAATGAAAGAGAGATGGCAGACACACACAATATATACACCATAGTAAAATACAACACATTCAAGTGCTAGCAAAATAAGTATTTTCTGTCGGTCACCTAGTAGGGCATTCTGTCAAACACCTAATAGGCATTTTCTTCCCATGGTTTTACAACTCTCTTTCTTCCCTAATGTTAGGGCAAAGGGCTAGCAAACTGACCACATTTTAGAAAATGATCATCATCAATTAACTAACCCAGACACAACATGCTTTACAAAAACCTTCATACGTAGGATGCTTTACAAAGACTTGCATATATGTGGTTCAAGATGCAACAAACACAAAATAAATGATCAGATCAATTAAACAAAGCTGCCAATACTCCTATTTCTCAAGGCAAAGTTTATCTTTCCTAACCTGGTTATCGTCGACGTCACCAACAAAACCGAACAAAAGCACCCCAAAATAAAGTCTTCAATGTATGATCTGAAAAGCCACAATAAGAATCTCGGAAAAGAAAAAAAAAGATAGTAAGTTTTTTTTTTCTTTCTAAGATAAGTCACAATAAACTTGGAAAAAAATAAAACTAAAATACAAAAGTCTATACGTATGTGAAATACAAAACCGTATGTGAATAATTGTATTCGCAAAAAAAGGGAGAGAATGAAATACAAAAAAAGAACTGAAAAAAAAGGGAAGCAAGATGGAACCATGCGTTGGGGTAAACTAAAAGAAAACAATGAAATACACTCACCTCAATTTTGTCGTTTCGGAAGCAGAGTGAGGAGGGATGGGAGAGGAGAGAGGGAGAGAGTAAACAATGAAATACAAAACCATATATTGATTTGCCTTCTTACCATTAATTGAAGTGCAATTATTGTCATTATATGGTATGGTCTAGGAATAGGAAGAGCAAACTTGGTAGTAATTGGCCCGTGCCGATTAGCTAATTATTTGCCCGTGCCAATATAGTCTATATAATGTTTGCCCGTGCCAATTATTGCCATATATAGTCTATATATGGTTTAGGAACCAATTAATTAATGGGGTTTTAGAATGGAAATGAATAAAGGGTGAAGATTTATGCAGAAAAATGTGTACTAAATCAAACGGTCAAGATTTATGTAGGAAAAATGTGTGGGTCACCACACCGTCGCGAATTGTAATATAAATATAATATATATATATCTATATAATATGGAAGAGCGGTACATATTTTTCACCGTTGGATTGGTACATACTTTTCAACCGTTGGATTGGAAATCCTTGGAAATTAGTCACTAATTTAAATGCCATTCTTCTATAAGTCACTAATTTCAAATTTGAAATATTCTTATCCTATAACTAATGAATTGAAATATCCTAATCAATCAGTTTATTTATATAGCTACACATCTATATATACGTACAGAAGGAATGATAAGGTAGTAGGCTCCGTTCCAGAACGGGAATAAGCAGCTTATTTTTTAAGAAGGCAATTTCAAGCTCAAAAATAATGTATTTATGCAAATAATTTTCCTACCACTATGGATCTTGTTTGATAAATCTCATCAAGATCTTTAATACGGTGTAAAAAAAATAAAAAAATAATTTCCCATTTACATTATTTTTTAGTTTAAAAATGTGAAATAAGCTGCTTATTTTTTAAGAAGGTTTCTGGAACGGAGATAGCCCCATGCACTGCCAATTACGGATCCAGTCAAACTATAAAGTAGTAATCTTACTTAAGGAAATCAAGTATGGATTCAAAGGAATTGTTGATTCATTAGTTCTCACGAGATAGCCCCATGCACTGCCAAAGGAATTATGGATTCACCTTCCATTTTTGAATTCTAAAATTGAAATCATAAATTACTGAGATCATTTTTTTTGGTAAGCACAATGAGATCATATTGTTCACAATCCTTATCGAGTTTTTCCTTTTTCGTTATAAAATAACCCTCTTTCACCCCACTATCCCTTCCCATGCAAAATTGCCATGAGATCTTATTATCTTATTTAATGCCAATATATTTGTCCCAATTATTTTACTACCATGATGAATCTTTTTCTTTGTCGTTCCTTGCTTTCTTTTTCCTTACGTTTATTTGGTGTTCCCCAGAGATGGTCCTGATGAAATAGTTGAGTTTGATTTTGAAAAGATCCAAGGTACGTTTGTAAACAACTCTCTCTCTCTCTCTCTCTCTCTCTCTCTCCCTCCCTCTCCCCTCCCTTCTTTCCTTCCTACGTGCCTTACATACTTGAAAATCCTTCGGGAAAAATTAAATGTATTCGAGTACCCTTCGGCTAGAAAGTTTTTGAAATTGAAATTTAGTAAGGTTTCTGTCCAATTGAAATATTGAAATGTTTGAATTAGATTTTTGGGTATCATTTTTCATTCCCCGTAATCATGTATGGATCCTTCGGTTGTGATTTTTTTGTGGTTTGGTCCTTACCCTTGCATTAGGCATCTTTCAATCTTGGGATTAGAAAAACTTAAAGGCTTAAAGGCAATGACTAGGAAAAGGAAGACAACACATATGTGCAATGGAGAAGAAGATTCACAAGTATCACTCTTTTCAAAATCTACTATCTTTCTTTTGAAAAATTCATTGGTAGTCAACTAACTCAACTAAAGTTTGATAGTGCTTTAATTTTGTTAGGAGTATTGGGATTGCAATAATAATTCGTAAGGTTTTCTTCTGTACATACTTTAGGCACAAATTGGAAAAGAGCTATCAAAAGGAACAATTGCGCAACGTGCACGACGAGAGCGAGAGCGAATCTTAAAGCAAAGTATTGCTCGGCAATCAGAACAACAGTTGCACGGAGATACAAGTGTAAGACTCTTATCAATCAACTCTTATCAATCAAAATCATGGTCGACTATCTGCATCTTCTAACCATGTTTTTATACGTAAAGGTTCAACCTCTCCGAGACAGCAACATTGCCGTCCATGTTCACGAGGTAAGTCTCCATACAAATACGGATTTTTTCTGCAAACTCTATTTATCACCCCTAATACATTGTACGTATCTTTTAGCCGGATATACAAATAATAGAAGCAATGGCTAGGAAAGGGAACGCAACATACATAGGCAGTGGAAAGGAAAACACACAGGTATCACATGTTGACACATATCTTCTATCTTTCATTTGAACAAAAATATTGGGGGTCAGACTAACTAACTAGAGCTTTTGTCTTACATGCATAGACAAAATATATTGCTACTTTTTAAAAATTTGTGGTACTGCTACTTTTTTAAAATTTGTCTTATATGCATAGATAGAACATTGTGAATACGGCTACTTTTTAAAAATTTGTCATTACTAACCATGTACATGAGGTAAGCCTCCGTACAAATACCGATTTTTGTGCAAACCCTGTTAAGTACCCTAATGCATTTTGCATAACTTTTAACAGGAAATACAAAGATTAGAAGCGATAGCTAAGAAAGGGAAGGCAGTGTACATGGACAGTGGAAAGGAAAACTCACAGGTATCACACGTTGAATCATATCTTCTTTCATTTGATGTGCTACTTTTTTAACGAGTGCGGGAAATACTATCATCGTTATATAATGTGTCTTACTTTCTTTGTCTCTTTTTTTTACTACAAAAGTCCTTAGGAGTGCTTATAATCGAACACTAATGAATTTACCGGAATTTACTTTATTTTTGTCCATTATGTTGTGAAATTCTATGACTTTCAGTTAGTTGCCATCATCGAAATCGTGCATAGCTATCGGGTCTTATGAGGTTCATAAACGGGATAGATATTCAAAAAACATGTAAATACTTAGTGCTACAAAGGTTTTAGATTATGTGGAAATGCATTGCGGGCTGCACTGTGCATTTTTTTCAAAAACCTGAAACGTTCATCTTATAGGGCTGCAGAGTAGTACATTGACACAAAAAATCAAATTTATAAAATTTATAAAATAGACGGCTATGGATAGTTTAACTTTTAAACTTATCTACTGTCGATTTTTTAAACCAAACTTTGATCTTTTGAATACTATTGTGCCAGCCATACAAGATGAATGGTTCAGATTACTACAATATACGTACAGTGGGGCCCATAATTGGAGGTGGTGGAAAATTTGGGATTTCCACCTAAGGTGGATAGAATTTATCCACGATTGAGATTAATGCTACAAAGATTTTAGATTATATATGAGAAGTACGAAAATCAAACCAAAGTTCATGCCTTTTTTCATTCATTATGAGAACAACAAAAAATAAATCAATACCACATCAATCTTACCGCTACTCACAAATTATATACCTATCTCCCAATCTCTTGAAAATTTGCATATTAAAAAAATTGTTTGATCAAAGATCTAACTACAAAATGCCAAAAATTAAAAAAGATCTAACTACACAAAAAAATATTTGTGACAGGAAAAAAACCAGAGAAAAAGACTCTTCCCACCGCTGCCTCACTTGAACATACCACAAAATAGACTCTTTTCACCGCTGCTAAGGTGTTGCAACCAAGGGTACCAACGTTCATGTCTTTTTTTATTGACAAAGAAAAGTTTCTCTTGAATAGGACAAAAATAGGATGTGTTTGACAGCAAAATTCTCTTGAATTTTTTTAGAAGAAAAGGTAAAAAAAAAAAAAATAGCTATCAAAGAGGTAACTACACAATGCCAAAAAAAAGAAAGAAGATCTAACTACACAAACAAAGACCCATGAAAGTAATATCAAGTCATAGATCGACCCCTTTCCAATAAAGATAAATCTGACGAAAAATTCTCTTGAATTTTTTTAGAAAAAAAGGTAAATAAAATACAGCTATCAAAGAGGTAACTACACAATGCCAAAAAAATATATATATCTAACTACCCAAAAAAAAGACCCATGAAAGTAATATCAATTGTTTCTGATAGAAGAGAGACCCATGAAAGTAATATCAAGTCATAGATTGACCCCTTTCCAATAAAGATAAATCTGACGAAAAATTCTCTTGAATTTTTTTAGAAGAAAAGGTAAATAAAATATAGCTATCAAAGAGGTAACTACACAATGCCAAAAAAAAGAAGAAGATCTAACTACCCAAAAAAAGACCCATGAAAGTAATATCAATTGTTTCTGATAGAAGAGAGACCCATGAAATTAATATCAAGTCATAGATCGACCCCTTTCCAATCAAGATAAATTTGACGAAAAAAAATTATATTCTAGGTAACCAACGGTAATATGATATCAAAAGCAACATTGGCCCAACGTACACGACGAGACCGCGAGAGAAATCTAAAACAAGGCTATGCTTATCAACTGAGACAAAGGCTCGCACAAACTTCCACGTCTCCGTCCTTCATGGCAGACCCATCTCAGCTCGCACAAACTTCCACGTCTCCGTCCTTCATGCCAAACCCATCTGCCACCCTGCACACAAATCGGTAAGCCTAAATATAAGACGAATTGCATATCTCAGATTTTAACATTTTACATATACCCGTATTGTTTCACACCGAGTATTTCTTAATTTTTGAAGGCCTACCCTTACCAACCAAGTGGAGCTAGGTTGTGTAGCCGGATTAGATGAAGAATTGGAAGAGCCTATGAATTTAGAGGGAAGGCATTATCTTGGCACGATGGATATTGAATGTCGTGATTGTAAAGCCCTACATTGGATGGATGAGAGATTGACAAGATCTTCTACAAGTAGTCCCTTATTCGGCACTTGCTATTTGCAAGGAAAGGTAAGGCTAAATCTACTTCTAACACCCCCTTCGCCAATTCGAGCATTGTATGATGGGGATGATGACCGATCAAAATCATTTCGAAAGCATGCTCGAGGGTATAATGCAACCAATGCTTTCACCAGTCTTGGTGCTACATTGGATCAAGAGTGCTTACTAGAAGCGGTCCTACATCTTTCACAATCCATGGGGAATTGCGGCATCGAGCAGGTTCACTGATGCCACAGCAGGGAAAGGATGCAAAGTATGCACAACTATATATTTTTTATCCTACTTCAGCTTTGGAAGTCCGCAATCGTAACAATGAGCATTTGAGAAGGGATGTACTAGAAATAATCCAGGATACTCTATTGCAAGTTAATCCATTTGTGGATAAATTTCGTTAGGCATATGCAATTTTGGAACAACTGGACGTGCCGGGACAAACTTTACCAGCCCATCTTCATTATAGTTCGTCAAAAGATTGACGAACATATAATCTACCAACAACAGATGAAATTGCGGTAGTCATACCAGGAGATGGATCTAAAGCCAGCGGCATGAGAGATATCGTCTTGCATTTGAGGGGAGATAATCAATTGATGCAAATTAACGAATGTCACCCAACGTATTTGTCATTACACTACGTCTTGCTATTCCCACATGGAGAACTTGGATGGGAACCTGAGATGAAACAATGGGATGTGAAAAACAATCAACTTGCAGCAGTGCGACTAACTCAAATGGATTTTTATAGTTACCGTTTATTTGAGCGTCATACAGAGTATTCAACCATTTTAAGAGGAGGAAAATCAGTGAAATTCATTGGGGTTGATTTGCGCACACCTGTGTTTAGTCACGGGCAACTATATGTAGCATTATCAAGGTGTACGTCTTTTGACCGTATAACAATCCTTCGACCAGAAGAAGAAACAGATTCCACTACCAATATTGTTTACCCTGAAATTCTGCTGTAGTTTGCTTTATCATACCAGGTACAACGAGTTGCAGAGTATTATACTTTAGATGACATATCCTCCCTTAAACAAATGATTTGGCATACTAACTGGGCTTCTGTTGACATACCATTTTTTTCTAGGATTGGGATCGAGAAGCCTTGAAGCACAAAAGGATCAATTAGTCTTCAAGATTTTTAGTCTTCACATGTTTCTATGTTTTCATTTTAGAAGTCTCATCGAGGCAGACATTTTCATTAATGCGTATCATTTTTTAGTTTCATCGGTGTTTTGGATAGTATTTTTTGATTTGATCAAGTTTTAAGTGTTCAAGTTTGTTCTATGCGTTTTAGTTGGTTCAATATTTAATTGTGTGCGCTGAATGTTTAAACTGTGCCTTCAGGCACGGGCATGCGCTAGTATATATATATATATATATATATATATATATATATATATATCAATGTTATTGATCAATCCTGGCCATCTTTTAATTCTAGGAATTAACTCGATGCATGGGTTTGTGGCAGCCCAGCCTTTTATCGATCAGAAGCTAGCTAGCCTTTTATGAGATGATCGATCATCGAACTGGGAATGGGTTGGAAATTGAGGAAGTCTCTAAAATGCGGTGTTGTCCTTCTTAATTTCAATCTGCCTATATATTCTGCTAAAGGAACTCAACCGTACACTCTTCAGTCATTACAGTAACAAGTACTCATTCCGAAAATTTCCAATCCACAGAGAGTTGGGTATACTATTTTAAGCCGGTCAGTCAGCTTGTGCATGTAATGTGATGTATAAATAAACTGGTGGACAAGATTCCTAACGGCCAGTGTTTGTTGCAGGTTCTGGTGGTGGGTGTTGCGGTTTTTCGGGCGGCGACAATGGTTGGTCAGGGGTTGCGATTTCGCTTCGTCACGAGGTGTCCTCTCGTCGTTGGTGGGGTTTATGGATCGGCTGGTGCTCATTGTTCTGAGGTGCAGCGACTGATGTGTGGATCGCCGGCTTTGGGTGGCTATTGTAGTATTGTTTGTCCACGGATGGTTGCGATCGATGGCGGAGTCTGGTCTCCTGACCAGATGGTTCGTTGGAAGCTTTTGGGATGTTGATCCAGCTACTGTGGGCTATTCCTCTTCTCCGGAATCTATCTTGGAGGTATCCCTTTGTGTTTGGGATCGGCTGGTGCTCCTTTGTTTGGAGGTGCAGCGACTGGATCGGCTCCGTGGTGGTGGGTGTGGTCTGCTCTTGCCGGCGGGGGATCGGAGGGTGGCGGCGAGTTCTTGGGTGGTTTGTGTTAGGTGTTTTTTGGGCTGTGGTGTTGTTTGGTGTGGGCTAGGCCATTTTGGTTTTTGGGCCTTACCCTTTTGGGTGTTTGGGCTACAAGTTTGGTTTCTTATCAACTTGGATTGTTTGGGTTTCTTTTTTTTGCCTTGGTTTTTTTTTTTTTTTCAATCGTTATACATCAGCGGGAGTTAGTGGGGGATGTTAGAGTTAGTACAGAATCCAGAAGCTATCCATAGCTGGGACCCAAGGGTATTGCCCCAGTAAGGGGTCGAACCCAGGACCTCCCCCTTAGGGAAGGGATGACATACCAACTGCACTAGGCAGTGGTTGTCTTTTGCCTTGGTTTGGACTCAGCCTGTTGGGACGTCTAAATCAATTTTCTCTATATGGTTAGGAGATAAGGGTCATGGATGGTCAGACTGGTGTATCCATGACCCTATTAGCTTTGTACTTCGTGTTATAAGTTAATGAATCTTTATTTTTTCCGTTTCAAAAAAAGATTCTTGCATGTAAATCAGATATTGAGGCTAGCTAGTGTTGGGTGATTTGGATTCCAAGTTTCAGAATGCATGGTTTACAACTTTCTCTTTTTATTTTCTGGACCTTGAGGTAAAAAGTCTCTCTATTAATTACACCAAGATGATATTCTGACTCCGGTAAGAAAAAATCTCTCTTAGATCGACTAGCAAGGATCCACACATGTTTGTCGGTCTACGTACACTGCTAGGGAAAACTACAAGGCAGATTCACTCTCGAAAATTTTACAACTGCAGTTTGTAATTAAAAGTTTTAACACCATAAAGGATGGCAAAACAAGCCTTTTAATAAAACCTCACAACAAAATTAATCACCACATATATATGATATTAACAGAAACCCACCACAATATCTGCGTATCGTACACAGTACATGCTTTTGCATCCATTACCTACATACGTTTGCATCGAGCACACGTAAATAATTCGTAACATATGACAAGTTCTTACGACGGACCCACGTACATACGTACAAAGCTATTCCAACCTAAAAATAGCACCTCCAATACATAAAATAAAGTCCGCTAGCAAATGCTAATACGTAGGTAGAGGATCGATGATCAAAGTTTAAACATCAAGGGGGCTTGTTAAATGTCATCCGTCCGTTCCTAATTACTGGATTGTTATCTCCCTGGGCGCCACAGCCACTGCAGGTTTAGCAGCTGTAACCTACGTACACAAAAGACCAGAAAATGGACTTGTGATATATAATTGGTTAATTGTCCCAAAAAAGTGAAGACAAACAAATATAGAAAAACCTTTTACTTCATGCGTGCTCTAGTGCAAATTTAAGAAGTCTTTAAACCTGGTCCTTCCGTTTTGCCAAAACATATTCCATATACATAACACTTATGCGACCCCACAATCCTAATAATTTGGGCCCCAATTTAGGGGGGGAAAAGAGTTTTAGGAGTAGTTCTGATGGCTGTTGCAGTACTGGTACAATTAATGTTTTTCTCCATTTTCAAAATTTGTTACCAACAAGGATAATCCAATTTCACACCCGGCCGAAACGTAAACAATTAGTTGGACTTTCCACATTTATAATTGTGTGGCCCGTGATCCTTGATCCTCGTTTCTTCATTGGTGGTTCGATGGTGGTTGAGCCTTCGTCTCCTAGCCTGCACAGGGAGTGCACGACTAAGACCTGGCCGGGGGTTGTCCCAGCAAGGCCCTCCGGCGAGAGGATAAGTATTGTGCAGAGAGAGGAAGCAGAAGACTGGAGGGTGTCTGAGTGTGAATATAGAGTAGCGTGTACCTCTTTAGGGTTGCAATCCTTCAGTATTTATAGAGTCTCCTTGGCTTGCTCTCCAAGTGCGGGCACGTGCTTGGCACGAGCCGGGTGTCGTCATCGTGACGTCACCAGATAGATCTGGTAACCGTTTCGAGCTGAGCTGGCACCACCCATGTGCGCGCATCATTTATCCTTTGGCGTGACCGTTTTAGCACGTGAGAAGGCACGTGTCTTGACGGGTGGCCGAACCCAACGTTCGGCTGAGACCCACATGTGGCCGAGCTTGACATGTGGCCGAACATGGCGGCAACCCGTGGGAAGGAGTCTGATGAATGAGCCGGCCTCCGGAGGGTGGCCGAGCTTGAGAAGTTCTTCGAAGGTGGCCGAACGTGGGCAACGGTGATCGTCCGTCGGTAAGACGAATCAGTGCCCGCTCCCGGACCTCGGTTGTAGCCGAACGTGGAATGACGTACGGCCATCGTCTTCGGTCGCGGCTACTTTTCGGTGGGCTCGAATCATTTGGTTTGGTCCGCTACAATAGCCCCTCAATCTTCACCGACGCCGAGCACGAGGTGGGGATTGATAATGAACTTGACCGAACCCAACCAACGGCCGAACGTGGTGGTGACCCGCGGAAAGGATTCTAATGAAGGAGCCATCCTCCAGAGGGCGGCCGAGCTCAAGGAATTCTCCGAAGGTGGCCGAACATGAGAGACGTCAGACGACCGTCCGCTTCAGCACGTATTGGCAGCAAGTGACTTGGCGGGTGGCTGAGCCCCGCATGTGGCTGAGCCCCGCATGTGGCTGAGACCCACATGTGGCCGAGCCCCACATGTGGCCGAACATGGTGGCGACCCGCAGAAAGAATTCTAACGAAGGAGCCATCCTCCAGAGGGCGGCCGAGCTCAAGGAATTCTCCGAAGGTGGCCGAACATGAGAGACGTCAGACGACCGTCCGCTTCAGCACGTGTTGGCAGCACGTGACTTGGTGGGTGGCCGAGCACGAGCTTGGCCGAGCCCAGTGGGCGATTCGTATAGTGACAATGCCAACGGAGGTATCTCTTCCGAAGGTGGCCGAGCCCCATGCTTCGCCGAGCTTGGCGGGCAACTCGTGAGGAGACTTCTACCGTTGAGGCTGCCCTCCAGAGGGTGGCCGAGCATGAGCAGATCCTCGAAGGTGGCCGAACGTGGAGCCAAGTGCGGCCACGTCTTTGAACGCGGCCTACCCGCCAGTGGGTACGAACCATTCGATTCGGTCCGCTACAACATTCTTGGCCGAGCCCAACGTGCCACTCTTGAGGAGACCATACCGACGGGGGTCTCTCATCTGAAGGTGGCCGAGCCTGGGCAATCTTCAGGAGGGCGGTCGAGCATGAGAAGGAGCAAGATGAGATGGTCGAGAAGCTTGAAGGATGCCGAGGAGTCAGGAGACGACCAAGAATTTGAAGAAGGCCGAACGTGAGTTGGGAAGAGTGTTGAGGAGGGAGAAGAGGAAGGTGAAGGAGGCGGGTGTTGTTTTGAACCTCGAGGCCGACTTGAACATGACCAAGTCGATTCCAGCCCCAGTCACACCCGAGCTCGTCCTTCCATACACTGAAGAGGAGTGTGTACCTCCGTCTCCAGAGGAGTTTCCCGAGAGTGAAGAGGAGATTGAGGACATTTCTGACACCGAAGATGAGGGAGTGATGGAGGTAAGGAGGCAGCTGGGGATGGAGAGAAGGTTTGAGAATGCCGAGTAGGAGCCGTTTGAAAGTTGTCAAAGGCGCCGAGGGTGTTACAGATGTCGTCCCCGAGGCTGCTGCAGATGTTGTGCTTGAGGATGTCGCTCAAGTTTGAAGTAGGTGTCTCTCTTTAATTTTGAATGAGCTTTTGTTGGACTGGACGGCTCTGAGCATGGGAGTTTTGCCATACCAGATGTAATAGTTGACGGGGGGTCGGCGCCGAACGATTTACTATGCCGTACCTCCCAGCTTAGGATCTTCAGTAATACTTGTCTTTATTTTTGAAAGTTGAATGCATGGCTTCTTTTTGCAACATCTTTGTTAATGCCGAGCTTGACTGATTGCTTTCATGTCTTCGCAAAATTTTGATAGTCTTGCTTGTTTTGAATGTGTAGTTATCCGTAGCCCCCACTTTGGTCTGGGTTCGACTGAGTAGTTGAAAGTCTTGCATGATGTGAATGGTTAAGTATAGGTGTGTCTACCGAGCCTAGACCAAAGTAGTATAGCAGTGCCAACAGTACCGAACATGGATGTGTTGTATTCTGGAATGATTCAGCTTTTGACGAGTTTAAGAGTGTTAAGTGCCCCATTGCCAGTGGCTGGGGCTCGGCCAAAGTGTCAGCCCTTGGTCATGGTAGAGGAACGTTGAGAGTAGTGGTTTGCTCGCCAAAGTGCGAGTGTAACCTTTCGGTGGTCGACCATAGTGTCTTGCCAATCCGAGCCGAAGTCTAAGTTCCATTAGATATGTGTATTTTAGGCTCGGCGGACCGTATGTCCAATGATTGCTTCTTTGGGCGGTGAAAGTGGCCGAAGCAAAAGGCTTTGTAAGGAGCCGTTTGTGGGTGTGACCGAAGTCAACGTTTGTGTTTGGCTTTCTAGCCGAGAGTGGAATGACACTTGAAATATTTTGTTAGGGACTTCTACCCATTGCACTTGTTTGGATTTGGTGAAATTGTGAATGGCAGAGACGTAACATTTTTTGGAGGCTACTTGGTCACCTCACAAATCTTCCTGTCTTCCTGTGGCGCCGATGAAGCGGACGATCTGGTGGTATGTGGAAGCAATGACTTGCATTCCATGGAGCCAAGCTCGGCCAAGGATGGCGTTGTATGGGCTCGGCACGTTGACGATAATGAATTCGACAGATAGAGTCTTGGAGCCGACGACGACTGGGAGGAAGATTCGGCCAAGTGGCCAGACAGGTGCGTCGTTGAAACCGATGAGGGGTACTTCGGTAGGTTGTAGGGCCGACTCTGGTAGATCCAACTTCTTAAAAGGGTCATAATACATGACCTCCGCTGAACTTCCTTGATCAATGAGGACGCGCTTGACGTCGTGAACGCCGATTTGGACGGTGACGACGAGGGCGTCCGAATGCAGAGTTTGAACATGTTCAAGGTCACGTTCGGTGAAGCTTATCGTCCACTTGGGCACTTCCTGTGGTCGTTAACGCTTGGATCCGCAGCCAACTGAGAGTATCAGTTTGGATGTTGAGGAGTGGTCGATGTCGGCCTTGAGGGCGGTTTCGATGCCTTCGTCACCGGACCGTGGATGACGTGTATCAGCGGGCGCTGTTCGTTGGGGTTGGGATTTGGGATTTGGTTGCCGGGCGGGTGTCTTTGATTGATCGATGTACTGATCGAGGTGACCTTGAGCTGCAAGCTTTTCCAGGAGAGCTTTGTATCAGCGGGCGCTGTTCGCTTGGATCCGCGTTGGCCTCCTTCATTCTGACGCCCTTGTGGTGGTGGTGGTGGTGGAGGTGGAGGTGGTGTTTGCCTTCCCCTACCCCCGCCTCCGCCAGATCTTGATGCGGCAGGGGTAGCGTCTTGCTGCATACGTTACTTCATTTGGGCCACCTCCGGCCTTAACGCGGCCAGCTCGTCGTCGCGACGCTGTAGTAGACGAATGTAGGCCGCCGTTACGTCGTCCGAAACTGGTGAGAGTCCGGACCCAGGAGCGAGGGAGATGGACATGTGCCTTTCGAGGGGTGTTATGGAGATGACGTTTCCGCTAGCGTCTTTGGCCCCCGAAGTGGCCGCGTCAGCTAGATCTCCGCCCATGGTAGGTGGTTTGGTGGTTGTTTTACGAAGGAGTGAGGGGGTTTGGAGGATGTGAGAGCCGTGTGAATCAGAAGCAGATTCACGTCAGGTTCACCAATTGTGTGGCCCGTGATCCTTGATCCTCGTTCCTTCGTTGATGGTTCGATGGTGGTTGAGCCTTCGTCTCCTAGCCTGCACAGGGAGTGCACGACTAAGACCTGGCCGGGGGTTGTCCCGGCAAGGCCCTCCGGCGAGAGGATAAGTATTGTGCAGAGAGAGGAAGCAGAAGACTGGAGGGTGTCTGAGTGTGAGTATAGAGTAGCGTGTACCTCTTTAGGGTTGCAATCCTTCAGTATTTATAGAGTCTCCTTGGCTTGCTCTCCAAGTGCGAGCACGTGCTTGGCACGAGCCGGGTGTCGTCATCGTGACGTCACCAGATAGATCTGGTAACCATTTCGAGCTGAGCTGGCACCACCCATGTGCGCGCATCATTTATCCTTTGGCGTGACCGTTTTAGCACGTGAGAAGGCACGTGTCTTGACGGGTGGCCGAACCCAACGTTCGGCTGAGACCCACATGTGGCCGAGCTTGACATGTGGCCGAACATGGCGGCAACCCGTGGTAAGGAGTCTGATGAATGAGCCGGCCTCCGGAGGGTGGCCGAGCTTGAGAAGTTCTTCGAAGGTGGCCGAATGTGGGCAACGGTGATCGTCCGTCGGTAAGACGAATCAGTGCCCGCTCCCGGACCTCGGTTGTAGCCGAACGTGGAATGACGTACGGCCATCGTCTTTAGTCGCGGACTACTTTTCGGTGGGCTCGAATCATTTGGTTTGGTCCGCTACAATAATCTGGTTACACCAACGTTCACTTTTAAACCACCTTGAGTCATGACTCATGCGTGTGAATTTTGAAGTTGAATTGAAGGGCAATTGCCTGAACTAAGGTTTATCAATGGGTTTTCATATGAATGCACTCACGTGTTGTTGTTTGTCATAGCAACTCTTAAACACCATAACGAGAAGAAGAATTGGGGTTTCCCTGCCCTGAGATTTTGTTTGGTTTGTTATAAAATGCATCAATTACCAATAAATAAACCCCGAGAAGAATCCTCTTGTGATTTAAGAATCATGTGTTTTTTTTTTTTGGGGGGGGGTTAGGGAGAGTGTTGAACGAGAAGGTGAAGGGTAATTGTCTAAACTAAATGAATACATATGCGCAGAAGTTTACCTTCTTATTTGGAACGGGAGATTTCTGAAGAGGCTTTGGAGTGGTTGTGGAGGGCTGCTGCTGCTGCATATGGATTCTGGGGATGCAAATCCCAGCTGCATTTGGCGCACAAATACTTGGTGGGTTAGACTGATGACTACTCTTGGTGCTCTTCCTAGTCTCTTTCTTTTTGGAAGACATTAATTTATGCTCAAAAGTACTAGTCTCTCCTGTGAAGGGTTAATTCAAACACTTTGATACCCAGCTAGCTTAACATCCTATCATCTCCAAGACCTCTTCTTATATAGTAAGAGCCCCGTGACCAGCCTATGATGCATGCGTGAAAAAAAAAGTGGTGTCTAAATCTTACTTTTTCTTGAATCATCTTATCACGTAATGAAAAAAGTTTTACCTTTGGGGCTAACTTTTTCGCTGCCTTTGACGATCAATGGTCTCGATGTCATGGGGTGCTCATGGCCCCAGCCGGTGAATATTGTTAATCTTTTACTAGTATTTGATTAGGCATGAGTCAGATGATAAGAAATTAAGTAAAGCTAGCCGATGCTAAGGAATAGAATAATCGGAATTATATACATTAAGCATTTTCTTTCGCCCATCAATTCAGTATTAGATGCTTCTGTTGCTTCGTAAGAAAGCTCATTTAGTACCAGATGCTTTTTTTCTCTTCAATTTGGTTAGATTCTCCAGTGATAAAGAGGATTATTTTGTGTGGGTGGACAAGGTCTTAATCATGGTACCGTATCAGGACAAGGGGTGATCATGATGGCCAAGGGTACTGTAAATAGCATGGGAAGTAATCAAGCAATGTTGGAATTAGGTGACATGCAAGTTTGTTATTAATATTAATATATTTTTTTTTGAAAATAATCGACAAATTAAAGGCATATTACATAATGAGACACATGCTTGAACTCATTTTACTTAACTATGTATACATGACATTATAATAAACGTACAGTAGAGTGATGAAAGTTTATCTATACTTATTTGAGCACTATATTAGTATAGAGCAACAATATAAATTTTGAAAATTACACTAAATTAAACCACCCTCAACTAATGCAGAGATAGTTGGGTTTCGACTTTCGATGATGAAATTGGTGGAGGGAGGGGGTGGATTAAGTACTCCTTGACACGGAGATTGGTGGGTCTTGTCAATTCCAGCCCCTCCTTACTATACAACGAACTACAATAATCTTCCTCGATCTTCAATCGCCACCTTCCACGTTGATTCCCCCTTCGATTGTTACAACTTCTCTCTTCTCTTCATAACGCACGCCTATAAAACTTTTGGCAAGATGATCAGATAATCACATAATGACATAAATGTTCTTGATTAATCCCATGATCTTTTCTAGCTAGCTAGAACCTCGATATCGGATGTGCACAGCCTATCAACTATCTTGTAAACGGACACCAATACAACATTGGATATTATCTTGCTGATTGTATTTATAAGAAATGGCAACTCTAGTCTAGATTACATCTCAACCGCAGGGAAACAAGTAGAAACTATTGCGCAAGTATGTAGGAAGCATGTCGACATTTGAGTGGGGCCGGGGAGAAACTATTGAGGATCTTCGGGCTTGCATTTGCTTTTGTTTGGAGGTAGAGGAGGTAGGTGTTGAATGGGGCTGTTTTGAGGGCTCGAGGATCTTAGGGCTTGCATTTGCTTTATTTTTTTGAGGGGATCCGTAGTTGGGGTTTAGGCTCCTTTTTTGGGCTCAGTTTTCTCCTTGGCTATGTTGATTGATCTCTTGTTATCCTTGTATCCACTTGGTGCTTGAGTGACTTATTTTGTCGTGTTCTTGTTTCTTTTAATCACAGTATCCACTACATTTGATTAGTAATTTTTTTTTACCGTTCCAAAAAAGAAAGGATCATGTCAATATTTTGGAATTATTCGTGCATGGTTCGAAAAAATTGTGGAATCAAAGAGATCTTGCCTTCATTATGAAGGCTAACATTATCTTGCACAACTTGGAAATTGATGATGAGCGTGATGATACAGATTTCGATGCTAAACTTGTCGCTGAAAATATATATGTTCAGACTCAGAGTTTCACAAGATTACACACCTGTTTTCAATCAGTTTCTAACTCGTCACTAAAATGAATATTTTGTCTTCCGAGGCCTATCACCCACTTTGAATGATCTTATTCAACTCCTTTGGGTGCGCCAAGGAGAGCTTAATATTAAGAATGAGATTCAAAATTAGTTTTTGTACGTGTAATGTTGTCATTTGAGGTTCTAAGTTAGATAAATTCCATTACATTAATACAAAATAAAGAAATCAGACGCTAGAATATGTAATTAAAGTAAGAAAACTAGACATACTAACAAGAAATCTTGAAAATGAACATAACAATCATCAGGGCGCGAATGGGCCACCATCTTCGACATATTTTTAGTTGAGGAATACTAGGTACAAAGAAAATATACCCGGAAATCACCCAAAATACACTTGTAGAGGTATTAATGACTTCTACAAGTGTATTCTGGATAATTTTCGGGTACATTTTTTTTTGTACCTAGTACTTTTGTTTTTAGTTTTATGCATTTCAAAGTACATGAAAACTTTTTTTTACGGGACTTCCCGTGAATAAAGATTTACGGCACTCAATCGTACGCGTCTAAAAGTATTTTGGATGGTCTGGATTGAAAATCAATTGTGACTGGTCAAAATTGAAAAGCAATCTCAACCCTTAATTGCTGAAATGGACGGCCAAAATTTGTGCGGAGCTGTGAATAAGTTATTCGGGCTCCGCTATGAATAAGTTTATCTCTTCAAAGTAAGATATAGATTGAGAGTCCATGTTGGACAAGTCCATGGTCATGATTGCAACTTCCTGTTCTTTCTTCCTTCTTTCAACCTCTCTCTTTTCCATTTCTGCCTGTAATTCAAAGGTTTTGATCTTTCTTTCTTTCTTCCACATCACTCTTTTTAGAATGTTTATCAGTTAGACTCTTGGTAAATTCATGGATACTATATTACTATTGCAAAAAATGGTGATGGTCGGTCCTCTCTCCCACTAGTCTCTCTTTTTCTATCTTCGATCTTTCCCTCTCTCTTGTGTTGCTAAAGGGTTTCTCAAACTTGGAAGCCCGCAAGCAAACTAATTTGTCAAATAACAACATAGTAGTATAGTGGAGTACTAAACACTTGCACTAGATAGAAATTTATGGGTTTAGTTTGCTAACTGATTCAGTTTTTCTAAAAAAACACTCAACTCTAGCACTCGAGATACCCTACCAGTCTACCAGTGTATATATATACCAGTTGAGGGATCCCTTACGGTAAGGCCGTAAGGGACTCCCCTTTCCCGATCGAATTGCGACGATCCGAGCCGCTCAATGTGTTCAGAACGTGATTTTAAGGGTATTTGGGGGAAATCGCCCAAAAAAATGGCCGGAAAGGGCTTGATCCAAACAGTTTTGCATAAAATGCATTTACAGTGTTTTTATGCAAAACTACTCGGATCAAGCCCTTCCCGGTCATTTTTTTGGGCGATTTCTATTGAGTTCCCTTAAAATCACGTTCTGAACACATTGAGAGGCTCGGATCGTCACAATTCGATCGGGAAATGGGAGTCCCTTACGGTAAGGCCGTAAGGGATTCCTCATAGGATCCTGACTGTATATATATATATATATATACATATATCTAGCGTTTGCCCGTGCCTACGGCACTACGCATCCCGATTAGAATTGTCCGTGCCTATGACACTTGCTAGCTAGTGGCTCAAACACTAAATCGATTCATTAGTGTGTAGTATGTGATCATCTTCTTAGTGGCACGAAAGAGAATTATCCGTCCTTACGGCACTCTCCCAACTAAACTTTTTAGCTAGCTAGAAAGAACTATCAATTTGCTTATGGAATCCCAGCAAATAGCAGCAACAAACATAAGCATATTTCCAATAAAGAGATGGGATTCCATCAAATGTGGGTAGAGACACCATGATATCACAGAGAAGCAAATTAGCAGTAGAAATACACTCAGCATAGAGCAGAAATGTACACCATCAACATCAAAGATCTTCACAACACCCTGACAAATTCACTCCTTTTATATATAGTGAAGTAACAAATTGAATCTCTTTTAAATTGGTTCTTGAATACAGTCAATCTCATAGATTCTGCCATCTCACTTTTTCATATGTAGGGAAAAAATGCAAATCGATAAGGACCCACCAGATTTTTCAAACCTCTAAGAAAAACCCTCCAAAACCCTTCCCAATCTTTTTTTCGCACTAAGCTTGAGAGTCCACTAAATTTTTATTATTTATAAAAAGACAAAAACATAGGTGTAGCAATAGGTTAAAAAAACTAAAATTAGTTGCCATGCTATTTGAACTGATTCACGCTATAGTTGCCAAAATTCTTTTTTTTTTCTTTTTATAATTTTCATGCTATTCGAACCACAATCTTAAGAACCGAGATTGATTAGTTTAGCCAAAAGAAAAGGAACAAAAAAAAAAGAAAAAGGAAGACAACTTCTCTTCTTACCTGAGCTTAAAGGCTCCTTGCATAATCTGACGTGAAACTAAACCAATTACCATGTCACACCATGCCAAAACACAAACGAAAGAGAATACCTATGGAGAACCCTACATAAGAACATAACCAAAATAAATTGAACATCTCTACCAAATCTTGAGGAAGTGCACAGTTCTACGAAATTCTGCAGAACGCCGTTCAAAAAGGGAAAAAAAACTGCGAAAACCCTCTACTTCACTATTTGTATTTCAACCGATAGTAAGAGGAGTGTGCCCTCTACTTTACTATAAACCACAAAGTCTCTACAGCGTCAAGAAAACTTATAAATATAAATCACAAAGTCTCTACAAAATAGAAGAGAGGTACGAATTTTGCCTCATGCATTTTAACAAACACATGGTGAGTAATAGAAAATACCTCCGTTTCTTATCCGGTACATGCACTAATTAATCTACTTGGCTAGAACACATTGAACATTTTTTAATAGATTACTCCCACTGTAATTGGGAAAAGGGAGTTGATTTCATTGTCCCACCTTCATTTTGTCGAGGAGGAGTGTTATGGAGGAAGTCTACTAACCCGAACAGCAGGAAAAGGGGAGACGGTCCCGAAGGGTTTGAACAGTCCCAGTGCTCGGTAGTCCACCGGGTGGGTTTTGACGGTGGACGATCTCGGTGCTTGGCAGTCTTCAACTCAACCTCTTCCCCGAAGGAAGGAGCCCATGCCGTAATCAACCCGTAGGGGAGGAAAGGTCTTCAGATTCATAAAAAGGAAGCAAGGTCTTCAGAGTTTCTCCACAGAGGGAGAACTGTGAATTTTTGAATTCCTTTTTCCTCGTTTTTCCTCTCTCTCTCTCTCTCTGAACAGAAGAAAACGGAAAGAGGATGAGGATTAAAAAAAACGTGAAAGGGGATGGTAGTGGGAGGATGCATTACAGCCTTTGGATCAAATGAATCTGAGTCGTTCCAATAACTTGTCCCCACACCTTTGTGTTTTATTATATAGATAGGAGCTTGTTTCGTGGACATCAACTTTGACAAAACTATTGCCACTCTATCTCAACCCTTGAAATGGAGGGTTGAGATTAAAACTTTTAAAATGGCACACAAACCCAACCTCGCCTAATATCTCTCTCTCTCTCTCTCTCTCTCTCTCTCTCTCTCTCTCTCTCTCTCTCTCTCTCTCTCTCTCTCTCTCTCTCACGACCCATCCCCTCTTGGGCCTCCCTTGCCCCTCCATATCCGCCGAGAGTCCTCATCAGCAAACCCATCTCCGATAATCAACCCAGTACTCTCTCTCTCTCTCTCTCTCTGAATAGCTCCCCGTCTTTCCATCTCACTTGTCTATGTCGTCTCTACCCTCAAGTACTCTCTCCTTACCGACACGCCACCACCCGCGACTCCCGTACCTGGCGAACTCTGCTTCGGCGTTTTCTCTGTCTCTTCTGCCCACCCTCGTGCTTCTCTCTCTTTCTCACACACACACACACACCCCTCTCTCGAATCCCCAATGAAGCCCTAATCGTCTTACCAATTGATCAAATTTGTCACGCTCTCGATTTTAAACATAAATAATACTATGTTTTTCATAATGAAACCTCATCCTCTCATACATACATACCCATAGGGAACATGCCACAAGCCATACTCAAGCCCATAATTCTTTCAAAAAAATGTTCCATTAATAAATTACAATCCAATGATCATTTGGTATTAAAATAGAGAAGAGAATTTAAAGGTTTACATTCATTCCAGCATCAAATATGCCCAAATATAATTTACATTTTTTTTTAATACAAGATGACTGAATAACTCTTCCATTAAGGTTTTGTAATGTTGTCAAGCAAATAAACCCCAAGCACTCTGTGCTACTGAACATGTTTGATACCTGAAAAAAAAATGAAGGATTGAGCTACACTAGCCCAGTAGGAAAAATCTCTGCTAACTTTAGATGTATAAGATATGATAAGTGCCAAGGAAACATTGTAATAGGAGCAATGACCCCCTTTTTTTTTTTTTTTGACTACAAGTTAAATATAAAATACAATTCCAGTTTTAGAAAACTTAGAACTCCCTCTCTTTTTTTTTCACACGACACACGCACACACCATCTATTTCATAACTCAATTTACCATCTAATGTATCGCCATCATCTAGTCTCTATTATTAGTCTAACTTGCAATATCCCAAAAAAAAGAGAAGGCATTCATTAATGTTTCACACCTCGACATATATCAACTATGCATTCATGCCAAACAATTTCCCAAATTCTATTTATCATACCATAAGTATCAATAAGCACCCATGTACTCAACCTCATGTAAAGGCATCAAATCAATCCAATATAAATGAATCAACGGAAGCAAAGTATTTACAACTCTAGCAAGGAACAAACATAGTTTGAAGACATAATATCCAACTTCTACCGTTTATACATACTTTCAGATTAGCCATCACGTAATCAATCTCGCAACTCAATTTCTTTTCCTCGTAATGTGTCATGAGCGAATACTCCTGCCGGGCCAATTAAGGGATCCCAATACCCCCTGCCTAGCACGTCACCCGTTGGTGGGTCTAGAATTGTATTACGAGCGATTGCTCCTGCCAGGCCAGTTAATGGATCCCAATACCCCCTGCCTAGCACCTCACCCGTTGGTGGGTCTAGAATGTGTTACGAACGATTGCTCCTGCCGGACCAGTTAAGGGATCCCAATACCCCCTGCCTAGCACCTCACCCGTTGGTGGGTCTAGAATGTGTTACGAGCGATTGCTCCTGCCGGGCCAGTTAAGGGATCCCGATACCCCCTGCCTAGCACCTCACCCGTTGGTGGGTCTAGAATGTGTCCACAATTTGTATTAATGTCAATGTATCGCATATTGGTCATTATCCCTCATTCATTCTCATTCCACAACAAACTTGCCATTTAAATTAATCATCGAATCTCCACATATCAAATAGTCAAAATTATGCATCATAACTCAACTTGAGTGTCTGTATTTCAATTTTAATTTACAATCATTCCTACACCACGTGTATTCATAATCCAGGTTCTTAAACAACCTTTTTGCTGTACTCATGCTCATCTCGCTAATCATGATAATAACGACATAATCCAAATCTATTTCAGTACTAAAATTAACCATAATCCATGCCTCGCAACACATTGTGTCCTAGATGCTCTTATAAGCTCAATCTCATTGAAGTAAGTTACACAATCTAAGTCTAAGAGATATATCCATATCACAACTTGTAGTCTTAATCGCCATTGAACTTTTCACCGATCTTTTTATTTTAACGCCACATTTCAAGTAGGTGTCCAAGAGTCCAATCCTACACATTAAAGTATAAAAGATACCATCTCTCCAACCCACAGCTTTAGATTCGTATTCAATTCCCCAGTTCAGGTAGAGACAATCGTTAACCATCACATTTCAATTTCACAAACCAACCATCCCTTTCATTACATAAGCTCATCTCTTATCAATTAAAACTCGTCATCTAATCGCCCTAATACACCATCGCATAACAAATTTAAGTTACAGAGTTCAATCGTAACATACTAAGATCTGGATCTTACTCAATATCAACTTAACCTCTCTTTTTTTCTTTCGAATGAAGCTAGTTATAGTCTCGTATGCGTTTCCAAAAAAATAATTCATTAAAACAATACTCGATGCCTGACTTAATCGTTATCAATACCCAAACAGCCACGGCCCAGAGAGCAGTGGTATCGATACCTGACTTGGTCAGTGTCGGTACCGAGATAGCGAAAAAAAAGAATTCCAGGTTGATGGGTATCGATACACTCCTTCATGGGTATCGATACCCACACAGTTTCGCACAGCAAATTTCAGATTTTATTTACAGATTTCAACCCACTACCAAAAAAAAACAATCAACACCAAAAATCATACCCAATCAACACATAAACATATAAAGAAAGAGGAGAGATCCCTACCTCAAGGGTTTTGAACAAAATCCAAAGATCAAAGCCAAGCCCTAAGCTCCAAACTTGATTTTTCCGGAAACCCACCAAGAAAACTCCCTCCGAGCTCTATCCGTGGGATCTACGAGCCGAGTTCACTAGATTACAATCCATTTGAGGTGGGTTCTCGTGGATCCTGTGTGAGAGAGGTCCACGAGAGGGAGAGAGTATTTCGAGAGTGAGAGAGAACGAGCGAGTGAGAGAGAGCGTAGGTGGAAAGAAAAAGAGAAGGGGAAAAAAATGAATTCCCTGGTCCTGACTTTATACATATATAAAGGGCTAATCCCACCTTACACCCCTCAGCCACTTAAACCATTTCATCAAGTCCCACAATTTCATGTGATCATACTATGAACCCCACAACATTATTCACATAAAATGCCGAAATCAGATATTTAAATTATTAGGTAAAAGAATTATTATTCCAGGTCTCTACAAAATTCAAAACAATTACCTCAAAAACAGAGTGGAGAATGCTAATCTCTGCAATTGTAATGTGATTTTGCTTTGCACTTGAACTTTTTGGATGTTATTTCCGTCCAGAAATTGAAATGGGGTTATGGGTTCTGAAAATTGAATGTTAATCTTGAATGTTATGGGTTTCCATGGTTTTTTCTTTTTATGCCCATTAAAAAATCTTGAAAGGGTTACACTGGAAATTGGTAAACTCTTGTTGATGCTAACATCGGGAGAGAAAAGATGTTGTTCGTCGGAGATGGAGGCGCCGGAGTGGGGAGGGGAGTCGCCAATGTTGTGATTTGTGAGGGTACAAGGAGAGAGAAAACGTTAGAGAGGTGAGAGAGGGGGAGAATTATTGAGTACAATATCCCCTTTTAAGGTTTAATCTCAGCCCTCCATTTCAAGGGCTGAGATGAAGTGGCAAAAGTTGTGTAAAAAATGATGTCCATGGAACCGGCCCCATATATATATATATATATAGAGAGAGAGAGAGAGAGAGAGAGAGAGAGAGAGAGTTCCCTTCTAATAAGGACCACCTCATTTTAATAAAATGAGGACCTCCCTTTTCCGATTGAATTTTGATGATCCGAGCCGCTCAATGTGTTCAGAACGTGACTGAAATCAGCAAAAAAAAAAGATCGGGAAGGGCTTCATCCGAGCAGTTTTTATTTATTTTTTATCGAACGGTTCAAATAAAAACTGCTCAAATCAAGCCCTTCCCGGTCATTTTTTTTGGCCGATTTCTGGCGGGTACCCTTAAAATCACGTTCTGAACACATTGAGCGGCTCGGATCATCAAAATTCAATCGAGAAAGGGAAGAAATGGGGTAGTCCTCATTTTAGGTTCTCATTAGAAGATTAGTGTGTGTGTATGTATATATATATATATAAGTCGTTTTGCTAGATGACATTGTCCTCGTAGATGAAACCGCTAGAGGTGTTAATACGAAATTAGAAATTTAGAAGGAAGCATTAGAGTCAAAGGGTTTTCAAATAAGTAGGAGTAAAACTGAGTATATGGTGTGCAAGTTTAGTGGTACCAGCAGTGCGCATGAAGAAATAGTGATGATCTAAGATCAGAAGATACCTAAGAGTGATCATTTAAGGTACTTAGGCTCAATTATTAGTAGTGATAGGGAGATTGTCGATGATGTGACCCATATGATCCAAGTGGGGTGGCTCAAGTGGAGGAGCGCTACTGGTGTACTGTGTGACAAGAGGGTACCCACAAAATTGAAGGAAAAATTATATGGAACTGCCATTAGACCAGTGATGCTTTACAGGACGAAATGTTGGCCTATTAAGAAACAACAGGTGAACAAGATGAGTGTAGCGAAAATGAGAATGATGAGGTAGATGTGTGGTAAGACTAGACGAGACAGGATTAGAAATGAAAAGGTTCGTGAGATGGTAGGTGTAACACCTATAGAAGAGAAGTTGAGGGAAAATAGGCTAAGGTGATTTGGGCATGTTTACCGTAGACCGGGAGATGGAGTAGTTAAGAGAGCGGATAAGATAGTTTTCGGTAGCAATGCTACGGGAAGAGGTAGACCTAAATTGACATTAGATGCTGTGGTGCGCAAAGATATTAGTATAATAGGTTTGTGTGAACAAGTGGCCCTTGACAGAGCTCAATGGAGGAAAAGAATTCATGTAGTCGACTCCAAGTGATTGGGACATAAGGCTCGATTTGATTTGTTTTGGTTTGGTTAGCCGTTTTGCTGCTTTCTCAGAGGATTCATAGTAAAGCCAATAGAATATTCCCCTTTCGACGGCATGGGTTTCTAGCATTTTGCTGTTGCTACGAAAACAGAAGTAGAAAACACGAAACACAACTGATACAACTATCCATTTTCAATTAGGAGAGTTTTGAGAGCCAATTATATCTTTCACATTCTGGGAGTGGATTATAGATTATAAATTTCTGGATTATGTTCAGCATTTGTAAACATGTTTGGGCTATATGTGTAGAACAGACTTTGTTATAGCGTAGAACAGACTTTGCCGAAGTGCTTGATCGCTATCCATTACAGAGGTGTTTGAAAGACTGAAGTTTACATTTTGCACTACGCAGTGCCGGTCCCGATGTTTGCGGTGCCAACCCCTATCCCAAACTTGGTTGTCCACTCACTATTAAGTCATAAAAAACAAGGTCACATTAGGTTTACATTTTTTTTTTCGTTGCCCCATGGCGGGAGGTTGCTAAGTCCAAGGTTTTGTGGGGCTTACTCCGGGGCCGACTCTGGCACTACGCGTGTTGACATTTTGCATATTTGGGAGATGATTGTAAAATGTATTCTATCAAAATGCATTATGAAAAATGTATCGGAGAATGCAAAGTCCAAAAATTACCTAACGAATCAGGATGATTTTTTTGGATTCTGCTTATAGTTTAATTTACTCGTGAAGTCCTTGTGTATATATATTTTGCACATATTATCTAAATACTTTTACAAATTCTCATGGCCATGTCTTGTCCCTTCCGAAAGCTTGCCCAAAAGTTAGGGCGACCGGTTACATTGTTGCCGCTTGGACGTCCCCGCATGGCACTCACCGAGTGCTATGTGCATAGGGCCGCCTCCAAAAATTAACCAAGATGCCTCTCTGGAATGCTTGTACGCTCTTCCATAGTTGAGGCATGACATATTGTCATTGGCCAATTAATACGGTAATGTTTTAAAAATAACATGAATCGATTAGATCCCAAACGTGCCAAATGCATAATGCTTATCGCGAAATTAGGTCTCCCAAACACCTAGCTTCCACATTCAAAAAAGAGTTAAAGTGCCAGTCATTTCAATGATCACAAAACTGCTCTCCTTTTGTTTGCTTAAATCTCTTTTGCCTAAAACACAAACAGAACAGAAGCTAGCTAGTTATTTGATTGGGTCCGTTTTCATTATAGTCCAAAATGAACAATAGCCTCAACTGGAACTTTCTCATCTAGTCCAAAGAGTAACACAAAAACCTAACCTTAAAAAGAAATATGATAAAATTGGAAAAAAAAAAAGAAAAAAAGAATAAGTCGTCAATTTAGATAGAGTTCTATTTTAGCAAAAATTCTCCATAATGGGTCTTAAAAGTACAAGTTGTAAATCACGGCAACGTTCCTTGATTAACGTAGTTTTCCAAATTCCAAGTTGTAAATCCTGTTGTGCTTTTATTTTGAATATTCCGTTTACTGCATGTCTCGATTGCTGATTTCCTCGTACCTCAAAACAATCTTTATTATGCATGTATCTTGATTACGAAGAGGGGTCGGCATGAAATATTGTCAAATACGAGTCAACATCCTCTGATGCAATACGGGATCCACCACGGTTCTAGTTCTATTTCACGATTCGAACCGTTCATCTAGTATGTTTCAATGTGTCTAATATTCATGTCAAAAATTAGGTCGAACAATAAGTACTTAGCTGAACCATATAGTTGGAGAGAAAAATAACAGCTAGAGTCTAATGGTCTATTTCTCTTGTGAGATACAAGTACCGATGTCCCAATGAACTTTATTATTTTGCATGCATGGAAATTGGAAAATAAATTGAGACTTACAAAATGAAGTGCTCGGATCATCATTTGGAACTGTGATCGGTCTCGTTTTATATCACATGAAAAATTCCTCGCGAAAATCAAGCGAAGGATCATCAATCACGATCTTGATCCGTTAAATGCTACTCGTGGACGGTATAATGCGTGCAACAATTAATTGAGACAACAATTAATTGAGATGCGTTTAAGTTGATCCTAACACCGCATTTATAAAAGCAGAAAGATAAAAAGTCAAAGTACCAATTTGTCATCCCGTTACGAGACCGGAAATCCAAACGTCTCGCCGGCCGATCTGGCCATAATCGACGCAAACTCGTTAAAACTAATAACCCCATCGCCGTCTGTATCGGCCTCTCGGACCATCTCCGTCAGCTCTCTATACGTCAGCGGCTGGCCCATCTTGGCCATGGACCCCGCCAGCTCCGCCAGCGTGATGTACCCGTTGCCATCGCGGTCGAAGGACCGGAACACCCCCAGCAGCTGCTCCTGGTTGACTAGCACGTCGTCGTCGCTGAGCAGGTTGGGGGAGATGGAGGTGACGAACTCGTCGAACTCGACCTTGCCGTTGGCGTTGGCGTCGATGGCGGCGTGGAGGGCGTGGACCTGGTCACCGGATGAGGTCTTTACGCCGAGGGAGCGGAGGAGGGCGGCGAGCTCGAGGAGTGTGAGGCTGCCGTCGGAGTCCATGTCGAAGCGGGTGAAAATGGCCCGGAGCTGGTCCAGCTGGTGGATCTCGAGGAATGTGGACATTTGGTAATGGAAATGTGTTTGGTTACGAGAATGAGGGAAGGAAAGGCGGGGCTGGTAGTGGAGAGGGAAGGTTTTTGTGGTTGTAATGAGCTGGTGTTCCACAATCCACATGGGTTTGTTATAGGAAGGAGAGAGAGAGAGAGAGAGAGAGAGAGAGATTTTACGTTTGTTTTGGAGACAGACATTATGGGGGTCGGTGGATTTAATATTGTTTTTGGAGTAATTATTAGGTAGTTCGGGAGTACCGTCACGTGGTACTCCTTACCATTTTACAATCACATATTCATGTGAAATCCATACACTTAATAGTAGACCATACATGAATATATGGTTATAATTAAAATGGTAGGAAGTATCACGTAGCGAAATTCACGAAATATTGTATAATTTCACTTTTCTTGGGCAGGTGGAAGGGGATAAGATTCCGTGAATCCTTAATTATAGTTATACGGAGTAGTTTCTTGGCAAGTTCTGATGAACCTCCCAGCTGATGAATAGACATACAAATGAGCTAACGCTATTCTTGGACCGTGTACAATGTACATGAAGAAATAGTGAGGGCAAATATTACTCCATAAGTTTGTCGACACATTCAAATAGTGTATAGATCTCGTGCACTAATCTCAATATGAAATTGAGTTGATTTTTTACGAGGCTCTTGAATTTTTTTTTTAAATTAATGAACAACTCGAATCGTTTGTGTGGAATTTGTAGTGGACCTCACATCGAGATCAATACACGATTTGTGCACTATTTGCCTATGTGAATAGCACCTCCGAATATTACTAGTTGTATTTTCTTAAAAGGAAAATAGTGTCTGGATAATCACTATAAGCCTAAAATGATCATGCTCTTATTCTCCTCTCCTCTCTCTCTCTAGGAGGCGATGTAGATGGACGTTGGCGTCATGGTTCTCGACGACCGTTTACCCCTGCAGGTTGTTTATGGGAGTCAAATTGTAATTAGCAGTTTCTTGGCGACCGATTTGGGGTTTTCGGCCGGGAGCAACATTGTAAGGTTTCTAGATCAGTTGTCTTTCTCCTCCTTCTCTCTATTTTTTCCGCCCCCTATCCTCGTGGTCTGCTCCTTTTCTCGCATGGCCGCTCCACCTCCGGCATCCCTCTCTCGGTTGTGCTCGTACTCATTTGGTTTAATTTCCTGCCAATTTTTTCTCTTGGGTAAATCGGTTATTGACCTAATGGCTAGGTGGTTCTGCCAATTATGGGCATGATCGACGTCGGTCTCCCACCGTTACACTACTGGGTGTATCGGTACGTTATTGCCAGGTGAGTTGATGCGTGAATGGGTCATTCCGCCAGTGGGTGGCCATCGATGGCGTGGTTGGTCTGGTGGCATTTGTTCGATTTAAGATTTAATGGTGGTCCTATTTCTGTGGGTGGTGGTGGTTGTCAGGGATGTTGTGGTGGTGATATTTGAAGATTTGCAAAAGATTAGGGCCAGGTTTTGGATATTTTTGGGCTGGGCCTAGAGGTTTTCTGGGTGTTTTAGAGCTTTAATTTTCAGATATGGCTTTTTAGGCCTTTGTTATGTTTGAGTTGTACTGTATAATCTAGACTTTTGACGCCTTTAGGGGGCGTCTTGGCCCCAGGATGTAGGGCTTTGCCCTTTTTATCTAATTTTGGTTGGGTTCTCCTCTCCTTTTCCCTTTCTTGATGTACTATCAAGATCCCAAATAATATGTTACTTTTGTCGATTCACTACAACACGGAAGGCCTATTGCGAGGAAATCTATTTTCCTCGCTAAATGTAACCTTTTGGCAAGAAAATATTTTGTCACCTTTTTTAGGACTCATTAAATTTTTTATATGTAAGTCATTATTAATTATGTTCATGTATTTTTAATATCACGATGGTAAGGGATAATCAACTACATAGTTCAATATCATTAGCAAATTTATTAAAATAAAAAAGTGATAAACGGAAAAAAATTGTTTCCTCGCCAATCGCATTGAATTGATGAAATAAAAAATATGTTTCTCACGAATTATATGAATTCACTTTTCCCCAACTGAAATTAATTGTTAACGATGTCAGTATGTTCAAATTGTACTAAAATTTATTGTTTGAATACAAACATTTTTAAGGACATGCTAAAAAAAATTCATCCCATAGTTATTGTCAACCAATCAGTGCAAATGATCAGTTGATCAAGAAAAGAGGTCCTCTCGCAAGCAACGCACTGTTGCTCGCTCTTCAACTGAATCCGAGTACAAGGCTATTGCGGATGTGGCCGCCGAATTAACTTGGGTTCAGTCACTCCTCTTTGAACTTGGTCTTTATATCCCTGCCACTCCATTACTGTGGTGTGATAATGTTAGTGCAACATATCTTACAGCCAATCCCGTCTTCCATGCCTGCACAAAGCATGTTGAAATTGATTATCATTTTCTGCGTGACAAAGTCGCTCGGGGTGATTTAACTGTCCAATATATTAGCACCAAGGATCAAATTGCCAATATTTTTACAAAAGGACTTGCGTCTTCCCACTTTCGGACACTGCGTTTCAATCTGAAGGTCATGCCTCGACCATCAGCTTGCGGGGGGATGTCAACCAATCAGTGCAAATCAGTTGATCAAGAAAAGAAGTCCCGATAATGTTAGCCATTTCAATGGTTATCTTATTTTATCATTTGCAATATCTTTTGTAAAGCTTATCACTTGTATGTTTATCTTTTGTAAAGCTTATCACTTGTAACCGTATTTGTATATAAATACCCAAGGAATAGAACACTCTAGGTAACAGAGCGCATTCATCAATTCTATCGTATTGTTCTTTTGACTGTTATAAACCCAAAAAAAGGACTGGACATAGAGATTATAAGTTTGTGGATGAATGATATGCTTTTCAGAAAAAGAATGGGATATATGGATTGCTTTTCGTAGAGATAACTGATTATTAATTCATACATAAAAATTTAATGAAAAGCTAAACAAAAGATAAAGTACTTAATAATTGCGAAATGTATTTTCAAAATATTTCAAAGTTAGATCGACACTAATCTATTTTCAAAATATGTAAGGTTAACCCCATTTAAAAAGAAACATAACAAATTATTACTATTGTAATATTGTAGTTGAGTTAAAATTGTTATGGACGTATATACACAGTAAGAACAGATTAACCCACCAAAAAAAAAATCGTATTTGCAGAAATTTAAAGTGCTCAAACTAATTTAGGCACTACAAAAGGTTACTAAACTTAGAGAGAATTAAAACTAAGTATAAAATAAACAAATTTAGAAAGGTATAACGATTTATTAAAGATATATAACAAAACATTAAATTATAAAAAAATTCAATAAAAGCGAATAATATTAAAGATTTAAAAAACAAGTTTAAAGAAACACTACGAAGGGACTAAAATTAGAGAGAAAGGTTTAAATAAACAAATTTAGAGAGGTGAAAGGATGTACAAAAGGTTTATATATAAAAAAAGGCAAAGGTTTGAACTGGAAAGGAAGTTGGTGTGATGGATGGAGTGAATGCCTCCATACAGGAGGCTACGGTTCGAATTCGCGCGGAAGCAAAGGGCAAAGGAGCTGGAGAATTATCTTATTTTTAGTTTCAAGAGTTTTAGCGAGGAAAAATTTCCTCGCCTAAACTATAATTGGCGAGGAAAAAATTAGTCTAGCGAGGACAAATTTCCTCGCCTATTTTGTAAACATTGCATTAGTCTAGTGAGGAAAAACTATAGCGAGGAAAAAATTCCTCGCTAATTGTGTCAGAATAGGCGAGGAAATTTTTTTTCCTCGCAAATTCTTTTTGCGACAGCCTTTTGGCGAGGAAAACGGGCGAGGAAATCAATTGTTTTGGCGAGAAAACTAAATTCTCGCTACAAGCCTTTCGTGTTGTAGTGATTAATAAAAAAGTGTCTTGGATGTTAGATTGTGAGCCAAGTTTTTAGACCCAAACAAATGGGTAATCACTCAGTGCCCGATGGCATGGACCCCTTTTCCACCACACGTATATTGTGGTGGGATTCACACACTTTGTCTTGGATTCCACGACAATCTATGGTAAAAAAGGGATCTGAGACATCACGTAACGGTGTCTCAAGTTATTGAATGATTTTTTTCAAATAGATCTATACTGGTGTATTAATACAATAAACTCACACGCATATGATGATTTTATGTTGGTTTTGTATAATTCCCTTTCTCCCTCTTTCACTGTTGTGTGTTTGTTTTTATCACATTTGTTTATAGGAAAAATGAATACGGAGAATGCATGTCATACAAGTGGCCGAGAATTTAAAGATGAACTCACTTGAAGATTAAATTTGTATATATGTATCATTTTTTTTCCTTTTAATTAAACTATTTATCCATTCTTAATTAATGGGTACTATACATCATGATTTCCTACTTCAGAAATTAGCCACTTCTAATGAAAAGTGCTTATGTAAAGACCCGTAAAAAAAATATAAAAATAAAATAAAATAAAAATATATAATAGTCTGTTATTTTGATTTACGTCATCCCTATATGATCTTTGTTGATTGGGTTGGATGCGAGGGATGCGGGCTCTATGTGTGGGACCTACATGTTTGTTGCGATTATTAAAATTTTAAGGTTTATTATGTCATCAATGGGTAATGGTAGGGGCCTTAGTGCATCGATTTGTAACATGTGGGAATTGAGGGTGTGCCTTGGTAGTTGAGGGGTGTGTGGTGTAATTCATCTTATATAATTCAAAAATCTGGACTAGGACAACAACTTTCCCTTCTTCTTTTTTCTCTCTTCTTATGTACGCTCCTCTCTCTCTCTCTCTCCTCATCTTGATATCTCTCTCAAGAACCTAGAATCCACCAAGATCTTCTACTTATTCATCACCTTCGCGAGTTCTAGACTTGTAGATCACGTGTGATAGTTCGGAGGAGGCGTTCTTGGCCGACTTCAAGTTTGGAGTTTAGGGCTTGGTCTAAATCTTTTGGGTTTTGCTCAAAACCCTTGAGGTAGTGATCTCTCCCCTCTCTTTATATGTTTATGCGTTGATTGGGTATGTTTTTTTGGTGTTGACAATCTTTTTTTTTACTATGTTGAAATCTGAAACTTCTGACTATTTGCTGCTCGAAATTGTCTGGGTATCGATACCCACGACAGATCAACCTGGAATTATTTATTTATTTTTTGTTGTCTTGGTACCACTGCTCTAGGCCGTGGTTGTTTGGGTATTGATAATGATCAAGTATTGTTTTAATGATTTTGGAAACGTATACGAAACTATAATTAGCTTCGTTTGAAAGAAAAACTGTGAAGTTGACATTGAGTAAGATCCGGACCTTGGTATGTTATGACTAAACTTTTTAACACAAATTTGTTATGCGATGGAGTATTAGGGCGATTAGGTGACGAGCTTTAATTGATGAGAGAGGAGCTTAAACAATGAAAAGGGATGGTTGGTTTGTGAAATTGAAACGTGATGTCCAACTATTGTTTCTACCAGGATTAGGAATTGGACACGAACCTAAGACTACGGTTTGGATAGATGGTACCTCTTATACTTTAACATATAGAATTAGACTCTTGGACACATGCTTGATACGTGATGATAAAATAAAAAGGGATTGGTGAAGTGTTCAATGCCAATTGAGACTACGAGTTGTGACATGGATATTTCTCTTAAACTTAGATTGTTTGACTTACTTCCATGGGATTGAGTTCTTGTAGGATTGATTGACCCATCGGGTTGCGTATTGACTAATGATTAATTTGTTGATGAAATAGAAAATGAGAAGGGTAACAATTGCTATGTATATACGTATATTGAAACAAGAATACGTGAGAACTTGTGGTGTATAAGGGATATGTGTTGTTGGTGTATTGATATGCGAGAAAATGACTTGACATTGATGTTATTTGATACTTAGAGAAAAATGAACAGTTTTTCCTCTTGATGTGTTGTATTCATTGGTTGGTTTAGTATGTGTGTTTTGCTATGTGTGGGAATTAGAAAAAAATGTTGGATAATGAAATTGCTTGCTTAACGAGAAAATGTGACACTATATGAGGGGCATGGTGGATAATTGAATGGTAATAAGAAAGCCACGGATCCACCATAAGGTGAGATGCCGGAAATGAGATGCACGGAGTCCCTAATGCCCAGAAGTGCACAAGAAAGCCACGAATCCGCCATAAGGTGAGATGCCGGAAATGGGACGCACGGGATCCCTAATGCCCTCAAGTGCACAAGAAAGCCATGGATCCACCGAAAGATGGGATGCCGGAATGAACATAGGACACACGGGGTCCTTAATGCCCGGAAATGAAATCGAAACATGTGACATAGTGAAAACGAAGAATCTTGTTATTATTTAGTATTATATTAAGATTGAAATGTCAATTTGAGTTGGTAACTTAGATCGTCTAAGATGTCGATACTAGCTTATTTTCCTTTTCATAGACTTCGCAATCATTGGAGCTCGTCGTCTTAATTGTCACGCCCTCGATTTTTAACATAAATATAAAGATTTTCCACAAATAAATCCTCTCAATATTTCATACGATACCCAAAAGATTTCTGTATTTCCATTCCCAAAATACTACTTACAAGTCCATAGGATTTCCAAATATTACATCATTGGCTCAACGGCTGTAGACACCCCAATTATTTCAAGTCCCACCTTGGGGACCATCCCGATGATGAAATGGATACAGTGATTGCTGATTGACTTCCTGTGAATCTTAGGACTTTCGGTAAGAACGTTTAGCCACTTAGAGAACCCAATCCAGAGCCAAATAGCCTTTCAGACAGAAACACAGCATCTTAGGAGAATCCATCTGTCGGCCGTGACATTGATCTCACGACCTCAACATCAACTCTTCACCCGTGAAGCCATTTGCCTGAAAATCTCCCTGAGAGATCGATTAGCCGACCGCTAGATCTATCATTCGGCCGCAATATCATTCATTCGGCCGCCAGATCGTCTATTTTCCAGATTCTGGAACGTTCTGTCAATCGTTTGATCCGTTCACAAAACCCTAGCCGCCTTTTTTCGATGCGTTCGGGCCACATTCAGGGATCACCATGAAGAGTTTGTATCACTCCCCAACTCCAATTCTTTCCGTGCGTTTTGATTGGTTGAGTTGTGTCATCCCTAGTGCCTATATAAAGAGAGCTTCGGCTCTGAAATTGAGAGACGAACACATCCCATCCACCACGAAACTCTACAGAAACACGCTCTCATATCCCCTCTACAAAAGCCCCAACCTCCCGAAGGCAACCACTAATCCGACGATCAAACCCCGAAGTTCAAACCCTAACCCTAGGGTTTCAAGAAGCAATCAGTCAATCACCCTCAATCCGAAGCAATCAAGCTACTGAGGGATCAAGGTGGTGAGGCCCAGGGGCCTCTGGTTTGATTATTATCCGTTTTTATGCTTAATCGTAGCTTTTTTATTATCTGCTAATCGTCCAGTCTGGTGTGAGGAAGAACATCGGCTGGGGAATCAATCCCTCGGCCGATACATCAAACCAGGAGGATCCCCCGGCCATGACATCTATTCACCGGCCGCGGGATCCATCTCTCTGGGGCAGTCTGTTTTGTTTTCTACTTTCAGATGCATGCTTCCACTTATCATCTCGGCTCACCTTATTCACTGCTAAAGGCTAAATAAACAGATTATGTGTTAGAATTAAAAAAAAAGCATGTTTTAATCATTTGTCGAACAATTATGGGCCAATCTCATGACTGGGCAGAGAGGGGTGCCTAATGTTGGAATATTTGAGTAGTTATGAGTCTTGTCCCACATTGGTTAAACAAGTCTTGTATCAAGTTATCTCGTAATATAAATAATGAATCTCTGTGTTAGGGTTAGTTAACACCCTATACACTTTTTCTCATCTCTGACAACATGGTATCAAAGCTTAACCCTAACCTACCACCATAGCCACTGCCGCCCTACGCCACCAACCACCGCTACCTCCGCCATCATCTTGACGCCAAAAAAAAAAAACCCTAAAACAACCTACCCAAACCCTTTGGAATCCTAAAACAATCTACCCCCACTCATCAAAACCCTAAAACAACACTGTTCACGTCACTGTTCATCGCGTCACTGTTCATCGATACTGTTCATGCGACTGTTCATCAGGTACTGTTCACGCGACACTGTTCATCGGGTGCTGTTCACACAGCACTGTTCATTGCGGCATCTGTTGGCGTCAATCTTGCCATTTTCGATATGAAAACCCTATTCAATCTGCTTGTTTCTTGGCAATATGATTTAAGGTGATTTTCTGAGATACAATCTGTTCCTCCTTTGTCCTTGGTTATGCCAAGTTGTTCTCGATGCGGATTGGTGTTCATGGATGGTCTGCGGTACCGTTTAGTTGTGTTGGTTTAGTATTAGGTTCAGTGTTTGTTTGGTGTTGCTGTTGGTATTAGCCTTGAGTTTTTTGCACTGGCAGCATAGTAGTTATTGTTGCGGTCTTTCTTGAGTTGATGATTATTTCGTTCGTATTGGAGGTTGGTTACTGATTCGTTGTTGGGTTGTTGTTTCTCTCGATTTTGATGCTATCGGATCCTATTTATTTGGGCCGTCATCTTGTCTTGTGAGTTGATGATGTTCATTGCTTGGTGATCTATTTTATTGTTTATTAGTTGTTCGGTGGTTCTTCGTCGGTTGCTAGATTGGTGGGTTGATTATTTATTGGTCGGTAGTTGGTGACATATTTGGTTGGTTGATCTATCGATAGTTGACTAGTTGCCTCTCATTGTATGAGATATATTTGTAATGAAATCTGATTCTACTTCCGCTGTTTCTGGTGCTTTTAGTTCTTCATTCAGTCGTGGCCGTGGTCGCTGTCGTGATTCTGGGTACAGTGGTCGGGTTTTTGACCATGTTTTTGGTGGTCGTGATTCTAGTCATGGTGGTTGTGGCTTTCGTCCTAGGGGCCGCATGTCAAGGGGAGGTGGCCATAGTCGAGGCCGTGTTTTCAGACTTTGTACTCATTGTGGGGGAACAAATCATACAATGGAGTACTGCTATGACCTACATGGTTTTCCTCAGGCTCATCGGGTTACTCATTTCAAAGATGTTCGGCAGGTTACTCACTCTACTGCTATGGTGACTATTTCTGTGGAGGAGTACCGACGCCTTGTGTCACGTCAGACAAGTTCCTCCATTGCTACGCTATCTCAGACAGGTTCTTCTAGTGCTTGTATTGCATCTTCCCGTTTTTCTATTCCTTGGGTTATTGATTCTGGTGCATCTGATCATATGACGAGTACTTCTACTATTTTTTCTGACCATCAGACTATTGATAAACCATCTCATGTTACCTTAGCCGATGGGTCTACCACTGATATTATTGGTTCGGGTTCTGTTTCTGTTACTTCCTCTCTGACTTTGAATTCCGTATTGCATGTTCCTCGTTTTCCATTAAATCTTATGTCTGTTAGTAAACTTACCAAATCTTTAAATTGCTCTTTCACATTCCTTCCCGATGGTTGTGTGTTTCAGGATCTCAAGACGGGGCGGAAAATTGGTAGCGGTACTGAACGTGGTGGCCTGTATTACTTTACCGACGCTGTTCACTCTAGCTCTGTTGCCCTACAGTCTTCGGTGTCACCCTATCAACATCATTGTCGTCTTGGTCATCCATCCCTTCAGAACCTTAAACGGCTAGTACCTTCATGTAGCCGTGTTGATGTTTTGCCCTGTGAAGTCTGTGAGTTTAGTAAACATCATAGAGTGTCTTTTTATCCTAGGGTTGAGAGTCGTGTGTCCCGTCTTTTTCAATTAGTTCATTCTGATATTTGGGGCCCAATGCGTGTCCCTAATGTTTTTGGCTTCCAATATTATGTTATCTTTGTCGATGATTACTCTCGTGTCACGTATCTTTATCTCATGAAAGAGAGGTCAGAGTTATCTTCTATTTTTAAATCATTTTATACGGAGATCAAAACTCAGTTTGATAAGTGCATTCGTATATTTCGTTCTGACAATGCGGGTGAATATTTTCATAATTCTCTTTTTAAGTTTTTTGATGATCATGGTATAATTCACCAATCTTCTTATGCTCGGACTCCACAACAAAATGGAGTTGCCGAACGCAAGATTAGGCATTTATCAGAGGTTATGCGTGCTCTGTTATTCCAAATGCAAGTTCCTAAGTCTTATTGGAGTTATGCTGTTCTTACAGCATGTTATTTGATCAATCGTATGCCATCTAGAGTCCTAGGCAGTCAGATACCCCATACGGTTTTATTTCCTGGTCGGCCTCTTCACTCATTACCCCTACGAGTGTTCGGGTGCACCTGTTATGTTCATTCTCTTGATCCTGACCGGGACAAACTTGATCCACGGTCAATTCGGTGTATTTCCCTGGGATACTCACGCACTCAGAAAGGGTATAAGTGTTACTCACCATCTCTACGTCGTCATTTTGTTTGTGCTGATGTCACATTTAATGAGTCATTACCCTTTTACTCGGGTCATCGTACTCCAGTTGACCTTCCTGAGACCGAGTCTGTGTTTCCTATTTGTGTTCCATCTGTGCCACCCTTGCAGGTGTATGTTCGTCGGCAGAAAGTATTAACAGCCCCACCAGTGCCTTCCGCCGCGCCTCCTCCGTCTCAAGATCTAGTTCCACAACCACCGCCACCACTACCACCACCGCCTCCACCACCTCTATCATCACCTAGCCTTCCTATAGCTCTTCGCAAAGGTATTCGGTCTTGCACTTCTCATCCTATTGATCGATTTGTTTCCTATGCTCACCTGTCTCCGTCCCTTCGTGCTTTTACTACTTCTGTTTCGTCCATTTTTGTTTCTAACACTGTTCAGGAGGCCTTATCTATTTCTGAGTGGCGGACAGCTATGGAGGCTGAGATGTCTGCTCTTCATGACAATGACACTTGGGAGTTGGTTCCTCTTCCGTCAGGAAAGTCTACTGTTGGTTATCGGTGGGTATTTACGGTCAAATATCATCCCGATGGGTCTGTTGAGCGTTACAAAGCTCGTCTTGTTGCTAAGGGATATACTCAGACTTATGGTGTTGATTATGCTGAGACTTTTTCCCCAGTTGCCAAGCTTGGTTCTGTCCGCCTTCTTATCTCCCTTGCAGCCAATCTTGGTTGGCCTTTATTCCAGTTGGATGTTAAAAATGCTTTTCTTCATGGGGATCTCCAAGACGAAGTTTATATGGAGCAACCACCTGGGTTTGTTGCTCAAGGGCAGCGTAATAAGGTATGTCGTCTTCGCAAAGCACTATATGGTCTTAAGCAGTCTCCTCGGGCCTGGTTTGGTAAGTTCAGTGATGTAGTTTTGAAATTTGGGATGAGTCGCTGTCAGTCTGATCATTCGATTTTCTCTCTCACATCTGATCGAGGGAAAGTATTATTGATTGTTTATGTGGATGATATTATTATTACGGGCGATGATCAAAAAGGTATTGATGAGTTGAAGAAATTTCTGCTGAGTAAGTTTCATACCAAAGATCTGGGAAGGTTGCGATATTTTTTGGGTATTGAGGTTGCACGATCTAAAAATGGCATTAGTTTATCGCAAAGAAAATATGTGCTAGATATTCTAGATGATACTGGTTTATTGGGGTCGAAGCCTATCGATACTCCTATGGATCCTAATGTCAAACTGTGTGTTGATCAGGGGGAGCTGCTTTCTAGCCCTGACCAATATCGTCGCTTGGTTGGTAAATTGAACTATCTTACTATTACACGTCCAGATATCTCGTTCGCAGTTAGTATTGTGAGTCAGTTTATGTCTGCTCCCCGTCTTCCACATTGGGAGGCTGTTCTTAGAATTGTAAAGTATCTCAAGGCTCATCCAGGACGTGGTTTGTTTTATCGAGCTAATAATCACTTACGTATTGAGGCTTTTACTGACTCTGATTGGGCAGGAGGACCCTCTGACAGGAGATCCACTACAGGATATTGTGTTTTTTTCGGTGGAAACCTTGTCAACTGGAAGAGTAAGAAACAAACAGTGGTTGCACGGTCTAGTGCAGAGGCAGAGTATAGAGCCATGGCCCACACAACATGTGAGATTGTATGGGTGCGATCTTTTCTTGAGGAGATAGGATTTAGTGTGCAATTGCCAATGAATTTGTATTGTGATAATCAGGCAGCAATTCACATTGCATCCAATCCGGTATTTCATGAGAGGACTAAGCATATTGAAGTTGATTGTCATCTGGTGCGTGAGAAGTTAGCTGGTGGTGTAATAGCTACTCCCTTTGTGTCTACAAGTGCTCAGTTAGCTGACATGTTTACTAAGTCATTGTTCAAGCCCCGATTAGAGTTGTTATGTAACAAGCTGGGACTTTGTGATATCTATTCTCCAGCTTGAGGGGGAGTGTTGGAATATTTGAGTAGTTATGAGTCTTGTCCCACATTGGTTAAACAAGTCTTGTATCAAGTTATCTCGTAATATAAATAATGAATCTCTGTGTTAGGGTTAGTTAACACCCTATACACTTTTTCTCATCTCTGACAACACCTAATACCTTCCCCTCATTGTACCTTTGGCTCCTGTGCCCAGAATCTCTATCTGTTTTTCCTAGTTTTCTTAAACTAGGTGGCGACTCTATTTTGATGATAACCGCTATTGTGTGGCGATGTTCCTAGCCATGAGAATATCCACGATCTTGATTTATGTAGTAAACAACCAAACAAACAGCAACGATCAATCTGTATGACGATGCCCCGCTCCAGGGAGGTGTCTACAACGGCCCCAAATTAACATAAGTATCATGTATCAAAAGAGTTAACTGTTTACAGATATTTCTTAGTCAAAGAATTACAACTTAAGTTACATACACATCTTTCAAAAGAAATTTACAAGGATGGATAAGTAACTTCTTAGGTTAGCTTTCAAAGGTATGTCCATACTCCAAGTATCCCAGTCATGCATGCTACTGTTCCGGGTTGGTACCTGAAAATAATATAAAGCTTAAGCTACACTAGCCCAGTAGAAAAGTCTACGCAAACTCTATATGCAAATGAGCAATACGGATGAACAAATGACAAAAACCAAATGACAACAGAGATAAGCATAACTATCTTGATTAAGTATCCAACTATCGCCAATCCATCATCTCGTGCAGTATCACATTCATTTCCTTTCGTTCGTCGTCGAACCCTTTATCAAGAAACTTTTTCTTTTGATATCAAACAATTTAGAGAAAACTCATGACCATTGTAGGCCGAGCTCTGTTGATTCGGGCTGAATACCGGAGTCCGTTGATTTGTGCCCAAATACCGAAAACTATTGATTCGCTCAAGAATGCCAGAGGATTTTATATCAAAAATCCTTTTTCCCTTTAACAATCCGATTTAGAAAAAAAATCAATCTTTCTTTCTTTTTCTCAAGATTTCATATTTCATCAATCAAGGTTTTCGCGTATATCACACGTACCCCGGGACACATCACACATAAGTGATGCCCATTTATAATCTCCGGGACACATCGAATATAAGTGATGCCCATTTATAAGCTCCGGGACACATCACATATAAGTGATGCCCATTTATAAGCTCCGTAGCGTTACTTCTCCTTTAACCTCACTGAGTGTCCATAGCGGAATCAACAATGTCCATGCGTTCGTGTCAAGTTCTCATTAACAACATATGACAAGTTCTCGTGGTGTCCGTTTGTTATTCACTTTTACTCCATGTTCCCATTTCACAAACATCAAACCGTTCAATCGAGTCTAAAAGCCATCTAATCGATCACATGGTATTACAAAACCAACAATCTACCATATCGCCTATAATCAAATATACACGTCCTCACCGTACCTCTAAATACACCTCCGTACCTTCACACACCACTTATCAACCCTCAACTAGACTATGCGGTGTCCGGTCTTCTACTTTCTATACTTGTAGTCCGTATAGCGTATGCTAAAGGAATATAAAGAATTCTACTAGTCGAGAGAAAACGAATTGCAATACTACTCATCGGATCACTAGACTTGTTCATGTGTATCGTTCGTATCCCAACGTGCCATACCTTACACTTCACACTTCTTAACTCAACGAGTTCATTCAAGTCCCCCCGATACCACTCTAATTGTGAGACTAGTAATACTCTCCAAAACACTTGAAAGAATGTGTAAACAAACCCATTAAGGTCGATGAGAAGCTTCAAAATGAGATTTGAAAGATGTAGGAAAAGCATCTCACAGACATTGTAGCAGCTCAATTACCTACCAGTAGGTGAATGAGCCCTACCGGTAGAAGAGGAGAATTCTGCACTATCGATATAAGAGGAGAATTCTGCACTTGACCTACCGGTAGGTGAAAACTCCTACCGATAGAAACTGGAAACAGAAAGGCCAACATTTGAACGATAACAACTTTGCACTTGATCTACCGGTAGGTGGATGAATACATTGAGCTGTTTTTGAGCTGCTGCAGTACGTTTGAGTTGGTTATGAAGAATTTCTCACTTGTCCTACCGGTAGGTAAAAGTTTCTACCAGTAGAAAGAGTATCTTTCAGGCGATTTTGACAAGAACTTCAGATTTTAATCCAATCTCAATAACAACCAAAACAAGCTCGAGAAAGGCATAGAAACACTCAAATAACATATAAAGAGAGGTAGAATTCCCTACCTCGAGTATCCAAGCCGGAATCGAAGAGATTGAACAAGCCCTAGCTTCCGGAGTCCAAATCGAGCCAAATACACCAAACCGAGCTCTATCCAATGCGATACAAGCTCGAATACGCAAGTAGACAATGGAATTGAGGTTGATTGTTGTGGGTTTTGAGTTTAGAGATGAGTTTTTGGGTGAGGGAGTGAGAGATGGAGAGAGCCGAGCGAGGGAGAAAGAATGGGAGTGAGAAAAAGAATGGAGTGAGGGGAAATTATTCCCCTGCCTCACACACCACACATTTATATACCAGCACTCACACAAATCACACTTGCACTCCCCCAAATAGCAATCCTAACACATTAACCCCAAATCAAATAAACTCAATAAATTTCACATTTTTTTCTCAATTTCTAACATTTATAGAACTTTTAAATAATATCCGAAAAATATGGGTCCTTACACTAATATTGATTTGAGTGAGTAAAAGATGTGCGTGTGTGGGAGTGAGTTGCTCATATTGACATGAAAAGTATGATAATAAGGGTAATGAGAAGGGATACGATAGATAATGACTTGATATTTTAAGAAGTGAAGTAATTGTGTAAGTTCCTTAATGCCGATATTGTTTGTAGACACCCCAATTTGGACCTATTAACTATCCGTAATTTGTGCCCTCGAGGCTCCCCGATGATGAAAAGGAATCAAATTGGGACTCGGCTAAAGCTTGAACGATGCTTCTTGGTCTTTTTCTAAACTAAAACGTATTTTTTTCTCGACACCCCTGAGGGTAAAATCATCACACATTTCAGTGTATAAAATATATTTGAATGAAACCAACTGGGTTAGAAAAAGGATTTAACTAGCTTTCTAACGCTTCGAAAAACAACCAAATCCGAGTTCGGGAGTGTCCGTGGAGCCCCTCTGAAGTTGGGCAGGCACTCTTGAGCGCTCGGAAGTGGCACTCTTGAGCGCTCGGGAGTACTGACAGACCTTGGATGTTGAGCTTGATCTTTGACTACATTTTTTTCAAGCATTCAAACCTGCAATTCAATCCTGCATGTCTCAGAAGACCAGCAGGGCAATTATCACGTTTTTCCCTCCCAAAATCATTTTCCATTTGATTTTCTTTTATTTTTCAAGTTTCAAACACATTTTTCACTCTCCTATAAATACCCCTCATTTCAGCTTCTAAGGGGCACGAAAATCAATCTCTCCCTCCCCCTCTTGCTGCTAAAATCAGCCTCTAAAACTCTCTTTCAAAACAACCTCCATTTTCTAAGAAAAATCATCAATTATTTTGGAAAATCTCTAAGAGAAATGGAGGCCTAAACTCCCTCTTTTTCTACTGTTTTCTACCCATTTTTAAGCACCCAAATCAGTCCAAGAAGCTAAGTTCAAGTCAAGCTCAAAGGTATAAAAACTCATTCTATACTTCGAAATCTACTGTTTTCTATATCTGAGGGGGATTTGGGGTCCATACCAGTTCCTCATACTGGTTGTGAGCCCATTTGATCTTAGTTTAAGTAACAAGAGCAAGAGGAGCACAAAGAAACAAAACTTTTTCCTGGGCACGGTATTCACTACCGAGCGCTCGGGACCACTCCTGAGCGCTCAGGAGTGCTGCAGTCACCAAAACCCTATTTTGTCACTAAATATTGCTTTTTCTGTATTTCAGTAGATACTGGGTGTGCAATAATCCATCCAGAGCCTAGGTAGTTTCATTTTTCAGTTGCAAGGAAGCAAAGCTCGGACGGTTAGGACCTATTCTTAACTATTTAAGCCCTTTGCTGAGCACCGGTGCATATTAGTAATTATGTGTTACTGTTAAAAGTATCATATTGCATCTGGTTTAACCAAAATTTGCAGGATGAGGCAGCAGAACTCTTGAGCTCTCAGGAGTGCAGTCCCGAGCGCTCGGGAGGGTTCCAAGTGATGGTTTGACATTTATGCAATTCTCCATCATTTATCATTCCATCATTATAATTGTACACCAGCACATGATTGCACTTCCTTACTTGACATACCTGTGGATATTTGCTAATTGTTTAATGAAACAAAATGTTTTTGATAAAAATCCAACAAACATTGAGTAGAGACCGACATCACGTCGGGCGAGAGGGGTGCCGTAAAATTCTTCCCCTCTCGTAACATGGCTTCCGAACCTCAAACGAATCTCTGGTTCTCAAATTCAAGCAATCATTTTCAATCAAAACGGTTTCTCGGGTGGCAAACCTTAAATCCGAGTGGCGACTCTTTCAACTTTTCGAAATCCGGGCGGGTAGCTCACATTGTTGATCTTATATTGGATCTATTTTGATGCCATTATATAAGATTGAGTCCTTAGATGCTTGTTTGATGCTAGTAGCGCGATAAATAGAATTTGGTAACTTGTTTAGCATGAATGTATATTTGATATTTTATGGTGTGATACACTGTGAGAGATTCATAAAGGATATTTCCAATGTTAAACTTGTAAAGGAGAAATCTAGTGTAAAAGAAATTTGGTAGATGATGATTGGGGACTAGAATGTAAGTCGTGGGTGAGAAAGCACTTTAAATAATGGTATATCGACATTAACAAGATGATGTGATGAAAGGGATATGATGAAGGATACAATAGAGGTTAACTTGAGTTATTAAAAATAGATGTGGGTGCGTGTGCGTGTGGAGATGAGAGGATTAGCGTGATTGAAGAAGAAGTCTATGTTTTCTAAAGGAATGATAGCGTTGTAGGTTCTACCTTTAATTAAAATATTTTGCTCATACTAAATTGTTTTCTTGGCACTTATCATCTCATTAGCATATAGAGTTAGCAGAGATTTTCCTACTGGGCAAATGTGTGCTCAACCCTTCATTTTCAGGTACAAATGAGGGGCGGTAGCATGGTGTGCTTGAGTGCATGTTCAGACATTCTTTGAAAGCTAGGTTGATGGAGTTGTTTTATCAACATTGTAAACCATATTTTTTTTTGGAGGATGTACTAGTAACTTTATTATCATTTTTTTATTGACATTTGAAGAACTATAATAGAAGTAACTTTTTCACTAATCTTTTCCTTGTAGAATTTCGGGATGGAGTCCCTGTATTGCAGTATGTTTGATCTATTCATAATTTGGTGACATGAGTTTGAAAAATCTTATGTTGGGATTATGTACAGTATAACAAGAATTTTATTTATGACAAGTTATTAATGATTATGCTTAAAAATTCGAGGGCGCGACAGCTTAAGTAATGTTAGTGGGTATAGATCAACGATTTAGAATTAGTTAGCGATGTGCCTGTTCGATGCACAAACTGGAAAAAAAAAAAACATTGTTGACTCTTTTTTTGGTTGTCCTATGTATTAAACGGACACAACGCTAATAAGACAAGTATGAAAATATTTTTGTCTCCCTCCTCTCTCTAACGTGGATCTCAAATGTGATCTCGGGTGACGCAACTATGAAACACACTTAATTCTTATGTGTACTGAAATTCCTGTTTTACTATCTGAATACTCAACAAGCAAAATAAAAGGAATTGAAAAATTATAAACGATGAAAACAAGGATATACGTGGAAAACCTTGTGAAAAAGGTAAAAATCACGGGAGAAAATCAACACACTAAAGACCATCATTGTGCAGTTACAAAACGACCTTAATTAAAACAATCTTCACCGACTAACCAAAGATCGATTTGTCAAATCCACATACACCGCACCAAGTGTTTAATTGTCGAACGCCTTGAATCCTGATCAAATCCTCCGAGATGCTTCCAGAAATCCACTAGAAGATTACTCAAATAGTTGAACCAAAGTTTGGAAGAAACTTCTTGAAGTTAATCTTGTTGCTCGATGATCATTAGATCATGTGTTCACTTCAAAAACAAAGCAAAGAGGTATTCTGGGGTTAAAAAGTGCTTGGGGGCGGTTCTTATATGTTGGGTGAGTTAGAAACCCCAATGAGCCGCATATAAATAAGCTGTAGAAATGGCGAGTTGCTCTCTGAAGTATGTCTAAAGCCTGTTTGAGTTGCTCAGGCATCTTGAATTTCTGAGAAACATCGCCATATTATATATATATATATATATATATATATATATATATATATATAACAAAAAACTTTTTTCTTGATTTCCTTTCCTTCCGAAGTTGCTATATATTAATTGAACCCCTTGATTTTCTTGATTTCCTCGATTGTCTTCCCAAAAAGTCTAGGACCACCGATGGAACCACTGCATATGTCCACTGCACGCCGTGTGAGGCCTACTTCAGGCCTCACAAAAATACAAAAAAATACTCATAAATTCTATAAAAAAAAATATTTATGAAGTCCAGTAAAAAATCAGCTCCAACAAATATCGGTAGGTATGTTTTCTAAATTTGGAGGAGGGAAATTGCGAAAATGTCACAGTTTCACCTCCACAAATTTAGAAACATACCTCCTAGTATCTGTTGGAACTTATTTTTATAGGATCCCATAAATGATTATTTTCAAATTTATGAATATTTTTCTATATTTTGGTAGGGCCCAGAATGGACCCCACACGGCGTGTGGTGGACATATGCGGTGGTCCTAGCAAGGTTATTGTCTTCCACTCTCATTACCTAAAAACTCAACCTCTCAAATACAAAAAAATTGATTTCCTTCTACTTCCTAAACATACATTCTAGAAATAAATTACAACTCGGTAAATAAGAATACAATTATATGTGTGTTTTGTCGTGGAACTCGCCAACAAAAAGAGACTGTGGTTTATGGTCCCAACATGTACATATACCCATAGTCAACAGAAGTGATGAATGGAATGTCTTCTTGAACCCCTTCCACGTACGTTACTTAGATATCTATTTGCTTGTTGTTTGTTTGAAAGATGTATATAGTTTTGGTGCATGTTTGTGAGAAATTATTTTATCAGATTTTGAGATTATAGCTTTTCAAAATTAGTTTTGAGTGTTTTTAAAAATTCTAGTTAACGGATTCTCGAATCTACAGAGTCTCAAAAACAAAAAAGGATTGAGATTTTCAAAATTCCAAAGTAGCTTTTGAGATTCTGCAACACAAACTCACAAAAAAAAGAGAATAAAATTCTCATAGTCCCAATAAATAGGTTTCTCAACGTCTACTAAAATTCAAAATTTAAAATCTACAACAAAATCTGAAACTAGATTCTAAATTAATCAGTACAACTATAGCAAACACGCGCTTGATTGTTTTGATTTTGTTATACATGAGGTGCCCCAAGACTCCAAGTACCTAAACAAGAGATAGAGATGCCAGCACCTGCACGGGCATAATGGATTTTTTGTTTTTTTACTTTATTCCGTATTACCATACTCTAATAACCAATTTTAGCCACTTCACTACTGACTCTTTAAAACGAAACTAAATTCAACTTCATTACTTCCATGTTGATTTCTTGGCGAAGTAACCTAAATCCAGGGACGGAGTCAGAATTTGAAAGAAAATTTTACAAACTGACATAATATCATAATGCGATATTTTTAAAGTTTTCGGGTTCATTTTCTAAAATTTAATCTTGCCAAGGATATATTAGAATGCAAAACTAAAATTTTTGCACATGAAAAATATTACTAATTTCATTGGACCTCGAGGGTTATAATGACAAATGAATTGAGCAATTACATACTGTATGAGGATAAATGAGGAGGCCAATTGTGTAAAATATATGAGTTCTTTCTGACAAAATATATATTAATTTACATGGAAATACTATTGTGTAATTACTCAAAACATGGAGGAGCCAGAGCCACCCCACCATTAACCGTGGCTATTCCCATGCATAAATGACGGATACACAATCTTATTAGTAAACCATGTGACTGCTAATTAACTTAATTTTTGCTAGGTTGGATTGAGCTTATAACCAAGAAACAATTCTAGAAAACAAGAAACAAACATTAAGCATAGGGTCCTTTACAAACAACAAAGGTGGTCTAACCCAAATCTAAGGAGGTCTGACTTTATAATCTGCCTCAGCTTCCATACACAAATTAAACCATAAGTTAAGCACAGACTTAGGTGGTATCGATCGATGGTACATTCCATCTCAAGCCTTAGTCTTACCCATCATTGTCACCTTTTTCCCCAACCGTAACCATGGCTCCAACTCCAACACAATCGCCACCAATGCGCCGCCTCCATCTTCTTCCCTTCAACCACCCAAAACAGCCACCATGGTTAATGCTTTTCGACAGTGTGTTATCTCGGCCGACAAATATGCTTCTGAACACACATGAAAGAATTGCAAGAATAGCCAGAAAAGAGATGACTACAAAGAATGGCCCGATTGAGCCCGAAGTATACCGAGGAGTACTATTAGCAGATGCAGCCACAGGATAAGGGAGTTGTGCTTCTTCAATCTGCTGCTGATCAGGCATATATGGTGGTGGTGGTAGTAGTGTTTCCATTTTTGTGATAAGAGATTAACTCAAGTATTCCATTAGGAGATACATATATAACTTTACTTGCACATACTGTTTGATTGGTTGGATTAATAATAGAGGGTCTGCAGCCTCTTGAACTTTGTTTAATTTTTTATTTTTCCAACTTTTGATTAAAGTTTTAACCTTTTTCATCAGTTTCCACTAGGGAAATCAATGAAATAAAAAAAAAACTAAAACAATTATTTTAGAAAAATGCACTGAAGACAAAAACCTTACTTGGTTTTTTCTCAGCTTCATCTAATTTGGTGCATATCTTTCTGCTCTTTTGATTGACGAATCAAAAGATCTAAACATGCACAAGAAGTTAAAGAAAGTTTATTAGAAAGGAAAAACTAAGCGGAGAAAAAGACAAGTTCTTTCTTTTTTAAGGGCAAAAATCGAGTTTTTTTAGATACAGATCACAAGAAAAATCTCTTAATTAGGTGAGTAATAATGTGGTCATTGTAAATGTTAATTCCGCGAAAGTATATTACATCCCATGTTTTGTGAGATGAGTATAATTTATCACACAAATTTCTAATCTATTTACCAAAGGTTGCATTCAAAAGCTCGAGATGTGGTCTGACAATATAATTAGTAATTACATTTTCATGCCTTTTTAGACAATTGAATCTGTAATTCCGGCCAATCAAACTAAACACTTAAAGCAAAAGTGGTATAGCTATATAGGCATTCCTTTAACAGCCGTTTTAGGTGCATGAGTGGAAGAGCACATGGAATGGAAAGAAAGAGTTTCGTGATGTATTTTACTACTTGATCTAAAGTGCTAGAATTTCCGATCCACAGACTAATCACAAGGCAGGACTTTTCGTTAAACAAATATACTCCTACAGAGTCCTACTCCTACTCCTACTCCTACTAAAAGAGATTCCATTGCCAAAGTGTCAATGAACGCCATGTGATCATCACTTGTCTGGGTTTTTTTTATGATCTCTTCCTGTCTTTTATATATAAGAGAATTTAAATTCTTTCTCCCACGGGTGAAGGTGAAACCGTGGATTTTCCATCACCGCCATTGTGAATCTCACCATGCGTTCACTATAATGATTGAGTCATTCATCTTGTAGACCCTGTAGAGTAGTGTTTTTATGCAAAATCAACCGTTCAATAATTTTTTTTTTTTAAAACCAAGTGAGTTTGTGAAAAATCAGCTCAAACCAATGTGTGTAAGTGCTTGATCCAAACTTCCATTATTTCATTCGGGCAAAAAACTGGCGGTCCTCTTAGCATTAGGGCAATTCATATAGCCTCACAAAATTATGTGATTGTGAAGAATTCAATCTATCAATCTGTACTGGAGAAACCAAAATTTTGCCTTAGTGGGAAAAAAGGACCTCTAGGTCCAGAAAATAAAAAGTAATTCCGATCAAGTCTCCTCTAATTATTGAAATACTAAAACCCTATGAAAGTGCCTATGTAACGACCCTGATTTTTGGTAAATAAAAATTTCGTTAAATATTTGAATTTTATTTTGATTACTTGGATTTGCTTTTTAAATTCCTTTTAATTCCTAATAATCCGTCATAATTGGATTAGAGACTTATAAAATTTTTTCGGACAATATAGTCATTTTCTAAAGACAAGTATGCTTACAAAAGCACTTGTATATTTTCCTTGTATTTGAAATAAGGTCTTAAAATTTTATCTCTCGGCTAGAAATCCTACATGGCATGTAGAATTAGTTTTTAACCGATTAGTTAGCAAACCCTAACTACCGATTCACCTAGTTACAATTCCCTAACCTTAGATGGACCTTTTTGACCACCTTTGAACCTTGTGAACCCCTCATAAGCCTAATTAAACCAATAGACCATTAGAAATAATTATTTGACCTTATGTTTTGTCATTTCAAAGACTTATGTGGCATTTTTCTTCCTTACCCTTTGATTAATAATTGTTAGGGAAAATGTTACCCCTTGGACAATAGAAACTAGTCTTTCTAATAAAAGACTTAAATTGATAAGACTAGTAAATTAGGTACTTACAAAATAGGAAGCCATCATAGTGTTTCAAAAAGAAGTACACTAGTCTTGCCACATGCAAGTCTAAGAACAATAGCCTTAACCCTAAATTGGCCAACCTAATTACATTTCTAATTTTTCTTATATTAGTATGCCCCTTGGATAAAGATTTTCTAGGAAAATTTTAACCTTTGGTCAATGTTAACACTTGAAAGCCCTAGCTTTTGTCATACTACCTTCATTATTTTTTCTTATCCTTTGGTCAATAAATGCTAGGAAAATTTGTATCCCTTGGTCAATAAATATTAGAAATTGCCAATGAAGGTATTGACTTAACAAGACAAGTCATACTAGAGGAAGCCATCATTTTGCTAGCCTTGCCACTTTCTAGGAAAATTTCTAACCATTGGGCAATACTTTCACTTGAAAGCCTTAACCTCTCACCATTTCCTCTTTACCCTTTGAACAAAAGTTAGTAGGGTAAATATTATCCATTGAGTAATAGAAAACCTAGCCTTGCCATGCATGCAACCCTAAGATTATAGTCTTAAGCCTATGAATGCTTAGTTGTATACATCTATAGTATCATAGCCTAATATAAGCATGCCTAAATATACCTAGGTTTACTTTCTAGGAAAAATCTTACCCATTGGATAATATATGTTAGGGGAATTTTTATCCTTTGGTCAATAGAAACTAGTCAAGCCAATGACAAAATTGACTAGACAAGTCATTGCCTTGCTTCCAAAAGAAGCAACATTTGTCATGCCATGCATGCACACATAGGTTATAGCCTTAAGCCTAATTAGTTTAGGACTACTTTTCTAGATGTATATATGTATGTGTGTACAAGAGAGAGAGAGAGAGAGAGAGAGAGCCGAATGGAGAGAGGGAGAGAGAGGCCGGGATAATGAGGGAGGGGGTGGAGTGTGTGTGCAAGTGTTTTGTTCATTCCCACAAGCAACCTAATAGCCCTTAAGCCTAAACCTAGCTAACTTTAAACATGACCTTAGCCAATGACCTTGTTTTTTCTTGCAAGACTTGCCAACCTAGGTTATAATCACCTAGGATTGCCTTACAAGCCTTAGAAAATCTCCATGATCATACCTAGGATGGAATGACAAGGCTTTGGCTTGTTTAAAGATGTGAGGTGACCAAACAATGGAGCAAAAATCCATGGGGTAAAGAGAGGAGAGAGGGCCGGCCATGAGGGAGAAGGGGAGGCCAATGCTTGGCTATAAATAGCACCATTCACTTGCCATTTCAACTCACACCTCACTCCTTTGCTCTCACTTCTCTCTAGAAACCATTTCTGTTTTTCCAGGCAGCTTACTGCCCTTCACAAATCCTCATTTTACTCCTGCTTAGAGTAGTCCTTAGGACCAACTTCCTTCGGGAAAGTTGTAGAGCACTTCGAGCTCTTCAAATTAGACCCAAGAACCACCCTAATCGGTCAAGAAACGACAAAGATATCGACGTCCGAAGTTCAGCAAAAATTCGGATTCCAGATTCTGGACAGCAAACTGTCCCCCCTTTATCACCATATTTCTCCTACCTAAAGTGGTTTCTAGGATCAACTTCCTTCACAAAAGTTGTAGAGCACTTCTAGAGCTTCGATTTCGACTCAAGAACGACCTTATTTGGCCAAGTATTGACCGAGTTATTGCCATCCAAAGTTGGTCCAGATTTGCGAGTTTCACCACCCGTGGGATTTTCCAACTAGCTTATTCGGCCCCGACTAGTTTCGGATCAAGGTAGGATTCTTTGTCCCCGTTATTCCTAAGTATACATAGATTCTTTTTTTTTTATGTTTACTATCCCTAAGAACATGTTGGATAGATCTTACTTTCTAAACTCTTAGTGTAGAAACTTAAATTGATAATGGTATGATCACGTAGATTCTATATCTATTTTTCCTAATTATATGTAAATTATTTTGGAGTATGAGCATGTTGATTAATAAACTTTATCCTCAATAAACATATGCTCTTTTGAACTTCCTTCAAAGAAAGAAAGAACGACTTTTTAGAATTTATCGCTTAGTTTCAATCATAAGGATGGTGATGAGCTTGTTGTATGATTGCTTGACTACTTGTTGTTGATAAAGCATAAGTGGTTTACCACTCCAAAGGTGTCCGTCCATGTGGCACTATGCTTTACCTCGTATGTTAATTGCTTGAGCATGATTATGTGAAATCAAGGATAAAATGAGCATGCTAAATAAAATAGAGTTGGATGATCTTGCTAGTTAAATTTCAAGATTTAATGATTTATGTGAAAAAGTCCCACCGCGGAGTCGAAGCATGAATACGAGACACGAAGATCGAGAAAATTGGAAACATGACACCTAGGGTGATTAAAAGCATGACTTGGTAAAATATTTTTGAAACTACATAATGACCAATGTGGGAGTCATTATGTGAGTCGTGTGTGTGTTTTGAAAAGGAGAAAAAGCTTTGAAATGTGATTGTGTGCCAATGGGAACCCGGTGCGGCGGAACCATTGTGAGGATACTCGGGAAGCCGGAACAGCGGAACCGAGGTTGGGTGTATGGCTTGGCTATCCGTGGAAAGGAGCCAATGCTAATGTGTCCCAATGGGAACCCGGTGCGGCGGAACCATTGTGAGGATACTCGGGAACCCGGAACGGCGGAACCGAGGTTGGGTGTGTGGCTTGGTTATCCGTGGAAAGGAGCCAATGCTAATGTGTGCCAATGGGAACCCGGTGCGGCGGAACCATTGTGAGGATACTCGGGAACCCGGAACGGCGGAACCGAGGTTGGGTGTGTGGCTTGGTTATCCGTGGAGAGGAGCCAATGCAAATGTGTGCCAATGGGAACCCGGTGCGGCGGAACCATTGTGAGGATACTCGGGAACCCGGAACGGCAGAACCGAGGTTGGGTGTGTTTTAAACCCTCATGTGGCCAAACGTGGCAGCTCATTGAGTGAATGGATTTTGAAAGCAGCAATGTGGCCGGACTTGGTAGCCCATTGTGTGTGTGTCACCAATGAAGCCGGACTTGGTAGCTTCATTAGTAACATGATTTATCCGTACACTCAATAGGGACCTGGCGTGAAAGCCCTTGTGTGGATTTTGAAAACCGCGATGTGGCCGGACGTGGTAGCCCATCGTGTGTGATATTTGAAAACCACAATGTGGCCGGACTTGCCCATTGCGTGGTGTGTGTGTGTGTGTGTGAAAGAGAATCGATTTTCGAAATATTGATTTGGAAATGAAAAGTGAAATGGTGACACGGCCTACGACGACTCGTGTAGGAGAAACTCAGAAAAGTCACAGACACCAACGATAGATGAATAGTGAAATGTGTCATTACAAATTTCTTATTGTTTATGCATATGTTGTTTTACATGAGATAGTATGCTACTTCTATGTCCTGTTGCTTTAAATTATGGGTTAATAAGTGAGGAACATGTTCTATTTGAGAATCGTTACCTATATGATCTATTGTTTGTAAGTTATGGGTTAGCGGGTATGGGATTATCCTGCTGAGCTTTTGTAGCTCACGGTGTTACCTTTGGTGACCCTGACATATTATATCGGTGGCGACGCTGGTATAATGTGTCAGACCTGATAGATGAACAGGGAGAGCTGTATACTTTGGAGGCTTTTGGAGCCGATGAGCTGGCTAGGATGGAGGAGCAGGCGGAACCGTAGATAGGAACCCTAGATTTTCCTTCCCTTATGTAATGAATGCACTCTGATGAGAATTATGATGTAATAACGAGCCAGACTCCATTTGGTTTTATCAATAAAGTCCTTATTTAACGTACCCGGAAATTGGGGGCGTTACAGCCTAAATCCTAGGATACCTTAAAAAATACCTAAACCCCTAGGGGACCCTTAGAGGTGTCAAATGGATTGGGTCGGCACGGGCACGACACGGGAACGGCACGGTCTTAGTGGGCATGCGGCACGGCACGGGCACGGAAGTGAGCGGGAACGACACGGGCACGGCACGAAAGTTGGCTTGGCACGGCACGACACGACACGGAAGTGGGATGGGGCACGAGTCACGACACGGTTCAAGCCAGGCATGGCACGGCACGACACGGGCACGCGGCACGGTACGGGCACAGAAGTGAGGGGGAACGACACGGGCTCGGGCCGCACGGCACGGAAGTTGGCCTGGCACGACACGGCACGGTCTTAGACGGGCACAGCACGGGCACAACATGGAAGTGGGATGGGGGTACGAGTCACGACACAACACGATACGGTTCTAGCCAGGCACGGCACGACACGAGGCATGGAAAAACAAAAAAAAAAGTTATTAAATAAACAAGTGATTTCAAATTATAGTTTACTTTTTTTTTTCTGTATTTTTTGATAATCCAATAATTTATTAATCTTTTCCTTTTATTTAAGTAAAATAAGCTAATAAAATATTTTATATGATTAATAAATTTTGAATCAAAATTCAAACATGATAATATACCAATTACTACACATATACTCATATACATTGCGTTTTATCTAATAAAGATTTTTTTTTAAAAATACATAGACAATAAATAAGAAAAAAAAACTAATTTTAAAAAAAAATTTGGTTTTAAAAAAATTATCTCTATGGGGTTCCAACCCAAGTCCTTTGGGACTTGACATACATCTCAAACCACCAAGGCCAAAAATCTTTTTGTGCTTATAATTAGAACAAGTAAAATATATTATATAATTCTATTCTATAAAAAAAAAACGGGCTTCTTGTACGCTAGCCACACAATTGCGACACAAGTATGATGATTCATACCGTTCATTTTGTTGTTCTTGGTGTTTTAATCACTCTTGCAAATTTTCGGGTCTATCGGGTTTTGGAAGCCCTTTCATCGGGACGTAGATTTATTAATAGAAATTTTTTTGTTATGTGCGATCAAGTATATAACGATAACCAATTTACTTCATTTTTTGAATGAATGAAATAATCACTCCCACATAAAAGGTAGACGGTTCTGATTTTCAAAAAACAACTCGGGCGGCCCTCAAGTGGTGCATTATAGGACTTTAACGCCTTTGGAAGCACCGAATGTGTTCTGATCATGTGGTTTTCGACATCCGATTATCGCCTATTTAGGGGAGAATGATAAATTTGATAAGATCTTAAATCGGTTTAGATCGAACATTCGAAAAAATGAGTCTACAGCTACCTTTCAAATCTATACATCCAACTTATTTTGTTCTAAACTAATGTATTCCACTATAGTCCGATATACGCTAGACACACGATTGCAACACAAAGTATGACGATCTATACCGTTCATTTTGTTGTTTTTGGTGTTTTAATCACTCTCACAAAATTTCAGGTCTATCGGATTTTGGAAGCCCTTTCATCGGGACGTAGATTCATTAATAGGAAATTTTTTATTATGTGCGATCAAGTATATAATGATAACCAATTTATTTTATTTTTTGCATGAATGATATAATCACTCCCACATAAAAAGGTAGACGGTTCCGATTTTCAAAAAACAACTCGGGCGGTCCTCAAGTGATGCATTATAGGACTTTACGAGATTTTTTCTTTATTGAGTGCATATAGATTATGGTGTGACTGTTGCACATGATCACGCACTAGTATAAATAGAAAGAGATGAGAGGCGATAACCCTAGCAGGCTAGCAGCCCACTCTCTTCTCTCGGTATCTCTCACTCTCATCTCAACGTCTCTCTCTCTCTCAAGTTGAGCCACTCAACTCCCCATTTTCCTTCAGCTTTGCATCATTCATCATCTCTTGCAGTACTACCAGGTACCCATTTCGAACAATTTTTTGCATAATTACGAGAGGTTTATCTTTTTCGCATCTCTCCATATCATCTTCTCCAATACGTTTGGTTGCTTACCCACTGTCCATGGCCAAAAAATTAGTGGATACAAGGAAGGAAAGGCCGCTGGAATGGCTTCTTTGCAACACACAAGTATCAATACCACAGTTTTATGCAAAAAAGGGGCGATTTCCGTAGTGGGTGTTTCGGCTCTTCCGTCGTCACTACCGAGGTTCAGAACCATTGTGGGTTTCGCGAGAGGTAAAGTTGATAGTTCTTAGTGGAGATTTTTATACATCATGAATTGGAATTTGGTTTCGTTCTAGTTAGGGCTGATAAACGACCCAGGTTACTCGAGTTCGAGCTTGTGCTTGTTTCTTAAAAGCTCGTTCAAGATCAGTTTGGTACATAGATAAAGCAAGCTTGAACATTTTTCTAAAGCTCATTTAAGCTTTCATAGCAAGCTCAAAAAAGCTACTACTCGGCTCCTTTGGCTTGTGATGTATAAAAAATTTCCGAGATACTCGAGATCGTCTATGGCTCGATAAAGCTCGTTCGAGATTGGCTCATCACATAAACAAGCATAAACTTGAACATGTTTTGAAGCTCGTTAAGTTTCAAATCAAACTCGAACAATTAACTGTTCGACTTGTTTATGACCCCCAATCCCAGTGAAATGATGTGTATATCTAAATCTGCTCGTTGGGATCTATTCTGTGAATATTCTCTGTGGGATTTGGCACTTAGTGTATTTTTGTTTTGTTTTATAATGTTGGAGTAATCTAATTTGCTTATTAGGTACTGCATTTCAATTAAACTCCCCGTAAGTTGTTTAATGTTTACTGCTTGCTCTTGTATCACTTTGCGCAACTCTGTTCTATGGCTCAATTTATGCAGTGCACAATGGCAATCAGTATCTAAACGTTATCAGACTTGATTCAGAATTGCCATTGTTCTATACTTTTTCATCAGCAGTGTTTCTCTTTGTTAGAAGTTGAGATGGGTTTTCAACTTTTCGTGTATACATGTAGGAGAAGAGTTGGTTGGTATTAGGAACTTCACATCCATCCCCAACCCTCAAGATTGAAAAAAGAAAAACAAAGATAAAGGAGGAAAAAGAAGGAAGATGGTTGTCAACCTTTGAATGAAAGTATAGTTATAGATGCCAGTTTAAGGTTTTGGCCGTAATCAGGATGGCCAAAAAAATTGGGGCAATCATTTACATCGAAAGCTTAGATGATGAGAACCAGCTTAACATTGCCAATGGCCTTCTGTCCTAAAAGAATTTCCCTTGGGTGTTGGATTTGAGATTAAAAGCTTACACTTCCTGCAATTATCTAACATCTAGTGCCAAAGATCATTACATTTCAGCGCCTCAATCAAACTTGATCACATCTTGAAAACCTACTATTTTACACTCCTTTAAATGATAGTACAGTAAGGGAACTGAACTAGAAATTTGAATAGCCATAAATGTCGCAGTAAAACCACTAGAATCACGTCGATAAAAAAAAACCCCACTAGAATCACAACCTGCCAACATTAGGGGTGTCAAACGGGCCTGGTCGGCACGGGCACGGGCACGAGCACGACACGTTTCAAGGCGGCACAGCACGGCACGACATGTTTCAAGGCGGCACGGCACGCCACAGGCACGGTCTAATCCTGGCACGACACGGCATGACACACGATTAAGTAAACGGGCCGGCACGACACGATTCAAAAAAGCACGGCACGACATGACACGATAACCGTCACGGGTTATCGTTAATGATTGTAAGTCTCCTTTGTTAATAGCTTACATATGGATTTTGGCACAAAGTCTGGAAGCTTATCATGATGGATTTAATGAAACTACTTAAGAGTACTTTGCAAGTCTCCTTTGTTAATGATTGTAATTATCCAAGGATCCAAACATATATATCTCTTCTACCTCAACTCCATCCATCACTCTAGTTTTACAAGCGGCCCCGACACAATGGTAACGGTACTCCAACGTGACCTAGAGGTCACGGGTTCCAGTCGCGGAAACAACTTTTGTGAAGGAGCCTCGTACATTGGGTAGCCTTTTTATGCTAGTTTCACAAGCCTGTCTCTAAACTTCTTACATTTTTGTTGACACTGAATACAAAACACCTTCATTCCAGATTCAAATTTATAGAAATGGAGCTTTATAGGTTCATTGACCATGAATGTTGCACAAAGCAAAGAGATAACCACCTAGATGCAAACCCTAAGGGTAAACATTATAATTTGCTAAAAGAAAAAATAACTGCACATGTTTCTTCTATTTGCAAACAAACCCTTAGCTATAAATTGCTTAAAATTGTTGACTGCATTATACTCAATTAAATAATCAACTTGGGCCATAGGTTTTAAGTACCTTCATAACGTGAATCCCCAGCGCATCTAGGGCTCCTTAAACTCAAAACACGCACCGTAGACGGGCTCTTTGAATTGGCACTAATAGAACTGGACCATAAACAAAGATTTGTGAGGAAAAATAGAACATAAATTCATAATGAAGAAACAGAATCCAACAATATTTCCTGCATCGACACCGGAGTGTCCCAAAACATCACATCAGTCTCAACTAAATAATTTTTTTTTCCACACATGGTACAATCGTCAGGTTGATCATCTACGTAGTTAATGGTTTTTAGGGAAAATTGTCAAATGGAGTTAAAAGGTTTTCTACGTTGTGAAACTTACCTGCATGGGGATTGAACATTCATGACGGGGCTTGTCGGTGCAAGTGTAGATGTTATTGGTAGCATTGGAAATGCAAGTTCACTTATGCCAAGCTAGGAGTTTTGTTCCAGATAATCTATTTATGCCTCATGACATGAATGGGACAGAGGATTTGAGTTTGACAGTTGACTACAATTACCAACTTGCTTTTTTAGAATAATTTTGTCTTCATGTTTAACTCCCATCCTTCGGTGGACCTTCGATAGGGGCCAAGTTTATTGTTATGCATCTATTTGGAAAATTTCTAAGAGAATGAATTAACTCCTATAGGCTATAGCTATGGTCCTGTTACGGTGTTACCCTTGTAAGAATCCTAGGGCGGTGAAATCCCGCATCCATTGGCGTTCAACAGTTGGGATAAATCCTATAATCTAGTTTCCATCTAAATGCTATTTTCTTTTCCTTTTTCCCTCCGAAATTCCAGCATCATGCGTAGATATAAACACGTGAAATTAAAACAAGTTATATGCTAGGGTTTGAGAGGAGAAGGTAGGCCATGAAATTTTGAAGAGAGAGGGAGAGATAAAACCTATATAAGGGTAGCGTAGGAATAGAGTGCCGTTACACCGATAGAGGCGGAGGTTGCGGTGATTGGGAGCAGTGGCTCGCAACTCCTCACTATGCAGGTGCTCTGGGTAGAAGAGGGAGGAGAGAGAAATCTTCTCATACAGCCCCTTTGGCTTGAGTCAAGAGAAAATAAAAGAAAGGGTTTGGGTTTCTAGCTAAATCACTCATTTGGTTTAACTATTTTGGTGAGAAATGGAGAAAAAAGTATAAAATAAAATATTTTAATTGGCTACTCGCATTTCTCACCCAATCTCATAAAAAATGGTGAGATTTTTTGAAAAATGATAGATTTTGTGAGAAAGGGCTCCCCTTTCTTATCACACTCGTTCTCACCATCCAAAGGGGTTGGTAAGACTTTGGGCTATTGTACGACAAGTTATGAGAGAAGGTTCATTATTCGCTATGGGCTCTAACTCCAGCCCAACAATATCTAATGGGCTGTATGGGCTGTGCTTCATTTTTTTGGCCGAAATGGTAGGAGTTATATATCAGAAAACATAGCCAAATACATCAAAGTTAGATATCGTCTCAAGGGGAGAGTAAATAACCTAGAAAATTACATTGGGGTCTAGAAAATCTAGACTTAATTCCCTATAATAGAGAAAAAGTGCATCCTAAAACCCCTATGAAAGTGCCTAAATCTAAATCCTATGGTTCTATGAAAGCACCTAAACCAAAACCATAGGGTATCTTAAATCCTAGGGTACCCTAAAACCCTAGGGCACTTCTATTAATGGTAAATGCATTTTTATAAAAGTGGACCTAGTGGTAATAAAGTATTCCATCTCTCCTTAATGTAATTAAGTTTCATTTTTCTGTACTTGGGGGTAAAAATCTCTTCTTTTTTTTTTAATTGGCAAAACATATGAACCGCCCACACGCAATCCAATTTCAATATTTCATCAACAAAACCATGATCGAATTAATTTGAAGGCGATGAAAATTAATGCACGACCAAATTTGAACTTCAAATTATCACAAATTAACAACAATGCTACAATCATATACAAACACTTACAAACACACACTCACAAAGAGAGTGGGCCTCCAGTGTGCACAAATTAAACCTTAACGGTAGCAGAAGTTAATTGCAATCGGTCTCTAATTTTGTGTGGGGTTTCTGGTGGTGTTCTTTTGGTTGTCTTTCCCGCAATTGAGGATTTGTGTTGCTCTCTCTATTTGGAGGTCGGTCATGGCCGATTAGCTGACAAAGCCTAGTTGCGAGGCTCTCTTTAGTGGGTGATCTTGGGTAGCTGGGCCTCTTGTTTGGTTATTTAGGGCTATTGACGGGCCAGTCCACTTTCGTGGACCTTAGATATTATTGGGCTGGAGTTAGAGCCCGTAGCGAATAATGAAACTTCTCTCATAACTTGTCGTACAATAGCCCAAAGTCTTAACAACCCCTTTGGATGGTGAGAACGAGTGAGATAAGAAAGGGGAGCCCTTTCTCACATAATCTGTCATTTTTCACAAAATCTCACCATTTTTGATGAGATTGGGTGAAAAAGGCGGGTAGCCAATTAAAATATTTTATTTTATACTTTTTTCTTCATTTCTCACCAAAATAGTAACCAAATGAGTGATTTAGCTAGAAACCAAAACTCTTTCTTTTATTTTCTCTTGACTCAAGCCAAAGGGGCTGTATGAGAAGATTTCTCTCTCCTCCCTCTCTCTTCTACCCAGAACACCTGCATAGAGAGGAGTTGCGAGCCACTGCTCCCAATCACTGCAACCTCCGCCTCTATCGGTGTAACGGCACTCTATTCCTACGCTACCCTTATTTAGGTTTTATCTCTCCCTCTCTCTCTTCAAAATTTCATGGCCTGCCTTCTCCTCTCAAACCCTAGCCTTTCCTCGCCAAAAACTGTAAGTCTCCCTCTCTCTCTCTGAATTTTCATTACTCGATGGGGATTGTTGGAAACCAATTCAAGTTGATGAAATATATGCATATAACTTGTTTTAATTTCACGTGTTTATATCTACGCATGATGTTGGAATTTCGGAGGGAAAAAAGGAAAAGAAAATAGCATTTAGATGGAAACTGGATTATAGGATTTATCCCAACTGTTGAACGCCAATGGATGCGGGATTTCACCGCCCTAGGATTCTTACAAGGGTAACACCGTAACAAGACCATAGCTATAGCCTATAGGAGTTAATTCATTCTCTTAGAAATTTTCCAAATAGATGCATAACAATAAACTTGGCCCCTATCGAAGGTCCACCGAAGGATGGGAGTTAAACATGAAGACAAATCTTTTTTCTTTCCATTGTAATCAGTGGGGCCTCTTTTATTGTAAATGCCGAAGACAAATCTTCACAATTATGGGTCGGTCCACAGGTTGCCAAATTACAATTCCCATACTTTACTGATTAGCCATGAAGCTGAATCATATTGTCATTCTCCGCATTTTAGCTCCAAATATTATCCAACGGCTCTGCGGGTCCTGAAACAAGGGAAACGGATATCAAACTCCAAATTATAAAATAAACGGACATAACAAGAGTAAATTAGGGGGCGTAAATGGGTGGCGTAAATGGGTACATTTACGCACCTATCACATCCCCCAACTTACACTTTGCTAGTCCCTAGCAAAGAAAAGATAAACAATAAGATAAAACAACTGACTAAGGGATAGATCTTTTAAACCCCCGAGTGGCCCCGGTAGGATGAGTGAAGTCTCGTGAGGGTTTTCAGTAGTGATCACCCACAAAACACCGTGAATCCTTTCCACCTGGAACCCAAAAATTGTCATACAACTCACTAGTCCATCAAGTAAAGAATGTGCAGCTACCACAAAGATATAAGAAGGCACAAATAGTTCCAAACGCTATCAAGTCAAGAAATAAACGATGGCACCTAGGCTTAGCGTGTGTGTGATATGGGACAATCGTCAGGTTGATCATCTACGTAGTTAATGGTTTGGTTGCAAATAGAAGAAACATGTGCAGTTATTTTTTCTTTTAGCAAATTATAATGTTTACCCTTAGGGTTTGCATCTAGGTGGTTATCTCTTTGCTTTGTGCAACATTCATGGTCAATGAACCTATAAAGCTCCATTTCTATAAATTTGAATTTGGAATGAAGGTGTTTTGTATTCAGTGTCAACAAAAATGTAAGAAGTTTAGAGACAGGCTTGTGAAACTAGCATAAAAAGGCTACCCAATGTACGAGGCTCCTTCACAAAGGTTGTTTCCGCGACTGGAACCCGTGACCTCTAGGTCACGTTGGAGTACCGTTACCGTTGTGCCGGGGCTGCTTGTGAAACTAGAGTGATGGATGGAGTTGAGGTAGAAGAGATATATATGTTTGGATCCTTGGATAATTACAATCATTAACAATGGAGACTTGCAAAGTACTCTTTAAGTAGTTTCATTAAATCCATCATGATAAGCTTCCAGACTTTGTGCTAAAATCCATATGTAAGCTATTAAATTTGAAGTTTGAGTTGTTCGCGTGGAATAATAATGTCAAATCCTTTAATGCCCCAAGCAGACCACTGGCCTAGTGCCTTGATTTTGATCCACAAGCCACACCACATGGCCCAAAAGCTTAAGCCCAAGGTACTAGTTACCCACAAGGTTTGTTATATGCCCAAGATCATCCATGTAGACTTCCGATGTGGGACGGGGTGTTACAATCTCCCCAACTCTATAACCTCGCGAGGGCGTTGAGCACTATAATCACCAATACAAATCAAACCAACAACCAAACTCCAAGGCCCACATGGTCGTGTACACGGATAGCTAACGCCCCAAGCGGACCACTAGCCTAATACCTCGATTTTGATCCACAAGCCACACCACATGGCCCAAAAGCTTAAGCCCAAGGTACTAGTAGTAGCCCACAAGGTTTGTTATATGCCCAAGATCATCTATCTAGACTTCCGATGTGGGACGAGGTGTTACAAATCCCTTCAGTTAGAATTCGCATCTAGTCAAACAGAGAGTAAGGGAGTTTGGATGTTGTTTTCGTGTTTATGCCCATCCTTTGTACGTAGATTTTTCTATTTGTTTTAGTCAATTGGAATAGCCTTCACCCATGGAACCTTCCTGTACTATCTTTAGGGAACTGGGAAATGTTTTCAAGCCAACTTGAACAAGTGGCCATCCTTCATTTAGGCCGAATGTGGAATTATGTAACTCAGCAGAGGCAACGGGAGGAAAAGAAACAAGACTAAATTGAAAGGAATCCCTGCTGTATAAGTCTTGTTTCTTTTCCTCCCGTTTCAAGTTTCTCATGCCTGAGCAAAACTCCTTTCAATCTTGATATTGGAAGATAAAATTCGTCCAGTTATTGTTATTAAGTTGCACTGCAAAAAGTAAAGCATCAGTACTACAAGAGACTGTTCAAGAGTCGGAGTCAAATCAAGTGGTCATAAACCTGTGGTACAAGCAATATAGCTTGTGTCCTGTAACACTAGGGGGTTAAAATGTGTAAAAGCTTCTTGCGTATCTTAACCATTGGCCAACTGCCAAAATTTGTAATTGCAGGTGCAAGTCTGTCCGAAAGACGTGCTTTTCTTGTTAGATCTACTAAAAAAAACTACTATATTCTCCACAATTCGTTCTTGTTTCTCTATGTTCCTAGGTTTTTCCTCTCGACTTATTTGTGATTTCCCTTAAGGTGGATAGAATTTACTTTTGTTCTTATTTCACGTTTTAAGTTGGGATTGATGCTCCTATTTCAAGGTTACGGACACACTTAACTTGTTAATCATGTACAACAATATATATATACCAAACGCGCCCTTTAAGACTGCCAGACTGGTGATGTGGAGGGAGTTTTCCCTTAATTTTCATGGGTATATTAATATGAAACGTAGGTCCTGTCAGTATGAGTATTGAGTAGGCGACCCGTTGAAATTACAAAAATTCATGTGTGCTGAAAGTTGAATGCACTACTTAATCTTTAGTTTTCATTCCCATGATGGAGCACACCACCTCTTTTTTTCCAATCCAAGGATAAACAACTTAGAAGTGCTTGTTGCACTAGTTTCATCCTCTGTACTCATGCAAGAAACTTCTCATAAAAAATTGTCTCTCTCTCTCTCCCCTTTTCAGGGACACTTATAAAATTATAGCTAATTTGTGTCTCAGATATGATAATTTGATTTATGGATTGATGTTTAGGGGGACAAAATTTTGTCCCAGTTCTAATGTTTTGCGTCTTCTGTTTGTGGGCCAGTTCAAGTTTGGTTTGACCAATGGATCCAAAACTGGGTTAAATTTATTTTCTAACAGCAAATAGTGTATCTTTTCTTCACCTTCTCTTTGTAAGAGATTCTGAATCTTTGCCTTACTAGGCCTCAAGTTTGAATCTAGTAGTAATTATGTTTGGAAGCATCAATAGATATTGACATTAAGAATTACGATATACACTTCGATACTGCTGGAATTAATCAATAATATATGTGTATCAATAAATCTTTCTGGAAGATGGCGACAACAAATGAATAAGTAGTTTGTATTGGACATTTACCCCTTCCAACCAAAGTGGAGGTCCAGCTCTGAAGGTTTAGTCGGGATCGGGATTGGGTTACGTTTCTCACATATCAGGGATGTAAATGTCTTTTGTAGAAACTTTATATCCATCTCAAAACCAATTGGCAATGAGTGGAGATGTCCCAAATGTTATTAAGTGATCACCCATTCCACTCCCAAGCAATGTGGGACTCTATTTCCTTAACATCTCCCCTCACGTGCAGCCGCGTTTGAGGTCTGTCACGTGTGGCCACTTTTGGGTCCTATCATCGTGCAGCCTTTTTGTTGGTCTGTTAACGTGGGGTGTGGATTATGAATTTTTTTTTTAAATGTGGAGTGGAACGGGCCCCGCTCTGATACCATGTTAGATTTTTTGGAGGGTTCCAATCTAAAACCAATTGGCCATAGGTGGAGTAGCCTCTAGAATTTATTAATCAAACTTGGGTGGCTTAGATAACAAAACTCGAGCGATAGAGATGACAGAGACTTTCCCACGCGAGGTGAGGCCACCCAAGACTTAGCTCTGATACCATGTAGAAACTTTATATCCATCTCAAAACCAATTGGCAATGAGTGGAGAGGTCCCAAATGTTATTAAGTGATCACCCATTCCACTCCCAAGCAATGTGGGACTCTATTTCCTTGACATCTTTTTTTTTTTTTTCCTTCATTTTTCTGCACAATAGCAAGTATTGTGAATGTTAATGATTTAATTCTGTACTTTCTCAGTTTCTCAGATTCTTTCCAACTCTTCAGAGAATGTGAAATCCAATGTTTTTGTTAGTGCATCCAAAAGCTCAGTATGCAACTTTCGTTGGATCTTTTTGAGCAATTCTGATTTGTACTCGTTGCCACTAGTCTATGTAGCATGGATACGGACATATGTTTTTAAGCTTATGCAACATATGCAACTGACACTTCGAGCATATGTTTTGACATCATTGCCGAATACATGGAAAGTTGAACTGTTCATGTTTCACATCCAATTTTAATCTCCAATGTAGGCAATACTCCAACATTCCCTCGAATAAATGTTCAGGACCCATACAGACGGCTTGGTGTAAGCAGAGATGCTTCTGAAAAAGAAATTTGGAGTTCCCGGAACTTTCTTTTAGCTCAATATGCTCCACATGAAAGAAGTGCAGAATCAATAGAGTTGGCTTTTGAAAAGTTACTGATGGATAGTTTCATACGCACGAAGAAAAGAAAAATCAACTTGAAAAGCATGTTAAAAAAGCAAGTACAGGAGTCTCCACCTTGGTTCAAGAACTTGCTCGGATTTGTGGAAGTTCCTCCTACCGTGATTATTCTCAGAAGATTGTTCCTCTTTGCATTCATCGCTGGCTGGAGTATCATGAATTCTGCCGAAACTGGACCCGCTTTCCAGGTTATTTTTACACTACTGTTCTATGTCAATTTGTCATTTCTTGGTAGCCAACTAAGTGGACATCAGGCATCAGCCCTTTTTACTTTCCATTGCTCGTTCAGTCAGAACTAGAAAAGTTCAAAGGATGGTTTCAAAAACCCTGAAGTTGATGAAATAGAGATGGTTGTCACTGAACTTCTAATATCTGTTCATCGATGACATGGCCATATTGTTGAATAAAACTCCAATATTACATTGAAATGCAATCGCTCCTGGAATGCTCACAATTCCAGAAACTAGAAATCTCTATTCGATGACCATAAAAAGATCAAAGTGAGATGCCCAGTAATGATTGTAATATAGGTTGAGGCATTAACATTGAGTCGATTGTACATTTGTCTGTTTCGGAATATTGAAGTCTGTTGTAGGATGATAAATACCATACTGACCTTCCTTTGATCTCAGCAGTTACGCAAGGAATTAAACTTTCAGCGTTTATGTGCTTGTAAATTATTATTTGGCCTTTGCATTTTTCCCATCTGGAAACATTACGTGTTTCCTTCTACAGGTGGCCATTTCTTTGGGAGCTTGCATATACTTCCTCAATGGCAAGAAAAAGAGCCTAGCTAAAGCTTCCATGATCGGGTAATTTTGCTAAAAAAGATGGGTGTTTGTCTGCTTGTGTTTTTTCGCCTCCCTAGTTCTCCCCATCTAGTGCAGTTTACCAACCCTGTAATGCTCTGCCTTGCTATTTTTGTTAAATGGTTCATCTGGTTCATTGCAGATTAGGATTGCTTGTGGCTGGTTGGATTTGTGGTTCTTTCCTAGTTCCTGCAATCCCTGCGGCGCTGTTACATCCAAGTTGGACACTTGAACTTCTAACATCTCTGGTGGCTTATGTATTTCTGTTTCTTGGCTGTACTTTTCTTAAGTGAGAGCAGCCATGTTGTCTACCTTTTGTTTCTTCTTTCTGCAACAAAGTTGAAACTGGATAAACTTTATGCCATTTCCAAATATTTTTTTTTTGGCATCAAAGAACATCATTTATATATGAAAGAAAAGATTACAAGGATTTAACAAACGTAACCACAATACACAACTGTGTTATCGCCTAAGATAAAGAGCGCCGACGACATGCGAAGGCCAAGAGGCGCAAGGATAAGAACACAGTGTGATCATGCACGAGAAAAATAACAACCAACATAAAAGAATAAATAAAATAGACAACCCAAAAAACCACCGCCACGAGCCGCTTGAACACTCCTTGCCCTCGTGAACACACTCCACATCCATGAACGACCAAACCACTGGCCGGATCGCGCCCATTCATAACGGCGGCCGACTGTAGACACCCCAATCTGGGCTTTCAGATTAGTTTACTTACGGTATTTGATTCTCCAATGATGAACCGGATCAAGAACATCTTGGGAATGTTGAGTGTTTGAGCTTTGAGTGTTTGCAAAACCCTTGAACCTAATCTAGTCTTAAGCCACTTCCAAAAGCCAAAAACCTACTGACGTGCGCCAGGGCGCAACCATCATGCGCTCGAGTGCAACCATCGCGCGCCGGGGCGCACCGTTGCGCGACGGTCTGACTCCATCGTGCAATGGTCAAATTGCTAGGTGGTGGAAACAGTCAAAGCTTGACTGTTGACCATCGCGCGACAGACTGGCTCCATCGCGCGACGGTCCAAGCTGTCCCCATCACCTTTATCAGCTGGGCAGCTTAACCACCAAGTAACCCTCAGCCAGTCTCGTGGACTGGCTAAGCTCCTGTCTTTGCATCACCCAACCTTTCCAAATGATGAAATTTGGCCACCAAGCCATATGCTTCCATTTAAAGGGTTCAAAAATCCATACACCTTGGGTTTTTAAGTGTAATCAAGAAAGGTTACAAAATCCTACAACCATTTTCACACCTCAATCCACCTTGTTATTCAACTCAAACATCCATCATTCAATCTCAACCTCAATTCAAAGCTCAATCATCCGTTCAAACTCAATTTAGGTATAGCATACCTACTGTTTTCTGTTCTGATCCCTGAGGGGGGCTGGTAGGGTCAAGGTTGGTAATCAATACCAGTCCTGGCTCTAAAGCTGGCAAGGTTTCAAAAATCGTCTCAGTAGGAACCAGCGCACGACGGTCTCACTCTCGCGCGCGACACTCTGTTGCTGCGCGCGCTGGACCGCGTGGGGATTGGTTTCCTACTATTTTATGTCTTTTTTTGTTTATATAGATCACTTTGCAAGTATGATGAAAACCAGTTTACTGCTTTCCTTAGTATAAACTGTTAGTCTTAGTTCAATATGTGTTTCTGCTGTTATGGAGTACCCTTGGGATCATTCTGGACCTGTCCCAGAACCCAGGATGAGCAAAACCAAATACTGGAAGATTGACCCATACCCGCGCGCGCTGCACCCAAACCCGCGCGCGATGGTCAAATGGAGCGTTGACCAGCGCGACAGGGCGCACCCTCGCGCGACAGACGAACTTCCTCGCGCGACTGTTTGTCCCCGACTAGTGGCTAGCCTTGCATGGTTAACTTGGTTTTAGGCCTTTATTTTGTCCCAACACTGTTTATGGGGTGTATTGTTTATTTGTTGGGCTTTTCAGCCTTTAAACTGTATATTATAACTGCATAAATTGCTTGGTTTGTCCTGGGTGTGAACTGGTCCTTCTAAAGCCCAGAGGGTTTGAGAATAAGAGCTGTGGGCTTAAGCTTACTGGCGCGCGCAGGTCTTGTAGTGGCACGCGCAGGTATGATCAGCATGCACTGACTTGATTAGTGCATATTGGTTTCTTCTTGCGTACGACACTCCAAAACAGGGGCTTTCCAGTCTGTTTAAAACTCCCACATGAATCTGTTTTCATCCTATACTAACTGCTCATTCAAACACATCTTGCAAATCGTGTTACAGTTTTAAATCTCCGATTAACTGTTCTCCCGCTCTAACTGGCTAAAAATTGATTAATAAAAGAAGAATCGCAATGTTTTCAAAATGTCTAAGTAAAGACCGATCTCCGGATTGGGCGAGAGGGATGCCTTAAAACCCTTCCCCTCTCGTAACTTGGCTTCTGAACCCAGATATGGTTATGACGGACTGGTTCCTTCACTTTTTCAAATCAAATATCGCGGTAGGTGCTTTGAAATACGGTTCCTTGGGTGTCGGACCTTCAAATCCGAGTGGCGACTCTGTATTCCGAGCGCTTGCTTTTCCGCTCGCGCTCTCTCGATCCGAGGGCCTTGCCGTTGGAAAGGAATGAAATCCTTTTTAAGGGCATGCTGCCCACACCGACGCAGATTAGTTAGCCAAAGCGAGAAAACAAACACAACTAGAAAATTGCTCCACATCACAGCCGCACCTCAACAACCTGCAACAAACAAACAAACCCACTAGATATGCATGCAAAACAGAATTGATCGGATCGGTTGGGGAAGGGAAGACAGGAGAGGGGAAACCATATCCATTTGGCCGGGATTGTTTTCTTCCATTTCCTCCCTCGTTCTTTTGTTGTGTCATGGTGAGAGGATAGCTACATGGTTTTTTACTATTGTACCCTTAATATATGTCGAAATAGGCTACTACTAGTAAGTAATGAAATGCTTAATCGTGAATCTTTTGTTCTCGGGGATTTTGCTCTGTAACTTGGCTTATGGTAGTGTTACTGTGCATGAATAAATGGTCGATTTAGTGGACTCATGAGGTAGTTCTGGTTCGTGAGGGATATTGGTCCCATTATTCCCTAGATATGCAGGAACCATTGTTCCAGTTCATTCCTTTAGAAATTTCTACTCCAATTTTGTGAGCTAACGACGAAGATGCTCAAGTTCTCCTGGAACCCAACCAGTTCATTTTGATTTGGGACCCACATAAAACAGCTGATTGCCCCACGCAACCACCTCACTTCTCTCGTGCGCACCTACCTAACCTAAATGGCTACCTCCACTGACCTTAATCACTTGTGAACGCAGATTGAGATTGGATAGTCAACTGTAAAAAATACCTAATGTAGTAGGAGTAATAATATATAAAATGTGATACCAGTAATTTTTTTTTTACTAAAAATTAAGTATAAAAACTACATATACTCTCTCCGTCCCAAAATCTTTGTCCGGTCCGCAAAACGGAGTCTTAAAAATAATGTAATTTTTTTAAGAAAAAATTCAAAAAATTTTCACAAATTAATAGAACTCATTGATGTCTAGTAAGTTGTTAAAAAACTTTTGAATTTTTCTTGCAAAAATCGTACTATTTTTAAGACTCCGTTTTGCGGACCGGACAAAGATTTTGGGACGGAGGGAGTAATTCTGATCGATTTATCTAATTGTACTAAAAATGATCATTAATAAGTCTAAATGAATACAATCTTAAGCATTTCTGTCCATTTTAAAAACAAAAATAATATTACAAATAATAAAAGTGAACCCCCGAGAGTATGGTCTAGTGGTCAAGATCTGAGATTTTGGTTTTACTCCTCCTAAGGTATCATTAGAAAGTAGAAACTTCACAGGTGCTGTTAACTTTTTTGGGGGCAGTTAATTTCCAGTTTTGCTTCGACTTTAAATGTGCTCCTTGCAAGTGGACTGTGAAATTAGGCTCCTAAGATAAGTTGAGGTGCGCGTAAGTTGGCCCGGATGCTTGAGATATGTAAAAAAAAAAAAAAACAATTAAAGTGTCTAAAAATAATATTTTTTTAAAAAAAATCTTATTGAACGGGTGTTGAATTGTTAAAAAAAAATGTAAAAATGTCAGACGGCCCAACTTACGTAACTTAAATTTATTTATTTTTTAAAAATACTAAAATTTTTAATGATAAAAATTTCAACCGCCGGTCCGTCCTTGGTCTTAACGTCCCTCCAACCACCACCCCTCGGCGGACTTTCCCATACTAAATTAGTACTCGTACCAATTAACAACCCCCCCCCCCCCTCTCTCTCTCTCTCTCTCTCTCTCTCTACATGTACCAAAAACCTTCCTCCTTTCTAAAACCCCCTTCTCTCTCTCTCTCTGTCTCTCTCAGCCCAACCAAAGAAACACTAAAAATGGCCATGGCCCCCGCGTCACTCTCAAAACCCTTCATCTCCTCCAAACCCCAATCATTTCCATCACCCACGCCTCCACGTTTCTCACTCAAGTACCGCCCCTTGACCGTCCGCAACTCCGTCGCCACCTCGGCCCCGGTGTCCGTGGCGGTGTCGAGGGAACACAAGGTGAAGTCGGTGAAAGCGAGGCAGATCATCGACAGCCGGGGGAATCCGACGGTGGAGGTTGATCTGGTGACCGACGATCTGTTCCGATCCGCGGTTCCCAGCGGGGCCTCCACGGGGATCTACGAGGCGTTGGAGCTCAGGGACGGGGACAAGAGCGTTTATGGAGGTAAAGGAGTTCTCAATGCTGTCAAAAATATCAATGAGATCTTGGGCCCTAAGCTCGTCGGCGTAGATGTCAGGTTATTCCTTTGAATCCTTCTGTTTGATTATTTGTGTGTACGTGTGCATGTAAGGACAGTTAATTCAATTTGATTGCTGGAAAACTGAGGGTAGGAGGAGAAATGTTGTTTTTGAATTACGTGTTTGTTCATGTGGAAACTGTAGAGGACAATACTAACAATTAGACTTTCGTTTCGGCTTAATAATCGGGAAGATTTTTTTTATTAAAAAAAGTTTCGGTTGTGCTAGTTTTGCGTTAATTTGTTATGGATTATTAGCTCGTCTCGACGGGAGAAATTAAAAGGTAAAAATGTACAACAAAACTTTTTAGAATTTAGAATAAAGACAAAAATAATTCAAAAAATCGGTTTGTTTTGGATTATTAGTTTGTCTCGACGAGAGGAATTTAAAAAGTAAAAAAAGTATAACAAAAACTTTTAGAATTTTGAAATAAAGAAAAAATAATTCAAAAAAATCTTTCTGTTTTGGGTTATTTTTGTCTTTAGTGAATTTTTTTTTTATAGTATTTTGATCGTAGCTATTTAATTTTGACAAGTAAAGACAAAAAATTAATCTTTTGGACTATTAAGCCAAAACACCTCTCACAATTTAGTTTGCATATGAGGAGTTGAGTCGGATTAGGGGTTGTTTTAGCTTAGTTTTAAAGCCAAGAAACTTCAAAATGTGTTCAACCATGGTTTGTTTGTCAGTCGAGCTCGAGTCAATGATCTCAAACTCGAGCCGATTTCGAGTCGAGTTTATGTGAACATGATTTTTCGAACACTATAAAGCAATAAGCATATCGAGCCTGAGTAGTGGGTTGTTGAAGCTTAGTATGGTAACTTGATTTGTTTATGTAATAATAACAAGCTTTTAACAGGCTGAATGCAAGTTGAATCGAGTAGCTTAGGTCATTTTTTGTTTACAATGAAGCTTCTTACATGGTCATTGCACTTGTTTTTCTTCGCTAATGCTGACATTTGTTTTTTTCATTTGTGCAAAATGTAAAGGAATCAAGCTGAAGTTGATTCACTAATGCTCGAGATTGATGGAACTCCAAATAAATCAAAGCTTGGGGCTAATGCGATTCTAGGAGTGTCTCTAAGCGTGTGTAGGGCGGGTGCAGGAGCGAAGGGAATTCCTCTTTACAAGCACATACAGGAAATATCAAGTACTAAGGAGCTTGTTATGCCAGTTCCTGCTTTCAATGTGATAAATGGTGGCAGCCATGCTGGAAACAGTCTTGCCATGCAAGAGTTCATGATATTACCTGTAGGAGCAACCTCATTTGCAGAGGCTCTCTGCATGGGTAGCGAAGGTAAGAAACTAATTCTCTTCTTAGTGTAGTTCATAAATCCAAAGATAATAGTTGAAATTACATTTATTGGGAGCCATGGGGTACTTGTATATGGTCAAAGTCCACTTTGACCCTTTGTGGTTTGGATCATACACCCCCTATGGTTTAAAAGTGTGCACGTAACACTCCTGTGGTTTGTGAAGTGTGCACATAACACCCAATTCCATCCATAATAATTTCAAGTGTGACAAGACGTGCACTAAAAGTCCGATATGCCTTCATCTTTTCCATTGATTCTTCTTCTTCCTTGATACTAACCAATTCACCCCCTGTACTAAAAATTGGATCTTAACCGTTGATATCGTTGAGTTTGATGAGTACTACATCCATACCAAAATTTTAGTCGATCAAAAAATGAAAACCTCATGGTTGAATTGAAATTATTGGGAAGTAAATTTTCAAATTTAAATTTATCATTCATTTTAACAATTATTAGATCACTGAGTTATTAATGTTTGATCAAGTTGATTTTTTAAAAGAGATGCTCTATTCTATGATTAGTACTTTATGAACGCCTCGGATTAGATTTTGGTTAGATTCAAGAGGCGTGTGAGATATACTTCCATTAAAATAGATGGAATTGGGTATTATGTGCACACTTCACAAACCACAGGGGTGTTATGTACACACTTTTAAGCTATAGGGGTATATCTGCACATGACCCAAACCACAGGGGGTCAAAGTGGACTTTGCCCTTTGTATAACTAAGTAATCTTGTTGCATCTCTCAAATATCCAACGGTCATGGGTAATTGAAGTGGCTTCCTAGCTATTTATCAAAACTAGTTGCAGTAAAGAGTAGTTGTAAACGAAGCATATAATAAAGGGCCTTCCTTGTGATTAAATAATGCTTCGCATGTCAATCATTAACAGTCATTAGAGCTTAAAAAGATCGACAATCATTTTAGTTTTTCCAAAACAGTTTATCACATGCTGAAGGGAATTATCAAAGCAAAATATGGACAAGACGCATGCAATGTTGGAGATGAAGGTGGATTTGCACCTAATGTTCAGGATAATAGGGAAGGATTGGTGTTGCTCATAGATGCGATTGAAAAGGCTGGTTACACTGGAAAGGTAGGGGCATGAATCTTAATGGCGTGTTATTATCCTTTATAACAGTCGTTAACTAAAAAGAACGGTACAGGTCAAGATAGGAATGGATGTGGCAGCGTCAGAGTTCTTGACCAAGGATGGCAAATATGACCTCAATTTCAAGAAACAACCAAATGATGGAGCTCATGTTCTCTCAGCTCAGAGCCTCTGCGAACTGTACCAGCAATTTGTCAATGATTTCCCTATAGTTTCTATTGAAGATCCCTTTGACCAGGATGATTGGAGTTCATGGACTTCGCTACAGTCTTCAGTTGATATCCAGCTTGTAGGTGATGACTTGTTGGTGACAAATCCAACAAGAATAGCTGAAGCCATTCAGAAGAAGGCTTGCAATGGTTTACTCTTGAAGGCAAGCATTTATACCTAAACAAAGTTCTCATGTTTTTATTTAGCTTTGAAGATACAAGGCTTCTTGATGGACAAGTGGCAATAATATATGTTAGGATTTGGTTTGTTCTGGTTTTTTCCTTTTTTATCTTCTTTTCCACAAAAGCTTTCCTGTCTAAGCTGATCAACTTTGCCCTCCATACGTAGTTTTACTCAAAATCAAACTATGTTTATTTTTCCTTCCAAATCTTAATTTCTTATTACAGAATCTAGATTGTCAGTCATTCTGAAACTTGATGGTTCTTTCCTCGTCATCTCCTGACTGTCTTAACTTTATCCGTTTCCGCAAATGTTATGAATTTGTATAGGTGCATTCCCTTTCTTGTCCACAGTCATTAGTTGCTAGTTCTATGTAGACCTAGATAATGTTAGCCTTATGACCCTCATCCATGTGGTTGGTTATTTGGATTGTTCTAATTCTCTAGACCAAATATTTATCCCCATTCGAAAAGGAGAAGTCGAACACGGCAGAACTTGGATTGCTTCACTATGTTTATGTGATTGTTATAGTTTGTAAATGCGCAGACATAATAGATACATTGAACTTTCAAACAAATTCTAAGTAGTGGAAAGCAAGAAATAATGTTACTTGGTACTTTATGCACACATATTTGAACAAAAGTAAGAACTTCTTTGCATAAATACACTTGGGACAGTGAATTAGGGGTTTAGACGTTTAGTGCATGTTCACACAGTTAAAATTGCCTTCTTTTTTAATTTTTTTAAAATATTTTACTTGCATAGGGTATATGGTTTGGGGACGTTACCTTTACAGGGAACTGAAATCATAGAACATATAATTCATGCCAAGGGAAAATATCACTTTGTTAAGACAAAAGGTGTTTTTCCATATTTGACTCTAATTGGTGCATCGGTCATTAGCAAATTTATCAATTGCAGGTTAACCAGATTGGCACAGTAACTGAATCTATTCGAGCAGCTCTTGACTCAAAGGCTGCAGGATGGGGTGTAATGGTCAGCCACCGAAGTGGTGAAACAGAAGATAACTTCATTGCTGATCTTTCTGTTGGCTTGGCCAGTGGGCAGGTTTCATCACCTTTACCTTTAATTCTGTTCTATGACCATGGAGTTGAGTATAGATTCAGCTAACCAGTTGTGTTTTTTTCCATGCAGATCAAAACAGGAGCTCCTTGCCGAAGTGAGCGGTTAGCCAAGTATAATCAGGTGAAATGGGTGTTTCTGTTAGTCTTTTCTTTTCCTATATCAGGGTTTTTGGCGGTTAGTCAAGTATAATCCAGGTGAAATGGGTATTTCTGTTAGTCTTTTCTTTTCCTATATCAAAGTTTTGTCTCTCTCTCTCTCTCTCTCGTGATGAAGTATCTGTGAGCCTAAAACAATGCATTTCCTATATAATTAGAGCTAAAATAAAAGCCAAGGGATTGTAAGTGATTTTCGGTTTCGACAAAGTACTATATAGTTGGTCTAGTTGAGTGAGCGTGGTTTATACTCGGGATCTCAGTTAAAATGTCTGCTTGGTTGAATGCTCTCTTAATAACAAATATTTAAATCATGGACATCTCTTTTTTTTCTTGGGAGAACTAAGAACCGTTGCAAGTAGATTTGAATAGTTGTAGCATACAACAACTCGTGAGGAGACTTGGATTTTGGTACTCTTGGAATGGAAATAACATGCGAGGTAAAAGCTTATAATGTATTAGAAAGTAGGTTTAAAATTGAATATCAAAGTCGTGTGCTTAGGATTATGGTCATAGTGTAGAGTATGCTCTTTGGCCTTTAACTGGCTTTAAAGGGATTATTGTTGAATCTTCTTGACAACAATTAGGTAACAGGGATGTCATTTGTTTCCTAACTCAGGCATTTCTGTTTTCTCTTTTGCTACAGCTTCTTCGCATTGAAGAGGAACTCGGAGATGTTCGTTATGCCGGTGTAGATTTCAGGTCTCCTTAATCAATTACACAGCAAATTCAATCTTTTTTATTGGGAATAAATTACCTGGGTTGAGTAAGGCTAGGTCTTGGAAAATCTACAGGAGTCTATTCGGCTTATTCATCCTAATAGTTGGTAATCAGTGAGGCATTAGAAGCTTTCTGGTTTTCTGGTTGTCAGTTGTTGTCATTGAAGCACCGGCACCACTATCTTGCCTAGCAGCATACCTTAGTTAGGTTTCTGAAAAAAGCAGAGACAAAAAGTGACAAAGGAAAGACCAAAATGGATTAAATGGACAACAAAGATTTCTTGTTTGTGTTCTCCAAATTAGGCGAATGAGATGATGTCTCTTCTCCATTTGAAGTTTTGAACCCTTGTGTTTGTAACCTCTCTTGGCTTGTAATACATTTGTAGTTGAGAAAGAAATGGACGATTGTGGTATTGCCCACTCATGGAAAAAGGAAAGGGATTGATTATGTTCTTACTATTATTCTTCTTAAGATGGGTTATGGGTGATATTTTTCCCCCTCCATTGCTATTTTGATAATTTGATGGCAATGAAGAGGATTAGCAAATCTCTTATTTGCTATTCTGGAAAATATGAACTAATTTTGTTCCTCCATGATTCTCGTAAAATCTTACCGTTCTTTTGTGAGAAACAGAACTGGTAAATAAGAGATTTTCTGATCAATTCTCCTTGTTTTCATTGGTCACATTGTTTTCACCATCTAATTCGGTGAGAAACAAAACTCGTAAAATAAGAGAGTTTTATTTCTTCTTTTTTTCTCATCGTTTCTCATTGTTACATTATCCTTCCTTGCCAAATTACTCTACGGTAATACCTTATCAAAAGAGTTTTTATTCGATCCATTCCATTTGACACCAGGGTTTGAGTTATTATTGGGCATGGGTTAGAATTAGTCATCGGCCGGGCATCAAGGTGGGACTAACAGTGAGGAATGGATCAATCTATCGAGCATTAAAGGATAGCACTAGTGTATGACTTCTCCAACACACTAATTCTACAATAATATTGTATGGTTGGTGAATTCGTGTGCAGTTTTGAAATTCCCAATACATGACATCTACAATAATATTGATCAAGACATGGTAACATAACTTCTTCAGACCATTTTACCCTTATACCCACCATCTCCTCCTGATGCTCTCTCTCTCTCTCTCTCTCTCATCTAGAAATCCTCCCAGACCAGACATGATAATCCTCAATTACCAAAGATTCACTTAAATTCACCTCGAATCCTTCCAAATCCATTTCCTATTTTCCCTTCTCATCCCTACACGAACATCAAAATTCAATCTTTCAACTAAAAACCCCATCTTTCATCTTCTCTCTCTCTCTTCAACCCCTCCACACCCTCAACCATGGCCGCTGCACTACGGTCAAAATCTTCAAGAGACAGCCTTTCCTATCCAAATTAACACTTACAAAACCAAATGGGACAATGACTTCTCCAACACACCCTACCATTTCACCTCATTCAAACCTGTTTCGCTATGCGGCGATTTCGTAGACAATTTCCTCAGGAAGAGGTGGACAATTACTTCTCCAACACACCCAACCATTTCACCACATTCAAACCCATTTCGCTACGCGGTGATTTCCTAGACAATTTCATCAGGAAGAGTAGGAAAGTTGGGTATGTGTATGTTTGTAATATCTTGAATTGGGCAAACATTTTTCAGTACTTATTGTGCTGTTGATTCCATAAAGGAAGTGGATTTAGATTTTATAGTAATAGAAGTAGTTCTTTTCTTTTCTTTTTTTGAAGTTTTGAGACCCAATTCAAACTGGACTATTGTAAATGTGAATATGCTTACATCCTTTTCCCCCTTAGATTTGGAAAAATAATCCAATAAATGGAGTGCAGCTGATCTTCGAGGTTGAGAGTAAAGGAAATAAGGTTTACGACCATTAACTCCACGGGCAAGTCCTTAACTATAAAGGACTACGTCGAGTAAAAGTAAGGGCTAATTATTCTGTTAACATAGACCAAATCATATTTTCTGAGAGAATCTTGTTCCATATGATTGATCATTATCAAAGGTATAAAAGAGTAAGTCACTAATTGTAAAGGACTATATCGGATATTAGTAAAGAGCAATCTATCTGTTAACATGGACCAAGTCATATTTTCTAAGAAAACATTGTCCCAAATGATTGACTATTGTTTGAGATATAAAAGAGCAAGTCATTCATTATTAGGGACTACGTTGGGTATTATTAAAGACCAATTTTTCTGCTAAAATGGATCAAGTCATTTTCTGAGAGAACCTTGTCCATTATATGAGGTATAAAAGAGCAAGTCATTAATTATAAATAACTACGTCGGGTATTAGTAAAGACCAATCTTTCTGTTCGAATGGACCAAGTCATATTTTCTGAGAGAATCTTGTTCTTAATGATTGACCATTTTCTGAGGTATAAAAGAGTAAGTCATTAATTATAAAGGACTATATCGGGTATTAGTAATACTTTGAGCATCTCATTAATTTTGAAATAAATTTTTGAGAGGCCATGTGAAAATCAATTCCATCAATCAGCTGTCGATCCAGATGTTTAGTTTTTGTTTTAGAATTCTTTTGATTTCTAGGATTCTGAATCCGAATTAAAAAGTGAATGATTGGATGAAGCAGTTACAATTATGATTATCGGATTGAGACCTATTTTGGCTTAATAAGCCATTTGAATTTTTTTTTTGTCTTTAATCATTTTTTCACTTTTGTTGGTTTTGCGTTATTATTTATAGGAATTATTGAATCGTCTTGATGGGAGGAATAAAAAATTATAAAATTCTGTTCAAAATTATATTTTTGAATAAAGTTAAAAATAATATAAAACATATCATTTTCAGCTTATTTTTGTTTTCATTGCAAAAAACTTTGAACAATATTTTTACTTTTTTCTCTCGTCATAACGATCCAATAATTCACAAAGAAATTTAAAAAAAAATGCAAAAAAAAACATGAATAAAGACAACAAAGAAAAGTAATTCAAATGGCTTATTAAGTTAAAATCGGCCGATTGATTTTTTAAAGTAGCATTCTAAAAAGTAATTCAAAATTATTGAAGAGTTTGGGTTGTGGAGTATATTGAAGCGAGAATTACAAGACAGTCCAGCTTGGGGCAAGTATTCCTCAACTCATGGACTACTTTTTTGGAATAAAGAAGTCATGGAAAGGAAAAGATTAATTGCCAAGACATGGTTTTGAAGACAAAAATACCCCTCCCCTAAAATTGTTTCACTTTCATACCCCCTGTCCCTATTATCTAAGGTATAAAAGATCAAGTCTTTAATTATAAATGACTACATTGTGTATTATTAGTAAACACCAATCTTTCTATTAACATGGACTAAGTCATATTTTTTAGAGAACTTTTGTCCCAAATGATTGACTATTGTTTGAGGACTACGTTAGGTATTAGTAAAGACTAATCTTTCGGCTAACCTGGACCATATGATTGACTTAGTAAAGACTAATCTTTCAGTTAACCTGGACCATATGATTGACCATTGTCTGAGATATAAAAGAGCAAGTCATTGATAATAAAGAACTCCGTTGGGTATTAGTAAAAACCAATCTTTTTATTTTGATTATAAAGGACTACATTGGGTATAAAAGATACAAAGTTATTCAAATCAAGAACAAGAACACAAATTCAAACATATTTTGATTGCCCACGATTCAATTTACATAAATCAAAACCCACAATCGATACACACACACCCACCCACAATCGGACTCCGACGCAGGAGTGGGAGGCCGACGCTACCTGCGCTGGGCGGCAACAGCGCATGAGGTTGGGGCAGTGGTGTAGAGGAGGAGGGGGAGGAAGAGGATACGGAGGGTCATGGTTGAAAGTGGAGAGAGAGAGCCAGATAGGTTTCAAATGTATATGGGGTATATTAGTCTTTTTACATTGCTCTTTCCATGTATGAGGAATTTCTTTGGGAAAATGACGGCTAAGGACGTGTTTTGATAATTAATACCCGCTAAGGACATTTTCAGCATTAACAAATGTTCTCAGCATGTCCTGGGCAAGTATTAATTATCAAAACACGTCCTGGGCCGTCATTTTTCCAATTTCTTTTGTTCCTTTCATATCTGAGCAATTCCAAAAAAAAAGTGTTCATGGGTTGAGAAATCTTTGCTCCTTGTTCACTGTCTTGTAATTCAAGAGGAGAGAAGAGAGTGACGTATAAAGGCAGTAAAAGAAGAGAGAATAATAAAATTGTTGGCTGTTAAAGAAGAAAGGGGTACAATTGTAAGCCTCACCATGTTTTGGTCAATAATTCTGGGCATGCCATGTGTTCCGTGATTTCAGAACTCGGTACCATCACGTGGTGATTAACTCCACTGAGCACCACTGTCCCGTGGTTTTCCCATTAAAAAATAAGGAATGAAAATATTACACTGATCGAAAAGCCATCTGTGTATAACTGTTAGAATAGAGTTAAAAAAAGATGCATCAAAACCAGAAATAACCAAAACCTGTGCATTTTGTTATTAGGTAAACAGGACTCCTTGCTTGCAGAATGTTTTCCGTGAAAGGCTGGTAAATGTATTACAAAAACTGCAGTACAAGCAGTACAGAGGCAAATCAGTCTTCATGTTGGCTAAGAGCATCGTCGTTAATTGCCCTACAAATGTCTTCTGGGACCTGAACCTCACTTCGAACGTTACGAAAGCACATGTTCGATCACCAACGCATGCAAACCGAAGCTAAACTTTAATAACTGGGCCCTGATATTCTCCTGACCGCATATAGAGGTCATCTGGTGTTCCTATCTGTGCAAGCCATGCATAATCCTCTTCATTGCCATCATTTAACTCTTCTCCTTTTCCTGTTGCTGCAGTATGATAAATTCAACAATTGATATTACGATACTTGGCAAGTGGAAAATTGCTCTTATGTGATAGTTTGGGTCCGTATATACAGAATAACAAGTTTAAAGAAATAGAAGAACTTACTGAAGCTGGAATAAGGGTAATCATGGTAGTAAGTACATTTTCTGCCCGCAGCTTCTTGGTAAGGGGGCGTAAGTATGTCGAGCACGGCACACGAGGTGATTGCTGTAAAACAATGCACATTACCTCCTCGATTTGGATACAAAACTGAGGTTCCACACGGTGCTGTTAGCACTTTATCAACCGTCAATTTTACCAATCTCACTGGATAAGAGAAGAGTTTCATCAAAACATAATATACACAAATCTGTATAGAATGAAATGTACCAATCTACGAAATAACTATGAACTATCTGAGTCTCTCACAATCCCGGACAGTGTACAAAAAATAATCTACCCAGTATTAGAAAGACCTAAGCTTATGCTTCTCCGTTATTTATTATGTTCCATTGACTCTTTGGAATGTATGAAGCAACTGTGTCGGAGACTGAGTCATTTGGGTGGTTGTGGGATGTGTACGAATTTTCTTTGGACCTTCACCTAGGGAAAATGTTCAATGTTCAATGTTCAAGTTTCGGAAACTATGCATCAAAATCCAACATTCTGAATAAATGGTCTATTACACCCTGTAACCCTGTAAATGGTCATTTGGGTGGTTGTGGGATGTGTACGAATTTTCTTTGGACCTTCACCTAGGGAAAATGTTCAATGTTCAAGTTTCGGAAACTATGCATCAAAATCCAACATTCTGAATAAATGGTCTATTACACCCTGTAAATAAAATTTACTTTTTTTTTTGAATGGCAAAAAAAAAAAAAAATCATTAATCTTGAAATTGTTACAAGACTAATAGAAGCAAGGAAAGCAGATAATCAAAGATCATCTGCCCAAACCGAGACCCATCTCTCTTATTTACACTAGAGATATACTAAGGGAGATGGATATTATTCAATGTTTCGATGTGCTTGCAATAAAATCAGATGCATCCAACACTTACAGATACCCCCATACCCGACTATGTGACATTGATTTTAACAATGGAATTTCTTTGGTATATTGACATCTCTCTGAGTATATCTCTAGTTTCTTTGGTATATTAAAAATGGCAGTTTCGTTGTTGGCAGCTTAGATTGTGGTTATTTGCAAGAAGTCTGATTTAGTTCCTCACGACACACACATAAACAACATTAAGTTACAAAGCATTATAAATGAAAATTCAATAAATGAACTGGAGAGTGCCTTCCTAAGATGCTTTGACCTTTGTTATACTTTGTTATACAAAGCATCTTGCATTCCATACCCCATAGCATTATGGTGTTTAAGAAGGTATTTATTATGATTGCGAAAAATAGAAACATATATGAGTCTACGATCAGACCTGGTGAGTCATTTGGTCCCATGCTTCTTTGCATTTTTTCAGGCTCAACCCAATCATAAGCTTTTACATGCAAGGAGCCATAGAGAACTTTGCTCAAAACAGTCATCCCAGGATGATCGTGGAGTGGAATAACAGAAGAAGTTGGAAAGCAAAATATACACATCTGCACAGAAAGAAAAAGAAAAAGATAACCATCTAACTGAATAAGGATCATTACTCGGTACAAAAAGGTATCTCGCATTCTGCTACCTCCAAACTGTACAAGACGATCATAGCTGCAGCGCTAATTGTTTCTGTGTGACAACAAGAAGTAATCTTATCTTGTAAAAAGATTTCCACAATTTTCATTACTGCATCTTGAAAGTTAAATTCTGACCAAAACTCCTAGATAGTTTGAGAAGGATCCACTACGAATAATATTTTGTAGTACCATGAGCGAGTATCAATACCAATTTATGTAGTGAGAATTTTCGTTCAACAAAGCAAATTTCTTTTCGCTTGGATAGAATGGATCAAATGATAATAATAAAAGAGCATCAAGCAGTACACATAAAACACTGATCTCTCCTTAGTCCTTAATATCTTGGTTGGAAATCAGGGAAGATACAGTGAATGCAAAGGAATAAGCAAGGAGTACAAGGATATGGCCATATGGGGATTAAGGGGAAGAAGGAAGCAGTAGGAAGTATCGGATTTGCCGAATAGGAACCAGATTTAGGAACAGGGAGATTTGTAAGAAATCAGCATGTGAATATTAAGAAGAGCGAAGTAGGTAATTAGTAACAAATGGAGAATCTATCAAGCATCCAGTATGCAAATTACAAAATTGCTCATTTTAACAGTTTCAAATGTTCGATGGATTAATTCCTAACGCTTAGGAAGCATCTTAAGTTTTCTTAGGGATGCAGTTTGGTGCACTTTCCTCGCTACTGAACTATAACCTACAGAAATATGCTGTCAAACAACAATAGGTAGGAGTAGCTGGAGAATAAAAAGAAAAATTGTTTGAATTAAATAAGTGATGTCAAGAAAATTTGACTGAATTAGGTTTCTCATGTGGAATGAAGGTAAGTGATATCACTATCCAGGAATAAATTTAAACAAATGGAGACTGCCAAAAAAGGCCAAAAAGATTTGCAAATTGTTTCTTACACATTTGCCTAATATGAAAACTCCCATGAGTAAAAATCTCAAACCAAACACTTCAAAAATTGTCAATCAGATTACTAATTTAAAGAAGATGAAAGAACTCTCTGTAAAACTCGAACACTCATCCATATCCATTTGCCTTGAAGGAAATTTTCCAAAATTGAAGATCTCAAAGCAAACACTTCAAATTTATTATTGTGATTACTGATTACTAATTAAAACTTAAAAGCCAGATGAAAGAGCTGACCGTAAAACTATCACATTCATGTACATCCACGTATGTTATCGGTTGAGCCCATCGTCCGACTCTATTAAAGCGAGGAAGCCCAAATAATCCATGCCCTCCATCATCCCCCTGATCTTCCTCCTTGAGACCAATATCAGCAGGACGTATTGTGTCTGCAGAACAATAATCATCAATGACATGTTAGAAGCATTACCTCAACATTAGAGGAACAGGATGCCCAGTCTTACTAGCGCAAAATACTGATCTCTAATAGCCTATCCAACAGAGACTTTCGTATTACGAAGCATTTCCATCAAAGTATAGTTGTCTGTAGCAAACCACAAAAAGAGGCACAAAAGTAATTTGTCTGCTACTAATGTTCCATTAGTTTTAGGCACGTCAACAGGCAGCCTTCTGCCTCGTTCAGTTCACAAGCCTTCTAAGGGCTGCTTTACTGTTTGAGGAGGACAAGTCACAATGGCTACTGGAAATATACCTATCCAAAAAAAAAAATCTTCATTTTCCCGTACCAGTATCTGAATGAAATCATACGGATGTAAAACTCGAAAAATTTCACAGTATATTTTTACTGGTGTTGCAAAACAAACCAATAGCCATAGGAGGACATTGACCAAACTTAAACTGGGGATATCATGTCAAAAATGAAGATCTGTTCTTTCCAAAGCCATAGGAAGACGGACAAGACAGTATTCTCAGGTACCACTTCAAAACACTAAAATCCTTCTAATATGCCCATTGAGTTTTTGACCACCAGATTCATGTAGTGTAAAAGTTGGATGGCATGTTTCACATTCCATCTATGCACCATAATGGTGATCCTACTTTTCTAGTTGTAATCCATTGGCGTATAGTTGTGAAAACAGGATGAATAAGATTTCTGTAGGCATTATTTCCAAAAAACCACCTCTCAATGGCATGCATAATCCCGAAGATTTTGATAAGCCCGAAGATTTTTTTCCTGAGTGCTATCTAATGGCATGCATAATCTACACAGCCTTAATCAGATCAGTCTTATATTCCAAATGAGCAGCATTAGATTGGCTTCTTGAAGCATACTATACTAGTATATACTCCTTAAAAGGCGCCTTCAGCTTTCAGAGCCTGTTAATCAATCTCTGCCACATCCCAGAAAATCCGGCTCGACTGTCATGAATATCAGCTCCTCACTAGTCTGAACCATGATGCTTTTCAAACAAGATCCCTCATCCCAAAACCATTATCAAAACAGTAAACCACTCGCACAAATGCTTGTTACTAACGTCATCGAGCAATGCCATGACGACTAATGACCACATTTTGTATGCCAATGACCACATTTATACAACACATTGGTTGGATAGCTTGATATACACTGATGAGCCCATTTTCTAACATGCTGAGGTTTTGAGAGAATAGGTGAGTTATTAAGGTATTGGAGCTCTGGTTTGTGAGAGGTCTTGGGTTCAAGCATCTTCATTCGCATTTATCTTGTGTTTGCATTATGCTTCTTTCTTTTGCATTCTGTTTCTTTCTATGTCTGGATGTTTGCCTTTCACACGCAAGACGGGGTTGAACATGAGGGGAGTGTTGGATAGCTTAACAGGATGGACCCCACATTTCTAAATTAGTAATACTTCGAGATGGAATCAGAACACGTGCCAAAAACGTGGTTATTCAAGCATTATGGATCTTGAATAACCCAAGATTGAACTTCGCAATATCAGCATCAAATTACAGCAAACCCATAATCAATTAATCAGCATCACAAAATTAATAAAACCCACATACAGAATCGCTTCAGATCGCAAAATAACTGCGAAATTGCAAAAAGAAAACACAATAACTAAGAAAAAGAAGCAGGGAGCAAATTAGGGGTCTGTAACAGTACCCAAGAGAGAGCAGAGCTTCTGGATGGCTTGAGGAGAAGCGGGAGATGTTCCTGAGGGCGTAAAGGTCATTTTACAGAGGTCGTATAGTTCTTGAACAGAAGAAGATGAAGATGAAGAAGGGAAGGCCTTCTTCGTCATGGTCACAAGCCCCCGATACATGCACACCACAAACCTCCTCTTTATCTGATGAGGGATGACGATTATGCTTTTCCAAATATTGGAAATGTTTTGGATAAATTTTGCAAAAAAGAAGAAATGTTTTGGGACTTTACTTCCTTCGAGACGTGGCAACGGGAGCATCCGAGGGGCCTTTCCGGATTCTCAAAGACAGACCTGTTCAGCTAATAAGAATTTTTCTTAGAACCGGCTCTAGGGCAAGGCGAAAAGGCCACCGCTTAGGACCTTTTAAATTTTGGCCCAACATAGGGCCCCTTTAACAAATAAGTATATATATAATTTATTCCTTACCATAACAGAAGACTCTTTGTTGGCGTAGTGGTTGGTCAATATTTAACTCTATGCAATGACAGGGTTCGAACCGCAGTACGAAACTTGCATACCAAGTGGTTTTTTCCCACCAAAAATATGTGCATTTGGAGCTAACAAATTTCGAACCCAGGTGAAGAAGGATAGTGGGGTTCCACGACAACCACTTTGGCTGCCGGAACCAAAGCTTTCAACATGCTCTCTTGAGACTAAAGTAGTTATATAAAGAAACTTTTCATTATTGTTGTTTAATTTTACAAATATATAGGGGCCCATCCTCCTATTTTTGCCTAGGGCCTCCAAAACTCTTGGGCCGGGACTGAGTACTTGTCTTTGTTCAAAAAATTTCGCGCTTGTTCGTTTTACGTCAATTTTTTTTTAAAATTTTGATTTGTCTCGTCAATTGTTTTTGACTTTTTGATTCGTCTTGATGAGACGAATCAAAATTTCAAAAGAAATTGACGCAAAACTAACAAACGAGAAAAAAATTCAAATAAGAACAAAAGCCTAAAAAGTCTTAAAAGTATTTTTAGGCCTTTTTTTTTTATCAAACACAAACATAATAGCATATTACAGAATATGAGAAGAACAATAGTACAACCATCAATACAAAGACAACCCAAGAAAAGAAAGCCCAAAGACAACCAGCACAACACAACCTAACAACAACACACATAAACAACAAGATGGGAAAAATGACGGCCTAGGACGTGTTTTGATAATTAATACTCCCTCCATCCCTTTTTTAGAGTCCAGTATTCCATTTTGGGTTTTCCCTTAATTAGTGCCCATTTTGTAAAATTAGTGGGTAAAAGTTGGTGAATTTTTCATTTTGCCCCTAAAAGTAGATTCCATTTTAAAAAGTTGGTGAGTAAAAATGTAATAATGATGTTTTCATAAAGGGTAAGGAGGGAAAGTATAGATAAAAGTTGATGTAAAATGTGTAATGATGATGTCTTTTTAATAAGTTGGAATTACGAAGCAGGACACTTAAAACGGGATGGAGGGAGTACCTGCCAAGAACAAGCTAAGAACATTAGTTAATGCTAAAAATGTCATTGACGGGTATTAATTATTAAAATACGTCATTGGTCGTCATTTTCCCCAACAAGATTACACAACAAAGGCCGGAACAAAGAACACACAACCGCCAGCAACACCGAGCACACTATAAACCTGCAAAATAAAGGTTAGGACCAGAAGAGATAGTCAATGAACCGCACGACGCTGAGGGACACGATAGGAATGTGGATAATCTTCTATAACTCTTTCCCGTTTCCGCTTGCTCCGAATAGGATGTGGGAGAGCCGAATCGCATCCAATACTACCTTCGACACTGCCAACCTTCGTCCGCTTCCAATTACCAGACTGCCTCACACAAGCATTATCAATTGGTAACGAAGTACTTTTAGGTCGTATTGGAACAAGGTTTTAAGTAGTAGTACTTACTAGTATTTATTTGGAAATAAGTATATATATATTTTTAATGAAGATGTTGTATTGGGAGAGGATGATCTGTCTCGTAAAGCGGGAATAAGTACTTATTTTTTAAAAATAGAATCTGAAACGGGGCCTAAGCAGATGTTGAAACATTTAAATTTGGGTCGGAGATCTTCTGTGCCGAAAAGTGGTGTATCTCTGTACTGAGTGCATTTTCAGCCGTTGGATCATACAAAAATTTTAAACGTAAATAAAAAAAAAAAAACTCACCCAATGTAAAGGCATAGGGGCACACCATCTTTCGACATAGAGCATCTCGGGTTTGAGGGATCATAAGATCTATTCCAATAAAATTTCTACTAACACAAAATAATTGGAGGGAAAAGTGTGAATAGTGAAATTAAATTGACAACTTTTGTGTGGAAGGAGGGGGCAAAAATATCATAGTTTTGAAGTGCAAGGTGATTTTTCAAACCATAATTCTATGGGTAGGAATGGGGACTCCATCAATGGCACACAGATTGTAATGACCCTGATTTTTGGTAAATAAAAATTTCGTTAAAAATTTGAATTTTTTTTAAATTTCTTTTAATCCGTCATAATTAGATTTGAGACTTCCAAAAATTAGATTTTTTTTCACTCCGAGCAATCTAGTCATTTTCTAAAGACAAGTGTGCTAGAGTATTCGCCTAGCCATTAAGAAGAAGTCTTAGAATTACCTTTCTTGGCTATAAATCCTACTTAGCAAGCCTAGTTAGATTCCAACCAACTAATTAAGAAAGCCTAACTACCAATTCGTCTAGTTACTTTCTCCTAACCCTAGATGAGCCTTTTTGAACCTTATGAACCATTCAAAACCCTAATGGAACCTTTTGGACCAAGATTATTATTATTATTATATACATATATATGACTAGAGTCATACTTGTCATCTTTGACCTTTACCCATTGGTTAATAAAAGTTAGGAAAAACTTTACACATGGGACGATAGTAAAACCTAGATTTCCTATCAAAAGTACTTTATTAGGTTTGGTTAAAAGTACATATATATAGTTATATATGGTCATATAAACACATATCTAAAGTACATGAATATAGTAATCTAGTATATTTTACTTTACCTCTTTAACCTTTGGTCAATAAATACTAGGGAAAATATTATCCATTGGTTAATAGGTTAGTCTCACCAACAAGTACTAAGATCTAATAAACTAGTCACATTCATAGATCCCCTTGTCCTTGTATGCTTAAACAATAGGTATAAAATATTACCCTAAATCTTCTAAGTACAAGTATATAAATATAAGTACATAGTACCTTGTATTATTAAATATATGTACTAGGTACCCACCTATAATATTATAATGGGAACATGTGCTCATTAGGATAGTTTATTAGAAAATCTATTTACTTGAAAATCTATTTAGATTACATAGTACCTAAGTGTACTTATATTTATATATTCATTTGACTAGACATTTCTAGATTTGTCACCTTATCTCTTACCTATTGGATAATGAAAATTAGGGAAATCTTAATCCATTGGATAATAGGAAAACCTAGATTTTCTATCAAGAATAATTTATTGAATTTGGTTAAAAGTACACTTATATAGTTATATAGACTTATACACATGCCTAAAAGTACATGAATAGAATAAACTAGTATGTAGTACTTTACTCCTTTATCCATTGGTCAATAGAAGTTAGGAAAAATATCACCCATTGGTCAATAGAATTAGTCTTACTACCAAGTACAAGATCTATTAGTTTAATAGATTCACCATGTGTCAAAATACTTATATATGTATATATTGAAAGCATAGTACATTCCATCCTTGCCTATTGGATAATAAATGTTAGGAGAATTATTACCCATTGGTCAATAGCTTAGACTTCCTACCAAGTATAAGGTCTATTAGTTTAATAGATTCACCAAATAGTTTAATAGATTCACCATGTGTCATAATACATTATAATACTTTCAATCTTGGACCATTGGATAATAAATGCTAGGAGAATTGTGATCCATTGGATAATAAAGTCAAGACAAGCCATAGTACCAAGACCTTATTAGTTTATTTGCTTCCTAGATATTCCATGTGCCAATTTAATTAAAGAAATAGATTTGTTCCATAAGAAAACATTTTCCTAGGATTCACTTGTACTTTAATATTAAATGGTGTAAGACATGTGCCAATTTGACTTAGTTTATAAGGGAATTTTGACTAAAAAGATCTAGTAAGATCATATAGTACTTGTGTACTTTCATACTTGGTCAAATACTTGTACATATATATATATATATATATTATTCAAAGTATATATGACTTTACTTCTTTAACCATTGGTTAATAAATGCTAGGGTAAATATTACTCATTAAATAATAGAGTTAGTATTTCAACAAAGCACTAGGATTTATTTATTTAATCAATTCCTAGATTTCCCATGTACTTATATACTTAAGATATATATATATATATATATGAACCTTATAATATATTGCCTAGGATTTTCTAAGTACATAATATAATATATGAGACATGTGCCTAATAGGTTATTTTGGTTAGAAAATCTAGTGAGATCACATAGTACCTATGTTCTTTTATTTACTTGTACATGGAAGTGTGTGTGTGTGTGTGTATATATATATATATGTACTAGTACTAGGAGAGAGAGAGAGAGAGGGAGAGGGAGAGGGAGAGAGAATTTCCGAGAGAGAGAGGAAGAGATTGGAGTGTACCTTGCCTTTATCTTCCATTGTACTTTGACTAGATTACAATCTAGGGTGATTTACTCTTTCAAGCAAAATCTATTTTTCATTGTCCTTTTTTGTACATTTTTCATTTTAAAACTTTGTACAATCCTTCTTTCTTCCATAAAATCTTTCTAAATCAAATCTAAAGTACCAATTCTAGCCAAGCAAATCTTTGTCCATTGGACAATAAATGTTAGGGAAAACCTTATCCCTTGGGTAATAAAAGTTAGTCAAGACAACAAGTACTAGGATTTATTTAAAAAGTCACTTCCTAGATTTCCCATGTGTTTATATGCATTAAAGAAATGTGTATATCTAATTTCCTAGATTTCTAAGTACACTAATAAATATATAAGTACTAGTACTTCTTGAATTATTTTAATAAGAAAATCTTGGCCTTATATTTTATTTGATACTTGAAAATCTTGATAGATTAAATAGTACCTAAAAGTACAATAAAATCTAGTCAAACTATTAACCATTGGACAACAAATGTTAGGAGAAAAATTGTCTCTTGGATAATAGACCAACCTTTGGCTATAAATAGCAACCATTTCTCACCATTTCAACTCACACCTTTCATACTTCAACTTCTCTCTTTAGAAAGCTTAGTGTTCTTGCTTGTTCTTGAAGTTCTTCTCAAGTTCTTCAAGAAACTCATCCAAGACCGCCACCAAACCGCCACTCAACCACCCTTTCGATCCAAAAGTTTTAGTAGTGTTAGTCAAGATCTAGTTTCGAGAGAAACCCTTCTCTTTCGAAGCTACCGGAAGCCTACCGTAGGAAGTTACTCCGTCCGTTAGCCGACTTACTTTCCGTAGTCGTCACTACCGCCAAGAAGAACGGTAGGATTTTTCTACACCTCCTAAACTGTAAGTATAGCATATGATATGCGTATTTTGAAAAGAATGTAGAATATTCTTATACTTGCTAATTCTAAATATAACGGTAGATTTATTCAATAAACATATGTTGTTTTGAACTTTTCGAAAAGGAAGAACGAACTTTGAAAGATAAACGTTTGTGGCCCAACTTTAAGTATTCATATTTTGATCTTTAAGATGATTATGAGCATGTATACATGATTACTTGCCTTACTTGTTTGATGGGTGATAAAGCATAAGTGGTTCTCCATTCCAAAGGTGTCCGTCCATGTGGCACTATGCTTTACCTTGTGTGTTAAATGTTGAGCATGATGATGTGATAATATGAGCATGCTATCTAATATGGAGTTGAATGATCTTACTAGTTTAGTTTCAAGATTACAATGAATGGTTTATGATTTTATCGTAAGAAGTCCTGCCGCGGAGTCTATGCATGAGAACGAGACACAGAAATCGAGAAAGTTAGAAACATGACACCTAGGGTGTGGCTAAAGAAAGAATGTGATTGAAATAGTAAAATATTTTTGGAACTACATTGTGGCCGGTAGCCCAATGTGAGTTGTGTGTGTGTGTGTTTGGTGTGCCAATGGGAACCCGGCACGGCGGAATCGAGGTTGGGTGTGTGGCTTGGTTATCCGTGGAGAGGAGCCAATGCTAATGTGTGCCAATGGGAACCCGGCGCAGCGGAACCATTGTGAGAATACTCGGGAACCCGGCGCGGCGGAACCGAGGTTGGGTGTGTTAAAATACTTTTCGAAAGGTTGATTTGGTAAATGAGAAGCTGTGTTTGAAAAGGCGAAATGTTTTGGAAACCCTGACGTGGCCGGACTTGCCCGTTGGGCGGTGTTTGTGTGTGTGCCAATGGGAACCCGGCGCGGCGGAACCATTGTGAGGATACTCGGGAATCCGGCGCGGCGGAACTGAGGTTGGGTGTGTTAAAAAGGATTTTCGAAATGTTGATTCGGTGAATAAAAGGTGAAATGGTGACACGGTCTACGAAACGCTGCGTAGGAGAAACTCTGATGACACGGACACTTACGCTAGTCGAGTAACGAATGTGCATGTGTTATTGTACATCTCTAAATGTGAAGTTATTGGAATGCACATGTGTTAGTTTGATTACTATCATGTATCATGGCTTATTGACTTGCTATGTGTAAGTTAAGGGTTAGTGGGTATAGGATTATTCTGCTGAGCTCTTGTAGCTCATGGTGTTACCTTTGGTGACCCTGACATATTATACTGGTGCGACGCTGGTATAATGTGTCAGACTTTGTAGATGATCAAGATGAGCAGTACACCTTGGAAGCTTTTGGAGCTGAGGAGCTGGCTAGGATGGAGGAGCAAGCGGAGTTGTAGTTAGGAACCCTAGATTTTCCTTCCCTTTATGTAATGAAAGGCACTCTGATGGAAATTATGATGTAATAATGAGCCAGACTCCATTTGGTTTATCAATAAAAATGCCTATTTAACATACCCGAAAATCAGGGGTGTTACACAGATGGGCAAGTGGGATTACTTTGGGGTTCCATACAAATGATCAAGTCGTTCATTAAATTCAAAATTATTTTTTCAGTGATTCTAGAAAAATTCAGCTCAATCAAATAATTGTAAGTTGTTGATCCAATTGTCAAACTTTTCTTCAAATTTCATTCAAAATTAGGATCCTAAATTTTGAATGAATGATTCAAACATTGGATAAAGCACACAATCTGTTATCCAATTGAGCTGAATTTTTACGGTCACTTACAAAATTCTTTTGAAATTAATGATAATGAAAAGCTCAAATCATTGATGTGAAACTCTGCAGTGGACCTCTTTCGCCGATTTAAAAATAAAATAGTCTTTTATACTTGTGAAGTAAAGCAAGGAAGGCCAATGTAATTCAAACTATTTGGACTAAGGGTATAATGGTCTTTTACTCATCAAAGTTAATGGTGTTAGGCAAAATTGAACGGTAATGAGGCTCTCTACGAGACTGGGGGGAGCTGCTGTCCCTTGAAGGGACAACAACGTGCTGTCTCGGCCGAGGGAGCCCCGCTCCGGTCTTGTTTCAATAATCGAAAACGTTCATTTCGTAGAGCTCGTCGAGTTGAACAAGTATTCAAAAAATCAGTTTGATCGGATATCATTAAGTGCCTGATCGAAACACATATAACTTGCCAATAATAGGTTCTAGTAGATTTGATCCAGTGTTTCGGATCCATTCTTTTCAAGATAAAAAGGTTTCGATTAGGCACTTAATGATATCCGATCGAGCTGATTTTTCACATACTTGTTCAACTCAACAAACTCTACGAAGTGAACATTTTCGATCATTGGAGCAAGACCAGAGCACGGCCCCAGCAGCTCCCCCAACTCCCTCTCTACGTATTGGTTTGTAAAGCAAGGGAGGTGAGAGAATTTTTCAGAAGCATACGAGAGGTCAATGTATATTTATTATAAGCCTTAGGAGGTCAGTGTAATTTGGTTTTGATGCGAGGTAAAAAAGAGAAAAAAAAAGAAGAAGCAAAAACCTACAAATTAATAAAGGACATCTAGTCTAGTAAATAAAGTTCTTTCATAAGTACACTAGTGCTTGCCCGTGCCTACGGCACTACGCACCCCGGGAGTGTCGTAGGTACGGATATTTTTGTAATATATTTTTGTTTTTTTATGCCAACGCCAGAAGTCGAGCAGTAGGTAAAAAGAATCGATGGCATTTTTGTAATATATTTGTAAGAGTGTGGGTGTTTTCTTAAGAGAGTTGGAGAGCACACATCAACCCTTGGATCAAATGAATCTCAGTCCTTCTTTCAACTTGTGTTTGTGTGGTCCCTACACCCTTGTGTTTTATTAGGTAGATTACTCCCTCCGTCCCTTTATTACAGTCCAGTATTCCATTTTGGGCTGTCCCTTAATAAGTGTCCATTTTGTAAAGTTAGTGGGTAAAAGTTGGTGAATTGTCTATTTTGTCCCTAAAAGTAGATTCCATTTTGAAAAGTTAGTGAGTAAAAGTGTAATGATGATGGGTAAGTAGGGAAAGTGGAGGAAAAAGTTGATGTGAAAGGTATAATGATGATGTCTTTTTAATAAGTTGGAGTTACGAAGCAGGACACTTAAAAAAGGACGGAGGGAGTATTAGTTTCCTTAATTGGATTTCGTATTTGCATTATAATTACGATTTTTTTTGGGGCATGTTTCAGAGTTAAAAATAGTTTGAAGGCTTAAACTTTTTAGTAGAAATTTAAAAATTGTTATGCCTTTGAGAGGCTGTGTTATGTTTTCAAGTGGTTGTGTTATGTCTTTGAGTGATTTGTTATGCCATTTTTGAAAAAGTGTTATGACATAATATAATAATAAAAAGTTATGCCACTGATCCACACAATGGCATAACATGTTATGCCTTTTAATGGTTTTGGTTATGTTGAAAATGATTTTGCTATGCCAAAATTTACAATGTCTCCAAAATGACTGGAGACACCGAAGTACTTCCCTTTTAACTATAATAATAAGAGGAATATGATTTTTAAACATTATAAACACTTTGCCACATTATAAGAATACAGTAAGTCTATTGGTACAACAAAATTGGATAGATTTTGTGTACAGATTTATTGTGGGGCCCACTACGGATCTCATACAAATGATCCAAACCGTTCATCAAATATAAAACATTTTTTCAAGGGCCCCGATAAAAATTAACTCAATCCGATACTTATAGGTGCTCAATCCAATTATATAATGTTTTATTATCCTGGAATCTAAATCAAAAGTTATATGATTGGATCGAGCACCTATAGGTATAAGATTGAGTTGATTTTTTGAAAGGGCCCTTGAAAAAATATTTTACATTTAATGAATAGTTTGGATCATTTATGTGGGACATTGGGACCCGTAGTGGGCCCCACAATAAATCTGTACACAAAATATGTCCCCTTTTGTTGTAACAGTAGACTTACTGATAAGCAAAGTAACAAGGCTATATGCAAGTGGAGTGTAGTTGGAGCCTCCATTATACTCTCATGTATATGGACAGGTTCGATTCCCATAGACACACATCTCCTTCCTTAAGTCTCCCTAGGATAGAGTAGGAAAAAAAATGAGCTATACGAGCTTCCTTAAGTCTCCCTAGGATAGAGTAGGGAAAAAAAAAGGAGCTATACGAGCTGTTTCTTTCCATAATCTAGCCCTACTCTGTCACGCCCTCAATTTTCTACATAATAGTAATAGAATTCTCATAATAAAATATCATCCTTTCCATACAATAATACCCATTGTAGATACATGTCCATGTTATTCTCCCAAATCAACATCTTTCAAATTTCATGTCCGCAATTACAACCTGACTTTTCATAGCAATGCAAGAAAAGTTATAAAGCTCATTACATTTTTTTTTCCAAAAAAAAAAAGAAAAAAGAAGTAAATAAATTTACAAAAGATGTTACACCTTCCTCTATCAAAACATAATTTACATGAGATGATTAAGTAACTCTCCTAAGTAGCTCTCATAGGACACCAGCACAGCACTCCACACACATTCCAAGCTATATGTCACAGTGATTAGGGCTGTCCATCAAACCGACCCACCCGACCACCCGACCCGACCCGAAAACAGACACAACGGACGGTTCTGATCATCCATTCGGGTCGGGTTCGGGTTAATTTAGTCGGATTTCACATTTAGTCGGTCGGGTGTCGGATGCACCAGATAACTTCTCGGGTGACCCGACCCGACCGACGATATTTGTATAAAAGCAAAAAAACCCTATTTTCTCCCCATTCTGTCACCGACCTTTTCTAATTCTTCTCCACCTCCACTACTTTTTCTTCGGTCTCACTGTACCAGACTACCAGTCCACACCCAGTCACCCACAGTCCAACCCCCCTAATCGATCGACGGATCGAGTCAACAGACGATCACCCAAGAAGGCAAGTACCCTAATCTAGGTCTCCGTGACTTTGAACCTCCATCTACAGTGGTACGTCTCTCTCTCTCTTCCAAGAACTAAATGCTCTTTTTTAGATCGAGATCCGCTCATGGTACCGTCTCTCTGTGTGTGTGTCCGGCTGTCCGGAATAGGAGCAAGCAAATGGGGGCAATGGACAATGGTGGCTGGGCAGCCTGCCCCAAATTACAGCAACAGCAGGCAGCAGCCATGAAGAAAGGGGAGGAGAGAGGTTGCTTTCTGGAAAACAAGGGAGTAGTTGCCTGGTTCTTGCTTCTTTTTTTCTTTTTTTTTTTGTATGGCTGCTGATTGGGTTGGCTGGAAATGTTGATCTGGTGATGGTTAATGCACAATTTTTGCTTTGTTCTCTCTCTCTCTCTCTCTCTCTCTCTTTGTGTATGGGTGCTGCAGTGTTGCTGATAGTTGAATCTGGATGACTGGATCTTCGGGTGACCAAACCCGCCCGAACCCGACCCGAACTCATCAGCACTCGGTTCGGTCGGAACCCGACCAGTGTTTCGGTCGGTCTCGGGTGAACATTTCAGTAATCCGACCGAAGTCGGGTCGGGTCCGAACCCGACCCGACCCCGACCAAACCCGACCCGTGGACAGCCCTAACAGTGATTACCTGAAAATGAAGGGATGAGCACACACTTGTCCAGTGGAAAATTTTCCGCTCTCTATATAAAAATGGGATGATTGGTGCCAAAGGAAAATATCTTTTTCTTTTATTTTTAAAACAAAGGCTAAAATGTTTAGACAAGAGTAATACCCATAACTCTCTGTAACGACCCGCCTCAGCTGACCTGCTAACCCTTCGCCTAACCATGTGGCTCAAAAGGTTAATCTCAAGTTATACAGTAGTTGGTCGGATTCCTTTATATTCCATTTAATCCTTTATAATTTTCCCGATGTGGGACTATATCCCTTTATGGGCTCTCACAATGTTGGTATCAGAGCACAACTCTGGTCTATATGGTGGGGGCCACCTCTAGAATCTGGTACGAGCACACTGATTGTGCTGTACAGACCGAAGTGCCACATTATGGTCATCAAGGGAAGGTTGTTGGGCCAATGCAACGGGGTGCAGCGATGACGTTGCAGCCAAGGTGGGGAGATCCCATAAAGGGCTACAGTCGCACATCAGAAAAATTGTAAAGGATTAAATGGAATATAAAGGAATCCGACCAGCTACTGTATAACTTGAGGTTAACCTTTTGAGCCATGTGGTTAGGCGAATGATTAGTAGGTCAATTGGGGCGAGTTGTTACACTATGGCCACCGGGGAAGGTTGTTGGGCCAATGCAACGGGGTGCAACGAGGATTTTGCAGCCAAGGTGGGGAGATTGTGAGAGCCCATAAAGGGCTACAGTCCCACATCGGGAAAATTGTAAAGGATTAAATGGAATATAAAGGAATCAGACTAGCTACTGTATAATTTGAGATTAACATTTTAAGCCACGTGGTTAGGCGAATGGTTAGTAGGTCAAGTGGGGCGGGTTGTTACACTATGGCCATCGGGGAAGGTTGTTGGGCCAATGCAACAGGGTGCAATGAGGACATTGCAGCCAACATGGGGAGATTGTGAGAGCCCATAAAGGGCTACAGTCCCACATTGGGAAAATTGTAAAGGATTAAATGGAATATAAAAGAATTTGACCAGCTACTGTATAACTTGAGGTTAACCTTTTAAGTCACGTGATTAGGCGAATGGTTAGCAGGTCAGATGGGGCGGTTGTTATACTCTCCCCTTACTTTCAGAACCCTATAAATACCAACATAATCCCCCACACCCACAGATACGCACCATTTACTTGAAGTCTAAGTCTGCACCACTCATCTCAATTCTTGTTAAAAACTTTCCCCTTTTGATTACCTAATGACATTTTGTGTTCTCTAATCAACTACTTTCTCTACCTTGTCTCACTTCACCGACCAACCTCTTACGAAACGTACACACACATGCACATGGAGAAGATTCACAACGCGAGCGATAGTCATGTCGAATTACTACCCGATACAACATCCAATGACTCGTATGTATACCTAAGTCGATCCTATATATTCTGATTCAATAGGTATCTATTGTATCCCCCATCGTATCCCTCTATTTTATATTATTCATGTTAATGCCAACGTGTCAACGAGTACTCACCTTCGTACACACACAAGCCCTTTTTCTCTATTCCTATTTTCATCAAATTTCCATTTTTAATCCACATGTGAAACACTAATATAAACCTCCCACAATATCTATTGCATCCCAAGTATCAATATGTCTTCATACCAAATAAATTATCAAATCGATAACAGAATAACGACCCATAATACGGGAAGGCTATAAGAAGGAAAGAAAGCAAACACAGATATTCCAAACGATCCAGTATACCAACTCAGCCACAACAATTTGAACGGTCTATAAAAAGAAAAGAAGTTAGTATCGATATTTCGAACACTCCAAGATGCCAATTCATGTTCAACGTCAATAATTTATTATTTCTCATCTGAATACTCCATTTTTCCCCAAATCATTTCGTAAACTACAAACATCCATACTCGACGGTAATAGCATGCGACCAAGATGTGAATAACAACCTCATTTCACAATTTGAATTCAAAAGACACATACTCATAAATCATCTGCATTTCCACACCTTGCGTTGCAGTAAACATTACCCATTGATTGAGTTTCTGCATTACCACCCCTTACGTTGCAGTCAATATCACCCATTTGTTGGGCCTCTGCATTACCACCCCTTGCGTTGCAGCAACCTCCACATTCTAATTCTTAACTACAACCAATCAAATTACATTAGTCTAGCAGTTTTGCCATCAAACATTTTCTCTAATTCTCAATACACAACAAAACACGCCAACCAAACCAATTCATGGAGTAGCACACGTAAATAATCTCATCTTCATCGTTTCAATAATAAAGACACAAAATTCCACATATTTCACATAGTAAATCAATCCTTTATTTTACACTTGTTCTCCGGGGGATCAGTTAAGCCATGAACAAATAGATGGTGCAGCTCACTTGAAAGCTTACTTTCTAGCTTTTCTCAACCCGCCAAGGCTGCGTCGTAGGTTAAAAGTGACCGAAACGAGAAGGATGGTGTACAATAGCGCATAGCTTTTTCAAGATCAGTACCAGGTGAGTAGTAGGACCCTCATTGAAAATAACCAACCCCCCGTCCACCTAACGGATCCCCTTCGTGTTATCTCCATTAATAGCCTAATTTGCAAATACTTATAAAGACCTTCATCTATGTAGCACCACCCAACAATACTTATCAACCATGAATTTATGTCAAGTAATTTTACTAAATTCCATTTATCGTACTATAAGTGTCAACTAAGCGGCCTATTGCTCAATCTCATGTAACGGCGTCAAATAACTTACACACCACGTCAAAAATTCACTTCTCAAGCTATCATTAGTGGTACCACCCATCTAATCCATTGTTATCCAGTTTCTATTCCAATTATTCACAAGTACTCAACCCTTATGCTCACTAGTTCCCATATCCCAATAAGTTAGTTTTCGAAATCGATTCACCTTACCATTATATGTAGAATCTAAAATTTTAATTTTAAACCCATGAACACCTATCCAATAGCCTAATTTCAACCTCAGTACTTCCCATGAGTCGCCTAATCACCTAGTTATCACCCCGAATAGTTAACACCCAAATATCCATTTTAAATATTTCATATCAAGTTCCAAGTGGATACAACGGTCATACTTCACATTTCGGTTTCGTATACCAACCATCCCTTACGTTACCCAAGTTCTTGCCTCATCCATAAAACTTATTAACCCAATATTCCAACATACCAACACGTATTGAATATGTGTCAAGGGTTCAATCACAAGACAAACCTGAGTCTAAATTTTGTTCAATATCAACTCAACGTAATCACATATGCGTTCCCAAAATCATCAAAAATAACATCTGTGCAATTTCAAAAATTTCCAGAGAGCAGGGGATACCAAAGCAATTTCGGTCAAGAAAACAATAGGGTATCGATACCTCTCTTGTGGGTATCGATACCTGCCTAGGTTTCAGCACAAAAATTATAGATTTTTGATAGATTTCCATACACTACGACCACAGAAAATCAAATACCAATAACTACATCCAATCAACACATAAACATATAAAGAGAGAGGAGAAATCCCTACCTCAAAATTTTTGAGTAAAACCCCAAAGATCCAAACAAAACCCCAACTCTCCAAGCCAAAGTCAACCAAATACACCTCCTCCGAGCTTCACCCACGTGATCTACGAGCCAAGGATGCTAGATTAAGGTATGAGGTGCATGGGTTTTTCAAGAATTTGAGGTAGGTGCGGGGGAGTAAGTGGGAGAGTGTGAGAGCCGAGAGAGAGACAAGCGTGAGAGGAAAAAGAGAGAGGAAGAAAGGTAAAGTGAAAAAAATATCTCCTGCTTTAGGTATGTATATATATATATATATATATATACAGTACGTCTCCCGTAAGGACCACCACATTTTAATAAAATGCAGACCTCCCATTTTCTAATCGAATTTTGATGATCCGAGCCGCTCAATGTGTTCTTAGCGTGATTTTAAGGGTACTTGCAAGAAATCAGCAAAAAAAAAGACCGGGAAGGGCTTCATCCGAGCAGTTTTTGTTTATTTTTTATCGAACGGTTCAAATAAAAACTGCTCGAATGAAGCTCTTCCTGGTCTTTTTTTTTTGCTGATTTCTTGCGAGTACCCTTATAATCACATTCTGAACACATTGAGCGGCTCGGATCATCGAAATTCGATCGGGAAATGGGAGAAATAAGGAGGTCCGCATTTTAACTAAAATGAGGACCCCCTCATGGGAGACTGACTGATATACACACACATACAAACACACACAAATGTTCAAGTCCACACCTCTTACGGTCCACACCGTTCGGACCTCCAATTTCCTGATTGATTTGCGATGATCCGAGCTGCTCAATGTGTTCAGATTGTGATTTTAAAGGTACTCGCGAGAAATCAGCAAAAAAAGGATCGGGAAGGGCTTGATTTGAGCAGTTTTTTTCTGAACCATTCAATAAAAAACTGCTCGGATCAAGCCATTCCCGATCATTTTTTTTGCTGATTTCTCGCGAGTACCCTTAAAATCACGTTCTGATCACATTGAGTGGCTCGGATTATCGCAAATCGATCGGGAAATGGGAGGTCCAGACGGTCTGGACCGTAAATGGGAGGTCCGAACAGCCCCTATATATATAGGGGCTGTTCAAATGAGGACCTCTTAAAATGTGGACCCTCATTTTCCGATCGAATTTCGATGATTCGAGCAGCTCATTATGTTCAGAACGTGATTTTAAGGGTACCTGCGAGAAAACAGCAAAAAAAAAAGGACCGACAAGGGCTTCATCCGAACAGTTTTTTATTGAATGGTTCAATAAAAAACTATTCAGATGAAGCATTTTCCGGTCATTTTTTTTTGCCGATTTCTCGCAAGTACCCTTAAAATCACGTTCTGATCACATGGAACGGCTCGAATCATCAAAATTCAATCGAAAAGGGGGAGGTCCGTATTTTAACTAAAATGAGGTGGTCCTCATTTGAAACGGACTGATATATATATATATATATCTATATATATAGAGTCCCCTTCTAATAAGGACCACCTCATTTTAATAAAATGAGGACCTCCCTTTTCCGATTGAATTTTGATGATCCGAGCCGCTCAATGTGTTCAGAACGTGATTTTAAGGGTACCCGCGAGAAATCAGCAAAAAAAAAAGACCGGGAAGAGCTTCATCCGAGCAGTTTTTATTAATTTTTTATCGAACGGTTCAAATAAAAACTGCTTAAATCAAGCCCTTCCCGATCATTTTTTTTGCCGATTTCTCGTGGGTACCCTTAAAATCACGTTCTGAACACATTGAGCGGCTCGGATCATCAAAATTCAATCGGGAAATGGAAGAAATGGGGTAGTCCTCATTTTAGGTCCTCATTTTAGATCCTCATTAGAAGGGGAGTGTGTATATAAATTGTAGTAGGTCGAACCAAATGGCTCGAATTGCATATCCGACGGATATTGACCGAGGCTACGCCGAAAGAGGTCCTAGTGCTTTGAAGCGCAGGTTCGGCAATAACCGAGGCTCGGAGAAGGGTCTCAAATCACCCACCCAATGCCTCAGTCGTGAAGAGAGTTCTCTGGCTCGGCTAAAGTCAAGATCCAGACAAATGACTTCATCACTTCCCCTCTCACCGAGCCGCACGCCTCTTGGCTCGGCCAAAGCCGGGGGCTCTGCCCTTCTCAACACCACGCTCCACCCCACGCGCTGAAAGCGGTTATGCCAAGAGATAATGATTGGCGCACATGAGGTCACCAGCTCATCCCAAAAACGGTTACCAGATCTTATCGGTGACGTCAAAATGACGTCAGCCGACCCGTGTAAGGCATGTGCCTGTACTTGGAGAGCAAGCCAAGTAGACTCTATAAAAACCAAGTGATGCAGCCCTAAAGAGGTACACACAAAACTTACACTCAAACCCTAGTCTCTTGCTTTGCTCTCTGCACATTCTCATCCTTTCGCCGGAGGGCCTTGCTGGGCAAACCCCCGGCCAGGTCTTAGTCATGCGTTTACTGTGCAGGTTAGGGTAAGAAGGCTAGGCAACCACTGGACCCATTGAAGAGGAGCTCAGACCAAGAATCATGCCCCCCCCCCCCCCCCCACCCCCGGGGGGGGGGGGGGTCAGTGAGCTTCCATTAAGGGATCCCTTAACTAGCTAAGTGTGGGCTACCACAGCCCCGGGTGGATCGGGGCGGCCTAATGAAAATCGCGCGCCTCGCCTTTGGATCGATTCGAAAAATGGTTTGAAGAGTCGCCACCCGGATTTATGGTCTATCACCCGAGAAACCGTTTTCTTTGAAAATGATTAATTTGAAATTGAAAACCAGAGATCATTTGAGGATTCGGAAGCCATGTTACGAGGGGGGAAGGGTTTTACGGCACCCCCCTCGCCCGACGCGATGTCGGTCTCTACTAAACGTTTGTGGGATTTTTGAAAAGGGATTTTGTTTCATTAAACCAATTAGCAAGTATCCACAGTTATAACACATAAGGAATGTATACTGGTGCATATGTACAAAGGGTGATAAAATAGCCGTGCATGATAAACAAGATAACAGAAAATGAAACCCTGTTACTGGATTCACTCTCGAGCGCTCGGGAGTGGTCCCGAGCGCTTGGGAGTGTTAGGACCCAACCTGCAAGTTTGTTAGTACCAACATGATATAATACCAAACTGTAAACTGAAATGAATTTAATCACATTACAGGCTCAGCAGAGGATTTAATAAACTGAGGCAGAACCTCAATCTTTCAAACCATGCATCCTCGCCCTTGCATGGTCAGATCTACAACTTTAAAAGAGCAAATGGAGACATATATACATGCAGAACATCAGACAACACAGCAGACTGGGGGAAAAATGGATTGCAGTGGCATGCATGCACTCCCAAGCGCTCGGGAATGGTTTCGAGCGCTTGGGAGTGAGTTGCAGGTCAGCTTACTCTCAAATGGCAAATGACATTATTTTAACATGCAAACACCTTTGTTTTGATCTCTCCCAGAAGAAAATCATCTTTTAACTTTGGAAAACCTTGTTCTCACTGGAAATTTTGTGAGAAGTGTTTCTGTTTTGAGAAAACTGATTTCCCATGCCTGCACGCCACAATAAAACCATTTTGTTTAAGAATACACCTCACCCCAGCCTGATGTTTACCAAAATGCCATGCATGGAACTGGAAACAGTCCCGAGCACTCGGGAGTACTCTCGAGCGCTCGAGAGTGTTTCCAGTAGGGGTTTTAAGAAAACGTTTTTGTGGACCCTTTGCTCTTGTTTTTACACTAAGGTCTCCCAGCCATGCACCCAGTATTGAAGACTGGGACAGGCTGAGAGACCCCCCTCAGAAGGGAAAAACAGCCTCTTTGTTTGAGATTAAAGTAGAAAGATGTTCTACCTTTGGTTGGAACTTTGCTTCTTGAATGACTTTGGAAAGTGGATGAAGAGAGAAGAATACAAGAAATCAGAAGCTAGGAGTGTTCTGGATTTCCTGCATTTTCCTTGATGTTTTTGCTATTTGAAACTTTGTTTTTCAAAAACTTTGTGGTTGGAAAGAAGACTTTGAACTTGAGAGAGGTGTTGAACAGAGTAGGAGATTTTAGAGAGAGAAATTTCGTCTCTTTCTCAGCTAAAAATAGGTTGTATATATAGGCCAAAATAACCTATGGTTTTGAAATGAAATAGATTTGAAATAAACATTTTTAAAGAGGGAAAATCTTCTGGCCTGATTTTCTCTGACTGAGGTTGAGTGTTGACTTAACTCTCAGCCGGCTCAAGGTGGTTGTCATGATGAGTTGCATGGGTAGTGGGAAGCCCTGCCATCCATTGGGTAGCACAGAAGACTCGAGCGCTCGAGAGTGGCCTCGAGCGCTTGGGACTTCACCCTCGAGCGCTCGGGAGTGAGCCAGGCCAAAGGTTTTGAAAAACAGTTTGGAGCGCTTGGGACTGCTTCCAAGCGCTTGGGAATGATTTTGACCATTTATTTCCTTTTTCAAACCCTACAAGAAGCAAAGTTCTGATTGGTACAAGGCTTGTTTTAATCCAAATTCATCATCGGGGAGCCTCAGGGCCACAAATTAAGGAAATTCAACAAGTCCAAATTGGGGTGTCTACACTAAGTTAAGTACCTCATGAGTTTGACATTTTTTACGATCAAATTTTGATGATCCAAACCGTTTAATGTGTTTAAAATGTGATTTTAAGAGTACCCGCGAAAAATTGGCAAAAAATATGACCGGGAAGGGCTTGATCCGAATAATTTTTTATATAAATAAGTACACCACAGAATGAAGCTACCTTTAGAGTAAAATCGATGTCGTTCTCTAGCTAGTATGCTAGAGGGATACTATAGACACCTCCCTGAAGCAGGGCATCGCCATACAGATTGATCGTTGCTGTTTGTTTGGTTGTTTGCTTCGTAAACCAAGATCGTGGATATTCCCATGGCTAGGAACATCGCCACACGATAGCGATTATCATAAAAATAGAGTCGCCACCTAGTTTAAGAAAACTAGGAAAAAACAGATAGAGATTCTGGGCACGGGAGCAAAAGGTACAATGATGGGAAGGTGTTAGGCACCTCTCTCTGCCTAGTCGTGAGACTGGCCCATAATCGTTCGACATATGATTAACTCATGCTTTGTTTAATTCTAAACACATAAACTGATTTTAGCCTTTAACAGTGAATAAGGTGAGCCGAGACGATAGGTAAAACATGCATCAGAAAGCAGAATAAAACAACATGTCCCAGGGAGATGGATGTCACGGCCGATGAATGGATGTCACAGCCGTGAGATCCCCCTGGTTCAATGTATCGGTCGATGGATCGAAGACCCCGCCGATGTTCTTCCCCACACTAGACTATACGATTAATAGATAATCAGAAAACTATGATTAAGCATAATAACGGAAAATAAATCGAACCAGAGACCCCTGGGCCTCACCACCTTGATCCCTCAGTGGCTTGATTGCTTCGGATTGAGGGTGATTGACTGATTGCTTCTTGAAACCCTAGGGTTAGGGTTTGAACTTCGGGGTTTGATCGTCGGATTAGTGGCTGCCTTCGGGAGGTTGGGGCTTTTGTAGAGGGAATTTGAGAGTGTATTTCTGCAGAGTTTCGTGGCTGATGGGGCTGTGTTGGTATATCAATTTCGGAACCCAAAGGCCCCTTTATATAGGCATAGGGATGACACAACTCAACCAATCAAAACACACGATTGGAATTGGAGTTATAGGGTGATACAAACTCTTCATGGCAATCCTTAAACGTAGCCCGAACGCATCAGAAAAAGGCTGCTAGGGTTTTGTGAACGGATCAACGATTGACAGAACGTTCCAGAATCTGGAAAATAGACGATCTGGCGGCCGAAGAATTGATGTTGCGGCCGAGGAATGGTCCTAGCGGCCGGCTAATCGATCTCTCAGTGAGTTTTTCAAGCAACAGGCTTCATGGGTGAAGAATTGAAGTTGAGGCCGTGTGATTAATGTCGTGGCTGACAGATGGATTTTCCTGGGATATTGTATTTCTGTCTGAAAGGCTATTTGGCTATGGATTGGGTCCTCTAAGTGGCTAAAAGTTCTTACCGAAAGTCCTAAGGTTCACAGGAAGTCAATCAGCAATCACTGTATCCATATCATCATCGGGATGGTCCCCAAGGTGGAACTTGAAATAATCGTTAGGCCAAATTGGGGTGTCTACAGATGCCCCTCTTTAACTGAACTTAGACGGATCGCGAGACATGTTTAAGTAAGAGTCAAAGCTGTAAAAGCAACTCAATTTGGTCCAACCACTATTCCAAGGGGTTTTCAAAAAAGGTTTTTGTTATAGTCGGGCCGGGAGGCCACATGAGAAATTTAGACCAATCATAGTTCGAAAGGGCAATAAAGGAAAATAAAAAGTTTGGAGGGTTAGAAACAGAAGACGTACCTTTGGGCTCAAAAAGCCGTAGTGTGACGTACCTAGGTTGAGCCAGGATTTTGGCGAAAGGTAGTTGAAGGAGCACGGGGTTGCCAGGAAAATTTTTGCGGTGAGCATCTCCAGAATTTCGGGGTAGATCAATACACGGCGGGTGAGTCGTTTGCTTTTCTTGATCATCCTTATTTTGACTGAGGGAAGCTCGGTAGAGTAGCCTATTCTTGTGAATGAGCTGGAAGGAATTGATGTAATTGGGGTGGAATCCAAACCATATGCTGAGGTTGAATCGGACGCCGTTTTTAAGATATGGGGTGGAACCCAAGCCATCTTCTGGAGATGAGTTGGATGCTGTTTTTGAGATATGGGGGGGTGCAAGGCCAGTAACTAGAGCACGGAGCATTGAGATGAGGGAACCGAGGTGCGGAGCCGGTTGTAGTCATGAGGCGAGAGCCTGAGGTGATAGAACTAAGGCGTAGAGCCGGTTGTGGTCATAAGGCGAGAGCCTGAGGAACTTTGACAGATTTGAGGCATAGAGCCAGTTGCATTCACAAGGCGAGAGCCTGAGGAGTCAGAGTTTAGAGCTTGACGTGATTTGAACCGAGACGTAGAGCCGGTTGCATTCTGATGGTCTGTGCATGGAGCTTTCTCATCATAAGTTTTGGCGTAGAGCCAGAGGATCGAGGCGCTGGACCGATCAATAAAACTGAGGCATAGAGCTAGTTGATTGCAGGATTGACCTGTTTCAAGAGAGATAGAGATGCAAAGTATGTGTATGTGATGATGTTGGTTGTTAGATGTGAGCAGATATGATAATGGTGGTGTAATTGATGCAGACTCGATGCGATAGTGATGATGCAATGTGCACGGGCCCGTGCGTATGTGTTTGATTTAAGCGTAGAGCTTCTTTCAAGTTCTAGACTTGAGCATTCAGAGCGTAGAGCTTGAGCTTTCAGACGGTAGAATCCGAGCATTCAAAGTATAGGCTTTGAGCATCCAGTACGCAGTGGTTGGGCATTCAAGCGTAGAGCTTGAGCATTCAAGTGTAGAACTTGAGCATCCAGTACACAGTGGTTGGGCATTCGAAGAGCTTCGAGCATTCAAAATGTTGGAATTTGAGCATTCAAGCATAGAGCTTGAGAATAGATGATATCTTGTTGATTGAGGCGTAAAGCCGCTGAGTTTGTGAAGCTGATGAGTAGCGAGCATAGAGCTACTGAGTGGGCTTAGTGAGCACGGGCGTAGAGCCGCTGAGCGAGTGAGCATAGAGCTGCTGAATAGATTGATGATAGTGATAGTGAGCATGGGCGTAGGGCCGCTGAGTGAACAGTCGTGGAGCTGCTAAATAGCTACAGGCGTAGAGCCGCTAGATGAGTAAGATAGTGAGTGCAAGGTTGGGCACAGGGCTGTTGAATGAGCATAGAGCTGCTGAGATAGTGGATGGTCATGCGTGGAGCTTGAAGCAATGAGCAGGGTGCTGCTGATAGTAAGCACGAAATTGCTGCAAGGAGTAGTGAGTATGTGGCGCTATGAGCATGAGGCTGCTATGACGGAACTTGTTGAGACACTGAGCCCAGGGCTGCTGAGATAATGAGCTCGGGGCTGCTGAGTGAGCCTAAAGCTGCTGATTGGCTTGGCGAGCTTAGAATTGTTGAGCGGGCGTAGAGCTGGTGAGACAGTATTTTCATGGGCGTCGAGCCGCTGAGCTAGAGAGTTGCTTGAGTGATGACGGAGTAGCTTGACTGCCATAGCAAGAGCTCGGGTTTGATATTCCTTGGTGGTCTGGCGACCAGCAGTTTGTGGAAAGAGAGCTTCCTTATGCTTAGGTGTGCTCCCAAGGCTAGTTCTGACCATATTGCATTTGCTCAGGAATGCCCCCAAGGCTGACTTGATTTTGCTTCTGTTGGTCATGGACTCAAAGCTTCACAGTTATGCTGAGTAGGATCTGATGTTGTTGTGGGAAATGAATTAAGGGGGCCAGGAAATCGGTCCAGCGGCCGAATAATGGATGTCTCGGTCGAAGGATTGAATACCCGGCCGTGTAATCGCTTCAATTCCAAGGGCCTATAAAAGGCCACGGCCTCAGCCGTTTTACTTCATTTCTCTTTCTCTTCTATTTCTCTCTTCGTCTTCCTCCCCGTCCAAGAGTTTCTCCAAGGATTCCTCAGCGTCCCTTCGGCTTCTTCACCACACTCGGGTAACATGTCAGCGCGGGCCACATGCGCGGAGGGAGTCCGCGCTGTTCTTGGACTTGTCTTGATACTTGATTAAGGACCCTCGCATGGGGGGCGTGCTTCCGTGACGCGGAACCCCTGGGGAGGCGGTCGTACGCGGTATGGTATTTTTCTGGGCCATGTGGTGATTCTTTTGAGCCACGTGATGTCTCTTCTGCACCGTAGTACTCCTCTGGTATACGCCGCCCCGTGGGTGTCCTTTCCTTTTTTGTAGCTAGTCTCTGGTGTTCAGACCACCAGAGGATTCAGCATCTTCTTCTCCTTCTTTTTTTTTTTTGTTTCTTCTGTTTCTTTTCCTGCATAGGTTAGTCTAACAGGAAACTGATGTATAGTTTGTTTAGGAAATGTGGGATGATTCACCTTGTGATGTAAAAAGCTTTTGTTATATGAAACAAAGTCTTTTGCTCTGATATGTGATTGTGTATGCTATATTTGTGTCGTTTTGTTTAGTATGAAAATTGATAATTCGACAAACTGAGTAGAACCGTGGAAGTCCTCTGTAAAACAGTTATTCTGGCGGCCGTAGCATCGATTAAGCGGTCGAGCCAATGATCTGGCGGCCGGAGGATCGATTCTTCTACTTGGTTTTGATTTTGAGTCAACCTTGATTTTCATGGCCGGAGAATCGATCCTACGGCCGTTACATCGAAGTGTCGGCCGAGAGACCGACTCGATTAATGTGGATTTAGAATCCGATTCCGATTCAAACTAGGACTCGACTTAGCCTATAAGTACACGTTCTACGAACTCGGTAGCATTGTCAGCAATAGTTGCTTGCGCATGGCACAACCAGTCCTTGATCAGTGGCTGGATTCCTTCAATGGCCTTGACCGTCACACTTTAAGTCCTTTGGTATTGTAACGACCCTGATTTTTGGTCAGTAAAAATTTCGTTAAAAATTTGAATTTTATTTTAATTACTTGGACTTCTTTTAAAATTTCTTTTTAATATCCAAAAATCCGTCGTTACTAAATTCTAGACTTATAAATTTAGTTTTCTTCATATAAGGTTATGTAGTCATTTTCTAAAGACAAGTGTGTTAGTATATTTTTCCTAATTATTGAAATTAAGTCTTAGATTATATTTCTTGACTAGAAATCCTACTTAGCAAGCCTAGTTAGCTTCTAACCGATTCATTGAGATGACCTAACTACCAATCTCAACCCTAGTTGAACCTTTTGAACCTTTCCAAAACCCTAAAGGAACCCTTTAGACCAAAGTCATTGTAACGCCCCCATTTTCGGGTACGTTAATTAATCATTTTATTAATTAAACAAAAAGAGTCTGGCTCATTATTACATTGTTAATCTCACAAAGGAGTACATTTTATTCGAAAGGGAAGGGAACTAAGGTTCCTAACTACAGCTCCGCATGCTCTTCCATCCTAGTCAGCTCTTCGGCTCCGAAAGCCTCCACAGTGTACATCTCACCCTGTTCGTCTATAAGGTCTGACACATTATACCAGCGTCGCCACCAATATAATATGTCAGGGTCACCAAAGGCAACACCGTGAGCTTACAAAGCTCAATAGAATAAACCATACCCACTAACCCTTAACTTACACATAGCAAGTCACATATAACAGCAATGAATCATATAAACAATTACACATACTCATTCAATAACATAGTTTAGCAATTACACATCCGCATTTGCTATATTTCTAACGTTGGTGTAATGTCTTTTCGTGTTTCTCCTACGCGACTCATCGTAGACCGTGTCACCATTTTTCCACTTCATTAACACTTCCAAATTCATTTTGAAAATCACAACTTTAACACATGCACCCCACACAATGGGCAAGTCCGGCCACATTGAGGTTTTTAAAACACACACAACCTCACAATGGTTCCGCCACTTCGGATTTCCATTGGAACACACCCAACCTCGATTCCGCCGTTCCGGGTTCTCGAGTATCCTCACAATGGTTCCGCCGTCCCAGGTTCCCATTGGCACACATTAGCATTGGTTCCTCTCCACGGATAACCAAGCCACACACCCAACCTCGATTCCGCCGTTCCGGGTTCTCGAGTATCCTCACAATGGTTCCGTCGTGCCGGGTTCCCATTGGCACACACACACACACAGATAATGACTCCCAAAATGGTCATTATGTAATTTCAAAAATATTTTACCAAGGCCATGCCTTTAAACACACCCTAGGTGTCATGTTTATATCGTTTTTGGTTTTCGTGTCTCGTTCTCATGCATAGACTCCGCAGTAGGACTTTCATAGAAATCTTGAAATTAAACTAGCAAGATCATCCAACTCTATATTATTTATCATGCTCAATTATTCGTAAAGCATAACGTCACATGTACGGACGCCTTTGGAGTGATAATCACTTATGCTTTACTTCACACAACCACAAGTAATGCAAGTAAGCACATAACAAGTCTAATATCATCTAAACAGTCAAAGTACAATCACTTGAGATTAAGCCACGAACGTTATCTTTCAAAATTCATTCTTTCTTTTAAGATGTTCAAAACAGCATATGTTTATTTAGTTGCAATGCATATATCAGAATAGTGTCGATAAGGATTCTATGTTTTCACGAGAGGTGTCGATTAGATAATCTATGTGATCATGCCATTATCTTTACTCTAATCAATTCGAGTCATGCATACGATATGCTATACTTAGCGTAAAATCTATCAACATATTCTTAGCCTACTTTAAAGTAAACTTTATATTTGGAAAAAAATAGTAAGGATTATCTACCTTTCAAAAGTACACACATTTCTAATTATATTTAAGGAAAGTAGATATGGAAATCTACCGCTCTTCTTGGCGGTAGAGATGACTACGGAAAGTACGTCGACGGTTGGACGGAGTAACGTCTAGGAATGGCTTCCGTTAGCTTCGAAAGAGAATGGTTTCTCTCGAAACTAAATCGTGACCTACGGTACTTGACTTTTTGGATCGAAAGGGTGGTCGAGCGGTGGTTTAGTGGCGGCTTAGGATGAGTTTCTCAAGAACAAGGAAGAACACTTAAGAACAAGCTCAAAAACAAGCAAGAATACAAAGCTTTCTAGAGAGAAGTTGGAGCAAAGAAAGGTGTGAGTTCAAATGGTGAGAAATGCTTGCTATTTATAGGCAAAAGTTGGCTCCCTCTCCTCCAACATTGGCGGGCCCTCTCTCTCTCTCCAAATCCCAAAGATTTCTTCCAAATCTAGTCATATCCTAGGCTATGAAAGGCTACCAAGATCTTCTCCTTTCTTTATTTCCATTTTAGGACAAATTCTATGTTATTCTACGGGGTTTTTGTCTTGTCTAGTACCTTAAAGAGTTAGAATACTAGATATGGTTGTCCTAGTTAAACATGTGCAAGAAAAACCCTAGATTTTGGTGGTACAAGATGATGTAGGAAGATTGGTCAAGATTGGTGCAAGATTTGGAAGGTACACTAGCACACACATCACTCTCCCTCTCTCCTCTCATCCGGCCACCTCTCTCTCTCTCCCTCCATCTCTCTCTCGGCCTCTCTCTCCCTTTCTCTCTCTCTTAGTAATAAATATATATATATATATATATATATATATGTTTACAAGGACAAAGATTGGAAAGAGTAAGGATTGGATGGTAAGTTTGTAGGAGATTTTGTAGGCAAAATCTAGTACCCTAAATCTATCTCACATCATCCTATCTTCTTCCTCCATTTAGCACATGCACCTATGTCTAGATATATCTAGGATTTGATAGAAGAAAGAACAAGGAAGTACACCATATCTTGCTCTCTCTCTCTCTCTTCCTCATATCTCTCTCTCTCGGCCTCCTCTCTCTTCTCTCTCTCGGCAATCTCTCTCTCTTCTTCTCTTGTACTATATATATGCATATATAAGTGAAAGAATAGAAGTACCCTAGTACCTTGATGATTTACTAGATTTCTAGGTCAAGATATCCTAATAAACTAAGTCAATTGGCACATGTTTTGTTCATAAAATATAACCTAGAATTTTAGGATGACATATGCCTAGTTTAATACTTAATTGAATTAGACACATGTTGGTTATTAAACTAATGAGACTTAGGTACTTGGCTAGGCTAGGAAGATTGTTCAAGGGTACAACAAATCTTGGCCCTTCTCTCTCCTATCTCTCCCTCTCTCTCTTGACTATCTCTCTCTCTCGGCTTCTCTCTCTCCCTCTCTCCCGAATTCTCTCTCTCTCTCTCCCTCCCTCTCTCTCCCTTGTACTACATAATAATATTAATATAGATACATATCATCAATTAGATTTTGGAAGTACAAGGTTAATAATAAACTAAAGGGTTTTTTAAAGAATAAGATTTTCCTAATTAAATAATGAATTTGACACATGTTTTCTACCTCTATATTATATTGGGGGGTTGTACTGGTACGCTATTATAATATTCATATAAGTACTAGAGAATCTGGATGGATATCTAGTCAAAATTTTATAATATAAAGCTCCGATTTGACACATGTCTCCTTATAATACAATATTTGTACTCAGAGAATCCTAGGACCCAATATTATTTAGATACTGTTCCGTTTCTTTAATGGGAGAATCCCATGGGATTCTAGTCATTGAATTAACTATAATATAATAGTACTAGTCCTATTATCCAATGGATAATAATTTTACTAACAACTATGGACCAATGGACAAAGGTCAACGGTTGACTTTTCGGTCAAAGGGTCTTACTTAGGGTTCAAGAGGTTCAAAAGGTTCAAATGGCTCGAGGAAGATCAAGAGTTTAACTTAGACTATCTCCAAGGATTAGCTTAGAAGCTAACTAGGCTCGCTAAGTAGGATTTCTAGTCGAAAGATAACCTAGGCTTACGTTTGACAATTAGGAGAAAGGTCTAACTCACTTGTCTTAGGAATGATCTTATTGACGAATCTAATCATGACGGATTACTAAGAATAACTCAAGTTGAATAATCATTCAGGAGGAATTAGAGACTTTTCGAATTAACAACGAAATTTTTATTTAGTAAAAATCGGAGTTGTTACAACCTATCCCCCTTAAATAATTTCGTCCTCGAAATTAGGTGCACGCTCGGATTCGAATAGGTGGGGATAATTCGCTCTCATGGTTTCTTCTCTTTCCCATGTGGTCTCTCCGGCTCCTCGGTGCTTCCACAGGACTCGTACCAGTTTGATTGTCTTGTTCCGGATTATCTTCTCGCTACGGTCTTGAAGCTCTATTGGTTCCTCTTCGTATGTCGCATCTCCTTCCATGGCGATGTCTTCCCAATTGAGAACATGAGTGGGCAGGGCGAGATATTTACGGAGCATGGATACGTGAAACACGTCATGTACTCTATCTAGTTGCGGTGGCAGGGCTAAGCGATACGCAACTTTCCCGATCTTTTCCACGATGTCAAAGGGTCTTATGTATCGTGGGGATAACTTTCCCTTCTTTCCAAATCTAATGACTCCCTTCTTCGGTCGGATCTTCAGAAACACATGGTCTCCTACGGCAAAGGTCAATGGTCGGCTCCTTTTATCCGCGCAACTCTTTTGTTGGCTTTGAGCTATTTGGATCCTTTGTCTGATGATTTTGACTTTCTCCGTAGTATCCCGTACTATGTCTGGTCCAATTAATCCCGTTTCTCCAGCATCTGTCCAGCAGACTGGGGATCGATAGGGTCGTCCGTATAAGGCTTCGTATGGCGCCATCTCTATGCTCGCTTGGTAGCTATTGTTGTAGGCAAACTCGACTAGCGGTAAATGTTGCTCCCAGTTTCCCGAGAAATCTAAAGCACAGGCTGTAACGACCCGGATTTTTGGTAAATAAAAATGTCACTAAAAAATTGAATTTTATTTTTATCACATGGATTCCATTTAAAATTCCTTTTGACATCCCAAAAATCCGTCGTTACTATATTCAAGATTATAAAAATTTCGTCACGACAGTCAGTACAGTCAGTTTCTAAAGACAAGTGTGTAGGACTATTCTCCTAATCATCGAGCTTAAGCCTAGAATATGTCTCGACTAGAAATCCTACTTAGCGAGCCTAGTTAGCTTCTAACCTAATCCTTGGAGATAATCTAATTTAATCATTGACCTTCCTCGAGCCATTCGAACCTCTTGAACCTTAAGTAGAACCCTTTGACCGAAAGTCAACCGTTGACCTTTGTCCATTGGTCCATAATTGTTAGTAGAATTATTATCCATTGAATAATAGGACTAGTACTATTATATTATAGTTAAATCAATGACTAGAATCCCATGGGATTCTCCCATTAAAGAATTGGAAGAGTATCTAATATAATATTGGGTCCTAGGATTCTCTGAGTACAAATATTGTATTATAAAGAGACATGTGTCAAATCAGAGCTTTATAATACTCCCTCCGTCCCTTTATTACAGTCCAGTATTCCATTTTGGGCTGTCCCTTAATAAGTGTCCATTTTGTAAAGTTAGTGGGTAAAAGTTGGTGAATTGTCTATTTTGTCCCTAAAAGTAAATTCCATTTTGAAAAGTTAGTGAGTAAAAGTGTAATGATGATGGGTAAGTAGGGAAAGTGGAGGAAAAAGTTGATGTGAAAGGTATAATGATGATGTCTTTTTAATAAGTTGGAGTTACGAAGCAGGACATTTAAAAAGGGACGGAGGGAGTATAAAATTTTGACTAGATATCTACCCAAATCATCTAGTACCTACCTAAATATTATAATAGGACATGAGTACACCTACTCCTATATTATATAAAGATAGAACACATGTGTTCCTTTCATTGTTTAATAGGTAAATCCTTATTCTTCCAAAACCCCCTTAATTTATTATTTCCTTTGTACTTCCATATCCTATTAGTTTATTAGTACTTATGTACTTATATGATCTTAAGATTATATATACTTATATATATAGATAGTACAAGGGAGGAGGAGAGAGAGAGCCGAGAGAGGGAGAGGAGAGAGAGAGCCGAGAGGGAGAGAGAGATTGATATGCTTGTACTTCTTGATCTTTCCTTCCACCAAAACCTAGTTCTATATCTATATAAGTACATGTACTTAAGGAAGAAGAGAGATGGGATGACATAAGATAGATGTGAGGTACTAGATTGTCTTACAACCTTACAACCAATCCTTACTCTTCCTTAGTCAATCTATCAACCTTTGTCCTTTCATCCTTATACATATATATGTACTTTGTAGTACAAGAGAGAGAGAGAGAAATTCGGGAGAGAGAGAGAGAGATTCGGGAGAGAGAAGAGGATAGAGAGCCGAGAGAGATAGAGAGATAGGAGAGAGAAAGATATGGTGTACTCTTGGATTGTCTTCTACAAAATCCTAGTTTTAATATTACCTAGTACTAGGTTTATTTTAGTTAATTACTTACTAGATATGATATGTACCTATTTACTTAAAGTATTAGATATTTATATGTCATTCTAAGATTCTAAGTCCTAGAATATAGCTTATAAGTACATATGTGGCATTTAGGCTTATTCTATTAGGAATTTTGACCTAAAAATCTAGAGTAAGATCACATAGTACCATTGTCCTTCATAGTTAGTTATCCTTAGGTATTCATATAATAATCAAGAGGAGAGAGAGAGAGAGAGAATCCGAGAGAGAGGGAGAAGAGAGAGATAGGAGAGAGAAGGAGAGAAGGTACACTAGTCTTGGATTTTCTTTTTTCAATCTTACTATATAAATACTTAAGTACTTGTACTAATGAAAGAAGAAAGATATGGTAAAAATTGAGATAGATATTAGGGTACCAAAATCTCTTACAACCTTACACCACAATCCCTTACTCTTTCTAAGTCAACCACCAAACCCTAGTCCTTTCATGCTTAGGTGTCCATTAGACTAAGAGGAGAGAGAGAGAGAGAGAGAGAGAGGGAGAGAGGGAGAGAGAGAGAGAGAGATGGCCGAATTTGGGAGAGGGAGAGAGAGTGTGATGTGTGTGCAAGTGTACTCTTAGGCCTAGTCATGGTCCTTTGGCCAACACCTCACACAATCCAAAGTACAACAAAAAATCTAGTCTTTCTTGCACATGATCATCTAAGGACAACCAACCCTAGATTTCTTACTCTTTCAAGGTACAAGACAAGACCAAAACCCCAATAGAATAACCTAGACTTGTCCTAGAAAGAACAAGAAAAATCCTTGTAATCTTTCCACCTATGTACTTATGTACATTGTACCATGGAGAGAGAGAGAGAGGGAGAGAGAGATTTCGGATGAGAGGGAGAGAGAGAGAGTGATGTGTGCAAATGTACTCCTAAGCCTAGTCATGGTCCTTTGGCCAACACCTCACACCATCCAAGTACCATCAAATCTTCCCAAGGTACAAAAATCTAGTCTTTCATGTGTTTAAATAAGAAAAAAAATCAAAGATAGGAGAGAGAGAGAGAGATTTCGGATGAGGGAGAGAGGGAGAGAGAGAGAGCCCTTGGCCTATAAATAGCAAGCCATTCATGCCTTGAACTCACACCTTCAAGCATTGCTCCAACTTCTCTCTAGAAACCATTTCTGTTTTTCCAGGCAGCCCATTGCCCTCCACAAAACCTCATTCTTTCTCCTACCTAAAGTGGTTTCTGTAAGTGCAGAAAAACCGATAGTGATTTAGGCAGCACAAGAGCGTAACGGCTACTTCGAGGTCCTCGCCGGAACCCTAGTATGTCGCCGGAATCTTTATCTGCAAAACAGACAAAGGGTGAGTGCACCTTTGCCTCTCGTGGCAAAGGCCCTCCGATGCCTAAGTTAGTATCACGTACTGATCGAAAACCCTAATTCAAGTAGAAGAATACGTAAAACCGTAATGTATTGTGTCCTTTTCCTCTAGGTTTACCTCTTATTTATAGGTTTATGGATGCTTGCTGCCCAAGTCCCACGTTTCCCTAAGTTCCCTATCTCGTATAGGAAACTCAGAACATCTTGGATCCTCGTTCCCTTATCAATTCATCACTTTAGTCCGTTTAGGACTCTTTTCCATAACTGGCCGGACTTCCCATTCTCGTCGGGTATCTCTCCAAGATCCTATCTTTACTGGGATCTTATAGTAATCACGGAATATCCCGTCACTAGAACCTTCTGGAACGTTTCCTGCTCCTGGGACTGCTTTTCGTACAATCCCCCTCCTGTTCGGCTTTTTTACTGCCGAACAGCCTATTCGGACCAATGACTTCGCATGTCATTGTTCTTTCGTTAATATCTCGGTCCAATACTCTCTCGTGTTACTGGACCTTGACTAAGCATAAACTCCCTGGACCAATGATCCTTCATATCACTGGTCCCTATCGCCGATCACCATTCTGCACGGCGACTGTTCTTAATGCAATTATACCATGGTCCCACATACCACGTGTTCGGGCACTACTTGTACTTGTTCGGGATTTACTCCCTACAGTTTCTAGGATAAACTTCCTCCGGGAAAGTTGTAGAGCACTTCGAGCTCTTCAAGTTAGACCCAAGAACCACCCTAATCGGTCAAGAAACGACAAAGTTATCGACATCCGAAGTTCGGTAAAAATTCGGATTTCCAGATTTCCAGACAGCAAACTGTCCCTTCCTTTATCATCATATTTCTCCTACCTAAACTAGTTTCTAGGATCAACTTCCTTCACAAAAGTTGTAGAGCACTTCTAGAGCTTCGATTTCAACTCAAGAACGATCGTATTCGGCCAAATATTGACTGAGTTACTGCCATCCAAAGTTCAGTCCAGATTCGAGAGTTTCACCGCCCGTAGGATTTCCAATTAGCTTATTCGGCCCCGACTAGTTTCGGATCAAGGTAGGATTTTCCTATACCTCCTACACTCTAAGTATATGTCAATTTTCCTATACTTTCGAACTCTAAATATAATTAGAAATGTGTTGCTTTGAAATATAGATAATCGGGTTTATAGATAGATTAATCTCGACTCACTTCCCTAAGAATAAACAATAGTATGATCACGTGGATTTCCATATCTACTTTCCTTAAATACAAATTGAAATGTGTATACTTTTGAAAGATGGATAATCCTTACTATTTTTCAAAAATAAAGTTTACTTTAAAGTAGGCTAAGAACATGAGATAGATTTTTCACCAAGTATGGCATATCGTATGCATGATTCGAATCGATTAGAATAAAGATAATGGCATGATCACATAGATTATCTAATCGACACCTCTTGTGAAAACATAGAATCCTTATCAACACTATTCTGATATATGCATTACAATTCAATAAACATATGCTGTTTTGAACATCTTGAAAGAAAGAATGAACTTTGAAGGTTAACGTCGTGAATTAGTTTTAAGTAATTGTACTTGGATCGTTTAGATGATATTAGACTTGTTATGTGCTTACTTGTATTACTTGTGGTTGTTGATTAAAGCATAAGTGATTTATCACTCCAAAGGCGCCCGTACATGTGGCGTTATGCTTAAATGTGATTGAGCATGATTATGTGATAATATGAGCATGATAGTGAATATAGAGTTGGATGATCTTGCTAGTTTAGTTTCAAGATTCTATGATTACATGAAAGTCTTACCGCGGAGTCTATGCATGAGAACGAGACACGTAAATCGAGAAAGTTAGAAACCTGGCACCTAGGGTGTGGTTGATATGGATAAAATATTTTTGAAACTATATTGTGGCCGGACATGGTAGCCCAATGTGAGTTGTGAAAACCCGCAAGGTGGCCGGACTTGGTAGCCCTTTGTATGGACTTGCGAAAACCGCAATGAGGCCGGACTTGGTATCCCATTGTGAAGATTGCCAATGGGGCCGGACGTGGTAGCTTCATGTGGCAATATGGCTTGGTTATCCGCGGAAAGGAGCCAATGCAAGATTTGAAAGAAGAAGTTTTGAAAACCATGATATGGCCGGACTTGGTAGTCATCGTGAGCGATGCTAATAGAGCCGGACTTGGTAGCTTCATTAGTAGCGATTTGATGAAGAAACTTTGGAAATGTGGATTTGGAAAAGGTGAAAAGGATGACACGGTCTACGATGAGTCGCGTAGGAGAAACACGAAAAGGCATGACACCAACATTAGTAAGATATCGAATGTGGATGTGTCATTGTTAAATATGTTGTTGAATGAGCTTGTGTAATTGTCTATGTGAATTTCTGGTTACTTAGCGATTTTCAAAATGTTGATTTGGGAAATGAAAGGTAACATGGTGACGCGGTCTAGGAAACACTGCGCAGGCGAAACTCTGATATCTCGAAAACCAACGATAGTTAAAGGAAAATGCGGATGTGTTATTATTGATAGATGTTGAATAAATCACGTACTGCGTAGATAGCATTATCTGTATGATTCACTACTGTTACACGTGACTTACTATGTGTAAGTTAAGGGTTAGTGGGTTTGGTTTATTCTATTGAGCTTTTTAAGCTCACGGTGTTGCCTTTGGTGACCCTGACATATTATATTGGTGGCGACGCCGGTATAATGTGTCAGACCTTATAAACGAACAGGGTGAGACGTACACTTTGGAGGCTTTTAGAGCCGAAGAGCTGGCTAGGATGGAAGAGCAGGCGGAACTGTAGTTAGGAACCTTAGTTCCCTTCCCTTTTGAATAAATGTACTCCTTGTGAGGTTGATGATGTAATAATGAGCCAGACTCCATTTGATTTTATCAATGAAATGCTTATTTAACGTACCCGAAAATGGGGGCGTTACACAGGCTCTTAGCATATCTTCCAATGTCTGGATTGTCCTCTCCGTTTGTCCGTCTGTTTGGGGGTGGAAGGCGGTACTAAGTCTCACATCTGTTCCCAATGCCTTCTGCAGTCCCTTCCAAAAGTGCGATATGAAACGTGGGTCTCTATCGGATACAATCGAGATAGGTACTCCATGGAGTCGTACAATTTCTCGAATGTATAGGAGACTCAGTTGTTCCACGTTTTTTGTCATCTTTACAGGCAGAAAATGCGCGGATTTGGTGAGTCGATCCACGATCACCCAAATAGCGGTGTTGGATCTGGCAGACCTTGGTAGTCCAGTTACAAAATCCATCGAAATGTGCTCCCACTTCCACGTTGGAATCGGCAAGGGTTGGAGGTCTCCTCCGGGTTTCTGATGTTCGGCCTTGACTTGTTGACACACAAGGCAAGTTGATACAAATCGGGCCACGTCCTTCTTCATTCCTTCCCACCAGTATGTCCTCCGCAGATCGTGATACATCTTTGTACCACCAGGGTGAACTGCGAAGTTTGAATGGTGAGCTTCACGGAGTACAGCTTCTCGAAGAGCTCCAATATTGGGTACAAATACCCTTCCTTTGAATCGCAGGCTATTATCTCCCTCGATCGTCCATCCTAGTAGCGCATTTCCTTCTCGGATTCGGTACCGGATGAACTCGCAATCTTGCTCAGAGGTTTGAGCTAGAAAGATTTCTTGGCGTATTGCTGGTTCAGCCACGAGAGCATACAGTCGGGCATTCCCATTTTCTGATGAAGGCCTCAGGTTGAATTCGTTAAGGGTATCCACCATTTCCCATTCCTTGATGGCGGTCTTGACTTTCTGAGCCTTGTCCTTTCGGCTAAGAGCGTCAGCTACCACGTTGGCCTTGCCGGGATGATACTATAGCGTGAACTTGTAATCCTCCAAGTATTCCATCCAACGGCGCTGCCTCATGTTCAACTCCTTCTGAGTGAATAGGTACTTGAGGCTTTTGTGGTCAGTAAAGACCTCGAATTGTTCTCCCCACAGATAGTAGCGCCAAGTTTTGAGGGCGAAAACTACTGCAGCCAATTCTAAGTCATGAGTAGGGTAATTCTTCTCATGTGGTCGGAGTTGTCGCGATTCGTAAGCCACAACTTTTCCATTCTGCATCAGCACACAGCCCAAGCCATCCCTCAATGCGTCACAATAGACGGTATAATCCACGCCTCGCTCGGGAATGATGAGTATCGGTGCACTGGTCAGCCTCTTTTTCAGCTCCTGAAAAGATTTCTCACAGGCTTCATTCCAATCCAGCTTCACTCCCTTCTGAGTGAGTCTCGTCATTGGTTTGGCGAGAATCGAGAAGTCTGGTATGAATCTTCGGTAGTATCCAGCCAATCCTAGGAAACTTCTGATTTCGAACACGGAGGTTGGCGGCTTCCAATTGAGCACTGCCTCAACCTTACTTTCGTCCACGGCTATTCCTTCCTTGGATACTACGTGACCCAAGAACTTAACCACTTCTAGCCAAAACTCGCATTTACTTGCTTTGGCAAAAAGTTGGCTATCTCGGAGTACTTGTAGCGCTATCCGAAGGTGTCCTTCGTGCTCCTCCTTATTGGCGGAGTATATCATGATGTCATCAATGAACACAACTACAAATTTATCTAAGTAGGGTTGAAAAATCTTGTTCATGAGACACATGAATACTGCCGGAGTGTTTGTCTGCCCAAATGGCATTACTACAAACTCGTAGTGTCCATATCTGGTGCGGAAAGCGATTTTGGAGATATCCTCATCTCGGATTCTAAGTTGATGGTAACCTGATCGGAGGTCAATTTTTGAGAAACAGGTTGCTCCTCTCAATTGGTCGAATAGGTCATCGATTCTAGGTAAGGGGTATCGATTCTTGACCGTGACTTGGTTTAGCTTCCGATAATCGATGCATAGTCGAAGCGTTCCTTCTTTCTTCTTCACGAACAATGCAGGTGCTCCCCATGGCGACGTGCTCGGCCTGATAAATCCTTTATCCAATAGCTCTTGCAATTGGGTCTTGAGCTCCTTTAATTTTGCGGGGGCCATACGGTATGGTGCCATGGAGATTGGGGCTGTCCCCGGTTGGAGTTCTATAGAGAAGTCTATCTCTCTCTGTGGTGGTAAACCAGGAAGTTCTTCAGGGAAAACATCGGCATACTCGCAAATGATGTGTGGTAATCCCATATCCATCCTGTCAGTTTCTTCCATTTGGAGACTAGCTAGCCATCCAAACAGTTGATTCTGCCACTTAGATTTATTCATCGTAAGACTCGCCACTTGTCTATCCCCCTTAAAACGGAAACGAGTTCCCTCAGGGGTGTATGCCGTCACCGTCTTTTGATGACAGTCTATGACTGCTCGGTGTGCGGATAGCCAGTCCATTCCTAAGATCACGTCGAAGTCCGCCATGTCGATCATTCTGAGGCCGCAGGTTAAGCGTAAGTTGGCTACTTCTAATTCGCACCCTCTACACACTAGACTAACAACTATACTTCCCCCCAATGGTGACACTACATTCGTACTCGACTTAAGGGGTTCTGTTTCTAGTGCTAGAGCCGTAACGCAGGCAGTCGATATAAAAGAGTGCGATGCTCCGGAATCAAACAAGGCTTGAACACAGGTACTATATAATAATAGTGTACCTTGGATCACGGAGGGATCCGACTCTTGCTCCTCAGTCTGTAATGCAAATATACGCCCTCCAGCGCCATGCTGGGTTCCTATGGGCTGTTTGCCTTGGTTTTGCCCGGTGTGCTGCTGCAGTGGGCCTCCCGGATTCTGCTTCACAGAACCGACCGATCCAGGGTTTTGAGTCCTTTGAGCTCCAAAGCTTCCAATTCTCTCCTTCAGAGGTTGAGGGCATTCACGCTTGTAATGGCCTATGGCCTGACAGTTGAAGCACTGCACTGTCGCCCTATTTTGGCCACTCTTCTGCGGTACACCGCGTCCTGGCGCAGTAGTCCTCCAAGCTTGGTTGGTTTGAGACGAGGCAAAGGGTTTGGTAGGGTAAGGTTCACGGTTACTGCTGACCGCTTGGGTTTGAATTGGTCCACCGGTATTGCCGGTCGCCTTTCTCCATCGAGTCTTGAAATCAATCTCCTCACTCTCCAGTCGAAGAGCACACTTCACCACACCAGAGTATGTGGGAAACGCTTGTGCTACTACGGCCCTTCGAGCGGTTGTCAGTCCCCACTCGAATCTTCTCGCCTTTTTATCCTCCGTTGCCACGGCGGTTGGGGCATAACGAGACAGCTCCTCGAACTTGGGCGCGTACTGGGTTACGGTCATCGTTCCCTGCTTCAGGTTCATGAATTCTTGCTCCTTGGCTAGGCGAATGGGTGTGGGAAACTATTTGTCAAGAAACAAGGTTTCAAATTCGGCAAAGGTCATGGTGGCTATGGCATGGGTTGCCTCCATCAAGTCCCACCAGTAACGGGCTTCGCCCTTTAGTTGGTACGTGGCTAAGGCTACACGATCTCCATCGCGGGTAATCTCCAAGGTGTCTAGGATCACCTTGACTTCTTTCAGCCAGATTTCGGCTATGGTGGGGTTAGTATCTCCATTGAAAGTCGGAGGTCGATGTTTGTAGAATTCGTTCATCGCTCGAGTTCGGTTCATAGGTTCGTCATCGCGGTTAGGGTTTCGGCGGTTGGCATTCAAAGTAGCCACAAATGCTTGCATGATTTGGGTTAGGTTGAGGTTTGCATTTGCGTTAGAGGATTCTCCGGTCTCGTATCCTAGTCCACTTCGTCGGTTCACCATCTATGAGTAAAAATTGGTAAAGGGGGAGGTTTAGCCTAACGATCAATTTCTTTTTCGTAATTTGTTCTCTTCCTAAGATCGAGAGCAATAATTTAAGCAGGATGTAACATTATTTCTTAATATAAGGCAAACTTTTTCATAGATAAGCAAAGATTACAACATAAGCATAGAATTACCACAACATAGAACACAAAGTAGATTTCCTAGTACATGTTGAAACGATCCTACACATATCCTACTACATGATTCTTAGGGCTTTATTCTAATGCTATTACTCCTAAGGTAGGATAATTCCAAACATCCCTCTCAGTCTTTTCTTGTAGTCTCTTTTGGCTCCGGCCACGGTTTCCTCGAGGAGTTTATATCCCTGCTCATGAAATTCCTCTTCCATTATAACAGGTGGTTCCTCCCATGGTTCTAGGTAGTATTGAGAACAGTCCAGTACAGCAGCTTCCAACTCAGGGTCAGTCTCGACGTTATAAATAGGGAAACTAAATGGTTGCTCGAAGTCCTCCACATGTGATGCACGGACTTCGGTCGGTGGAAGGTATTCGTGGTCCACGGCCGGTGGTGGTATCTCCCAGGTGATTGGTACTTCGTAGAGTTCCATGTTATCTTCGGATAAAGGTGTTGGTCCCGTGTACTCAGGTACTAGTAATGACCGATAGTCGGCCAAGACTTTAGGGGAAGAGGGCGGGCGTCCCCCTTGTTTCTTGTTTGACATCTAGAACATTCAAGAGGATTGTACTTTAGTTTTTAGTGGTTATGCATTGAGTACGAGTATGGACACAAACAGTGATCATAACAACTCACATATCTTTTATAACATAGAAGGCTCATATTGACCTAAGTTTCCTATTACATAGGTAAGCTCTTTATTGCCAACAAAGTTAAGGTACTACTTAGAGATATCCTAAACAAAGGATGGTGGCCCAAGTTCTCAACATCCTACATATCCCGAAGGATTACAATTTATTTATTAATAGCACACCCTATTGGCTTCTTTTACTTAGGGGTCTCTTCTTTGACGTTCTCCTTATCGCCATTCCTTTCCTCCTCATCACCAATTTCAACACTATCCATCAAAGGTAGGGTACCAACGATTCCACGAAGGGCATAAAAGATTGGAAACATTCCAGGGAACCAGAGATCCTCCTCCAAGGGGATCGAGGTATTTCGTTGCACTCTCATGAAATCTCGTATCTCGGTAAGTGTGGCAGAGACAAATTCGGGGTTCTTAAGTAGTTGAGTGGTCGTGGTTTCCATGGCGATCTTGAGTTGGTAGATTCCAGCTAACAGGTTAATCAGATGACTCATCTACAAGGAAAATTTTAAACCTCAATTAGTAATGTTTTAAGACGGGGTTTAATCTAAATAGGAAGTTTTCAATTTCTAAGTTCCACATTCGATTATTGATTTAAGTCATCATCCAATTGTTCGAGAATTCCCAGCTCGACAGTACTGCCAATTTCCACACTTTGCTTCAATCCGAAGATTGCTTTGCCAGAATTCCACCCAATTTGGGACGGTAAACTTAAACTCAATTCACGTTTATGCAACGATTAAACTATCTCGTGGTTCTACCCATTCTACCCATGGCCGAGGTTTTGAACCTAAAGCTCTGATACCAAGTTGTAACGCTCCCATTTTCGGGTACGTTAATTAATCATTTTATTAATTAAACAAAAAGAGTCTGGCTCATTATTACATTGTTAATCTCACAAAGGAGTACATTTTATTCAAAAGGGAAGGGAACTAAGGTTCCTAACTACAGCTCCGCATGCCCTTCCATCCTAGTCAGTTCTTCGGCTCCGAAAGCCTCCACAGTGTACATCTCACCCTGTTCGTCTATAAGGTCTGACCCATTATACCAGCGTCGCCACCAATATAATATGTCAGGGTCACCAAAGGCAACACCGTGAGCTTACAAAGCTCAATAGAATAAACCATACCCACTAACCCTTAACTTACACATAGCAAGTCACATATAACAGCAATGAATCATATAAACAATTACACATACTCGTTCAATAACATAGTTTAGCAATTACACATCCGCATTCGCTATCTTTCTAACGTTGGTGTCATGTCTTTTCGTGTTTCTCCTACGCGACTCATCGTAGACCGTGTCACCATTTTTCCACTTCATTAACACTTCCAAATTCATTTTGAAAATCACAACTTTAACACACGCACACCACACAATGGGCAAGTCCGGCCAGATTGAGGTTTTTAAAACACACACAACCTCACAATGGTTCCGCCACCATGGATTTCCATTGGAACACACCCAACCTCGATTCCGATGTTCCGGGTTCTCGAGTATCCTCACAATGGTTCCGCCGTCCCGGGTTCCCATTGGCACACATTAGCATTGGCTCCTCTCCATGGATAACCAAGCCACACACCCAACCTCGATTCCGCCGTTCCGGGTTCTCGAGTATCCTCACAATGGTTCCGTCGTGCCGGGTTCCCATTGGCACACACACACACACACATAATGACTCCCAAAAATGGTCATTATGTAATTTCAAAAATATTTTACCAAGGCCATGCCTTTAAACACACCCTAGGTGTCATGTTTATATCGTTTTTGGTTTTCGTGTCTCGTTCTCATGCATAGACTCCGCGGTAGGACTTTCATAGAAATCTTGAAATTAAACTAGCAAGATCATCCAACTCTACATTATTTATCATGCTCAATTATTCGTAAAGCATAACGTCACATGTACGGACGCCTTTGGAGTGATAATCACTTATGCTTTACTTCACACAACCACAAGTAATGCAAGTAAGCACATAACAAGTCTAATATCATCTAAACAGTCAAAGTACAATCACTTGAGATTAAGCCACGAACGTTATCTTTCAAAATTCATTCTTTCTTTTAAGATGTTCAAAACAGCATATGTTTATTTAGTTGCAATGCATATATCAGAATAGTGTCGATAAGGATTCTATGTTTTCACGAGAGGTGTCGATTAGATAATCTATGTGATCATGCCATTATCTTTACTCTAATCAATTCGAGTCATGCATACGATATGCTATACTTAGCGTAAAATCTATCAACATATTCTTAGCCTACTTTAAAGTAAACTTTATATTTGGAAAAAAATAGTAAGGATTATCTACCTTTCAAAAGTATACACATTTCTAATTATATTTAAAGAAAGTAGATATGGAAATCTACCGTTCTTCTTGGCGGTAGAGATGACTACGGAAAGTACGTCGACGGTTGGATGGAGTAACGTCTAGGAATGGCTTCCGTTAGCTTCGAAAGAGAATGATTTCTCTCGAAACTAAATCGTGACCTACGGTACTTGACTTTTTGGATCGAAAGGGTGGTCGAGCGGTGGTTTAGTGGCGGCTTAGGATGAGTTTCTCAAGAACAAGGAAGAACACTTAAGAACAAGCTCAAAAACAAGCAAGAATACAAAGCTTTCTAGAGAGAAGTTGGAGCAAAGAAAGGTGTGAGTTCAAATGGTGAGAAATGCTTGCTATTTATAGGCAAAAGTTGGCTCCCTCTCCTCCAACATTGGCCGGCCCTCTCTCTCTCTCCAAATCCCAAAGATTTCTTCCAAATCTAGTCATATCCTAGGCTATGAAAGGCTACCAAGATCTTCTCCTTTCTTTATTTCCATTTTAGGACAAATTCTATGTTATTCTATGGGGTTTTTGTCTTGTCTAGTACCTTAAAGAGTTAGAATACTAGATATGGTTGTCCTAGTTAAACATGTGCAAGAAAAACCCTAGATTTTGGTGGTACAAGATGATGTAGGAAGATTGGTCAAGATTGGTGCAAGATTTGGAAGGTACACTAGCACACACATCACTCTCCCTCTCTCCTCTCATCCGGCCATCTCTCTCTCTCTCCCTCCATCTCTCTCTCGGCCTCTCTCTCCCTTTCTCTCTCTCTCTCTCTCTTGGTACAAAGTACATATATATATATATATATATGTTTACAAGGACAAAGATTGGAAAGAGTAAGGATTGGATGGTAAGTTTGTAGGAGATTTTGTAGGCAAAATCTAGTACCCTAAATCTATCTCACATCATCCTATCTTCTTCCTCCATTTAGCACATGCACCTATGTCTAGATATATCTAGGATTTGATAGAGGAAAGAACAAGGAAGTACACCATATCTTGCTCTCTCTCTCTCTCCCTCATATCTCTCTCTCTCGGCCTCCTCTCTCTTCTCTCTCTCTCTCTCTCTCTCTCTCTCTCTCCTTCTCTTGTACTATATATATGCATATATAAGTGAAAGAATAGAAGTACCCTAGTACCTTGATGATTTACTAGATTTCTAGGTCAAGATATCCTAATAAACTAAGTCAATTGGCACATGTTTTTTTCATAAAATATAACCTAGAATTTTAGGATGACATATGCCTAGTTTAATACTTAATTCAATTAGACACATGTTGGTTATTAAACTAATGAGACTTAGGTACTTGGATAGGCTAGGAAGATTGTTCAAGGGTACAACAAATCTTGGCCCTTTTCTCTCCTATCTCTCCCTCTCTCCCTCTCTCCCGAATTCTCTCTCTCTCTCTCTCTCCCCCTCCCTCTCTCTCCCTTGTACTACATAATAATATTAATATAGATACATATCATCAATTAGATTTTGGAAGTACAAGGTAAATAATTAACTAAAGGGTTTTTGAAAGAATAAGATTTTCCTAATTAAATAATGAATTTGACACATGTTTTCTACCTCTATATTATATTGGGGGGTTGTACTGGTACCCTATTATAATATTCATATAAGTACTAGAGAATCTGGGTGGATATCTAGTCAAAATTTTATAATATAAAGCTCCGATTTGACACATGTCTCCTTATAATACAATATTTGTACTCAGAGAATCCTAGGACCCAATATTATATTAGATACTCTTCCATTTCTTTAATGGGAGAATCCCATGGAATTCTAGTCATTGAATTAACTATAATATAATTGTACTAGTCCTATTATCCAATGGATAATAATTCTACTAACAACTATGGACCAATGGACAAAGGTCAACGGTTGACTTTTCGGTCAAAGGGTCTTACTTAGGGTTCAAGAGGTTCAAAAGGTTCAAATGGCACGAGGAAGATCAAGAGTTTAACTTAGATTATCTCCAAGGATTAGGTTAGAAGCTAACTAGGCTCGCTAAGTAGGATTTCTAGTCGAAAGATAACCTAGGCTTACGTTTGACAATTAGGAGAAAGGTCTAACTCACTTGTCTTAGGAATGATCTTATTGACGAATCTAATCATGACGGATTACTAAGAATAACTCAAGTTGAATAATCATTCAGGAGGAATTAGAGACTTTTCGAATTAACAACGAAATTTTTATTTAGTAAAAATCGGAGTTGTTACAGTCATCTTTGACCTTTACCCATTGGACGATAGAAGTTAGGGAAATCTTTATCCATTGGACGATAGGCTTTCCACCTAAGTTATTTTATTAGATTTGACCAAGGTACACTTATATAGTATTATATAGGCCTATGTACACATGTTTGGAATATGTATATATAATATTCCAATATTATACTTTACTCTTTTACCCATTGGTCCATAGAAGTTAGGGAAAATATCGCCCATTGGTCCCTAACTTAGTCTTGCCACCAAGTACTAGACCAATTAGTTTAATAGATTCACCATGAGTCATTGTACTTATATATATACATTATGCAAGCATAGTACTTTCCATCTTTATCCATTGGATAATAAATGTTAGGAGAATTGTACCCATTGGTCAATAGGTTAGTCTTTCTACCTAGTACAAGATCTATTAGTTTAATAGATTCACCATGAGTCATTGTACTTATAAATATATATATAGTACCTTCCATCTTTGACCCTTGGATAATAAAAGTTAGGGTAAATATTATTCATTGGATAATAAGGTCAAGTCAAGCCAAAGTACTAGGTCTTATTAGTTTATTAGTTTATTTGCTTACTAGATATTCCATTGCTTAAAGAAATAGATTTGTTCCATAAGAATATATTATCTTAGGATTCTCTTGTACTTTAATATTAAATGGTGTAAGACATGTGTCAATTTGACATTGTTTAATGGGGAATTTTGGTTAGAAATCTTCCTAGATCACATAAGTACCTTATGTACTTTTATACTAGGTAAAAAATCTACATATATATTATTTTGCTTCTTTAACCTTTGGTCCATAAATGCTAGGGAAAATATTGTTTATTGGATAATAGAAGTAGTCTTCCAAACAAGTACTAGGATCTATTATTTAATCACTTCTTAGATTTCCCATGAGATTATATAGATATGTAAATGCCATATAATATATTGCCCTAGGATTCTATAAGTACTATAATATAGTATTATATAAGATATGTGCCTATTTGTCATTGTTTAATGGGGGATTTTGACCTAAAAATCTAGGAAGATCATGTAAGTACTAGTGTACTTGTATTCTTTCACATATACATATATATATTAATCAAGGGAGAAAGAGAGAGAGGGAGAGAGAGAGAGAGAAATTGCCGAGAGAGAGAGAGAGGGAGAGAGAGAGAGAGAGAGATAGGAGAGAGAAGGAGAGATTGATGTGCTACCTTAGATTTTCTTCTTCCAAAATCTTAGTTTTAAAATTTCCTAAGTACATGTACTTGTGAAAGAAGAAGTATTGGAAGATATGAGGAAAGTTGGAAGTACTAGATTTCTTACAAACTAAATTTTTATTCTTACTCTTTCAACCTTTGTACCTATATTTATAAATATACATTGTACCTAGGAGAGAGAGAGAGAGAGAGAGAGAGAGAGAATGGCCGAGAGAGAGAGGGAGAGAGAGATGGAGTGATGTGTGCAAGTGTACTCTCAATTTAGTCAAGATCTTTAGCCATCATCCTACCTCATCCAAGTACCATCAAATCTAGTCATTCTATTAACCATTGGACAACAAATGCTAGGGGAAAAATTGTCTCTTGGACAATAGACCAACCTTTGGCTATAAATAGCACCCATTCCATCCCATTTCAACTCACTCCTTCATTTCTTCAACTTCTCTCTCTAGAAAGCTTAGTGTTCTTGCTTGTTCTTGAAGTTCTTCCCAAGTTCTTCAAGAAACTCATCCAAGACCGCCACTAAACCGCCACTCGACCACCCTTTCGATCCAAAAAGTCTAGTAATATTAGTCAAGATTTAGTTTCAAGAGAAACCTTTCTCTTTCGAAGCTACCGGAAGCTTACCGTAGGAAGTTACTCCGTCCGACCGTCGACGTACCTTCCTTACTCCGTAGTCGTCGCTACCGCCAAGAAGAATGGTAGATTTTTCCTATCTACTATTCCTAAGTATATGTAGAATGATCTTATCCCTACTTACTTACTCTAAGTATACGTAGAATTTCAATAAACATGTATTGTTTTGAACCTTTGAAAAGGAAGAATGAATTTTGAAAAGATAATATTCGTAGCTTAGCTGTAAGTATTCGTATTTTGATCTTAGAATAATTATGAGCATGTTTATGTGTTTACTTGTCTACTTGTTGCTGATAAAGCATAAGTGGTTTACCACTCCAAAGGTGTCCGTCCATGTGGCACTATGCTTTACTTTGTGTGATTAAATGTTGAGCATGAAGATGTGATAAAGAGAGCATGATATTTGATATAGAGTTGGATGATCTTGCTAGTTTAGTTTCAAGATTACAATGAATGATGATTTTGTTGTAAGAAAGTCCTGCCGCGGAGTCGATGCATGTAACGAGACACGAAAATTGAGAAAATAGAAACATGACGCCTAGGGTGTGGTTAATAAAAAGGCGTGTTTGAAAAAGAGAAATGTTTTTGAAAACCGCAATGTGGCTGGACTTGCCCATTGTGTAGTGTGCGTGTGTAAAAGAAAGATTTGTGACATCGGATAAAATATTTTTGAAACTACATTGTGGCCGTTTGCCCAATGGGAGTTGTGTGTGTGTGTTCCAATGGAAATCCGTGGTGGCGGAACCATTGTGAGGCTGTGTGTGTTCCAATGGAAAATCCGTGGTGGCGGAACAATTGTGAGGTTGTGTGTCACGACCTAGATTTTCGACGTAATTAAATAAAGCTTTTTCAATAAAAGATCTTCGGATAATGTACTTAATAGCCCCAAACAGTTCCCTCCTGTTAAACTTTACAAAACAAGTCCCAATTTCAAAAGAATATACAATTTTGGCACTCCGGCCCCAAAGAGATTACAAATGTTTGTACGGACAAACCATGAAGTTACAAAACCCATCTTTATCAAAAGAATGTCTATTACATAAAATGACTATGTATCTAAATCAGAGTTAGCTTCCAAAAACCCTTTTCACTACCAAGCACGCAATTTATGCAAATCACTGTCCATCGTCTAAACCTGAAAAGAAAGATTAGGTTGAGCTATGCGAGCCCAGTAGGAAAATCTTTACTAAATTTATGTGCAAACAAGATGATATGTGCATAGGGAAGATGACAAGGGTGTACGGTTCAATCAATGGTAACCATCTACAAGAGAGTGTGGCAATGCTTAGTGTAAGCGCTCTAGGATGTACCACTATCACAAACATACGTCAAGTCCAAGGGACACGACCCCTCTAACAATCCCGATTCAACTCACTAACACAAACCTCCACGAATCGTATTTCCACCCCTCGCGTTACGGTACAATGTCTCAAGAGTTACCGTATTACCACCCCTCGCGCTACGGTAAACCCCGACCGTTAGAACCATCGTATTACCACCCCTTGCGCTACGAGATCCACAAGAGTCTCCGTATTTCCACCCCTTGCGTTACGAGACTTCCCATTCCGACTTTCGACTCACAATAACTACTTCTGCTCTCACGATACAAACCATGACTCTCTTACTATCACATTCATAAGTAAAACACCACACGACATGCCAACCATGTTTCGACGGTACCATAGACATTTCCAAGAGTCAATCAATAGATAAGATGCATTCCAACACAACGTTAACCAAACAAACTACGACTATTTCGACTAACGGAAGGTCAACGTAATGAGCACAAGGTCATTCAACCATAGGAATTCAATTGGACAAGCTTGAGATAGTTTAGGAGGTGTTACAAGGGTGTTAGAAGTGTCCGGGGTTCAAAACAATCGAAGTAGAAGCAGCGAAGGCAAAACTGCCCATAAGGAACTGGTATCGATACGGCCAAAATGGCTGTATCGATACAGAATGCTTATCAGCAAAGTTCATTCTGTTTTAGGGTATCGAGACGGCAAGAATCCCGTATCGATACGGAGAGGTTTCGAGCAGATTTTTCTGCAGATATCAGAATCTCAAGCACAACACCAACAACAACAACATCAAGCACGGATTTCACACCTTATCAAGCTATTTACACATAAAAGTAGCCAAGAAATTCCTACCTCGGTCCAAGGAACGAAACCCGACACCTCGAACGAGCTCTAGCTCCTAACTTCCAAAATTTGCCGCGATCTCCTTCCCGAACCTCACCCAATGCGATACGAGCCCGGGGTTGCGTAGAGGAGGTGAAATGAGGGTGGGTTCTTGAGAGCTTGGAGGTGAGTTTTGAGCGAGAGGAGAAGAGAGAGAGAGAACCGGCGGGGAGGAGGGAGAGAGCCGAGAGTTGGTTTTGGGGAAAAATGATCCCATACACTCACACTCTCCTATTTATACCTCAAAATCTACAAATCACACATTTACCCCTCAATCTTCTACTCTCTCATCTAAGTCCCCAACTCAAATATTCACAAACAAATCCGTATTTTCTCAATTAAACTTTTAATCGATATTTCAAACATTAAAAATATTCGGGTCTCTACAATCTATCCTCCTTAAAGAAATTTCGTCCCGAAATTTACAACGCAAGTCAACTAAAATTCATGCATCAATTAATCATGCTCATGTAACAACACACATTTTTTTTATACTAACAAGTTAACAATCATAAGGTTAAAAAGTTCGAGACTCATATCGATTAACTCAAAATAAATGCGAATACTTCTCCCTCACTTCGTCTTCCCTTTCCCACGTCGACTCTTCCCTTCCGAGATGACTCCATAAGACTCGCACTAATGGAATGGTTTTACCCCTCAAAACTTGCTCGCGCGAATCAAGGATATGTATCAATTTCTCCTCAAGAAATCCACCAACTTCTAATCATCCCTATCTAATTTGGATTTGCATAGGTACTCAAGTCCGTTGAATATTAGTACTAAAGTTCTAATCCCACATAATTACTTAACAATCACATCAAGATCTATCAACTAGTGCACCCACGTTCTCTAAACTCTGAAATTCACATTCCTATTCATTGTGCCTTATTCCAATAAGTATACATCTACCTACCAAGAAGGATGTATCGAAAGCTTATAAAACTCCAATTCTTATTTCCCTCAATCAACGTCAACCAACGAATCAAAATTTTCACATACTAATTTAGAGTACCCAACTTGTCTGTATTGAAATAGAATCAAGAAAAAAAAATCCTCATCCGCTTAATAGCGTTCTAAATGAATTCTCAAGAGCTAACTAATCACTTGGTACCACTTGATCTAATATACACTTTGTATAATAACGAATTATCCCTTTCCTTATCACATGATGTTAAATTCGTTGAAGTAGCATGGGCCATCTCTAACTTAAAACTCAGGCTTGATGATTTCCACCTTGTAGCCACCATGTTCAATAGTACCCCCACAAAAGAATCTAACTAAGCATGCATATTTTACCAAAAGATACTCACAGAAGACTCAAAGAAAGGGAGTGACTTATTCACAAACGAGATTCATAATCATAGAATGAGTCCAAACTAAACTTAGCTTGCAAGCAATCCAAGATCCAATTATTAGACTACATAATGATTCATTACCCTCTGCTCAATCACAATCATCAACTTGCCATAGTTAAACTCCTCACTCTTCAAGTTATTGATATTTCTTTCAACTCCAAGCGTAGACACGTCCCACAATCGATCCAACTCTATTGATACTGCTAATGATAGACTGCAACATTACTCCCTTAATTATCCCAAATGATCCTATGCATCTTGGTACTCACTTCCCCCTCACAAAGACACGATTAACTTTCCTTAATGTGGCGAAATACATAACACCAAACCACTAGCCATTATCTCTAACTCACATCCTTGTCCACCCACAGAATTTCTTTTACCGACTTTACAAACCAACCAAGATTCCAACATCACTCCACATCCCTCAGCCTACTCGGAATCACCACCGACTTCCATCTTGGAAACCCAAACCTACTCCTACGGCAACGTTCTTCTACATGACTCAACACGACACAACATTAAAACTACTCAGGTGAACTCTCAAATCCATTATCCTCCTTACCACAAGCCATTAACTACTCTCAACTAAGAGTTGATACATCGTGGAAACTTCTCATATCAAATCTTCCGATCATATCATTGATGCTGTTAAGGAAATGACATGTGTCAGGTTCCAACTACAAAACAACTCCACTTAGTCACCCAAGGAATAACACTGCTAATCATAATTGAGACATGGTGACCCTTATCAATTATAGGTTCCAATAGAGTCATGAAAACTAATGCATCTTAGGACAATCTCCCATACAATAGCAATACTCAAGATATGCTCCCTCGAGAAAATAAACGCTAGGTCAAAGTCTAAGCGTCTGACGTGATGATATTAAAAATTAAACAACAACCACGAGTCTCAATTTACGATTTTCAATAGCATGTGTATAGTGTCACACGTCATTAAGTAAATTTCTTCCTTCCCCCTTTTTGACATTATCAAACAGTAGCCAACATAGCAAAACTTTGGATGTGGTTCACTCCGCTGGGATGTAACCGACTCTAAGCCTATACTGTTACCATTTCCAAAAGGTACTAAACGAATAATCAATTTACACAAAGCATTACTCTTTTTCAAAGAGACCCCCTTTTTTTTTTTTTTTTTTTTACAATAACATAAATATATAAATCCGTAGGTGTAAAAGTTCTCAAAACTAAAATCCACCACTTCACATATTTCACTATACTTACTCGACGCCCCAGATAGAAGACTTGATTCAAATGCGGCATGTGTCTACAACGTTCAATTAGTCTCACTTGTTCAATGTACATCTCACGAAGACTGAACTAGACTATCAAGATTCTCAATAAGACTATAATCTAGAAAATGAAAGGCATGCAAAGCACTAGTCAACTCGTAAGCCATAACAAAACAAGGAGTTGAGAATAGAGATTCCAATCATCGTATAGCGTTAAGTCAAACTAAAGGATTTGTGCCGATCAACTCAAGTACGTTTCTATCGATTACATATTTGACCAGGGACATGTATCCACACATCACATCACTATCTACTTAGTACTGCATTCAAAGGATAAACTTCACCCACTAGGATTACACAACCAGTCAAACCAGAAAATCTACACTAAATAGCAGCACACTTTATGCACGAATATCTCAGTAAACCAACCGTTGATTCATCGTACAAATTGAGAGCGTTGCACAGTACCAAACACACCTACACATCATCGGACTCATACAGTACCCAATACTTCACAATTCATGGCTTTAGGAAGCCCAACAGTTATCTCATTCCTTTCAATCTCGTGATGCCTCACACGACCTCTATTCACTTCACTAGTCCAGAGCATTCTCATTCATTCGGTCAAGTCAAATCATGTATTTCTCATGTTCACAGTCTTAAACATCACTACATCGCATCACAAATACACGTATTATCAATTCTAATTATTCCTCTATTTTAACAACTTTACAACCTAGTAACATGCCTATACTTCTCGTTACATTCTAAGACTCCAACTACTTCGTCACTTAAGAATCAATCTCACTCACACCAACATCCTCTAATAGTTCCGCTCACCACAAGTTTCACATCTCACGATTGTCCCTCAGCTAAGAAATCATATCAACCTCAATTTTCCTCAAAGGCATTTGCCATATCTACACTTGACCTCAAGAACAACAACTTCCATTACCACTACCATCTCTGCTGTCACCATCATTATCACTATTATCCCTTCATCTCTCTTAAACAAATTTATCGTCTCAATGGCATTCCTTCATATGTCCTATACTGTCATTAGTCTAGTCCGCGTACCCGATTATACACCATGATCGATCTCTACACTCCAATCCTTCTTTTCACAACATATTATTTCTCCACATGCCTATCACTTCAAAGTTCCTACCATTCCCACCCAGGACACCAATTACATTTCGCCTCATTGTCAACCTCAACAGCTCACATTCGTATCGCCCTCACTCCAGACAAATTTCTCACCACACACTTACATCAATCACTCGACTTAAGTCACATAGATATAATTTACCTTAGCGATGACGACTACAACACTATAACCCTTCTCAAGCCTAGAGTTCTAGCCCCTATACCCAATCGTAGTGTCCAATTGACTTTCCGAGACTTCCATCTAGAAGGAGCGGTGATCAAGCGCCTCTTCCAGTTGGATTTCTTCAGTAGTCGCCTGGGTGTCCAGAAGACACATACCGTATCTAGACACCCTACCTAATACCTATAACCCTCATCTTCCTAAATCAACCTCAACAACCAATATAATAATGACAAATCACATAAGATTTGATTAACGCAATTTAGACCCAATAAGTAATCCACGCAATTCAAGTAAAACACATCCAGCACTTAGCTCATAAATCTTATTAACAGTCCAGCACTTCTATTACATACTAACAGATACCTCCTCTCACAAGTCGACCTCGCCACTAAGCATAAGCACTACCACAATCTTCGTCCTTTCATATTCTTTCCTGTCTAACATCTCATCTACATGTTAGGCACCTTACCACAAATGGCTCAAAAACAAAACTACCAACAGTAGTGATAACAATAGTAACGGTCGCAACCATATCCACCATAAGGAGATCAAACTTCTCATTTTCTCAGACACAAGTACCAGCTTTTAACTATTTCATGTAAGCATATACATATACAACGCCTATTCAGTGAACACATATCGGTCATGCAAGCACACACATGTTTTTGTTAAAAAAAAAATGTGATAATTTTTGAACCCATGAGACTAAGTCTCCCCACGGTCTCTAGGTATTCTAAACCTAGATGCTCTGATACCAATTTGTCACGACCTAGATTTTCGACGTAATTAAATAAAGCTTTTTCAATAAAAGATCTTCGGATAATGTACTTAATAGCCCCAAACAGTTCCCTCCTGTTAAACTTTACAAAACAAGTCCCAATTTCAAAAGAATATACAATTTTGGCACTCCGGCCCCAAAGAGATTACAAATGTTTGTACGGACAAACCATGAAGTTACAAAACCCATCTTTATCAAAAGAATGTCTATTACATAAAATGACTATGTATCTAAATCAGAGTTAGCTTCCAAAAACCCTTTTCACTACCAAGCACGCAATTTATGCAAATCACTGTCCATCGTCTAAACCTGAAAAGAAAGATTAGGTTGAGCTATGCGAGCCCAGTAGGAAAATCTTTACTAAATTTATGTGCAAACAAGATGATATGTGCATAGGGAAGATGACAAGGGTGTACGGTTCAATCAATGGTAACCATCTACAAGAGAGTGTGGCAATGCTTAGTGTAAGCGCTCTAGGATGTACCACTATCACAAACATACGTCAAGTCCAAGGGACACGACCCCTCTAACAATCCCGATTCAACTCACTAACACAAACCTCCACGAATCGTATTTCCACCCCTCGCGTTACGGTACAATGTCTCAAGAGTTACCGTATTACCACCCCTCGCGCTACGGTAAACCCCGACCGTTAGAACCATCGTATTACCACCCCTTGCGCTACGAGATCCACAAGAGTCTCCGTATTTCCACCCCTTGCGTTACGAGACTTCCCATTCCGACTTTCGACTCACAATAACTACTTCTGCTCTCACGATACAAACCATGACTCTCTTACTATCACATTCATAAGTAAAACACCACACGACATGCCAACCATGTTTCGACGGTACCATAGACATTTCCAAGAGTCAATCAATAGATAAGATGCATTCCAACACAACGTTAACCAAACAAACTACGACTATTTCGACTAACGGAAGGTCAACGTAATGAGCACAAGGTCATTCAACCATAGGAATTCAATTGGACAAGCTTGAGATAGTTTAGGAGGTGTTACAAGGGTGTTAGAAGTGTCCGGGGTTCAAAACAATCGAAGTAGAAGCAGCGAAGGCAAAACTGCCCATAAGGAACTGGTATCGATACGGCCAAAATGGTTGTATCGATAGGATGCTTATCAGCAAAGCCCATTCTGTGTTAATCGGGTATCGATACGGCAAGAATCCCGTATCGATACGGAGAGGTTTCGAGCAGATTTTTCTGCAGATATCAGAATCTCAAGCACAACACCAACAACAACAACATCAAGCACGGATTTCACACCTTATCAAGCTATTTACACATAAAAGTAGCCAAGAAATTCCTACCTCGGTCCAAGGAACGAAACCCGACACCTCGAACGAGCTCTAGCTCCTAACTTCCAAAATTTGCCGCGATCTCCTTCCCGAACCTCACCCAATGCGATACGAGCCCGGGGTTGCGTAGAGGAGGTGAAATGAGGGTGGGTTCTTGAGAGCTTGGAGGTGTTTTGGTGAGTTTTTGAGTGGGAGGAGAGGAGAGAGAGAGAACCGGCGGGGAGGAGGGAGAGAGCCGAGAGTTGGTTTTGGGGAAAAATGATCCCATACACTCACACTCTCCTATTTATACCTCAAAATCTACAAATCACACATTTACCCCTCAATCTTCTACTCTCTCATCTAAGTCCCCAACTCAAATATTCACAAACAAATCCGTATTTTCTCAATTAAACTTTTAATCGATATTTCAAACATTAAAAATATTCGGGTCTCTACATTGTGTGTGTGTGCCAATGGGAACCCGACGCGGTGGAACCATTGTGAGGATACTTGAGAACCCGGCGCGGAGGAATCGAGGTTGGGTGTGTTCCAATGGAAATCCGTGGTGGCGGAACAATTGTGAGGTTGTGTGTGTGCGCCAATGGGAACCCGGCGTGGCGGAACCATTGTGAGGATACTCGAGAACCCGGCGGGGCGGAATCGAGGTTGGGTGTGTTCCAATGGGAATCCGGAGCGGCGGAACCATTGTGAGGCTGTGTGTGTTCCAATGGGAATCCGGAGCGGCGGAACCATTGTGAGACTGTGTGTGTTCCAATGGGAATCCGGAGCGGCGGAACCATTGTGAGGCTGTGTGTGTTCCCATGGGAATCCGGAGCGGCGAAACCATGGTGAGGTATGGCTTGGTTATCCACGGAGAGGAGCCAATGCTAATGTGTGCCAATGGGAACCCGGCGCAGCGGAACCATTGTGAGGATACTCGGGAACCCGGCGTGGCAGAACCGAGGCTGGGTGTGTTCCAATGGAAATCCGTGGTGGCGGAACCATTGTGAGGCTGTGTGTGTTTTAAAAATCTCAATGTGGCCGGACTTGCCCATTGTGTGGTGTGCGTGTGTAAAGGAAACGATTTTCGAAATGTTGATTTGGTGAATAGAAGGTAAAATGGTGACACGGTCTACGAAACGCTGCGTAGGAGAAACTCTGATGACACGGACACTTATGCTAGTCGAGTAATGATTATGCATGTGTTGTTATTATTTGGATATATGTGTGCTATGTGACTTGCTATGTGTAAGTTAAGGGTTAGTGGGTATAGGATTATTCTGCTGAGCTCTTGTGGCTCATGGTGTTACCTTTGGTGACCCTGACATATTATATCGGTGGCAACGCTGGTATAATGTGTCAGACTTTGTAGATGATCAAGATGAACAGTACACCTTGGAGGCTTTTGGAGCTGAGGAGCTGGCTAGGATGAAGAAGCAGGCGGAGCTGTAGTTAGGAACCCTAAAACCCCTTCATTGTGTAAATATTGAACTCTTGTGGGAGTTTTGTTGTAGTAATGAGCCAGACTCTATTTGATTTTATCAATAAAATGTTTATTTAACGTACCCAAAAATCAGGGGCGTTACAGGTATGGACTTCATTTTCTCTCTTCGCCAAATTCCTGTGAATTTCGCTTTCCTTCGGGTTGCCACTAGCTTGTGGGATCCTATTCTTCATGTATTTCAATTCAGAAAAGAAGAACTGTGTCCTACCATCGAGGAGTTTGTTGCTGTTATGGGTCATTTGGATAGAGAAGGCCTCATTGTTCCTAACCCTTTGTTCAATCGTGGCAACCTACTGGAGGTTTTGCTCCAAGTTCAGAAACACGAAGTTAGGTTTTTCATGGTGAATGGAAGGCTAGAAACCTTACAGTTTGTTCAGCGTTTCGGTGCAGCTGAAGCTCATCGTCAAGTTTCTCGACAGAAAGCATGCTTTCATGCGCTATGTGTCTGCCTACTCCACTATTACTTGCTTGGCCCTTCCTCTGGCCATGCCGATTCTATGCTGCTTGATTTCGCTCAACAGATTGGAAACCGTGTAGGCTTTGCTGGTTTAGTGTTGGTAGAGACTTTGATGGGTCTCGATGTAGTGAAGGGTATTCCCATAGCCCAGTTCTCAGGCAGTTCTTTGTTACTACAGGTTCACTCTTTACTTTGTTTATTGCCAAGTTATCTTTCCACTCATCACTCTTTTGTTTAGTCTTACGTGTTCTCACAACTCGCAATTTTCCCTAGTTTTCCATAGGTATGGCTTTATGAAAAGCTGAGGGTATGGGATGCGCCAGAGCGGCTTCCCTATAGTTCAGACCACTGCACGGAGCGTCGTGTGTCCAGACAGTTTCCAACTGAGGCTGCTTGGAAGGCATGGATGGAGACTCGCAAGGGCGATCGGATTCAATGGGTTTGCCCCTGGTATGGTGTTGAGAGCATGACTACTACCATGAACCATTTTGGTGTTGCGGTGATCGGTACTACTCAAGTTACCTTCTACTTTCTTGCCCGTTTTCAAAGACAGTTTGGGGCTGAACAAGTCAAAGTCTTGGGTGATCCTGAGTATGCTGTTTCCAAGGTCCACGATGCCAGCTTTCGTCGTAATATGCTTCATTTTTTGCCGTACCGAGTGATGTAAGAGGTTGCTGGGAACCCTACTGACAAGCTATCGGGTTCGTATAAGCGCTGGTTGGAGAAAAACCTTTTGAAGGACAAAAGTGTGAAGAGAAGGAAGACCTAGAGATTGACAAATTGCTTATGCTTTTCAAAAGATGTTCTTTGTTTGATTCTAGCTTTCATAGATTTGAGAATTGTTTGAGCTTGCTTTTCCTTTTTCTTTGGAAATAATAAAACATTTGGTTATTTTATTGAAAATGTTGTTGCCATGGTTTGATAGTGAACATGCTTTTAGGATAGACTTAGAAATTTGGAAGTAATAATGATAGCAGTGGCCGAATCTCAATTTAGAGATTGCCTACGTATCCCATGGAGGGAATCAGGCCATAAACGTAGTTCCAACAAGATTTGTTAGTTTTTGTTAGGGTTCACTTGGGTATTTTCCTCTCCTTTTGTGCTCTTGATTTTGCCTAAACCGCCCTTGCGGGTTTTCAGTCTAGCGAGCGCTTTTATTTATGCCTTAGTTTTTGCCTAAGCCGCCATTGCGAGTTTTCGACCTAACAGGCTGCTCTAATTTTTGCTTGGGTCGCCCATCCTTGTGGTTTTCGACCCAACGAGCGTCTCTTAGGGGTGGTACTTCCTCAGCTTGTCGATATTGACTGGTGTTGCGAGTTCCATTCCATCCAGGTCTCTAATATAGGCTGCTCCTCTAGACAGTATGCGTTTGATAAGGTAGGGGCCTCCCCAGTTTGGTCTAAACTTGCCTCTCGGGTCTGAAACATGGCGATAGATTGCTTTGAGCACCATATCCCCCACCTTGATGTCTCGTGGCTTTACCTTTTTGTTGAAGGCTCGTGCGATGTGGCGTTGATACCCTTGCACGTGGTATAACGCTCTTAGCCTTCTTTCATCTAGTAATGCCAACTCGTCGTAACGGTTTTGAACCCAGTCTTCTTCGATCATTCCAGTCTTGGCTAGAACCCTTAGTGAGGGTAGCTCTAGTTCGATAGGCAAGACAGCTTCCATCCCATAGACCAGGGAATATGGAGTAGGCCCAGTTGAAGTCCTTTCAGTTGTTCGATAACCCCATAGTGCCAGAGGTAACATTTCTGGCCAGTTTGTGTAGGTGTCAGTAGTCTTCCGCAGAATCGTCTTGATGTTCTTGTTTGCAGCCTCAACTGCTCCATTGGTTTGAGGTCGATAAGTGGATGACCGATGATTCTGTATTCCAAATTCAGCAAAAAGCTTCTTTGTTGCTCCCTTGAAGTGTGATCCATTATCGCAGATAAACTCGTGAGGTACGCCATACCGATAGATGATATTGGTGCGGATAAACTTGGCCACATGAGTGGCTTTGAGGGTAGCATAAGAAGCTGCTTCTACCCACTTGGTGAAGTAGTCGATAGCTACTAGAATGAACTGATGCTTGTATTTTCCCTTTGGACTTATACTTCCAATGACGTCTATCCCCCAGGTGGAAAATGGCCAAGGGGATGTCATGCTATATAATTCCGTAGGGGGAATACGCATGCGATCAGCGTGAGTTTGGCACTTGAAACATCGACGGACATAGTCAGCGTAGACGGCTTCCATTGTAGTCCAGTAGTATCCCTGACGCAGGATTTTCTTTGCCATTGTTGCCCCATTCATATGCGGCCCACAGATTCCTTCGTGTATTTCCTCCATTATCTTACGGCTTTCTTCCGTGGTGACACAAAGTTGATTGGGGCCCAGATGCGCTCTTTGATACAATGCCCCTCCGCAAACTACGAATCGAACGACAAATTTCCGCAGAGCCATTTTGTCCTTTGAGGTGGCTTCGGAGGGATACTTTCCCTCTTCTAGGAATTTCTTCACGACTTCATACCATGGCTTTCCATCATCCTCACCTTCTTCGGTGAAGGTGCATTCGCATGTTGGTTTGACCTTCTGCTCAATCATAAGAGGCCGCATTGTGAATCCCAGGGGTATCTTGACCATAGAGGCCAGTGTTGCCAGCGCATCTGCAAACCTATTGCTCACTCGTGGAGTGTGCGTGAAGATGACTGAGTCAAATTGTGGAATCAAAGTTTCCAACACAGAGTGGTATATCTTCAGCGTGTCTTCCTTAACCTTCCAGTCTCCTTTTGCTTGGGACACCACCAGGTTTGAATCTCCAATGACTTCTACCCTTTTTGCCCCTAGTTCCAGGGCTGCCTCCATTCCAGCGATGCAGGCTTCGTATTCAGCTTGGTTGTTGGTGACTTCAAACCTCAGTTTATATGACAAAGGGGTATGAGAGTCGTTTGGGAATCCTAGGAATATATATTCTACTAGATGATACTCTCCTAATGCTTTAATAAGGGAATCCTATGGGATTCTAGTCATTGATTTAACTATAATATTGTAACGCCCCCAAATTTCGGGTACGTTAAAGGACAATTTTATTGATAAAATCAAATGGAGTCTGGCTCATTATTACATCATCAACCTCACAAGGTGTACATTTATTCAAAAGGGAAGGGAACTAAGGTTCCTAACTACAGCTCCGCCTGCTCTTCCATCCTAGCCAGCTCTTCGGCTCCAAAAGCCTCCAAAGTGTACATCTCACCCTGTTCGTCTATAAGGTCTGACACATTATACCGGCGTCGCCACCAATATAATATGTCAGGGTCACCAAAGGCAACACCGTGAGCTTAAAAAGCTCAATAGAATAAACCAAACCCACTAACCCTTAACTTACACATAGCAAGTCACGTATAACAGCAGTGAATCATACAGATAATGATATCTCCGCAGTACATGTTTATTCAACAGCTATTAACAATAACACATCCGCATTTTCTTTCTAACGTTCATTGAAATATCAGAGTTTCTCTTACGCAGCGTTTCATTTCTCAAATTAACACTTTGAAAATCGTTAAGCAACCAGAAATTCACATAGACGATTACACAAGCTCATTCAACAACATAGTTAAACAATGACACATCCACATTCGATATCTTTTATTAGCGTTGGGGTCATGCCTTTTCGTGTTTCTCCTACGCGACTCATCGTAGACCATGTCATCTTTTTGACCTTTGCCAAAATTCCATTTTCCAACGTTTCTTTCACAAATTGTTACTAATGAGGCTACCAAGTCCGGCTTCATTAGTAACACGCACGATGGCTACCAAGTCCGGCCATATCATGGTTTTCAAAACAAACTCTTTTAAATCTTGCATTGGCTACCAAGTCCGGCCAAGCCTTATTTCCACATGAGACTACCACGTCCGGCCCCATTGGAAATCTTCGCGATGGGCTACCAAGTCCGGCCACACCGTGGTTTTCACAATCCATTTCAAGCCATATTTCCACATGAGACTACCACGTCCGGCCCCATTGGAAATCTTCGCAATGAGCTACCAAGTCCGGCTACATTACGGTTTTCACAAATACTCACATAATGACTACCAAGTCCGGTCATTATGTAGTTTCAAAATATTTTTCGCATGTTAATCCCATCTTTCCTTTAACCACACCCTAGGTGTCATGTTTCTACTTTCTCGGTTTTCGTGTCTCGTTTGCATGCAATGACTCCGCGGTAATTCTTTTCACACTTTAAGAAATCTTGAAACTAAACTAGCAAGATCATTCAACTCTATATTAGATAGCATGCTCATTTTATCACATCATCATACTAAACATTTAATCACACAAGTTAAGCATAGTGCCACATGGACGGACACCTTTTGAGTGATAAATCACTTATGCTTTATCAACAACAAGTAGTCAAGTAGACATGTAATCATGCTCATATCATCTTAATATTAAAATGCAATCACTTTAGTCTAATCCAAAATCATGCTTCCTTAAGTTCAAAACAACATATGTTTATTGAATTGCAATGCATATATCAGAATAGTGTCGATAAGGATTCTATGTTTTCACAAGAGGTATTGATTAGATAATCTATGTGATCATGCCATTATCTTTATTCTAATTGATTCGAATCATGCATACGATATGCCATACTTTGGTGGAAAATCTATCTCATGTTCTTAGCCTACGTTAGAGTAAACTTTATTTTTGAAAAATAGTAAGGATGATCCATCTTTCAAAAGTATACACATTTCAATTTATTTTTAAGGAAAGTAGATATGGAAATCTACGTTCTTTTCAACATACGCATATCATACGTTATATTTAGAGTTTAGAAAGCATAGTCAAAATCTACATATACTTAGAGTATAGGAGGTGTAGGAAGATCCTACGCTTAAGCATCATACTATATCTTAAAGGTAAACTACGTTTAATTATCATTCAACCAAATCACATGTACTTAGAACAAGGTTGTATTTAATCTAGTTTCGACAGCATAACTACGTATACTTAGGATTTAAGTAGATAGGAAAATCTACTATACTTAGAGTTAGGAGGTGTAGGAAAATTCTACCTTGATCCGAAACTAGTCGGGGCCGAATAAGCCAATTGGAAATCCTACGGGCGGTGAAACTCTCGAATCTGGACCGAACTTCGGATGGCAGTAACTCGGTCAATATTTGGCCGAATATGATCGTTCTTGAGTTGACATCGAAGCTCTAGAAGTGCTCTACAACTTTTGTGAAGGAAGTTGATCCTAGAAAGTACTTTAGGTAGGAGGAATATGGTGATAAAGGGGGAGACAGTAAGCTGTCTGGAAATCTGGAAATCCGAATTTTTGCTGAACTTCGGATGTCGATATCTTTGTTGTTTCTTGACCGATTAGGGTGGTTCTTGGGTCTAACTTGAAGATCTCGAAGTGCTCTACAACTTTCCCGGCGGAAGTTTATCCTAGAAACTACTTTAGGTAGGAGAAAGATGAGGTTTTGTGGAGGGCAGTAGGCTGCCTGGAAAAACAGAAATGGTTTCTAGAGAGAAGTTGGAGCAATGCTTGAGTTTCTAGAGAGAAGTGGGAGCAAGAAGTGAAGGTGTGAGTTTAAGCTTGGAGTGGCCTTCTATTTATAGGCCAAGGGTGATCTATTATCCAAGGGGTAAATTTTCCCCTAACATGTGTTGTCCATTGGATAAAAATTTGTCTAGATTTGGTTGTCCTTTGGTGAGGTAGGATGATGGCTTCAAAGGACATGACTAGGCTTATTGTACACTTTGCACACATCACTCTCCCTCTCTCCCTCTCATCTGAAATCTCTCTCTCTCTCTCCATGGTACAATAGGTGGACAGATTACAAAGATATTTCTTGTTCTTTCTTCCAATCTAGGACAATTCTAGGTTTTTCTATTGGGGTTTTGACTTAGTCTAGTACCTTGGAAGATTGGATTGGATATGGAAGAGTACAAGGGCACACATCACCATCTCTCTCTCCCTTTCTCATCTCTCTCGGCTCTCCCCTCTCTCTCCTCTCCCGAATTTCTCTCTCTCTCTCTCTTATCTCTCTTGTACTTCCTATATATATATATATATATATATATACACTTACTAGATATGAAGGACAAGGAAAGAATAAACAAATGGGATTTTGAAAGAGTAAGATTTTCTATTAAACTAATGGATTTAGCACATGTGTACTCACTTTATTTTAATAAGGAGTAGGTGTACACTTGCCCTAATATAATATATAGAATCCTATGGAAAATATATATATAAGTATAAATCTTATTCTTTCACTAGAGAATCCCATTGGAAAATTGGGTAATGTTACTAACCAACATACATTAGTACTAGTCCTATCATCCAATGAATAATAATTCCCCTAGTAGTTATTAACCAATGGGTCATAGTCCTCCTAACTTTTCTTATCCAAAGGTTAAAGATAGAAAGTACTAGGCTTATATAATCTATTTATGCTAGTACAATGACTCATGGTGAATCTACTTAAACTAATAGACCTTGTACTAGATAGAAAGACTAACCTATTGTCCAATGGGCAACAATTCCCCTAACTTTTATTATCCAATGGATAAAGATGGTAAGTACTATACTTTCATAAAGTATGTATATAAGTACAATGACTCATGGTGATTCCATTAAACTAATTAAATCTTGTACTAGGTGGAAAGACTAACTTTTTATCCTATGAACAATATTTACCCTAACTTTTATTATCCAAAGGTCATCCATTTTCCTTGTGGTTATTAACCAATGGTCTAAGATGGAAGGTACTATATGTAGATATAAGTACAATGACTCATGGCAAATCTATTAAACTAATGGATCTTGTACTTGATAGGAAGACTTAACCTATTGTCCAATGGGTAACAATTCTCCTAACATTTATGGACTAATGGGTAAAAGAGTAAAGTATAATATTGGAATATTATATATACATCTTTCAAATATGTGTACAAAGGCCTATATAATACTATATAAGTGTACTTTGGTCAAATCTAATAAAATATCTTAGGTAGAAAGTTTATTGTCCAATGGATAAAGATTTCCCTAACTTCTATCGTCCAATGGGTAAAGATGGTAAGTAATATATAATCATATAAAGTGTACCTAGAAATCTCGTCACAATATCCTCGGTGTAAACCTATGGTCCAATGGATAAAGATTATCCTAGCATCTATCGTCCAATGGGTAATAGATCAAAGGTTGACTTTTGGTCAAGGTCTCACTTAGGGTTCAAATGGTTCACGAAGATCAAAGGTTCGATTAGGCTACTCTAACGATTAGTTAGAAGCTAGCTAGGCTTGGTAAATAGAACGACTTAGGGTTTACTATCTCACTTGTCTTTAGAAAATGACTATGTTGCATGGCGAAGAAATCTCATCACGACGGATTACTAGGGAAAATATACAAGTGCTTTACAAGTATACTTGTCTAGGAGGAATGACTAGAAAGTCTATATGAAGAAAACTATATTTATAAGTCTAGATTTTAGTAACGACGGATTTTTGGATATTAGAAAGGAATTTTAAATGGAATCCAAGTAATAAAATAAAATTCAAATTTTTTATGAAATTTTTATTTCCCAAAAATCCGGGTCGTTACACTTCTGCCTCGGCCTCTGTCACAAGGTGATCTGCCAAGAACTCTGCCACAGCCCTTCCTTTCACTGATTTCCTTGTCATGTATTTGAGGTTGAATTCTGCTAGCAGCAATAACCACCTAGCTAGCTTTCCGATAAGTGCTGGCTTCTCGAAAAGATATTTGATTGGGTCTAAACGAGAAACCAGCACTACCGGATGTGCTAATAGGTAGTGCCTTAGTTTCTTTGTGGCCCATACTAGCCCCCAGCAGGTTTTCTCAAGGGGAGTGTACCTTGTTTCATAGTCCATCATTTTCTTGCTGAGGTAGTATATGGCGCACTCTGCTTTGGCGTCGTTACTGAGAGGTACAAAATTAGTGGTTTCCCAGGGATGGGTGGTGATTATACAGGCGGATTATGAAAATACTCCTTGATTGCCTCGAATGATTGCTGACAGTCTTGGCTCCACTCAAAATCAAGACCCTTTTTCAAAAGCTTGAAAAGAGGTTCACAGGTGGCTGTGAGTTTGAAAATGAACCTGCTGATGAACTGTACTTTCCCTAGAAAGCTCCTTACTTCCTTTTCTGTCTTTGGTAGTGATATCTCCATGATAGCCTGTATCTTGGAAGGGTCTACTTCGATTCTTCTTTGAGTGATGAGAAATCCTAGCATTTTACCGGCCGTTACCCCAAGAGTGCATTTTTGAGGATTAAGACGTAGCTTGTATTGCCTAATCCTCTCAAAGAACTTCTGAAGAGCTTCATAGTGTCCTTCCATTTCCTTTGATTTGACTATCATATCGTCGACATATACCTCAACTTATTTATGCATCATGTCGTGCAGCAGTGTTGTAGCCATCCTTTGGTAAGTGGCTCCAGCGTTCTTCAACCCCAATGGCATTACTCGGTAGCAGTAGGTTCCCCACAGCGTGGTGAAGGTGGTCTTCTCTTTATCTTCAGGAGACATCAGAATCTGATTATACCCAGAAAACCCATCCATGAAAGATAACAGTGCATGCCCCGCGGTGTGTAACCTCCCAAACGGGGCATCGCCATACAGATTGATCGTTTATTGCTCGATTGGTTGCTTGCTTCATAAACCAAGATCGTGGACATTCCCATGGCTAGGAACATCGCCACACGATAGTGGTTATCATCAAAACAGAGTCGCCACCTAGTTTATTAAAACTAGGAAAGTAGATAGAGATTCTGGGTACGGGAGCCAAGAGTATAGTAAGGGGAAGGTGTTAGGCACCCCTCTCTGCCCAGTCGTGAGACTGGCCCATAGTTATTCAACAATAAGACGTGTAGATGTTTTGTTTAATTCTAACACATAGTCTGTTTAATTAAGCCTTTAACAGTGAATAAGGTGAGCCAGGACCGTAATTGAAATCATGCATCAGAAATAAACAAAACAGACAGGCTGTCCCAGGAAAATCGATCTCTCGGCCGGTGAATGGATTTCACGGCCGAGGGATCCCACTGGATTGATATATCGGCCGAAGGATTGATCCCCCAACCGATGTTCTTCCTTACACCAGAACAGATATATTAACAGATAATCAAAACACTATGATTAATGCATAAAAACGTAAAAGAGATCAAACCATAGTCCCCTGGGCCTCACCACCTTGATCCCTCAGTTGCTTGATTGCTTCGGATTTGATTGTGATTGACTGATTTTCTTCTCGAAAACCCTAGGGTTAGGGTTTGTACTTCGGGGTTTGATCGTTCGGGATGCGGCTGCCTTCGGAAGGTTAGGGCTTCTATCGAGGGAGTATGTGAGATGATTTCTGCAGAGCTTGGAGGTATGAGATGGAGGAATTGAATGTTAATTTCGGAACCCTAAGGCCTCTTTATATAGGCAATTGATGACTCACTACAGCCAATCAAATCACGAGATGGCAATTGCAATTGCAATGCACCTCTAACTCTATGTCGTAATCTCTAAGCGTAGCCCGAACGCATCGGAAGATAGTGTAGTTGGATCAAACGTCTGACAGAACACGTTCCAGAGTCAGGGAAAAGGTCGATCTGGTGGCCGAGTAAAGGATATCACGGCCGAGGAATGAATGTCTCGGCCGAAGGATAGATCTTGCGGCCGAGGGATTGATCTCTCAGGGAGATTTTGCTAGCAACAGGTTGCTCGGGTGAGGAAATGATGTAAGGGCCGTGGGATCGATGTCACGGCCGACATATGGATTCTCCTAGGCTTCTGTATTTCTGTCTGAAAGGCTGTATGGCTCTGAATTGGGTCCTCTAAGTGGCTCAAAGTTCTTACCGAAAGTCCTAAGGTTCTCAAGGAGGCAATCAGCAATCACTGTATCCATTTCATCATCGGGATGGTCCCAAGGTGGGACTTGAAATAATCGTTAGGCCAAATTGGGGTGTCTACACGGTGTTGTCCACTAATTCGTCTATGTGTGGCAATGGAATGTCATCCTTTGGACTGGCCTTGTTGAGATCTTGGATATCTACATAGACCCTGATTCCCCCAGTTTTCTTTGGTACTGGAACGATGTTGGTGACCCACTGTGGATACTTGGTGACCATGAGAAAACCAGCGTTGATTTGTTTAGTGACTTCTTCTTTTATCTTTAAGACCCAATCGGGGCGCATACGTCTTAGCTTTTGTTTAACAGGTTTTGCGTCAAGATGGAGGGGAATTTTGTGCTGAACAATTTTGGGGTCTATTCCAGCATGTCCTCGTAAGACCAAGCAAAAACATCTTTATATTCTTTTAGCAAAAGGATTAGTTTTTCACTCTCTTGAGAAAACAGTGTTGCACCAATTTTAACCAGTTTGGGCTCGTTTTCAAAGCCTATGTTTGCTGTGATTATTTCATCAGAAAAAGGTTTGGCGTGCCTCTTTTCTTCTCTCTCGATGAATTCTAGAATTTCTTCCTCAAAATTTGGATTGTCGGAATCCACCCAGTTGATCATTGGCAAAGTGAAATACTCTAAATCCTTCTCTCATTGCTAAAATTGTCAAAAGACATTTCAGAGTCAAATTCAAAATAAATGTTATGCCTTGGTGCTTTGACCAGGTTTTCCTCACTAGACTGAGTAGTTTGAAAGGATGAAAAGCTAGACTCGGATTGAGTTGATTCGGTGTCAGAATCGGAATTGGAACTAAGATCAGAATCATCATTTTTTGTTTTGTATTTTAGAGTGTGTCCCACGGTGCAGTTAGGGTAAGCCCCTTTTTCAACATCCACAATCAGCTCAGAGTAGTCTTTTTCATCACCAGGGTTGATCATCAGCACCTCACTGTCATCTTGATTCACACTTTCATCACTGTCACCATGCAAGTCTTGTAGGGTCATTTGGTTTGCTATTGTCGTTATCTCTTCCAATTGAGCTTCAATCTCTGCTTCGTCGCTGTTGTCGACTCTTCGTGTGCCAACAAATCCCCACCAATTACCAAAGCTAACTGTGATGGGGTGGATCACCCTTATTTCATTGTTGGTGACCCCCTCATCAAAGAGTAGGTTTAGTGATATTTCATCCAGTGGATCATTGTCAGCAAATTCTTCTTCCCTTGCTTCTTCAACTTCAGAGTTGTTGACCTCGTCGATTGGCCAATAGTCGTTGGTAGGTGTGTGAGGGTCATAGAAATAGATTGGGACCCTGCGAAATCCTTCTTCTTCAATTATGCCTTCTACTTCTTCATCATAGACTGTTCTTGCAAACATGACATGATCATCTTCAGTGATAATTACCATAGGCTTTGGCTGATCCACTGGAGTGATGTATTTGGAAGGGTCAAAAATCTCGGCAGCAGGATGGACCGGGCCAGACAACTTGGTGACAATTTGAAAGTGTGAATCAGACATGAGCAGTGATGCAATCATTTTTCCTGAAAAATTGTGCTTTAGTTAGATTGGTTTAGCCTACCTCCTTTAGTTTGATTTTAAAAGGCTCCTAAGGTTTGACCTGCAAGAGAAGACTTTACAACATACATATATACAATGGGTGTGAGGAAGAACTTTTACAAACAAATGCAAGTAGGTTCCTAGCTTGTAGGTTTCTGTCTTATTTTGATAGGTTCTATGGCTTTCTAACACATGAAAGGTTTAGGTAGTCTCAGGGTGCTCCATTGTCAAAGGGCACCAGTCCTTCCCGTCGGCCCATCATAGGCGGCTATCGGGCATTTTTCTTTTTGATATACCACTAGATACAAGTGACTGTGGAGTTTGCTGGAACTCCTAACATAGCCCGTGACATGCCGGGGTATTAGGTGAACTCAATGAGGTTGCCTACTTGATGCATATGATAAATGAATTAAACAAAACATGTGTTAGTCTTATGTCGAACTTCTGGTTATGGCTTTCAAGTCCCCAGCAGAGTCGCCAAAAACTGTAGACACATCCCTGAAGCGGGGCATCGCCATACAGATTGATCGTTGCTGTTTGTTTGGTTGTTTGCTTCGTAAACCAAGATCATGGATATTCCCATGGCTAGGAATATCGCCACACGATAACGGTTATCATAAAAACAAAGTCGCCACCTAGTTTAAGAAAACTAGGAAAAACAGATAGAGATTCTGGGCACGGGAGCCAAAGGTACAATGAGGGGAAAGTGTTAGACACCCTTCTCTGCCCAGTCGTGAGACTGACCCATAATTGTTTGACATATGATTAACTCATGCTTTGTTTAATTCTAAACACATAAACTGATTTTAGCGTTTAACAGTGAATAAGGTGAGCCGAGACTTTAGGTTTTCAGAAAGCAGAATAAAACAACATGTCCCAGGGAGCTGGATGTCACGGCCGTGAGATCCTCCTGGTTCAATGTATCGGCCGATGGATCGAAGATCCCGCCGATGTTCTTCCCCACACTAGACTATACGATTAACAGATAATCAGAAAACTATGATTAAGCATAATAACGGAAAATAAATCGAACCAGAGGCCCCTGGGCCTCACAACCTTGATCCCTTAGTGGCTTGATTGCTTCGGATTGAGGGTGATTGACTGATTGCTTCTTGAAACCTTAGGGTTAGGGTTTGAACTTCGGGGTTTGATCGTCAGATTAGTGGCTGCCTTCGGGAGGTTGGGGCTTTTGTAGAGGGAATTTAGAGTGTATTTCTGTAGAGTTTCGTGGCTGATGGGGGTGTGTTGGTATATCAATTTCGGAACCCAAAGGCCCCTTCATATAGGCATAGGGATGACACAACTCAACCAATTAAAACACACGATTGGAATTGGAGTTATAGGGTGATACAAACTCTTCAGGGCAATCCCTAAACGTAGCCCGAACGCATCGGAAAAAGGCTGCTAGGGTTTTGTGAACGGATCAAACGATTGACAGAACGTTCCAGAATCTGAAAAATAGACGATGTGGCGGCCGAAGAATTGATGTTGCGGCTGAGGAATGGTCCTGGCGGCCGACTAATCGATCTCTCAGGGAGTTTTTCAAGAAACAGGCTTCGTGGGTGAAGTATTGAAGTTGAGGCCGTGTGATTAATGTCGCGGCCGACAGATGGATTTTCTTGGGATACTGTATTTTTGTCTGAAAGGCTATTTGGCTCTGGATTGGGTCCTCTAAGTGGCTAAAAGTTCTTACCGAAAGTCCTAAGGTTCACAGGAAGTCAATCAGCAATCACTGTATCCATATCATCATCGGGATGGTCCCCAAGGTGGGACTTGAAATAATTGTTAGGCCAAATTGGGGTGTCTACAGATACATCAGTCTCATTTAGAAAGGGTAAGGCAGTATTAGGAAATCCCACGATAGAGACAGACCATCACAGATGGAAAAAGCTCTATCAATGCCAGTCTACAGCTGTATGTATTCTGATTTGTGTTACCGAGAACCTATCATAGCTGGAGTAAAAGTCTAAATGAGAATACAATGATGGTCCAGGGTAGCGACACCTGAAAAAATGATAGGGAAATCCATAGTTTTACTCCTAAAAATAGAATAGCGAACGCCATGCCACACATTGAATGGATCAGCAACATAGTTAAGGATTTACTGAGAAAGGATATGGAAAAAAAGGAACTTGTTAGGTTTTGGAATGAGTTTTACAAGTCTTCATTACCAAAGACTGACAGTGAACAACTGAAAAGAATCCATGAACGACAAGATAAGTCAAAATCTGTTCAATATAAAGGAGTCTTCCATTTTTTGATGAAAGAAAAAGAAAAAGGAAGATTCCCATTATCAAATGATGAATTACGCAACATCCAAATTCAGATTGAAGACATGACTATAAAGTTCGATGAGAAATCAATGTTTAAGACTGCTCCAACGGTGAAACGGTGTGTATGGGCAGGGAGCCGTTGAGATTTGGTGAAGTAGTGAGATAACGAGCATGTGGTGCTGTTGAGATGATTGGTAGGGTGCTGCTGGGTGAGCTTAGAGCTGTTGATGGTGATGATGAAGTTGCTGAAGTGGGATAACTCGAAGCAGTGAGCTTATGGGTGTGGAGCCACTAAGTGTGGGTACTGCTGAGATGATGAGCTTGGGGCTGCTGAATGAGCTTAGAGCTGCTAGTATAGAGTCTGGGTGAGAGCTCAGAGTTGTCAGTGGTCAAGTGACCAATAATTGTGAGCCTGTTGCTGCAGAGAGGACTTTGGAAAGGCTTTTAATATGGGTTCGGCACCGGTTGTAGGGAGGTATTCCCGAACAGGAACAAAGAGGGCCCGAACATGTGGTACGTGGGACCATGGTTTGAGTATGACCAGATAAGTCGCCGTGCAAGACGGTGGTCGGCTATATGGACCAGTGACATGAGAAGTCATTGGTCCAGACAGTCTGTACAGGGAAAAGGACCAGCAAACATGTGAAAGTAATAGGTCCAAGATATTAATAAAGAACCAGTGACATGAGAAGTCACTGGTCCAAGTAGTCTGTTCGGCAATGAGAAGGCCGAACAGAGATAGACCTCTTGAGAAAGCAGCCTGAGGTGCAAGGAACACTCTGGAAGGTTCCAAAACATAGATATTCCGTGAAGGAATAAGATCTCAAGAAAATAGGATCTTGGAAAGATACCCAACGGGAATGGGATGTTCGGCCAGCTATGGAAAAGAATCCTGAAAGGGCTAAGGTAGCAAACTGATAAAGGAACGAGAATCCAAGATATTCTAGGATTCCTATACGAGGTAGGAAACCAAGGGTAACACAAATACTTGGGTAGCAAGCATATGTGAATCTATAAATACGAGGTAAACCTAAAGGTAAAAGGTACACAATACGTTGCATTCTCACATATTCCTACTGATAATTAGGGTTTATTCCGAGTAAGTGATACTAACTTAGGCATCAGAGGGCCTTTGTCACGAGAGGCAAAGGTGTGCTCACCCTTTGTCTATTTTGCAGATTAGGGTTCCGACGACGAGCTAGGATTCCGGTGAAGAGGCACGAGTAGCCGTTACACTCTTGTGCTGTTCAAAGTCTCTTTCGTTTTTCTCCACTTACAATTGGCGCCGTCTGTGGGAAACGAAAGAGTTCCCTTTGAAAAATGACCATGGTGGAAGAAGATCCAAAAACACCGCTCGATCCAAAGAACCAGCTAGGTGGGAGAGGAGACAAATCCCCACTGTAGACACCCCAATTTGGCCTAACAATTATTTCAAGTCCCACATTGGGGACCATCCCGATGATGAAATGGATACAGTGATTGCTGATTGACTTCCTGTGAACTTTAGGACTTTCAGTAAGAACTTTTAGCTACTTAGAGGACCCAATCCAGAGCAAAATAGCCTTTCAGACAGAAACACAGCATCTTAGGAGAATCCATCTGTCGGCCGTGACATTGATCTCACGGCCTCAATATCAATTTTTCACCTGTGAAGCCAGTTGCCTGAAAATCTCCCTGAGAGATCGATTAGCCGGCCGCTAGATCTATCCTTCGGCCGCAATATCATTCATTCGGCCGCCAGATCCTTTACTCGGCTGCCAGATCGTCTATTTTCTAGATTCTGGAACGTTCTGTCAATCGTTTGATCCGTTCACAAAACCCTAGCAGCCTTTTTCCGATGCGTTTGGGCCACGTTCAGGGATCACCATGAAGAGTTTGTATCACTCCCCAACTCCAATTCTTACCGTGCGTTTTGATTGGTTGAGTTGTGTCATCCCTAGTGCCTATATAAAGAGAGCTTCGGCTCCGAAATTGATTCACGAACACATCCCCATCCACCACGAAACTCTACAGAAACACGCTCTCATATCCCCTTTACAAAAGCCCCAACCTCCCGAAGGCAGCCACTAATCCGACGATCAAACCCCGAAGTTCAAACCCTAACCCTAGGGTTTCAAGAAGCAATCAGTCAATCACCCTCAATCCGAAGCAATCAAGCTATTGAGGGATCAAGGTGGTGAGGCCCAGGGTCCTCTAGTTTGATTTATTATCCGTTTTTATGCTTAATCGTAGCTTTTTGATTATCTGCTAATCGTCTGGTCTGGTGTGAGGAACATCAGCCGGGGAATCAATCCCTCGGCCGATACATCAAACTAGAAAGATCCCTCGGCCGTGACATCTATTCACCGGCCGCGGGATCCATCTCCCTGGGACAATCTGTTTTGTTTTATGCTTTCAGATGCATGCTTCCACTTATCGTCTCGGCTCACCTTATTCACTGCTAAAGGCTAATAAACAGACTATGTGTTAGAATTGAATAAAGCATGTTTCAATCATATGTCGAATAACTATGGGCCAGTCTCACGACTGGGCAGAGAGGGGTGCCTAATACCTTCCCCTCATTGTACCTTTGGGCTCCCGTGCCCAGAATCTCTATATGTTTTTCCTAGTTTTCTTAAACTAGGTGGCTACTCTGTTTCGATGATAACCGCTATCGTGTGGCGATATTCCTAGCCATGGGAATATCCACGATCTTGGTTTATGTAGCAAACAACCAAACAAACAACAACGATCAATCTGTATGGCGATGCCCCGCTCTAGGGAGGTGTCTACAGTTTTTGGCAACTCTGCTGGGGAATTGAGAGCCATAACCAGAAAGTTCGACATAGGATTAATACATGCTTTGTTTGATTCATTTATCATTTGAATTGAGCAGACAACCTCGTTGAGTTCACCTAATACCCCGGCATGTCACGGGCTATGTTAGGGGTTCCAGCAAACTCCATAGTCACTCGTACCTAGTGGTATATCAAAAAGGAAACCGCCCGATCGCCGCCTATAATGGGCCGACGGAAGGACTGGTGCCCTTTGACAATGGAGCACCCTGAGACTACCCAAACCTTACATGTGTTAGAAAGCCATAGAACTTATCAAACTAAGATAGGAGCCCGCAGGTTAAGGAATTTTCCTGCATTTCGTCTTCAAGTTTTTCCTCACACCCTGTAATATTTGTTACTGTAACATTTCTTTCTGTGCAGAAGGGTTGGGATTTTTAGCCCAAATCCTAACCTTATACAGCCAAGTATTGACTTGCAGTTATTTTACTTTTCAAGCAGGCACAATAGGTAAGCCAAGAAAGCAACCACAACCAATTTTATACTCTTACAACACCCGAAGTCACGCCAAATAGAGGTATTTGCAGCCATCTCGCCTGTCACCTTCGCCTGCCGAAACACCTTCACCGCAACAGTCCCGATCACTTCTAGGGACTTTGCGGTCATCTTCTCAGCAAACCCAGTCATCCACCAAATTCCAAGTTTCACCAAGCAATCCTCCCACTTCCATCCTAAAAATGGCAGACAACGACGCCACTATTGCCGATCTCCAAGCTCAAATCACTGTTTTGCTAGCAGAGAAAGTAGCAAGAGATGCTGAGGACGAAGAAAAATCAGTAGAAGATGAGAATGCACTTAAAGCAATAATAGTGGAGAGTCCAGAATTGGCCAAGCAAGTCAAAGAAATCAAACATGTTCTGGCTCGTTCACAAGGGGACCAAACTAGACTTTGAAGGACTGTGCCTCTTTCCAGATTCCCAATTGCCCGAAAGATTCAAGATGTCAAACATCGAGAAGTTCAATGGAACTGGTAACCCTACCAGCCATGTCCGTCATGTCATCAACACCCTAAAGCCGATGGGCTTGAATGATGAGCTCATTGCTCAGTTATTTCAAAGAACCCTCACTGGAAGTGCCCTCGATTGGTTCCTCACTCTGAAATTTGTGCATTACCACACCTGGCCAGAAATCGCCAATGCCTTTGTCAAGCAATATGCATACAATATCCAAGTTGAGTTAACCACTCGAGATTTGGAGATGACCAAGCAAGAGTCAAATGAAGATTTCGTTACCTTTGTGGCTAGATGGAGAGAGAAGGCTGCTAAAATGAAGAATCGCCCCTCTGAGGAAGATCAAGTAAGGATAGTTGTCAAGAATCTGCAATCCAAGTATCTTAAGCATATTTACACACAGGCCATCACAAATTTCAAGCGCCCGCATGCCACTGGGTTGCAGATTGAAGAAGGGATCAAACTGGGACTCATTGGAAAGGAAGAAGCTCCTCCACCTAAGAAAGCCTTCCAAAGCTGTACATCTTATGCGTCCATAAATGCTCTTAACTCAACCTCACCACAAGACCCTTTCCAAGCCAGCCCTTCCCGAAGTACAAACTGGCCTCGCCGCAACTTTAGCCCTCTCTACATGACTCTCTCTCAAGCCTTAACCATTCTGAGTCGTCAAGGGCATCTTAAACCCTTAAACAAACCACCTCCTCAGCCACCCTATGGCCCAAACCATGACCCCAACAAGCAGTGTACCTACCATCAACACTCTGGGCATGAGACAGACAACTGCATGCGTCTTCGCCATGACATTCAAGATCTTATTGATAATCGAACCATAAAACCTCCACAACCTGATGCACAAACCAAACTACCCCACAATACTGAACCACCCCACAATGTCAATCTCATAAACCTATCTCACAATCACATATACAACCCTAACCAATACATCGTCCAAAGCACCCAAGCCAAGCCAACCTTGACCTTCCCAAAGGAGGATGAATGTCTCATGATGGAGGAAGAAGAAAACAATGAGTCTGATCAGTCAGAAGTGATTGATCCCGACATGTCTGACATGAGTGATGAAGAAGAGCAAACAAAGGAGGAAAAGCTAAAGAAATGGAAAAAGCATTCTTGGGCGAGACACAATTTGGAGAATCCCGACATTCCATTTGTTGAGGATGACGAATGGCTACGCATTTGGTTTGAGAAAAGGAAGAAGGAAAAGGAAAGGGTCATTATGATGAGGAGGCATGCCCGCTTCGAGCCTGCCCAAATAGTGGTGCCCATCAATCGCCCAAGAATCCCAATGCCTCCGATTGTCTGGGAACAGTCAACCTCATAGAAAAAGTCAAGGAATTTCAGATGCAGCCATGGGTCAACCCGTGCAAAGAATGTGACTACAGTCAGTGGATAGAAGAAGAAGAAGGTCAAGACTTCATATGCGTCAATCCATACCAAACAAGGGAAAGTGACTTTGACGAAATGGAAGGAGAATACGACGATCCGCTCGACGAGATCTCTTTGGCATCACTATTCAATCAAGTGGAAGTATCTGATGACTGCTCAGTTAGCAAAAAGGAAGAAGAGGTGGTAAAAGCCTAGGCTGACATTTCTATTTGGGGACTGCTCATGTCTCAAAGATATAGCCACCGTGCAAGCTTCAAAGATGGACCCAGTTCGAAGGCTCTGTTTGGCAAAGAAGAGGGTGGAAAAGAGTATGAAGTTGCGAAAGGCAAAGAAAATGACCCTGACATGCTGCAGTAGCTGAAAAGTCATGACATGGCAAAACATTGAACATTACTTTCATTTTCTAAATCAAACTAAAACATGTTTTGGGCCCCTGTTTGGGCATTTCATTTCTGCTAAGTGAATTCCTATTTCATTTTCTAGATTATGCTTATTCAAAATCGCTATATGCTATCATCTCTTTGCCAAAAAAAAGAGAAATTCTAAAGGATCAAGTTCTATTGTGTCAATGACAAAAGGGAAAGAAAGGATGAACTTTAGTCGCTTGAACTAGGTTCTTGTCAAAACTTAGGGTTAGCTTACCCATTACGAAGGTACAAACACAAAGGAGATTTATAGAAGCACCTCCACTAAATACATAAATCCTCTTGAGAAATGTTCGTTGGGCAACCCAAGCAAAAGTAAGAGCAAAGCCTGCTAGGGCAAGAAAACGCAAAAATGTAGCCTAGGCAAAAATCAAGGCATTCAAAGACAAGCTCGCTAGGGACTCAACCTCCATTAGGTAACCTAGGCAAATCAAGAGCACGTGAAGAGAAAAACCAAGAGTGAAAACCCAACCCCAAAGGTGGTAATTTGGAACTACGTGAAACGCTTGATTCCCTGATTGGGATACGTAGGCAATCTCACCTCGAGATGCGGCCCAAACATGTGGAAAGAAAGAAATCAAAGCAGTTTGTACTCAATGATAGGTGTAGCTAACCCTGCGTATTGAGCTCACAAAAGATAAGTATGCCTCTCTCGAGGGATTGACAATAGCAAAAGACACAAGAACTATCATTCATCCCTTCTGACTCAAGAGTCATTGACACAACAAACAAGATATCTCAAAGACTCCCGAAATTGGCAATATGGCCATAGGATAGGCAAAATCAAAACCAAGCGCAAGAAGGAAAAGAAAGGAGGAAGCCACTTGGCTAAAACGAAATCTAGCTCCCTTTCTAAAACAGAAATAACGGCCGAATGATAGATTAATCGGCCGCAACACCAATTCCTCAGCCGTGTGATCAATTCCTCGGCCGATATTTCATTTCACAAAAAAGAAAAACTTCTGCATATTTCAAACACTGGGTAAAAACAACAATTACTTGTTCAAAGAGCCATGTTCCGACTATCGCAGGCATACCTAAGGCATTTAAGGGGGATGAAAAGCTTTTCTCAAAAATTTTCACTATGGTTGCTTTCACTATACAGAATACAGTTTCTGCTTGTCTCTTTACTAACTATGAACAGGAAAAGAGAAAATCCTAAAGCTAATCATGACAACGTCTCTAAGATGACCTCTGAGATAAAGATGGGGATCGCTCACTAGCTCCCCTACCCTCCGCACCAGCAGCCGGTACTCGCTCAGCCTCAAGCTGCAAGAAAGAAAATACAAATACTCAGATTCAGGAAAAAGTATAAAAGAAAGGGACATATGGGAGAACCATACCTCAAGAATCCGACGGCGCTACCTCCGAACCAAGGCTTCAGCACTTTGATAGGCACCCAGCCATCCCTGTACAATCTCAACGGGCACCTGTGCAAGTAACCAAGCATTTCAAACACTGGAACGCCAGATACAATAGGGAAACAAGTTCAGAAATGGGGTGATACCTGTGGAATCCCAGCTGGCAGCGTATAAAGCTGGGTCGTGCAATGAGTAAGCACCAATCGCTCCTCCTCTCCATCATCTGAGTGGAAAGAGACAAAAGAAGAAGCTCGTGGCCAAATAGGAACAACTGGAGGAGCCAAGAAAAAATGGCAATACACCATATAATCCCCCACCTGAAGAAGCAAAGATGCCCAATCTCTGATCCGGGCATCCTTCAAATCAGCCTTGGACATCAAAGAAGTAGATCTCATCGATGCTGGAGGAGGAAGAAGAACGAACTGAAGAGCCTCGGCACGCGGGCGCCACTGGCTGGCCACCCGATCCCCTAAGTACCAGGCCCGACAAAAGGGACCCTAAAGCAAGCTGCAAGTACGGTCCAAGACTCTGGAGCGTGCAAGAGGAGCGTCTTCAGGTGCGCTACTCCAAGGATCTAAACGCACCTGCAAACAAGGTCGAATCAGCTATAATGCAAGGGTATAGAAATCTAAAGATAAAAAATACAAAGGGAGAAAAGAGGCACCTGGTCAACCGTCAATCGGTCCAAAACTCGCCGCCACTCGAGAAGGCTCAAAACAGGCGACCGCGGCTTCCGTTGGCCCGCTAACCATCGTTCGTAGCGAGGAATACAATTTGCATCCTCATACTTCGTGCCAGGAGGAAACTGGAGAAGATGCTCGAAAGCCCAGAGCTGGAAAATGAATTAGCAAAACAAAGTTCAATACTATGTGAAATCAAAACAGAAAAGGAAGCGAAGGAAAAGTGTGAATACCCCAAGCACCCGATAGTGACCGCCAATGATGGGACTCTTGTCCCGCGAACAGGCTCCAAGGTTGCCATACAAGGTGGCCAAAGCAGACACCCCCCAGTCAAACTCCCGAATAGCCTCCAAGTGCTGCAGAGGAGCCAGAAACTGCGTATGCACCGAACCATCCTTGTTGGCAAACAACGTTTGCCCAAGGAGATAAAGAAGGAAGGCTCGTGTCAACTGTTCGACGCTCACTTGAGTAAGGATGTCAACCTTCATGAAAGTTTTGCTCAACCAAGCAACGTCAACATGGCCTCGAGAATGAAGAGGGGGCACCATGCCCAAAAACCACTTTAAAGCTCCTACTCGCTCCCAAAGCCTGGGGTCAACCCAAAGAGAAGCTCCACCTACTCGCAAGCCGGTCAGCAAAGAAAAGTCACCCGGTGTGATCGTCATCTCACCGGCAGAAGGAAAATGGAATGTGTTGGTGGTATCCCACCATCTCTCTACCAATGAGGTTATCAATGACCAGTCAACCTTTGGAAGGTTGAGACCCAGGATGAATGCCTCGAAACCCGCAGCTCGCACTAACTCTCGGGCTGGCTCTGGCAATGCTAGAAACCATTTGTGCACTTCCTTACCTCCTCCACGAGCCTCCAATCTCCTGTTTCTCTGCAAAAATCCACCACGACAAAAGAGAGTTAATCTCATGATTATATAAGCAAATAAAAAGCTAGGGGCATCGACTTAACATTTAAAAAGCATGCATTGCCTAAACAGGGGGCACAGTTATTTTAGTCTTTTTAAACAAAACAATTCCGACCCAACCACGGGTCCTTCTCACTCACGCCCCTGGCTAAAAGGGATTTCATCCTGAGAATGAAATTCATCTTTAAAATCATGCAAAATTAAAACTCCAAACTAAAAGTAAAACTTTTACTTTTCAGGAAACCTATCGGAACATTGAGGACACTCAAGTGCTGCTCAGGTTCCCTACGAACCACCTCGGCCTCTGGGCCACCAACAGGAGGGCGGCACTGCAAGAATCCACCAAAACCTAACCTACGCGAAGGAAGAACGTAGGTAGTGGCGTCAAACGAACCAGGCTCCTCAATCGCCTCCTCGTCGGAAGAAGGATACTCACACCTGCATGGAGGATGCGAAGACGAACCCGCACCCGCAACGTCCGTAGATGAGGATGGCGGCAAGTCACTGGCTTCAAAAGGTGGCGTAGCCATTGTGTTCAAAACAAGAGAAAAAGAGAGCAACGACGGCAGCCAAGCACGGCAGTGGTCGAAACCGGCGGTGATGGTCGGAGGAACGACGGCGGTTGAATGATGGTGACCGGAGAGAAGGGAGGAGAGGTTTCATATGAGAGGAGGAAGAACGAAGGGAAAAGAAAAAATGAGCCGTGAAATCGATTAAACCGAACTTAAATAGATTTTCTGACTTTTGGCTTTCCCACGGCCGAGACATCGATTCCTCGACCGAGACATCAATCAATCGGCCGCTAAATCAATCTCCCGGCCCCCTAATCAATCTCCCACAGCAGCATCAGATCTTGCTCAGTGCACTAACTCGAATCAATTCAAAGTTTTGGGTCCGTGACCAACAAAGCAACGATTGAATCAGCCTTGGGAGCATTCCCGAGCAAACACAACATGATCAGAACTAGCCTTGGGGGCATATCCAAGCATGAGGAATCTCTCTCTTCGTAACAACAAACTCACAACAACTGGTCGCTTGACCACTGAAGATTATCAAACTCAAACTCTCGCTCACAAGATCAAAGGACCATTGATACATCCAACTCAGGCTCTATGCCCAAATAACTGTGCTCCAAAAGTACATTCAACATTCAGCAGCTCTATGCTCAACAAGCTCAATTGCACCACGTGCTCATCACCTTGACGACTCCACGCTCCCCGCAGCTCCAAACTTATTACTCAACAGCTTCGCACTCATCCAAGCAACTCCGAGCTCATCACTATCAAGCTATTCGGCGGCTCGACGCCCATATTCACCAACCCAGCGGCTCTACACCCGTATTTGCCATCTCAGCGGCTCTACGCCCATATTCACCAACCCAGTGGCTCTACGCCCATATTCACCATCTTAGCGGCTCTACGCCCATGCCCACCAAATCAGCGGCTCTACGCCCATTACCTCAACTAGCTCTACGCCGTAACCAATCAATTCTCAACAGGCTCTATGCCGCCCCAATCAAGATATCATCTATTCTCAGGCTCTACACTTGAATGCTCAAAATCTAACATTTTGAATGCTCGAAGCTCTTCGAATGCCCAACCACTGTGTACTAGATGCTCAAGTTCTACACTTGAATGCTCAAGCTCTATGCTTGGATGCCCAACCACTGCGTACTGGATGCTCAAAGCATGTACTTTGAATGCTAGGATTCTGCCATCCGAATGCTCGAGCTCTATGCTTTGAATGCTCAAGTCCAGAACTTGAAAGAAGCTCTATGCTTAAATCAAACACACACGCACGGGCCCGTGCACATTGCATCATCAAGTCTGCATCAATTGCATCACCATTATCATATCTAACCAATCACCAACATCATCACATACACATACTTTGCATATCTATTTCTCATGAAACAGGTCAATCCTGCAAATTAACCGGCTCTATGCCTCGGTTTTATTGATCGGTCCAGCGCCTCGATCCTTTGGCTCTATGCCAAAATTTATGATGAGAAAGCTCCGTGCATAGACCATCAAAATGAAACCAGCTCTACGCCTCGGTTCAAATCACGTCAAGCTCTAAGCTCCGACACCTCAGGCTCTCGCCTTGTGAATACAACTGGCTCTACGCCTCAATTCTGTCAAGCTCCTCAGGCTCTCGCCTTGTGACCACAACCGGCTCTGTGCCTCGGTTCCATCACGTTAGAACTTATCACTCTCTAGGCTCTCGCCTCATGACTACAACCGGCTCCGTGCCTCAGTTCCCTCATCTCAACACTCCGTGCTCTAGTTACTGGCCTTGCGCTCCCCATATCTCAAAGACGGCATCCAACTCGTCTCCAAAAGATGGCTTGGGTTCCGCCCCATATCTCAAAACGGCGTCCGACTCATCCTCAGCAGATGGCTTGGATTCCACCCCATTACATCAATTCCTTCCAGCTTCATTCGCAAGGATAGGCTACTCTACCGAGCTCCCCTCAGTCAAAGTAAGGATGATCAAGAAAAGCAAACGACTCACCCGCCATGTATTGATCTACCCCAAAATTCTGAAGACGCTTATCGCAAAAAAACTCCCCCGGCAGCCCCGCGCTCCTTCAACTACCCTTTGTCAAAATCCTGGCTCAGCCTAGGTACGTCACACTAAGGCTTTTTAAGCCTGAAGGTATGTCTTCTGTTTCTAACCCTCCAAACATTTTATTTTTCTTTATTTGCCCTTCCGAACTACGGTTGGTCTGAATTTCCCCTGTGGAATACGTAGGCAGCCTCCCGGCCCGACCATAACTAAAACCTTTTTCAAAAACCCCTTGGAATAGTGGTTGGACCAAATTGAGTTGCTTTTACAGCTTTGACTCTTACTTAAACATGTCTCGCGATCCATCTAAGTTCAGTCAAATAGGGGCATCTGTAGACACCCTAACTTGGCCTAACAATTATTTAAGTCCCACCTTGGGGACCACCCCGATGATGAAATGGATATAGTGATTGCTGATTGACTTCCTGTGAACCTTAGGACTTTCGGTAAGAACTTTTAGCCACTTAGAAGACCCAATCCAGAGCCAAATAGCCTTTCAGACAGAAACACAGCATCTTAGGAGAATCCATCTGTCGGTCGTGACATTGATCTCACGGCCTCAACATCAATTCTTCACCCGTGAAGCTAGTTGCCTGAAAATCTCACTGAGAGATCGATTAGTCGGTCGCTAGATCTATCCTTCGGCCGCAATATCATTCATTAGGCCGCCAGATCCTTTACTCGGCCGCCAGATCGTCTATTTTCCAGATTCTGGAACGTTCTATCAATCGTTTGATCCGTTCACAAAACCCTAGCAGCCTTTTTTCGATGCGTTCAGGTCACGTTAAGGGATCACCATGAAGAGTTTCTATCACTCCCCAACTCCAATTCTTACCTTGTGTTTTGATTGGTTAAGTTGTGTCATCCCTAGTGCCTATATAAAGAGAGCTTTGGCTCCGAAATTGAGAGGCGAACACATCCCCATCCACCACGAAACTCTGCAGAAACACGCTCTCATATCCCCTCTACAAAAGCCCCAACCTCCTGAAGGCAGCCACTAATCCGACGATCAAACCCCGAAGTTCAAACCCTAACCCTACGGTTTCAAGAAGCAATCAGTCAATCACCCTCAATCCGAAGCAATCAAGCTACTGAGGGATCAAGGTGGTGAGGCCCAGGGGCCTCTGGTTTGATTTATTATCCGTTTTTATGCTTAATCGTAGCTTTTTGATTATCTGCTAATCGTCCGGTCTGGTGTGAGGAAGAACATCGGCCAGGGAATCAATCCCTTGGCCGATACATCAAACCAGGAGTATCCCTCGGCCGTAACATCTATTCACCGGCCGCGGGATCCATCTCCCTGGTCAGTCTATTTTGTTTTATGCTTTCAGATGCATGCTTCCACTTATCGTCTCGGCTCACCTTATTCACTACTAAAGGCTAATAAATAGACTATGTGTTAGAATTGAATAAAGCATGTTTTAATCATATGTCAAACAACTATGGGCCAGTCTCACGACTGGGCAGAGAGGGGTGCCTAATACCTTCCCCACATTGTACCTTTGGCTCCCGTGCCAAGAATCTCTATCTGTTTTTCCTAGTTTTCTTAAACTAGGTGGTGACTCTGTTTCGATGATAACCGCTATCATGTGGTGATGTTCCTAGCCATGGGAATATCCACGATCTTGGTTTATGTAGCAAACAACCAAACAAACAGCAACGATCAATCTGTATGGCGATGCCCCACTACAGGGAGGTGTCTACAATTCCTTCTACTCAATGTTCAATCCGCCGATCCGATTAGGTCTAATAACCACCGATTAATTGATTAGTGGTGTTTGACAACTAGGGTTTGGTTTTTGGAATAGTGTTTCACAGATGTATGCTATTGAAGTTTGTTTAATCTACTAGTGGGTGGGCTCATTAAGCTGGTAGGATTGAATTAAAACATGTATGGAATTGGCAGCTTGCTCACAAATAGACTGAAAAGGGCCGACCCGAACTACACCAGTGGAGTCCAGCTTGCTGGAATTTTGCTTATCCCATCTCTGGTTTGATTTCAAGAACAGGTTTGTTTATTCAAGAACAGGATTGATTTCTTTGTTCAATATGGATCTTTATAGTTGCTTATTTAATGTCAAATGCTGGGTTAGTTGCTGGACTTTTGGGCCAGTGGATTGTTAGTATTTGGGATTTCAATTCAGGTGCTGCACATCATTATCAGATGTAGAGTAGTTCGGCACTGTGACTTTTGTCAAGTATAGTTACTGGGCATATATTGCCCAATTTCATGCTCAGTTTAGTTACTGGCCACATATTGCCCAATTTGGGCTCAAATGCTTTACAACTTGTTGTAGAGCTTTTTTTTTTTGGGGTAAAAAGTTGTGGAGCTTCATTAGTTCCATGATTCTTTGTTTTAATGGCCTAGTTCTTTAGTGTAGTGTGGTGAGACTGGGGTTATCTTCCACTAGATTGGTGGTTGTGCTCTGATCGAAAGGGGTAGCTTGCGGGCTATCATCGATTAGATTGGTGGTCGTGCACTGATTGAAAGGGGCAGCTAGGTTTCACTTGCGAATCGAGTGGCTACATTTCAGTAGTTATGCGCTGTTTTGGTACTTGATCTGTCCCGCTTTTAGATTATAGCGAGCCTAGGGGAATAGGTTGAGGGTGTAGTAGTCTAGATGGAATGGGCGGGGTGTGTAAGGTACTTGGGAGGGTAACCTTGTCGGATGCCATCATCTCCAGTTCGAGCCTCTTCTTAGTGCCTTGTCCCTCTGTAGTAGATGTTCTTTAGAAGTGGGTTCTATGCTTGTTTCTCAGGGTTTCGTTGGAGTATTAGTATCTTGGAGTATTAGAAGTGGGTCGAACAAGGTTCACTCGCTGCTGCTCACAGTGGTGTAGCTGAATAACCCTATTGATATAATCGGAGCCGGTACCGATCTGATACGAAGCTCTCCAAAAGGTGGAGCGAAAGTAGGCGGGGCTCTCAACACCACACAACCCACAACAAAAATTGGCCGATCAAAGCTTTGAAATTACCTCCAAATCGGATTTAAGGGTAGAAATCGCAGGGTAGTGACCACGTTGATAGCACGCTGGATTGACCCTCTCTGAGATTTACCGACTCTGCATGGATTCTCCGATCGACACTGGAAAAGACCCATGAAAATCCATTATGATTAGCAAGAATAGCAGTGCCATTTGATTCGGATGAGCTCCTTGATTTCTCCCAATCTTTCGAAGGAATAGACTGTCAAGAAATCAGGTAGATTTTGTGAATTTGTGAATCTATTAGTGAATTTGTGAGTACATGTATCTGCTCCTCTGGAGGATTTAATCAGGGGAATCACCTTTCTCTCTCTAGCAGTTCTAGAGAATAGGCAGAGCCCCCTCGAGGGGTTGCCAGTTTTTTATCACTTTTTTTCCTTCACATGACTAGTAGTCTAAACACCTAATAAATGTCATGTTTTAATTACTATTTATTTTTCACATGACTAGTAGTCTAAACACCTATTAACCGTCATGTGTTTTTCTCATGTGGTCACCAGTTGTAGACACCTCCCAAACGGGGCATCGCCATACAGATTGATCACGTTTGTTTGCTCGGTTGGTTGCTTGCTTCGTAAACCAAAATCATGGACATTCCCATGGCGAGGAACATCGCCACATGATAGCGGTTATCATCAAAACAGAGTCGCCACCCAGTTTATTAAAACTGGGAAAATAGATAGAGATTCTGGACACGGGAGCCAAAAGTACAATAAGGGGAAGGTGTTAGGCACCCCTTTTTGCCCAGTCGTGAGACTGGCCCATAATCGTTCAACGTAAGATGTGTAGATGCTTTGTTTAATTCCCACACATAGTCTATTTATTTATTCCTTTAAACAGTAAGTAAAGTGAGCTTGTGCGATAAGTAAAGCATGCATTAGAAAGCAGAAAAGCAAACAAACTGTCCCAGGGAGATGGATCCCGTGGCCGGTGAATGGATGTCACGGCCGAGGGATCCTCCTGGTTTGATGTACCGGCCGAGGGATCGAAGCCCCGGTCGATGTTCTTCCTCACACCAGACAGAAAGATTAACAGATAATCAGAAAGTTGTGATTAAGCGTAAGAATAATAAATAAAACAAACCAGAGGCCGTTGGGCCTCACCACCTTGATCCCTCAGTTGCTTGATTGCCTCGGATTGGGTGTGATTGACTGATTGCTTGATTGAAAACCCTAGAGTTAGGGTTTGAACTTCGGGGTTTGATCGCCGGATTGACGGCTGCCTTTGGGAGGTTAGGGTTTTTGAAGAGTGGGTTTGAGAGAGTATTTTGGCAGAGTTTCGAGGCTTGAGAGAGTGTATTCTCTAATGAAATTCGTGTGTGTATTTTCGGAGTCCAAAGGCCCTTTATATAGGCAATTGGTGACTCACTCCGGCCAATCAAATCACGAGATGGTAATTGCAATTGCAATGCATCTCTAACTCTACGTCGTAATCTCTGAGCGTAGCCCGAACGCATTGGGAAGGTAGTGTAGTTGGATTAAACGTCTGACAGAACACGTTCCAGAGTCTGGAAAAAGGTCGATCTGGCGGCCGAGTAAAGGATATCACGGCCGAGGAATGGATGTCTCGGCCGAAGGATAGATCTTGCGGCCGAGGGATTGATCTCTCAGGGAGATTTTGCTAGCAACAGGTTGCTCGGGTGAGGAAATGATTGTAAGGCCGTGAGATCGATGTTACGGCCGACAAATGGATTCTCCTAGGCTTCTGTATTTTATGTCTGAAAGGCTGTATGGCTCTGATTGGGTCCTCTAAGTGGCTCAAAGTTCTTAACAAAAGTCCTAAGGTTCTCAAGGAAGCAATCAGCAATCACTGTATCCATTTCATCATCGGGATGGTCCCAATGTGGGACTTGAAATAATCGTTAGGCCAAATTGGGGTGTCTACAGATGCCCCTCTTTGACTGAACTCAGACGGATCGCGAGACATGTTTGAGTAAGAGTCAAAGCTGTAAAAAGCAACTCAATTTGGTCCAACCAATATTCCAAGGGTTTTTGAAAAAGGTTTTGTTATGGTCGGGCCGGGAGGCTGCCAACGTATTCCACAAGGGAAATTCAGACCAACCGTAGTTCGGGCAATAAAGAAAAAGTAAAAGTTTGGAGGGTTAGAGATAGAAGACGTACCTAGACTGAGCCAGGGTTTTGGCGGAAGATAGTTGAAGGAGCGCGGGGCTGCCTGGGGAGTTTTTGCGTAGAGCTTCCTTAGTATTTTGGGGTAGACCAGTACACGGCAGGTGCGTTTGCTTTTCTTGATCATCCTTACTTTGACTGAAATGAGCTCGGTAGAGTAGCCTATCCTTACGAATGAGCTGGAAGGAATTGATGTAATGGGGTGGAATCCAAACCATCTGCTGGGGATGAGTCGTATGCCGGTTGTTTTTGAGATATGGGGGGCACAGGGCCAGTAACTGGAGCACGGAGCTTTTGGAGATGAGGGAACCGAGGCACGGAGCCGGTTGTAGTCACAAGGCGGAGGCCTGAGGTGTCAGAGCTTTGAGCTTGACGTGCTGAACCAAAGCGCTAAGCTGGTATAAGGCGAGAGCCTGAGGTGATGGAATTTAATGGGACCGAAGCGCGGAGCTGGTAAAAGATGAGAGCCTGAGAGTGATGGAATCGAGGCATGGAGCCTGTTGCAGTCTTGAGGCGGAAGCCTGAGGTGATTGGATTGACAGGACCGAAGTGCGGAGCTGGTATTTGAACATAAGGCGAGAGCCTGAGGTGTCAGAGCTTTGAGCTTGGCGTGTTGAACCGAAGCGTAGAGCTGGTTGTATTCTGAAGGTCTGTGCACGGAGCTTTCTCATCATAAGTGTAGGCGTAGAGCCAAAGGATCGAGGCACTGAACCGATCAATAAAATCGAGGCGTAGAGCCAATTGTTTGCAGGGTTGACCTGTTTCATGAGAGATATGCAGAGTGTATATGTGCGATGCTTGTTAGATGTGAATAGATATGCAGACTCGATGTGGATGCAATATGTGCACGGGCCCGTGCGTGTGTGTTTGTTTTAAAGCTTAGAGCTTCTATCAAGTTCCGGACTTGAGCATTCCGAGCGTAGAGCTAGAGCATTCGGACGGCAGAATCCGAGCATTCAAAGTACAGGCTTTGAGCGTCCAGTACGCAGTGGTTGGGCATCCAAGCGTAGAGCTTGAGCATTCAAGTGTATAACTTGAGCATCCAGTACACAGTGGTTGGGCATCCAAGCGTAAAGCTTGAGCATTCAAAAATGTTAGATTTTTGAGCATTCAGGCGTAGAGCCTGAGAATAGATGTATTAATTGTTGGGGCGGCGTAGAGCCTGTTGCTTGTTTACGGCTTCGAGCCAATTGAGACAATGGGCTTAGAGCCGCTGAGTTGTAATAGCGAGCGTAGAGCTGCTGAATGGAGGGCTTAGAGCCGCTGAGTGTGTGTATATAGGCATAGAGCCTGTCGATAATGGGCTTCGAGCCGCTGAGATTGTTTGTTACGGCTTCGAGCCGGTTGAGATAGTGGGCTTAGAGCCGCTGAGTTGTGATAGCGAGCGTAGAGCTGCTGAGTGAATGAGTACAGGCGTAGATCCTGTTGCTGTGATAGCGAGCATAGAGCTGCTGAGTCGAAGGCTTAGAGCCGCTGAATGAGTGTATACAGGCGTAGAGTCCGTCGATAATGGGCCTCGAGCTGCTAGATTGGTTGTTATGGCTGCTGGGAATGGCAAGCGTAGAGCTGCTGATAATGATTAGGCTTGGAGCCGTCAGGTGGGTGAATACAGGCGTAGAGCCTGTTGAGGTAACGGGCGTAGAGCCGCTGAGATAACGGCTTTGAGCCTGTGGAGGTGGTGGACCTGGAATCACGGTGTTTGATAGTGAATATGGGCGTAGAGCCTGTCGATAATGGGCTTCGAGCCGCTGAGATTGGTAGTGGATACGGACATAAAGTCGCTGGGTGTTTTTGACTTGCTTTGGCCAGCAGTTTGTGGAGAGGTTGCTTCCTCATGCTTGGATATGCCCCCAAGGCTAGTTTTGATCATGTTGCATTGGCTCGGGGATGCCCCCAAGGCTACTTGGTTGGTTGAGGACTTAGAAGTCTGTAGTGGCTTTGAGTCATTACATAGAGCAAGACCTGATATGGCTGAGGGAAATAGATTGGGAGGCCTGGAGATCGATCTCTCGGCCGAAGTATTGATGTCTCGGCCGAGGAATCGATGTATTGGCCGTAAGAAAGCCAAAAGCCAGAAAATCGATTTAAGTTCGGTTTAATCAATTTCACGGCCCATTTAATCTTTTCTCCTCCTCCTCTCCTGTCCTTCTCCATTCCACTCGTTCGACGATCACCGTACGCCGCCGTCCTCCTCCACTACCGTCGGCCACCATCATCTCCTGCAACCATCCTCTCCGACCACTGCTGCCATTGTTACCGGCTCTTGGTTTGTTTTTGGGAACCGCTGGTTCTCCCTCTTGATTCGGACGTGATGGCCACGCCATCTTCGGGTGTTGCGGGTTCATCCTCGCACCCTCCATGTAGGTGCGAGTATTCGTCTTCTGACGAGGAGGCGATTGAGGAGCCTGGTTTGTTTGATGCTGCTACCTACATTCTTCCTTCGCGTAGGTTGGGTTATGGCGGTTTCTTGCAGTACCACCCTCCTGTGGGCGGCCCAGAGGCCGAGGTAGTTCGCAGAGAGCCTGAGCAGCACTTGAGCGTTCTAAATGTGCCGGTGAGTTTCCTGAAAAGTAAAAAAGTTTACTTTTAGTTTGGAGTTTGAAAACTTGTGCATGATTTTAAAAGCAAATCTCTTACTTGTGGGATGAAAAATCCCTTTTAGCTAAGGGCATGAATGGAGTGAACCATGTTTGGGTTGAACTTGTTTTTGTTTAAGGAGACTAAAATAACTATGCCCCTTGTCTAGGCAATGCATGCTTTTAGATGTTAATTTGATGCCCCTTAGCATTTCTTTTGTTTACACAATTATGAGATTAACTCCCTTTTGTCTTTGGCAGAGAAACAGGAGGCTGGAGGCTCGCGGTGGAGGCAAGGAGGTGCACAGATGGTTCTTGAAGCTGCCAGAGCAGGCTCGGGAATTAGTACGTGCTGCAGGCTTCGAGGCATTCGTTCTGGGCCTCGATCTTCCGAAGATGGATTGGTCATTGATGACCTCACTAGTTGAGAGGTGGTGGGATACCACCAATACCTTCCACTTTCTTGCTGCTGGCGAGATGACTATCACTCCGGGTGACTTCTCTTTGCTAACTGGCCTGTGGGTAGGCGGAGTTGCTCTTCGAGTTGACCCCCGGCTTTGGGAGCGAGAGGGTGCTTTGAGGTGGTTTCTGGGCAAGGTGCCCCCTGTTCGTTCTCGGGGTCATATCGATCTTGCTTGGCTAAGCAAGACTTTCATGGTGGCTGATATTCTGACCCAGGTGAGTGTCGAGCAATTGACGCGGGCTTTCCTTCTTTACCTCCTTGGGCAAACGTTGTTTGCCAACAAGGATGGTTCGGTACACACGTAGTTTCTAGATCCTTTGCAGCACTTGGGAGCTATTCGGGAGTTCGACTGGGGCTCGTCTGCTTTGGCCACTTTGTATGGTAGTCTTGGAGCTTGCTTGCGGGACAAGAGTCCCATTCTTTGTGGTCACTTTCGAGTGCTCGAGTTATATATCATTCCTTTGTACCTCTGTTCTTACTTTGGCTTTTTCCTAGTTCTGAACTTGTTTTGCTAATCCTTATTTCAGCTCTGGGCTTTCTAGCATCTTCTCCAGTTTCCCCCTGAGACTAGGCATGGAGACGCGAACTGTATACCTCGTTACGAGCGATGGTTGGTGGGACAACGGAGGCCACGGTCACCAGTTTTGAGCCTTCCCGAGTGGCGGCGAGTTTTGGACCGACTGACAGTCGATCAGGTACCTCTTTCTTTGTACCTCTTGTCCTCTAGACTTCCATATTCTTGTGTTGGGGCAGATTTGTCCTTGCTTTGTAGGTACGATTTGACCCTTGGGGTGGTGTACCAGAGGATGCCCCTCTTGCACGTTGTAGAGTCCTGGACCGGACCCGTTGCTTGCTCGAGGGTCCGTTTTGCCGAGCCTGGTACTTAGGCGATCGAGTGGCTAGTCAGTGGCGATCACGTGTTGAGGCTCTTCAGCTTGTTCCTCCTCCTCCTCCAGTATCTATGAGGTCCACTTCTTTGATGTCGAAGGAAGATCTGAAGAACGCTCGGATCAGAGATTGGGCGGGTTTACTCCTCCAGGCAGGTGACTATACGGAGTACTACCATCTTTTCTTGACCTCCCCTGTTGCGGCTCCTCCCGTTGCTCCTGTTTGGCCACGGGCTCCTTCGTTTGTCTCCTTCCACTCAAATGATGGGGAGGAGGAGCGCCTGACGCTGACTCCTTGCACGACCCAGCTTTACACTTTGCCAACCGGGGCTTCACAGGTATCTTTAGCTTTCCATGTTAGCTTTCATCACTCCGCATTGTATCCCTTGCTTTAGATGTTTGTAATGTTTGACTATTCCACAGGTACCTGCCGAGATAGTGCAGGAATGGCTTCATGCCTATCAGAGTGCAGAGGTTTTGGTTCGGAGACAGCGCCGTAGGATCCTCGAGGTATGACTCTCTTCATGAGCTTTATCTACTGTGTATTATCCCTTGAGTCTGAATGTTTGTATCCCTCTTTGGCTGCAGCTTGAGGCTGAGGGAGTACCGGCTGCTGGTGGGGAGAATGTGAGGACCAGTGAGCAGCCCTTGCCTTCTTCTCAGAGATCGCCTAGCTTTTAGGGCTTTTCTTTTTCCTGTTCATAGTTAGTAGGAGATAGGCAGGAACTATATTTGTATAGTGAAAGCAACCACAACAATGATTTTGTAAACAAGCTTTTGTTCATGAAATGAGAAATGCTTTTTATGCCCCTAGATGTCTTGAGTTTGCATGCGATAGTCAGAACATGGCTTTTTGAACAAGTTTTTGCTGATAGACAGTAATTTGTGTGAAAACACTTGGCCGAAGAATCGATCACTCGGCCGAAGGATCATTGTTGCGGCCGAGGTATTGATTATCCGGCCGTTACGTCTATTTTCCCAAGGGAGCTAGGTTTTGCTTTAGCCAAGTGGCATCCTATTTCATATTCTTTCCTATGCTTAGTCTTTGATTTTCTGTCTCTTGCTTTTGCCATGCTCCACAGCCTGATTGCCAAACTTAAGAGTTTTTGAGGTATCATACTCATTGCGTTGATGACTTTTGGGTTAGAGGGGATGAACTATAATTCTTGTGTCTATTGCTTGTTGCCAATTCTTCAAAAAAAAGCATACTCATCTTTTGTGAGCTCAATACGCAGGGTTAGCTATGCCTATCATTGAGTACAAACCTGTTGATGTTTTCCTCTCACCAAATGTTTGGGTCGTATCTCGATGCGAGATTGCCTACGTATCCCAATCAGGGAATCAGGCCTTTTACGTAGTTCCAAGATCACCACCTTTGGGGGTTGGGTTTTCACTCTTGGTTTTTCTTTCTCTCATGCTCTAAGTTTTGCCTAGGTTACCTGATAGAGGTTGAGTCCCTAGCGAGCTTTCCTTCAAATGCCTTAACTTTTGCCTAGGCTGTGCTTTTCGTATTTCCTTGTCCTAGCAGGCTCTGCTCTTACTTTTGTTTGGGTGTATAGATTGCCCAACGAGCATTTTTCTCTCAAGAGGGTTTTAGTGTTTTGGAGAGGAATCTGATGGAGATGTTTTTATGAATCTCCTGTTGCGTTTGTACTTTCACAATGGGCAAGCTAATCCTAAGTGTTCTCACGGAGATAGTGTCTTTCTTCTAAGTTCTGACAAAAACCTAGTTTCTTAAGCAACTTAGAGTTCATCCTTTCCTTCCCTTTTGTCGGGGACACAAAGATTTTGATCCCTTCGAATTTTTCCCTTGTTTTGGCAATGAGAGTATAGCGCATGGCAATTGCAATTTAGGAATTTAGATTTAGATAAGCATAATCTGGAAGATGAAAAAGAAATTCTCTTAGCGGAAATAAAATGCCCAAACAGGGGCCCAAAACTCGTTCTAGTTTGAAAGCAAAAACAATGTTTTAACGTTTTTTTTTTTGCCATGTTGTGACTTCTCAGCTACTACAGCATGTCGGGGTCATTTCCCTTGTCTTTTGCAACTTTGTACTCTTTTCCACCCTCTTCCTTGCCAAACAGAGCCTTTGAACTGGGTTCATCTTTGAAGTTTGCACGACGGCTACCTCCTTGAGCCATGAGTAATCCCCAGATGGATGTGTCAGTATGAATCTCCCTTTCTCTTTCATCATTGATTGTGTGGTCATCAGCTATTTCCTCCTGATTGAATAGTGATGCTAAGGAGGTTTCATCGAGCGGATCATTGCACTCTTCTTCCATTTCATCAAAGTTGCTTTCCCCTGTTTTATAGGGTTCTGTGCATATGAAATCTAGATCTTCTCTTTCCTCTATCCATTGACTATAGTCGCACTCGTCGTAAGGGTTGACCCATGGTTGCATTTGAAACTCCTCTACCTTCTCTATAAGATTGATTGTCTCCCAAACAATGGGCGGTGTTGGGATTTTGGGACGGTTGATGCGTACCACTATTTGGGCAGGCTCGAAGCGAGCGTGCCTTCTCATCATGATGACCCTTTCTTTTTCCTTCTTCCTATTCTCAAACCAAATACGGAGCCATTCGTCATCTTCTACAAATGGAATGTCTGGATCCTCCAAATTGTGTTTTGCCCAGGAATGTTCTTTCCATTTCCTTAGTTTCTCCTCCTCTGCCTAATCTTTGCTACTTACGTCGGGCATGTCAGCATCGATTACTTCTGACTGATCAGAGTTATCATTCTCCTCCTCCTCCATCAAGAAACACTCGTCCTCCTCGGGGAAGGTTAAGGTAAGTTTGGTTTGGTTGTCTTGGACAATGTATTGGCTGGGGTTGTATGTGGGGTTGTGAGGTAGATTTATGAGATTGATACTTCGAGGTGGCGGCTCAGCATTATGAGTAGGGAGTGGGTTGGCTTGCCCATCAGGTTTTGGAGGTTTTATGGTTCGACTATCAATAAGGTCTTGAATGTCGTGACGAAGACGCATGCAATTGTCTGTTTCGTGCCCAGGGTGTTGGTGGTAGGCGCATTGTTTGTTTGGATCATGGTTTGGACCGTAGGGCGGCGGAGGAAGTGGTTTGTTTAAAGGTTTAAGATGCCCTTGACGGCTGAGAATGGTCAAGGCTTGGGACAAGGTCATGTAAAGAGGATCAAAGTTGCGGCGGGGTCGATTTGAGCTTCGGGATGGGCTAGTTTGGAAAGGGTCTTGAGACAAGGATGTGACAAGGGCATTCACGGAGGCGTGAGATGTACGGCTAGAGAAGGTTTTCTTAGGTGGAGGAGTGGTCTCTTCTTTCCCAATGAGTCCTAGCTTGATTCCATCTTCGATTTGCAACCCAGTGGCATGCAAGCGCTTGGAATCGGTGATAGCCTGTGTGTAAATATGCCTGAGATATTTGGGTTGCAAATTTTTGACAACTATCCTTACTTGGTCTTCCTCGGAGGGGCGGTTCTTCATCTTGGCAGCCTTTTCCCTCCATCTTGCCACAAAGGTAGCGAAGTCCTCATTGGAATCTTGTTTGGTCATTTCCAAGTCTCGAGTTGTTAGCTTAATTTGGACGTTGTACGCATATTGTTTGACGAAAGCATTGGCAATTTCTGGCCAAGTTTGATAATGCACAAACTCCAAAGTGAGGAACCAGTCGAGAACACTTCCGGTGAGAGTTCGCTGGAACAACTGGGCGATGAGCTCGTCATTCAAGCCCATTGGCTTCAGGGTGTTGATAACATGGCGAACATGACTGGTAGGGTTGCCAGTTCCATTGAACTTCTCAATATTGGCCATCTTGAAATTCTCAGGCAGCTTGGATTCTGGGAAGAGGCAAAGTCCCTCGAAATCTAGAATTTGGTCCCCTTGTGAACGAGCCAAGGCTTATTTGATTTCCTTGACTTGCTTGGTCAACTCAGGACTTTCTGCCAACACTACTTTATGGGGATTCTCGTCTTCCATTGATCTTTCCTCATCCTCAGCATCTCTAGCTGCCTTTTCTACTAGTAGTGCAGTGATTTGAGCTTGGAGGTCGGCAATAGTGGCGTCGTTGTCTGCCATGAAGGTGGAAGGGTTGCTTGACGAAGCTTGGGATTTAGTAAATGACGGGGTCCGTTGAGGGGACGACCGGGAAGTTTCTGAAAGCGGTTGGGATTGTTATGGTGAGGGTGTTTTGTCAGATGAGGACGATAGACGGGAGGGTTGCAGAGACCTTTGGTTGGCGTAGCTTCGGGTGTTATAAGAGTACAAAGTTGGCTGTAGTTGCTTCTTTGATTTACCTATTGTGCCTGCTTGAAAAGTAGAATACATGGAAGTCAGTATTCGGCCTGTGTAGGGTTATGATTTGGGTTGAAAATCCCAACCCTTCTGCACAGAAAGAGTTAATTACAACAACAAATGATACAAGGTGTGAGGAAGAACTTTTTGCAAGTAAAATGCAAGTAGGTTCCTAGCCTGTAGGTTCCTGTCTTAGTTTGATAAGTTCTATGGCTTTCTAGAACATGCGAGATTTTGGTAGTCTCAGGGTGCTCCGTTGTCAAAGGGCACCAATCCTCTCACCAGCCCATCATAGGCGGTGATTGGGTGATTCCCCTTTTGATATACCACTAGGTACGAGTGACTGTGGAGTTTGCTGGAACCCCCAACATAGCCCGTGTCATGCCGGGATATCAGGTGAACTCAATGGGTTGCCTGCTCGATGCATATGATAAATGAATTAGACAAGGCATGTATTAGTCTTATGTTGAACTTTTTGGTTATGGCTCTCATATTCCCCAGCAGAGTCGCCAAAAACTGTAGACACCTCCCAAACGGGGCATCGCCATACAGATTGATCACGTTTGTTTGCTCGGTTGGTTGCTTGCTTCGTAAACCAAAATCATGGACATTCCCATGGCTAGGAACATCGCCACATGATAGCGGTTATCATCAAAACAGAGTCGCCACCCAGTTTATTAAAACTGGGAAAATAGATAGAGATTTTGGACACGGGAGCCAAAAGTACAATAAGGGGAAGGTGTTAGGCACCCCTCTTTGCCCAGTCGTGAGACTGGCCCATAATCGTTCAACATAAGACGTGTAGATGCTTTGTTTAATTCCAACACATAGTCTGTTTATTTATTCCTTTAAGCAGTAAGTAAAGTGAGCCTGTGCGATAAGTAAAGCATGCATTAGAAAGCAGAAAAGCAAACAAACTGTCCCAGGGAGATGGATCCCGCGGCCGGTGAATGGATGTCACGGCCGAGGGATCCTCCTGGTTTGATGTACCGGCCGAGGGATCGAAGCCCCGGTCGATGTTCTTCCTCACACCAGACAGAAAGATTAACAGATAATCAGAAAGTTGTGATTAAGCGTAAGAATAATAAATAAAACAAACCAGAGGCCGTTGGGCCTCACCACCTTGATCCCTCAGTTGCTTGATTGCCTCGGATTGGGTGTGATTGACTGATTGCTTGATTGAAAACCCTAGAGTTAGGGTTTGAACTTCGGGGTTTGATCGCCGGATTGACGGCTGCCTTCGGGAGGTTAGGGTTTTTGAAGAGTGGGTTTGAGAAAGTATTTTGGTAGAGTTTCGAGGCTTGAGAGAGTGTATTCTCCAATGAATTTCGTGTGTGTATTTTCGGAGTCCAAAGGCCATTTATATAGGCAATTGGTGACTCACTCCGGCCAATCAAATCACGAGATGGTAATTGCAATTGCAATGCATCTCTAACTCTACGTCGTAATCTCTGAGCGTAGCCCGAACGCATCGGGAAGGTAGTGTAGTTGGATCAAACGTCTGACAGAACACGTTCCAGAGTCTGGAAAAATGTCGATCTGGCGGCCGAGTAAAGGATATCATGGCCGAGGAATGGATGTCTTGGCCGAAGGATAGATCTTGCGGCCGAGGTATTGATCTCTCAGGGAGATTTTGCTAGTAACAGGTTGCTCGGGTGAGGAAATGATTGTAAGGCCGTGAGATCGATGTTACGGCCGACAGATGGATTCTCCTAGGCTTCTGTATTTTCTGTCTGAAAGGCTGTATGGCTCTGATTGGGTCCTCTAAGTGGCTCAAAGTTCTTATCGAAAGTCCTAAGGTTCTCAAGGAGGCAATCAGCAATCACTGTATCCATTTCATCATCGGGATGGTCCCAAGGTGGGACTTGAAATAATCGTTAGGCCAAATTGGGGTGTCTACACCAATCATACACTACTATAAAGTAAAAAGTATTTTTTTATTTCCATCTCCCCGAAGAAACACGCGAATTTGTGGATCTATAAAATTGTAAAACTCTTTCAGTAAGGGCGAAATTGATTCGAGGTATCATCAACTCAAGGCAATAAGTACGTTTTGGATCTAGTGCATAAACCATGATCCATACTAAATCGAGATAATACTGAATCAAAAATTTCAAAGATCTTATCACATAGTTATCAGTAGTCTTCGCATTTACAAAGAATCACTATTTTCCTTTGACATGACTAGTAGTTTAAACACCTACTGACCGTCATGTGTTTATCACTATTTGTTTTTCACATGACTAGTAGTCTAAACACCTACCAACCGTCATGTGTTTTTCTCATGTGGTCACTAGTCATACACTTCCAGGAAGAAAGAAACACTTATTTATTTCCATCTCCCTGAAGCAACTCGCGAATTTGTGGATCTAAAAAGTAGATAAACTCTTTCAATAAGAGCGAAATTCATTCGAAGTATCATCAACTTGAGGCATCAAATACATCTCGGATCTAGTACATAAACCTTGATGCATATTAAACTGTGATAACACCGAAACAACACTTTCAAAGTTCTTATCACATAGTAATCAATAGTCTTTGCATCTACTAGGAGTCACTTTTTTCCTTTCACATGACTAGTAGTGTAAATACCTACTAACCGTCAAATGATTATCACTATTTTTTCTTCACATGACTAGTAGTCTAAACACCTAATAACCGTCTTGTTTTAATTATTATTTGTTTTTCACATGACTAGTAGTCTAAACACCTACTAACCGTCATGTGTTTTTCTCATGTGGTCACTTGTCATACACTATTCGGAAGTAAGAACCATTTTTTTTATTTCCATCTCCCCGAAGAAAAACGCGAATTTGTGGATCTATAAAATTGATAAACTCTTTCAATATGGGCGAAATTGATTCGAGGTATCGTGAACTCAAGGCAACAAGTACGTTTTGGTCCTTCTACCAAGCAAGTAGGTGCCGGCAATTGGCTGTGCAAAAAGAGGTTATATAAAACATTATCTGGGCCAAAGTCGAAGAGAACCACTCCAAATGGCGATTTGGGCGACTCAGGGCGATTGCTGCTTTCTCGTATGATTAAAAGGGTTCCACCATGGCCGATGGTACTATTTCTCTTTGCCGATGGGTTGGGCTTCAATGCCCTAGACTCCAATGAACTTAGGAGGAAACAATAGATCTTTGTTCATTCAAAATCTCCCCAGTTGCCAAATTCCCAAAACCCTAAAAGCTCGATTCACCTTGGGATGGAGGTTTCGAGTTCTCAGATCCTCTCAACTCCATCAAAAAACCCTTCGAGTTCTTTTCTATCAGAGACTGGAGATCTCAATCTCAACGCAGTAAAGACTCAAAGCCCTTCACGGAAGCTACAGCAAGCTTTCTTCGAGGAAGGTTTGATATTGGAAGCCGAGGAGCGTGCGGCCCGTGTTCACAGTCACACCTACCAGTTCACTCACCAGTCAACTGAGGTACGCAATACTAGCCCTAAGATTCTGTACAATGCAAGAGGGAATCCCTACGAGGAAGGGGATCCGAATATGGGGTATAGTCCTAGGTCTCTTCAACCCAGGTATTCCCAATCTCACGTAAATGCAGTTGATAATCCGAGCTCAACACGCCCAGTAGATCTTGATTCTATTCGGGCGAACCCTGACAGAGGCTTTACCACATCTCCACCTAGGGAGCCTCTCAGCAAAACACATTCTCAAACTCTTCCTCAGCAGACCAATTTGAAACTAAGTGGAGGTCAAAGTCAACAGAAACCTAAGCCTAAAAACTGGGCTTCACTACTACAGTCACAGAGTCCGTCAATGGATATGAAGCTTGACTATTTCCCAGACCTCTAGCGAGGTAAGGAAACACAGGTTGAGATTGACATTGAATTGACTGAAGTGGGGAAGTGGAATAGATATCTAATTGGCCACTTCCTTGATGGGAAAATGGTGTACCCTCTCATTGTATCCACTGCTAGGAACCAATGGAAGGATCTGATTGTAGCTGTTAAACCGGATGTATCGGGGTTCTACCTATTTGAGTTCAAGGATGAGCAAGCAAAAATGCAAGTTCTTGAAGGTGGCCCTTACTTCTTTTCTCAAAAGTATCTTGTGCTTAAAGACTGGCATAGGATGATGAAGCCTGCTCAAGAGCAACCTACAAAAATACCAGCTTGGGTGAAGCTTCATGAGTTACCTTTTGAACTTTGGAATCAAGAGTGCTTAAGTAGGGTGGCTAGCACAATTGGGAGACCTTTGAATGTAGATCAAGCTACAACAAAAACTGCAAGGCAGCCAGGTCTTCTCAACACTAAATCAACAAAAGCAAGAATATGCATTGAGATTAGTGCTGAGCAAGATCTTCCTGATGAGGTCATAGTCACTATGGAAGGAGAATCTGTGGTAGTACATATAGAATACCAAGTCCTACCTCCAGTGTGTAGTAGCTGCAAAGTCTTTGGACACTCAGTTAAATGTGTAAATTCAGCTACCATTCCTTCACTTCCCTAGCAAAGGCAAGAGTGGGTTCAAGTGAAGAATCGAAAGCAAAAAGCTGTCCAAGATATCTCTAAGTCCGATCCCTGTGTATCCTAAAACTGCGGAGGGGGCAAGCACTACCTTACCTAAGGCCAAGCAAACCCTTCCAAATCACCTGATTTACCAAGTGCAAAATCCAAGGAGAAAGCTCATGATGTTAAACAGCCTCTCTCCAAATCAGCTCAAAAGAAACTGAGGAAGCAAATAAAGGAACAAGCTCTTTGTTCCTTTATAGTGGAGGATAGTAACTCCCTTGTATCCTTTTTGTTAGGGCAGTATTCAAATACTTCCAATTCCTGCCATTTACTTACTTAGTCTGCTTGATCTTATTCTATGTCTATGCAACCAATTAAATTGGGATTTTGGAACATCAGAGGTCTTAATGACCCTATCAAACAAAAAGAGGCAAAATGTTTTGTGAATCACAATAAACTCTCCCTTATAGGTTTGCTACCCCCAAGCTCCCTTTGGTAGATGTGTTGGGATGCTTCTGTTGTTCAGGTTCAGGTCTTGGATCAATCTGACAAATTCATCCACCTTGAGGTGCATCAGAAATGTGGAGGGGCCCCTTTTTTGGCAATTTTTGTTTATGGGGCTAGCAGTTATTTAGGTAGACAAGCACTTTGGTCTAGTTTGCATCATCTTAACCCCTTCTCCCCATGGATTGTGATTGGGGATTTTAATGCCATTAGATACCCTAATGAGAAGTTTGGGGGCAATGCTTCCTGCCCCCCCCCCCCCCCATATGAATGAGGTCTATCACTGTCTATATACCTTGGAACTTGATGATCTTAGGTTTACGGGGTGTTTTTTCACCTGGGCCAATAAACAGGATCCCTCTCATTTTGTCACTAACAAGCTAGACAGGATATTAGTTAATGAGCAGTGGATGACAACTTATAGCTGTTCCTCTGCTCATTTTCTCACTCCTGGGGTTTTTGACCACTCCCCTGCCATTGTTAACATCAATCCTAGTCCTCAGAAATTAAAAAACCTTTTAAGTTTTTTGATTTCTTAGCTGACCATCCACAATTTTTGAATGTGGTTCAAAAGGTTTGGAGGGGTGTGGTCATTGGAAATCCCATGTTTTGTGTTTGTGAGAAACTCAGGTTGTTGGAACCTGAGTTTAAGCAACTCAATGATAGAGAATTTAGTGATATCTCCAAGAGGGTGCTTGATACTAGGCAACTTCTAGAGTCCCTTCAGAAAGAGTTGGGTACCCATCCTTCAGATCCCTCTATTATAACTCAAGAGAGGGCGGTTCATAATGACCTTCTCACCTTGTTACGAGTAGAGGAAAGCCTGGCTAAGCAAAAGTCTAGAATTCAGTGGCTCAAATTGGGGGATCAGTGCACTTCTTACTTCTTTAAATCTGTGAATAATATTCGTAATAGAAGTAAGATTTCCAGTTTGGTCGTGGAAGATGGGTCTCTCACCCACGACAGTAAGGTTATAAAATCTAGCTTTGTCAAGTTCTACACTGATCTGCTAGGTACTACTCACCCTTCCTCTTACCATGGGCTCTCTAGGATTCAACAAGTTGTTAGATTGCGACTAGCTTATAGTCAAATGATGGCCATGATTGCTGATGTCATAGACTTTGAAATAAGAGACACCTTCTGGTCTCTCAATCCTTTTAAAGCTCCTGGTCCTGATGGCTATAATGCTTGTTTTTTTAGGAAAGCTTGGCCTATCATTGGTCATGAAGTCACTGCAGCTGTGAAATCATTCTTTAGGTCTGGTCAATTACTCAAGAAAACTAATTCTACTATTGTTGCCCTTGTTCCTAAAGTCCCCAACCCCTCTAAGGTAGGAGACTATAGGCCTATCTCTTGTTGTAATATAGTCTATAAGTGTATGTTTACACCCGTTTTTGGCACCAAATCTTAGGCTAGCGCTGGAAGGCCATTTAATTAATATTTAATTAAATTGGGCCACAAAATGAAGATTTATTGGATTAAAATTAATGGGCTACGTATCGGAAAGCCCAATTAATTTTAATTGGAATGAAATATGGGACTTGGCCTCTTTTGGACTTAGTTATTCTGTTAAAAAGCCAAGAGGCCCATAGCCCGTGAGAATCAGTTGAAGTTCTGGAAGCATTCCATACAAATAGGAAAGTGGGTTCATGGAGGTTAAGCATTACTCGGCCATTTGACTATTTGACCAAGTCAAAATGGCCCACTTTCATTGATTCCCCATGAAAAATGGGAGTAATGGGACCCATTATTCTTGTTTACTACCCATGACCGAGAAATGTTGAGAAGTCATTTGGCTTCATTGTATTTTTTGGACACGTGGCAACCCATAAGGAAAACATTGGCCCATGATCTCAAAGTTATGCAGTAAAAGGAAAATGGGCAGTTGGAGTATTTGCCCATGATCTTCTGTAACTCCCAAGAACCGCCAACAAATCTGTGCATGGGACACTTGTCATCACCAAATGAAGGCTTGAAATTCTCTTGCATGCAAACCCATGGCCTATAAATACTAGAAGACAAGAAGAAAAAAGGGTTCCCACACCAATCAAGCTCAACGCTTAAAAAACCAAAGCCTTCCCAGCGAAGCAATTATCTCTTTTTCTCACCTTTTACTCAATTACTTCACCAAGTAATTCGAGCTTCGTCTCTCTTGTATCCCAACTTTATTATTACGCAACATAATAAAGTTATTCATATCTCTCTCCATCCCTTACTTTATTATTACGATATAGTAAAGTACTTCTACGTTGTTACTTTCTTTCCTACACGGTTAGGAAATTACTAAGTCCTCACACGACGAGGCAAAACCACGGATCTTCACTGCAATCTAGCCCTTAGGTTTGCAGCGCTATCGCCCTCTCAGATCTAGAAGTCAGAAAAGGGACGCCCAGTCCTTCACGTTTGGACGCGACAAGTCCTGGCACGCCCGCTCAGTCCTTGAGCACTTTCGGAGCCAAACAGTGTATCTCTAGGATTCTTGCTAGGAGAATACAGGTAGCCCTCCCTAATTTAATTGACCCTGTGCAATCAGGATTTGTTAAGGGGAGAAGAATTGCTGACAATATTTTTCTGACCCGGGAACTCATGAGAGGATATCACAAATCATCCGCCTCTCCTAGGTGTGCTATGAAAGTGGATATCATGGAAGCCTATGATAATGTGAGATGGGAATTCCTTTGGGATGTCCTAGCTACCATGAACTTCCATCCTATCATGATTAAATGGCTTCAGGCTTGTGTCTCCACTGCTAATTACTCGCTTAGTATTAATGGTGAAGTCACTGGGTACATCCTTGGGAAAAGAGGGCTAAGACAGGGGGATCCTCTATCCTCCTATTTGTTCGTCATTGTGATGGAGGTGCTCACATGTCTCCTGAAGGAAAAGTCCCTCTTACCTGATTTTCACTTCCATTGGAGATGTGGTAATACCAAAATTATCAATCTCTACTTTGCTGATGATCTAATGATCTTTTGCAAAGGGGAACTAAACTCAGTCAAACACATTCATGATGCTCTCACAGAGTTCCAGGAGTTGTCAGGTCTATCCCCTAGCCCGGGGAAGAGTAGCATCTATTTCTCTGAAGTCAATAACAGCTCTAGACTAGCCATACTGAATGTATTAGAGTTCAAAGAAGGCACATTACCTGTTAGGTATCTTGGTGTACCCCTCATATCCACTAAGCTCAAAGCCTCTAATTGCCAACATTTAATGGATAGCATCATTACAAAAACCAAGTGTTGGACTAACAGGGATTTAACTTATGCTGGTAGGGTCCAATTGATAAAGAATGTCCTTTTTTCCATGCAAACATACTGGTCCTCCTTGTTTATCATTCCTAAAAAGGTGATTAAAGAGGTGGAGGCTATCCTTAGGGCATTTCTTTGGTCAGGCCCTGATCTTAAGAGAACTGGTGCTAAGGTCTCGTGGGAACATCTGTGCTCTCCTAAACAGGAGGGGGGCCTTGGATTTAAATCCATGCAAGTATGGAACAAGGCAGCCATTGCCAAGCATATTTGGTTCCTCATTTCTGGTGGGGAACAATCCATGTGGTGTCAATGGGTTAAATCCTACTTAATAAGAGGTATGAACTTTTGGAATCTGAAAATTCCTGGAGATTGTACCTGTGTATGGAGGAAACTGTTGAAGCTCAGACCATTGGTGCACCCCTTTATTGTTAGTGTGTTAGGTGATGGCCATTCCACTTCCTTGTGGTATGATAATTGGCATCCACTTGGCCCTTTGATAGCAAACTTTGGTTCCAGAATTGCTTTTGATTCAGGTATACCTAGGGATGCTACTGTATCCCACATCATCCATAACTCAAGGTGGGCCTTTCCCATTACACAAACCATTGAGCTCAATTAGGTAAGAAGAACCTTACCAACTCTTCTCTCCTTCAGGTTAGAGGAAGCAGATCACATTAGATGGACTCTTACAGCTAATGGTCAGTTCTCAATTGCATCATTGTGGGATAAATTGAGAACTCCCTTTCCAAAGGTTGGGTGGCACAAGTTGGTGTGGTTCTCAGGCCACATACCAAAAGTATAGTTTCATCACTTGGCTGGCTATACAGATTAGGCTATCCACTGCAGATAGACTGATGTTGTTTGGCATTACCAACTCCATTCAATGTAGCTTTTGCCAAGGAAGTGAAAGTCATGATCACCTATTCTTTAATTGTCCTTTCACTCAACAAGTATGGGACAATATGCTTTCCAAACTTCATGTAAATTGGCATCCTAGGGCATGGTCTGAGTGGGTCATCTTCCTCTCAAATAAAAAAGGCAAATCTTTTCATGTTGTTCTTACCAAGTTGGTATTTACAACTACAGTCTATCATGTGTGGATTGAGAGGAATGTAAGGAAATTTCAAGGTAAATCCTGCTCTATGGAGGTAGTTGCTCATAAAATTTATTCTATGATGAGGGCAAGACTTTTATCATTCCAAGCACTGCCACCATCTCAAGCAGACTGGGTGGTAAATGAATGGAATCTTTTTTTTTTTGGTAAAATAGCTTGAAATAGAAAAGGAGGCTAAGCGGATGTACAGCCTATAAGGGGCATATCCCAGGAGGAAAAAGAAAATAGAAAATCAAAGATTAAGAAAATTGAACTAAGCTGTAGACACCCCAATTTGGCCTAACGATTATTTCAAGTCCCACCTTGGGGACCATCCCGATGATGAAATGGATACAGTGATTGCTGATTGCCTCCTTGAGAACCTTAGGACTTTCGGTAAGAACTTTGAGCCACTTAGAAGACCCAATTCAAAGCCATACAGCCTTTCAGAGAGAAATACAGAAGCCTAGGAGAATCCATCTGTCGGCCGTGACATCGATCCCACGGCCCTAACATCATTTCCTCACCCGAGCAACCTGTTGCTAGCCAAATCTCCCTGAGAGATCAATCCCTCGGCCGCAAGATCTATCCTTCGGCCAAGACATCCATTCCTCGGCCGTGATATCCTTTACTCGGCCGCCAGATCGACCTTTTTCCAGACTCTGGAACGTGTTCTGTCAGACGTTTGATCCAATTACACTACCTTCCCGATGCGTTCGGGCTACGCTCAGAGATTACGACGTAGAGTTAGAGGTGCATTGCAATTGCAATTGCAATCGTGCCATTTGATTGGCCGGAGTGAGTCACCAATTGCCTATATAAAGGGCCTTTGGACTCCGAAAATAGACAAAAAAAATTCATCAGAGTATACACTCTCTCAAGCCACGAAACTCTGTCAAAATACTTTCTCAATCCCACTCTTCAAAAGCCCTAACCTCCCGAAGGCAGCCGTCAATCCGGCGATCAAACCCCGAAGTTCAAACCCTAACCCTAGGGTTTTCAATAAAGCAATCAGTCAATCACACCCAATCCAAAGCAATCAAGCCACTGAGGGATCAAGGTGGTGAGGCCCAACGGCCTCTGGTTTGTTTTATTTATCGTTCTTATGCTTAAATCATAACTTTCTGATTACCTGTTAATCGTATATTCTGGTGTGAGGAAGAACACCGACCTGGGCTTCAATCCCTTGGCCGGTACATAAAACCAGTGTGATTACTCGGCCATGACATCCATTCACCGGCCGAGTAATCGATTTCCTGGAACAGTTTTGTTTGCTTTTTCTGCTTTCTAACTCATGCTTTACTTATCGCATTGGCTCACTTTACTTACTGTTTAAAGGAATAAACAAACAGACTATGTGTTGGAATTAAACAAAGCATCTACATGTCTTATGTTGAATGATTAAGGCCAGTCTCACGACTGGGCAAAGAGGGGTGCCTAACACCTTCCCCTTATTGTACTTTTGGCTCCCGTGCCCAGAATCTCTATCTATTTTCCCAGTTTTAATAAACTGGGTGGTGACTCTGTTTTGATGATAACAGTTATCATGTGGCGATGTTCCTAGCCATGGGAATGTCCATGATTTTGGTTTACGAAGCAAGCAACCAATCGAGCAAACAAACGTGATCAATCTGTATGGCGATGCCCCGCTTGGGAGGTGTCTACATAAGCCAATTCAAGCCTAAGCCAAGTGGCTACATTTATCTAAGCCAAAGGCTGAAATGAAAAGACAACACTGAAAGGGGATCCACATGTTTCCATTCCTTCTAATAGATGTGTAGACACTTCCCAAACGGGGCATCGCCATACAGATTGATCACGCTTGTTTGGTTCCACTTCATAAATCAAGATCGTGGACATTCCCATGGCTAGGAACATCGCCACACAATAACGGTTATCATCAAAATAGAGTCGCCACCTAGTTTATTAAAACTAGGAAAAATGGACAGAGATTCCGGGTACGGGAGCCAAGAGTACAATAAGGGGAAGGTGTTAGGCACCCCTCTTTGTCCAGTCGTGAGACTGGCCCATAATCGTTCGACATACAATGTCTATTTGCTTTATTTAATTCTAACACATAATCTGGTTTTTAGCCTTTAACATTTGATAAGATGAGCCAGTACGATAAATGAAAGCATGCATCAGAATAAACAGAAAACAAATATGTCCCAGCAAATAGATCCCTCGGCCGGTGAATTGATGTCACGGCCGAGGAATCCCACTGGATCTATATATCGGCCAAAGGATTGATTCCCCAGCCCATGTTCTTCTTCACACCAGAATACGAACAGTTAATAGAAAGAACTAATTAAAAGCGAGAGACGGAAATTAAATCAAACCGTAGGCCGTTGGGCCTCACCACCTTGATCCCTCAGTAATTGATTGCTTGGATTGCGATTGATTGTAGATAATAGTGGTTGATTGTGGTAGTCAACTTCACAAAACCCTAGAACAAAGTGAGTTCTTTGGGGGTTTTTACTCTCGGATGCGGCTACTCACGGGAGGTTAGGGCTTTTGTAGAGGATTGATAGGAGATGATTTCTGTAGAGTTTGGGGACGGATCATGGAGTGGAGAGATGTGTATTTCGTGGTCGTTATTTTGGAACCCTAAGGCCCTTTATATAGGCGATTGGTGACTCACTCCGGCCAATCAAATGGCACGAATCAAAGTGGAGTTCTAGGGCAATAAGACCTCTATGGTAAGTGTATTCGTAGCCCCGAAGTAATGGTTCGTTGCTGCTAGGGTTTGGGCGAACGGATTGAAAAGCTGCTGAACATTCCAGAATCTGGAAAACATCGGTCTACCGGCCGCCCAAAGGATTTCGCGGCCGAAGAAAGGATTTCGCGGCCGCGGAAAGGATTTTCCAGGAAAAGGCCAAACTTTGCGGGCTCGCTCCGGACACTCCCGAACTCGGTTTTGCGCGTTCTTTGGACCGTTGGAAAGCTTGTTGAGTCTACTTTCTAACCCAAGTGGTTTGGATCAAATATATTTAGTACATCAAAAGATATGACAATTTTTACCCTTAGTGGGTCAGAAAATGGATTATTTTGGTAAAATTCTCGTATCTCCCTCGTTTCAAATTGGTTTAAGGTTTATTATATATCAATAAAGATGGTTTTGAAAGTACTACAAGATGGTGGAATCCAACCACAAAAATAAGGAAGTTTAATTTATGAAAAATGGGCTGAAAGCAGACTTATTTGAAGATCGACGATGCTACCAAGGCTAAAACATATTTCTATCCACTCTAAGTATCGCTTGGCACTCCTATCACCTATTTCAAAGTGTTCCTTAATCCCTTAAGAGTTCCACAAAGTTCCTAAGGCTTTTCATGAAGTCAACCACAACAACCGCATATCATATTCATCATCAGGATGGTCCCCAAGGTGGGACTTGAAATAATCGTTGAGCCAAATTGGGGTGTCTACAAGATGAAAGAGAAACACATGCCAAAAGCTAAGTATTCATAGTCAGGTATACGCAGCTTATGCTTGACAAAGCGGCAGTTCCACATTAAATTAAACAGCCATTCCACTTGATCAAGAGAATACAGCCCCTATATTGCACACAACAAGGTAAGCAGCAACCAAGGAATACAACAGCTTGTAACCTTAGGATCGCCATGCAGACAGCAACATAACAGCAGCAGCCATAACATAAATAACAGGTATCATTACAACAACAAAATACTTGAAGAATTTTAGAGCATTCAAAAGCTGCTGTAACTGGGCCGGCCAACAACATAATCGCGGCAGCAGAATTGCAGTAAGAAGCAAGCAGCAATCAGTCACAACAGAAACTGCAGATGCTACAATTGATAGTAAAGGCATGGCCACACAGCTGCTGCCCCATAACAATAATCAAATGCAGCCTACTCAACACAAAGGAGATGGCAGTGAGTGGTAACAAAAAGGATCACCATATGCTTAGTGTAGCACACACAGTAGCAGTAGCAGAACTATTCCAACTACTGAACTATTCCAACGACAGCTTTCAGAACAGTAGCAGTAATTGTCAGCTAAAGAGATGCAAAAGTAGCTAGGGACATGCCCCCTAGAAAAGCTTAAACGCTCCAAGGGACATCCCCCCAAGGATAGGCCAAATTGAGATAGAAATTTGGTAATTACAAGAAAAAAACTAAAGTAAACAACAACAAAGATTGGACACAGCTAGTGCCCTATAAATGACAGGCAGCCACAATGCATAACTACACAACTAGCCAGGTGCAGAACAGTTAAATAGCCAATTGAGCTAGACACAGAGCTGGACACAGCAGCTACACAGAAAGTAATGTGTCCCAAAGAAGATCAAAATCAAAATGGTCCCTGAATATGGACAACACATGAGCATTATCCAAAAGCATTAATAGTGCCTAAAGCAATGTATTATATTTCCTCACTGCATAGAATACAGTAAATAGTAGCAAGAGAATGTACTTGGTATTTATACTGCTCACTACTACTCCCTAGAAACCTCACACCTCCCACTCTCAAAATCAATACCAAGAGCTGGGGATCCACATTCTCCTTCTACTGATTCTCACATGATTCCCCCACTAATTATTACCTCCTCTCACAAGGAATGTTGGGGATCTAGCACATAACTCACTAGGACAACTCACAATATAGGAAGGACACACAACTGCTGTAAATTCTAAAGCTTCCAAAAGGATTAAGATAACTACCTGAATACTTAGAAGTAATAGAATTCCAATTGTGGAAACTTACTGTTGAACCCATCTGAAACACATGTGAATCCAACCTTCTGAACATGGAGACTAATAAGATCAAGGGATATAGCTTTGAGGCTGCACCCCTTGACCAGGGACCTGCAAATGTAATAATGTGAGTAGAATCCACTTTTCATTCTAACAAATAATATATTAATCATGAATGTTCCACAAAGAGAGTAAAAGTGAAGGTCCCTTGAATTTGGATAAGGATAACAACCTACACCTAACTTCAATTGAAATTTTGTTAGCAACCACTCTAGGGGGGCGGCTAATATTCTAAAATTTTCTATAATTCCTCTCAATCCATAACTGGTGAACATAGACTGTGAAAACCAGTTTCGCAATTGTGATGGCCAAGGATTTACCCTGTAAAGTGGACAACCTACTCACCCACTGCTGCCAAGATGCCAAAGCTGCCATATGAGGGGTCTTTGGGAACAGGATTCCCCTAATCTGTGTAGCCATGGGGTAGTCAAATAACAGGTGATCACGGGATTCTACACCTAAACACAGACTACAAATGGATGAGGATTTCATGCCAAACAAAACTAATCTATCCTCTGTAGATAACCTATTAAGAATGGTCAACCATGAAATCACATTGCACCTAGGAATATGACCAGAAAACCATATCACTTTATACCAAGTGATAGCAAGAAAGTGTGTCTTCAAATTTTCCCATAGGGATGAGATGGTGAATTTACCAGATGCAGTGAGAGTCCAAATACATCTATCCCCAATGGAATCATTGATGGTGACAGTTTGTAATTCAGATCTCACATCATTGAGATCAAGGGATTGGTTCATTGGGAAGGCCCATTGATTGTTCATAATGATAGCCTTCACAGTGGCATCCTTGAGTAGCCCTGAATCGTATACAATTCTAGGCCCAAACTTTGGCAAAAGGGGGCCAAGAGGATGCCAGTTGTCAAACCACAAAGAGGTTAACTGGCCATCCCTAATTTTATACTTAATGTGGGGTTGAATGAATGGTCTTAGGTTAAGGATTTTCCTCCAAACCCATGAAGGGTCACTTTGAGTTTTAACACTCCAAAAACTTTTACCCTTGAGTAAGTAAGACTTAACCCATTGGCACCACATAGATTGCTCCCCACCAGAGACAAGGAACCAAATGTGCTTGGCTACAGCTGCCTTGTTCCAAATCTCCATAGATTTAAAGCCCAAAACACCTTCTTTAACAGGAGAACAAAGATGTTCCCATGAAACTTTTGCACCTATCTTCTTAAGGTCAGGACCTGACCAAAAAAAGGCTCTAAGAATGGATTCAACCTCTTTAATGACCCTTTTAGGGATAATAAAGAAAGATGACCAGGTTGTTTGCATTGAAAACAGAATTGATTTTATTAATTGAATTCTACCAGCATAAGACAAATACCTATGTGTCCATGATTTAGTCTTGGCTAAAATCCTGTCAACCATAACTTTACAGTCAGTGTGCTTGAGTTTGGTAGACAGAAGAGGTACCCCCAAGTACCTTACTGGCAAAGACTCCTCCTGAAAACCTAGAATATTCAAAATGGATGTTTTTGTGGAAGGATTGACACCAGAGAGGAAAATGTTACTCTTGGTAAGACTAGGAGAGAGTCCAGACAAATTCTCAAATTCAGCCAGAGAGTCTTTAATGTGAGTTATGGAACTCACCTCACCTTTGCAGAAAATCATAAGATCATCTGCAAAGCAAAGATTGACAAGTTTGGTGGAGCCACATTTCCAGTGGAACTTAAAGTCAGGAGGAGAGACTATTTTTTTTTTCTTGGGTAAAATAGCTTGAAATAGAAAAAGAGGATAACCGGATATACATCCTACAAGGGGCATACCCCAGGAGAAGATTGACCTAAGCCAAGTGGCTACATTGACTAAAGACAAGGATTACAATGAAGAGGAATATAAGCAATGAGATCCACATGTTTCAAGGCCATCTAAGAGATGGGAGAGAAACACATGCCAAAAGAGGGGTATACAAAAGTTGGATTTAGCCCATTGGTAGCAATAGCTTCTGTAAGGGGAAAAAATCCGCTTAGTGCTAACTCTAGCTTTTTAGTAAACAGCTTCACATGCCTCCTCGCCGGAACCCTAGCCCTTCGCCGGAACCCTAACTGCAAAACAGACAAGGGTGAGCGCACCTTTGCCTTTCGTGGCAAAGGCCCTCCGATGCCTAAGTTAGTATCACGTACTAGCAGAAAAACCCTAATTATCAGTAGGTAAATAACTCGATTGCAGTAGACTACGTACCTTTCACCTTTAGGTTTACCTTGTATTTATAGATTCACAGATGCTTGTTGCCCAAGTATCCGTGTTGCCCTAGGTTTCCTATCTCATACAGGAAACCCATAATATCTTGGATTCTCGTTCCCTTATCAGTTCATTACCTTAGTCCTTTTAGGACTCTTTTCCATAACTGACCGAACATCCCATTCCCGTTGGGTATCTCTCCTGGATCCTATACTCTCGGGATCCCATTCCTTTACGGAACCAATTGTAATGGAACCTCCTAGAGTATTCCCTCTGCTCCAGCACTTGATTGGAGTTCTTCCCTTGTTCGGCTATCTCATCGCCAAACAACTACTTGGACCAACGTCCTCTCAGGAGCTCTCCTCCCGTTCGACCCTTTTGGACCAGGAACAAACTACTTGGACCAACGTCCTCTCAGGACCTCTCCTCCTGTTCGGCCCTCTTGGACCAGGAACAAACTACTTGGACCAACGTCCTCTTGGACCAACGTCCTCTCAGGACCTCTCCTCCTGTTCGGCCCTCTTGGACCAGGAACAAACTACTTGGACCAACGTCCTCTCAAGACCTCTCCTCCTGTTCGGCCCTCTTGGACCAGGAACAAACTACTTGGACCAACAACTTCACATGTCACTGGTCCTTTATCAATCTCTTGGTCCAATAACTTCTCATGTTTACTGGACCTTGACCCCATACAGACTTCCTAGACCAATGACATTTCATATCGCTGGTCCATATTGCCGACCACCGGCTTGCACGATGACTATCCCCATCATATTTACACCATGGTCCCACGTATCACGTGTTCGGGCCATGTTTGGCCTTGTTCGGGAATACCTCCCTACAATTGTTCCCCAGCTTTACTCGTTATTTATTACCCAAATGACGAGCAAAGCTCTTAAGGACCGAGCAGATTCGTCCTGTTTCTGCACCTTTATTCATGGCACATATCTTACTTCCCATATTTAGATGCAAACAGATGTTTTCGTGAAACGAGACGCAAAAACGGCGTCCGGGGTGACATTTCACGTACGTCACCCTACTAACTTGGGTACTCAGGGAATCTCGTCCCCAATGCAGACCCACATTTCGTTTTGCTAAGTTCACTCATTTTTCAGCAAATCTTTTTGCACTATTGCTAAGTTTGTTCGTACTTAGCATTGACCCTAGGTCATTCCGTATCTTCGCAGTTTCTTTGGTATTCAGTATTTGCTTTGGCCCAAAGTTTTCTCGTACTTCAGCGAATTCCCAGCAATACTCTAGGAGTACTCGTACTCGTCCCAATTCTTGGCCGAACATGGTTGCTTCAGGCATTCGATGCCAAGACCTAGGTCTCCTTTGCACCCAACCTATCTCGGGCTCATTTTGTAGCCAATGCTTTAAGTTTTGTCGATTTTTGGCATTCCTTACTGCCTTGGCCTAAGCATACTCATTCTTAGCCAATCCACTGTCATGTCTAGGTTTATGTCGTACCTAGCTTATCTCAGGCTTTGCTCACATGAGAGCAATGTTCGTTGCTTGGGCCCCAAACCTTTTCGTGCTTGGGCCTTTGTCATGATTCAAGCAATGTTCACTGCTCGAGCCCCAAGCCTCTCCGTACTGGGGTCTATTTTTGACATTCTACGTTGTCATAGTTTTATTCATACCTATGTTCAATTTAGCTCATGGTCACCCAAATTTTTGTGCTTGGTTATTTTTCCAATTCTAGGCACTTAACTTCTGCCATTGTTTATGCTTGACACAGCCAAATAGTTTTTTTGAACTATTACTGTTTGAGCCTATGCATGCTCGGCGAATCATCTAAGTTCATTCGTACTTAGGTAGCAGCCCAAGTGCATTCGTACTTGGGCTTTTCTCAGCATTATTCGTTACTGTGAGACTAAGTGTATTCATACGTGTAGACACCTCCCAAGTGGGGCATCGCCATACAGATTGATCACGTTGTGTTTAATCGATTGGTTGCTCACTTCATAAACCAAAATCATGGACATTCCCATGGCTAGGAACATCGCCACACAATAACGGTTATCATCAAATAGAGTCGCCACCCAGTTTATTAAAACTGGGAAAATAGATAGAGATTCTGGATACGGGAGCCAAAAGTACAATAAGGGGAAGGTGTTAGGCACCCCTCTTTGCCCAGTCGTGAGACTGGCCCATAATCGTTCAACATAAGACGTATAGATGCTTTGTTTAATTCTAACACATAGTCTGTTTAGTTATTCCTTTAAACAGTAAGCAAAGTGAGCCAGTGCGATAAACGAGCATGCATCAGAAAGCAGAAAAACAAACAAATGTCCCAGGGAGATGGATCTCGCGGCCGGTGAATAGATGTCACGGCCGAGAGATCCTCCTGGTTTGATGTACCGGCCGAGGGATCGAAGCCCCGGTCGGTGTTCTTCCTCACACCAGACAGAAAGATTAATGAATAATCAAAACGCTATAGTTAATCAGAAAAGCAATAAATTAAGACAAACCAGAGGCCGTTGGGCCTCACCACCTTGATCCCTCAGTTGCTTGATTGCTTTGGATTGAGTGTGATTGACTGATTGCTTGATCGAGAACCCTAGAGTTAGGGTTTGAACTTCGGGGTTTGATCGCCGGATTGACGGCTGCCTTCGGAAGGTTAGGGCTTTTGGAGTATGGGATTGAGGGAGTATTTGTGCAGAGTTTCGAGGTTTGATTGAGTGTGTAGGTATCTCAATTTCTGTGTGTTAAATTCGGAGCCCAAAGGCCCCTTTATATAGGCATAGGGATGACTCACTCTTGCCAATCAAATCACGAGATGGCAATTGCAATTGCAATGCATCTCTAACTCTACGTCGTGATCTCCGAACGTAGCCCGAACGCATCGGAAAGGTAGTGTAGTTGGATCAAACCAAACGTCTGACAGAACGTTCCAGAGTCTGGAAAAAGGTCGATCTGGCGGCCGAGCAAAGGATGTCGCGGCCGTGGAATGGATGTCTCGGCCGAAGGATAGATCTCGCGGCCGAGGGATTGATCTCTCAGGGAGATTTTGCTGGCAACAGGTTGCTCGGGTGAGGGATTAGTGTTATGGCCGTTAGATCGATGTTACGGCCATCAGATGGTTTCTCCTATTTCTGTCTGAAAGGCTGTATGGCTTTGAATTGGGTCCTCTAAGTGGTCAAAGTTCTCACCGAAAGTCCTAAGGTCCTCAAAGAAGCAATCAGCAATCATTGTATCCATTTCATCATCGGGATTGTCCCAAGGTGGGACTTGAAATAATCGTTAGGCCAAATTGGGGTGTCTACAGATGCCCCTCTTTGACTGAACTCAGACGGATCGCGAGACATGTTTGAGTAAGAGTCAAAGCTGTAAAAAGCAACTCAATTTGGTCCAACCACTATTCTAAGGGGTTTTCGAAAAAGGTTTTGTTATGGTCGGGCCGGGAGGCTGCCTACGTATTCCACAAGGGAAATTCAGACCAATCGTAGTTCGGGCAATAAAGAAAAGTAAAAGTTTGGAGGGTTAGAGATATAAGACGTACCTTAGGGCTTAAAAAGCCGTAGTGTGACGTACCTAGACTGAGCCAGGGTTTTGGCGAAGAGTAGTTGAAGGAGCGCGGGGCTACCTGGGGAGTCTCTTTGCGGAGAGCTTCCTTAGTATTTTGGGGTAGATCAGTACACTGCAGGTGCGTTTGCTTTTCTTGATCGTCCTTACTTTGACTGAAAGGAGCTCGGTAGAGTAGCCTATCCTTGCGAATGAGCTGGATGGGATTGATGTAATGGGGTGGAATCCAAACCATCTGCTGGGATGAGTTGGACGCCGATTTGTTTTTGAGATGTAGGGGAGGCGCAGGGCCAGTAGCTGGAGCACGGAGCTTTGGCGATGAGGGGACCGAGGCACGGAGCCGGTTGTAGTCATGATGCGAGAGCCTGGAGAGTGATTGATAGGACCGAAGCGCGGAGCTGGTGTTGATCATAAGGCGAGAGCCTGAGGTGATTGATAGGACCAAAGCGCGGAGCTGGTGTTGATCATAAGGCGAGAGCCTTGAGGGGATTAGATTGAGGCGTAGAGCCTGCTATGGTTTATGAGGCGGAGGCCTGAGGTGAGCTTAGAGCTTGATGGGACCGAAGCGCGGAGCTGGTATTGATCAGGATGAGAGCCTGTGGTGTCAGAGCTTTGAGCTTGACGTGATGAACCGAAGCGCGGAGCTGGTATAAGGCAAGGGCCTGAGGTGAAGGAACTGAGGCATGGAGCCCGAAGTGATTGAGGCGTGGAGCCTGCATGCAGTCTTGAGGCGAGGGCCTGAGTTTGTCGGAGCTTAGAGCTTGACGTGATATGAACCGAAGCGTAGAGCTGGTTGTATTCTGATGGTCTGTGCACGGAGCTTTCTCATCATAAATGTTGACGTGGAGCCAAAGGATCGAGGCGTTGGGCCGATCAAATAAAACCGAGGCATAGAGCCGGTTGATAGCAGGGTTGACCTGTTTCATGAGAGATATGCAGAGTGTACATGTGTGATGATGGTTGTTAGATGTGAACAGATATGATGCAGACTCGATGTGAAAATGTTGATGCAAATGTGCACGGGCTCGTGCTTGTGTGTTTGTTTTAAGCTTAGAGCTTCTATCAAGTTCCGGACTTGAGCATTCAGAGCGTAGAGCTCGAGCATTCGGACGGCAGAATCCGAGCATTCAAAGTACAGGCTTTGAGCGTCCAGTACGCAGTGGTTGGGCATCCAAGCGTAGAGCTTGAGTATTCAAGTGTATAACTTGAGCATCCAGTACACAGTGGTTGGGCATCCAAGCGTAGAGCTTGAGCATTCAAAAATGTTAGTTTTTTGAGCATCCAGGCGTAGGGCCTGAGAATAGATGTCTTGATTGTTGGGGTGGCTTAGAGCCTGTTGCTTGTTTACGGCTTCGAGCCAGTTGAGATGTTTGGGCTTTGAGCCGCTGAGTTTATGGGTTCGAGCCATTTCAGATAGTAGATACAGGCTTTGAGCCTATTGAGATAGCGGTCTTGGAGCCGCTGAAGTGATAGACACAGGCTTCGAGCCTGTTAAGAGCTTGATTGTGTACGGCTTCGAGCCAGTTGAGACAATGGGCTTAGAGCCGCTGGGTTGGTTGTTACGGCTTTGAGCCAGTTGAGATAGCGGTCTTGGAGCCGCTGAGTTGTGATAGCGAGCGTAGAGCTGCTGAATGAGTGTATACAGGCATAGAGTCTGTCGATAATGGGCTTCGAGCTGCTGAAGTTTTGAACTCGGGGCTGCTGAGTGTCTTGTTTTGCTAGCCAGTAGTTTGTGGAGAGAGATTTTCGATGCTTGGGCATGCCCCCAAGGCTGGTTTTGATCATGTTGTGTTGGCTCGGGGATGCCCCCAAGGCTACTTGGTTGGTTGAGGACCTAGAATCCATGACGACTTGAATTGATGCACTGAGCATGATCTGATGTTGCTGAGGAAAATTGATTGGAGGGCCAGGAGATTGATCTCTCGGCCGAATAATTGATATCTCGGCCGACGAATGTATGTCTCAGCCGTGAGAACGCCAAAAGTCAGGAAATCGATTTAAGTTCAGTTAAATCGATCTCGCGGGTCATACCGTCCTCTCCATTCCTCATTCTCTTCTCTCGTCCAATCAATCGCCACCGATCTCTCCTCTCTCTCCTCGTCGGTCGCCGTCATCCCCCATCTTACCGCCGCAGTCCCTTCTGACCATACGGTTTTGGCTGCCATGGCTTCGAGCCCGCCTCCTCCTCCACCATCCGATATCCCCGCCGCATCTAGAGACACAAGCAAAGCTCCAGTCGTCGAGGCCGAGATTCTTGGCGGGGTTTCAAGTTCCCGCGTCTTGCGTTCGAGTCGGCGCAGGGCCACTGCTGGGGGGAGTTCCTCGCAACCCATTCCTCCCGGAGTCGAACCCGAGGTCTCTACTGATGTGAGTGGTGATATTCTTCCCCCTTTTGACATTGCCACTTACGCTCCTCAGGTTCACTTGGTCGGGCGTGGTGGTTCTTTGCGATACCGTCCTCCCCTCAGTGATATCCCACCTGAGGTCTTGCACAGGGAGCCAGAGCAGCACTTTGGTTTTACCAACAGGGAGGTAGATTTTTATCCTGTCAAATGATTTTCGCATGTGAGATTTTGCAGAATGATAGTTTGATATTTTGGTAGGGAGTTTGAGTTCTAGAAGTTGCCCCCTGTATAGGCGATATCTTGTGTATTTGATTCCTTCTTCGTATTTTGTCAGGCAAACGAGAGGCTGCGCGTGTGGGGAAGCTGCCCCCAAGTGTTTGAGTGGTATGGGAGGCTTCCTCAGGAAGCCAAGGATGCGGTTGCTTTGGCTGGCTTCGAGCCCTTGATTCTTGGTTTCCATCTTCCGAAGGCGGAGTTGGGATTGACCACATCCTTGGTCGAGCGGTGGTGGGATACCACCAACACTTTCCATCTTCCAGAGGCTGGGGAGATGACGATCACTCCGGGCGATTTTGCTTTGCTCACAGGCCTGAGGGTTGGCGGCGATCCTCTTCCAATTGATCCGCGGATCCATGAGCGGAAGGGTGCCCTTGGATACCTCTTGGGGAAGGTTCCCATTGTATCGGAGAGTGGCCATATCACATATACCAGGCTTCGGGAAGAGTTTGATCAAGTTGATATCTTGACGGAGATTCCCCTTTCTCAGCTGGTACGAGCTTTCCTGCTTTATCTCCTTGGGCAAACTTTGTTTTGCAACAAGGAGAATTCGGTACATGTCCAGTTCTTGGCTGCTTTGGTGCATTTAGAGACCATAGCAGAGTTTGATTGGGGAACTCCTGCCCTAGCCACGTTGTACGGACACCTCAGTGCTTGTTCCCGGGGAGTTAGTTTGTCGCTTGGCGGACACCATCGTATTCTCGAGGTATTCATTTTGATTTCTGCATTATTCCCTTATTGCTTCTATCTTCATTATTCATGTTCTCCGTCTTTGCTTGCAGCTTTGGGCTTTTGAGCACTTGTTGCAGTTTCCTCCCCCGACTAGGCACAGAGAGCCTAGGTTCGTTCCGCGGGCGGCCCGTTGGTTGAAGGGAGTTCGGAAGTCACGGTCGCCTGTCGTGGACCTGCTGGCTTGGAGGCGAGTTTTGGATCGTCTGACGGTGGATCAGGTATGACACCTTCTTTATCCTCTGATTTTTGTGCTATTTCCTCATTCTGTCATTTTGATGCCATTTCCCTTGTTATAGGTGCGTTTTGACCCATGGGGCATGCTACTTGATGATGCTCCTCTAGAGTTGACCTCAGCTCGGGCGTTGGACAGCCAGCACTTCCTTCTGGAGGGGCCATTTTCGAGAGCCTGGTATCTTGGAGAGAGGGTAGCGAGCCAGTACTTTCCACGTTCCGAGGCGTTGCAGCTTGTCCCTCTCCCTCCTCCTGTTGGCATGAGATCGACCCATCTTTTGACCGGGGAGGGCTTGCTACTTGCTCTTGAGAGACAGCCAGCCCTGAGTTTTCTCGTAGTAGGAAACTACTCAGCCTTTCGTTTGGCCTCCTTAACCCTTCCTACCACTACTGCTGCTGCTGCTCCTCCTGTTTGGCCACGGGCCCCCAGTTTCATTTCTTTCCATAATGCAAGCGGAGAAGAAGAGCGTTTGCCACTGACACTGTGTACTACACAGTTCTACGTGCTTCCTACTGGAATTCAGCAGGTAATATTTGTGGATTCTGCTCTAGTTTCCTTCAGCATTCCTTGCTTACTTGATTATATATGCAATTGTTTCCTCTACAGGTGCCTGCTGGGGTGTTCCAGGAATGGTTGCGTGCTTTCCAGAGTGCCGAGGCTTTGGCTCGGCGGCAGCGTGGCCGAATAGCTGCGGTATGCATCCTTTGATACCTTCTTTTTTCATCCTATGTTTCATGTGAAACTAAATGCCTATATCCCGCGTCTCTGCAGCTTGAAGCAGAGCGAGTACCGACAGTGTCGGTCACCCAGAGTGCTGGAGTCAGTGAGGGTGGGAGTACTGGAGCTGGTGATGGAGATACCGCGGCTGGTGAGGGACAGAGGATCAGTGTCTCAGTTCCTGAGCGTTTTCGTCCTGCGCCCAAGAGGGGTCGTGGGCAGTAGCTAGCCTCTCCTTTCTTGTACCTGTATTTGTTAGTTCTAAAAACAGATAATTTTGTATTTTTGTTTGTATTTGAAGCATCCTCAGCATGTATGAGAGATTAGATATTCATGCAATAACTTTCAAAGTTTTGTGAATGCCGGGATTTAAACTTGGGCCGAGGGATGGATCACTCGGTTGAGGGTTCCATTCTTCGGCCGCTACTTCCATTTCCTAAAGAAGTTAGGTTTTTGCTATTAGCCAAGCGTTTTTCCCTTCTTACACTCGCATTTCATTCAAGCTCTTTTATTTGCTTTTGTTATTCCTGCAATCTCTTTGCCATGTTTTGGGATTGTTAGAATGCTTGGTCCCTTATGTCGACGACTTTTGAGTCAGAGAGGACGAACAATGATTCTTACGTGTCTATGTTTTTGCCAATTCCTTGGAAAATGACTAACTCATCTTTTGCGAGCTCAATACGCAGGGTTAGCTATGCCTATCATTGAGTACAAACCTTCTGGTATCATCTCTCTTCTCTCCAAATGTTTGGGCCGCATCTCGACGCGAGATTGCCTACGTATCCCAATCAGGGAATCAGGCCTTTCACGTAGTTCCAAGATTACCACCTTTGGGGGTTGGGTGTTCACTCTTAGTTTTTCTTTCTCTCACGCTTTAGATTTTGCCTAGGTTACCTGATAGAGGTTGAGTCCCTAGCGAGCTTTCCTTCGAATGCCTTAACTTTTGCCTAGGCTGCGTTTTTCGCTCTTTCTTTGTCCTAGCAGGCTTTTGCTTGGGTGTATATTTTACCCAACGAGCATTTTTCTCTCAAGAAGGTTTTGGTGTTTTGGAGAGGAATCTGATGGAGATATTTTTATGAATCTCCTGTTGTGTTTGTACTTTCACAATGGGCAAGCTAACCCTAAGTGTTCTCACGGAGATAGCGTCTTCTTCCTGAGTTTTGATATAAACTTAGTTTCTAAGTAATTAGGGTTCGTCCCCTCTTTCCTTTTGGTCGGTGACATAAAGAATTAGATTCTTGAAATCCTTTTATCTTTGGCAGAGAGATTGTAGTATATAACAATCACATTTTAAAGATGGAATCATTTGTCAAGCATAGAAGTGATAAAATGGGGTTTTATTCAATTGCAGGTAATGCCCAAACAGGGGCCCAAAACATGTCCTAACTTGTTTCTAGGAAATGAAAGCAATGTTTTTGTTATGCGATTTACTGCGATGTTTCAGGAGTGGTTCCTTTTTCCTTTGCAGTTTTATCCTCTTCTTCACCCTCTTTGCCAAACAGAATCTTTAGGTCAAATTCAGCTAGCACTTCAATCCAGTCTTCGGGAGTAAGGGATGAATTAGTTGGCTCTTCTTCCAAATCACTGTCAGTCCATTCCTGATCAAAGAAGATTTGCATTCCAGGGTGCCGTTGCTTGGTAACTTTGTCTTCCCATGTCTCTGCGAAGCCGCAGAATGGAAAGTCTTCTCCTTCCCTCACAAACCAGCCATTGAGCGTTTTTGGGATCACGAGTTTCCCTTCTTTGACCCTGCTTCCTCTTGCCTTCCATGTTTTTCCTCCTTTTTACCTCGGCTTCTGTCGGGGTGTAGCCAAGACCAAAGGCGTATTGATTATGCGGAGGATCAATCTTTTGCGAGATGCCTTGCGATCTTTTGCCTAAACCCAACCCAGGGAGGTATTTTTGCTTCTTCATCATCCATATGGCGGGGGCACTTACATAGAAGTTTCTCTCAGCCATTAAGGCTTGCACAGCAGTTGATTCCTCAAGACTGAATCCAGTAAGGAAGGTTTCCTCGGTTTCTACCTCTTGGACAGGCGTATCAGAATGAGCCCGGATTGATGAATCCCCCAGAATGGTTATAACCCTTCCATCTACCGCGAATTTGACTTTTTGATGCAAAGTGGAAGGTACTGCCCCAGCGTCATGTAGCCAAGGCCTCCCTAATAAAAGATTGAAGGTGGCCGGTATATCCATCACATGGAACTCCACATCCCTTTTGATCTTCTCCACTTCTACAGGCAGTGTGACACACCCAACCACTCTTCTCTTTGAATTGTCATACCCCCTTACTCCTTGGCTTGAAGGGCGCACGTCGGTGGCGTTTACCCCTAGCTTGTCGAGGGTTCTTTGAGGACATACGTTTAAAGCAGACCCATTATCTACCAAGACCAGCGGGATCCATTTAGTGAGACATTTAAGTGAAATGTAGAGAGGTTTATTGTGTGCAGGCCCTTCAGGTGGTAGATCCTTGTCAGTGAAAGCTATCGTTGGTTTTGGAGCCTTTGACGCCATTATGAAGCCCACGAGTTCTTCGGGGGTGATGTCGATGGGAACTTTGGCTTTCCCCAAGGTTTTGAAAAAGGAGTTACGATGCTCGTAGGAGGACATAAGCAATCCCCAAATAGAGATATCAGCTTGGATTTTCTTTAGTTGTCTTAGCACCCTGTCTTCCTCAGGTTCGGCCCTTTGGCTTTCTTCTCCTTCCTCTTCTTCGATTACTTGCGTTGAGGTTGAACTTTCCCCACTTAGTTTAGGAGGTTTATACACCCTTCCGCTTCGGGTGAGGTGACCCACTTCTTCTTCTTGGGTACTCCAAGGATCAGCAGGCTCAATCCTTCCAACTTTCCAATCATTTGGCAGGGCTTGACGCATGTCCAACCACCAATCCCCATCATCAATAGCATAGATGTGGGGTTCTCCCCCTGTTGCAAAGCATTCCTCGTTCTTGGAGGGGATTAGGGATGGTTTGGCTTGGGTATTTGGAATAATGTGTAGGGCAGGATTATATGTGGGGCTATTGGATAGGCTTATGAGATTGATATTTTGAGGCAGTGATTCGTTGTTGTGAGCGGGAAGTGGATTGGTTTGTACATTAGGCTTAGGAGGTTTTATGGCTTGACTATCAATGAGATCCTGGATGTCATGACGAAGACGCATGCAGCGGTATTCATGTCCAGGGTGTTGATGGTAAGCACTTTGCTTATTGGCATCATAGCTTGGGCCATAAGGTGGCTGAGGAGGTGGATTATTCAAAAGCCTGAGGTGCCCTTGACGGCTTAGGATGGCTAAGGCTTGGGATGGAGTCATATAGAGTGGGTCAAAATTGCGGCGAGGGCGATTCGTGTTTCTAGATGAGCTAGCTTGAAAAGAGTCTTGTGGTAAGACTGAGTTAAGGGTGTTGATGGAGGCAGGGGATGCACGGGTTGGAAAGGTTTTTCTGGATGGAGGAGTGGCCTCTTCTTTCCCAATGAGTCCTAGCTTGATTCCATCTTCGATTTGCAACCCAGTGGCATGTAGGCGTTTGAAATCAGTGATAGCTTGAGTGTAAATATGAGTGAGGTATTTAGGCTGTAAGTTTTTGACAACTATTCTCACTTGATCTTCCTCGGTAGGGCGGCTATTCATCTTGGCAGCCTTCTCTCTCCATCTTGCCACAAAGGTAGCAAAGTCCTCATTGGATTCTTGTTTAGTCATTTCCAAATCTCGGGTAGTTAGCTCAATTTGGACATTGTACGCATACTGCTTGACAAAAGCGTTATCAATTTCAGGCCAGGTTTGATAATGCACAAATCCCAAAGTGAGAAACCAATCGAGGGCGCTTCCAGTGAGAGTTCTTTGAAACAATTGAGCGATGAGCTCGTCGGTCAAGCCCATAGGCTTCAGAGTGTTGATGACATGGCGGACATGGCTGGTAGGGTTACCAGTCCCGTTGAATTTCTCGATGTTTGGCATTTTGAACCGTTCAGGCAGTTGAGATTCTGGAAAGAGGCAGAGTCCTTCGAAATCTAGAATTTGGTCTCCTTGTGAGCGAGCCAAAGCGTGCTTGATCTCCTTGACCTGTTTGGCCAATTCAGGGTTTTCTATAATTTCATGAGGATTCTCCGCTTCCTCCTCGTTTTTCTTGTCTTCAGCATCTCTTGCTGCTTTCTCTTTTTTTGGGTAAATCAGCTTGAAATTAAAAGAGGTTAAGCGAATATACAGCCTACAAGGGGCATACCCCAGGTAAGACAAAGCAAAAAGAAAACGAAAAAACATAATGAGCCAAGTGGCTACAAGGGTTGCCCGTGTCCAAGCCCCGTTGAACAAACTATCCCAAGGAATAGAAAGTTCAACGGGGAACCTGGACACGGGCATGGCAATAGCAGAAAATCCACGACACAACCCGTCGGGATAGGGGTAAATTAGAGGCCCTCGAAGTCCTCGCAATCACAGAAATAACTAATCAAATCAGCTACTGCTACCAGAACATAGCAACTAGTAATACAATAGAAGTAAAAGTAAACAGTAGTTAAACTGCATCATAGATAACTGCCCGAGCCTCCTCTGCCCGGGCTGGCAAAAAATTGGCTGGCCTAGCCTGTGGCTGGCTTGCTGTTGGCCGGGCAGGCCCGGCCTGTTCTGTGGTTGGCTGGCCTGGCTGGCCTTGGCCTTGCCAGCGCCTAGCCTCTGCCCGAGCAAAGAATCACCGGCAGCCACTGCTGCCCCCTCGCCCGAGCTACTGCAGCCACTGCAGCCACTGCTGCCCCCTCACCCGAGCTGAATGCCCGGGCTGGCAGGAAGGGTACTGGTAGGGTGCTATGTTGGGCACCACGGTGGCTGAGCCCCACGGCGGCTAAGCCCCACGGCGGCTGTTGATGGAGGGAATTGCAGAGACCGAGCTGTAGAAGCCCGGATGTGGCTTGGCCTGTCCAGTGATGGCCAGCTGTGGCTGGCCGGAAGCCACGGCTGATGAAGGCCGACGGCGGTGACCGGAGAGGAACAGATCTGGCCGGAGAGGCCTTGACTGGCGGTGACCGTACCTGGACTGGCCGGACCACAGCGGCTAAGGCCCACGGCGGCTGTTGAACCCCACGATGAAGGTGGGTTTGAGATGAAGGCCGACTGGCCTGACTTGCCAAAAGAGGCTGGCCGGACCAGCGGTAGCCAGATGAAGGCCGGCGCCGTTCCCAATGAATGGACCGATAGCTCTTGAGCCCCTCAGCGAAGGCTGGAGGCCATCAGCCGTGAGATTTCAGACTGGCCGGTGGTGGGTGGTTGCAGTTGATGTTGATTTCAGATCTACTCGGAGTATATCCAGAATGGTACCCGCCGGTTGACGGCGGGGTTGAGGTTGGGGACGAAGCTGTTGAGCTTCGAACCCAATTGGGTTTTGACCGGACCAGGTGGAGTTTGAGCTCCGGGTTGCCGGGTGTGGGGGCGGTGGAGGAGAGCCCCTGTCGTGCGAGGGGCTCCCTTGCCCGAGGTGCCTGCTGCTGCTGCGTCGAGGTGGAAGGCCGGCGTGGCTGGGCAGTGGGGGAGCTTCCTCTCTCTGGATCTGTTGTTGTTGCTGACCCTAAGCCGGATAAACGGCCGGACCAGTGGTGGCCGATAGTGGAGGGCGGTGGAGGAGAGCCTCTCTAAGGAGAGAGGATCCCTTGCCCGGATGGTTGTTCTGCCTTGCTGTTGCTGCTGCTGTTAACCGGAACAGTCAGCCGGAGGTGGGTTGGAGCTTTCTCTCTCTAAGTTAGAGAGAGAAGCTCCCCAGCCGTACTCTTGCTGCTTTCTCAGCTTGTAAATAGGCAATTTGGGCTCGGAGCTCGGTGATGGTAGCATCATTGTCTGCCATTTTTGGGGTGTAGGTAGGGAGGTTGCTTGGTGAAACTTGGAATTGGGTAGATAATTGGTTTTGTCGAGGAGACGACCGCGAAGTCCCTGCAACTGATTGGGACCGTTGCAGTGAGGGTGTCTTGGTGGACGAAGGCGACCGATGAGATGACTGTAAAGACCTCTGTTTGGCGTGACTTCGGGTATTGTAAGAGTATAAAACTGGCTGAGGTTGCTTCTTTAACCTACCTATTGTGCCTGCTTGAAAAATAGAATACCTGGAAGTTAGTATTCGGCCTGTGTAGGGTTAGGATTTGGGTTGAAAATCCCAACCCTTCTGCACAGAAAGAGTTAATTACAACAACAGATAGTGTGAGGAAGAACTTTTGCAAGTAGAATGCAAGTAGGTTCCTAGCTTGTAGGTTCCTGTCTTAGTTTGATAAGTTCTATGGCTTTCTAAAGCATGCAAGGTTTAGGTAGTTTCAGGGTGCTCCGTTGTCAAAGGGCACCAGTTCTCTCGCCAGCCCATCATAGGCGGCGATTGGGTGATTTCCTTTTTGATATACCACTAGGTACGAGTGACTGTGGAGTTTGCTGGAACCCCCAACATAGCCCGTGTCATGCCGGGATATCAGGTGAACTCAACGGGTTGCCCGCTCGATGCATATGATAAATGAATTTAGACAAGGCATGTATTAGTCTTATGTTGAACTTTTTGGTTATGGCTCTCACATCCCCAGCGGAGTCGCCAAAAACTGTAGACACCTCCCAAGTGGGGCATCGCCATACAGATTGATCACGTTGTGTTTAATCGATTGGTTGCTCACTTCATAAACCAAAATCATGGACATTCCCATGGCTAGGAACATCGCCACACAATAACGGTTATCATCAAATAGAGTCGCCACCCAGTTTATTAAAACTGGGAAAATAGATAGAGATTCCGGATACGGGAGCCAAAAGTACAATAAGGGGAAGGTGTTAGGCACCCCTCTTTGCCCAGTCGTGAGACTGGCCCATAATCGTTCAACATAAGACGTATAGATGCTTTGTTTAATTCTAACACATAGTCTGTTTAGTTATTCCTTTAAACAGTAAGCAAAGTGAGCCAGTGCGATAAACGAGCATGCATCAGAAAGCAGAAAAACAAACAAATGTCCCAGGGAGATGGATCTCGCGGCCGGTGAATAGATGTCACGGTCGAGAGATCCTCCTGGTTTGATGTACCGGCCGAGGGATCGAAGCCCCGGTCGGTGTTCTTCCTCACACCAGACAGAAAGATTAATGAATAATCAAAACGCTATAGTTAATTAGAAAAGCAATAAATTAAGACAAACCAGAGGCCGTTGGGCCTCACCACCTTGATCCCTCAGTTGCTTGATTGCTTTGGATTGAGTGTGATTGACTGATTGCTTGATCGAGAACCCTAGAGTTAGGGTTTGAACTTCGGGGTTTGATCGCCGGATTGACGGCTGCCTTCGGAAGGTTAGGGCTTTTGGAGTATGGGATTGAGGGAGTATTTGTGCAGAGTTTCGAGGTTTGATTGAGTGTGTAGGTATCTCAATTTCTGTGTGTTAAATTCGGAGCCCAAAGGCCCCTTTATATAGGCATAGGGATGACTCACTCCGGCCAATCAAATCACGAGATGGCAATTGCAATTGCAATGCATCTCTAACTCTACGTCGTGATCTCCGAACGTAGCCCGAACGCATCGGAAAGGTAGTGTAGTTGGATCAAACCAAACGTCTGACAGAACGTTCCAGAGTCTGGAAAAAGGTCTATCTGGCGGCCGAGCAAAGGATGTCGCGGCCGTGGAATGGATGTCTCGGCCGAAGGATAGATCTCGCGGCCGAGGGATTGATCTCTCAGGGAGATTTTGCTGGCAACAGGTTGCTCGGGTGAGGGATTAGTGTTATGGCCGTTAGATCGATGTTACGGCCGTCAGATGGTTTCTCCTAGGCTTCTGTACTTCTGTCTAAAAGGCTGTATGGCTTTGAATTGGGTCCTCTAAGTGGTCAAAGTTCTCACCGAAAGTCCTAAGGTCCTCAAAGAAGCAATCAGCAATCATTGTATCCATTTCATCATCGGGATTGTCCCAAGGTGGGACTTGAAATAATCGTTAGGCCAAATTGGGGTGTCTACAATACGTAGCTAAATCTCAACATTATTCACTGCCTTTTGTGAGGCAAATTTCTTTTAATCGCCTCTTTGGCCCTATTCGTGGCCAAGCTCTTTCACACTCAACAGATACTTAGCAATCTTCATCGCTCTTGCATCATTATCCAAGCTTATTCGCACTTGGTATGCCTAAGTATATGCATACTTAGGTTTCGCTCGTACTTGTTCATACTCGGTGAACTGTCTTTTGTCCGTACTCAGGTATTGCCCAAGCTTAATCACCCTCGGCAGACTGCCCAAGTTTATTCGTACTGAGGTATATCCTGTGTTCGATCATACTCAATCGAATTTCGGCACCGTTCATGGTCATGGCCTAACTTTACTCATATTTAGCCAAACTTTTGAGTTTGATTGCACTCAATCTGATTGTGGCATTTTTTATCGCCATGGCCTAAGTTTATTCATACTTTAGCCAAATTCAGAGTTTGATCGAACCCAACGAATATTTTTGATGAATGCTCTTTGCTCCCCAGGATGGAGAAAAAGTATCCTTAGCTTGTTCTTGCCGGGACCGAACAAGTACAATATTCGTGCTGGAAACAATTTCTTTCGAGCAATTTTATTCAAAATTCTACCGAAGCAACTCGTAGCTTAAGAGAAATGTTGAACACTACCTCTTCTTTAAGTAATCCCATTACTTGACGTTATTTTGGCTGATGGCCCTTCGTGGCCAGAATATAACGTGCTCGGACGCCGATCGCAGCTGCCCAAATTTCGTGTGAGCTTCTTAAGTATTTCATACCTATCGACCTTATGTATCTCATACATAAGCTTAAGTTTTTCATTCTTAGATACTTCCGTGTCTATACTTGGCAACTCTCAAGCATAGTCGTCGTTCGCGCGCGACTCAATCTCGTGCTTGTTCATGCACATATAATTAAGTGTTATGAATAAACCTTCCTATGTGCATTCGAGCATAAACTTAAGTGTTTCATACTTAGCAAGTTCCTAAGTTTCTTATACTTAGTATTGTTGTGCTTACATGCACACACCCTAGTTTCGTGTGTTTATTCATACACATCTAAGCATTCGTACGTAGTCGGGCTTGTGTGTTCCTTCATACACCTCAATCGTACTCAATCCCTACCAGATCTATTTACAGACCTAAACCCTTCGTGCCTGGCCAATTTCGTGCGTTCATTCATACACACTTTTTGTACTGTGTTTGCTCACCCAAGTGTTTCATACTTGACAGACTCCTAAGTGTATTCATACTTTAGATAAATTTGCATATTCTCGTATGCTCCCCAAGTTCCTCGTACTTGGAAATATGTGCATATTCACGTATGCAACTCAAATGTCTCGTACTTGGGTATATTCTGAGTTAGATCATACTCAATCAAATTCCGGCATTATTCATTGCCATGGCCTAAGTTTATTCATACTTAGCCAAATTTGGAGTATAATCATACTCCATCGAATTTTGGGATTACTCATTGCCATGGCCTAAATTTATTCATACTTAGCCAAATTTAGAGTATGATCGTACTCAATCGGATTTCGGCATTACTCATTGCCATGGTCTAAGTTTATTCATACTTAGCCAAATTCGGAGTATGTTCGCACTTCATTGAATTTTGGCATCACTCATTGCCATGGCCTAAGTTTATTCATACAAAGTCAAATTCGGAGTATAATCGTACTCCATCGGATTTTGGCATTATTCATTGCCATGGCCTAAGTTTATTCATACTTAGCCAAATTTGGAGTATGATCGGACTCCATCGGATTTTGGCATTATTCATTGCCTTGGCCTAAGTGTATTCATACTTAGCCAAATTCGGAGTATGTTTGCACTCCATTGAATTTTTAGCATTATTCATTGCCATGGCCTAAGTTTATTCATACTTAGCCAAATTTTGAGTTTTTTCGTATTCAACCGGTTCTCAAGTTTTTTTCTTAAGTCGTATTCGTACTTTAACTTGAAAAACAATTTTTCAAATCAAATTTCGTTTTATTGCTTCATTCCAAGTTTATTCGTACTTAGATGCACACTCTCCCTGCTCCCCAGTATGGAGGCAAATTAAGTGTCTTTGGGTCCATACTTAGCTTAGTCGTGCTAGGACCGAACACAAATAAAATTTCTTAATTCCGTCACAAAGCTGCTCATAGTTAAATAATTTCTATGGAATTCTGATCATAATCCTCTTATAGCAACTCATAGCTAAAATATAAATTGCAATAAGTAATTCCACTACTTATCTGTATATTCCATGGCATATGCATTGGATTCCCATCCAAGACTTTGAGGCTATAAGCTTCAATCTCAGCTATCTCTATAACCTTGTATGGTCTCTCCCAGTTCGGACCAAGCTTCTCATTCATGGGATCTCATGCAAAAACTTTCTTAGTTTCTTAGCCTTCGGTACTTTGGGCACTTCGTAGCCCGACCAACAAGGCTTTGTATTCTACCACATTATTCGAAGCATTGAGCTGAACAACCAGTTCTAGCATCACAACCTTAGGAGAGCATATCATAATTCGTGCTTCTGAATCTTGAACTGTAAACATATAATTTTCACTCCTCTTGATCCTGCTCGGTAGATTCCTTCATTCATCGTAATCACTCCCGCGTGGGTTTATTACGAGAGCATCGTTGTCCGATAACTATACAATTTCCAGGTTTCTGTCCATAAAAGTGCTTGGCCCTTTGGTTTGTTGCCTATTCGAGCACCACCTGAATTCTCCACCTTTCGTAGGCATCTATACCAGTCTTTGATTTCTTGCTCACGTTTTTTCATACGCTAAGCAATTTCCTCAATACTACATTCTTTCTCTTTGAGACCTTTCGTAGTCTCAAGTACGTTGTGATCGCCTAACAAATTTAGACCGATCCTCATGATCATCTAACAGATTCAGATTGGCCTTCGCGAGAGCCTAACAAATTTGTACTGCTCTGTGCGATTGCCTAAACAATTTAGACTACTCCGTGCAATTGTATAGAAATTTTGAATTGCTCTGCATGGTTGCAGATTTTGATTGCTCCTTAGGATTGCCTAGCAGATACTGCTAAGTGCAATCGCCTAGCAGTTCAAACTGCTCCTTAAGATCGCCTAGCAGATTCGGACTTTGCGCTGCTATCGAGCAGATTCAAATTGCTCTGCGCGTCGCCTAGCGAGTTCGATCGCACTGCTGGCTGTGGAGCAGATTTTGGCTCGCTCCTTAGGATTGCCTAGCGATTGAGCTCTGTGCAATCGCCAGAGTTCAGGCTGCGCTATCAGCGATTCAAAGCTGCTACTTAAGATCGCCTAGGTGATTCGGACTTCTCTGCGCTCTGCCTAGATTCAAAGCGCTCTGCGTCGCCTAGCGAGTTCGAGGCCTGCTTGGTGTGAAGCGATTTTGATCGCTCCTTAGGATTGCCTAGCAGATTCAGACTACTCTTTGCAATCGCCTAGCAGGTTCAGATTGCGCTGCTACCGAGCAAATCCAGACTGCTCCTTAAGATTGCCAAGCAAATTCAAACTGCTCAGTGCAATCGCCTAGCAGGGTCAAACTGCTCCTTAAGATCGCCTAGCAGATTCGGACTGCTCTGCGCTGCTATCGAGCATATTCAAATTGCTCTGCGCGGTCGCCTAGCAGGTTCAAACTGCACTGCGCTGCGCGGCTGTGGAGCAGATTTTGACTGCTCCTTAGAATTGCCTAGCAGATTCAGACTACTCTTTGCAATCGCCTAGCAGGTTCAGATTGCGCTGCTACCGAGCAAATCCAGACTGCTCCTTAAGATTGCCAAGCAAATTCAAACTGCTCAGTGCAATCGCCTAGCAGGTTCAAACTGCTCCTTAAGATCGCCTAGCAAATTCGGACTGCTCTGCGCTGCTATCGAGCAGATTCAAATTGCTCTGCGCGGTCACCTAGCAGGTTCAGACTGCACTGCGCTGCGCGGCTGTGTAGCAGATTTTGACTGCTCCTTAGGATTGCCTAGCAGATTCAGACTGCTCTGTGCAATCGCCCAGCAAGTTCAGACTGCTCCTTAAGATCGCCTAGTAGATTCGGACTACTCTGCGCTACTGCCTAACAGATTCAAACTGCTCTGCGCGGTCGCCTAGCAGGTTCAGACTGCACTGCGCGGCTGTGAAGCAGATTTTGACTGCTTCTTAGGATTGCCTAGCAGATTCAGACTACTCTTTGCAATCGCCTAGCAGGTTCAGATTGCGCTGCTACCGAGCAAATCCAGACTGCTCCTTAAGATTGCCAAGCAAATTCAAACTGCTCAGTGCAATCGCCTAGCAGGTTCAAACTGCTCCTTAAGATCGCCTAGCAGATTCGGACTGCTCTGCGCTGCTATCGAGCAGATTCAAATTGCTCTGCGCGGTCGCCTAACAAGTTCAGATCGCTCTTCGCGATCACCTAGCAGATTCAAACTGCTTTGTGCAATTCGTCTACCATATTTGGACTGCACTACGTGATCTCCTAGCAGATTCAAACTGCTTTGACTTCCATCTCGGCATCTTGATTAGCTCCCCCAATCCTAGGAGCATACAATACGGAAGGACTTGCTCATAGCCCTACTCAGTGCTTTCTCCGGAGCACCAGGCAAAGAAGGTGTCCTCTCCTTTTCCCTCTTGGATCATCCTCCATTCGCGGAGTCTTTACGCTTCTAGAAAACATTGTTGATCTCAAAGAATTACTCCGTTTTGTATTAGATTTCTCGAATCTCTCTCTCTCATGCTTTTTTAATCAGGCATGCATACCCCTTGAGTTCATCCTACCATTTTATCCTTAGAACTCTAGGACTGCACCAGCGAGTGACTCGTACCCGCCAAGCCATTCCTTTACTCCACCAGCGGCTTTTTCGGAGCCTGCAGTGGCGTTTTGTCACGACCCCCTCAAGACCATGCGTGTTCTTTGGGTCGTATGGCTCTTCTTCCATCATGGTTTCAATGGGAATTCTATCGTTTCCCACAGACGGCGCCAATTGTAAGGGGAAAAAATCCGCTTAGTGCTAACTCTAGCTTTTTAGTAAACAGCTTCACATGCCTCCTCGCCGGAACCCTAGCCCTTCGCCGGAACCCTAACTGCAAAACAGACAAGGGTGAGCGCACCTTTGCCTTTCGTGGCAAAGGCCCTCCGATGCCTAAGTTAGTATCACGTACTAGCAGAAAAACCCTAATTATCAGTAGGTAAATAACTCGATTGCAGTAGACTACGTACCTTTCACCTTTAGGTTTACCTTGTATTTATAGATTCACAGATGCTTGTTGCCCAAGTATCCGTGTTGCCCTAGGTTTCCTATCTCATACAGGAAACCCATAATATCTTGGATTCTCGTTCCCTTATCAGTTCATTACCTTAGTCCTTTTAGGACTCTTTTCCATAACTGACCGAACATCCCATTCCCGTTGGGTATCTCTCCTGGATCCTATACTCTCGGGATCCCATTCCTTTACGGAACCAATTGTAATGGAACCTCTTAGAGTATTCCCTCTGCTCCAGCACTTGATTGGAGTTCTTCCCTTGTTCGGCTATCTCATCGCCGAACAACTACTTGGACCAACGTCCTCTCAGGAGCTCTCCTCCCGTTCGGCCCTTTTGGACCAGGAACAAACTACTTGGACCAACAACTTCACATGTCACTGGTCCTTTATCAATCTCTTGGTCCAATAACTTCTCAACGTCCTCTTGGACCAACGTCCTCTCAGGACCTACGTCCTCTCAGGACCTCTCCTCCTGTTCGGCCCTCTTGGACCAGGAACAAACTACTTGGACCAACGTCCTCTCAGGACCTCTCCTCCTGTTCGGCCCTCTTGGACCAGGAACAAACTACTTGGACCAACAACTTCACATGTCACTGGTCCTTTATCAATCTCTTGGTCCAATAACTTCTCATGTTTACTGGACCTTGACCCCATACAGACTTCCTAGACCAATGACATTTCATATCGCTGGTCCATATTGCCGACCACCGGCTTGCACGACGACTATCCCCATCATATTTACACCATGGTCCCACGTACCACGTGTTCGGGCCCTGTTTGGCCTTGTTCAGGAATACCTCCCTACAGCTTCTTTAAATCTGGCATAGCAGAACAACAGCATAATATGGGAAAATGATAACAACAGCATAAGAAGAGCCCATTTGTGACAACTGAACAAGCATGTACGACAGTAGCCCATTTGAACAGCCATTTGTGACAGAAAAATAGCAAAAACAGCAACAACCATGTGATACAAGTAAAGCCATAGCAGCGCCCATGACGATCACAAACAAGTAAGAAGACAAGGGATCACCTTGTCGTAAACCTTTTGCCCAGGAATGTATCCTATTGCCTCCCCATTAAAGCACAAGGAATAATTAGCTGTGGAGACACAAGCTTTCAACCATTGGATCATTTTAGGGTGGAATTTCATGGAGGCAAGGATATCCCAAAGAAAATCCCATTTGACATTGTCATATGCCTACATAATATCCACCTTCATGGCACACCTAGGGGATGAGGAATGTTTATGGTAACCCCTCATTAATTCCTGAGTAAGGAATATGTTATCAGCTATCCGCCTGCTTTGGACAAATCCAGATTGGGCAGGATCAATAAGGGATGGAAGGACAGGCTTGACTTTGTTAGCTAGGATTTTAGCTATACATTTGTAGACCACATTACAACATGAGATAGGCCTGTAGTCCCCTACCTTAGAAGGATTGGGGACTTTAGGAACCAAGGCAACTAATGTAGCATTAGCTCTCTTCAATAGCTGACTAGATCTAAAGAAAAGCTTAACAGCTGAGGTCACCTCATGGCCTATCACTGGCCAAGCTTTGTGGAAAAAAGCAGCATTGTAACCATCTAGACCAGGTGCTTTTTGAGGATTAAGAGACCAGAAAGTATCCTTGATCTCTTTGTCAGTTAATTCCATCACCATTTCTAAACTTTGGGAAGGGAAAAGTTTCCTAGTGATGAGTTGTTGCACTCTAGAGGATCCAGAGTAAGTACTCAGATGTTTGTGCCTAACAAGTTGGTGTAGTGATTTATGAAAGTATTCTTAACCAACTCAATGTCCTGGGTGACAGATCCATCTTCTAAAACCAAGCTAGAAATTCTATTCCTATTTCTTGAATTGCTAATGGTTTTAAAGAAGAATGAGGAACATTGATCCCCTAACTTTAACCACTGAATTCGTGACTTGTGACTTTTTCTTGGCAAAACATTCTTCTGCTCTAGCATAAACCAGGTACTGCTTACACAATTCCCTTTCAGTGGCTTGTTTAGAGGGATCACTGGGATTAGAGCCAAGCTCTCTTTGGATGGCTTCCAATTGATCTGTAGACACCCCAATCCAAACCTTGAAGGGTCTTTGTCCACCCCGATGATGAAATAAAGGAAACGGTGCCTTAACGAGCTTGAATGAGGGATTCCCTTGGCCCAAAACCAACTCCTAGCCCAAAAGCCCAGAGAAAGCCCAAGAGCCCTGGACTGGACCTGGAACGTTGCACGTGACACCTCTACACCGCACGGCATATCAAAAGTCATTACACCGCACGCGATCATGAGGTTAGCCGCACGGCATTTCAGGTAAAGTTCTGACTGGCTCAGCCGAAAACACACTTCTAGCCCGCCCAGAAAATGTCTCCAACATTTGAAATTCAAAATCCATGGCTCTTGCCTATAAATACACCCCTCCACTCAAGAGAAAAGGGTCCTTGATCATTATTCTACCCTTTCTCTCTCTTCTTGCTTTCACATCTATTTCCCATTTCCAAGTCTTGAGAATGTTGCCTTCAAAAGACATTCTCTAGGCCTCTTGCTCCATTTTTCTCTTCACCATCAAAGTTAGTCTCTTACTAACTTTGAGACCCCAACTACCCAACATACCCATCTATTACACATATCCACCCTCCTCTTTTCTTTATCAACCTCACTGACGCTCATTCATCATCATCCAACACACCCATCCATCACCATCCTCGTTCAAGCTCGAGATCAAAGGTAAAAACTAAGTTTCCTTGGGCTAGGCTCTGTCCTGGCCCTGAGGGGACTCTCCTGTTGACAGGCTTAACCCCTTTTGGTTAAGATCTGATCTAAAACCATTTTTACAAAGCAAAATGAGCCCTTTGTGCTGGGTAAGCTACGCCGCGCGGCGCTTTGAAGCGTTGCACGGCGTAGTAGACTCACACGCGCGGCATTTCAGTTAACTGCTGTTTTCTTGTTCAAACTGTCTGGATCATGATCGTCTGTTGCTGGATCTGTTTTCGTACACCAATAGCAGTCTCGGAATGAGACCATATCTACAAGCCATGTTTTATTACCATGAGTAAACTCTATCAATCTTTTCGAATGAACAAATGTATCAAAAGTGGTTTTCTACTTGTGGCTTGGAGGAATGGTACAGTTCCGAGATGATCTGACGGCTGTGAGTTTTCTGATGTTTTGAAGCAACACCGTGCGTCGTACTGAGTACGCCGTGCGAGGCTTTGAAAAACAACAAAAGCCTGATGACAGGGTTAGAACCACGAACGGCATATCATAAAGTTGTGCTCCATATATCGGGTATGCCGTGAAGCAGAAGATGGTGATCCAGACAGCATGTTTAAAAGCTTTCCTTATTTATATTTTCGTCACATCATCTTTCATCATTTCTGTACAGTAAGCACCAACGTGCACGACAACGTGATACATTTCCTCTTGTTCCCCTTTCCCGTATATGTTTTTGAGGTTTTCCAAATGGTATTAAATCCCCCATTTAAAATGCTTAGTAGAGACCGGTTTTCGCCGGGCGAGCGGGGTGCTTTTTCAAAAAAACCTTCTCCGTTCGTAACGTGGCTCCCGGATCCAAAATCTCAACGTTTTCGCTAGACCAAAAGCCTTTTTCTTCCAAACAAACATCTCGGTTCCTCGGATCATCCATCTCAAAAATCCGGGTGGCGACTCTTCGAACGCGCCGGGGCGCGGGAGCCCATAGTGGCGACTCTGCTGGGGAGATTTTATTCAATACATTACTTGTGCTTTTTTTTTTTTAAAATAATAAAAAGTATTGAATAATCAAGAGGGCCAAAAAAGCATTTCACTTGGGGGACTTAATGCAATTTGGACAACTTAACTTTCTTTTACACTATGCACCGCACAAGCCTCGCTAGCGTGTCTCGGCAATCTTGCCCGGTTTACCAGTGACAAGCTCTCCCGGGATGCCTAGCAACCCTCGACTATGATGGGCCATCGTGCTGTTCGACCATTGTCTTGCAATACACTTGACATGGGGTAGTACATCTTGGCTCTAGTCCGGGGAACCCTTCTGAGACCAAAACCAGCCTTCTGCACTTGTACTTAGCCATAGAACTTTCCCAACTAGGACAGGAACCCGTGGTTAGGACTTATGTGTAATATTATGCTTGTGTGCATTTCTTTTCTGTACATACATATCATTCATGCATTTTCTGGGCTAGAGGATGGGGCTTCTATAGAATTCCTAAGATTACTCCGGTCGGTCTAGAAGACCTTAAATCCATGGAGTTTGTGATACCTCTAGTGTTTGCCGTGCTCGAACGGCTCCCTTGGCTTAGGGACTAACCTCGAGTACATACGCATCTGGATTCTGATGGCCACATTGCGCTATCTCGGATGGTCAAGATAAGGAGATTGGCTCTGGTTCCGAAACGATCGGAATTTAACCTGCCTGACAGTACCTACCCGGGTTATCAGAAATCTTCTATGCAAATGCCTTGATTGAGTTCCTAGTCATGGTAGGTCTTAGGACTTAGGAGGTGCGTAGAAGGTAGGACGATCACTTGGGATGAGGGTCTGAGTCGCTCCTTTTTGTCCTGTTGCCAGTTCAGAAACATTGATCGCCTGCAGAAAGGAGAGGCTTTACCCAATTGGTTTCGTTCGTTCCAGAGATTAGTTCGCATAGACACCCTGGAAGGAACCCAGTTGTTTGAGGTCCATATAGAACAGGAAGGGCAGTCGTCATTAACAGTTTCACCAAGGTTAGCAATACAGGAATCTCTAGCAGAAGTGTTGCCTGAAAGTCCCTTGCCAATGGCTGATCAAGGAAATGGGGTAGAAGAGCTTAGACAGAACATGCCGCTATGGACACCCAGTTTAGACAATCCCTCGCCGGTGTGGACGCACAACTCAAAACTTCGGTTGCGTCCATGAAAAATGACATGTATATGATGATGGAAACCATGCAGGAAATATGTGACAAGCTCTTAATTAAGCCTGACCCACCTAAGATTGAGACACTGGTCAGTGAGACACCAGCAATGGATCCCAATTTAGTCGCCCTTATGTCTAAAATTGGTAGGTTAGAGGAATCTGTGCAAGAAAATAAGCGATTGGGAAGAGGAGAAATTGACATGAACAAGTTATGCTTATTCCCCAACGCTAAGTTACCAGAAAATTTCAAGGGTGTGGATTTTGCGAAGTTTGACGGTACCGGAGACCCAAAGGCGCACCTCCAAGGGTATGTTGGTTCACTCACCATGAGGGGGATTGAAAAGGAAGCCATGGCTCAGCTATTCCATGAGTCTCTATCAGAACCAGCCCTGCAGTGGTTTCGTACTCTCGAACCCTCTAAGAAAAGGACTTGGGAAGACATTGGGACAGCTTTTGTGGCTCAGTATGATTTCAACGTCGACTTAAAGATGACCACAAGGGAACTAGAAAGCACCAAGATGGGTGAGAAAGAAAGTTTTGCTGATTTTTTAAAGCATTGGAGGGCCAAGGCTGCTCAGATGCAAAACAAACCAGATTTGAAGGAACAGATACGGATCATAACCAAAAACTTGCCAGGCTCTTTTGCCCCATATATGATTCTCTCCCAGGCCGCCCCGAATTTCAAAACTTTCTACGACTCGGGATTAGCTGTGGAAGAAGCCTTACGAGATGGCACATTCGAGAAGAAGGAGTCAGGATCAAAGTCCAAAAGGGTGTATTCGGGAAACAGCAATGTCCTCTTCGGGAATACTAACCAGGCTGAGACTTCATCCCCCAAACCAGCGGAAGTGAACCAAATCTCTGAAAAACCAAAATCCCAAAATAGAGTCTTCACCCAGTTAGCACTCCTAGATCCGCTTTACTCAAGAAACTTACCGAAGTGGGAGTGCTGAAACCTCTCTCGCCACCGCAAACCATCCCACCAAACCTAAACCAAAACGTTTACTGTGATTTCCACCAAATGCCCGGCCATACCACTGACAATTGCATCCGCCTCCGTCATGAGATCCAGAATCTATTTGATAACAAAGTCATCGATACCCCTCCTTCAGACAAACCAAACACCATGACAAATCCCTTGCCACAACATAACGCCCCATTTCATATTAACCAAATTACCCAAACCAAAAGCCAAACTGTCCGAAACTTCGATCCTACCCCTTTCATCATCCCTGATACAAAACCAAAGCCTGTTGTGGAAATTCCCGAAGAGATTGCTCTCTGCTTCCTTTGGGAATGGGGAGATCTAATTGCTAATTGGGAGGAATTCGAGGCCACTAACTTTCAAGGTGGCATGGACCCACTGTTCGAGCCTGGATGGGAAATTGATTGGCAAAACATTCACGCTGATCCTCTTGATGGGTTTTCTCTGTACATGATGTTCAAAAACCAAAACGAGAACTTTCAAGGGATGCCTGAATGGGAATGGAACCCAATCCCGGATGAATACCAACTCTTGGCCTGGAATGACCCTTTAGACACCTTTTCTTTACCCATGCTATTCGCAGAAGGATACCAGCCCCAAATGATAGCCTATGACTGGCCCGAGCTTGCTCCGTTTCAACCGAATCCCTCTTACCTCCATGACCTTATCATCAATGATCCGTACAACAATGTAGGTCTCACCGCATATCCAGAACCGTCAGGACCAAAAGAAGAGGTGGAGAGTAATGAGTTTGACCCAATGGATTACCTGGCAAATGAAGCTGAATCGGAGTCATCTGTCACTTTCCCGAAGGACGCTGATGTCGCCATGATGAATCTGTGGGAAGATGAACCAAGAGCCAAAACAAATCCGTGGGTAAATACAGAGATCATTAACATAAAGGTGGGAAATGAAGAATGGCGGTGGCAGAAGCTAAGAAATGGAAGCCCGAGGATCTATGGGAAGATTTGGTTATCGCTGACCTGGCTGCCAATCTTCAAGACACCACTATTGGAAACAAGCGCAAGGCCCTCGCCGATTTGTGGAGTGAGGAGTCTAAGTACCGATAGATTGGTCAATTGACCAGGAGTGGTCGAATCTATCAACCCCCTAATCTTCAAACTGGAGAACCCTCCAACCCTCCAGCTCCACTGACCCAAGAACCTTCTAACCCTTTCGTTACCCCAATCAAAGATACTTTCCAACCCTTTGCCCCACCAGGTAAGGAGCCTTCTCGCCCTGAGAAAAACCCTGAAGGAATGATCAAGCGCCAACTTGAGCAGACTCAAGCCAAAATGTCTGTTTGGGATGTGCTCGTTCACTCCACTCGCCATCGTGAAGGACTCATTGAAGCCCTCTCTCACCTAAAAGTTCCTTCCACCATAACCCCCGATGAACTTGCAGCACTCATCAAAACCATACCCATCAAACATGCCATTACCTTCACTGATCGAGATTTACCTGCTGAAGGAACTGATCACAATCGGCCACTCCATGTCACTCTGAAATGCCACGGAAAATGGGTACCAGTAATCCTGATTGATAATGGGTCAGCAATCAATGTTTGTCCACTCCGTGTTGCCTATTGTCTGGGGTACAAAAATAATGATTTCTCTCCATCAGAAGTCAAAGTCCGGGCATATGACAACACCCGTCGGGATGTAGTTGGAACCCTCATGCTTCCTATGACTTTCAGACCTTATCAAACGGAGGTGGAGTTTCATGTAGTGAACATTCCCGCTTCTTTCAATCTACTGCTGGGTAGACCTTGGCTGCATCGACCTGACATCATGGCTGTTCCTTCAACACTCCATCAGAAAATTAGACTGGGACTTGAGACTGGGATGCTCACCATTCACGGCGACTCTGGGATCATGCTCCCGTTGAAGACAATGCCCCACTCTTGGAGATACAACACGGAGAGGCGGACATTACTTTAGGTGGCTTCTCGCTTGACACCTCTAATTCTGTTTTTACCGTCAAAATCGATGACGACTTCGTCATTAGTAATGTCGCCATAAAAATAATGAAGAAAATGTCCTACATGCCAGGTTTGGGGTTGGGAAAGAATCTCCAGGGGCCTGCACAATTTGAAGAACAAGGAACTTTAACCCGCATAACAGGCTTGGGATACCACCCTTCTGAGGACAGGAAAGAAAAGAAGGGGGATAGATTGGAGGATTATTTTGTCAGAGAGGAGGCAAAACAGATTTACCAAGGGCAGCCGGAACCATTCTAGGACAAAGAAACCAACACCTTCCTACCGGGGTTTAAGATATTCGCTAATGATGTCTGGCCAGAAAGTGATGAAGAATTGGAAGCAGTGATCAAACAAGAAAAGATAGCTGACTGGGTTGAAACCTTCGCCATGGGTAGTCTAGCGACCTTATTTGAGGAAGACGAACCATTGGGTATAGCCATGGAAGCAGAAGTGCAGATGCTGGGGCAGGAGGCCCCCGAAAATCCAACTTCGCTCATCATGGATGCCATTGGAGATTATAAGAACTGGACTTTCATACCAAGTGCAACCAGTCATGAGCCTGAGTCCGAGTCTGAGTCTCTAGAGTCCTCCGAGTCTTCCGAGTCTTCTGAGTCTGTTGAGTCTGAATTGGTGCCTCTCGGCCTAACTCCTCAGAGTCTGTACTTTGAATTCGAGTCTACCCGTGTGTATGGTGCCCCCGAGGCCTCTGCTTATGATGAAATAAATGAATCTGGTTCCGCTTACTTTCCTGACTTTGAAATAAATTGTGTTGACCCCGATGATGAAGAGATCGATTTCGATGGGAAAATCCCTAAAGAAATTCGGTCCCTAATCGAAAGGGAAGACGAAAGGCATGCTCAGCCTGTAAAAGAAGAGGTTGTTTCAATAAATTTAAGGGATGAAGGGAATCCCCGAGTAGTTCAGATCGGTTCCGCGCTATCAGAAGAAGAGCGCCAGGCTCTTGTAAATTTGCTAAAAGAATTCGAAGATGTTTTTGCATGGTCGCACGCTGATATGCCCAGAATCGATCCTGAAATCGTGGAACACCGGATTCCCCTTTATCCTGATGCAAAACCAGTAAAACAGAAGCTGAGACGCATGAGGCCTGACTGGGTGCTTAAAATAAAAGAGGAGGTAACCAAACAAATTAATGCTGGGTTCCTAATGGTAACTAAATACCCCCAATGGGTCGCAAACATTGTTCCTGTTCCGAAGAAGGATGGCAAAATCAGGGTCTGTGTGGACTTCAGGGACTTAAACAAAGCTAGCCCCAAGGATGACTTCCCTTTGCCACATATTGATGTGCTAGTTGACAACACCGCGGGACACGCTTAGCTTTCTTTCATGGATGGTTTTTCAGGGTATAACCAGATTCTCATGGCCCCAGAAGACTGAGAGAAAACCACGTTCGTCACCGAATGGGGAACTTATTGCTATCGGGTCATGCCTTTTGGGTTGAAGAACGTCGGTTCCACTTATCAGCGAGCTACTACAACCTTGTTGCATGACATGATTCATAAAGAGGTGGAGGTTTACGTTGATGACATGATCGTTAAGGCAAAGGAGCGAGAAGGCCACCTACTCGCGCTCAGAAAGTTCTTCGAAAGAATAAGGAAATACAGGATGCGCCTTAATCCGGCTAAATGCACGTTCGGAGTCACTACAGGGAAAATGCTTGGGTTTATGATCACCACTCATGGCATCGAAGTCGATCCATCAAAGATTAAGGCCATTCTGGAAATGGAACCACCGCGGACAGAGAAAGATGTAAGGAGTTTCCTTGGCAAAGTACAGTTCATCAGCAGGTTCATTGCGAAATTGACTTCAACATGTGAACCCATATTTTGCCTGCTCAAGAAGGGAATACCATTTGTATGGGACGGCAGATGTCAGCAAGCCTTCGAGGCCATCAAAGCTTATCTACGGAATCCACCAGTCTTGATGCCACCAGTACCAGGAAAACCTTTGATCCTATACTTGTTAGTCACTCCGTCTTCCATGGGGTGTATGCTGGCACAGGAAGGAGACGATGGGGTTGAAAGAGCTATCTACTACCTTAGCAAAAAGATGGTCGGATCCGAAGAACACTATACTCCATTAGAAAAGACATGTTGGACGCTCGTTTGGGCTTCCAAAAAGTTGAGACATTACATGCTGGCCTACTCAGTAAGGTTGATATCCCGAATGGATCCTTTGAAGTACTTATTCGAGAAGCCGACGCTCACAGAAAGAATGGCACGATGGCTATTGATGTTGGCAGAATTTGAATTAAAGTACGTCACCAGAAAGTCGGTAAAGGGAAGAGCCGTCGCTGAGTTCTTGGCCGACTGTCCAGTCAAGGGAAGGGAAGATGCTGAATTCAAGTTCCCTGATGAAGACAAAATGACCGTGGTCGAAGATATGTGGCGGTTGTATTTTGATGGAGCGGCCAACCAGAAAGGATTTGGGATCGGTGTGCTATTGATTTCACCGGATGGGTCGCATATCCCACTTGCATTCAAGCTTAACTTTGAGGTTACCAACAATCAGGCAGAATACGAAGCTTGTATTGTAGGCATGGAAGCAGCCATTGAGATTGGCATAGAAAAATTGGAAGTGGTAGGGGACTCAAACCTAGTCATCTCTCAAGCAAACGGTGATTGGAAGGTCAAGGAAGAAAAGTTAAAGCCATACCATCAAGATCTCGAAGATCTTATTCCCCATTTCAGTAAAGTAACTTTCACTCATGTCCCGAGACTCAGAAATCAATTCGCCGATGCCTTGGCGACATTGGCCTCCATGGTCGAAATCCCTGTCGGTGTAAAGCTAAGGCCAATTGTGATCGAGCAAAGAGATACCCCAGTATACCAGCATGTCATGGTGGTCAACGAGCCCAATGATAGTCACCCTTGGTTTTATGATATCTGGAGATTCGTGGAAAAAGGAGAGTATCCCGCTGAGGCCAGTAAGAAAGATAGAATCGCTCTTCAGAGGATGGCAACTCAATACATCATCTGTGGAGGAAATCTATATCGAAGGTCACGCTGTGGCACGCATAAGCTATGTATTCATGGTGTGGAAGCAAAAAGGGTAATGGAGGAAATCCACGAAGGCGTGTGCGGTCCTCACATGAATGGCATAATGCTTGCCAAAAAGATTTTGAGACAAGACTACTTTTGGTCCACCATGGAGACAGAATGTGTGGAATACGTGGCCGCATGAGTTACAACAAATGACCTCGCTGTGGCCTTTCTCGACGTGGGGTATTGATGTTATCGGAAGGATTGTGCCAGCAGCCTCCAATGGCCATAAGTTCATCTTGGTGGCTGTTGATTACTTCACAAAGTGGGTGGAAGCCGCCTCGTATGCAACTCTGACCGCAGTTCAAGTTGCGCACTTCATCAAGCAAAACGTCATTTATCGATATGGGGTCCCGCAAGCATTCGTGTCCGATAACGGGGTTCATTTCAAGGGTAGAGCCAGAGAAGTCTTGGACGAGTTCCAGATTCAAGTACACAAGTCAACAACTTACTGACCGCAGACTAATGGGGCCGTGGAAGCAGCCAACAAAACAATCAAAGCCATCCTAGAAAAGACCGTTCAGTCCGCAAGAGATTGGCATGAGCAGCTGCCATTGGCATTATGGGGATATTGCACGTCCGTACGTACACCAATAGGGGCAACTCCGTACTCCTTGGTTTATGGTATGGAAGCTGTACTTCCCATTGAGCTGGAGGTTCCATCCCTTCGAACTATGATCGAATGTAACATTCAAGAGGCAGAATGGCTGAGCAATCGATTCGAGGAACTTATGTTGTTCGATGAACGCCGATTAAGGGCTCTCTACCATATTCAAGGGTATCAAAGGGGAATTGCGCGAGCGTTCAACAAGAAGGTAAAGTTTAGGGATTTGGCAGAAGGTGACATGGTTTTGAAGGAGATCCGGGCACCAGTCTACGATCCACGGGGAAAATTCCGACCAAAGTGGTCCGGACCTTACATCATCAAGACCATCCTATCCGGAGGAGCTACGCAACTCATTGACCTGGACGTAAACGAATTCTCAACTTTGGTCAACCTAGATCAACTCAAGCGCTACTACCCCTGAGAGAAGCTCGCTGGGCTGAAAACCGCAAGGGCGGCCAGTTCCAGGCAAAAATTAGAGCAAAAGCCTGCTAGGATGAAAACCCGCAAGGGCATCTTAGGCAAAAGTTAAGGCGTGCAATAAAAGAGCTCGCTAGGCCAAAAACCCGAAAGGGCGGTACTAGGCAAAAGCTAGAGCGCAAAAGGAGAGTGCTAAAACCAGAGCGAACCCTATCCTTGAACTACGTTATGACCTGATTCCTTCATCAAAAAGGATACGTAGGCAGTCTCACTCTGAGACTCAGTCACAATTAATCAAAACAAAAATCCAGGTTGACAGAATCCAGAAAGGCAGAATCAGAGAGGGGAAAACCCTCTGTAACTCACTTTATTCAAATAACCGCTTCTAGTACATAAGGCTGAGCATGATTTTTGAAAATAAAAAGTGGGTCCATGATTCATTCAAAGGTCAGGGTAGTAGGATCGAGTTAGTTTCCTTGAGCCCCAACTCTTGCAGCAATGTCTCGCCTGAGCCACTTCCTATAGCTTCCACACACCGCCACGGATGGGTAAGGGTGAGCATCAGTCACCTCACGAGTCCTCCAGAATCGTTGGTAGTTGCAAAGAACCGAATGGTGGAAGAAAGGCAGAACTACATCCACCAAGACCTCTGCAGGAGCCTCCTGTCTCAGACCAAGCTGACGCTGAATTCGATAGGGGATGTAGAAAGTGAAAGCCTTCAAACCAGCAAGAACCACCCACTGAGGGCCCATATAGTGTACAGTCATAGGCGGAAGGTCGAGCCACGAGCATCTCCAGGAAATAGTCTCAGCACGCTGACGTTTGAAGAAGTTGACCCACTCGGAAGTTCGCCTGTCTGCAAACTCAAAGCACTGAGAAGACAATAACCTAGCCTCATACACCAAGTTGCCGGGAGGGAGAGTCAGCACATTCACCTTATCGCAAAGCCAAATCTGCCAAAAAGAGAGAAAACAAGTCAGAAACCATAGAAAGCCAAGCCAAACGATAAGGAGAGAAAAGCTTGAAAAAAAGGAAAGATGAGTGGGAAACCAACCTGTAAGAGGAGAGGACTGCCTCCAAAAGTCTCGGTCTCTCCAGAACAAACCTTGTCCAAGCCCATCAACGTCTCAGCCAATACTGTCGGGATCATGTCCTTCCGAGCCTCAATTTGCACAGCAATGCAGACCAATGCCGAGCTAACATGACCGGTGGACGGAACCAAGAAGTAGGCAGCGAGTAAGCACATGCAAAGAGCGGTCATGCGTCAAGATTGGTAGGTTGTGTCCGCCAGATCACCAAGAGGAGAGAACATCTCAATGAGGTGCATCACATTGAGGTGGCCGTTGCTAACCAAGTAACGAGCAAGACCGTCATTCAACCCGAGGGAGGCAGCCAGAACCTTGGAGATGTTCTCGCGCACGGGAGGGACAATGACCTCTCCAGAGCCAAAACCGTCAAGATAGGCGCGGAACTCTTCTATTGTGGGGCAATGTTCTTGATCACCAAATCGAAATACGTGCACCTCTGGGTCCCAAAGACTTGTGGCAGCCCTCAAGAGCTCGGGACGAAGGCGGATGTTGCGAAGGTATCTCATGGAGTGGAGACCATGTGCCCGGAAGTTGAGTCAATCAACGCCTTCCATGGAGACCAACCATGGGTGAAGTGAACCGGTGAGAGAAAGAGCCATTAGGAGAAAGGAAGAGTTTAAGATGGATGAAAGTTGAATGGGGTGAGGAAAAGATTGAGGTTCAAGATCTGAATTTATAGGAAAGGTGGAGGGGACAACTTCAACTTTCAAAAGAGCCTCGGGTTCCAAAAGTGTAAATTTTCCATGAGTCTTGCATAGGGAAAAGCTTGGTCATGCCCTAAAAGAACAAAGCAGACATGCACTGGCTCGGAAATGCCATTGAATAGGTCAAACTTTAACCATCGTGCAATCTGTCTTGGGAAGCAGCAAATGGCAGGCTGTCAGGAAAATAGTACCGCACGGCATATTGGAGTAATGCGCAGTATAACAAATTCGAGGAAACTCCACAGCTGTAACAACTCCAATTTTCAGTAAATAAAAATCTCGTTGATTATTTTATTGACTCTATAAATTCCTTATTTTCTAATAATCCGTCATAATTAGATTTATTCGATTCAAAATCTAATTTCATTACGCCATGCGATTTAGTCATTTTCTAAAGACAAGTGAGATAGTAAACCTAAGGCATCCTATTTAGCAAGCCTAGCTAGCTTCTAACTAATCGTTAGGGTAACCTAATCGAACCTTTGATCTTCATGAACCATTTGAACCCTAAATGAGACCTTGACCAAAGTCAACCTTTGATCTATTACCCATTGGACGATAAATGCTAGGATAATCTTTGTCCATTGGACCATAGGTTTACACCTAGGATATTGTGACTAGATTGCTAGGTACACTTTATATGATTATATATTACTTACCATCTTTACCCATTGGACGATAAAAGTTAGGAGAATTATTAACCATTGGACAATAGGTTAGTCTTTCTACCTAGTACAAGATCTATTAGTTTAATTAGATTCACCATGAGTCATGGTACTATTATAGATAGATTATATAAGTTTAGTACTTCCATCCTTTAACCTTTGGTTAATAAAAGTTAGGGGAATTATAGTCCATTGGTCCATAAGGCCAAATCAAGCTATAGTACTAGGTTAAAATTAGTTAATTCCTTCCTAGATATGATATGTACTTATTTAATTAAAGTATGTAATATGTATATGTCATCCTAGGATACTATGTTATAGAATATAGTTTATAAGTACATAGGTGGCATTTTGACCTAGTTTAATAGGAAATTTTGACTTAAAAGTCCAAGATGAGATCATAGGGTACATTGTCCTTTTAGTTAGTCTTCCTATTATATGTATATATATTAACCAAGGGAAGAGGAGAGAGAGAGAGAATTCGGGAGAGGGAGGAGGAGAGAGGGAGGCCGAGAGAGAGAGATAGGGGAGAGAGATAGGAGAGAGAGAGAGATATGGTGTTGTACCTCCTTGATCTTTCTCTATCAAAACCCTAATTCTTATATATATAAGTACTTGTACTTATGGAAGAAGAAAAAATAGGATGACATAGATTAGATTATTAGTACTAGATTTCCTTACACCAAAATCCTTACTCTTCTAATCAAACCACCAACCCTTAGTCCTTACATGCTTAGGTGTCCTTTGGACTAAGAGAGAGAGAGAGAGAGAGAGAGAGAGAGATAGTGGCCGAGAGAGGGAGAGAGAGAGAGAGGCTGGTTGAGAGAGGGAGAGAGAGTGTGATGTGTGTGACTAGTGTACTCACCATATCTTCCTACATCATCTTCTTGCATCACCATGTACTACTCAATCTAGGGTTTCTTATTCTTTCAACCCTAAAGGACCACCATATCTAATTTTCTTATTCTTTCAAAGTACTAGACTAGACACAAACCCCATTAAAGAAACTTAAACCTTGTCCTAGGTTAGAAGAAAGAATAAGGGAAAATCTTGTAGTCTTTCCAACCCTTGTACCTCCATTGGACCAAAGAGAGAGAGAGAGAGAGAGCCGAGAGAGATAGGGAGAGAGAGAGGCCGGGAGAGAGGGAGAGAGAGAGAGAGAGGTTGTGTGATGTGTGCAAGTGTACAACCAAGCCTAGTCATGTCCTTTAGCTCAACACCTCACCCAATCTAAGTACCATCAAATCTAGTCAATTTAGTAACCATTGGATAACAAATGTTAGGGGAAAAATTGTCTATTGGATAATAGACCAACCTTGGCCTATGTAGACACCCCAATTTGGCCTAACGATTATTTCAAATCCCACCTTGGGACAATCCCGATGATGAAACGGATACAGTGATTGCTGATTGCTTCCTTGAGGACCTTAGGACTTTCGGTAGGAACTTTGAGCCACTTAGAGGACCCAATTCAAAGCCATACAGCCTTTCAGACAGAAATACAGAAGCCTAGGAGAATCCATCTGTCGGCCGTGACATCGATCCCACGGCCCTTACATCATTTCCTCACCCGAGCAACCTGTTGCTAGCAAAATCTCCCTGAGAGATCAATCCCTCGGCCGCAAGATCTATCCTTCGGCCGAGACATCCATTCCTCGGCCGTGACATCCTTTACTCGACCGCCAGATCGACCTTTTTCCAGACTCTGGAACGTGTTCTGTCAGACATTTGATCCGATTACACTACCTTCCCGATGCGTTCGGGCTACGCTCAGAGATTACGACGTAGAGTTAGAGATGCATTGCGATTGCAATTGCCATCTCGTGATTTGATTGGCCGGAGTGAGTCACCAATTGCCTATATAAAGGGCCTTTGGACTCCGAAAATAAACACACGAAATTCATAGAGTACACACTCTCTCAAGCCACGAAACTCTGCCAAAATACTCTCTCAATCCCACTCTTCAAAAGCCCTAACCTTCCGAAGGCAGCCGTCAATCCGGCGATCAAACCCCGAAGTTCAAACCCTAACCCTAGGGTTCTCGATCAAGCAATCAGTCAATCACGCCCAATCCAAAGCAATCAAGCAACTAAGGGATCAAGGTGGTGAGGCCCAACGGCCTCTGGTTTGTCTTAATTTACTGCATTTTTGACTAACCGTAGCATTTTTGATTATCCGTTAATCTTTCTGTCTGGTGTGAGGAAGAACACCGACCGGGGCTTCGATCCCTCGACCGGTACATTAAACCAGGAGGATCCCTCGGCCGTGACATCTATTCACCGGCCGCGGGATCCATCTCCCTGGGACAGCCTGTTTTATTTTGGTTTCCGATGCATGCTTATTTATCGCACTGGCTCACCTTACTTACTGTTTAAAGGAATAAATAAACAGATTATGTGTTGGAATTAAACAAAGCATCTACACGTCTTATGTTGAATGATTATGGGCCAGTCTCACGACTGGGCAAAGAGGGGTGCCTAACACCTTCCCCTTATTGTACTTTTGGCTACCGTATCCAGAATATCTATTTATTTTCCCAGTTTTAATAAACTGGGTGGCGACTCTATTTGATGATAACCGTTATCATGTGGCGATGTTCCTAGCCATGGGAATGTCCATGATTTTGGTTTATGAAGCGAGCAACCAATCGAGCAAACAAACGTGATCAATCTGTATGGCGATACCCCGTTTGGGAGGTGTCTACAGCCTATAAATAGCAAGCCATTCAAGCCTTGAACTCACACCTTCAAGCATTGCTCCAACTTCTCTCTAGAAAGTCTAGTGTTCTTGTTGTTCTTGCTTAGTTCTTAGTTGTTCTTGAGGTTCTTCCCTAGTTCTTCAAGAAACTCTTCTAGTGCCGCCACTAAACCACCATACAACCACCATATCGATCCAAAAGTTCTAGTAGCTTTATGTAGACACCTCCCAAACGGGGCATCGCCATACAGATTGATCATTTGTTTGCTCGATTGGTTGCTTGCTTCATAAACCAAGATCGTGGACATTCCCATGGCTAGGAACATCGCCACACGATAGCGGTTATCACAGAGTCGCCACCCAGTTTATTAAAACTAGGAAAATAGATAGAGATTCTGGGTACGGGAGCCAAGAGTACAGTAAGGGGAAGGTGTTAGGCACCCCTCTCTGCCCAGTCGTGAGACTGGCCCATATTTGTTCAACATAAGACATATAGATGCTTTATTTAATTCTAACACGTAGTTTGTTTTTAGCCTTTAAGCAGTTAATGGTGAGCCATGACTGTAATTGAAAGCATGCATAGGAAAGCAGAAAACAAAATAAAACACAACTGTCCCAGGAAATAGATTACTCGGCCGGTGAATGGATGTCACTGCCGAGTAATCTCACTGGTTTGATATACCGGCCGAGGGATCAAAGCCCCGGTCGATGTTCTTCCTCACACCAGACAGAAAACTTAGCAGATAATCAAAACACTACGATTAAACATAAAAACGATAAATAAACCAAACCAGAGGCCGTTGGGCCTCACCACCTTGATCCTTCAGTTACTTGATTGCTTCGGATTGGTGGTGATTGACTGATTGCTTTTTCTGAAAACTCTAGGATTAGGGTTTGAACTTCGGGGTTTGATCGTCGGATTGACGGCTGCCTTCGGGAGGTTAGGGCTTTTGAAGAGTAGGACTGAGAGAGTATTTGTGCAGAGCTTTGAGGCTTGATTGAGTGTGTAGGTCTCTTAATTTCGGAGCCCAAAGGCTCCTTTATATAGGCATAGGGATGACTCACTCCGGCCAATCAAATCATGAGATGGCAATTGCAATTGCAATGCATCTCTAACTCTACGTCGTAATCTCTGAGCGTAGCCCGAACGCATCGGGAAGGTAGTGTAGTTGGATCAAACCAAACGTCTGACAGAACATTCCAGAGTCTGGAAAAAGGTCGATCTGGCGGCCGAGTAAAGGATCTTGCGGTCGTGGAATGGATGTCTCGGCCGAAGGATAGATCTTGCGGCCGAGGAATTGATCTCTCAGGGAGATTTTGCTGGCAACAGGTTGCTCGGGTGAGGGATTGATGTTATGGCCGTTAGATCGATGTTACGGCCGTCAGATGGATTCTCCTAGGCTTCTGTATTTCTGTCTGAAAGGCTGTATGGCTTTGAATTGGGTCCTCTAAGTGGTTCAAAGTTCTCACCGAAAGTCCTAAGGTTCTCAAGGAAGCAATCAGCAATCACTATATCCATTTCATCATCGGGATTGTCCCAAGGTGGGACTTGAAATAATCGTTAGGCCAAATTGGGGTGTCTACAGATGCCCCTCTTTGACTGAACTCAGACGGATAGTGAGACATGTTTGAGTAAGAGTCAAAGCTGTAAAAAGCAACTCAATTTGGTCCAACCACTATTCCAAGGGGTTTTCGAAAAAGGTTTTGTTATGGTTGGGCCGGGAGGCTGCCTACGTATTCCACAAGGGAAATTCAGACCAATCGTAGTTCGGGCAATAAAGAAAAGTAAAAAGTTTAGAGGGTTAGAGATAGAAGACGTACCTTGGGGCTTAAAAAGCCGTAGTGTGACGTACCTAGACTGAGCCAGGGTTTTGGCGAAGAGTAGTTGAAGGAGCGCGGGGCTGCCGGGGGAGTTTTTGCGGAGAGCTTCCTTAGTATTTTAGGGTAGATCAGTACACGACAGGTGCGTTTGCTTTTCGTGATCATCCTTACTTTGACTGAAAAGAGCTCGGTAAAGTAGCCTATCCTTGCGAATGAGCTGGAAGGAATTGATGTAGTCGAGGTGGAATCCAAGCCATCCGCTGGGGATGAATCGGACGCCGTTTGTTTTGAGATATGGGAGGCGCAGGGCCAGTAACCGGAGCATGGAGCTTTGAGGATGAGGTAACAGAGGCACGGAGCCAGTTGTAGTTACGAGGCGAGAGCCTGAGGAGTGATAGTTTTTTTTGACGTGGTGGAACCGAGGCGCGGAGCCGGTTGTAGTCATAAGGCGAGAGCCTGAGGTGATGGAACTGAGGCGTGGAGCCTGCTGTGGTCATGAGGCGAAGGCCTGAGAAGATTGGATTGAGACGCGGAGCCTGTTGCAGTCTTGAGGCGAGGGCTTGAGGTGAGCCTGATAAAACCGAAGCGCGGAGCTGGTATTTGATCATAAGGCGAGAGCCTAAGGTGTAGGAGCTTAGAGCTTGACGTGTTTTGAACCGAAGCGCGGAGCTGGCTGTATTCTGATGGTCTGTGCACGGAGCTTTCTCATCATAAGTTTTGGCGTAGAGCCAAAGGGGTTGGAGCTTGTTTTGATTTGAACCGAAGTGTAAAACCGGTTGCATTCTGATGGTCTGTGCACGGAGCTTTCTCATCATAAGTTTTGGCTTGGAGCCAAAGGATCGAGGCGCCGGGCCGATCAATAAAACCGAGGCGTAGAGCCGGTTGATTTGCAAGATTGACCTGTTTCATGAATAAGAGAGAGATGCAGAGTGTGTATATGATGATAGTGGTTAGATATATGATGATGCAGACTCGATGATAACAATGGTGATGCAATTGATGCTTATGTGCACGGGCCCGTGCGTGTGTGTTTGATTTAAGCATAAAGCTTCTTTCAAGTTCCGGACTTGAGCATTCAAAGCGTAGAGCTCGAGTATTCGGACGGTAGAATCCGAGCATTTTGAGCGTCCAGTACACAGTGGTTGGGCATTCAAACGTAGAGCTTGCGCATTCAAGGTATAAACCTTAAGCATTCGAACATCGAGTTCAAGCGTCCAATACGCAGTGGTTGGGCATTCAAACGTAGAGCTTGAGCATTCAAGTGTAGAACTTGAGCATCCAGTACACAGTGGTTGGGCATTCGAAAGGCTTCGAGCATCCAAAGTGTAGAACTTTGAGCATTCAAGCATGGAGCTTGAGAATTGATGATGTCTTGATTGTTGGGGCGGCTTAGAGCCTGTTGAGATTTGCTTGTTTACGGCTTCGAGCCAGTTGAGACGGTGGGCTTCGAGCCACTGAATTGATAAATACGGGTGTTGAGATGATTGTTTACGGCTTCGAGCCAGTTGAGATGGTGGGCTTCGAGCCGCTGAATTGATGAGATGGTGGACATAGAGCCGCTGATAGAGGATTGTTGAGAATTGTTACGGCTTCGAGCCGCTGAGTTTGATGAGATGGCGGGCTTGTAGAACTGCTGAGCTGTTGAGTATTCCATCTTCCACGGGGTTTGATTGGTTCCTTATGCTTGGGATGTTTCCAAGGCTAGTTTTGAGTATGCTCGGGATTGCCCCCAAGGCTAGATTTCACATGCTCGGGACTGTCCCCAAGGCTAGTTCTGAGTATGCTCGGGATTGCCCCCAAGGCTAGTTCTTGAGTATGCTCGGGATTGCCCGCAAGGCTAGATTCCATATGCTCGGAGTTGTCCCCAAGGCTAGTCCTTGACTACATTCCAATTTGTTAGGGAGATTTCCATTACTTCCACTGCTGAGAGTAACTTCCGGAGGCCAAATGCCTTCTAGCGACTCAAATGTCTTCTGGTGGCTAAATGCTTTCTGCAAGCTGGCAACATAAACGCTTTCTGGAAGCTAGCAATATAAACGCCTTCTGGAGGGTGCATTGAGTGGAAGCCACAGGATTGTTTTGCTGGACTGCTGAGCGCGAGGTTGTGCACATGGCGTGGCATAGAGCTGTTGAGGTGTGGGCGTAGAGCCGCTGAGCAGCACTTGAGCGTCCTCAATGTTTCGGTAAGCTTCCTGAAAAGCAAAAAGTTTGCTTTAGTTCGGAGTTTTTGATTTTGTATGATTTAAGAGTGAGTTTTTTTGTTTTGATTTGCGGGATGAGATCCCTCTTAGCCAAGGGCGTGAATGAGAAGGACCCGTGGTTGGGTCGAAGTTGTTCTGTTTAAAGAAGCTAAGATAACTGTGTCCCCTGTTTAGGCAATGCATGCTTTTTAAACGTCGATTTGATGCCCCTAGCTTTTTATTTGTTGATGCAATCATGAGATTAACTCCCTTATTGTCCTTGGCAGAGAAACAGGAGACTGGAGGTTCGCGGTGGAGGCCTTTAGTGCACAAGTGGTTTGTGACGTTGTCGGAGCAGGCTCGGAAGTTAGTACGCGCTGCTGGTCTTGAGCCGTTTGTTTTGGGCCTCAATCTTCTGAAGATGGATTGGTCGTTGATGACCTTGCTGGCTGAAAGGTGGTGGGATACTCCCAACACATACCACTTTCCTTCTGTTGGCGAGATGACGATCACGCTAGGTGATTTTTCTTTGCTTACTGGCCTATGAGTAGGTGGAGCTCCTCTTTGGGTTAACCCTAGGCTTTGGGAGCGAGTAGGGGATTTGGAGTGGTTCTTGGGCAAGGTGCCCCCTCTTCGCTCGCGTGGTCATGTTGACGTCTCTTGGCTGATCAAGACTTTTATGAAGGTTGATATCTTGACTCAGGTGAGTGTTGAGTAGTTGACACGGGCCTTTCTTCTCTACCTCGTTGTTTGTCAACAAGGATAGTTCAGTGCATAGGCAGTCTCTAGCCCCTTTGTAGTATTTGGAGGCTGTTTGGGAGCTTGATTGGGGAGCATCTGCCTTGGCCACCTTGTATGGCCTCCTTAGGGCTTGTTCATGGGACAGGACTCTTGGCGGTCACTACTGGGTACTTGAGGTATATCCTTCTTCTTTTCTCGTTGCGATTTTTCCCTTGCTACGAGCGATGGTTGGTGGGGCAACGGAAGCCACTGTCGCCAATTTTGAGCCTTGGCGACGAGTTTTGGACCGATTGACGGTTGACCAGGTACCCCTTGCATTTCTTGTCTTTAGATCTTCATTCCTCTGTGCTGTGGCTGATTTAGACTTTGTTTGTAGGCGAGGTTCGACCCTCGGAGTGGTGTATCAGAGGACACCCCTCTTGCACGTTCCAGGGTTCCAGATTGTACTCGTAGCCTGTTCGAGGGTCCCTTTTGTTAAGCCTGGTACTTATGTGATCGGGTGGCCAGCCAGTGGCGCCCGCGTGCTGAGGATCTTCAGTTTGTTCCTCCTCCTCCTCCGGCGTTGATGAGGTCTACTTCTTCGATGTCTAAAGTAGACTTGGAGAATGCTCAGATCTAGGCGGGTTTGCTTCTTTAGGCAGGTGACTGTATGGAGTACTGCCATTTTTCCTTGGTTCTGCCTGCTGTTCCTTCAGTTGCTCTTGTTTGGCCACGGGCCCTTTCCTTTGTCTCCTTCCATTTTGATGACGGAGAAGAGGCGCTTGGTGCTTGCCCCTTGTTTTGCATTCTTTTCCTTGTAGCTTGAGGTTGAATGAGCACCAGCTGTTAGTGGGGAGGATAACCAGCAATCCCCTTCTTTGTCTCAGAGATTGTCTTGAAGACGTTGTTACGACCAGCTTTAGGATTTTCTTTTTCCTTCCTGTTCATGGTTCGTAAAGGAAGAAGCAGAAACTGTATTTGTATAGTTGTAGACACCCCAATTTGGCCTAACGATTATTTCAAGTCCCACCTTGGGACAATCCCGATGATGAAATGGATACAATGATTGCTGATTGCTTCTTTGAGAACCTTAGGACTTTCGGTGAGAACTTTGACCACTTAGAGGACCCAATTCAAAGCCATACAGCCTTTCAGACAGAAATACAGAAGCCTAGGAGAATCCATCTGACGGCCGTGACATCGATCTAACGGCCACAACATCAATCCCTCACCCGAGCAACCTGTTGCCAGCAAAATCTCCCTGAGAGATCAATCCCTCGGCCGCGAGATCTATCCTTCGGCCGAGACATCCATTCCACGGCCGCGACATCCTTTGCTCGGCCGCCAGATCGACCTTTTTCCAGACTCTGGAACGTTCTGTCAGACGTTTGGTTTGATCCAACTACACTACCTTTCCGATGCGTTCGGGCTACGTTCGGAGATCACGACGTAGAGTTAGAGATGCATTGCAATTGCAATTGCCATCTCGTGATTTGATTGGCCGGAGTGAGTCATCCATATGCCTATATAAAGGGGCCTTTGGGCTCCGAATTTAACACACAGAAATTGATAGACCTACACACTCAATCAAGCCATGAAACTCTGTCAAAATACTCTCTCAATCCCATACTCCAAAAGCCCTAACCTTCCAAAGGTAGCCGTCAATCCGGCGATCAAACCCCGAAGTTCAAACCCTAACTCTAGGGTTCTCGATCAAGCAATCAATCAATCACGCCCAATCCAAAGCAATCAAGCAACTGAGGGATCAAGGTGGTGAGGCCCAACGGCCTCTGGTTTGTTTTACTTATCGCATTTATGGCTAACCGTAGCATTTAATCGTTTGCTAACTTTTCTGTCTGGTGTGAGGAAGAACATCGACCGGGGTTTCGATCCCTCGGCCGATAAATAAAACCAGGAGGATCCCTCGGCTGTGAGATCAATTCACCGGCCGCGGGATCCATTTCCCTGGGACAGTTTTATTGCTCTTCTGCTTTCTGAATGCATGCTTCAATTATCGCACTGGCTCACTTTGCTTACTGTTTAAAGGAATAAATAAACAGACTATGTGTTGGAATTAAACAAAACATCTATACGTCTTATGTTGAATGATTATGGGCCAGTCTCACGACTGGGCAAAGAGGGGTGCCTAACACCTTCCCCTTATTGTACTTTTGGCTCCCGTATCCAGAATCTCTATCTGTTTTCCCAGTTTTAATAAACTGGGTGGCGACTCTATTTGATGATAACCGTTATCATGTGGCGATGTTCCTAGCCATGGGAATGTCCATGATTTTGGTTTATGATGTGAGCAACCAATCGAACAAACAACGTGATCAATCTGTATGGCGATGCCCCGCTTGGGAGGTGTCTACAGTTTTTGGCGACTCTGCTGGGGATATGAGAGCCATAACCAAAAAGTTCAACATAAGACTAATACATGCCTTGTCTAATTCATCTATCATATGCATCAAGCGGGCAACCCGTTGAGTTCACCCGATATCCCGGCATGACACGGGCTATGTTGGGGGTTCCAGCAAACTCCACAGTCACTCGTACCTAGTGGTATATCAAAAAGGGAATCACCCAATCACCGCCTATGATGGGTTGGAGAGAGGATTGGTGCCCTTTGACAACGGAGCACCCTGAAACTACCAAAAACCTTGCATGCTTTAGAAAGCCATAGAACTTATCAAACTAAGACAGGAACCTACAGGCTAGGAACCTAATTGCATTTTACTTGCAAAAGTTCTTCCTCACACCTTGTATCATCTGTTGTTGTAATTAACTCTTTCTGTGCAGAAGGGTTGGGATTTTCAGCCCAAATCCTAACCCTACACAGGCAAAGTACTGACTTCCAGGTATTCTACTTTTTAAGCAGGCACAATAGGTAAATCAAAGAAGCAACCACAGCCAACTTTGTACTCTTATAACACCCGAAGCTACGCCAAACAAAGGTCTCTGCAACCCTCCCGTCTATCATCTTCATCTGACAAAACACCCTCACCACAACGGTTCCGACCGCTCTCAGAAACTTCCCGGTCATCCCCTCAACAGACCCCGTCATTCACTAAACCTCAAGCTTCGTCAAGCAACCCTTCTACCTTCATGGCAGACAACGACGCCACTATTGCCGAGCTCCAAGCTCAAATCACTGCGCTACTAGCAGAAAAGGCAGCTAGAGATGCTGAGGATGAGGAAAAATCAATGGAAGACGAGAACCCCCATAAAGTGATATTGGCAGAAAGTCCTGAGTTGACCAAACAAGTCAAGGAAATCAAACAAGCCTTGGCTCGTTCGCAAGGGGATCAAATTCTGGATTTCGAGGGACTTTGCCTCTTCCCAGCTGCCTGAGAATTTCAAGATGCCCAACATTGAGAAGTTCAATGGAACTGGCAACCCTACCAGTCATGTTCGCCATGTTATCAACACCCTGAAGCCGATGGGCTTGAACGACGAGCTCATCGCCCAGTTGTTCCAACGAACCCTCACCGGAAGTGCTCTCGACTGGTTCCTCACTTTGGAGTTTGTACATTATCAAACTTGGCCAGAAATCGCCAATGCTTTCGTCAAGCAATATGCATACAACGTCCAAATTGAACTAACAACTCGAGACTTGGAAATGACCAAACAGGATTCCAATGAGGACTTCGCCACCTTTGTGGCAAGATGGAGGGAAAAGGCTGCCAAGATGAAGAACCGTCCCTCCGAGGAAGACCAAGTGAGGATAGTTGTCAAAAATTTACAACCCAAATATCTCAGGCATATTTATACACAGGCTATCACCGATTTCAAGCGCTTGCATGCCACTGGGTTGCAAATCGAAGATGGAATCAAGCTAGGACTCATTGGGAAAGAAGAGGCCACTCCTCCACCTAAGAAAACCTTCTCTAGCCGTACATCTCACGCCTCCGTGAATGCCCTTGGCTCTTTGTCTCAAGACCCTTTCCAAACTAGCCCATCCCGAAGTTCAAATCGACCTCGTCGCAACTTTGATCCTCTCTATATGACCTTGTCCCAAGCTTTGACCATCCTTAGCCGTCAAGGGCATCTTAAACCTCTAAACAAGCCACTTCCTCCGCCGCCCTATGGTCCAAACCATGATCCAAACAAGCAATGCGCCTATCACCAACATCCTGGGCACGAAACAGACAATTGTATGCGTCTTCGTCACGACATTCAAGATCTTATTGATAGTCGAACCATAAAACCACCAAAACCTGATGGGCAAGCTAAGCCACTCCCTACTCATAATGCCGAACCACCACCTCGAAGCATCAATCTCATAAATCTCTCTCACAACCCCACATACAATCCCAGCCAATACGTTGTCCAAGACAAACAAACCAAACCTACCTTAACCTTCCCTGAGGAGGACGAATGTTTCATGATAGAGGAGGAGGAGGATGATAATTCTGATCAGTCAGAAGTAATTGACATTGATATGTCCGACATAAGCAGCAAAGATCAGGTAGAGGAGGAAAAGCTAAGGAAGTGGAAGGAGCACTCTTGGGCGAAACACAATTTGGAGGATCCAGACATTCCATTTGTAGAAGATGACGAATGGCTTCGTATCTGGTTTGAGAATAGGAAGAAGGAAAAAGAAAGGGTCATCATGATGAGAAGGCACGCTCGCTTCGAGCCTGCCCAAATAGTGGTACGCATCAACCGTCCCAAAATTCCAACACCACCCATTGTTTGGGAAACAATCAATCTCATTGAGAAAGTAGAGGAGTTCCAAATGCAGCCATGGGTCAACCCTTACGACGAGTGCGATTATAGTCAATGGATAGAGGAAAGAGAAGATCTAGATTTCATGTGCACAGAACCCTATAAAACAGGGGAAAGCGACTTTGATGAAATGGAAGAAGAGTGCAATGATCCGCTCAATGAAACCTCCTTGGCATCACTATTCAATCAGGAGGAAATAGCTGATAATCACGCAATCAATGAGGAAAGAGAAAGGGAGTTTTCTGCTGACCCATCCATCTGGGGATTACTCATGGTTCAAGGAGGTAGCCATCGTGCAAAAGATGAACCCGGTTCAAAGGCTCTGTTTGGCAAGGAAGAGGGTGGGAAAGAGTACAAAGTTGCAAAAGACAAGGAAAATGACCCCGATATGCTGCAGTAGCTGAGAAGTCACAACATGGCAAATAAGAAACAATAAAACATTGTTTTCGCTTTAAACAAACTAGAACAAGTTTTGGGCCCCTGTTTGGGCATTTTATCTTCGCTAAGAGAATTCCTTTTTCATCTTCCAGATTATGCTTATCTAAATCCAAATTTCTAAATTGCAATTGCCATGCACTATGCTCTCATTGCCAAAACAAGGGAAGAATTTGAAGGGATCAAAATCTTTGTGTCCCCGATAAAAGGAAAGGAAAGGATGAACTCTAATTACTTAGAACTAGGTTTTTACCAAAACTCAGGAAGAAGACGCTATCTTCGTGAGAACACTTAGGGTTAGCTTGCCCATTGTGAAAGTACAAACGCAACAGGAGATTTATAAAAAACATCTCCATCAGATTCCTCTCCAAAAACACCAGAACCTTCTTGAGAGAAAAATGCTCGTTAGGCAATCTATACACCCAAGCAAAGGTAAGAGCAGAGCCTGCTAGGACAAAGGCAAAACAAAAACACAGCCTAGGCAAAAGTTAAGGCATTCAAAGGAAAGCTCGCTAGGGACTCAACCTCTATCAGGTAACCTAGGCAAAATTTAGAGCATGAAAGAAAGAAAAACCAAGAGTGAAAACCCAACCCCAAAAGGTGGTGATCTTGGAACTACGTAAAAGGCCTGATTCCCTGATTGGGATACGTAGGCAATCTCGCGTCGAGATGCGGCCCAAACATTTGGAGAGAGGAAAACATCAACATGTTTGTATTCAATGATAGGCGTAGCTAACCCTGCGTATTGAGCTCACAAAAGATGAGTTAGTCATTTTCCAAGGAATTGGCAAAAACAAAGACACATAAGAATTGTAGTTCATCCTCTCTAAACCAAAAGTCGTCAATACAAAGGGTGTGATCCTTCAAAAGACTCTTAAAGTTTGGCAATCAGGCTGTAAAGCATGGCAAAGGCAGGAGACAGAAAATCAAAGACTAAGCATAGGAAAGGATGTGAAACAGGATGCCACTTGGCTAAAGCAAAACCTATCTTCCTTGGGAAAATAGATATAACGGCCGGACAATCAATACCCCGGCCACAACAATGATCCTTCGGCCGAATGATCGATTCTTCGGCCAAATATTTTTCACACAAAATAACTGTCTATCAGCAAATACTTGTTCAAAAAGCCATGTTCTGACTATCAAAACATTTTGGGGCATGAAAGGCATTTCTCATTTCTCAAAAACTTGTTTACAAAACCGTTGCTGTGATTGCTTTTACTATACAAATATAGTTTCTGCCTATCATCTACTAACTATGAACAGGGAAAAGAAAAGCCCTAAAAGCTAGGCGATCTCTGAGAAGAAGGCAAAGGCTGCTCACTGGTCCCCACATTCCCCCCCTCAGCCTCAAGCTGCAGCCAAGAAAGATATAAACATTCAGACTCAAGGGATAATGCATAGCAGATAAAGCTCATGAAGAAAGTCATACCTCGAGGATCCTACGGCGCTGTCTCCGAACCAAAACCTCTGTACTCTGATAGGCGTGAAGCCATTCCTGCACTATCTCGGCAGGCACCTGTGGAACAATCAAGCATTACAAACATCTAAAGCAAGGGTACAATGCGAAATGATGAAAGCTAACATAGGAAGTTAAAAATACCTGTGAAGCCCCGACTGGCAAAGTATAGAGCGGGGTCGTGCAAGGAGTCAGCGTCAGGCGCTCCTCCTCCCCATCGTCTGAGTGGAAGGAGACAAACGAAGGAGCCTGTGGCCAAACAGGAACAACGGGAGGAGCCTCAACAGAGGGGGTCAAGAAAAGACGGCAGTACTCCGTATAGTCACCTGCCTGGAGGAGTAAACCTGCCCAATCTCTGATCCGGGCATTCTTCAGATCTTCCCTCGACATCAAGGAAGTGGACCTCATGGATACTGGAGGAGAAGGAGGAACAAGCTGAAGAGCCTCAGCGCGTGACCGCCACTGACTGGCCACTCGATCGCCTAAGTACCAGGCTCGGCAAAATGGACCCTCGAGCAAGCTACGAGTCCGGTCCAGAACTCTACAACGTGCAAGAGGGGCATCCTCAGGTACACCACCCCAAGGGTCAAACCGTACCTACAAAGCAAGGACAAATCAGCCTCGCCACTCGGGAAGGCTCAAGACTGGTGACTGTGGCCTCCGTTGCCCCATCAACCATCGCTCGTAACGAGGTATGCAGTTCGCATCACCGTGCCTAGTCTCAGGAGGAAACTGAAGAAGGTGCTCAAAAGCCCAGAGCTGAAAAGCAGGTTAACCAAAGCAAGTTCAGAACTAGGAAAAGGCTAAAGTGAAAACAGAAGTACAAAGGAACGATACATACCTCAAGCACTCGAAAGTGACCACAAAGAATGGGACTCTTGTCCCGCGAGCAAGCTCCAAGACTGCCGTACAGAGTGGCCAAGGCAGACGAGCCCCAGTCAAACTCCCGAATAGCTCCCAAGTGCTGCAAAGGAGCCAAAAACTGTGTGTGTACCGAACCATCCTTGTTGGCAAACAACGTTTGCCCAAGGAGGTAAAAAAGGAAGGCCCGCGTCAACTGCTCAGCACTCACCTGGGTCAGAATATCAGCCACCATGAAAGTCTTGCTTAGCCAAGCAAGATCTACATGACCTCGAGAACGAACAGGGGGCACCTTGCCCAGAAACCACCTCAAAGCACCCTCTCGCTCCCAAAGCCGGGGGTCAACTCGAAGAGCAACTTCGCCTATCCGCAGGCCAGTCAACAAAGAAAAGTCACCCGGAGTGATAGTCATCTCACCAGCAGCAGGAAAATGGAAGGTATTGGTGGTATCCCACCACCTCTCAACCAGCGAGGTCATCAATGACCAATCCATCTTCGGAAGATCGAGGCCCAGAATGAACGTCTCGAAACCTGCAGCACGTACTAATTCCCGAGCCTGCTCTGGCAGCTTCAAGAACCATCTATGCACCTCCTTGCCTCCACCGCGAGCTTCCAGCCTCCTGTTTCTCTGCCAAAGACAAAAGGGAGTTAATCTCATGATTGCATAAACAAAGAAAATACTAAGGGGCGTCAGATTAACATCTAAAAGCATGCATTGCCTAGACAGGGGGCATAGTTATTTTAGCTTCCTTAAACAAAAATAAATTCAACCCAAACATGGGTTCCTCATATTCACGCTCCTAGCCAAAAGGGATTTTCATCCCGCAAGCAAAAACTTTTATTCTAAAAATGCAAGGATTTCCAAAACTCCGAACTAAAGTAAAACTTTTTACTTTTCAGGAAACTCACCGGCACGTTCAGAACGCTCAGGTGAAACTCAGGCTCTCGACGAACCACCTCGGGCTCTGGGCCACCAACAGGAGGGCGGTATTGCAGAAAACCGCCATAACCCAGCCTACGTGAAGGACGAACGTAGGTAGTAGCATCAAACAAATCGGGCTCCTCAATCGCCTCCTCATCGGAAGATGGATGCTCGCACCTACATGAAGGGTGCGAGGATGAACCTGCAACGCCCGAAGATGGCGTGGCCATCACGTCCAAGCCAAGGAAAAAAGAAAACCAACGGTTTCAGACAACCGAAGCCAGCAGCAACGGCAATGACGGCGGTGGTCGGAGAGGATGGTCGCCGGAGATGCTGGTGGCCAACGGTAGTGGAGGAGGGTGGCGGCGTGCGGTGGTCGTCGGGCGAGAGGAACGGAGGAAAATGAGAGAGGAGGAGAAGAAGGGATTAAATGGGCCGTAAGATCGATTTAACTGAACTTAAATCGATTTCCTGACTTTTTGGCGTTCTCACGGCCGAGACATCAATTCCTCGACCGAGACATCAATTCTTCGGCCGAGGGATCGATCTCCTGGCCCCTTAATCAAATTTCCTCAGCAACAGCAGATTTTGCTCGATGCACTAGCTCAAGCCATTACAGACTTCTAAGTCCTCGACCAACCAAGTAGCCTTGGGGGCACCCCCAAGCCAATGCAACATGATCAAAACCAGCCTTGGAGGCATACCCAAGCATGAGGAAAATCTCTCTCCACAAACTGCTGGCCGGCAAAACAAGACACCCAGCAGCCCTGAGCTCAAAACTTCAGCGGCTCCAAGCCCATTATTGACAGGCTCTACGCCCATATCAACTCACTCAGCGGCTTTATGCCTATACGAACTCAGCGGCTCCAAGTCCACTATCCTGACAGGCTCAAAGCCCATCATCCTTACACGACTCAGCGGCTCCTAGCCCGCTATCTCAACTAGCTCGAACCCATAACAACCATCTTGGCGGCTCTAAGCCCATTATCGACAGGCTCTACGCCCTTTATCACAACTTAGCGGCTCAAAGCCTATTATCTCAAATGGCTCCAAGCCATCACCTCAAATAGGCTCGAAGCCTATCTCAACAGACTCTATGTCTACTATCACCCAGCGGCTCGAAGCCCTCGAATCAGCAGCTCTGTGCTCGCTATCACAACAACAGACTCTACGCCTGTTATCACTCAATTTGGCGGCTCCAAGCCCATTGTCTCAACTGGCTCGAAGCCGTACACAATCAAGCTCTTAATAGGCTCAAAGCCTATGTCTATTACCTCAGCGGCTCAAAGCCCATTATCTCAACAGGCTCGAAGCCTATATCTACCACCTCGGCGGCTCCAAGCCCATTACTCTAATAGGCTCAAAGCCTGTATCTACCCTCTGAAATGGCTCGAAGCCATAAACTCATCGGCTCAAAGCCCAACATCTCAACTGGCTCGAAGCCGTAAACAAGCAACAGGCTCTAAGCCACCCCAACAATCAAGACATCTATTCTCAGGCTTTACGCCTGGATGCTCAAAAATCTAACATTTTTGAATGCTCAAGCTCTACGCTTGGATGCCCAACCACTGTGTACTGGATGCTCAAGTCATATACTTGAATGCTCAAGCTCTACGCTTGGATGCCCAACCACTGAGTACTGGACGCTCAAAGCCTGTACTTTGAATGCTCGGATTCTGCCGTCCGAATGCTCGAGCTCTACGCTCTGAATGCTCAAGTCCGGAACTTGATAGAAGCTCTAAGCTTAAAAACAAACACACACGCACGGGCCCGTGCACATATTGCATCAACATTCTCACATCGAGTCTGCATCATCGTATCTGTTCACATCTAACGAACAAGCATTGCACATATACACTCTGCATATCTCTCATGAAACAGGTCAATCCTACAAATCAACCGGCTCTATGCCTCGGTTTTATTGATCGATCCAGCGCCTCGATCCTTTGGCTCCATGCCAACACTTATGATGGAAAAGCTCCGTGCGCAGACCATCAGAATGCAACCAGCTCTACGCTTCGGTTCATATCACGTCAAGCTCTAAGCTCCGACAACTCAGGCCCTTGCCTCAAGACTGCAGCAGGCTCCATGCCTCAGTTTCTTCATCTCAGGCCCTTGCCTTATACCAGCTCCGTGCTTCGGTTCATCACGTCAAGCTCAAAGCTCTGACACCACAGACGCTCATCCTGATCAATTCCAGCTCCGCGCTTCAGTCCTATCCAATCTCCTCAGGCCTCCGCCTCATAAACCACAGCAGGCTCCACGCCTCAATCAATCACCTCAGGCTCTCGCCTTATGATCAACACCAGCTCCGCGCTTCGGTCCTATCAATCACCTCAGGCTCTCGCCTTATGATCAACACCAGCTCCGCGCTTCGGTCCTATTAATCACTCTCCAGGCTCTCGCCTCATGACTACAACCGGCTCCGTGCCTCGGTCCCCTCATCGCCAAAGCTCCGTGCTCCAGCTACTGGCCCTGCGCCTCCCCTACATCTCAAAAACAAAACGGTGTCTGAATCATCCCCCGCAGATGGTTTGGATTCCACCCCATTACATCAATCCCATCCAGCTCATTCGCAAGGATAGGCTACTCTACCGAGCTCTTTTCAGTCAAAGTAAGGAAGATCAAGAAAAGCAAACGCACCTGCAGTGTACTGATCTACCCCAAAATACGAAGGAAGCTCTCCGCAAAGAAACTCCCCAGGTAGCCCCGCGCTCTTTCAACTACTCTTCGCCAAAACCCTGGCTCAGTCTAGGTACGTCACACTACGGCTTTTAAAGCCCTAAGGTACGTCTTCTGTCTCTAACCCTCCAAACTTTTACTTTTCTTTTGCCCGAACTACGATTGGTCTGAATTTCCCCTGTGGAATACGTAGGCAGCCTCCCGGCCCGACCATAACAAAACCTTTTTCGAAAACACCTTGGAATAGTGGTTGGACCAAATTGTGTTGCTTTTTACAGCTTTGACTCTTACTCAAACATGTCTCGCGATCCGTCTGAGTTCAGTCAAAGAGGGGCATCTGTAGACACCCCAATTTGGCCTAACGATTATTTCAAGTCCCACCTTGGGACAATCCCGATGATGAAATGGATACAATGATTGCTGATTGCTTCTTTGAGGACCTTAGGACTTTCGGTGAGAACTTTGACCACTTAGAGGACCCAATTCAAAGCCATACAGCCTTTCAGACAGAAATACAGAAGCCTAGGAGAATCCATCTGACGGCCGTGACATCGATCTAACGGCCACAACATCAATCCTCACCCGAGCAACCTGTTGCCAGCAAAATCTCCCTGAGAGATCAATCCCTCGGCCGCGAGATCTATCCTTCGGCCGAGACATCCATTCCACGGCCGCGACATCCTTTGCTCGGCCGCCAGATTGACCTTTTTCCAGACTCTGGAATGTTCTGTCAGACGTTTGGTTTGATCCAACTACACTACCTTTCCGATGCGTTCGGGCTACGTTCGGAGATCACGACGTAGAGTTAGAGATGCATTGCAATTGCAATTGCCATCTCGTGATTTGATTGGCCGGAGTGAGTCATCCCTATGCCTATATAAAGGGGCCTTTGGGCTCCGAATTTAACACACAGAAATTGATAGACCTACACACTCAATCAAGCCACGAAACTCTGTCAAAATACTCTCTCAATCCCATACTCCAAAAGCCCTAACCTTCCAAAGGTAGCCGTCAATCCGGCGATCAAACCCTGAAATTCAAACCCTAACTCTAGGGTTCTCGATCAAGCAATCAATCAATCACGCCCAATCCAAAGCAATCAAGCAACTGAGGGATCAAGGTGGTGAGGCCCAACGGCCTCTGGTTTGTTTTACTTATCGCATTTATGGCTAACCATAGCATTTAATCGTTTGCTAACTTTTCTGTCTGGTGTGAGGAAGAACATCGACCGGGGTTTCGATCCCTCGGCCGATAAATAAAACCAGGAGGATCCCTCGGTCGTGAGATCAATTCACCGGCCGCGGGATCCATTTCCCTGGGACAATTTTGTTGGTTTCCTGCTTTCTGAATGCATGCTTCAATTATCGCACTGGCTCACTTTGCTTACTGTTTAAAGGAATAAATAAACAGACTATGTGTTGGAATTAAACAAAGCATCTATACGTCTTATGTTGAATGATTATGGGCCAGTCTCACGACTGGGCAAAGAGGGGTGCCTAACACCTTCCCCTTATTGTACTTTTGGCTCCCGTATCCAGAATCTCTATCTGTTTTCCCAGTTTTAATAAACTGGGTGGCGACTCTATTTGATGATAACCGTAATCATGTGGCGATGTTCCTAGCCATGGGAATGTCCATGATTTTGGTTTATGATGTGAGCAACCAATCGAACAAACAACGTGATCAATCTGTATGGCGATGCCCCACTTGGGAGGTGTCTACAATAGTGAGAGCAACCACAGTGATAATTTTGTAGGCAAGCTTTTGTTCATGAAATGAGAAATGTTTTTTATGCCCCTAGATGTCTTGAGTTTGCATGCGATAGTCAGAACATGGCTTTTTGAACAAGTATCTGCTGATAGACAGCAATTTGTGTGAAAATGTAATATTGGCCGAAGAATTGATTATTCGGCTGAAAAATCGATATTGTGGCCGATGTATAGATTCTTCGGCCGTTACTTTGATTTTCCAAAAGTAGATTTTGTTTTGGCCAAGTGGCATCCTCTTTTCTCTTCCTTCTTATGCTTGGTTTTGATTTTCTTGCTTTTTGCTTCTGCCATGTTCCATAGTCCGATTGCCAAACTCGGGAGTTTTCAAGGTATCTTGCTCATTGTGTCAATTACCTTTAGGTTAGAGGGGATGACCTATAGCTCTCGTGTCTATTGCTGTTGCCAATTCTTCGAGAAAAGCATACTCATCTTTTGCGAGCTCAATACGCAGGGTTAGCTATACCTATCATTGAGTACAAATCTGTTGATGTTTTTCCTTCTCTCCAAATGTTTGGGCCGCATCTCGAATGAGAGATTGCCTACGTATCCCTAATCAAGGAATCAGGCCTCTTACGTAGTTCCAAAATCATCACCTTTGAGGTTGAGTTTTCACTCTTGGTTTTTCTTCTCACATGCTCTTGATTTTGCCTAGGTTACCTAATGGAGGTTGAGTTCCTAGCGAGCTTTTCTTTGAATGCCTTAACTTTTGCCTAGGCTGCATTTTTGCATTTTCTTGCCCTAGCAGGCTTTGCTCTCACTTTTGCTTGAGTTTTCAGGTTACCCAACGAGCACTTCTCTCAAGAGGGTTTCTGCGTTTCAGAGAGGAATTTGATGGAGATGTTTTTCTAAATCTCCCTTGTGTTTGTACCTTCATAATGAGCGAGCTAACCCTAAGTGTTCTCGCAGAGATAGTGTCTTCTTTCTAAGTTTTGACAAAAACCTAGTTTCTTAAGCAACTAGAGTTCATCATTTCCTTCCTTTTTGTCAGCAACACAAGGAACTTGATTCCTTGAAATTTCCCTTGTTTGGCAAAGAGACTACTATAGTGTATTGGTAATTGCAATTCAGGAAATAAATCATTGAATAAGCATAGTCTAGAGGATGAAACAGGAATTCACTTGGTAGGAATTAAATGCCCAAGCAGGGGCTCAAAACATGTTTTATTTTGATAAAAGCAATGTTTAATATTTTTTGCCATGTTGTGACTTCGTAGCTACTGTAGCATTTCGAGGTCGTTTTCAAAACCTTTGCCTTTCGCAACTTTATACTCTTTTACACCCTCTTCTTTGCCAAACAGAGCCTTTGTACTGGATCCATCTTCATGGCTTGCACGGTGGCTACCTCTTTGAGACATGAGTAGTCCCCCAAATGGAAATGTCAGTCTGGGTTTTCATCACCTCTTTTTTCCTTCTCGTTGATTATGCAGTCATAAGAGAGATTAGTTACTTCCACTTGGCCGAATAGTGATGTTAAGGAGATTCCATCGAGTGGATCATCGCATTCTCCTTCCATTTCGTCAAAGTCACTTTCCCCTTTGCTTGTTCTTCCTCATTACTTTTGTCAGACATGTTGGGATCGATCACTTCCGATTGATCGGACTCATTGTTTTCTTCTTCCTCCATCATGAAACATTCATCCTCCTCTGGGAAGGTAAAGGTTGGCTTGGCTTGGTTGTTTTGGACAATGTATTGGTCAGGATTGTACGTGGGGTTGTGAGATAGGTTTATGAGATTGATGTTTCGGGGTGGTGGTTCAGCATTGTGGATTGGCTTGCACATCAGGTTTTGGAAGTTTTATAGTTTGGCTTTCAATGAGATCTTGAATGTCATGGCGGAGACGCATGCAGTTATCTGTTTCATGCCTAAGGTGTTGGTGGTAGGCGCACTGTTTGTTAGGATCATGGTTTGGGCCATAGGGTGGCTGAGGAAGTGGTTTGTTTAAAGGTTTGAGATGCACCTAACGGCTCAGAATGGCTAAGGCTTGAGATGAGGTCATAAAGAGAGGGTCAAAGTTGCTACGGGGGCTATTTGAGCTTCAGGATTAGCTAATTTTGAAAAGGGTCTTGTGGTAAGGTTGAGTTAAGGGTGTTGACGGAGGCAGGAGATGTACGGGTTGGGAAGGTTTCCTTTGGAGGAGTTTTCTTCTTTCCCAATGAGACCTAGCTTGATCCCCTCTTCAATCTGCAGCCCGATAGCATGCAGGCGCTTGAAATCAGTGATAGCCTGAGTGCAAATGTGCGTGAGGTACTTGGGCTGCAAACTCTTGACGACTATTCTCACTTGATCTTCCTCAGAGGGGCGGTTCTTGGCAGCTTTTTCTCTCCATCTAGCCACAAAGGTTGCAAAGTCTTTGTTCGATTCTTGCTTAGTCATTTCCAAATTTCGAGTTGTTAACGTTGTATGCAAATTGCTTGACAAAAGCATTGGCAATTTCTGGCCAAGTATGATAGTGTACAAACTCCAAAGTGAGAAACCAATCGAGAGTGCTTTCAGTAAGAGTCCTTTGAAATAACTGAACAATGAACTCATCATTCAAGCCCATTGGCTTCAAAGTGTTGATGACAGGGCGAACATGGCTAGTGGGATTGCCAGTTCTATTGAACTTCTCAGGTAGTTGAGAATCTGGAAAGAGTCCTTCAAAATTTAGAATTTGGTCCCCTTGTGAACGGGCCAGAGTACGTTTGATCTCCTTGACTTGTTTGGCCAATTCAGGGTTTTCTACCAATACCACTTCTTGAGGATTCTCATCTTCCACCGATTTCTCTTCGTTCTCAGCATCTCTTGCTGCTTTCTCTGCTAGTAAGATAGAGACTTTGAGCTTGGTGATTAGCAATGATGGCGTCCTTATCTGCCATGAGAGTGGGAGGATTACTTGATGAAGCTTAGGATTTGGTAGATGATTGAGTTTGTTGAGGAGATGACCGCGGAGTCCCTGGAAGTGATTGGGACCGTAGCAGTGTAGGTGTTTTGGCCGGTGAGAGTGACAGACGGGACGGTTGCAAAGACCTCTGTTTGGCGTGACTTCGGGTGTTGTAAGAGTATAAAATTGGTTGTGGTTGCTTCTTTGTTTTACTTATTGTGTCTGCTTTGAAAAGTAGAGTACCTGTAAGTCAGTACTTGGCTTATGTAGGGTTAGGATTTGGGCTGGAAATCCCAACCCTTCTGCACAGAAAGAGTTATTTACAACAACAGATGATACAAGGTGTGAGGAAGAACTTGGAAGTGAAAATGCAAGTAGGTTCCTAGCCTGTAGGTTCCTGTCTTAGTGTGATAAGTTCTATGGCTTTCTAAAACATGCAAGGTTTTGGTAGTCTCAGGGTGCTCCGTTGTCAAAGGGCACCAATCCTTTCACCAGCCCATCATAGGCGGCGATTGGGTGATTCCCTTTTTGATATACCACTAGGTACGAGTGACTGTGGAGTTTGTTGGAACCCCCAACATAGCCCGTGTCATGCCGGGATATCAGGTGAACTCAACGGGTTGCCCGCTCGATGCATATGATAGATGAATTAAACAAGGCATGTAATAGTCTTATGTTGAACTTTCTGGTTATGGCTCTCATATTCCCCAGCGGAGTCGCCAAAAACTGTAGACACCTCCCAAACGGGGCATCGCATACAGATTGATCACTTGTTTGCTCGATTGGTTGCTTGCTTCATAAACCAAGATCGTGGACATTCCCATGGCTAGGAACATCGCCACACGATAGCGGTTATCACAGAGTCGCCACCCAGTTTATTAAAACTAGGAAAATAGATAGAGATTCTAGGTACGGGAGCCAAGAGTACAGTAAGGGGAAGGTGTTAGGCACCCCTCTCTGCCCAGTCGTGAGACTGGCCCATATTTGTTCAACATAAGACATATAGATGTTTTATTTAATTCTAACACGTAGTTTGTTTTTAGCCTTTAAGCAGTTAATGGTGAGCCATGACTGTAATTGAAAGCATGCATAGGAAAGCAGAAAACAAAATAAAACACAACTGTCCCAGGAAATAGATTACTCGGCCGGTGAATGGATGTCACTGCCGAGTAATCTCACTGGTTTGATATACCGGCCGAGGGATCAAAGCCCCAGTCGATGTTCTTCCTCACACCAGACAGAAAACTTAGCAGATAATCAAAACACTATGATTAAACATAAAAATGATAAATAAACCAAACCAGAGGCCGTTGGGCCTCACCACCTTGATCCCTCAGTTGCTTGATTACTTCGGATTGGTGGTGATTGACTGATTGCTTTTTCTGAAAACTCTAGGATTAGGGTTTGAACTTCGGGGTTTGATCGTCGGATTGACGGCTGCCTTCGGGAGGTTAGGGCTTTTGAAGAGTAGGACTGAGAGAGTATTTGTGCAAAGCTTTGAGGCTTGATTGAGTGTGTAGGTCTCTTAATTTCGGAGCCCAAAGGCTCCTTTATATAGGCATAGGGATGACTCACTCCGGCCAATCAAATCATGAGATGGCAATTGCAATTGCAATGCATCTCTAACTCTACGTCGTAATCTCTGAGCGTAGCCCGAACGCATCGGGAAGGTAGTGTAGTTGGACCAAACCAAACGTCTGACAGAACGTTCCAGAGTCTGGAAAAAGGTCGATCTGGCGGCCGAGTAAAGGATCTTGCGGCCGTGGAATGGATGTCTCGGCCGAAGGATAGATCTTGCGGCCGAGGAATTGATCTCTCAGGGAGATTTTGCTGGCAACAAGTTGCTCGGGTGAGGGATTGATGTTATGGCCGTTAGATTGATGTTACGGCCGTCAGATGGATTCTCCTAGGCTTCTGTATTTCTGTCTGAAAGGCTGTATGGCTTTGAATTGGGTCCTCTAAGTGGTTCAAAGTTCTCACCGAAAGTCCTAAGGTTTTCAAGGAAGCAATCAGCAATCACTATATCCATTTCATCATCGGGATTGTCCCAAGGTGGGACTTGAAATAATCGTTAGGCCAAATTGGGGTGTCTACACTTTAGTCAAGATCAAGTTTCGAGAGAAACCTTTCTCTTTCGAAGCTATCGAAGCCGTTACTCCGTCCGACGTACTATTTTCCTAATCCGTAGCCGCCTGCCGCCTGCCGCCAAGAAGAACGGTAGATATTCTATATCTACTCTTCTCTAAGTATATGTAGATTTTACCTATGCTTTCTAAACTCTAAATATAACGTATGATATGCATATGTTGAAAAGAATGTAGATTTCCATATCTATTTCCCTTAATTATAATTAGAATTATGTTTACTCTTGAAATGTAGATATTCTATATCTACTCTTCTCTACGTATATGTAGAATACTCCTTACGCCCAAACTTGAAGTATAGTATAATTTTCCTATACTTTCCAAAAAATCTAAGTATAGCGTATTGCATGCGTATTTCGAGATGATGATAGATTATTCCAAGCCTTCGAAATCTTAAGCATACGTAGATTATCTTAGCTATTTTCCTTAAGCATGATTAGAAATGTTTGGAAGTTGTTATCTTGATTAACCCTGGCATGATTAGCATAACGTTAGAAACACTCAATAAACATATGCTGTTTTGAACTTAAGAAAGCATGATTTAGGATTAAGCTGTGGTGATTTCATTTTGATCTTAGAATGAATGTGAGCATGATTATGTGATTACTTGACTACTTGTTGTTGATAAAGCATAAGTGATTTATCACTCCAAAGGTGTCCGTCCATGTGGCACTATGCTTAACTTATGTGATTAAATGTTGACTATGATGATGTGATAAAATGAGCATGCTATCTAATATAGAGTTGAATGATCTTGCTAGTTTAGTTTCAAGATTTCTTAAAGTGTGAAAGAATTACCGCGGAGTCATTGCATGCAAACGAGACACGAAAACCGAGAAAGTAGAAACATGACACCTAGGGTGTGGTTAAAGAAAGGATGGGATTAACCTGCGGAAAATATTTTGAAATTACATAATGACCGGACTTGGTAGTCATTGTGTAAGTGTTTGTGAAAACCGTAATGTAGCCGGACTTGGTAGCTCATTGCGAAGATTTCCAATGGGGCCGGACGTGGTAGTCTCATGTGGAAATATGGCTTGATTCTCCGCGAAAAGGAATCAATGCAAGATTTGAAAGAGAATGGATTTTGAAAACCATGATTGGCCAGACTTGGTAGCCATCGTGTGTGTTACTAATGGAGCCGGACTTGGTAGCCTCGTTAGTAGCAATTTGTGAAAGAAACGTTGGAAATTGTGATTTTTGATAAAAGGTGAAAATGTTGACACGGTCTACGATGAGTCGCGTAGGAGAAACACGAAAAGACATGACACCAACGCTAAAAGATATCGAATGTGGATGTATCATTGTTTAACTATGTTGTTGAATGAGCATGTGTAATTGTTTATATGCTTCCTTGCTATAAGTTAAGAGTTAGTGGGTATAGTTTATTCTATTGAGCTTGTAGCTCACGGTGTTACCTTTTTGGTGACCCTGACATATTATACTGGGGGCGACGCTGGTATAATGTGTCAGAGTTAATTGATGAGCAAGGTGAACAGTACGCATTGGAGGCTTTTGGAGCCGAAGAGCTTGCTAGGATGGAGGAAGAAGCGGAGTAATAGAATACCCTAGAATTTCCATCCTTGTGTTATAAAAAAGTACTCTAGTAAGACTTATGTTGTAATAATGAGCTTGACTCTTAGCCTTTTTATTCAATAAAATGTTTAATTAACGAACCCGAAATTGGGGGCGTTACAACGGCATAACAGGGATACGCCGCGGGATCAGATGCAATCCCGCACAGCATTTTGAAGCCCCGCACGGCGGAGTAAGTCTGCATTTCTGCAAATTTTGACAGCAGGAGGTAGGAATCAATTCAAGGTACTTTCAGGCATCACCAACCCCTAGCACACATTCCAGTGGATATTTGGGACTTCGGGGATGTCTCGCTTCGGGTCAACTCTCAAAATTCGCGGTCGTGATACGAAAAGTCGTTAAGATCCAATTCTTAGGCCATATCAGGGTATCAAAACTCGTTTCAAGTCGTTTCAAGTTGATCTTTCGAGTCCCACAGGTCATAATGGTCAAAAGTGACCTGGTCCAAGTTCTGTTTCGTGTTCAAAGCTAAAATTTGAGAATGTCACCTTCTCAAATCAACATTTTCTTGCTTTTCAAGCCGTTTTCGAACGCGAGGTCAAGTTTTCTAGCCACGTGACAAGTCTTGAAGGTCGCTATTATCATGAGTGGTCATATGAGAGTCGGTAACAAGGGCATTTGTGTAAATTCTTATATTAAGTGTCAATTTTTTTTTCAGAATTATTCATTTACTTTCTTTGATTTCTATTCTGACGTCAATGTACCCATTCGCCAACATATTGCTCACCACAAAGCTTGAGTTCACTTCAGTTTTCATGGCCAAAGACTAGTTGTATGCTCTGGTTAATGTTTTAGCTATTCAATCTTCTTTATACAAATGACAACAAAAGGAATTGAATGGCGTAAACATTGAAAGAACAAATTCTCATGTATATAATTCCAAAACATCCATGAGTCGAAGTACATATCAAGAAGGCGTGCAAGCCCGATGCTCAAAAAGTCCTATCTACTGAGGGTAAAACAGGCACCCTCCGAAAAAGAAGCACGCAAGCTCCGCCAAAATGCAAAAGCAAAAATAAAAGAAGGAGCTCAACTCTCATCCTCATCCTCGTCCTCCTCGGAGACCTCCTCTGCCTGGGAGCTGGCCACCTCCTGAGTACCTGTCACCCCAGGCACACCCTGAGGTGTCCCCCAGATCGACGTCTGTGGGCTCGCCGCTCTCGTCGGATACGTCGATAGGCTCATCCTCCGTCTCCCCAGAAAGTCGTGGCCTCTTCGACGGAGGTTCCTCCCGAGAGCCAACAGAGGAAGCCTGTTGCGCTGGCATGCGAATAGACTTCCTACACAACCCTCGTGAAGCCCCTCCTCCAGCCTGCAATAACATGACATTCATCATTTGCATTGTAATTATGATATAGGGAATAAGGAGTAAAGCGAATAGTTAGAGTTTGAGAGTCTTACCATCGTCCCACCAGCACGAAGGAGCACTTCTGGGGCATGACCCATGGCGTACTGCCTCACCAGCTGCTCCAGGCCCATCATGGCCTCCGCCATCTCCTTCACGTACTCCGGAGTCACCTGCACAATGAAAAAAACCGATTAGAGTATACAATGACAATAAGCAGGTGCATGCAAAGGCGAAAGAGTACGTGTCATACCTGAGCAAGAAACTCCAGGGCTGCAGCTGTGGGACGTGGCACCACCACTACACCAGGAGCCCCCTGGGCAGTCGTCACGTCCACAGTCCAGGAGAGTCGGGGCAAGCTGACCCCGCTCGGGCTTGCACCGTCACCTTGACCACAACCACCACCTTCACGTCCTCTTCCTCTTCCTCTCCCTCCTCTTCCACCTCTTCTACCTCTACCGCCTCCACCACCTGACGCTCGTAGCGTCGCCTCCCAGGCAGCAGCTCGCACGCCAAAGCTCGGCATCAAGTACCAAGCCCGGTACTCGGAGTAGTCAGCGTCTGCGTGAAAAAGCGGCTCCAGCTCGAGGTCCGGTCGCACAAATCGCTCAACCTCCTCCCTAGTGTACAAGCTCGTCCGCTGCACAAGGGAAGGAAGTGGCCCGGGGATTCGAAAAACGTCCAGCCTCAACGACTGACGTGACACCCGGTCACCCAGGTACCACTGCCAGCCGTAAGGGGACTCGAGAAGCGCCCTCCCCCTCGTCACCTCCCTACTCCGGACCATGTAAGAAAGCTCGAAGCGGTCCCATACACGCCAGCGAACCTGCAATCAAGGATATGCAACATCAGCATGAAGTTCGAATAAAAGTGGACTAGATAATCAAAAACTAGAAGCATGTAAGGTGTAGTCGTACCCTGTCAGGACGCAGCTCGTCCAGGAAGAGGCAGTAGGCGTTCAGATCGCCCTTCCCCTTCTTCACCCCCCGGAACTCCTTGGACCAACGCAAGGCCCGGGGAAGTACTGTGTCACTGGGGCAGGAGGTCTCAGGAGGGTACATGTCAAGCACCTCGTACGTCCACAGCTGCAGAATTAAACATCAAGGATTAGCACAGGATATGCAATTAGTGAATAGAAAGGCAAAAAAGCACAAGAAAACTTGAAATATACCTCCCAGACTCTCCAGTAACCGCCGAGGCTCACTCCTGCCCCGCGAGAGAGAGACCCCAGGAACGCATAGCACGTCCCTAGTGCTGCGCCTCCCCAGTCAAAGCGGGCTATCTCCCCGACATCCCTCAAGGCCGGTAGGAGCGAAAGGTGTACCCGATTGCGCCTGTTGGGAAACAGGGACGCACCGAGCAAGTACAACAGAAAGCACCTAGCCATCTGCTCCTCCTGCACCCTGTCCGTCGGAAGCTTCTCAGTCTAAAACCCCAAAAGCTGGGCGTACTGGGCATTCTCCCTCTCTGCCCTCAGTACGTACCCCAGCATCTCTCGCTGGAACACCGCACTCCTCCCCGTGGTGGCGTCGTAGGGGATAGGGTCACCTCCGACCCTCAGACCAGTGATCGCCGCAAAGTCCAAAGGCGTCACCGTCAACTCGCCGAAAGAGAAGTGGAACGAGTTCGTCATGTCCCACCATCTCTCGGTGAGGGCCCTCACCACCTGGCGATCATTACTCGCCCTCGTCAAAACACTGACGAACTCCCCAAAGCCCGCCTGTCTCACTATCCCCCTCACAGCCTCAGGGAGTCTCTCCCAAAACTTTGGCACGTCGGCCGCACCACCGTAACACGAGATAGGGATCGCCTGTTACAATAAATTGATAATGTTCAGTGAACAGGTATACTATTCAAGGCAAGTACGATAGACGAATAAGGAAATGAAAGTACAATACATTGAAATTCGAAATGCAAGTGTTTAAAGTATACCTCGTCTCGATGCAAAGAAAGGTGCTGATGTGGGTCCCTCAAGACTAGGGTCTCGTCGTACGTAGGCCACTCCGGCCTGTAGGCGTTTAGGAGAGAAGGCACCACCACGTGCTGAAAGGGCACGTAAGCTCCTCGCCCCCTCAGGGCCTCCGTCGCCTCCTCCACGACACTCCTCCGAGGGACTGTCTCACCTCCAGCTACCTCCTCAGCCCGTGGCTCCCTGCTGGCCCCAGCCTCAAGCTCAGCCTGGAGCTCTGTCTCCTGAGACTCAAGTAAAGCCTCTGCCAACCCAGGCACCCCCCGTAAGGTCTCCACTAGGTCCTCCAAGGACGCCGCCTCTAAGTAGTCGCCCAGTCCTACGGGTCGTGACGATCCTGCACCCTCACCACTACCGACAAACATGGCCGGTGTCTCTCGCTCCTCCGCTACCTCCCCCTCGACAATGGGGTCCTTCCCCAAGTCGGCCCGGGGCTCCCTCATAGGAGAGGCCTCCGTCTCCACCTCCGCTCCAACTACACCCTCCGCACCGCCTACGGCCTTGTCCTCGCCCCTAGGCTCCACTGCACTCAAACTCTCTGTGCCTTGGCCGTAGCTGGCCACTACCAAACTGTCACCACTGTCGCCGCCCGCTGTGGTGGCCGAGGCAATGGCCTCCCCAGCCACGGTCGCCTGGGCCGAGACTCCCACAGTCTCCGGCGTCTCCTCGACTGCCGTGACACCCTCCGGAGTAGCCGAGGCCGGTGCAACCTCAACCTGCGGCGGGTGATCACTCCTGGGTGTATCCGTGCCATCCATAATCAATGTGAGAGAGAGAGAGCAGTCGGGAGAGAGAGAGAGAGAGAGAGAAGGCAGAGAGAGTCGAGAGAGAGAGAGAGTCGTGAGAGAGAGAGAGAGCAAGAGAAAGATGTCCGAGAGAGAGAGAGTAGAGAGAGAGACGAGAGAGAGGAGGGAATTTTGAACGGTGTGGGGCGTATTGTATACGCCTCACCCGTATATACCCCTCTCGAACCGGTCCGTCTGGAATTAAAGTGGACCGGGTTTGAAGTATGAAGTGCCGCACGGCATATTGGATTAAGCGCACGGTGTATCAGTTTGAACGTATGAAATTCTTCGAGTTGCCACGATGCACAACATTTCGTATGCTACGCACAGCATATTGGGTTATTTCGACAGTTCAAATTCTGAAAGCAGTTCCTGGCGATCAAGGCGGTGACGTCAGTGTTCATTTGGGTTTGTTCGCAAACAGAAGAGGCAGATAACAGACAGTAGTAGGAAAGAGGGCGTTTTCATTCCATCAAATAAAACCCGAGGTAACCCCCGGGATTTTCATTACATTGTTCAAAAAAAAAAAACAAAAGAAAACAAAAGAAAACAGAAAAATCCTACTGCTCCCCTTCTTCTTCTTCCTCGTTCTTCATCCTCAGTCGCTCCCTCCGTTGGAAGCGCCGTCCCCTTCGCCCGAACGGTTGTCCGAACCGTTCGGATTCCCTTCCGAGTCCTCCGCAGTCCCGTCCGAGTCACGCCCCGGTGCATACTCCGGGTCATGCTTGTCGTCCATTTGGTCAAAAGCGAAGTCCTGAAGGTTGGAGACGGCACGACGAAGGGTACGGATCGTGGAGATGAGCCTTGCGATTTGCCGGTTGAGTTGTTCAATCTCTTCACAGTAGAAACCCATCTCGGCCTCCAGAGATGCCACTCGCGCTGCCAATTCGTTGTCTGCCATGGTCAAGCGTTGAGGGTTGCTTGTTTTGTAAGAATACAGAGAGGGGTGAAAGAGTTTCTTAGTGATGCATAAAGTGAAGCCCCATCTTCATTTAAAAAGCAGTTCCAGCCGACGAAAGGGCACGCCTATATTAATGGGCACTCTTAAACCAGCCAACTGTTCTCAGAAATCGAAGAGGTGCATGGAAATTTGAAATGTCGCGCGCCACACTGAATGCCCGCACAGCATTATGGCTCCAGAGGATTAAATTTGTTTTCTCCTAGGAAATCGAAAACCCCCGCCGTCCTGCAACAAAATCTTCTAGGATGTTGCGATTCCTTAATCCTTGTCTTCCGGGACTCGTGAAATTTCTCGTCCCCCGAGGACTCGCCGTATTTGCATTTGTTCGCAGTATTCGTCCCCCGGGACTCGCCGAATTCGTGTTACTCGTCATGATCTTGTCTCAAATCGAATTTTGCCTCCCGAAGGCTCGTCTCAAATCCAAATTTTGCCTCTTGAAGGCTCGTCTCAAATCAAATTTTGCCTCCCGAAGGCCCCTCTCGTCTCAAATCAAATTTTGCCTCTCAAAGGCTCGTCTCAAATCGAATTTTACCTCCCGAAGACTCGTCTCAAATCAAATTTTGCCTTCCGAAGGCTCGTCTCAAATCAAATTTTGCCTCCCGAAGGCTCGTCTCGTCTCAAATCAAATTTTGCCTCCCGAAGGCTCGTCTCAAATCAAATTTAGTCTCCCGAAGACTCGTCTCGAATTTTCAAAGCCTCCCAAAGGCTCGTCTCAAATCTTTGGTCTCCCGAAGACTCGTCTCGAATTTTTGGCCTCCCAAAGGCTCGTCTCAAATCGAATTTTACCTCCTAAAGGCTCGTCTTAAATCAAATTTCGCCTCCCGAAGGCTTGTCTCAAATCAAATTTTGCCACCCGAAGGCTCGTCTCATCTCAAATCAAAGTTTGCCTCCCGATGGCTCATCTCAAATCAAATTTAGTCTCCCGAAGACTCATCTCAAATTTTCAAAGCCTCCCAAAGGCTCGTCTCAAATCTTTGGTCTCCCGAAGACTCGTCTCGAATTTTTGGTCTCCCGACGACTCGTCTCGAATTTTCAAAGCCTCCCAAAGGCTCGTCTCGAATTTTTAGCCCCCTGAAGGCTCACTTCGAATTTTTCACATTATTCGCTTTGCGACACCCTATTAGCACTCAATCTTCTCAAGTTTACTGCATGATTTTACTTATTGCCCTCCAGGATTTATTTTGCTTGCATCGTCCCAACTGAACTACGTTGGTCTGATCCCTGCAAATAGGGTACGTAGGCAGCTCCACGAGCGTGTAGACACCTCCCAAATGGGGCATCGCCATACAGATTGGTCACGTTTGTTTGCTCGATTGGTTGCTTGCTTTGTAAACTGAAATCATGGACATTCCCATGGCTAGGAACATCGCCACATGATAACGGTTATCATCAAAACAGAGTCGCCACCTAGTTTATTAAAACTAGGAAAACAGATAGAGATTCTGGACACGGGAGCCAAAAGTACAATAAGGGGAAGGTGTTAGGCACCCCTTTTTGCCCAGTCGTGAGACCGGCCCATAATCGTTCAACATAAGACATGTAGATGCTTTGTTTAATTCTAACAAATAGTCTGTTTATTTATTCCTTTAAACAGTAAGTAAGGTGAGCCAATGCGATAAGTAAAGCATGCGTCAGAAAAGCAGAACAAAACAAACTGTCCCAGGGAGATGGATCCCGCGGCCGGTGAATAGATGTCACGGCCGAGGGATCCTCCTGGTTTGATGTACCGGCCGAGGGATCGGAGCCCCGGTCGGTGTTCTTCCTCACACCAGACAGAAAGATTAACAGATGATCAAAACGCTACGGTTAGTCAGAAATACAGTAAATAAGACAAACCAGAGGCCGTTGGGCCTCACCACCTTGATCCCTCATTGCTTGATTTCTTCGAATTTTATTGTGATTGACTGATTGCTTGATTGAAAACCCTAGGGTTAGGGTTTGAACTTCGGGGTTTGATCACTGGGTTGGTGGCTGCCTTCGGGAGGTTAGGGCTTTTGAAAAGTGGGATTGAGAGAGTATTTTGACAGAGTTTCGTGGCTTGAGAGAGTGTATACTCTGATGAATTTCGTGTGTTTATTTTTGGAGTCCAAAGGCCCTTTATATAGGCAATTGGTGACTCACTCCGGCCAATCAAATGGCACGATTGCAATTGCAATTGCAATGCACCTCTAACTCTACGTCGTAATCTCTGAGCGTAGCCCGAACGCATTGGGAAGGTAATGTAGTTGGATCAAACGTCTGACAGAACACGTTCCAGAGTCTGGAAAAAGGTCGATCTGGTGGCCGAGTAAAGGATATCACGGCGGAGGAATGGATGTCTCGGCCGAAGGATAGATCTTGCGGCCGAGGAATTGATCTCTCAGGGAGATTTTGCTAGCAACAGGTTGCTCGGGCGAGGAAATGATGTTAGGGCCGTGGGATCGATGTCACGGCTGACAGATGGATTCTCCTAGGCTTCTGTATTTCTATCTAAAAGGCTGTATGGCTCTGAATTGGGTCCTCTAAGTGGCTCAAAGTTCTTACCGAAAGTCCTAAGGTTCTCAAGGAGGCAATCAGCAATCACTGTATCCATTTCATCATCGGGATGGTCCCAAGGTGGGACTTGAAATAATCGTTAGGCCAAATTGGGGTGTCTACAGATGCCCCTCTTTGACTGAACTCAGACGGATCGCGAGACATGTTTGAGTAAAAGTCAAAGCTGTAAAAAGCAACTCAATTTGGTCTAACCACTATTCCAAGGGGTTTTCGAAAAAGGTTTTTGTTATGGTCGGGCCGGCAGGCTGCCTACGTATTCCACAAAGGAAATTCAGACCAACCGTAGTTCGGGCAATAAAGAAAAATAAAAGTTTGGAGGGTTAGAGACAGAAGACGTACCTTTGGGCTTAAAAAGCCATAGTGTGACGTACCTAGACTGAGCCAGGGTTTTGGCGGAAGATAGTTGCAGGAGCGCGGGGCTGCCAGGGGAGTTTTTGAGTAGAGCTTCCTTAGTATTTTGGGGTAGATCAGTACACGGCAGGTGCGTTTGCTTTTCGTGATCATCCTTACTTTGACTGAAAGGAGCTCGGTAGAGTAGCCTATCCTTGCGAATGAGCTGGAAGGAATTGATGTAATGGGGTGGAATCCAAGCCATCTGCTGGGATGAGTTGGATGCCGGTTTGTTTTTGAGATATGGGGGGGCGTAGGGCCGGTAACTGGAGCACGGAGCTTTGGAGATGAGGGAACCGAGGCATGGAGCAGGTTGTAGTCATGAGGCGAGGGCCTAAGGTGATGATTTCTGGCGTAGGCGCGGAGCCGGTTGTAGTCATGAGGCGAGGGCCTAAGGTGATGATTTTTGGCGTAGTGGAACCGAGGCGCGGAGCCGGTTGTAGTCACAAGGCTAGAGCCTGGGGGGATTAGAACTAAGGCGTAGAGCCTACTGTGATCGTGAGGCGAAGGTCTGAGGTAAGCTTAGAGCTTGATGGAACCGAAGCGCGGAGCTGGTATTTTATCGTAAGGCGAGAGCCTGAGGTGATTAGATCGAGGCGTGGAGGCTGCTGCAGTTTTGAGGCGAGGGCCTGGGTTGTCGGAGCTTAGAGCTTGACGTGATTTGAACCGAAGCGTAGAGCTGGTTGCATTCTGATGGTCTGTGCACGGAGCTTTCTCATCATAAGTGTTGGCGTAGAGCCAAAGGATCGAGGCGCTGAACCGATTAATAAAACCGAGGCGTAGAGCCGGTTGATGGCAGGGTTGACCTGTTTCATGGGAGATATGCAGAGTGTATATGTGTGATGATGCTTGTTAGATGTGAACAGATATGATGATGCAGACTCGATGTGATAATGCAATATGTGCACAGGCCCGTGCGTGTGTGTTTGATTTAAGCTTAGAGCTTCTATCAAGTTCCGGACTTGAGCATTCAGAGCGTAGAGCTCGAGCATTCGGACGGCAGAATCCGAGCATTCAAAGTACAGGCTTTGAGCGTCCAGTACGCAGTGGTTGGGCATCCAAGCGTAGAGCTTGAGCATTCAAGTGTATAACTTGAGCATCCAGTACACAGTGGTTAGGCATCCAAGCGTAGAGCTTGAGCATTCAAAATGTTAGATTTTGAGCATTCAGGCGTAGAGCCTGAGAATAGATGGCTTGATTGTTGGGGTGGCATAGAGCCTGTTGAGATTTACTTGTTTACGGCTTCGAGCCAATTGAGACAGTGGGCTTAGAGGGATTTTGATGAGATAATGGGCGTAGAGCCCGTTGCTGTAATAGCGAGCGTAGAGCTACTGAGTTGAGGGCTTAGAGCCTATCGATAATGGGCTTCGAGCCGCTGAGTTTGGTTGTTACGGCTTCGAGCCAGTTGAGTGATTTGGCGAATTCGGTAATGGGCTTCGAGCCGCTGAATGATGGTAGACATAGGCTTCGAACCTGTTGAGGTAATGGGCTTCGAGCCGCTGAGATAACAAGCGTAGAGCTGCTGACGGTGATCTGGGCTTGGAGCCGCTGAGATAGTTGCTTTGGCTTTGAGCCAGTTAAGACGGTAGATATAGGCTTCAAGCCTGTCAGGATAGTGGGCTTGGAGCCGCTGAGTTGAGGGGTGAAGGCGTAGAGCCTATTACTGTGATAGCGAGCGTAGAGCTGCTGGGATGGTTGTTACGGCTTAGAGCCAATTGAGATAATAGGCGTAGAGCCGCTGAGTCGGTAGGTGAGGGCATAGAGTCGCTGAGATGATGGGCTTCGAGCCGCTGAGTTGATAGGCCCTGGGGCCGCTGAGTTAATGAATACAGGCATGGAGCCGTTAAGTTGACTTGGCAGTGATGAGCTCGGAGCTGTTGTGTTATTTTGATGGCAGTAAATAGCAAGAGCTTATGACCGGCAGTTTGTGGAGAGAGAGAGAGATTTTTGGTGCTCGGGCATGCCCCCAAGGCTAGTTTTGATCACGTTGCATTGGCTCGGGGATGCCCCCAAGGCTACTTGGTTGGTTGAGGACTTAGCAGTCTGTAGTGGCTTGAGTCAGTGCACAGAGCAAGACCTGATATGGCTGAGGGAAATAGATTGGGAGGCCCGGAGATCGATCTCTCGGCCGAAGGATTGATGTCTCGGCCGAGGAATCGATGTATCGGCCGTGAGAAAGCCAAAAGCCAGAAAATCGATTTAAGTTCGGTTTAATCGATTTCACGGCCCATTTAATCTTTTCTCCTCCTCCTCTCTTGCTCTTCTCCATTCCACTCGTTCGACGACCACCGTACGCCGCCGTCCTCCTCCACTACCGTCGGCCACCATCATCTCCGGCGACCATCCTCTCTGACCACTGCTGCCGTTGCTATCGGCTCTTGGTTGTTTTGGGAACCGTTGGTTTTCCTTCTTGATTCGGACGTGATGGCCACGCCATCTTCGGGTGTTGCGGGTTCATCCTCGCACCCTCCATGTAGGTGCGAGTATTCGTCTTCTGACGAGGAGGCGATTGAGGAGCCTGGTTTGTTTGATACCGCTACCTACATTCTTCCTTCGCGTAGGTTGGGTTATGGCGGTTTCCTGCAGTACCGCCCTCCTGTTGGTGGCCCAGAGGCCGAGGTAGTCCGCAGAGAGCTTGAGCAGCACTTGAGCATTCTAAACGTGCCGGTGAGTTTCCTGAAAAGTAAAAAGTTTACTTTAGTTCGGAGTTTGGAAATCTTTGTATATTTTAAGAATGAATTTTTTTGTTTGCGGGATGAAAATCCCTTTTAGCTAGGAGCGTGAATGAGAAGAACCCGTGTTTAGGGTTGAGTTTGCTTTTTTAAAGAAAATAACTGTGCCCCCTACTTAGGCAATGCATGCTTTTGAATGTTAATTGGAGGCCCCTAGCCTTTCCTTTGTTTATGCAATCATGAAATTAACTCCCTTTTTGGTCTCTGACAGAGAAACAGGAGGCTTGAGGCTCGCGGTGGAGGCAGGGAGGTACACAGGTGTAGACACCCCAATTTGGACTTTTCAAAATTCCTTGATTTGTGGCCCGGAGGCTCCCCGATGATGACTTTGGATTGGAACAAGCCTGGTACCGATCGGAACTTTGCTCCTTGAAAGATTTGAAGAGGGATTAAAAATGGTCAAAAGCATTTTCAAGCGCTTGGGAGAAGTCCCGAGCGCTCAAAACCATTTTCCAAAACCTTTGGCCTGGCTCTCTCTCGAGCGCTCGAGAGTAAAGTCCCAAGCGCTCGAGACTGCTCCAAAGCGCTCGGGACTGTTTTGTGGCCCAATGGATGGCAGTATCACCCACTACCCATGCAACTCATCATTACCACCATCTTGAGCCGGCTGGTAGCTCAGTCCACACTCAACCTCTGGTGGCAGAGATTCAGGCCAAAGATTTTCCTATTAAAAAATGTTTTATTTAAACCCATTTGATTTTCAAAACCATAGGTTATTTTGCCTATAAATAGGAGGGTCTGGTTTCATATGAGGGGGGCTACGAAATTTCATTCCTGAAGAACCCTTACTCTCTGCTCTCTTTCTCTCTCTAGCTAAAAACCAAAAACTTCCAAACTCACCTTCCAAACCTCAAAAGTTTTAGAAATCACCAAGGAAAAGGGTAAGAAATCCAGAATACTCTTCTGATCTCTTGCACTCTCCTCTCTGCATCCACCTTTCAAAGCCATTCCAAGGAGCAAGGTTCAAGTAAAAGGTAGAAACCTTTACCTTTGATCACAACTAAGGAGGCTGTTCTTCCCTTCTGAGGGGGGTCTCTCAGCCTGACCCAGTCTTCAATACTGGGTGCATGGTTGGGAGACCCTAGTGTAAAAACAAGAGCAATGGGGTACAAAAAAATGTTTTCATAAAACCCTTACTGGAAACACACCCGAGTGCTCGAGAGTGCTCCGGAGCGCTCGGGACTGTTCCCAGTTTCATGCATGGTCCTTTGTCACATAGCAAGTTGGGAATGAAGTGCACTCTTAAAAGAAATGGTTTCATTTTGGCATGCATGCACAAGAGAGTCATTTTCCACTAAAACAGAAGCAGTTTCTCACAAGATTTCATGTAAAATAAGATCTTTCCAAAGTTAAAAGATGTTCTCCTCTTGGGAAACATCAAGACAAGGGCCTTTGCATGTCAAGATAGTACCATTTCCTATTTGAGAGCAAGTTGACATGCAGCTCACTCCCAAGCGCTCCGAACCTTTCCCGAGCGCTCGGGAGTGCATGCATGCCATTGCATCCCATTTTCCAGTCTGCTGTGTTGTATGGTTTCTGCATGCATAAGTGTAGCCTGTTGCTCTTTTAAATTTGTAGACTTAGCCTTGTAAAGGCAGGGATGCATGATCTGAAAGATTGAGGGTTTATTCCAGTCTTTCAAATTCTCTGCTGAGCCAGTAGTGTATATAGTAGCTTTTCAGTTCCTATTTTAGCTTTGTATTCTGTCTGTGCTAACAAGTTTTGCAGGTTGGGTATCAGAACTCCCAAGCGCTCGGGACCACTCCCGAGCGCTCGAGAGTGAAGTCAGTGACAGATCCTTAGTTTCTGTGACCATGCATTTTATTCACTGTCCACCCTCAACTGTACACATGCACCAGTATACACTTCTTATGTGTTATAACTGTGGATACTTGCTAATTGGTTTAATGAAATAAAATCCCTTTTAAAAATCCCACAAATGTTTAGTAGAGACCGATTTCGAATCGGGCGAGGGGGGTGCCGTAAAACCCTTCCCCCCTCGTAACATGGCTTCCGGACCCTTGAAAACGATCTCTGGTTTTCAATTTCAAATCAACCACTTTTCTAAACAAAACGGTTTCTCGGGTGACATACCACAAATCCGGGTGGCGACTCTTCAAACCGTATTTTTCTTCAAAACGGGAAAATATGTAATTTTTCGGGCAGGTAGCCCACAACAGGTGGTTTTTGACATTGCCAAAGCAGGCTCGAGAACTAGTACGTGCTGCAGGCTTCGAGGCGTTCGTTCTGGGCCACAATATTCCGAAGATGGACTGGTCGTTGATGACGTCACTGATTGAGAGGTGGTGGGATACCACCAATACCTTCCACTTTCCTTCTGCTGGCGAGATGACTATCACTCCAGGTGACTTCTCTTTGCTGACTGGCCTGCGGGTAGGCGGAGTTGCTCTTCGAGTTGACCCCCGGCTTTAGGAGCGAGAGGGTGCTTTGAGGTGGTTTCTGGGCAAGGTGCCCCCTGTTCGTTCTCGGGGTCATATCGATCTTGCTTGGCTAAGCAAGACTTTCATGGTGGCTGACATTCTGTCCCAGGTGAGTGTCGAGCAATTGACACGGGCCTTCCTTCTTTACCTCCTTGGGCAAACGTTGTTTGCCAACAAGGATGTTTCGGTACATACGCAGTTTCTAGCTCCTTTGCAGCACTTGGGAGCTATTCGAGAGCTCGACTGGGGCTCGTCTGCTTTGGCCACTTTGTATGGTAGTCTTGGAGCTTGTTCGCGGGACAAGAGTCCCATTCTCAGTGGTCACTTTCGAGTACTTGAGGTATGTATCGTTCCTTTGTACCTTTGTTCTCACTTTGGCTTTTTCTATTTCTGAGCTTGCTTTGGTTAACCTGCTTTTCAGCTCTGGGCTTTCGAGCACCTTCTCCAGTTTCCCCCTGAGACTAGGCATGGTGATGCGAACTGCATACTTCGTTACGGGTGATGGTTGGTGGGGCAATGGAGGCCACGGTCACCAGTTTTGAGCCTTCCCGAGTGGCGGCGAGTTTTGGACCGCCTGACAGTCAATCAGGTACCTTTTTCTTTGTACCTCTTGTCCTTTAGACTTCCATATTCTTGTGTTGGGGCTGATTTTGTCCTTGCTTTGTAGGTACGGTTTGACCCTTGGGGTGGTGTACCAGAGGATGTCTCTCTTGCACGTTGTAGAGTTCTGGACCGAGTGGCTAGTGGCTAGTCAGTGGCGATCACGTGTTGAGGCTCTTCAGCTTGTTCCTCCTCCTCCTCCAGTATCTATGAGGTCCATTTCCTTGATGTCAAAGGAAGATCTGAAGAATGCTCGGATCAGAGATTGGGCGGGTTTACTCCTCCAGGCAGGTGACTATACGGAGTACTGCCGTCTTTTCTTGGCCTCCCCTATTGCGGCTCCTCCCGTTGCTCCTGTTTGGCCACGGGCTCCTTCGTTTGTCTCCTTCCACTCAGATGATGGGGAGGAGGAGCGTCTGGCACTGACTCCTTACACGACCCAGCTTTACACCTTGCCAGCCGGGGCTTCACAGGTATCTTTAGCTTTCCATTCTAGCTTTCATCACTTCGCATTGTATCTCTTGCTTAGATGTTTGTAATGTTTGACTGTGCCACAGGTACCTGCCGAGATAGTGCAGGAATGGCTTCACGCCTATCAGAGTACAGAGGTTTTGGTTCGGAGACAGCGCCATAGGATCCTTGAGGTACGACTCTCTTCATGAACTTTATCTGCTGTGTATTATCCCTTGAGTCTGAATGTTTGTATCCCTCTTTGGCTGCAGCTTGAGGCTAAGGGAGTACTGGCTGCTGGTGGGGAGAATGTGAGGACCAGTGAGCAGCCCTCGCCTTCTTCTCAGAGATCGCCTAGCTTTTAGGGCTTTTCTTTTTCCTGTTCATAGTTAGTAGAAAATAGGCAAAAACTATATTTGTATAGTGAAAGCAACCACAACAATGGTTTTTGTAAACAAGTTTTTGTCTATGAAATGAGAAATGCTTTTTGTGCCTCCAGATGCTTTGAAATATGCATGTGAAAGTCAGAACATGGCTTTGAAACACGTATTTACTGATAAATAGTAATTTATGAAAACACTTGGCCGAAGAATCGATCACTCGGCCGAAGAATCATTGTTGCGGCCGAGTTATTGATTATTCGGCCGTTACGTCTATTTTCCCAAGGGAGCTAGGTTTTGCTTCAGCCAAGTGGCATCCTGTTTCACATTCCTTCCTATGCTTAGTCTTTTGATTTTCTGTCTTTTGCTTTTGCCATGCTTTATAGTCTGATTGCCAAACTCAAGAGTTTTGAGGTATCATACTCATTGCGTTGATGACTTTTGGGTTAGAGGGGATGAACTATAATTCTTGTGTCTATTGCTTGTTGCCAATTCTTCGAGAAAAGCATACTCATCTTTTGTGAGCTCAATACGCAGGGTTAGCTATGCCTATCATTGAGTACAAACATGTTGATGTTTTCCTCTCTCCAAATGTTTGGGCCGCATCTCGATGCGAGATTGCCTACGTATCCCAATCAGGGAATCAGGCCTTTTACGTAGTTCCAAGATCACCACCTTTGGGGGTTGGGTTTTCACTCTTGGTTTTTCTTTCTCTCATGCTCTAAGTTTTGCCTAGGTTACCTGATGGAGGTTGAGTCCCTAGCGAGCTTTCCTTCGAATGCCTTAACTTTTGCCTAGGCTGCATTTTCCGCATTTTCTTGTCCCAGCAGACTCTGCTCTTACTTTTGCTTGGGTGTATAGATTGCCCAACGAGCATTTTTCTCTCAAGAGGGTTTTAATGTTTTGGAGAGGAATTTGATGGAGATGTTTTTATGAATCTCCTGTTGCGTTTGTACTTTCATAATGGGTAAGCTAACCCTAAGTGTTCTCACGGAGATAGTGTCTTTCTTCTAAGTCCTGACAAAAACCTAGTTTCTTAAGCAATTAGAGTTCATCCTTTCCTTCCCTTTTGTCGGGGACACAAAGATTTTGATCCCTTTGAATTTTCCCTTGTTTTGGCAATGAGAGTATAGCGCATGGCAATTGCAATTTAGGAATTTAGATTTAGATAAGCATAATCTGGAAGATGAAAGAGAAATTCTCTTAGCGGAAATAAAATGCCCAAACAGGGGCCCAAAACTCGTTCTAGTTTGATTCGGAAAGCAAAAACAATGTTTCAACGTTTTTTTTTTTTTTTGCCATGTTGTGACTCCTCAGCTACTGCAGCATGTCGGGGTCATTTCCCTTGTCTTTTGCAACTTTGTACTCTTTCCCACCCTCTTCCTTGCCAAACAGAGCCTTTGGACTGGGTTCATCTTTGAAGTTTGCACGACGGCTACCTCCTTGAGCCAGGAGAAATCCCCAGATGGATGTGTCAGTATGAATCTCCCTTTCTCTTTCCTCATTGATTGTGTGGTCATCAGCTATTTCCTCCTGATTGAATAGTGATGCTAAAGAGGTTTCGTCGAGCGGATCATTGCACTCTTCTCCCATTTCATCAAAGTCGCTTTCCCCTGTTTTATAGGGTTCTGTGCATATGAAATCTAGATCTTCTCTTTCCTCTATCCATTGGCTATAGTCGCACTCGTCGTAAGGGTTGACCCATGGTTGCATTTGAAACTCCTCTACCTTCTTTATGAGATTGATTGTTTCCCAAACAATGGGCGGTGTTGAAATTTTGGGACGGTTAATGCGTACCATTATTTGGGCAGGCTCGAAGCGAGTGTGCCTTCTCATCATGATGACCCTTTCTTTTTCCTTCTTCCTATTCTCAAACCAGATACGAAGCCATTCGTCATCTTCTACAAATGGAATGTCTGGATCCTCCAAATTGTGTTTTGCCCAGGAATGTTCTTTCCATTTCCTTAGCTTTTCCTCCTCTGCCTGATCTTTGCTACTTACATCGGGCATCTCAGCGTCGATTACTTCTGACTGATCAGAGCTATTATCCTCCTCCTCCTCCATCATGAAACACTCGTCCTCCTCGGGGAAGGTTAAGGTAGGTTTGGTTTGGCTGTCTTGGACGATGTATTGGCTGGGATTGTATGTGGGTTTGTGAGATAGATTTATGAGATTGATACTTCGAGGTGGTGGTTCAGCATTATGGATAGGGAGTGCGTTGGCTTGCCCATCAGGTTTTGGAGGTTTTATGGTTCGACTATCAATAAGGTCTTGAATGTCGTGACGAAGACGCATGCAATTGTCTGTTTCGTGCCCAGGGTGTTGGTGGTAGGCGCATTGTTTGTTTGGATCATGGTTTGGACCGTAGGGCGGCGGAGGAAGTGGTTTGTTTAAAGGTTTAAGATGCCCTTGACGGCTGAGAATGGTCAAGGCTTGGGACAAGGTCATGTAAAGAGGATCAAAGTTGCGGCGGGGTCGATTTGAGCTTCGGGATGGGCTAGTTTGGAAAGGGTCTTGAGACAAGGATGTGCCAAGGGCATTCACGGAGGCGTGAGATGTACGGCTAGAGAAGGTTTTCTTAGGCGGAGGAGTGGCCTCTTCTTTCCCAATGTGTCCTAGTTTGATTCCATCTTCGATTTGCAACCCAGTGGCATGCAAGCGCTTGAAATCGGTGATAGCCTGTGTGTTGATGTGCCTGAGATATTTGGTTTGCAAATTTTTGACAACTATCCTTACTTGGTCTTCCTCGGAGGGGCGGTTCTTCATCTTGGCAGCCTTTTCCCTCCATCTTGCCACAAAGGTAGCAAAGTCCTCATTGGAATCTTGTTTGGTCATTTCCAAGTCTCGAGTTGTTAGCTCAATTTGGACGTTGTACGCATATTGCTTGATGAAAGCATTGGCAATTTTTGGCCAAGTTTGATAGTGCACAAACTCCAAAGTGAGGAACCAGTCGAGAGCGCTTCCAGTGAGAGTTCGCTGGAACAACTGGGCGATGAGCTCATCGTTCAAGCCCATTGGCTTCAGGGTGTTGATAACGTGGCGAACATGACTGGTAGGGTTGCCAGTTCCATTGAACTTCTCGATGTTGGGCATTTTGAAATTCTCAGGCAGCTTGGATTCTGGGAAGAGGCAAAGTCCCTCGAAATCCAGAATTTGGTCCCCTTGTGAACGAGCCAAGGCTTGTTTGATTTCCTTGACTTGGTTGGTCAACTCGGGACTTTCTGCCAACACCACTTTATGGGGATTCTCGTCTTCCATTGATCTTTCCTCATCCTCAGCATCTCTAGCTGCCTTTTCTGCTAGTAATGCAGTGATTTGAGCTTGGAGGTCAGCAATAGTGGCGTCGTTGTCTGCCATGAAGGTAGAAGGGTTGCTTGACGAAGCTTGGGGTTTAGTAAATGATGGGATCCGTTGAGGGGATGACCGGGAAGTTTCTGAAAGCAGTTGGGATTGTGGTGGTGGGGGTGTTTTGTCAGATGAGGACGATAGACGGGAGGGTTGCAGAGACCTTTGTTTGGCGTAGCTTCGGGTGTTATAAGAGTACAAAGTTGGCTGTGGTTGCTTCTTTGATTTACCTATTTTGCCTGCTTGAAAGATAGAATACCTGGAAGTCAGTATTCGGCCTGTGTAGGGTTAGGATTCGGGTTGAAAATCCCAACCATTCTGCACAGAAAGAGTTAATTACAACAACAAATGATACAAGGTGTGAGGAAGAACTTTTGCAAGTAAAATGCAAATAGGTTCCTAGCCTGTAGGTTCCTGTCTTAGTTTGATAAGTTCTATGGCTTTCTAGAACATGCAAGGTTTTGGTAGTCTCAGGGTGCTCCGTTGTCAAAGGGCACCAAACCTCTCACCAGCCCATCATAGGCTGTGATTGGGTGATTCCCTTTTTGATATACCACTAGGTACGAGTGACTGTGGAGTTTGCTGGAACCCCCAACATAGCCCGTGTCATGCCGGGATATCAGGCGAACTCAACGGGTTGCCCGCTCAATGCATATGATAGATGAATTAGACAAGGCATGTATTAGTCTTATGTTGAACTTTTTGATTATGGCTCTCATATTCCCCAGCAGAGTCGCCAAAAACTATAGACACCTCCCAAACGGGGCATCGCCATACAGATTGGTCACGTTTGTTTGCTCGATTGGTTGCTTGCTTTGTAAACTGAAATCATGGACATTCCCATGGCTAGGAACATCGCCACATGATAACAGTTACCATCAAAACAGAGTCGCCACCTAGTTTATTAAAACTAGGAAAACAGATAGAGATTCTGGACACAGGAGCCAAAAGTACAATAAGGGGAAGGTGTTAGGCACCCCTTTTTGCCCAGTCGTGAGATTGGCCCATAATCGTTCAACATAAGATATGTAGATGCTTTGTATAATTCTAACACATAGTCTGTTTATTTATTCCTTTAAACAGTAAGTAAGGTGAGCCAATGCGATAAGTAAAGCATGCGTCAGGAAAGCAGAACAAAACAAACTGTCCCAGGGAGATGGATCCCGCGACCGGTGAATAGATGTCACGGCCGAGGGATCCTCCTGGTTTGATGTACCGGCCGAGGGATCGGAGCCCCGGTCGGTGTTCTTCCTCACACCAGACAGAAAGATTAACAGATGATCAAAATGCTACGGTTAGTCAAAAATACAGTAAATAAGACAAACCAGAGGCCGTTGGGCCTCACCACCTTGATCCCTCAGTTGCTTGATTGCTTCGGATTTGATTGTGATTGACTGATTGCTTGATTGAAAACCCTAGAGTTAGGGTTTGAACTTCGGGGTTTGATCACTGGGTTGGTGGTTGCCTTCGGGAGGTTAGGGCTTTTGAAGAGTGGGATTGAGAGAGTATTTTGACAGAGTTTCGTGGCTTGAGAGAGTGTATACTCTGATGAATTTCATGTGTTTATTTTCGGAGTCCAAAGGCCCTTTATATAGGCAATTGGTGACTCACTCCGGCCAATCAAATGGCACGATTGCAATTGCAATGCACCTCTAACTCTACGTCGTAATCTCTGAGCGTAGCCCGAACGCATCGGGAAGGTAGTGTAGTTGGATCAAACGTCTGACAGAACACGTTCCAGAGTCTGGAAAAAGGTCGATCTGGCGGCCGAGTAAAGGATATCACGGCCGAGGAATGGATGTCTCGGCCGAAGGATAGATCTTGCGGCCGAGGTATTGATCTCTCAGGAAGATTTTGCTAGCAACAGGTTGCTCGGGTGAGGAAATGATGTTAGGGCCGTGAGATCAATGTCACGGCCGACAGATGGATTCTCCTAGGCTTCTGTATTTCTGTCTGAAAGGCTGTATGGCTCTGAATTGGGTCCTCTAAGTGGCTCAAAGTTCTTACCGAAAGTCCTAAGGTTCTCAAGGAAGCAATCAGCAATCACTGTATCCATTTCATCATCGAGATGGTCCCAAGGTGGGACTTGAAATAATCGTTAGGCCAAATTGGGGTGTCTACAGAGCGCGACCACCATTGTCATTTACTTGCATTTTCGAGCATTTTGTCTCTGTTCAAAGACTTTAGAGCAACGGATCGGGGTGCCTATTCTTTAAGCGTCACTCGTATCAAACCAATGATATCCGAGTTACGTTAAAGAGAGACTACTGTAGACACCCCAATCCAAACCTCGAAGGGTCTTTGTCCACCCCGATGATGAAATAAAGGAAACGGTGCCTTAACGAGCTTGAATGAGGGATTCCCTTGGCCCGAAACCAACTCCTAGCCCAAAAGCCCAGAGAAAGTCCAAGAGCCCTGGACTGGACCTGGAACGCCGCACGTGACACCTCTACACCGCACGACATATCAAAAGTCATTACGCCGCACGCGATTATGAGGTTAGCCGCACAGCATTTCAGGTAAAGTTCTGACTGACTCAAAAAGCTGTCGGCCACGCCTATTTGAGCCACAGCTGCAAAATGGCTCAGCCGAAAACACACTTCTGGCCCGCCCAGAAAATGCCTCCAACATTTGAAATTCAAAATCCATGGCTCTTACCTATAAATACACCCCTCCACTCAAGAGAAAAGGGCCCTTGATCATTATTCTACCCTTTCTCTCTCTTCTTGCTTTCACATCTATTTCCCATTTCCAAGTCTTGAGAATGTTGCCTTCAAAAGACATTCTCTAGGCCTCTTGCTCCATTTTTCTCTTTACCATCAAAGTTAGTCTCTTACTAACTTTGAGGCCCCAACTACCCAACATACCCATCTATTATACATATCCACCCTCCTCTTTTCTTTATCAACCTCACCGACGCTCATTCATCATCATCCAACACACCCATCCATCACCATCCTCATTCAAGCTCGAGATCAAAGGTAAAAACTAAGTTTCCTTGGGCTAGGCTCTGTCCTGGCCCTGAGGGGACTCTCCTGTTGACAGGCTTAACCCCTTTTGGTTAAGATCTGATCCAAAACCATTTTTACAAAGCAAAATGAGCCCTTTGTGCTGGGTAAGCTACGCCGCGCGGCGCTTTGAAGCGTCGCACAGCGTAGTAGACTCACACGCGCGGCATTTCAATTAACTGCTGTTTTCTTGTTCAAACTGTCTGGATCATGATCATCTGTTGCTGGATCTGTTTCCGTACACCAATAGCAGTCTCGGAATGAGACCATATCTACAAGCCATGTTTTATTACCATGAGTAAACTCTATCAATCTTTTCGAATGAACAAATGTATCAAAAGTGGTTTTCTACTTGTGGCTTGGAGGAATGGTACAGTTCCGAGATGATCTGACGGCTGTGAGTTTTCTGATGTTTTGAAGCAACACCGTGCGTCGTACTAAGTACGCCGTGCGAGGCTTTGAAAAACAACAAAAGACTGATGACAGGGTTAGAACCACGCACAGCATATCATAAAGCCGTGCGCCATATATCGGTATGCCGTGAAGCAGAAGATGGTGATCCAGACAGCTTGTTTAAAAGCTTTCCTTATTTATATTTTCGTCACATCATCTTTCATCATTTCTGTATAGTAAGCACCAACGCGCACGACAACGTGATACATTTCCTCTTGTTCCCCTTTCCCGTATATGTTTTTGAGGTTTTCCAAATGGTATTAAATCCCCCATTTAAAATGCTTAGTAGAGACCGATTTTCGTCAAGCAAGCGGGGTGCTTTTTCAACAAAACCTTCCCCGTTCGTAACGTGGCTCCCGGATCCAAAATCTCAACGTTTTCGCTAGACCAAAAGCCTTTTTCTTCCAAACAAACATCTCGGTTCCTCGGATCATCCATCTCAAAAATCCGAGTGGCGACTCTTCGAACGCGCTGGGGCGCGGGAGCCCACATGATGTTTATAGGAGGCCACCCTGGTAGACAGTTCACTGAACTCATTAGTATTTAGGTGTTTAAGGTCCTCCTGCAAGTGCTTAAGTTTCTCACAGACACAGAACATTGGATTACCAATGATTACCCTCCTCCAAACCCGCTGAATAGTGTCAAGGAATTTAGGGTGTTCAGCCAAAAAGTTGAAGAACCTGAACGGCCTTTTCCTTGGAGGTGAGCCAGCTGTCAAATACACAACAGCAGGGGAGTGATCAGACACTCCAGGGCTGAGAAAATGAGCATTGGACCAACAGAAGTCTTTGATCCAACATTCATTTACTAGAACCCTATCAATCTTGGTGCTGATGTGGGCATCTCCTAGTTGCTTATTAGACCAAGTGTATTGGCAACCAGAGTATATGAGATCAACTAATTCAGTTGAATGCAGGCAAGAATTAAACTCCTCCATCCAGGGCAACCAGGTTCTATCCCCACCTACTTTTTCCATGGGAGACTTTAAAGCATTGAAATCACCTAGTACCACCCAAGGTGTAGCAACACAGAGCTACTGTAAAGCTGCCCAAAGTTGGCAACAAAAGAGTATTAGCCATCACAAGATTGCACTTTACAATGGATAAACTGACTGGATTGATGTAGTACAAGCACATTAAACACTAAAGGGTTCCAGCAAATCAGAATTCTCCCCATAGGAGAGCTGGAATGATTGCTAACAAAATTCCATTGAGGGAGCATAGTGTTGACAATTTTAGAAACCTTGGGTTCTTTTATTTTATGTTCAATGAATCCTATTAAGGATAATTTCTTATTAATGACCCAATTTTTTGCCTCCCTCTGCTTGAGAGGGTCATTAAGACCCCTCAAGTTCCAAAATCTAAAATGTATAGGTGAGCAATCCATTAAACAAAACTAAATATAACCACAAAGTTTCAAATCAGTATGAATGGGAGTGGAATGCAATAACACTGATATAACTATATGTGGACAAAAAACACAAGGACAAAAAGCTACTTCCCTGATCTGTGGGAAGAGCCCCAGCTCTTCTGCTTCCCTTTTAGCCCTGCTTTGGAAGAGCCCCCCTTCTGTAGTTTGATGTCAGAAACAACAGGATCAGGAGGCTCTTGAACTCTTAGTTTTGCAGCTAATTTGGCCAACTTTCTTAGCTGCTGATCTGGTTGGAGCTGCAGGACTAGGGGTAACCTCCTGACTGAAGGAGATTGATTCCTTATTGTTGCTAATCTGCTCTTCTGAACCGTTGTGAATGCTGACTGCTTGTTCAGGGGTTTCTTGTTGCTCAACAGGTATAGTAGGGCTTGGGTTGCTGGTGGAAACAAAATGAGAGGGAGTTTCATTTTAAGACTGGATCAAAGTTGCCTGAGAACTGCTCACAATACCTTCAAGCACCTTTTCCAATTCATCCTCTGAATCAGTAAGCACCTCTGCTTCAGGGGAATTTGTAGCATGCTTGGTAGAGGTAGGGTGAGTCCTTATCTTACCATTACCCACTATGGTCCATTCCTGAATGGGCTGACAGGTTGATGGGGCTGGTTTCTTAGAGCATTGGGCTGTAGAGTGGCCAAAAACCTGGCATAGCTTGCACATTAGAGGTAACACTTGATATTCAATAGACACTACAACTGATTCTCCCTCCACAGTAATTCTCACATCCTCAGGAAGCTCATGTTTAGCACTAATCTCAATGCATATTCTAGCACAGGTAGACTTAGTTTGAAGAAGACCCGGTTGTCTTGAGGTCTTAGCTGTGGCTTAATCCACATGTAGTGGTTTGCCAATGGTACTAGCCACCCTGCTCAAACACTCCTGATTCCATAACTCTAGAGGGAGATCATGCAGTTTAACCCATGCTGGAATATGAGAAGGTTGTGGTCAATAATACCTTTTGGTGGTTGGTAATAATTTATCATATGTACTTCCTTTGTTTTCCATCCTTTTGTTCAGCTTGTAATCTGCCCTTTGGACAGAATTGACAGGAACCTTTGAAGTGCAAATGCCACTCATTGAGGGGATTGAATTCTTGGCTACTAGTACCTCTATATACAAGGTAAATATCTTAATCTCAAGCTTTTTAATGTGGCAGCTGCTGCATATGGTCTCTTATTGGAATCTGTAAGTTGAAGGTATTAGCTTCTTGTATTTTGAGTGTGCCACTATATGTGTGAACCTGTAAGTTGTGGGTTTGAGCCCAATCTTCTTGCGAGAGGAGGTAATAAATAGTGGGAGACATCTTGTGAGGGAGAGATGAGGGAGTTGTGGTTTACCCTTGGGCTTTTAGGGTGTTGGTGATTTAGGCTTTGAGGGAGATGTAGAGTGAGGAGATATTAGCAGTTCAAGTCTAGTCAGTAGGCTTTGTTCATTGTCGGTTCAGTTCCTATCTTTGTGGGAAGTTACAAGGCCAGGGTACATCAATGTGCTGGGGAGTTTATACCCTTCAGCTGCTGCACTTATTTTACTACTGCTGTTGTGACTGATAGTTGTTCAAGCAGGTGCTTCTCTTATAATTGTACAGCTTGCTTGTGTGCTTCCCACCTGTTGTAATTGTTCAGGTGCTGTACTTGGTTCATGTGCTGCAATTGTGCCGATTGCTTGTTTGTGCTTTCTGTGGGGAGTGTCCCATGGTCAGGTTGCACTTTTCCTTTTAATGTTATTATTTTGTACCAACCCTTGGGGGGTTGTCCCTTGGGTTGTTTAAGCCTTTCTAGGGGGCTTGTCCCTAGTTTTTTATTCTCTTTTGCGGTTATGGAAGCTACTGTTTTGGCTTGCTGCTATTGTTTTTTATGATGCTGCTGTCTCTGTTGCTACTGCTATGGCAGCTATCTGTTGCTGCTGTGGCAGCTTGTTCTGAATCTGAACCTGTCCAGGTTGAAAACTTCACAGTTCTACTGTTTTTCTCATATCACACGGTTGTTGCTTCAACTTTTGTTGTCAATTGCTGCTTGCTGTTGCTTAGTGAGGAGCTGATGCCGTCCTTTGCAGCAGCTTGTTGTTGTTTTATGGAGACTACTGTTTCTGCTGCTGCACCTAATTTTTGATATGGTAGCAAACTGCTGCTCCTGTTATGCAGACCAGCAACTGAGGTGTTTTGCTGCTAAGATCACTCCATCTTCTTCTTTTTTGGGTAAAATAGCTTGAAATGAAAAAGAGGCTAAGCGAATATACAGCCTACAAGGGGCATACCCCAGGAGAAAAAAGGAAAAACAAAGAGTGAGAAAATTGAACTAAGCCAAGTGGCTACATTGACCTAAGCCAAGGCTACACTGAAAAGGAAGCTGGGTAGTTTATATAAACATGGAAACCACATATTTCAATTCCATCTAAGAGATGGTAGAGAAATATATGCCAAAAGGTATTCACAAAAGTTGAAATGTGCATGTTGCACGTTGGCAAGAACTTCTTCAAATCAGCCGCAGGTAATGAGCAATAGAACAGGAGCAATTGCCCACAGTTTGAGAACCAAAACCACCACAGCAGCTGGACTAACAGAAACAGCAGGCTGCTGGACAGAAACAGCAGCAGAAAACAGTCCATATGAGCAGTCATAACAGGCAGGTAGACAGCAGCAGACAGTAACAGCAGCTGCTTTTTAATAGGAAACATCAGTGTACCCTAAGGAACATTGTAGCCATGATCCAGAAGTAACCAAAACTACAACCAAATATAGTAACAGCAATTAACAGCAGCAAAAACATTACACATGCTCGGTTGGACACACAGGAGAGCAGTAGCAACCGTAGCATTCAGCATCTGAGCTTGAAAACATCAGCCATAATAGAAAAAGTAACAGAAGTTGTAAAGAACAGCAGCAGCCGTAGCAGAAGCAAAACAGAACAGCAGCAATAGCCGTAGCAGGAGTAACAACTAGGGACAAGCCCCCTTAAAAGGTTTAAACATTCCAAGGGACAACCCCCCGAGGATAGGTCCAAAAACAGCTAGAACAAGCTACTATAAGCAAAGCTAAAATTGATACCAATACATATCCAATGAACTAGCAAAATACTAACCAACAGAAAACTGTCCAGCAGCAAAACTAGCAGACAATGACTGATAGCATAAGCTAGGGACATGCCCCCTAGAAAAGCATCAACATTCCCAAAGACAACCCCCCTAGGATAGGTCAAAACAATGAAGGAACACACTTGCAGTTACAATAATAGCTGTAACAGAACACAGCTCTATGGGTAAGCATTTGTACTATGGTGATCATGTGATCACTCCATCTTTCTTAAGGCATTCAGTAGATTAAGCCTCCTATTATTCAGTTATCTTTTTGTTTGGTTAGTGTCATTATCGGGTTGTTTTCCTTCACTCTTACTAGATGGATTGGAAACAACTCATCTCTTCTAGCCCATGTAGCCAATTGGCTTAAGCAATTTTCTTTACTCTTTTTTTTTGTTTTCTTTTTCTTTTCCTCCTGGAGTATATGCCCCTTGTAGGCTGTATATTCGGTTAGCCTCTTTTTTTATTTCAAGCTGTTTTTACCCATAAAAGTACGTTTTGGATCTAGTGCACAAACCATGATCCATACTAAACCGAGATAACACCGAATCAAAAATTTCAAAGTTCTTATCACATAGTTATCAGTAGTCTTTGCATCTACAAGGAATCACTATTTTCCTTTGACGTGTCTAATAATCTAAACACCTACTAACCGCGATGTGTTTATCACTATTTGTTTTTCACATGACTAGTAGTCTAAACACCTACCAACCGTTATATGTTTTTCTCGTGTGGTCACTAGTCATACACTTCCAGGAAGTAAGAACAACTTTTTTATTTCCATCTCCCCAAGGCAACTCGCGAATTTGTGGATCTAAAAAGTTGATAAAATCTTACAATAAGGGCGAAATTCATTCGAAGTATCATCAACTTGAGGCATCAAATACGTCTCGGAGCTAGTACATAAACCTTGATGCATATTAAACCGAGATAACATCGAATCAACACTTTCAAAATTCTTATCACAGAATAATCAATAGTCGTTGCATCTATTAGGAATCACTTTTTTTCCTTTCACATGACAAGTAGTCTAAATACCTACTAACCGTCATGTGATTATCACTATCTTTTCTTCACATGACTAGTAGTCTAAACACCAAATAACCGTCATGTTTTTATTACTATTTGTTTTTCAAATGACTAGTAGTCTAAACACCTACTAACCGTCATGTATTTTTCTCGAGTGGTCACTAGTCATACACTACTAGGAAGTAAGAACCATTATTTTATTTCCATCTCCCCGAAGAAACATGTGAATTTGTGGATCTATAAAATTGATAAACGCTTTCAATAAGGGCGAAATTGATTGAAGGTCTCATCAACTCAAGGCAACAAGTACGTTTGTGATCTAGTGCAAAAACTATGATCCATACTAAACTGAGATAACACCGATTCCGAAATTTCAATGTTCTTATCACGTAGTTATCAGTAGTCTTTGCATCTACAAGGTATCACTATTTTCCTTTGACAAGTCAAGTAGTCTAAACACCTACTAACCGTCATGTGTTTATAACTATTTGTTTTTAACATGACTAGTCGTCTAAACACCTACCAACCGTCATGTGTTTTTCTCGTGTGGTCACTTGTCATACACTTCCAGGAAGTACGAACCACTTTTTTATTTAAAGCAACTCGCGAATTTGTAGATCTAAAAGTTCATAAACTCTTTCAATGAGGGCGAAATTCACTCAAAGTTTCATCAACTTGAGGCATCAAATACGTCTCGGATCTAGTACATAAACCTTGATGCATATTAAACCGAGATAACACCAAATCAACACTTTCAAAGTTCTTATCACATAGTGATCAATAGCCTTTGCATCTACTAGTAATCACTTTTTTCCTTTCACATGACTAGTAGTCAAAATATCTACCAACCGTTATATTGTTATCACAATTTTTTCTTCACTTGACTAGTAGTCTAAAAAACTAATAACCGTCATGTTTTTTACTATTTGTTATTCACATGACTAGTAGTCTAAACACCTACTAACCGTCATGTGTTTCTCTCGTGTGGTCACAAGTCATACACTACTAGGAAGTAAGAACCATTTTTTTATTTCCATCTCCCCGAAGAAACACGCAAATTTATGGATCTATAAAATTGAGAAACTCTTTCAATAAGGTCGAAACTGATTCGAGGTATCGTCAACTCAAGGCAACAAGTACGTTTCAGATCTAGTGCATAAACCATGATCCATTCTAAACCGAGATAACACCGAATCCAAAATTTCAAAGTTCTTATCACATAGTTATCAGTAGTCTTTGCATCTACAATGAATCACTATTCTCCTTTGACATGTCTAGTAGTCTAAACACCTATTAACCGTCATGTGTTTGTCAATATTTGTTTTTCACATGACTAGTAGTCTAAACATCTACCAACCGTCAAGTATTTTTCTTGTGTGGTCACTAGTCATACACTTCCATGAAGTCAGAACGACTTTTATATTTCTAACTCCCCAAAGCAACATGCGAATTTTTTGATATAAAAAGTTCATAAACTCTTTCTTAACCATCCAAGAGGAAGAAAGTACAACGGGGATTGATACAAAATAATAAAGTAAGTACTGATGATATGAAAGTTAACTACGGCCGGGCACAACCCACCTGGTACTAACTGTATCGTTGCTTTGATACGCTGTATGGGTGTTTTGGTATGGTATTGTACCGTATGGGTACTTTCGTACGTTTTGCTACGGTATTGTACCGTATGGGTGCTTTGGTTCCTTTTGTTACGGTATCGTACCGTTTTAGTGTTGTATGGTACCGTATGGGTGTTTTGGCATGGTATTGTACCGTATGGGTGCTTTGGTACGCCATATGGTATTTTGGAACAGTATTGTCACGTATGGATGCTTTGGTACGTTTTGGTATGGTATCGTACCGTATGAGTGTTTTGGTAAGGTATTGTACCGTATTGGTGCTTTGGTACGTTTTAAAACGATATCGTATCATTTTGGTGTGGTATGGTACCGTATGAGTGTTTTGGTACGGTATTGTACCGTATGGGTGCTTTGGTACGTTTTGGTACGATATTGTACCGTATGGATGCTTTGGTACGTTTTGGTACGGTATCATACCGTTTTGGTGTAGTATAATACCGAATGGGTGTTTTGGAATGTATTGCACCGTATGCGAATTTTGGTACGTTTTGGTATGATATCGTACCATATGGGTGTTTTGGCAAGGTATTGTACTGTATGGGTGCTATGGTACGTGGATGAGTGTTTTGGTTCGGTTTGGTACCTATGGGTGCTTTGGTACGTTTTGGTATGGTATTGTACCGTTTGGTGCGGTATGGGTAGTATGGGTGTTTTGGTACGGTATTGTACCGTATGAGTGATTTAGTACGTTTTGGAACGGTATTGTACCGAATGGGTGCTTTGGTACGCCGTATAGGTTTTTTGGTACGATATTGTATCGTATGGGTGCTTTGGTACATTTTCATCCGGTATTTTTCCGTATGGGTGCTTGGCTATGTCGTATGGGTGTTTTTGTACTGTATGGGTGCTTTGGTACATTTTGGTACGGTATTATACCGTTTTGGTGTGGTATGGTACCGTATGGCTGTTTTCATACGGCATTGTACCGAATTGGTGCTTTGGTAAGTTTTGGTACGGTATTGTACCGTTTTGGTGTGGTATAATACAGTATGGGAGTTTTGGTACGGTATTGTACCGTATGACTGTTTTGGTATGTTTTGGTACGGTATCGTACCGTATTGGTGTTTTGGTAAAGTATTGTACCGTATGGGTACTTTGGTATGTTTAAAACAGTTTCGTACCGTTTTGGTGAGGTATAGTACCGTATGGTGTTTTGGTACAGTTTCATACCGTTTTGGTGTGGTATGGTACCGTATGGGTGTTTTGGTACGGTACGGTACTGTATTGTATGGGTGCTTTGGTTCGTTTTGGTACGGTACCGTACAGTTTTGGTGTGGTATGATTCCGAATGGGTGTTTTGGAACGTATTGTACCGTATGCGTGTTTTGGTACGTTTTGGTATGGTATCGTACCATTTGGAAATCAGGATATTGGCAGATTCAAATTGAGGAATCTGACAGATATAAAACTGCATTTACTGTTCCTTTTGGTCACTTTGAATGGAATGTAATGCCTTTTGGCCTGAAGAATGCACCTTCAGAATTCCAGAATATTATGAATGATATTTTCTATCCATATGCTGAATTTGCTATTTGCTACATTGATGATGTTCTAATATTTTCTCAGAACATAGACCAGCATATGAAACATCTTAGAATTTTTAAAGATGTTATTAAAAGAAATGGACTTGTTGTTTCTGCTCCTAAGATGAAATTGTTTCAAACTAAAGTCAGATTCTTAGGACACAATATCCACCAGGGAAAAATTATTCCCATTGATAGAAGCATAGAATTTGCTTCCAAATTCCCAGATGAATTAAGAGAGAAAACTCAATTGCAGAGGTTTCTTGGTAGTCTCAATTACATCGGAGATTATTACAAAGAATTAGCTCAGGATTCTGCACCTCTTTATGATAGATTAAAGAAGAATCCTCCCCCTTGGACAGAAATTCATACCAAAGCTGTCCAGAAAATTAAATTAAAAGCAAAGCAACTTCCTTGTTTAGCTATTGCCAATCCAGAATGGAGAAAAATAGTTGAAACTGATGCCTCTAATATTGGTTATGGTGGCATTCTGAAACAATACAATCCTAATAATTCTAAGGAAGAATTAGTCAGGTTTTCTTCTGGACTTTTCAAAAATGCTCAGGCTAATTATAGCACAATAAAGAAAGAAATTCTTTCTATTATTAAATGTATAAATAAATTCCAGGATGATTTGTTAAATCAACATTTCTTGGTAAAAGTTGACTGCAGTGCAGCAAAGCAGGTTTTGAAACAAGATATTAAAAACCTGGCTTCAAAACAAATTTTTGCTAGATGGCAGTCTGAATTATCTGCTTTTGATTTTGATATTGAATATATAAAAGGAGAAAATAATTCTCTCCCTGATTTCCTTACTCGTGAATTTTTACAGGGCTAATGTTGCCAATCAGCCGCCAAAAGGCTGAGGAAATACATGCATCCTCTTCTAATGCAGATGAAACTTTCATCAAACAAGCTTGTCCTTCTATAACCCAATCTAGGCTAAAATTTATCATTGAGAAGGATAAAAAATTCAGGAAAGCCATGGACAGACACGTCATGGCTAATAGGGAACAATATTTCAGGAGATATCTTCCTACTAGATTCTACCTGAAAAGATGGGCCAATGCTATTGTGGCCATCGACCAATTTTATGATGAATATGGTTATTCCGATGATGAAGATGAGAATATTGTTATAAATAGTTTTCGTCGGAACAGAATGAAACAAATTCAGGATAGGCTGAATATCTTATCCCGTGCATAATTTTGCAGATGAATAGACCGCCGGATCGGGGTCGTGGCCGTGGCTATAACACTCGTGGTAGGGGTAAACCATCAAAGGTTACCCAAGCAGATATTGAGGCTTACTTGCAAGCCAAAAAACTACAATTTCCATCACTTCAGGAAGCATCTTCTGCATCTTCCTCATCACTTTCAATGGCGGAAGTGATCCAGACTAATGACGCCTTCAAATCTTTGAAGACTACCGAGACCATTATGGTCCTGGAATCAAAAGATGAGCAATGGATTAATGATCCGTGGGAAATAAAGTCCCAATACTTGGATACAATGAGCTATCCAGTCCATGAAGGAAAATACAGGTACATCTACGAGGCAATGCTCTCAGAATCTGGATCGGTGGAATTTCGCCATACTTATGATAGCAAGATTGGACAGAAGGGTCCAATTAGCTACAGCAGGGCCATAATAAGAATGGTCATTCCAATTCAAAAATGGGGAATTCATCCCAGCAAATCAAAGTCACTAACTATTAAATCGGAAAATGGAGTTCCGATCCAGTACAATTACTGGGACTACATTGAAGCTTTCACTAAAGCTTTTTACTATCAAAACCAGCACAAAAGGCATTCCTGGTTTATAAAATTATGTCCAAAGTTGGTTGGACAAAATGATTTTCCAAATTGGTTTTTAGAATGGTGGTCAAAATTTGGACCACTACAAGATTATTTGTCACCTGAAATTCAGAAGGAAATAGAGTCCTTCCTCAAATATTACTCCCAATTGAGAGGAGATATTCCCGAAAGAAAACTTTTCCTTGATACAATGACTATTTTTGGTATCCCATGGCTTTGGAAATGGGATCTTCAAATTGGGAAAAATCAATTGGGACTTCCAACTCTTAGAAACTTTTGCAGATAATTTGATGTTGGGCAAACTGAAGAGTCAGAATCATATGTAGAGTCAATGCTCGAATACAGGAATTAAGCACACAAATTAAACAGAAGGAGCATTTGTCAATCAAGAATCCATTTCTTGATATATCAGCTCAAGTCAGGGCAAAATTCCCTGAAGCAACTGATGATGAAATTGTCATGAAAACTATGGATTTCATGAAGGAACAATTCCTCCAAACTATTCAAACCAATACTGTCAAGGATGACGACTCTATGTCATCAGCCAAATCCAAGGAAGAGGACAATAATCCCTTCACATGCCTTGCAGGGGAATCTCAGGACCCCTATGAAGATGAGATCAATACCGACACACCTTCTCTTGGTGACTATTGGGACAGCATGGCCGAGTTGATGGCTGAACGACTGTCACAGACTAAGAAAGGAAAGGAAAAGCATCATTAGTTTGGCATGCTGTCAAACTCTCTTTCGGTGAGAAAAGACTAAAGCAACAATAATAGAATTGTCACTCAAGACAAAAGCGACGATAATAGAATCGTCATGATCACACTCTACTGTCGGTGAAGACCAAAGCGTCGATGGGGCCCCTTGCGTACCCGGCTAGGGTATTTTGGCCTTGCTCCGATAAATCGTTGACAGACGTGCTACTTATAATGCTATCCTTCATTTAAAAAAAAAAAAAAAAAAAAAAAAAAAAAAAAGGGCAAAATCATAAGAAAATATCTTATATGAGCACTAACACTTTCTCACCATGAGAAGATTATTTAGATCTGATAATGATAGAATTAAGAATTCCGAATTAGTGGAATATGCCAATGTGCAAGAACAACTGAATCACTGGACTATTCCTCCAGTGCGTCCATCAACTATTTATGGACGAGGCACTTTTGAATTTAGGAGTACTTTGGCTATTAAAACCAAAGAGAAAACTGAAAGCATAGAGCTGAATGATAAGATAATTAATCTTCTAGATAGAAGTGATATTCTAGCTCATATGCGAAATTATAATTACATTCATATCGGTTTAGTGCAAGTTGCCCTTAAACCCCTAACACTGTTAGGAATGGATACCTGTCTCCAAGTAACTTTGCGAGATGGCAGGTGTAATAATTGGAGATCCTCAATAATGGGGGCAATCGAGACCAGTTTATGTCATGGTCCAGTTTACTTTAATGCTTATCCTAATTTGACTGTTTCTTTAACAGATAGGAATATTGGTGAGGTCCTAAATTGTAGGATCCAAACAAGAGGTTATGATTATTTACCCGGATCTGAGGTAATAGCTGTAATCTACAGAATTAATTATAAAGTTATGAATACTTTGAATCCTAGGGTACGAAACTTATCGTCCCCAGACCAAACGGTCTTGATAGAAACCAATATGTTGACTTCTAATATTGCAACCAATAGGTTGATCAACTGGGAAGAAATTACATTTCCTGAAAATTGGACTATCACCAATGCGGTCCCACCGAGACCAATAATAAACCAAATTGAACAAATAGTTCAAGATAATGAGGGAACTGTTTCCCTGAACTTTAGGAATTCTCGATCTGAGAGACTTCTTAGAAGTAATAGCACTAGAAATAGCTTTTCTAGTACCCAAACACCTTATAGGGTGAGTATTCCTCCTACTAGTAGACACTCAACTTCTGAAATTCCTAGTCCGGATGAGATTAATTTGGCAGGAATAAGAATATCCCAAAATCAAATTCCTCATGGAGTTTATAATATTCCAGAATCAGTAGAATCACCTACTGCCAGCGACATGAATTTTTCCATTAATGACAATAATAGATCCTGAAATCAGGAAAGGTATTAATAAAGAATTTTATCAACCTAAATACAAAGAATTTAGGGAATGGTATTTCTCAAAATATAGTGAGAAACAATTACAAGATTTTAAAAGGGAATTCTATGATTGGACTGAGTATTCTAGGAAAATCATCCCTTTTGCTCAATGGTTTTATAGTAAATATTTTCCTGAAATTGATAGATCTATTCATGTTATTCAAGACTATCATAGGAATTGGAGAAGTATGTCAGGAACTGTACTTAAGGCGGTTCATCCTCCCACTATTCCTTTATCTTTGGAAGGAACTTCAGAATCTGAACCTACTCTTGAAACTGTGGCTTTTGTTAAGCCTGCTAATGCAGATTTAAATGGTAGACTGCATAAACAGAATAATCACACCAATCTCCACCTTAGTACTATAGGAGAACAATTGGTTAGAATAGAGGACCAGGTCACCCAATTAAAGGATGACATTAAGAATTCTCATACTAAAGAGAGAATTGAGGAGGTTATCTCTCCCTCTAATATTCATCCTCCTATTCCTATAACTAATTTCAACTTGACCAATCCTAATAAAAATTCCGAATTGGTTAAAGAACTGCAAAAAAGGTTAAGAGGCCTTTCTATTAATGTTATTTCTGAGGAAATGGAGGAAATGAGTAATCAAGAGGTCTCAGAATTAGAGAATGTTTTCCTTCAGAATGAAACCATTAATAAAATCCAATATCCTCCACAAAGACTCCCTTATGCTGGGGCAGATAGATATTACTATCCTAGGCCTAGCCCTCAAGATATGTTATTTGAGGAAACTGGATTTCAAAAACAAATGTCTTATAGTGGAAAGACCATTTATGAATGGAACATAGATGGCATGACTGAATACCAAATTTTTGGAGTCGTACACCAAATGATGATGTACAGCACAATTTGTGCTCAGAATGGTAATGGTGATAGAGATATTGCTAGATGGATCACCGCCGGTTTTACAGGAATGGTAAAAGGGTGGTGGGATAATATCCTAAATGCAATCCAAAGAGCAGAAATTTTAGATGCAGTAAAAATTGAAAATGAAATTCAGAGACCTGATGCTGTTTATACTTTAATAAACACATTAATCCTCCACTTTGTTGGTCACTGGGATAACCAACGGGAAAGAAGTAGAGAATTACTTCAGAATCTAAAATGTCCAACGTTAACTCATTTTCGTTGGTACAAGGATGTTTTCCTTGCTAAAGTAATGCAAAGAAACGATGCTAATAGTGAGCATTGGAAGTCAAAATTCATTGACGGTCTACCCCATTTCTTTGCTGAGAAAATAAGGAAAAAATTGAAAGACCAAAATAATGGTATAACAATTATTTATGATAATTATACCTATGGTCAATTGGTATCCATAATAATCCAAGAAGGATTAACTTTATGTAATGATATAAAGTTATATAACCAGTTGAAAAAACAACACTTAACTGGTAAACAAGAATTGGGTCAATTTTGTGATCAGTTTGGTTATGATATGCCTAAATATCTAAAACCAACTACTAAGAAGAGTAGTAATAAAACTACTACTAGAAAATACTCTAAGAAAAAATCTTATAACAATAAGAAGAATAAAGGGGAGCAATCTGGCTCAAAAGAATCTACTTCTAAAAGGCCTAATAAGACAAAGAAGAAGCCCACAGCTAAATGTTTTAAGTGTGGAAAAATAGGTCATTATGCTAACAAGTGCAAGACTAAGAAAAAGCTAGATGAGCTTCAAATAGATGAAGGGTTAAAACAAGTACTCTTCAAATTACTTCTTGATTCAAGTGAATCAGATTCTTCAGATGAAGAATCTAGAGATCAGGTTAATGAGGTTTCTGACCAAGAGGAAGACACTTCTTCCGATTCAGAAGAAGAAATTCCCAATAATTGCAATTGTAACAATCTGGAATGTTCAACTTCTAATAATTATTGGAAGGCAATAGTTGAGATGAATGGTCTCAGTATTAATGTTTTAACTGAAAAACAACAAAGTCTTTTGGACATCATTGATCAAATTGATGATCCTCAATTAAAAATGAAAATCATTGAGACTTGTATCTCTTCTAGTAAAGAAGAAGAAGAGGTTAAACCTCAAATTCAGAAAGAGACCTATAATCTAAAAAATGTTCTAGATAGAATAGAACAAAATGACAGTTACAAACCTGTAACAATCCATGATCTTAAGGGTGAAATAAATATTTTGAAAACAGAAATAAAATTGTTAAAATCCTTTCAGAATAAAGCTACCCATGAAATCTATGAAATGAATCAAAAACTTGATTCTTTGGAAAAGAAAGGTAGCACAGATAAGGAGGACATTCCTACTGAGGATTCTAATGACTACTTGAATCTAATCAACAAAGTGGTTTATCAAAAATGGCATGTTAGGGTAAACCTAGTTATTCAAAAGGAATATACTATCAACAATATAATTGCTTTGGTTGATAGTGGTGCTGATATGAATTGCATCCAAGAAGGAATAGTTCCAACTCAGTATTTTGAGAAGACTTCTCAAAGTCTCACTAATGCCAGTGGATCAAAAATGTTGATCAAATATAAGCTTAACAATGTTCACATTTGTAATAAAGGAATCTGTTTGGAAACAACATTTCTCTGCATAAGAAATCTCCAACAGGAACTAATTCTAGGAACTCCCTTCTTAGCAATGCTTATGCCTATGCAAACCAGTACTGCTGGAATAACTGCCCATATTGATGGTCATGAAGTATTCTTTGAATTTGTTTCTCCCCCTGTTTACAAAGAAGTAAACGATATCATAAGAAAAATATCCAATAAGGATAAACAAATAAATTTCCTTCAAAAGGAAATTAGAATCATGGGAATTGAAGAAACTCTTCAGAATCCCACAAATAAGTACTGGAAAATACAAGGATCGTAAAAGAAACACACCTTTTATTCAGATGGCCGAAGCCAATGTTACAGCAGGAGAGGGGAGAGAGTACAGCGGAAGAGAGAAGGGAGAGCTAGGATTTTAGAGAGAGAGAGGGTAATCCTGAAAAACCTACCGAACCCTTCCAGACACGGACTTATAAATAGACTCAAAAGAAAAGAAATGAAATGCAAATTACACTTCAAATTCAAATGAAGATTTTAGCCGGGTACGCAAGGGGCCCCATCGACGCTTTGGTCTTCACCGACAGTAGAGTGTGATCATGACGATTCTATTATCGTCGCTTTTGTCTTGAGTGACAATTCTATTATTGTTGCTTTAGTCTTTTCTCACCGAAAGAGAGTTTGACAGCATGCCAAACTAATGATGCTTTTCCTTTCCTTTCTTAGTCTGTGACAGTCGTTCAGCCATCAACTCGGCCATGCTGTCCCAATAGTCACCAAGAGAAGGTGTGTCGGTATTGATCTCATCTTCATAGGGGTCCTGAGATTCCCCTGCAAGGCATGTGAAGGGATTATTGTCCTCTTCCTTGGATTTGGCTGATGACATAGAGTCGTCATCCTTGACAGTATTGGTTTGAATAGTTTGGAGGAATTGTTCCTTCATGAAATCCATAGTTTTCATGACAATTTCATCATCAGTTGCTTCAGGGAATTTTGCCCTGACTTGAGCTGATATATCAAGAAATGGATTCTTGATTGACAACTGCTCCTTCTGTTTAATTTGCTGTCTTAATTCCTGAATTCGAGCATTGACTCTGACAATGATCTCTTGCACATCAGTTTGCTTCCACCATCGATACTGAAAAGTTCTCTGAAGAGTTGGAAGTCCCAATTGATTTTTCCCAATTTGAAGATCCCATTTCCAAAGCCATGGGATACCAAAAATAGTCATTGTATCAAGGAAAAGTTTTCTTTCGGGAATATCTCCTCTCAATTGGGAGTAATATTTGAGGAAGGACTCTATTTCCTTCTGAATTTCAGGTGACAAATAATCTTGTAGTGGTCCAAATTTTGACCACCATTCTAAAAACCAATTTGGAAAATCATTTTGTCCAACCAACTTTGGACATAATTTTATAAACCAGGAATGCCTTTTGTGCTGGTTTTGATAGTAAAAAGCTTTAGTGAAAGCTTCAATGTAGTCCCAGTAATTGTACTGGATCGGAACTCCATTTTCCGATTTAATAGTTAGTGACTTTGATTTGCTGGGATGAATTCCCCATTTTTGAATTGGAATGACCATTCTTATTATGGCCCTGCTGTAGCTAATTGGACCCTTCTGTCCAATCTTGCTATCATAAGTATGGCGAAATTCCACCGATCCAGATTCTGAGAGCATTGCCTCGTAGATGTACCTGTATTTTCCTTCATGGACTGGATAGCTCATTGTATCCAAGTATTGGGACTTTATTTCCCACGGATCATTAATCCATTGCTCATCTTTTGATTCCAGGACCATAATGGTCTCGGTAGTCTTCAAAGATTTGAAGGCGTCATTAGTCTGGATCACTTCCGCCATTGAAAGTGATGAGGAAGATGCAGAAGATGCTTCCTGAAGTGATGGAAATTGTAGTTTTTTGGCTTGCAAGTAAGCCTCAATATCTGCTTGGGTAACCTTTGATGGTTTACCCCTACCACGAGTGTTATAGCCACGGCCACGACCCCGATCCGGCGGTCTATTCATCTGCAAAATTATGCACGGGATAAGATATTCAGCCTATCCTGAATTTGTTTCATTCTGTTCCGACGAAAACTATTTATAACAATATTCTCATCTTCATCATCGGAATAACCATATTCATCATAAAATTGGTCGATGGCCACAATAGCATTGGCCCATCTTTTCAGGTAGAATCTAGTAGGAAGATATCTCCTGAAATATTGTTCCCTATTAGCCATGACGTGTCTGTCCATGGCTTTCCTGAATTTTTTATCCTTCTCAATGATAAATTTTAGCCTAGATTGGGTTATAGAAGGACAAGCTTGTTTGATGAAACTTTCATCTGCATTAGAAGAGGATGCATGTATTTCCTCAGCCTTTTGGCGGCTGATTGGCAACATTAGCCCTGTAAAAATTCACGAGTAAGGAAATCAGGGAGAGAATTATTTTCTCCTTTTATATATTCAATATCAAAATCAAAAGCAGATAATTCAGACTGCCATCTAGCAAAAATTTGTTTTGAAGCCAGGTTTTTAATATCTTGTTTCAAAACCTGCTTTGCTGCACTGCAGTCAACTTTTACCAAGAAATGTTGATTTAACAAATCATCCTGGAATTTATTTATACATTTAATAATAGAAAGAATTTCTTTCTTTATTGTGCTATAATTAGCCTGAGCATTTTTGAAAAGTCCAGAAGAAAACCTGACTAATTCTTCCTTAGAATTATTAGGATTGTATTGTTTCAGAATGCCACCATAACCAATATTAGAGGCATCAGTTTCAACTATTTTTCTCCATTCTGGATTGGCAATAGCTAAACAAGGAAGTTGCTTTGCTTTTAATTTAATTTTCTGGACAGCTTTGGTATGAATTTCTGTCCAAGGGGGAGGATTCTTCTTTAATCTATCATAAAGAGGTGCAGAATCCTGAGCTAATTCTTTGTAATAATCTCCGATGTAATTGAGACTACCAAGAAACCTCTGCAATTGAGTTTTCTCTCTTAATTCATCTGGGAATTTGGAAGCAAATTCTATGCTTCTATCAATGGGAATAATTTTTCCCTGGTGGATATTGTGTCCTAAGAATCTGACTTTAGTTTGAAACAATTTCATCTTAGGAGCAGAAACAACAAGTCCATTTCTTTTAATAACATCTTTAAAAATTCTAAGATGTTTCATATGCTGGTCTATGTTCTGAGAAAATATTAGAACATCATCAATGTAGCAAATAGCAAATTCAGCATATGGATAGAAAATATCATTCATAATATTCTGGAATTCTGAAGGTGCATTCTTCAGGCCAAAAGGCATTACATTCCATTCAAAGTGACCAAAAGGAACAGTAAATGCAGTTTTATATCTGTCAGATTCCTCAATTTGAATCTGCCAATATCCTGATTTTAAATCAAATTTGGAAAAGATAGCTGCCTTATTAAGTCTATCTAATAAATCTTTCTTATTAGGAATGGGATATCTTATCCACATCAAAACCTCATTGAGGGGTTTATAATTAATAACAAGTCTAGGAACACCTCGTTCCTTCTCTGCATTTTTATTGACATAAAAAGCTGTGCAACTCCATGGAGAATAGCTTTTCCTGATTAGTTGTTTACTGAGTAAACTGTCAATTTCATTTTGACACATTTTCAAATATTCTTGTTTCATTTGAGAAGGCCTTGCCTTTGTAGGAATTTTTCTTTCATTAAAATCCTTTTCATAAGGAAGTGAAACAATATATTTCTTTCTATCCCAAAAAGCATTAGGGATATCACTGCAGATTTCTTTATTGAAATTCTCTTGTATTTTGGAAATTTTCTTTATCATTGTGGGATTCTGAAGAGTTTCTTCAATTCCCATGATTCTAATTTCCTTTTGAAGGAAATTTATTTGTTTATCCTTATTGGATATTTTTCTTATGATATCGTTTACTTCTTTGTAAACAGGGGGAGAAACAAATTCAAAGAATACTTCATGACCATCAATATGGGCAGTTATTCCAGCAGTACTGGTTTGCATAGGCATAAGCATTGCTAAGAAGGGAGTTCCTAGAATTAGTTCCTGTTGGAGATTTCTTATGCAGAGAAATGTTGTTTCCAAACAGATTCCTTTATTACAAATGTGAACATTGTTAAGCTTATATTTGATCAACATTTTTGATCCACTGGCATTAGTGAGACTTTGAGAAGTCTTCTCAAAATACTGAGTTGGAACTATTCCTTCTTGGATGCAATTCATATCAGCACCACTATCAACCAAAGCAATTATATTGTTGATAGTATATTCCTTTTGAATAACTAGGTTTACCCTAACATGCCATTTTTGATAAACCACTTTGTTGATTAGATTCAAGTAGTCATTAGAATCCTCAGTAGGAATGTCCTCCTTATCTGTGCTACCTTTCTTTTCCAAAGAATCAAGTTTTTGATTCATTTCATAGATTTCATGGGTAGCTTTATTCTGAAAGGATTTTAACAATTTTATTTCTGTTTTCAAAATATTTATTTCACCCTTAAGATCAGGGATTGTTACAGGTTTGTAACTGTCATTTTGTTCTATTCTATCTAGAACATTTTTTAGATTATAGGTCTCTTTCTGAATTTGAGGTTTAACCTCTTCTTCTTCTTTACTAGAAGAGATACAAGTCTCAATGATTTTCATTTTTAATTGAGGATCATCAATTTGATCAATGATGTCCAAAAGACTTTGTTGTTTTTCAGTTAAAACATTAATACTGAGACCATTCATCTCAACTATTGCCTTCCAATAATTATTAGAAGTTGAACATTCCAGATTGTTACAATTGCAATTATTGGGAATTTCTTCTTCTGAATCGGAAGAAGTGTCTTCCTCTTGGTCAGAAACCTCATTAACCTGATCTCTAGATTCTTCATCTGAAGAATCTGATTCACTTGAATCAAGAAGTAATTTGAAGAGTACTTGTTTTAACCCTTCATCTATTTGAAGCTCATCTAGCTTTTTCTTAGTCTTGCACTTGTTAGCATAATGACCTATTTTTCCACACTTAAAACATTTAGCTGTGGGCTTCTTCTTTGTCTTATTAGGCCTTTTAGAAGTAGATTCTTTTGAGCCAGATTGCTCCCCTTTATTCTTCTTATTGTTATAAGATTTTTTCTTAGAGTATTTTCTAGTAGTAGTTTTATTACTACTCTTCTTAGTAGTTGGTTTTAGATATTTAGGCATATCATAACCAAACTGATCACAAAATTGACCCAATTCTTGTTTACCAGTTAAGTGTTGTTTTTTCAATGGTTATGTAACTTTATATCATTACATAAAGTTAATCCTTCTTGGATTATTATGGATACCAATTGACCATAGGTATAATTATCATAAATAATTGTTATACCATTATTTTGGTCTTTCAATTTTTTCCTTATTTTCTCAGCAAAGAAATGGGGTAGACCGTCAATGAATTTTGACTTCCAATGCTCACTATTAGCATCGTTTCTTTGCATTACTTTAGCAAGGAAAACATCCTTGTACCAACGAAAATGAGTTAACGTTGGACATTTTAGATTCTGAAGTAATTCTCTACTTCTTTCCCGTTGGTTATCCCAGTGACCAACAAAGTGGAGGATTAATGTGTTTATTAAAGTATAAACAGCATCAGGTCTCTGAATTTCATTTTCAATTTTTACTGCATCTAAAATTTCTGCTCTTTGGATTGCATTTAGGATATTATCCCACCACCCTTTTACCATTCTGTAAAACCGGCGGTGATCCATCTAGCAATATCTCTATCACCATTACCATTCTGAGCACAAATTGTGCTGTACATCATCATTTGGTGTACGACTCCAAAAATTTGGTATTCAGTCATGCCATCTATGTTCCATTCATAAATGGTCTTTCCACTATAAGACATTTGTTTTTGAAATCCAGTTTCCTCAAATAACATATCTTGAGGGCTAGGCCTAGGATAGTAATATCTATCTGCCCCAACATAAGGGAGTCTTTGTGGAGGATATTGGATTTTATTAATGGTTTCATTCTGAAGGAAAACATTCTCTAATTCTGAGACCTCTTGATTACTCATTTCCTCCATTTCCTCAGAAATAACATTAATAGAAAGGCCTCTTAACCTTTTTTGCAGTTCTTTAACCAATTCGGAATTTTTATTAGGATTGGTCAAGTTGAAATTAGTTATAGGAATAGGAGGACGAATATTAGAGGGAGAGATAACCTCCTCAATTCTCTCTTTAGTATGAGAATTCTTAATGTCATCCTTTAATTGGGTGACCTGGTCCTCTATTCTAACCAATTGTTCTCCTATAGTACTAAGGTGGAGATTGGTGTGATTATTCTGTTTATGCAGTCTACCATTTAAATCTGCATTAGCAGGCTTAACAAAAGCCACAGTTTCAAGAGTAGGTTCAGATTCTGAAGTTCCTTCCAAAGATAAAGGAATAGTGGGAGGATGAACCGCCTTAAGTACAGTTCCTGACATACTTCTCCAATTCCTATGATAGTCTTGAATAACATGAATAGATCTATCAATTTCAGGAAAATATTTACTATAAAACCATTGAGCAAAAGGGATGATTTTCCTAGAATACTCAGTCCAATCATAGAATTCCCTTTTAAAATCTTGTAATTGTTTCTCACTATATTTTGAGAAATACCATTCCCTAAATTCTTTGTATTTAGGTTGATAAAATTCTTTATTAATACCTTTCCTGATTTCAGGATCTATTATTGTCATTAATGGAAAAATTCATGTCGCTGGCAGTAGGTGATTCTACTGATTCTGGAATATTATAAACTCCATGAGGAATTTGATTTTGGGATATTCTTATTCCTGCCAAATTAATCTCATCCGGACTAGGAATTTCAGAAGTTGAGTGTCTACTAGTAGGAGGAATACTCACCCTATAAGGTGTTTGGGTACTAGAAAAGCTATTTCTAGTGCTATTACTTCTAAGAAGTCTCTCAGATCGAGAATTCCTAAAGTTCAGGGAAACAGTTCCCTCATTATCTTGAACTATTTGTTCAATTTGGTTTATTATTGGTCTCGGTGGGACCGCATTGGTGATAGTCCAATTTTCAGGAAATGTAATTTCTTCCCAGTTGATCAACCTATTGGTTGCAATATTAGAAGTCAACATATTGGTTTCTATCAAGACCGTTTGGTCTGGGGACGATAAGTTTCGTACCCTAGGATTCAAAGTATTCATAACTTTATAATTAATTCTGTAGATTACAGCTATTACCTCAGATCCGGGTAAATAATCATAACCTCTTGTTTGGATCCTACAATTTAGGACCTCACCAATATTCCTATCTGTTAAAGAAACAGTCAAATTAGGATAAGCATTAAAGTAAACTGGACCATGACATAAACTGGTCTCGATTGCCCCCATTATTGAGGATCTCCAATTATTACACCTGCCATCTCGCAAAGTTACTTGGAGACAGGTATCCATTCCTAACAGTGTTAGGGGTTTAAGGGCAACTTGCACTAAACCGATATGAATGTAATTATAATTTCGCATATGAGCTAGAATATCACTTCTATCTAGAAGATTAATTATCTTATCATTCAGCTCTATGCTTTCAGTTTTCTCTTTGGTTTTAATAGCCAAAGTACTCCTAAATTCAAAAGTGCCTCGTCCATAAATAGTTGATGGACGCACTGGAGGAATAGTCCAGTGATTCAGTTGTTCTTGCACATTGGCATATTCCACTAATTCGGAATTCTTAATTCTATCATTATCAGATCTAAATAATCTTCTCATGGTGAGAAAGTGTTAGTGCTCATATAAGATATTTTCTTATGATTTTGCCCCTTTTTTTTTTTTTTTTTTTTTTTTAAATGAAGGATAGCATTATAAGTAGCACGTCTGTCAACGATTTATCGGAGCAAGGCCAAAATACCCTAGCCGGGTTTCCAAGGCCGGACAAATCCGAACGCGACTTGAGTGACGTCCCACTACCCATAATGATATCTTACATTTAAATTTTTGAAGGTTTTTCTCTAAAATTTATTCAAAAGGCTCTATCATAAGTCATAACTTATATTTGCACTAACTATTAAATCGGAAAATGGAGTTCCGATCCAGTAATTGTACTGGATCGGAACTCCATTTTCCGATTTAATAGTTAGTGACTTTGATTTGCTGGGATGAATTCCCCATTTTTGAATTGGAATGACCATTCTTATTATGGCCCTGCTGTAGCTAATTGGACCCTTCTGTCCAATCTTGCTATCATAAGTATGGCGAAATTCCACCGATCCAGATTCTGAGAGCATTGCCTCGTAGATGTACCTGTATTTTCCTTCATGGACTGGATAGCTCATTGTATCCAAGTATTGGGACTTTATTTCCCACGGATCATTAATCCATTGCTCATCTTTTGATTCCAGGACCATAATGGTCTCGGTAGTCTTCAAAGATTTGAAGGCGTCATTAGTCTGGATCACTTCCGCCATTGAAAGTGATGAGGAAGATGCAGAAGATGCTTCCTGAAGTGATGGAAATTGTAGTTTTTTGGCTTGCAAGTAAGCCTCAATATCTGCTTGGGTAACCTTTGATGGTTTACCCCTACCACGAGTGTTATAGCCACGGCCACGACCCCGATCCGGCGGTCTATTCATCTGCAAAATTATGCACGGGATAAGATATTCAGCCTATCCTGAATTTGTTTCATTCTGTTCCGACGAAAACTATTTATAACAATATTCTCATCTTCATCATCGGAATAACCATATTCATCATAAAATTGGTCGATGGCCACAATAGCATTGGCCCATCTTTTCAGGTAGAATCTAGTAGGAAGATATCTCCTGAAATATTGTTCCCTATTAGCCATGACGTGTCTGTCCATGGCTTTCCTGAATTTTTTATCCTTCTCAATGATAAATTTTAGCCTAGATTGGGTTATAGAAGGACAAGCTTGTTTGATGAAAGTTTCATCTGCATTAGAAGAGGATGCATGTATTTCCTCAGCCTTTTGGCGGCTGATTGGCAACATTAGCCCTGTAAAAATTCACGAGTAAGGAAATCAGGGAGAGAATTATTTTCTCCTTTTATATATTCAATATCAAAATCAAAAGCAGATAATTCAGACTGCCATCTAGCAAAAATTTGTTTTGAAGCCAGGTTTTTAATATCTTGTTTCAAAACCTGCTTTGCTGCACTGCAGTCAACTTTTACCAAGAAATGTTGATTTAACAAATCATCCTGGAATTTATTTATACATTTAATAATAGAAAGAATTTCTTTCTTTATTGTGCTATAATTAGCCTGAGCATTTTTGAAAAGTCCAGAAGAAAACCTGACTAATTCTTCCTTAGAATTATTAGGATTGTATTGTTTCAGAATGCCACCATAACCAATATTAGAGGCATCAGTTTCAACTATTTTTCTCCATTCTGGATTGGCAATAGCTAAACAAGGAAGTTGCTTTGCTTTTAATTTAATTTTCTGGACAGCTTTGGTATGAATTTCTGTCCAAGGGGGAGGATTCTTCTTTAATCTATCATAAAGAGGTGCAGAATCCTGAGCTAATTCTTTGTAATAATCTCCGATGTAATTGAGACTACCAAGAAACCTCTGCAATTGAGTTTTCTCTCTTAATTCATCTGGGAATTTGGAAGCAAATTCTATGCTTCTATCAATGGGAATAATTTTTCCCTGGTGGATATTGTGTCCTAAGAATCTGACTTTAGTTTGAAACAATTTCATCTTAGGAGCAGAAACAACAAGTCCATTTCTTTTAATAACATCTTTAAAAATTCTAAGATGTTTCATATGCTGGTCTATGTTCTGAGAAAATATTAGAACATCATCAATGTAGCAAATAGCAAATTCAGCATATGGATAGAAAATATCATTCATAATATTCTGGAATTCTGAAGGTGCATTCTTCAGGCCAAAAGGCATTACATTCCATTCAAAGTGACCAAAAGGAACAGTAAATGCAGTTTTATATCTGTCAGATTCCTCAATTTGAATCTGCCAATATCCTGATTTTAAATCAAATTTGGAAAAGATAGCTGCCTTATTAAGTCTATCTAATAAATCTTTCTTATTAGGAATGGGATATCTTATCCACATCAAAACCTCATTGAGGGGTTTATAATTAATAACAAGTCTAGGAACACCTCGTTCCTTCTCTGCATTTTTATTGACATAAAAAGTTGTGCAACTCCATGGAGAATAGCTTTTTCTGATTAGTTGTTTACTGAGTAAACTGTCAATTTCATTTTGACACATTTTCAAATATTCTTGTTTCATTTGAGAAGGCCTTGCCTTTGTAGGAATTTTTCTTTCATTAAAATCCTTTTCATAAGGAAGTGAAACAATATATTTCTTTCTATCCCAAAAAGCATTAGGGATATCACTGCAGATTTCTTTATTGAAATTCTCTTGTATTTGGGAAATTTTCTTTATCATTGTGGGATTCTGAAGAGTTTCTTCAATTCCCATGATTCTAATTTCCTTTTGAAGGAAATTTATTTGTTTATCCTTATTGGATATTTTTCTTATGATATCGTTTACTTCTTTGTAAACAGGGGGAGAAACAAATTCAAAGAATACTTCATGACCATCAATATGGGCAGTTATTCCAGCAGTACTGGTTTGCATAGGCATAAGCATTGCTAAGAAGGGAGTTCCTAGAATTAGTTCCTGTTGGAGATTTCTTATGCAGAGAAATGTTGTTTCCAAACAGATTCCTTTATTACAAATGTGAACATTGTTAAGCTTATATTTGATCAACATTTTTGATCCACTGGCATTAGTGAGACTTTGAGAAGTCTTCTCAAAATACTGAGTTGGAACTATTCCTTCTTGGATGCAATTCATATCAGCACCACTATCAACCAAAGCAATTATATTGTTGATAGTATATTCCTTTTGAATAACTAGGTTTACCCTAACATGCCATTTTTGATAAACCACTTTGTTGATTAGATTCAAGTAGTCATTAGAATCCTCAGTAGGAATGTCCTCCTTATCTGTGCTACCTTTCTTTTCCAAAGAATCAAGTTTTTGATTCATTTCATAGATTTCATGGGTAGCTTTATTCTGAAAGGATTTTAACAATTTTATTTCTGTTTTCAAAATATTTATTTCACCCTTAAGATCAGGGATTGTTACAGGTTTGTAACTGTCATTTTGTTCTATTCTATCTAGAACATTTTTTAGATTATAGGTCTCTTTCTGAATTTGAGGTTTAACCTCTTCTTCTTCTTTACTAGAAGAGATACAAGTCTCAATGATTTTCATTTTTAATTGAGGATCATCAATTTGATCAATGATGTCCAAAAGACTTTGTTGTTTTTCAGTTAAAACATTAATACTGAGACCATTCATCTCAACTATTGCCTTCCAATAATTATTAGAAGTTGAACATTCCAGATTGTTACAATTGCAATTATTGGGAATTTCTTCTTCTGAATCGGAAGAAGTGTCTTCCTCTTGGTCAGAAACCTCATTAACCTGATCTCTAGATTCTTCATCTGAAGAATCTGATTCACTTGAATCAAGAAGTAATTTGAAGAGTACTTGTTTTAACCCTTCATCTATTTGAAGCTCATCTAGCTTTTTCTTAGTCTTGCACTTGTTAGCATAATGACCTATTTTTCCACACTTAAAACATTTAGCTGTGGGCTTCTTCTTTGTCTTATTAGGCCTTTTAGAAGTAGATTCTTTTGAGCCAGATTGCTCCCCTTTATTCTTCTTATTGTTATAAGATTTTTTCTTAGAGTATTTTCTAGTAGTAGTTTTATTACTACTCTTCTTAGTAGTTGGTTTTAGATATTTAGGCATATCATAACCAAACTGATCACAAAATTGACCCAATTCTTGTTTACCAGTTAAGTGTTGTTTTTTCAACTGGTTATGTAACTTTATATCATTACATAAAGTTAATCCTTCTTGGATTATTATGGATACCAATTGACCATAGGTATAATTATCATAAATAATTGTTATACCATTATTTTGGTCTTTCAATTTTTTCCTTATTTTCTCAGCAAAGAAATGGGGTAGACCGTCAATGAATTTTGACTTCCAATGCTCACTATTAGCATCGTTTCTTTGCATTACTTTAGCAAGGAAAACATCCTTGTACCAACGAAAATGAGTTAACGTTGGACATTTTAGATTCTGAAGTAATTCTCTACTTCTTTCCCGTTGGTTATCCCAGTGACCAACAAAGTGGAGGATTAATGTGTTTATTAAAGTATAAACAGCATCAGGTCTCTGAATTTCATTTTCAATTTTTACTGCATCTAAAATTTCTGCTCTTTGGATTGCATTTAGGATATTATCCCACCACCCTTTTACCATTCCTGTAAAACCGGCGGTGATCCATCTAGCAATATCTCTATCACCATTACCATTCTGAGCACAAATTGTGCTGTACATCATCATTTGGTGTACGACTCCAAAAATTTGGTATTCAGTCATGCCATCTATGTTCCATTCATAAATGGTCTTTCCACTATAAGACATTTGTTTTTGAAATCCAGTTTCCTCAAATAACATATCTTGAGGGCTAGGCCTAGGATAGTAATATCTATCTGCCCCAGCATAAGGGAGTCTTTGTGGAGGATATTGGATTTTATTAATGGTTTCATTCTGAAGGAAAACATTCTCTAATTCTGAGACCTCTTGATTACTCATTTCCTCCATTTCCTCAGAAATAACATTAATAGAAAGGCCTCTTAACCTTTTTTGCAGTTCTTTAACCAATTCGGAATTTTTATTAGGATTGGTCAAGTTGAAATTAGTTATAGGAATAGGAGGACGAATATTAGAGGGAGAGATAACCTCCTCAATTCTCTCTTTAGTATGAGAATTCTTAATGTCATCCTTTAATTGGGTGACCTGGTCCTCTATTCTAACCAATTGTTCTCCTATAGTACTAAGGTGGAGATTGGTGTGATTATTCTGTTTATGCAGTCTACCATTTAAATCTGCATTAGCAGGCTTAACAAAAGCCACAGTTTCAAGAGTAGGTTCAGATTCTGAAGTTCCTTCCAAAGATAAAGGAATAGTGGGAGGATGAACCGCCTTAAGTACAGTTCCTGACATACTTCTCCAATTCCTATGATAGTCTTGAATAACATGAATAGATCTATCAATTTCAGGAAAATATTTACTATAAAACCATTGAGCAAAAGGGATGATTTTCCTAGAATACTCAGTCCAATCATAGAATTCCCTTTTAAAATCTTGTAATTGTTTCTCACTATATTTTGAGAAATACCATTCCCTAAATTCTTTGTATTTAGGTTGATAAAATTCTTTATTAATACCTTTCCTGATTTCAGGATCTATTATTGTCATTAATGGAAAAATTCATGTCGCTGGCAGTAGGTGATTCTACTGATTCTGGAATATTATAAACTCCATGAGGAATTTGATTTTGGGATATTCTTATTCCTGCCAAATTAATCTCATCCGGACTAGGAATTTCAGAAGTTGAGTGTCTACTAGTAGGAGGAATACTCACCCTATAAGGTGTTTGGGTACTAGAAAAGCTATTTCTAGTGCTATTACTTCTAAGAAGTCTCTCAGATCGAGAATTCCTAAAGTTCAGGGAAACAGTTCCCTCATTATCTTGAACTATTTGTTCAATTTGGTTTATTATTGGTCTCGGTGGGACCGCATTGGTGATAGTCCAATTTTCAGGAAATGTAATTTCTTCCCAGTTGATCAACCTATTGGTTGCAATATTAGAAGTCAACATATTGGTTTCTATCAAGACCGTTTGGTCTGGGGACGATAAGTTTCGTACCCTAGGATTCAAAGTATTCATAACTTTATAATTAATTCTGTAGATTACAGCTATTACCTCAGATCCGGGTAAATAATCATAACCTCTTGTTTGGATCCTACAATTTAGGACCTCACCAATATTCCTATCTGTTAAAGAAACAGTCAAATTAGGATAAGCATTAAAGTAAACTGGACCATGACATAAACTGGTCTCGATTGCCCCCATTATTGAGGATCTCCAATTATTACACCTGCCATCTCGCAAAGTTACTTGGAGACAGGTATCCATTCCTAACAGTGTTAGGGGTTTAAGGGCAACTTGCACTAAACCGATATGAATGTAATTATAATTTCGCATATGAGCTAGAATATCACTTCTATCTAGAAGATTAATTATCTTATCATTCAGCTCTATGCTTTCAGTTTTCTCTTTGGTTTTAATAGCCAAAGTACTCCTAAATTCAAAAGTGCCTCGTCCATAAATAGTTGATGGACGCACTGGAGGAATAGTCCAGTGATTCAGTTGTTCTTGCACATTGGCATATTCCACTAATTCGGAATTCTTAATTCTATCATTATCAGATCTAAATAATCTTCTCATGGTGAGAAAGTGTTAGTGCTCATATAAGATATTTTCTTATGATTTTGCCCTTTTTTTTTTTTTTTTTTTTTTTTTAAATGAAGGATAGCATTATAAGTAGCACGTCTGTCAACGATTTATCGGAGCAAGGCCAAAATACCCTAGCCGGGTTTCCAAGGCCGGACAAATCCGAACGCGACTTGAGTGACGTCCCACTACCCATAATGATATCTTACATTTAAATTTTTGAAGGTTTTTCTCTAAAATTTATTCAAAAGGCTCTATCATAAGTCATAACTTATATTTGCACTAACAATATAATTACGCCATTAAATGGCTCTGATACCAAATAAGTACTGGAAAATACAAGGATCGTAAAAGAAACACACCTTTTATTCAGATGGCCGAAGCCAATGTTACAGCAGGAGAGGGGAGAGAGTACAGCGGAAGAGAGAAGGGAGAGCTAGGATTTTAGAGAGAGAGAGGGTAATCCTGAAAAACCTACCGAACCCTTCCAGACACGGACTTATAAATAGACTCAAAAGAAAAGAAATGAAATGCAAATTACACTTCAAATTCAAATGAAGATTTTAGCCGGGTACGCAAGGGGCCCCATCGACGCTTTGGTCTTCACCGACAGTAGAGTGTGATCATGACGATTCTATTATCGTCGCTTTTGTCTTGAGTGACAATTCTATTATTGTTGCTTTAGTCTTTTCTCACCGAAAGAGAGTTTGACAGCATGCCAAACTAATGATGCTTTTCCTTTCCTTTCTTAGTCTGTGACAGTCGTTCAGCCATCAACTCGGCCATGCTGTCCCAATAGTCACCAAGAGAAGGTGTGTCGGTATTGATCTCATCTTCATAGGGGTCCTGAGATTCCCCTGCAAGGCATGTGAAGGGATTATTGTCCTCTTCCTTGGATTTGGCTGATGACATAGAGTCGTCATCCTTGACAGTATTGGTTTGAATAGTTTGGAGGAATTGTTCCTTCATGAAATCCATAGTTTTCATGACAATTTCATCATCGGTTGCTTCAGGGAATTGCCCTGACTTGAGCTGATATATCAAGAAATGGATTCTTGATTGACAACTGCTCCTTCTGTTTAATTTGCTGTCTTAATTCCTGAATTCGAGCATTGACTCTGACAATGATCTCTTGCACATCAGTTTGCTTCCACCATCGATACTGAAAAGTTCTCTGAAGAGTTGGAAGTCCCAATTGATTTTTCCCAATTTGAAGATCCCATTTCCAAAGCCATGGGATACCAAAAATAGTCATTGTATCAAGGAAAAGTTTTCTTTCGGGAATATCTCCTCTCAATTGGGAGTAATATTTGAGGAAGGACTCTATTTCCTTCTGAATTTCAGGTGACAAATAATCTTGTAGTGGTCCAAATTTTGACCACCATTCTAAAAACCAATTTGGAAAATCATTTTGTCCAACCAACTTTGGACATAATTTTATAAACCAGGAATGCCTTTTGTGCTGGTTTTGATAGTAAAAAGCTTTAGTGAAAGCTTCAATGTAGTCCCCGATACCATATGGGTGTTTTGGCAAGGTATTATACCGTATGGGTGCTTTAGTATGTTTTAAAACGATTTCGTACCGTTTTGGTGTAATATGGTACCGTATGGATGTTTTGGTACATTATTGTTCTGTATAGGTGCTTTGGTACATTTTGGTACGGTATTGCACCGTATGGGTGCTTTCGTACGCTGTATGGTTGTTTTGGTGCGGTTCTGTACCATATGGGTGCTTTGGTATGTTTTGGTACGGTATTGTTCTGTATGGGTGCTTAGGTACGCCGTTTGGGTTTTTGGGTACGGTATTGTACCGTGTGGGTGCTTTGATACATTTTGGTCCGGTATTTTACCGTATGGATATTTTTGTACTGTATTGTATTGTATGGGTGCTTTGGTACATTTTGGTACGGTATCGTATCGTTCTGATGTGATATGGTACCGTATGGGTGTTTTGGTACAATATTGTAACGTATGGGTGCTTTTGTACGTTTTGGAACGGTATCCTATTGTTTTGGTGTGGTATTGTACCGTGTGAGTGTTTTGGTACGATATTGTACTGTATGGGTGCTTTGATACGTTTTGGTACGGTATCGTATCATTTTGTTGTGGTATGGTACCGTGTGGGTGTTTTCGTACTGTATTGTACCGTATGGGTGCTTTGTTAAGTTTTGGTACGGTATCGTACCGTTTGGTGTGGTATGATACCGTATGGGTGTTTTTTTTTTTTTGGATAAATACCTTATGGGTGTTTTGGTATGGTATTGTACCGTATTATTTTTTGGTACATTTTGGTACCGTAACGTACCGTATGAGTGTTTTGGTAAGGTATTGTACCGTATGGGTGCATTTTTTTTTTGGTGAATCAGCTTGAAATTAAAAAAATGCTAACCGAATATACAGCCAATAAGAAGCATACCCCCGGAGGAAAACAAAAGAAAACAAAGATTGAGAAAATTGAAATATATGCCAAGTGGCTATATGGAGAGGAAATATTGTAATCTAGATGGAGACAAAACAACTAACATCAAGAGAAGCCCCGAGATACATTTGTTACCTAACCATCTACAAAAGGGGATAAAACCCCATTCCAATTAACTGAAACAGATTCAGGTTCAGCAGCCACTGAAACAGATGCAGCCCAGTGCTATATGAAGCTTTGGCATACGGACTGAACTGGACTCGAATGTAGGTTCAGCAGTTATCACCAATGACTGAGCCATAGATAGCAGCCACAAAACAGCAGATAGCAGCAGATATCTGTGAAGCTGCCAGGACACAGCATGTTGCAAACTTAGAACACCCCAACTTGGCTTGAAAACAACAGCCATTACAGCAGTAACAGTAGCAGCAGAATAGCAAAATTGTAAAATCAAATTGCTCCCCAGAGATGCATGTAGAGAACACGTCGTACACTAGCCACTCTACTAAACAACCACCAAAACAACTGGCTAATAAATAGAAACCAGCTCACATGACAGTTACAAAATTGGGTTCCTGCACTTCAACCACCTATAGTCCCAAAGATTCGAACCATACAAAACACATCCGAACGGCAGAACAGAAAAGAAAATGTTCATTGTAGACAACAGACAGCAGCTATACAAAGTTGAATTGAGGATAGCAGCCATCATAATAGAAAATTAACAGATCGGAGTATGATCTGCTCTAATGATGATCAATTATCATATCATTACAGCCATTACAGGCAGTCAGCACTAAACAGATTTCATAACAGCCAGCACTGAACAGATTTCAAAACTGTTTCGTACCGTTTTGGGGTGGTATGGTTCCGTAAGGGTGTTTTGGTACGGTATTGTACCGTATGGGTGCTTTGGTATGTTTTGGTGCGGTATCGTACCATTTGGAATGGTATGGTACGATATGGGTCTATTAGTACGATTTTGTACCTTATGGGTGCTTTGTTTCATTTTGGTACGGTATCGTACTGTTTTAGTGTGCCATGATACAAATGGGTGTCTTGGTATGGTATTGTACCGTATGGGTGATTTGGTACGTTTTGCTACGGTATCGTACCGTTTTTGTGTGGTATTGTACCATATGGGTGCTTTAATAAGTTTCAGTACGGTATATCGTACTGTTTTCGTGTGGTATGGTACTGTATGGGTGTTTTGATACAGTATCGTACCGTAAGGGTGCTTTGGTTCGTTTTAAAAGGGTATTGTACCGTATGGGTGTTTTCATACATATTGGTGCGGTATCGTACCGTTTTGGGATGGTATGGAACCGTACGGTGTTTTGGTACGGTATCGTACCGTTTTGGTGTGGTATGGTACCGAATGGGTGTTTTGGTACGGTATCGTACCATTTTGGAGTGGTATGGTACCGTATGGTGTTTTGGTATGGTATTATACCGTAAGGGTGCTTTAGTACGTTTTGGTATGGTATGATACCGTAGGGGTGTTTTGGTTCGTATTGTACCGTTTGCATGTTTTGGTAGATTTTGATATAGTATTGTACCGTATGGGTGCTTTGGTACGTTTCGTTACAGTATGGTACCATTTGGGTGCTTTGGTACGGTATCGTACCGTTTTGGTGTGGTATGGTACAGTATGGGTGTTTTGGTTCGGTTTCGTACCATTTTGGTGTGGTAAGGTACCGTTGGTTGTTTTGGTTTGGTTTTTTGCCGTTTTGGTGGGGTATGGTACCGTATGGTGTTTTGGTACGGTATTGTACCGAATGGGTGCTTTAGTACGTTTGGTACGGTATTTTACCGTATGGGTGCTTTGGTACGTTTTGGTACGGTATCGTACCATTTTGGTGTGGTATGATACCGAATGGGTGTTTTTTAACGTATTGTACCGTATGCGTGTTTTGGTACGTTTCGCTATGGTATCGTACCATATGGGTGTTTTGGTAAAGTATTGTAGCGTATGAGTTCTTTGGTACGTTTTTAAAACGGTATCATACCATTTTGGTGTGGTTTGATACCGTAAGGGTGTTTTGGTACGGTATGTTACCGTATGGGTGCTTTAGTATGTTTTGGTACAATATTGTACCGTATGGGTGTTTTGATACAGTATTGTACTGTATGAGAGCTTTGGAACGTTTTGGTACGCTATCATACCGTTTTGGTGTGGTATAGTACCATATGGGTGTTTTCGTTCGATATTGTACCGTATCGGTGCTTTGGTAAGTTTTGGTACAGAATCGAACCGTTTTGGTGTGGTATGATACAGTATGGGTGTTTTGGTAAGGTTTGGTACGGTATCTTTCTGTATGGATGTTTTGGTAAGGTATTGTACCGTACGGGTGCTTTGGTACGTTTTAAAACGGTATTGTACCGTTTTGGTGTGGTATAGTACCGTAAGGGTGTTTTGGTACGGTATTGTACCGTATGGGTGCTTTGGTACGTTTTGGTACTGTATTTTACCGTATGGGTGCTTTGGTACGTATTGGTACGGTATCGTACCATTTTGGTGTGGTATGGAACCGTACGGTGTTTTGGTACGGGTTTTGGTGTGGTACGGTACCGAATGGTGTTTTGTTACGGTATCGTATTGTTTTGGTGTGGTATGGTACCGTAAGAGTGTTTTGGTAGAGTACTGTACCTTATGAGTACTTTGGTACGTTATATTACCGTATGGGTGCTTTGGTACGTATTGTTACGGTATCGTACCGTTTTGATGTGGTATGGTACCGTATGGTGTTTTGGTATGGTTTCGTACCATTTGGTGTGGTAGGTTCAACGGTATTGTACCGTATGGGTGCTCTAGAACGTTTTGGTATGGTATTGTACCGTATGAGTGCTTTGGTACATTTTGGAGATGTATCGTACCGTTTTGGTGTGGCATGGTACTGTACAGTGTTTTGGTACGGCATCGTACTGTTTTGGCGTCGTATGGTACCATATGTGTATTTTGGTTCGATTTTGTACTGTTTTAGTGTAGTATGGTGCCGTATGATGTTTTGGTACGGTACTATAACATATGGGTGTTTTGGTACGGTATTGTATCGTATTGGTGCTTTGATACATTTTGGTACGGTATCGTACCATTTTAGTGTGGTATGATACTGAATGGGTTTTTTGGAATGCATTGTACCGTATGAGTGTTTTGGTACATTTTGGTATGGTATCGTACCGTATGGGTGTTTTGGTAAGATATTGTACAGTACGGATGCTTTGGTACGTTTTAAAATGGTTTCATACCGTTTTGGTGTAGTATGGTACCGTATGCTTGTTTTGGTACGTTTTGGTATGATTTTGTACCGTATGGGTGCTTTGGTACGTTTTGGTACGGTATCGTACCGTTCTGACGTGGTATGGTACCGTATGGGTGTTTTGGTACAGTATTGTAACGTATGGGTGCTTTGGGACGTTTTGGTACGTTATCATGCTGTTTTGGTGTGGTATGTTACCGTATGGGTGTTTTGGTACAGTATTGTACTGTATGAGTGCTTTGGTATGTTTTGGTACGGTATCGTACCATTTTGGTGTGGTTTGATATCGTATGGGTGTTTTGGTTAGCATTGTACCGTATGCGTGTTTTGGTACGTTTTGATATGGTATTGTACCGTATGGGTGCTTTAGTAAGTTTTGTTACGGTATTGTACCGTTTTGGTGCGGTACAGTACCGTACGGTATTTTGGTACGGTATCTTACCATTTTAGTGTGGTATGGTACAACATGGGTGTTTTGGTTCAGTTTCGTACCGTTTTGGTGTGGTAAGATATTGTTGGGTGTTTTGGTTTGGTTTTTTACCGTTTTGGTGTGGTATGGTACCGTATGGTGTTTTGGTCCAGTTTTGTACCGTATGGGTGCTTTAGTACGTTTGGTACGGTACTGTACGGTATGGGTGCTTTGGTACGTTTTAAAATGGTTTTGTACTGTTTTGGTTTGGTGAGGTACCGTATGCTTATTTTGGTACAATATTGTTCCGTATGGGTGCTTTGGTACATTTTGGTACGATATTATATCGTTTTGGTGTGGTATGGTACCGTATGGGTGTTTTGGTACGGTATTATACTGTATGAGTGCTTTGGTACGTTTTGGTATGGCATTGTACCGTATGGATGCTTTGGTACGCTTATTGATTTTTTGGTACGGTATTGTACCGTATGGGTGCTCTGATTTGTTTTGGTTCGGTATTTTACCGTATGGGTGCTTTGGTACGCCGGGTGGGTGCTTTCGAACGGTATTGAACTGTATGGGTGGTTTGGTACGTTTTGGTATGGTATCGTACCGTTCTGACGTGGTATGGTTCCGTATGGGTGTTTTGGTACAGTATTGTAACATATAGGTGCTTTGGGACATTTTGGTACGGTATCATGCAGTTTTGGTGTGGTATGATACCGTATGGGTGGTTTGGTAAAGTATTGTACTGTATGGGTGCTTTGGTATGTTTTGGTACTGTATCGTAACGTTTTGGTGTGGTATGATACCATATAAGTGTTTTGGTACGGTATTGTACCCTGTGGGTGCCGCCTTCTTCTTTTTTGATAAATCAGTTTGAAAATAAAAAAGGCTAACCGGGTATACAGCCCTACAAAGGGCATACCCTTGGATGAAAACAAAAGAAAACAAAGTTTGGGAAAATTGAAATCTATGCCAAGTGGCTAGATGAAATGAATCTAGATGGAGACAAAACAAATATTGATACATTTGTTTCCTATCTATCTACAAAAGGGATAAAACACCATTCCAAATAATTGAAACGGACTCCGGATCACCAATAGAGCAATCCGGGGAGTGAACTGCAGGGAGGAGCCAAGGAGGAACCAGCAATGGCTTCTAGCAATTAACTTGAGCAGCTTGACATACGAACTGAATTGGACAGATTTAGAATCTGCCACCAGTGACTGTGTAATAGATAACAGTCACAAAGCAGCTTCTGCCATGGCATTAACCATAGATAATAGAACAGATGTAGCTCTAGGAAGCACCAGCAGAACAGTCGACTTGAAAACGGTGACCAAACAGATGATCAATGGCACCACATCAGTACCGTACAACAGCAGCAAAGCTAGATGTAAGTGCAAACAGCAAACATAAGGGGCATGCAGCTGTGACAGCAGCAGTAGCAATAGAGAGAGGCTGCTTGACATTCCATTTAGTCAGCAACAAAGCACGGTTTCAGCAACAGCAGTAGAGTAGCTAATCGGATTAGCAAAAGGTGGTACCAGAACAATAGCTGGAGACAAACCAGTTGCAGTAGCTGGAGACAACTAGAACAGCAGCTACTTGCTACCATGGTGCAGCAGAACCGAACTACAGCAGCAGTTGGCAGATCAGACAAGAGAGAGGACAAGAGCCTAAACACCATTCCAAATAATTGAAACGGACTCCGGATCACCAATAGAGCAATCCGGGGAGTGAACTGCAGGGAGGAGCCAAGGAGGAACCAGCAATGGCTTCTAGCAATTAACTTGAGCAGCTTGACATACGAACTGAACTGGACAGATTTAGAATCTGCCACCAGTGACTGTGTAATAGATAACAGTCACAAAGCAGCTTCTGCCATGGCATTAACCATAGATAATAGAACAGATGTAGCTCTAGGAAGCACCAGCAGAACAGTCGACTTGAAAACGGTGACCAAACAGATGATCAATGGCACCACATCAGTACCGTACAACAGCAGCAAAGCTAGATGTAAGTGCAAACAGCAAACATAAGGGGCATGCAGCTGTGACAGCAGCAGTAGCAATAGAGAGAGGCTGCTTGACATTCCATTTAGTCAGCAACAAAGCACGGTTTCAGCAACAGCAGTAGAGTAGCTAATCGGATTAGCAAAAGGTGGTACCAGAACAATAGCTGGAGACAAACCAGTTGCAGTAGCTGGAGACAACTAGAACAGCAGCTACTTGCTACCATGGTGCAGCAGAACCGAACTACAGCAGCAGTTGGCAGATCAGACAAGAGAGAGGACAAGAGCCTAAACACATCCTCCCAGTCGAAATGATTAAAGGTTGGATCCCAACTCCCTCCACTCTCCCTCACAAAGTGTCTCCCACTAAGTATTACCTCCACTCTCAAGAATATTGAAGCTCAAACACACTTCTCACAGGTTCTACATATACTGGCACCCTCAGGAGCTCCAAAGAGCAAAAGTAACCCTCTCCTCCGATCTAGCTCCAAAACAAGAAAACAAATGCAGAAGCAGCTGCTTGTGAGTAAGGTATTTACCTTGTACATAGAAGTAATAGTAGCCTAGAATTCAGCCCCTCCACAATGGTAGCTCCTGTCAAATTTTCCCCCCAAGAGTATATCACAAGCTAAGCAGATAAGGGTAGGAAAACAAATGAAATACGCATGATAAATTAACTTCCAACCACACCAAGATATTATTGGCCAATAAGATTCCATTCATTTACCACCCAGTCTGCTTGAGATGGTGGCAGCGCTTGTAATGATAAAAGTCTCACCCTCACCATGAAATAAATTTTATGAGCAACTACCTCCCCATAACAGGATGTGCTTTGAAATTTCCTTATATTCCTCTCAATCCACACATGATAAACTGTAGCTGTAAATACCAATTTAGTAAGTACAACATGAAAAGATTTGCCCTTTTTGTTTGAGAGAAAAGTGACCCACTCAGACCATGGTCGAGAGTGCCAATTTTCATGAATTTTAGTAAGCATAGTGTCCCACACCTGTTGGGAGAATGGACAATTAAAGAAAAAGTGGTCATGACTTTCACTTCCTTGACAAAAGCTACACTGAGTGGAGTTGGTAACGCCAAACAGCATCAGTCTATCAGCAGTGGATAATCTTTGTTGTACAGCCAGCCAAGTAATGAAGCTACACTTTGGTATGTGGCCTGAGAACCACACCAACTTATGCCACCCAACTTTTGAGAAAGAAGTTCTCATTTTTTTTTTGGATAAATCAGCTTGAAATTAAAAAAGTGGATAACCGAATGTATAGCCTACAAAGGGCATACCCCATGAGGAAAAGAAAAAGAAAAGAAAAGAGAACATAAAACATTGAAAGCCAATCGGCTACATAGGACTAGAGGAACATCTGTTTCCTATCCATCTAATAGAGGGAAACAAAATAGCTGGCAAAAGGATTGTGCATGACAAAATGAGTATGCATTTAACATACTACTGAAATACAACAAAGTATAAATCTACTTTCCATGAGAGTGGTGGAATGGCTGCACCACACATAGCAAGGATCAAGTGCTAGAGAAGCCACAGTTTGCAACCGTAGAATACAAACAGCAGAACAGTTAGCTGGGTAATCATTTCCAAAACACCATCGTGGTTTGAAGACAGCCGCCAAAACAGAAAACAGTAGCTGCCTAATGAAACATACAGCAAAACAGCAGCTGAAACACATCAGGTACCTAATGAAACATACAGCAGAACATCTGAATACACTCATGTGGATTCAGCCCCATCCACATGATCTAGAGAATACAGGTCGAATCTGGAGCTGGATCAAGCAATAGAACAACAACATAACAGGGCAGCCAAAACACAGCATGATCACTGCATTAGCATTAGCAGCATGATCCAACTGTAGCAGGACATCCAAAACTAAACAGCAGCAGCAGCTAACCGATGCAAAAGAAAGCTAGGGACAGCCCCCTAGAAAAGCATAACATTCCATGGGACAACCCCCCAAGGATAGGCCAAACAAAATCAAATCTGCTAAACAATAAAATAACTGAAAGCAACAACTGAGCAATGATACAACAACTAACCACTGCTGGATAGAAATAATAGCTAATCAACTGAAAGCTACAGTCTAACAGCAGACAAAGCTCCACAGAAGACTGCATGACAAAAGCTGAACTGAACTGAACTGAACAGAACAGATCTAACAACAACAAAAATAGAATGCATCATCCTGGCTTGTAAAACAGGCCATAACAGACAGAACACAACTGATCCAAGGATTCATCATACTAAACATCATGACTTAAAACCATATCAATAAACATATAACAGAAGCATTCAAATGACTGAACAATTGCAGCATTCAAAGGACTGAACACAGGTGAACAGACTAAAGCAATAGAATAGGGTTTTTCAATTTATCCCACAATGATGCAATTGAGAACTGACCATTTGCATTAAGAGACCATCTAATGTAATCTGACTCATCCAACCTGGAGGAAAGAAGAGGTGGCAAGGATCGTCTGACCTCATTGAGTTCAATAGTTTGTGTATTGGGAAAAGCCCAATTTGAATTGTGGATAATGTGGGATACAGTAGCATCCCGAGGTATACCAGAATCTAAAGCAATCCTGGCACCAAAGTTTGCTATCAAGGAGCCAAGTGGATGCCAATTATCATACCACAAGGGGAGTGGCCATCACCAAACACACTAATATAAAGGGTTGCACCAATGGTCTGAGGTTCAGTAACTTCCTCCATATGGGTGCTTGGTATGTTTTGGTCCGGTATTTTACCCTATGGGTGCTTTGATACGCCGTATGGGTGTTTTCGATCGATATTGTACTCTATGGGTGCTTTGGTACGTTTTGGTACGGTATCATACCAATCAGACGTGGTATGGTACCATATGGGTGTTTTGGTACAGTATTGTAAACGTATGGGTGCTTTGGTAAGTTTTGTTACGGTATCGTGCTGTTTAGGTATGGTATGGTACCGTATGGGTGTTTTGGTACGTAGTTGTACTGTATGGGTTCTTTTTTTTGGGTAAATTAGCTTGAAATAGAAAAAGAGGCTAAGCGAATGTACTTGTTAAATCATTTGCAGGTCATTGTTCAAGGGGGGGTTTAGCTTCAAAGCTTTACCCCCTCGACCCTATATGATTCCAGTCCAAGAGGAACATGGTGGCTATACCAAATCATTCACCAAGGCAACATCATTCATAGTGACTGGAAGGCCAGTTATCCAGCAGCTGCAAAGGAGGATACTTGACTGCTATTACTCCTACTTATAAGAATTGACAGGAATTCACCCTTGGTGACACAAGACAAGGTGTGCAAGGTGGTCCTTCTCAGGAGGGCCAGGTTTCTATTACTTCTATGTATCAGGTATATAACTTAATCCATGGAGGAGTTTCTTGGTGACTTTGTATGATCCTTCCTTATATAGTGTGCTTTCCCTGTGTGGTGTGTGCTAGTGCCTCATCATTTCTTTGAGAGAGGAGGTAATACGTAGTGGGGGCATATTGTGAGAACAAGGGAGGGAGTTGGTGGAGCCTTGTCCTAGCACATGAGTTAAAAGAAGAGTGGGAGTTGTGAGTTTTCCGAGGGAGTTGGCTAGTGAGTACATAGTGATGTGGGCAGTTTATTTGAACTTTACTTGACCTTACCTTCTTACCTATCATAGCTGAGATGTCTTTGTATATGGGCATTAGTGCTTCTGTTCTACTGTAACTCCTTACCTACATTTGTATGTCTTGGAGTGTCCAGGTTCTTTGTTGAACATTTGTTGCCATTATCATTGTGTGCTGGACCTTGGGTAGACCCATGCTGTTGCAAGGCCTTTTTGTTGCTGGAATGTTATGTTCGGGCTGTACAGGTTTTGGCTACTTGTAGCTACTCCATCTTGTTACTATTAGACCTATTGTGGATACATACTGTCGGATTCATACCAGAAAACAGGTGCAGCTGCTGCTTGGTAACTCAAATTAGTGTTGTGTTCCTTTGCATTTGAGTTGGCTGCCGTTGCATGTTTTTCCATGGTTATACCTACCCGTGGGGGGTTGTCCCTGGGCTGTTTAAGCCTTTCTAGAGGGCTTGTCCCTAGCCTTCTACTATCTCTTCTTCAATTTCTTTTGGGTTCAATTTTGTCCAAGCTTGGTACAGCCTTGTTCATGTCCAGTTGAATGCTACATTTGCTTTGTGATTGCTAGTTGCTTGTTGCTGCGTAACTGGTCCATATCTACAGCTTCTGTGTCTGAGTTTGGTGCAGCTTTGTTCATGTCCAGTGCCGTGAGGCTTTGCTGATTATTCTCCAGTGATGTGGCTGTTATGCCAATTATTATTGTGTTGTTACTACTGCGATGTGGCTATCCCGTGACTGCTGCTGTTCTGTTATGTATTTCCTGATTGGGGGATTCAAGCCAAAATGTTTGGCTACTGCTATCTTGCTATATTCTGCTGCTGGTCTGTTCTAGGCTGCTGTATTGTTTCCAGTCCAGCAGTTTGAGAAGGAGGCTACTGCAGCTGACTGTAGGGCTGTCCACGGGTCGGGTTTGGTCGGGTTCGGGTCGGATTGGACCCGACCCGACTTCTGTCGGATTATTGAAACACTCACCCGAAACCGACCGAACTTGTAGTCGAGCTCCGACCGAACTTGTAGTCGGGCTCTGACCGAATTCTTGTCGGGTGGATTTGGTCGGGTTCGGTCGGGTTGGACCAAACGCCCAAACATTTCCAGAGTGTAATCGCAGTCCCATTCTTCAACCAAATCCACTCGAACAACAATTTCATTCTTCAACCAGCAAGCCAAAAAAAAAATGGAAACTTTGCAATCACAGACCACTGAGACGGTGAGACCAGATCATATTCACGATTCACAACAAAAAATTACAAAATCACGATTAACAATCACAGATCTAAAAAAAAATCTGAAAATCAAATTTTTGATTCCAAAATTACAGCGGCCCAGAGGACAAGGAATGACTGCGAACCTTAGTTCTCTTTCTCCTTCTAAAAACCTTCGGTCTAAAACAAATCTACAAAGTACAAGCCCTTCGTTCTTCTTCTTCTCCTTCTCGACGTCGTTGAGGACGAGGTGGAGACGCCACCGTAGCCGGCGGAGACTGGTGGGGAAGCTAGCGGAGTGTGTGGTGGCGGGCGTTTGGGAGGAGAAGGAGAACTGGACTGTGGGAAATGGAGGAGTGGAGGAGAACGCCATTCATCTGGTGAGGAATGGTGTGGGCTGCGACTGGAACTGAGGGAATGGCTGAAATGGGGATTATGGGTTTTTTTTTCAGTTTTATACTAAATCCGTCGGTCGGATCGGGTCACCCGAGAAATAATCTGGTGCATCCGACACCCGACCGACCAACTATAAAATCCGAGAAAATGGGCCCGAATCCGACCGATCGGGTTGATCAGATCCGTCCATTGCCTTCATTTTCGGTCGGGTCGGGTGGTCGGACGGGTCGGGCCTGTGGACAGCCCTAGCTGACTGTCTTGTGATTAGCTGATTAGCCAAATCTGATTAGCTGCTGCTACATGCAACTGATCATACCAACCTATGTTAAACCACCTGTTGTGAATACCATCTTTTGGCATGTGTTTCTCTCCCATCTCTTGGATGGAATTGAAACATGTGGATTCCACGTTTGTTTAAGTTGTCTAGCACTTAGTTCAATGTAGCCACTTGGCTTAGATTAATTATCTCAATCTTTGCTTTTTCTTTTTTTTTTCTCCTAGGGTATGCCCCTTGTAGGCTGTACATTCGCTTAGCCTCTTTTTCTATTTCAAGCTAATTTACCGGGAAAAAAAAAACTACCACTTCTTCTATAGAATAGAAAAGCCCACAAACCCATAACTAAATGAAAGCCCAATAAGTAGACAAGCCCAACAACTAGTCAAACCCTACAAGTCTGCTTCTTCCTTTTCTTCTTGTGTCTGTTGCAGCAGCTGTCCAGATTGAACACAAGCTGCTGCATCAAGGCTGGTCTCTCTCTCTCTCTCTCTCTCTCTCTCTCTCTCTCTCTCTCTCTCTCTCTCTCTCTCTCTCTCTCTCTCCTCCTCTTTTTGGTGAGATCAGATCTGCAAAGTACCCAAGGTGTACCCGCGAAGTACCCAAGGCGTACCAACAGAGTACCCTTACCGTACCCAAAGATACCAAAAGTACCCGGCACGATTTTGCCGTACCCACGCCGTACCTGTACTCGTACCCGGTACGGGTACGACAAGGTTTCTGGCGTACGCGTGCTTCCCAGGTTTGCATTCTTTGACAAATAAACGAAAAGAGCGGCCATGTTTCCACTTTCCAAAGCTAATAATGGAATCGAATCAAAATTTATAACATCTCCTTAAAAAGTTGAGTGTCTCATGCATAGCAGGAAAAATGGGATGGAGGGAGTATCACTCATGTTAACGAAATTTTCCCCACCACTCGCAAATCAAATCATTGAAGTGAAGAGACATAGAATGCAAATGCCAAAAATAAATTTATAGACAAATAACAAATTTAGGACTCTGATGCACAGTAACAAAAGACCTCGAAAGTATATGTTTGCAGGCATAATATTAAAGTTCAAAATGTGAAGCATACCCGAAAAACATCACACATGCATCTTATTTTGTTGAATAGAGCACTCACTTAACAACGGTTCTGTGGAAATTCCAACAAAAAATCTCTTACTATATTATACTAGAAAAAAAAGTGAAGCAATTATCTAGATCAGTGATTAAAAAGTGAGACGAAGGTGAGGCGACAAAGCACGTAAAAGACGAGGCGATGAGCGCCTCATTGAAGCGAGGCGAGCGTTTAAAAAAGAGAAAGATATAATATACTACATAAATGAACAATATTCACTACTTAACATCACCATATTGCATAATAACCAACAATTCAGAGTGTGCGTGTAGGCAGTTATTCTGTTGGTAGGCAAGTGGCAAGCCACTTAATCTCTCATATATTAATACTAGGTGAGTCGTACGTGCAAGCATGCGAAGTCTTGTGCATGTGATGTTTGTGCTTGTCATGTTATAGTAGGTTTTATTTAGAGTGGAGTAATTTAAATGAGAGATAGGACTAAAAAGCTTGAAAGCTATTACATACGGGATGAAAACTATAGAGAGCAAAAGATTACATAAGCTGAAAGTTTCAAAGTCAGTCTAGCAGTTGTAGTTTAGAGTTTAGAGTAGAGTTTTTGCTGCAAATCATACAAGCCAACTGCCATAAAAATAGGACCAGAAAGAGGCAAGTGCTGAAATTAGTTTCGAGGTTCTTTTACTTGCACGTCTGGAAATATAGAATAATAAAAAGCATGGGTCGCAGCCTAGATAATATACCATTATCATAATATTGTTTACACACAAAGGTTGCCGAAATGTTTTGGCCCGTCAAAATTGAGATAGCCTAAATGTCTTCATGGTAAATTAAAACAAAGAGAAACTATCTATTTTAGTCCGAACCCAGCAATATAACCGAATGAATAAAAAATATTAAATTAAACTAGGAAAATGAGTCAAATTGTTAGCTAGTGTCTCTCAAAACCAACAATTTCGGCAAAGGTAAAGATGAACCCAAAGCTTGGAAGAAGTAAAATGGAAGCTAGTTGCGGTTCTTAGCAAGAAAGTTCAACCATCTACATATCCTACTCATAACAATAAGAAGAAAGAAAAATAATACCTAAAGCAAATACTGTGACACGCAGTCGAGAAAAGGGACAAATCAGCCAACCTGACGTTTTGAATAGGTGGATACCATCTTGGTCTTGTTGAAATGCTCATGACGGTCATTGATCGAGTCAATATCTTTCTCATCACGGAACCTCCTCCTCCAGCTGAACGACTTGCACTTCTAATCTCTCTTTGAACTCCTTCACCATCTTTTCTATTTTGTCATCTGAAGTTTTCGGGGCTTGTCAAATAGGTGTAAACAATGAGTTCTACTCAAGTTTCTTTGTATCAAGCCCGAGCTGGCCCAAAAAACTTCCATAGTTAAGTGATTACCTTTCCATATTGAAGGCTTGAAGCTTCTCTGTAGAATTCTGGAGTAGCTTCTTTCATTCTATTGTACTCTTTGAGCCATTGCTTCTTTCATTCTATTGTACTCTTTGAGCCATTGTACACTGTTTTCTGATTAAAAACTGTTCAAGCAAGAGGGTAAATGTCAGTTTCACTATCACACCATATTTACTTCTTTCCTCCCCAGAGCATTATTCCGAAGTAGGCAACAAAAAAGGAGGAAAACATGACAAGATAAGGAGAACATGATCACACACAAGCAAGTAAGAAATCAAGGAAGAATGTGGGAAACGTTAGTAAAACTTCTTTATGGTGGAGAGAAGAAAAATTGTTCTCGAATCTCAACAAAGCTTTTTCCAGCATTCCAAGAGCTAAATGCAGATTGCAGGAAATATCTAAAATCACACATGTTCTTGGAAAGATATTTCCAACATGACACTTGAGATACAGTTAATGATAGTGCTAGCACAAATAGATGATGAGTAAATCAAAGCTCATGAAGTTTAGGGTAGAAGACTATTTTGTTTAGATGCAAATAAATATCCAAGCAAAGGAATTATGTATGCATCACAAAGTGAAAAGTATGAAGATACACAAACAAGAAGAAAAACCATACCATCCCAGCCACATGGAGCATGCTCTTTTTCCCATTTCTTTTACTTAGTCGCTGCCATCTCTTTTGTGCCTAGCACATATGCTGCTTTAGTCATATCCAAAGCATTAGCATCCAAAAGCTTGCCAATTTTTTCTTCCTTTCCTCAATCCACTTCTCTTTAAAGACATCCCTAAACTCTATTGGATCTTCCATTCTTTTCTTCTCTGCCATCAAGGCCATTTGATTGGGTTTTCTTGCCTCATTGTGCATAAGTGTAGACCCCACACATGATAGAAACGTAGTAAGTAAAAAAGCATAAAAATAACCTGACAACTGAGATAAAAGTCAACATGATGTTCATAAAAAATAGAATTTGCCATCAAAATTGGGAAATAGAGAGACAATTATGTATCAACTATGATTGAACATTACCATTTTTAGCCTGAACTCAAACAATAGATCAAGGTCGAAATGAAGGTGAGCACTTCACCTCTTCAAACAACAAAACTTACTAACATTGTTGTTGATTCACCACCATTGCAAGAATCATGCGGTTTTACCATCAGTCAAAACGTTCAGAGTTCAACAGGAACTGTCCCTTCCCTAGATTCCATTTTGAACACAATTTGATGGATACCATAATTTTGTAAGAATTCTTGGAAGTGCATTGCAAAAGCCTAATGAAAAATGCCAAACTTAAATGTTGTGAAATGCAACTGAATTTATTCATGGAACATCAAAACTGAAACAAAATAAATCAACGTCAAACTAACCTGCTTCATGAGTGTCCATGTTTCACAAAGACATCCAAACTAGAAGATATAATGCTGGTCAATCAAAATGGAAGGCGCACATCCCGTCATTATATCATCTGCCTTAGAATATATGATCAAAGTTTTTAGAACTGAGTACAAGAATTTTAGTTAGTGATAAAAAAAATAGCATGCATATATACCTGTTCAGAAATTTGTAAATTCATAAATCTGAAAAGTACATAATGTTCTTGGGGCAATTGGTATTTGGTCCACCAGATACTTTTGCCTTAGATGGCACACCATGTATTGACTCTGTGAAAATGGACTGCCAAGAGTCTATATATAATACTATCCGCTTTTCTTGTCTAAAGTAAGTAAAAATGTAATAAGCAACATAAGAATAACAAACCTCTACCTTGCTGAGTCACTACGGTGGCTCTGCAACAAGTCTAATGTTCCTTCTCAACGCTATGGAGCAAAAAAACTGAATCATCTCCATCATTTGATTTAGCTAGTGTGGAGCTCTCATTTTTAGTATTATCAGAGGGAGGTCCATACTTAACATTTGCTGTAATTTCATGTGGAGAGACGTCTTTGAAAATATCACCTGCATTGCTCCCAATCAAGGTTTTGTAGACGTTCAAAGCTTGAGCTATCATGGTGGCCGATGCGGAAAGGGATGCAGGAAGCAGCACTATAGTGCCTTGAAAGGATATAGGAAATTGTAGAGAACATATGATGAAAATAGAAAAACCATGCTTTAAATCCCTTGAACACTACAACTCCGAATGCTTACCTCTTTGGCAATTGCGTTGAATGCTTGGATATATTGCTCAACAACTATGTAACTTGCCGCCTGCAAATTTAATAACATTTTGAGCCTCAATACACACCACCTATGGTTGAAATATATAAATTCACCAACACATGTAAACAAAATTAAGCTGACTCATTCACATTTCAAAAAACTTCTGAGACCCCGTTCATTTAAGGGTTTTGGATTCTAATTATTACCCTATTGCTTATCAAAAAAAAATAAAAAATTATTACCCTATTTCCCTCCAATCATTACTCTTATTTTTCTCTCTATCTCTCTCCAATCATTACCCCTATTTTCAATCATTACTCTATTTCTCTCTTCACTCATTATCTATAAATCTAAATCCAAAATCCCAAAACGAACGGAGCCTGAATGATCCAGCGCGAACATCTTTTTTTTGGAGGCATTCAAGGAGATTAATTCAACCAGAAGCAACTCAAACAGAGAAGACTATTTTTTATTTTCTTTTGGATTAAAGAGAACGTCATTGATATAAAAACACATTACACTAAACACATTGTTTCTAATTAGTGGGAAGGGAAGCAATGGACCTTGAAACCAAGCCCACACCCAGTCGATGAACCACCTCCGCCAGCAATAAATACACAACTACACACATAAATCACTCTCTGTACAAGAAGCATCACGAAAATTAAACTATTATAGCAACTAATTTAGTAAAAATTCTTTACCAAAATACACCAAGATTAGTCCCTAAAGACACAAATAGAGCAGACCAATTGACCCGCACAAGTACAGATCCACAAGGTAACAAACTCATTGAAATGATCATAACAAAAAATAAGAGAAACATTAATTGTGTATTTTGTTAAATATGCTAGAAATTTTATATAATAAGCTGCATATGTGAATAAGCACCGACAAAATATCTAAATCCATGCTCGCTAAGAAATATAAACCCCATTAAGGACCTTCTTACAGAGAAATCATTCAAGCGAAACGGTACTCAAACTACATCCAACAATTTAAATCGAAATAACCCATACGAAAAAATAAAATACATATCGAAAATTTGTGATGAAGTGTACCAACCGTGGATTGAAGCGGCAGAGACATGTGCTATGATCATGGCACATTAGATTGAAATTAAAGACGGTAGGCAGCTGCAGTTTCATACAAAATTGGGTGTACGACAAAAGCACTAGAAAGTCTCTAAAACAAATAAGATACTCATATTCAAGGGGCATATCAAGATTGCTCTACTTACCCAAGTAAAATAATGACCAAAAGCTCAAAACAAATTATGATCAAAAGCAAAAAGAGTTCTCTAAAGACGAAAACAATACCAAACAGCTGTCTTTTTGGTCTAAAGTGTTGTCTTATTAACTTTTTTAAACATCGGCCCACATTTTTATACTTTTCTGATTCCTCTCGTCAAGATGAATGATTAATCTAAAAAAAACTTACAATAAAAAGCTCAAAAAAAAGTAAAAAAATACCGAAAAAAAATTTGGACATAAAGTTTACAACAACGAAGCCTCATTGAGAAATCACTACAAAAAGATGGAGAAAAGGGAGAACCTATTGGCAATCAAGCAAAAGCCAAAATAGTGGCCTAAAGCACAAAAAAAATAAGAACTTTCAAACCTTATGCAATGAGTGCCAAAAGCAAATTATTCCCTATAATACTACAAGCCAATGCTTCGAAGGAGAAAAAACAAAGCATTACTCAATATGAAAAATGCAAATGAAAAGAAATGCAAAACAATTCACTGTGGTTAGTTTGCTTACAGCTACCACATTATAGTTCCACTCTAAGCAATGAAAAATATGCTCACGCCCTTGATTTTAAACATAAGTCCTACAAGAATTTTCATAAATAAATAATCCATTTCTCTCCATACATACATACCCTTAAGTAGCATGTCCAAGACCACTTCATAAACTAACATCCTTTCAAACAATTATCCAAATAATTACACCTCGGTATTACTTGAAATTCGAAATAGAAGGAAGTGTATTGTATAATTACATTTCTTTTCTAAGGTCCAAAGATATAGAAGTGAGCTTAAAAATCCAACTTTCAAAATATAATTTACAGGATGATAAGGAAACCCTATCAATGTAAGCTTTCAAAGGCATCCGCCTATGATGCACGGACACAGACACAGACACGGATACGGACATGGGGACACGGGAATTCTAAAAAAATGGGGACACGGCGGGGGACACGCCTCGTGTATATTTATTTATATTTTTTTTCAATATTTTTCCAAATTTAAATGGCAAAATGTGGACAAAAGGAAAAATCCATAATTCCAATACCAATCAAACAAAACAAGACATCCATAAGTTCAATACAACCATATTGAAAAATTACAGTTTGACCCCTAAAAATTTTTAAAAAAATTTACAGTTTGACTCCCAAAATTAAAAAAATTACAGTTTGACCCCAATTCTTTTTGAAAATTACATTTTGACCCCCGCCATGTCCCCATCAGTGTCCCCAACCGTGTCTCCATCGGTGTCCCACTGTGTCCCTCTTAAAAATTTATATTAAATTATGGGACATGCCACGTGGCATGTCTCGTACGTGTCCCCGTATTCGGACACTGCGAAACGTCGACCTCTAGAGGTGTTGGTACTTCATAGGCATCCGGCAATGCACCCCGGCACTCCATGCTATACACCGTGATTGATACCTGAAATGGAAGGGTTGAGCACACACTTGCCCAGTAGGAAAATCTCTAACTAACTTTATATGCTAATGTGAGGATAAGCGCCAAGAAAACATTCTAATAAGAGCAAAAACGTTTTGACTAAATGTAGAACTTACAACGCTATCCTTACTTCAGAAAAACATAGAACTCCTCTTTACTCGTACCAATACTCTCACCTACACACACGCATACGCACCCACATCTATCTTTAAAATCTCAAGTTAACCTATCATATCTTCAATCCTTTATCACATTCCCACGTTAACATCAGCATATCAAGATTTAACCCACTTTCACACCCACGACTTATATTCTAGTCTCAAGTCATCATCTACCAAAATTCCTTTACATTAAGTTTCCCTTTATCAGCCTCACGTACAAATACCCTTTATAAATCTCTCACAATGCATCACACCACAAAGTATCAAATATGTATTCATTGCGAACAAGTTCCCAAACCGATATCAGGACAATGAGCCACACTGATTGTGAAGTCGATAAGAAAGAAAATAAGCAAGTATCAACATTTCAGAGGATCTAAGATGCCAACTCAAGTTCACGGTTCACAATTTCACGATATCATTCATTAATCCTTGTTCGTATTCGTCATTCATCCTCAAGTTCTCATTCCTAAACAAAGTGTCATGCATTTCATTCTCATTTATGTCACATAAGTCAAGTACGTTCTCTGGGTATTTGGGATCCCGTGCGTCCCCTGCCGGTCATCGCACCAATTGGTGGACCCGTTCATTCTGGGTATTTGGGACCCCGTTCATCCCCTGCCAGTCATCGCACCAATTGGTGGACCCGTTAAATCAGGGATATTTGGGACCCCGTTCATCCCTTGCCGGTCATCGCACAGATTGGAGGACCCGCTCATTCCGGGTATTTGGAACCCCGTTCATCCCCAATTTGTATTAAAATGTCAACGTATCGTATTTTGGTCTTTATCCCTCTCTTATTCTCATTCCACAATAAACTTGTCTTTAAATTAACTCATCGAATCCCCACACCTCAAATAGTCAACTTTTCAACAAACATACACACTCCGCACGTTCCCGTTTCATGATAATAAATTTCGTAATCCAAATCTATTCAAGTACTAAAATTAACTACAATCCATACCTCGCAATGCCTTTTCTCCTAGATGCTCCTATAAAGCCAATCTCATGGAAGTAAGTCAAACAATCAAAGTCTAAGAGAAATATCCATATCACAATTCGTTTTCTTAATCATAATTGAGCTTTTCACCAATCTTTTTATTTTATCAACACATATCAAATAGGTGTCCACGAGTCCAATTCTATATATTAAAGTACAAAAGATATCATTTATCCGAACCGCAACCTTAGATTCATATCCAATTCCTAGTTCAGGTATAAACAATAGTCAGACATCACATTTCAATTTCACAAACCAACCATCCCTTAAGTTACACAGATTCCCGTCTCATCAATAAAATTCGTCATCTAATTGCCCTAACGTACCATCGCGTATCAGATATGTGTCAAGGATGCTCCTATGAACTCATTCCCACAAAAGTAAGTCAAAACAACCGAAATTTAAGAGAACCATTCATTTTACTATTCATAGTCTCATTTCATCATTCACCTCATCATCAATCTAGTGATTGTACTACGAGTGTCAACTAATCAATCACGAGCTCAAAAACATAGAAATAGTAGAAAACGGACTCACATTTCAATTCCTATCAACCATCATTCATTATACTTTACACTTCAACTTTTGACCATATACAGTTAAATAACGTGAATTTAAAAATGACACTTAAACCATTGAAAAGTAGACTTCCTCGAATCGATAGGGTCACACATAAAAAACATATTCTGGGTAACCTTACTACGGCCTCGCGATTATGGTTCAGCATAACAACAAAAGACAGGTACGACGGTAGATTTTTGGGTCAACTTTAAATGCAAATCTATTATCGCTCAGATATAACCACGATGCATGACATGTATCATTGGAAAGCTCTATGTGTCTAGTTTCCAACAAAACAAACGGTGCCGGATCAAAAAAAAAACAAAAAACAAACGGTGCGTGATTTCGAGTCTCGAGCTCGAAGTTATGGCCGTTTTCCCAAGGTCTGTCGATGCTGTTAGATTCTACGCGGGAAAAATAAAAATTAATCGAAAACATAAATTGGACCAATCCTAATAGCACCCACATCGGTTCCTCAACATCAACAACATGTAATAAAGGTTTTAGCTACATAATCCATAGAAATTATGCAAAATTATGTGACTAATCACGAATTTCATGTTTATGACAAATTCTAACCCAACTCGAAAATGGAAGATCATACACAAAAAATTACACCAAATCAACACAAAAACACATAAAGAGAGGAGAAATCCCTACCTCAAGTATCGAAAGCGAAAATCCAAGATCAATCGAGCCCTAGACTTCAAATTTGAACCCACCAAGAAAACTCCTCCTCCAAGCTTTATTCCCGCGATCTACGAGTCCGAGGAGCTAGAATATGATGTTGAGAGGTTGGGTTTCCATGAGTTTGGTTTGAGTGATGGTGAGTGAGTGGAAGGGAGTGAAAGCCAAGAGAGACGTGAGGCGTGAAAGAAGAAAGGGAAAGTAGCGTTTTCCTCCTCCTGATGTAATATATGCACCTACACATACCTATATGCATCTCACACCCTTCTCCTACATATGTAACACATAAAGACCCACAAGCAATACTCCATTACACAAATCCCAAAACACGTATCCACAGTCCACGTATCCGAACAAGTCAACGAGTGTAAAAAAAATGAACAAATTAATAAAAATTAGTGAATTTTATTATTATTATTATTTTGTGGGTCTCAAGACATATGCCCTAATCAAGCAACTTTTTACCACCATCTAATTTCACGCCCACCTCCACCGAACTCAAGTGGAATCCGACACCCGAAAAGAAACTAGTAATGATGAAAGCCCATTTACCTCCAATCCATGCATATTGGGATCCTACACAAAAGAAACTGGTAAAGATAGAAAGTCCATTTACCTCCAATCCATGCATATTTTTAGGCAATGGGCAGTGAAGCGAAAGCTGAGAAAGGACCTCAAAAGACAAGATGAAATTTTCATACCTTACATAGTGAGAAGAAATTTTCATACCTTTAATGAGTGCGGAATGAATGATTTGACATTCAATATAAAGGCTTAGATATTGTGATTAATTTGCATACGTTTTCATCGATATGAGAGTAAGCAGGCATTCCTCCCCATACAGATTGAAGGTGATCCAATGCTTCAAAGGAATAGATATCTAAAAGCATAAGATAATATGACAAATCAATATAGTCTTTTTAAATAGATAGAAAAGAAAATAAGAAATGGAAAGTGATACCAAACAATTCATTATGGTTTATCCCGATACGAGGACCAGTATATAGTTTAGACTGTAAACACTAAAAGAGAAATTCAAATCAAGCAGTTCTTCACCATCATCTAATTTGAAGCCCAGCTACACCGAACCCAAATAATATCTTGCACCCAAAAAGAAACTAGAAAAAAAACAGAGCCCTTTTAATACACTAGCAAGGGTGTACGTGCAAAACGTGAATGGTTTGCAATTAGCTTGGTATTCATATGTGATACAAAGATTAGCTCCTCCCTCTCCTTCCATGGTTTACTGACACCTAAATCTTCTGTTATCTCACCAGAATTCATATATGAAAGATTAAGTGGCTTGCCACTTGCCCCAAAATTCTAATTAATTTGTGTGAACAGTGCACCAAAACAGAGCAAAATGACAAGTATGCCCTCGTTCTGACCAGGTATATGCCAAGAATATTCCAATCGGAAGGACCCGATTGGAAAAATCGCCAAAACTGACCAATTTAGTTTTAAGCATCAACATCTACCATAGGCTCAGGGGGGAGGATAATTATATCTCTGCTCTCAAAGGCAACGACAATAGAGTAAAATTAAAACCTTACAGGACTTTAATGATACACATCGAAATAGAAAAATTGACACTGCACAAAAATATAATGCTACATAAACAGATTCTTGAATAGAGAATGGATATCATTTTGAGTTTTTTTTTTTTTTTTTTGCGCAGTGTCAAATTGACACCGCACAAAAATATTATTTTGTTGGTGGGCAAGTGGCAAGCCACTTAATCTTTCATATATTAATACTAGGTGAGTCGCGCATGCTAGCACGCGAAGTCTTGTGCATGTGATGTTTGTGCCTGTCATGTTATAGTAGGTTTTTATTTAGAGTGGAGTAATTTGAATGAGATAGGACTAAAAAGCCTGAAAGCTGATTACATAAGGGATGGAAATTATAGAGAGCAAAAGATTACATAAGCTAAAAGTTTCAAAGTCAGTCTAGCAGTTGTAGTTTAGAGTTTAGAGTAGAGTTTTTGCTACAAATCATACAAGCCAACTGCTATAAAAATAGGACCAGAAAGGGGCAAGTGCTGAAATTAGTTTCGAGGTTCTTTTACTTGCATGTCTGGAAATATAGAATAATAAAAAGCATGGGTCGCAACCTAGATAATATACCATTATCATAATATTGTTTACACACATACATTGCCAAAATGTTTTGGCCCGTCAAAATTGAGATAGCCTAAAAGTCTTCATGGTAAACTAAAACAAAGAGAAACTATCTATTTTAATCCGAACCCAGCAATATAACCGAATGAATAAAAAATATTAAATTAAACTACAAAAATGAGTCAAATTGTTAGCTAGTGTCTCTCAAAACCAACAATTTCGGCAAAGGTAAAGATGGAGCCCAAAGCTTGGAAGAAGTAAAATGGAAGCTAGTTGAGGTTCTCAGCAAGAAAGTTCAACCATCTACATACCCTACTCGTAACAATAAGAAGAAAGAAAAACAATGCCTAAAGCAAATACTGTGACACAAAGACGAGAAAAGGGACAAATCAGCCAACCTGACCTTTTGAATAGGTGGATACCATCTTGGTCTTGTTGAAATGCTCATGACGGTCATTGATGGAATCAATATTTTTCTCATCACGGAACCTCCTCCTCCAGCTGAATGACTTGCGCTTCTGATCTCTTTCCTTGAACTCCTTCACCATCTTTTCTATTTTGTCATCTGAAGTTTTCGGGGCCTGTCAAATAGGTGTAAACAATGAGTTTTACTCAAGTTTCTTTGTATCAAGCCCGAGCTGGCCCAAAAAACTGCCATAGTTAAGTGATTCCCTTTCCATATTGAAGGCTTGAAGCTTCTCTGTAGAATTCTGGATCAGCTTCTTTCATTCTATTGTACTCTTTGATGTCAATCTCGGCATTCTTTGTCCTTTTCTTGTAAGCTTTGTATAGAGGCTACTCCACATTACCACTTGGGGGGTCACATGAACACCCAAACATTTTTTTTTGGTTCATAATACATGTAGAAATTTTAGGTCAGCCATTCTTTAGAACACCCAATACAAATATGAATGAACACTCAATCCAAAAATATTTGAACACCCGGCCCAAAAAATCAACCTAGAAACATGTTTACCGACGCTAAGAGCTAAGAATGAAATCAAAGAGAAACCACTCAAAAACTGTTTGTAAAGGTTAGTGAGGACAAACTTGGACATGTTTCAGCTATGGAGATTCGAGTAAACTTGGCTAAAAACAAGCCTAAGTACTCTGGCGGAAAACTTCAACTGAGCCAATCATGCGAATCTCTGCAAACAGGCTATTTTGGATTCTCAAGGGACATTAGCAATCTTACAATCAGCTGGTCTTTCCATTTTAATCTTCAACTAACCTCAAACAGCTAATGTAACAAATTTCCACAATTTGTATCGTGATGTAGTCCTCTTGCACCCCAAAATAAAGAAATTATTCATGCCTCGATTAAACCCGCGTCTCGTATTTTCATTTTCTTCTTTGGAATGTATAATTTCTCAGCTTTCCTTTGAAAAAATGAAGCTATAAATTCCTCCTCAGTCCTCACAGATGGCTAGAACTACTTATAACCTCAATGGTAATTCTTCACTGGAGAGTTGAGACCTTTGTATACAATTATCACGAAAATGGCATTGCACTATGGTATATAATAAATTCTTCAAATCAGAATTGAGCGCTTTGAACCAAAAAGGCTTATTGACAGTCAGTGGTGGAGCCAGAATTTTCTTGCAGTGGCGCAAGTATCAGACACAACCTTAATCATTTTTTTAGGGGCAGCTGTCTTCACTGTTGACCATCAAGGGACTCATACCCTTTACTTAAGGCTTCTAAAGCCTATCATACTAAGGCATGCAATGGATGTGGCACTACTAAGGCGATAAGAATATGAATGTAGAAATAATTACCATTTTCCGTCAAAACAAGTCAATTTAATTTTGCATGCTATCTTATTAGTTCATCTGCCAGCATATTTAACCTATCTGGTATGTTTTAAGAAACCCCTAGAAGTGGGCAAGCCAACAAGATGCATATCTATATTTCCGTACAAATCCCACCAAGAGGTTCAAATATCTCAGGAAATATAACATTAACCATAAAGAACGTACCTTCTCATGTCTAATAAACTGAAGTTGTTGAGCGCATGAATTTGTCTCTCATGAGGTTCCATGATGACAGCCCTCCGAATTTCGAGAAGTGGACGCCTCTGACTGGGAATATCCTTGGGCTTCGAGGCAAATGGAAGAGCTGCCTGCAACAGCTTAGGAATGACCAATGGGTTGAATTTCCACATCTTCCTCTCAATTAGCTGTCAAAAGGGGGAAAAGACAAGCAAAGAATAATTAAGAAGTTAAAAGTGCAAAGGAACCACCAAAGAAAGAAAACCTAGGGTACCGCAATTTAGGGCAAAGAAAATATTAAGAACCTTCAGAGAGGGACCCAGGATTTTGACCTAGTGGTGGCATATATGTTCATTTACTCATTTAGAAGGTAGACTATTTTTTTTTTTCTAAAATCTAGGCGTGGAGAGCCTGTGTAGTTTGGCGATAACTAAATGAAATACCAGTACAGTAAAAGAGTTCTAAAATCATAGGGGTTCATTGATTACCTTATAGAGTGAATCCTTGCTGAGTGATACAGGGATATTCTTTTCCCTCCTTATTTCAGCCACTGTTTTCATTCCTCGCCATGTCAAGTCACAAGGTTGTATTGCTGTAGTCAACGGATTGTAAAATTGAGGAACATCAACTTGAGTCCATGCACACAAGAAAACAATGTCGCTCATCAGAATTTTGTCCCCAAAGGTGCACCTTGCAATTCCTTCTTTATGATCTCCCCCCGTCTTTTTGGGTTGGTTACCAATCTCTTCTTTTGCAGCCTGTTCAGAATAATGTTAACGGACGTTAATCATATCCTTCACAATTACTAAAACGATCCACAAGTCCGTGAAAAGAATAATTCACTTGGCCTGTCGTGTCTAGTCTTTCATCATCGTGATTAAACATGGGAAAAATAGCCATTTCAGCAGACTGATGCTATATCAATGTTGAGGCTCTTGTTTTGTAATTTATTTTTGCTGAAAAAAGAATTTGAAAGAAAATGGTTTTTCCTTCCGTTTTTCGATGTTTACTAGTCACTTGAAGAATAGTTATCAAATCTAAATAAACTGCTTTCAGCGGGCCCCCGAGGACGTTCCCCGCCTTAGGATTCATCCATCAAATAACTTTGCTATTCTAGAGAAAGGAACTTAAGCGGAAATATTAGGTACTTTATTTTGCCATGTTTCTAGGATGATCATGATATTAATCACCAAGGCGGCCTACATGTAACTAATGGTATGGAATGGAGAGTGTTGGACGCAAATGATTTCACTCTAAGAATATTTCACTTAACTTTTATCCAACCAAATGAACAATTTTCTGGGAAATATATTTCCTTTGTACCAAATATGGCAGGCATACCTTCTTCACCTGCCCCCAAATTCCACTAACAGTTCGGACAGCTGCCCCTTCAAATCTGGCTATTTAAAGATCTGACGTGAACATATCCTTGATAAGAACCTTCTCCTTGAAGATCTTGCAGGGGTACCCAACTAACTTTATCCTTTTCACTATTCGAGTTGCATGGTTGCTCTCCAATACCGATGCAGTTGCTGTGATCCTAAATGCTGCCTGAAAAAGTGCACCACAGCCAGATCCTATAACAATTAGAAAACTACAGATGAAGAAAAACGCAGCAGCGGCGAACTTTTTAAGATCTTTTCATGTGGTTAACAAGCAAACTGTATTCAATGAATGATAGACCAAAGTCAAGCTATGGTCTCCAAAATCTGAGAGGAAGAAGCAACTAAAGCAAGACAGTTATGAAGGGAAAGATATACCATGGTTACAACGAAAAGAACCAACATAAAAGAAACAATCAAAAAGTTGGTTATAAAAGGCCATAAAGCACTTATAGAGATGCCCCAACAGGATTAGATAAAAAAACTTCATCAGACAAATTAATTATACTGGTACTCGTTGCCAAAAGAGAAGGAAGCAGAAACGGTCTACAAGGCTTTTTTTTTTTTTTTTTGATCGGCAAAAAATTTATCAAGGAAAACTTGACCAAGGGTACATCAAGTTGGGGAGAGGGGAGGGGAATCCAACCAAAGGTTGGATGAAAAGAGGAAAAAAACACCTGAAAAAACACCCGTAGGCCAAGCCCGAAACACCTAACAAAACAAAACCCAGCCCAACCCAAGAGCCCCAAAACCTAACCCTAAATCCCTAACACACCACTGCCACCCATCACACCTAACCCACAACCCGTGCTGGCAGAAACAGCCACCCATGCCAGGAAACACCAACCGTCAAGTCTTGAAGAGCATCTGGCAGCTCACGCCATGTGAATGATTTAAGCTGAAAGTCAAAAAGCAATTACCCAGGATTAAATTTGGGCTACACACCGACGGAATCTGTCAAACTTAGCCTGGTTAATGGAGCTTGAAGGCTATGAAGAGTTTCCACATACTGTGAAGAGCTTTCTATTAGTGTTGTCGCCAATGATGTAGTTTTCTCTCAGTTCAAGTTTTCCTTGATCAAAGTTACATTTGTTTTGGAGTATGCATGATTGGATTCACTTTCCTCTTGAAGTCAGGTAGTGCTTTGAACAATCCGGGTTTGAATTTCACTTCTATATATACAGGATCTTCTTTGGAGGCCTTTTCAGTTTTCATTATGGAGATCAGGTTTAAAGTGAAGCGAATTCAAAGACTGCCCAAAGTTGTGATGCTTCACGATAACTTGGTGGGTGAGTTTCAAAGAGACTTGGAATAGCCTGGTTTTGGTGTAAACTATTGACAGCTGTTGCACATAATCAACTCTTGTGGTGAATCTGGTGTGTAATCATCAATAGTTGACAGGAACAAAATCAAATCCCACAAACAAAAATTAAACCTTCAGATCAACACAATTTTATTGCAGTTTACCAGGCAGACACTTTCTATTCAAAATTGGAAATACTTGTTGACTCTTCTACAGTTAATCAAGTCAGAAAACACATTAAAAAAAAACCCAAAAGAAGACATCCAGATGCAATATCTAACCTGATTGTTTGATAGATTTTGAACAGCCACTACCCAAGTATGTGGAGGTGCAAGTGGACCCCAAAACATGGCAAGACAATGCATGTGCTCAGGAGTGTATTTGAGCGTTCGACTCCCTCCATTGCGGTCCTCAATGGAATAAATAGGTGGAGTTTGGTATCGCCTCCATCCAATAGAAACAATTATTGGATCTCAAGTCTTGAGTACTTTCTTGTGCCATCTATGGCACTTTAATCGCACCTAGAAGAAAAAAGAGAAAACTCTTGTGAAAGTAGAATTGAAATATTAAAGATGGAAGTAGAGTTGAAGTTGGCAATAGAAGAAAGTAGAGTTGAGAGATATTGTCGAACACCAAAGTCGCTAGAACCAGTTTCATTAGCGAGTCATTTGAGATTTCATTTATGTTTACAGATCTTTGGCTAAAGCCAATTATGTAAAAGTAAGTCCTCTCAATAGCTGCTCTCAAATCAAACTGGTTTACAAAGTTGTAAAGAAAAAAAAAAAAACCTTCATGACCATAGCCGCAATTTTTCTGTTCTTGATATGCAATATGTCCGAGCATATATGATATCTCCCAATTGTGCCAGGTCCAATTTTAACTAGGCATTTCGGTAATTTCTTTGCAACATTGATGCAGCTTCAAAGTGAGGTGACAACGAAAATTGTGTTTCATTTGTCTGCATACTCCTGATTGCTAAATCATATACATGGCCAGATTTAGGACCAAACAAGTGAAAGTTAAAGGAGGGAAGCACATATTTCCCTTCCTTGCTGTTCCCATCCCTCAAATCCTGAGACAGGGTTAATGGCACGAAAATAAACAACAAATAAAGGCTTTTGTTAGCCTCTAGTGCTCTTTCTAACCTGCATGTATCCAACATTCTCTTCACTAAGACCGATTCGTCCAACAAGAACAGGATGGAGGGGATCAAAATATTCAACCATTTTAAAGGGAACATCATGAACCTCCAATCTTAGGTAAGTTCCAGTTCTATAACCCTCTATTTCTATCCGAGTTGCCTCATCAAGGTGGTTGAGTTCAGCTAGATTTGTTTGTTTCCGAAGCTCGATCTCCTCCTTCAGCTGCAAGAATACATAGTTGCCATCAACACTAGTTAAACAATAAACAAACTGAAGAAATTACAAGACTATCGAAAGTCTATAAATTGAATCAAAGAAGACTGTATTTACTGAAATAAATTCCAGAAAATACACAAAATAATGTTACCTTATCAAAAAATCCACCTTCATTAGCTTGACCTCGGTGAGATTTTGCACCATGTTTGGTATCAGTATCCTCATCTGGTGATTCAGACCCATTGTATGTATAAATGAATCAAGGTCACAAAATCAAGTGATTTCCAAATATGACAAGGGTGGCAAATAAAATGAAAGCTATTTAAATAAATTGCAAGGGGCATGTCATGAATGATGATGCAAGATCATTCATACAATGAATCATTTCACGGGTGGTTCATGAACCAGCTATAAATAAGAGAAACAACGAGGCACAGAAGGATATTGAGCATCAAATTTTGCACGCAAAGCAAGCTTCTTAAGCCTCTGCTCTTCAATTTTAGTGGCATCTTCCTCCTCGAGATCATCGCGAGCATTGTGACTGTCATACTTCTGAGTTCTGACCCATTTCCAAATCCTCAAACTCTCCAAATTCAGTATCATCATCAACACCAATAGCTTCTGACGCTTGACCACGTTCAGCAGCCTTTGACCAGTCTCCAGTGACCACATTGCATGATTTATGAACTTGGAACAGTCATCAACATTGACATTATCACCGTCCACTTGTCCGCTTGATTTCTGCAATAATTCGATTCCATCAATTATACTTTAATTGCACAAATAGCTAGTCATTTTTTCAGATTTAATTCACAAAAAGATAACAATTCATTTATCTAAAGGGTTATGCCGACATTATCTAATCCACTAAAAAAGAATCTCTTGCTCCAGAAAACAAAAGAGAAACAACTATATTAACTGCGTCAGAAACAACCTTAGTTCCCTCTCCTTTCGGCGTAAAGAATTCATCATCCATGCCTTCATCCTCACTGCTAGCTTTAGCTTGGTCAGAAACAATAGCCATTTTTTCAGATTTTCCATATACAAGTTGCTCCAGATTAGCATTCTGTCTCAAAACGGTCCTCTCTGCCAAGGACTCTTTCCATTTTGAAGCATTTCCCATCTCATCTTCTGTCAGGGAAATTATTAAGAAGTACAGTTAATACATCAGAAGGAAGGCAATTTATTAGAAAACAAGTTCTGCCCAGGGACAATGTAAGGAATTCGCTGAAGGTGGATAAACTTTACAGTTATTTTAGCCTCTTTGGCAATCAATCCTGCTTGCTTTTACCTTACTTTCTTTTGACTAGCAAAAAAAAAATTAAAATAAAAAATAGCCTTCCTTGAACAATATCTCTTCAGGAAGCGAGAACTATTTCCCCAAAGCAAATAACTAGGCAATTAAATATCATAAATTCGAGGTGCGAAACTGTACCATCTCTATAATAGTACTCTCCATCCTCTGAAGAATCTGAATGAGAAGATCTGTCATCTGGATCATCATCCTCAGCACCATCACCGTCCCCTGTATCCTACAACAAGTGAATATTAATACCTACGAGTAAGATAATAACATGCTTGATGTTAATAAGCGTACTTTTTTAACTTGTAAACCAATATAACTGTTTTCTTTTCTTTCTTTCTTTTTCGGGTAAGTTACACCTTACTCCAGAATCATATGAAAAAAGTAACATAGGGAAAAGCCCTTGTGAGTAGAAGCAACTTCCCTTATCAAAGATATAAATCAAAACAAGAAGAAGTCAAGGGGCAGGCCCTTATGAGTACAAGCAACTCCCCTTATCATGGGTTGAAATCTAAACAAGACATCCAAACCCCTACTAACAGCTAGTCAAGGGGATATACGAGAAAACAACCAAGACAACCAGCACAACAGACCAACCTTCTTAACTCATACAATACCTACATTACAACAAAAGTTTTGGATGAAATACTCCAAAGATGACATATATTCCTTTTGGTCTGAGAGCTAACTAACCCATGCCAAGAGCAGATAAAACTGAATTGCCCTAAAGAATACAAGTCAAATGCCAAGATTTAGGACATCGTGGCAGTAAGCCCGACGAGGTATGTAGAACATGAGTTGTAGACTTGTAGTTCTTGTTTCAAGTCGAAATTGTACTTCCATAAAGCACGAGTGTATCACACACACACTGAACGATAGTAGATCATCCAAATTTACATTGTACTCTCAAATATGAACAACTCCTTGGGGCCCTGCACAACAATATTATAATGTGTATTGAGTTGAGGATACAGATAAGTTTGGCCAGTTTGATTAGGTAATTCTTCTGGGGAGAACAATTTATTTTTATTGTATGCTTTTCTATTTGTGGCTCGTCCTACCCTCCTTTTCAGACTTTCTAACGACTCTTTTTTGTGTGCCTCTTTTCCAGGAAGAATCTCCAATGCTTTTGCTTACTCGGACAAGGAGATAGAATTGGTTGAGTGTCTCATGTGAGCACAGTTCGAATAGCTCTGGCATAAATATTACTTCAACTATAAAAGTGGGTAGAGTTCCTTGTGTCGAAGCTCAACAAAAGACCAGATAAAACAAAAATTGCTCTTTTCCTTTATTGATCTGGAAACCAGATCTGAGATGTTTTCTTATTCAGATGAGCAGCAAACCAGATCTGAAAGAAAGAAAAACCTTCGCACTCAACCATACTGAAATTAAAAATACAAAATAAGTGGAAGCAATAGAAGGACCTCATAATCTGCGTAAAGCATCCTACATTTCACATAGTTGATATTTCAGCAAGAATCGAAAGGGTGTAAATAGGCATTCATATTCACCAAAAGCGAACTACACAGACAGAAAAGATATCAGATTTCCCCCCTTCCATTGGCAAACAATCTCCAAACAAACAAAGATAAGTGCATATTACCATCAAATCGTCTTGACCAAAGTCATCTCCAAAGAAAGCTTTTCTCCTCATTCTTCCATCATGAAAATCAATATGTTCCTTCAAGCCTTTTTCTGGAGGAAAATGCTCCTCCAGAACATTACTATTGTCTTCCTCAGAATCATTATCCATGGTTTTCATCTTCAGAACCCCTTGATAAGTTTTATCTTCATCTGAAATTTCTGAACCTTCTAACTCCTCTGCATCACTTTCTTCATCAGAATCATCAGTCTCAGGTTCTCCAGACTGATAGTGCTCTGCAGGCTCAACATCATTGATATAACCCATTGATTTGTGAGCATCCTCTTGGTCAGTTAGAGCTTCTGATAAGCAATTAACTTTCTTGGCAAAAAGACTAATGAAGCTATTTTCTAACTTCTGGTCAAGTGAATATTTCATGTTCTGAAGTGATTTTACCAAAACCTCACCAACTCCCGGTCCTTTCCTGAAATCGAGGAACGTATGTACTTCATCAGGAACAATATAAAGGTTGGTCTGTAAGGACGTAGGTCCCATTAGATGTTTTCTATTTGCATTCCATCATACAGGGAATGAAAATACGAAAAGAAAAGTGACCATGGGACCAGAAAAAAAAAAGAACAACAACTCACTAAATAAGCATTAGAAAGGCAACTTTTTATGCACAAGTATACCATACAATAGAATACCAAGTTCAACTTAAAATTTAAGTGAGAAAATGAGACCTTTGCGCGTCACTACATTTTCGTCATCAGCTTAAGAGAACGGCACAAAGTGGTCATTTATGTTTATGTAGACAGCATCCTTGTCATACAGGAGATCCCCAAGTCCAGACATAGGTGCATAAAAGAGCTTCTCCTTGTCCTGCAGTCCCTTCTTTTTGGCAGCCGAAGGTAAAGGACAAGGATCTGCCAAGCTAGTAATGCCCGCTAAATTGTATTCAACAACACCAGCAATGTGCACCTGATTACAAACTGGAGATTATATCACACATGAAATACAGAGAGCAATATAACGTAGCAACACTTACTTGATATATGAGATTAAGAGTGAATGACGGTCGACAGTTCAATAGAGATTGATGGATCAGCTTCTTTCATTCTACTGTACTCTTCGATGTCAATCTCGACATTCTTTGACCTTTCTTGTAAACATTGTACAGAGGCGGCTCCACATTACCACTTGGGGGGTCACATGAACATTTTTTTTGGTTCATAATACATGTAGAAATTTTAGGTCAGCCTTTCTTCTGAACACCCAATCCAAAAATATTTGAACACCCGGCCCAAAAAATCAATCTAGAAACATGTTTACCGACCCTAAGAGCTCAAAATGAAATCAAAGAGAAACCACTCAAAAACAGTATGTACAGGTTAGTGAGGACAAACTTGGACATGTTTCAGTTATGGAGATTCGAGTAAACTTGGCTAAAAACCAAGCCTAAGTACTCTGGTGGAAAACCTCAACTGAGCCAATCATGCGAATCTCTGCAAATAGGTTACTTTGGATTCTGAAAGGACATTAGCAATCTTACAATCAGCTGAAACAAGAGAAGTCTTTCCATTTTAATCTTCAACTAACCTCAAACAGCTAATGTAACAAATTTCCACAATTTGTATCGTGATGTAGTCCTCTTGCACCCCAAAATAAAGAAATTATTCACGCCTTGATTAAACCCGCGCCTCATATTTTCATTTTCTTCTTTGGAATGTATAATTTCTCAGCTTTCCTTTGAAAATATGAAGCTATAAATTCCTCCTCAGTCCTCACAGATGGCTAGAACTACTTATAACCTCAATGGTAATCTTCACTGGAGAGTAGAGACCTTCGTATACAATTATCACGAAAATGGCATTGCACTATGGTACATAATAAATTCTACAAACCAGAGTTGAGCGCTTTGGACCAAAAAGGCTTATTGACAGTCAGTGGTGGAGCCAGAATTTTCTTTCAGTGGCGCAAGTATCAGACACAACCTTAATCATTTTTTTAGGGGCAGCTGCCTTCACTGTTGATGATCAAGGGACTCATACGTCATACCCTTTGCTTTAGGCTTCTAAAGCCTATCATACTTAGGCATGCAATGGATGTGGCACTACTAAGGCGATAAAAATATGAATGTAGAAATAATTACCATTTTCCGTCAAAACAAGTCAATTTAATTTTGCATGCTATCTTATTAGTTCATCAGCCAGCACATTTAACCTACCTGGTATGTTTTAAGCTACCCCTAGAAGTGGGAAAGCCAACAAGATGCATATCTGTATTTCCATACAAAGCCCACCAAGAGGTTCAAATATCTCAGGAAATACTAACATTAACCATAAAGAATGTACCTTCTCATGTCTGATAAACTGAAGTTGTTGAGCGCATGAATTTGTCTCTCATGAGGTTCCATGATGACAGCCCTCCGAATTTCGAGAAGTGGACGACTCCGACTGGGAATATCCTTGGGCTTTGAGGCAAATGGCAGAGCTGCCTGCAACAGCTTAGGAATGACCAATGGGTTGAATTTCTGCATCTTCCTCTCAATTAGCCGTCAAAAGGGGTAAAAGACAAGCAAAGAATAATTAAGAAGTTAAAAGTGCAAAGGAACCACCAAAGAAAGAAAACCTAGGGTACCGCAATTTAGGGCAAAGAAAATATTAAGAACCTTTAGAGAGGGACCCAAGATTTTGACCTAGCGGTGGCATATATGTTCATTTAGAAGGTAGACTACTTTATTTTTTTTCTAAAATCTAGACGTGGAGAGCCTGTGTAGTTTGGCAATAACTAAATGAAATACCAGTACAGTAAAAGAGTTCTAAAATCGTAGGGGTTCATTGATTACCTTATAGAGTGAATCTTGCTGAGTGGTACAGGGATATTCTTTTCCCTCCTTAATTCAGCCACCGTTTTCATTCCTCGCCATGTCTTGTCACAGGGTTGTAATGTTGTAGTCAACGAAATGTAAAATTGAGGAACATCAACTGAGTCCATGCACGCAGGAAAACAATGTCGCTCATCAGTATTCTATCCTCAAAGGTGCACCATGCAATTCCTTCTTTAGGATCTCCCCCCTTCTTTTTGGGTTGGTTACCAATCTCTTCTTTTGCATCCTGTTCAGAATAATGTTAACGGACGTTAATCATATCCTTCAAAATTACTAAAACCATCCACAAGTCCGTGAAAAAGAATCATTCACTTGACCTGTCATGTCTAGTCTTTCATCATCGTGATTAAACAAGGGAAAAATAGCCATTTCAGCAGACTGATGCTATACGTTTTGTAAATTATTTTTGCTGGAAAAAGAATTTGAAAGAAAATTGTTTTTCCTTTCGTTGTCCGATGTTTACTAGTCACTTGAAGAATAGTTATCAAATCCAAATAAACTGCTTTCAGCAGGCCCCCGAGGACGTTCCCCGCCTTAGGATTCATCCATCAAATAACTTTGCTATTCTAGAGAAAGGAACTTGAGCGGAAATATTAGGTACTTTATTTTGACACGTTTCTAGGATGATCATGATATTAATCACCAAGGCGGCCCACATGTAACTAATGGTATGGAATGGAGAGTGTTGGATGCAAATGATTTCACTCTAAGAATGTTTTACTTAACTTTTATCCAACCAAATGGACAATTTTCTGGGAAATATATTTCCTTTGTACCAAATATGGCAGGCATAACTTCTTCACCTGCCCCGAATTCCACTAACAGTTCGGACACCTGCACCTTCAAATCTGGCTATTTAAAGATCTGACGTGAACATATCCTTGATAAGAGCTGTCTTCTTGAAGATCTTGCAGGGGTACTCAACAAACTTGATCTTTTTCACTATTCGAGTTGCATGGTTGCTCTCCAATACCGATGCAGTTGCTGTGATCCTAAATGCTGCCTGCAAAAGTGCACCACAGCCAGATCCTATAACAATTAGAAAATTACAGGTGAAGAAAAATGCAGCAGCGGCTAACTTTTTAAGATCCTTTCATGTGGTTAACAAGCAAAATATATTCAATGAATGATAGACCAAAGTCAAGTTATGGTCTCCAAAATCTGAGAGGAAGAAGCAACTAAAGCAAGACAGTTATGAAGGGAAAGATATACCATGGTTACAACGAAAAGAACCGACATAAAGGAAACAATCAAAAAGTTGGTTATACAGGACCAGAAAGCACTTATAGAGATGCCCCAACAGGATTAGATAAAAAACTTTATCAGACAAATTAATTAAAGAGGAACGCCAAATTACAAGATCGTACAAGACACCTATAGTAAAAGAACCACATTTTCAAGCCCATGGAGCCTAAAAAACCCCATGTAAGCACCTTCAGGGTCAATAGAAAGCTACATATAAAAGGAAAAACAACTGGAAAGCTTTATTGGATCAACGACTATTCCACGAAATCCCACGAGTCTATGATCCCACCTTAAATGGCCAATGCAACATTCAAGATCAATATCATCATATCCCAACCAAAACTTGGATGAACCTTTTATAATGGTTGTAGCATTACCCAGAATCCAGCATATAGAGAAACACGAAATCGGGCAAGAAAAGTAACCAGAGGCGACTGTAATTTGACCTATGTCAAAATATACATAGACCTACAGATCAACCAAACTGGACAAGGCAACCAAGATCACGCACCAACTTAGTCAAGCCTATCATCATAAATCAAACTTTAATAGAGATTGATGGACCGGATTCCAGCTCCAATAACAAGAACAGACCGGAAATAAAATTGCGCTCAGAATGAACTACTACTGCAACCATGTGCACATAAAAAACGAAGAATGGTAAAATGCACATAATACCACGCGGGTCAGTATTCTCCATTATGCACCTTCACCATCTGACTTTGCCTCATTGCTAACAAAAATCACCAATAGCCGAAAGAAAGCTAAGCTTACCCAATACTTTTCAGCAAAATTACTGAATGTACCACAAGCTGGCAAAGAAACTAAGCAACCTATAGGAATATTTGCTTCAGTGAAAGAGAGGTGAGCATCGTGTCGTGTTCGTGTCGTGTCATCTCGTGTTCGTGTCAGAATTCTCTCAACCCTAACCGGACCTGTTTAACTTTTCGTGTTATCGTGTCGTGTCATATTTGTGTTTCGTGTCAGGAATAGCCAACCCTAATCCGCTAACTTCGTGTCGGGTTCGAGTCGGATTATCGTGTGCTTTCATAAATTCTCATGTCGTGTCGTGTTCGTGTCGTGTCATCTCGTGCTCATGTCAAAATTCTCTCAACCCTAACACAACCTGTTTAGCTTTTCGTGTTATCATGTCGTGTCATATTTGTGTTTTGTGTCAGAAATAGTTGACCCTAATCCGCTAACTTCGTGTCGGGTTCGTGTCGGATTATCGTGTCCTTTCATAAATTCTCGTGTCGTGTCGTGTTCGTGTCGTGTCATCTCGTGCTCGTGTCAAAATTCTCTCAACCCTAACACGACCTGTTTAGCTTTTCGTGTTATCGTGTCGTGTCATACTTGTGTTTTGTGTCAGAAATAGTTGACCCTAACCCACTAAGTTCGTGTCGTGTTCTTGTGTCGTGTCGGAAATTCTCACCCCTAATCACGATGCTGCCAACGGGAGCAAGCGGAAAAACGAGAAGGAAGTAGGGAATTTGCTAGCTAGGTACAGCTCTGCAACAACCACTTGCCATGATTTACCTCTAATTCAACCTTCACGATGTGCTTCTTACTAGACCACATCTATATCATGTACCTCTAGAGTTAGGATGAGTAAAGGAAATGACGCATGATAAATTAGGGAGACCCTTAGCTGCCCGACTATTTGCTTTCTACTTGAATGCAATTCAAAATGCTATAGGGAATCACGTAATGAATAAAGAATAAGAAACTGCATTCACATAGGAAAGGGGCACCAAAAAGATAGAGAAAACTTGACAATAAATAGTACCCACAAGATGCACACCCATTTATAAACACTAGTGAAAATGCAAGCAATGTCAAGTTAAGTAGTAGTGATAGTCAATAAAACATGTAATTATTGTAGTATTATTTTCTGTTGAAGCTTAAACTCTCGAGAATGAAAATTGTCTTCGGTCAGACTTGGTGAGAATCTAATAATGGTCATGATGATCTTTCTTCCTTCATTGTAAGGTAGACATTTTCTTTAATATGAGACAGAAAGTAGAATTAAGACTTTTTATAGGACAATCCTCCATGTGATATAAAATGAGAAGACATTCCGTGGTGAGTATTATTTTACATATCACATTAGGAATCGTCTGAGGGATCGTCATGTGAGAGGTTCTTGATTCCCCATCCAATGATGGAAAAAAAAGTGTAATAACTTCAATCATATTTATGGCACGCCCTTAACAATATAATTAAGTCTTGGCACCCTTAACTTTAGCGATATATTTACAGCTTAAATTCTTGGTCAACATCTTGACAATGGCCTGTGCATACCTTTCTATTTTGACATGAGAAAGGTACAGAAATTAGAGCGCATAAATAATGTCCTATGTTTAATATAGCGTTACTAAAGTTTCAAACAATCTCTCTTTTGAGCATAGAGGATCTCATGTCATGAAGAAACCAGACATCCATCCAACAAGTCTTCCATCCATACTTGCGAGAACACAATATGAAAATGAGCATAAGATCACATAGCTACAGCCTGAAGAAGTCCACCAGGACTCTCTATTTTAAGGATTATGCATCTTGCAATTGTTGTCCCTTCTAAACTTGATAAGAACCCTGATATCCTCAAAACATGTATTTCTCCAAAGAGAGCAAGATGTCTTAGCATTTGTTGGCTAAACCAACCCATTTATAGGAACACAAACAATCAATTTAAAACATGTATCTTGAATATCAAGAATTACGGACTTCCGTTGAATACACCTGCCAGTTTATTGTCCACCTAGTGTTTCCAACACCAGTTTCCATCATCATATGCCATTGACTCTCAGATTAAAATCAAGTCCTGAAAACCTCCAAACGCAAGCAAACAATTAGTCTCTTGATTGATCAAATCTACCAAAAACACATGGTTGTGTTGTATGTAAGGAACTATTGATATTCAACAATACTTGGATCCCGAGCAAGACGATGTGGTGAAATCAACATAGGTGCATTTAGCATCCTCTCCTAACACAGGTGGAAGATTATCATGTAGTGAAAATTTTCAAATTCCTCTGTTGTGATAAACTATTAAATCAATACTTATGTAGCACGAATACAGACACAAGGAAACATGACTGTTCTCATAGAATTTTTTTAAAATAACTTATTTAGTTTTGCAACCCTACATCGTAACCACTAAATATTGAGGTTATGTCAAGCCCTGCTAGATTGGCTCTCACTTTTAAGTTTTAAGGGCTACCGAAAAAATTGTCAACCTTGCCACCTACTTGCACGGCATTCTAACCACTCGAAGGATTTTTTCTCTTCCATACTTTCTTCAAGATGGTGGCAAGCTTCTCTTTGAACGCAAAGAGAAGTTCATCTGCATTACGGATTCATTCCAGGAATCTATCGGCCCGAGCAAGCACATTTTTTTTTGGGCGGCGGCCCGGGCAAGCACAATGCGAACAATATCATTAATATGAAGTTCTCGGTTTTACCATTGGCCAAATGGCTGGAACGCCAGGTACACTCCCGGTTGCGAATAGTCTAGTTTAAATAGATCTATTGCAGTAGCCCCTACAAAACCAATCTCCCTCGTCAAAATGTTCAGGTGTGGTAGTTATAATAATACATGTGCTTTGTGGTTTGAACTTGTTTCAAAGCTTAAAATCAACTGCAGGGCTTTAAAATAGGTGTGCTTGAATTCTAACTCTATAAAATTCTTACCCGTATAGAAATGGTAGCCTTTGATATTGTTGTTTGTAGATTCCCACTAAAATCAGAAAGCTCGGTTCCAAATAACATAATTGTAGAAGCCGTGCTTGCAAGAAAACAAAAACAGAATCAATTACATGAAGACGGGTTTCTGAAATAAGTGTATCGTTGCGAGCAAGAAAAAGGATTGTGTACTTGTATGCATCAAATATAACATATAACACAAATAGAATAACGTAACAAAAATAAACACCTTCTACTGCCAACATTTCAAGAATCTAGCCAAATAGGTCTAGGTTAACATGCAAACACTACAAATGACTCATGCCAACTGATCAAATTAAAAAACAGAAAAAGAATGATCTTAACATCCTAGTGTGGCCTTAATGTATCCGAAAAGTGTCTCAAATGTGACCTAGAGTGTCCACAATGTATCCGACTTAACAAATAAAACACAAAAATTGGACACATATTTAGGCGTGTCTCACAAGTGTGCCAAAGAGTGCCCTGTGTTGCGTATGTGTCTGACACATGTCATATTTCAATACTTCAGACCATTGGACGTTTCTGTGGTTCGTAAACAGCCACTAAAGCTAACTTTCGTTCATCACATTGTTATGCAAAAAGTTGTTGACAGGAGCATTAATCGCCATTTTCGCAAAAATTCGGTGGCTCTAGATTTTGGTTATTTCCATATGTTATCTACCAGAGAACCTAATTTGGGCAATCATTTGGATAGATAAATTCACTTTCTGTGAACAAATGTATACCATAGGATAAAATTGAGTACATCAATATTCATCAAGGTACAAAAATCAACAGATACATAGGAAATTCTGTTTGGAAGGAAACAAGACAAAGGGGCAAATAGAAAGGAGAAATACATACTCCAGCATCCTTGTCTTTTCACGTCACTCGTACTAAAATGCATCATCAAACCCTTTACATGCATTGGTATGAGTTTTTTTTTTACGCACATATGCTTTTAACGTCCCTAATATAGACCTGTCCATGATTGAAGCCAATGCCCGATTCATTTCTACCAATGCAAAGATCCAATCTTAACTTAAAAGACTGGGGTACGCTGCCTTTTTGTTCACACGCAAGCTCATAAACTCATGTTCATAAGGTGACAAGTTAACAATTTAAGCATCATGCAGAATTTCCAAAAAGAACTATACACGCTTGGTGCAAAAGAAACCCATGTTGCACAAGGAAAAAGTAGAAGGTGGCCCAATGGACATAACTACTAAATCCAAAAGTCTTCACTCTAGTATCCATTTACTTACTTCTTAGCTACTATCCAAATATAAGCTTTCTATCTCTAGTGACCTTGCATCCTTAAGGGCTACTATACCAATGTTTGAATGCAAGAACCTAATTCACCAACCTTATCGACGTGCAGGGCCCCACCCACAATTCGTAAAGGATTAATAAAATTGGAATGTAAGGACTTTTTTGGGGGGGAGACTCTAATCAGTGGTAGATAGCACAAAATACTATTACTAAAAGGAAAATAATTTCTCTTTTCCTCCCTTTTCTGTTGGAGGTGGGAGTTAGGAAGAAGACCTACATTTGGCCATAAGTTGTCAAAATTGCTACTCCTTGGATATGTAGGACGTGCGAAAATAATTGTCAACACCAACAAAAGGATTTGTAACAATAATTAAGGAAATGGATCTCAAAAGAGAAAATTAGAATAGAGAAACAAAAGATTGAAAACACCAAAAAGCATTAGGGAGAAGAAACAGCAAATCAACATGGTCAATGTGAAAGTCAACTATAACATGGCAAAGATGAACAATTACATTTTGTTGTCGGAAGAAAGAAACTTCTATGAGCCGGAAGGTACTCAGGCTGTGTATGTTGGCACCATCAATGTCCATGGTGGCAACCACCTCGATTTCCCCATCGGCGGCAAACTTTAAGAACCTATCAATTGCGCCTTTATTTCTCGATTGGCAGGAACATCAAGAAATGAGAATTTATTGTCCGAAATATCACACTCGTAAAAAGAGAGGTGGAGGGAAAGAAATAGGCGCCAGAGGAGAATACGGTGCCTCAAAAAACAGAATGGGTTTGGAAATTTCAAAACCATTCATCAAATGACTTAAGTGCAATAACTGTTTGGCATGACCAACTCAGTTATGATCTAAACTTAGCATTAGATTAACATATTTAAGGAATGCTTACCATTTGAGATCGAAAGAACTCCGGCAGGAAGGGATTCTGAAGAACGGTGGGCAACAGCAAATGAAGAACGGTGCTGATGGATTTGTGGGCACTGTTGTTAGAGATGGTGGGCACTGGAGGTGTACAAGTTACAACGTCGCAACACTTGTGGATTTGATGGGCACTGGAGTCATCCGTAGGAGTGGCTCAAGACACGCCACTGGATTTGATGTCCGTTGGTGCGACAGTAGAGTGTAGTCCGATTCATTAATTCTGATGGAAGCAATTTGTCAAATAGTTTGAGTACAGTAAAGAGTTGTGATATAATTCATCATAATCTAAAACAGCATTTTATCGGCAGTTAGAGAATGCTTACCGTGTGAAAAGGCAGAAGCTGCGGGAGGAAGAGATTCTGGAAGATGGAAAATGGTGGACGAAGGAATTTCGATCGATCGTCGCAAGGGGGTCGTCAATAGAAGTGATTCTAAGGGGGGAGGGGGGGTTTCAGAGACATATTCACTGATTTGGTGTGGAGGAGCGGGAGTGATGCGGTGCATCGTTGCAGGTTGGAGCCGTTGTATTGTGTTTGAGAATAGGTGTAGGACAGGGTTGGTATTAGTTGCAAGTGTTTGGGGTATTTGTGGAAAGCAAAAAGGAGAAAACATCTTCGTACATTTAAAAGTAGTAGTATAGATAGAGGGAGGTTGTACACCCTACTATAATCCTCCCGAAATTTAGTTCTCTTGTAACTGCACATAAACCAAATACCTGAAAAGCCAGCACAAAATAAAGCTTTACTTTGTGAACAAGAAACATAACATTAGGAGAGGAAAATGATAGAAGTACGGAACCACATAACGAATGCCACCAACAATACCTAAAAGAAGAACAAAAAAGCGAACTTGAACAATTGGTTTGCACACCTTGAGTATTGTAAACATCAAGTAGAACAAAGAAAAAATTACAATAGTGAACCGTCTCAAAACAACATCAAATAACAATCTACCCGAGTTGGCATTCCCACGACATGTGACAAGGGTCTGCATAAATCTTAAGCAATGGATGTTTCAGTAAAAAGGACCGATAATCACCATTCACCGGATAATGTGGTTGTAAAGAGAATCACATTATGCTACTTAATTTAATGGTCATGTTGTACTAGCAAAAATCAGCTTTCTGAGAAACAATTTAAACAAGGTTGAAACTTGGAAGACATATATTTCAACAAGGACCAAAAAATGGTGAAGAAAAATCCTAGAAAGGACAACAAAGTACTTGAACCTCATGCTGGAATATTTAATACCCAAAGATAAGCCACTACGGCACCCCGAACCCCAACTATTGGCAATAATCACTTTGGCAACAAACATAAAGAGGAACTGCAAACAATGGAAACATCACTAAGAAAACTCAACAAAACTCAACAAAGTTAACCATAATTTTATTGAAACCATACAATTTACGTGACTTGTCAGTGCACTATGTATTGACAGCCACATAGGGATGTAGCTACATGGCGGCAGACATGAATATGTGAACCTGACCCAAATCCAACCAATAAAGAACCAAATTCCCTATGGATGAAATTAAGCTGGGATCAACAGTAGCTTCTATATAGGTTTATCCTTTACGATAGTTAGACCGAAAGGCTCGACTAGAACGTGACACTTCAACATAGACCAACATCTAGGGAAACATTCCCAAATCTAAACTTGACACCAACCGAAGACCAATAATATCCCCGAATATAGAACTAAAAACACTAACGCTCTTTCCCATCATCAAAACAAAGAACGAGAAAAGATGTACTAGGAAGGGGTTCAACATAATAACACTAGGACAAGTGCTCTCTGTGATGCATCTTTTCACCTGCCACGGGAAACTCAACTTTGCTTCAATACAAAAAATAATCAGAAATACAGACTAAAGCAGCTCTAAATTGGGAGATACTGAGGGAAATCAGAATGTAGTTAAGAGGAACTGAAATAAAGCTCAAGTGGTCTCACACATTTCAGCAGCACACAAAATTAGAAAGAACACCTTCATCAACCATACAAATGTCAAGCAACAATAAGGAGCCAATCCAACATCTACAAATAGAAAAAGAGAGCAACTCAATGCCAATGGACGAAATACAGAAAAAGAAGTAGAGAAGGGATATTACTATCTGGGTACTACCGTATTCTCTGCAACGAAATGAACAGCATTTATCATGGTCCATCGAACCCCTGCAGCTGATGCTTCATAACATGCTATGGGATGTAGACCATATCTACAAACACATGTGTACGCAATTAGGCTTATGGAAAGAGGAAAAAGGACAGAAAAGACAAAAGAGAAAAACAAGATATTCGGGATGGGGAAAAAATTATCGAAATCAGTCAATGTTCCCCAGTAGTCTTAGCATGGGGAAAAAAAATAGCAGGAGCCTTTGAGTCCTTCAGCTATAACCAATAGTCCAATTCCTACTTGTTCTCTTTTGTACAAACACAAGCCCCAAAGCAACAGCAAAGCTATAGCACAACTGCAATTTGTTACTCCTATAAGATATGAAAAACCAAAGTAACTCTGTTGTTGAAAGATTACCTAAGAATGCTTGTTTGGATTTCCTCCCAAGGAAAGTTAACACATTTATGATTCCAGCAGAGCTCCTTAAACATAGATTTGTTCCTAAAACACAGGGTCACACGCAAACCTGCACACACATAACACCAGCTTTTTCAGAATTTCAACAATGAAACATAATTTGACCGTTGTACCAGACAACACTAGCTATCGTCAAAAACAACATCCGTAAAACATAATCCAAGTTAGAGAAACATGCTAGGCTTCAACATGCAAAGTTGCAAACGAAGACATATACAGGGATTTCTTCTCTTCTTCCATCATATCCTTTTCCAAGCACACAACATGTGAAAGCAATCAACGGCAATGATTCCAATTACGGCTAAAAACTTCAGAATACCACAAGTAGCTAAATCTCCACGCCTGGAAAGAATCTACAACCACTCTTATCTAATTCCTGAATAAATACCAACAATTCAACATTTTATCGAAAAGAAAAGCTGCAAACTTCATCAATCGAAACAACAAAGCCTAGCAATAATCAGATCATTGCCAGATCAAGGCCTAGTTCTTTTCATAACTTTGTTCAGAGCTTCATATTTATGTATCAAGGAAAAAGCCTAAATACACATAACATGGGTCCGATCAATCATAGGAATGCATCGAATGCTTTAGAATGAGCAATAAAAGCTATGAAAACACCAAGGCCCTCAAACTATATACAGAGTACGTATCTGTGCACTCTCATGTGTATCCTTAGCACTTTGAATTACAAATACTTCCATTCTACCATCAATCTATCATCTTGAGTAATGATCATCATAGATATCACTTCCATATCAATGCTCAATAGATGAGTTACATAACCCATGTTACAAAACAAGGTGCTTGCGATGTGGCTCTAAACTTGTATGAAAATAAAGGAGCTTTCTCCCTCAGTGCGCAAACAGCTCCTATAAGGAACTTATTGCACACTTGGGAATTGAAAAAAACTATGTAAAACTTCTTCTAAGATGCTACCATTTCTATGCTTTCTAGATTCTGCTTCTGGTTTTAAAAATTAGGATTAGCCTGTCTAAAATCTTGACAAAACCACAAGGAATCTTTGCTAAACACGATCCAATATCTATGAATTATATTGCACATACAAAAACAAGGAGACTCAACTTCAGATTCTGTTCTAAAGAAAGAGTTTTTACCCCTTAAATGTTTTGACAAACACCCACATGGAATCCCTGTTCAACCCAATCCAAAATCCTCTAAGTATACTCAAAATATCAGAGAATTAATAAATATGAGAGATGGTGAGTACCTGACCAATCATCTTATGCTTAAAAAAAGAGAACAAAAGGGACTTAAATAAACCGCCAATAAGTGTTATTGCCCTTTAACAGTAAAAATAAAATGCACCTTTAAATCAGACGTAATTTTAACCAACTTTAAGATAGAATAAGTTTAAGTCAAATACAAACCATCCAAAAATATTTTTCACTGCACCTACTTCGGTAAATCAGGATCATCAAAATCATCTCCACCACCTCCTTCATGCTTAACCACTTGAAGTCTCTCATTCTGCCTTGTCTTTCCACGCACCTGTACCTTACCCATATACTGCCTTAGGATCCATCGGTCGGGGTGGCACTGTAAAATCAACACCATCAAATACATTTAACCACCTAAATCATAGGATGATTTTCATTAACAAGAACTACCTACAATCTCAGCAAAAAAAGAGAAGCTGATAGGCTTTTTCAGCTTCTTTTAGTCTACGAAAAGAAGCTGACAGGCTTTTTAAGCCTCAGGGAGAAGTTTTGGACATGCAATTGCAATGGATATGAAATAGCAAGCAAAAACAAATAAAAAATTGAATTCCACTTGCACAATATCCATCTGTATCGTTTCAGCTGTGAGAAAACATTCCTACGGGTGGGCAAGGGTAAGAGAGAGGCATGCATAGTTAATGGTCAGAGAGAGAGAGAGACGAGCATCCTTCATCTGCTGAAATATGACAATTGCAAAAGCGAAATACTTAATAACCACCACAGTTGATGCAATACAAAAACACATTCAGTGTGTGAGTATTGATTCCAATTCCAAGCTGGTTAATTCACACAGGCTATGACTAATTATATTCCAATTCTAGAGCCAAGGAGAAATTGAGGAAGAACAAATTTGAAGCAAAACTTTAAAAGGAAACCAATATATAATCTTAACAAAAACAAAATAAAACAGGGAAAAACCAAAAGGATGGGAGAGAGAGGGAGAGATATAGTACTTTCTCCAAAAGAATCCAAGATTGGAAGCTTCTCTAAGTCTAGCAATGGCCGCTTCAATGGCTGCTTGTAAATTTTGAGCCCTAAAACGTTTTGCAAGAATCAACTAACATAAAATAAAGAGAAAATAGAAAGCATTAGAAAGCAATCAAATAGCTCAAAGAAAGCTTCAAAGGGAAACTAGTAAGCTTTGCGCTTAACCCTAACAATCACTGGCTTATCGTCCTCCGATGGATTCGAATGCACCGAAAACTCTCATCAACACCTGCAAAACTAATTTCAACTTTCCCTTTGCAATATCAGTTCCCCTGTTTGTTCTTCCACTATATGGTTCATAACATGAAGAAATTATTATTTATAAAAGATAAGGAACAGGGGCCAAATAAATACCTTCACATGCAAAGCACTGAACAAAACAGACGCAAAATGATATGGACACGCTGGAGGCGATGAAATTAAAAACCCTAAACCATGACTAACTAAACCATGAAATTGGGTTCCTATCTTAATCTACATGAACATGAATTCCCATTAAATTAACTCCAACTGGTCAAAACCCCATAAAAAGCAACACATTAAAATCACTCAAAATTTCTTTAAAATATAAATACGAACCACCACATTACATTACATGCAAAAAGAAAAAATACACAAAGTCAACATTTTGGCCAATAAGTTTTCTACCACAAGTCACAAACCCTAGTAACCTACTAAAATAAGTCCCTTCTTCCCGGAGCAAAACAGGTGAAACCAAATAAACCCTAATGAGCCGCCAATAACCCGAGTAACCAACTAGAATGAAGAGGCAGAAGAGAAGACAATAATACCGTCTTCCTCACCTTCGTTGTCGCTGACGACGTCACCGTCGACCGGTTCTCTCTCGTCCTCTTCAGCATCGAGTTGATCTGCACGAAACGAATGAAGAGAAAAAAAGTGAGCGCCACAGATTTCGTAGCGAATGTTCATTTTCATGGAGTGAGAGTGGGGTTTTACCTTCATTGTCTGAGATTTGGATGTTTCTGGCCATTTTCTGGAGAGAAAATTAGGGCACAAAGAACCCTAGGATTTGTGGGCAGGTGTGATTCGAGCGAAAACCCTAAGAGATCACAGATGCTTCTGAACGAGAAGAATCTGTAATGTCACGATTTATATAGAGAGGGGGGGTTGTGAACATGTACAGTGCTTTTCGTCCCTGCTACAAAGACCAATAAACAGCAACACATTAAAATCACTCAAATTTACAAATGTATATATACACACACTAACCACCACATTAAGTTTTCCACCACAAGTCACAAACCCTATTAACCTACTAAATAAGTCCCTTCTTCCCAGAGCAAAAAAGGTGGAACCAAATAAGCCCTAATGAGCCGTCAGAAACCCTAGTAACCAACTAGAATGAAGAGACGGCACAAACAAGAGTACACAGTGGGAAAAACCAAAAAAAAAAAAGCAGAAGAGAAGGCCATAATACCGTCTTCCTCATCTTCGTCGTCGTTGACGGCGTCACCGTCGACGGGTTCTCTCTCGTCCTCTGCAGTATCGAGCTCATCTGCACAAAACGAGCGAACAGAAAAGAAAGAAAAAAAAAGTGAGCGCCACAAATTTCGTAGCGAATGTTTCGGAAATCCTTATTTTCGTGGAGTGAGAGTGGGGTTTTTACCTTCGTCGTCTGAGATTCAGATGTTTCCGGCCATTTTCTGGAGAGAAAATTAGGGCATCTGAACGAGAAGAATCTGTGATGTCGATTTAGAGAGAGAGAGAGAAAGGGAGGTTTTTGAATCGAAGAGAAAGAGGGGTTTGTTTGAAGGAATTGGTTTTGGGCGGTGTATTCCCCCTGCTCTCTCACCATGAATAAACAGCAAATTACGCCCAACGGTCGTCTTTAATCCCCATCAAGGATTACACGCGCGCCTCTCCTGCCCTTTTCCCATGTGCCGTATGGTATGATGCTCTGTCCCTCTCTCTTTTAAAAATTTACAATTAAAGGGAAATAATTTTGTCATACTTTTTTTTTAATGTCACATCCTGTAAGTGTATTTTTGCACCAAAAAATACACTTACAGGGTGTGACATTAACAAATAATGGTGTGGCAAAATCACTAGCCATTAATAATGGTAATTTTTGTCTAAATTTACAAGAAAGTATTAATTAAATTAACAATAAAGTTGGTGAAATTCACTAATTCACACAAGATGACAATAACCACCAACTAGTTAATTTCATTAACTTCGAGCTCGTAAATTTTATTAGTTTTATTTCGTGACTTTCACTAGATTTCAAAACAAAACCTCCCACTTGGTGAATTTCATTAATTTTGAGCTCGTGGATTTATGAGTTTCGAGCTCGTGAAATTTACTGAGTTTCAAAACACAATAAAACAGTTTTTTTTAGAAATTTACTACATTCGAGCTCATGAATTTCACTAGCGTGTAGCTCATGATTTTTCAAGCTTCGAGGTCATGATTTTTACTAGCTCATATATTATTTTCAGAAGCACAGACCTCGTGAACTTCACGAGCTCAGACCTCATGAATTTCACCAGCTTAGTAGCAGGTTGAGAATAACATAAGCACCACGAATCTCGTGAAATTCACGAGCTTAGACCTTGTGAATTTCACGAGCTACACGCTCGTGATTTTTACTATATTCGAGCTCATAAATTTCACGCTCGTGATTTTTACAAGCTTCGAGGTCATGATTTTTACTAGCTCATGTATTATTTTCAAAAATATTATTTTCAGAAGCTAACATAAGCACCACAAATCTCGTGAAATTCACGAGCTTAGACTTGTGAATTTTATTCGATTTTCAAAACTGATTTTTAGCAGCTCATGCATTATTTTCAAAAGTATTATTTTCAGAAGCTTGGAGCTCGTGAATTTCACCAACTCTGTAGCTGTTTGAGAACAACATAATTAAACACCACAAATCTCAAAAATTCACGAGCTTAGACCTTATAAATTTTAGTAGATTTTCAAAAGAGTAACTGTTTGAGAACATAAGTACCACGATACTGGATTCATTCATGCAATGGAGCTTGGAGCTCATGAATTTCACGAGCTCAGGCCTCGTGAATTTCACCAACTAACTTATTTATAAAAAAAAATCAACAGAAACCAAAAACAATGCTCGCTGAAAGTCAGTGAATCTTCGACGAGGACGGCAGCATTGAAGCTGCATGAGAAGTTTTCGATGGCGATGGCATATGGCACAAGGAGGGAGTTCGAGAGGGTTTTGGCCTCTGCATCATCGACGGTGAAGGCGAAGGAGATGAAGAAGATGATTGATAATAGTGTACAGGAGGGTGGGTTGTGTTTGTATGTTATGGTTGTATGGATGTGGTTGTATGTAGTAATATTAAGGGTATTTTTGTCAAATTAAATGAGTACCTTTTTTCCGAATATTTCTTATTTAAAAACGGATTGTATGCAATAAATTTGCAGTTGTATTTAGAAACTTCCATATTGCCTCGTGAAACTTTCCTATTTTGCAACTCTCAATACAACAATTGTAAAATATTTGAAAGATGAAAAAAAAAAAACTCCCCGAAAGAGTGTATAGAACCATTTTGCTCTCAAATCTTTCAAAGTAATAATATGAAAGTGAAGTGTGGGAGAGGATGAATGTTTTTTTTTTTTTGCTCGACAAATGGGTGGTTGTGGATGAATGTTGCTCTGTGTATTTTCTCAGTTGTGTTTGGTGTCTCGTCATTTTCCTCTGTTGTACCTCTTCTTTTTATAGCAAGGATTTGAACTTTGAAAATGAAACCGTTGAGTTGTAAAAATCCATTCTGCTCCAACTATGATCATTTATTGCAAGTGAATGTTGAGCTGTAAATCTGCGTAGATACTGTAACATTCTGTATGCCTTTAGGCTTTAAGTCCAAAGCTTGAAAGGTGGACAAAGGCAGAGAGAAATAAAACCGGATGACAACAAGAGAACAAGTTTTGGCTGTTTGGGCAGAGATTCTGATGTGATTGGACCGAAAGAGAACATATCAATTAGTAAAAGATTATTCATGGTTCCATGTAGATAGTGTTCTATTGGCCAAAAGAAAAGTTCTGATGATATATGGTCAAAATGGACTTCCACGTACAGACCCAATATCTAATTTAAAAACAAATGTTTGCATTGCCAAAGCTTTAAATAAGATTGGGTAGGGGACTTTTTCTATTGAAAAAGAGTTTTGCACAAACTGTTCACATATATAGATTTGTGTAGAGACCCATATTTTCAAAAATTACATAAAAGGTTATATAAATGCAAGGAATTGGGAAAAATGTGAAATTTGTTGAGTTTATATAATTTGGGGTTAATGTGATAAGATTGTTACTTGAGGGAGTGCAAGTGTGTTTTGTATTTGTGTTAGGATAAATAGGTGTGTATGTGTGTGTGTTTAGAGGATAGAAACGCAAAACCCATCTCTCTCTCTCTCTCTCTCTCTCTCTCTCTCTCTCCATTGAGCTCAAGCTCAACCTTTAATTTCCAAACTATCACATTTCGACCTTCAATCCGTCATCTCCACGTGATTCAAGCCTTGGATTGCGTGGGCTTAAGCTTGAAGTTGTTCTTGGAAGATTTTGAAGTTTGGAAAGCTAGGGCTTGAATCAATCTCTTGGGGTTCACTCTCCAAGCTCGAGGTAGGGATTTATTGCTCACTCTATACATTTATGAGTTAATTATGTGCTTAGATCGTGCCTTGGTTTGTTGTTTGTTGTTTGTTGTTGGGGTTTTGCCTTTGGAAGTCTGAAAATCGCTGAAAAATCTAGGGGGTATCGATACCTGTGGGCTACCTGCCCGAAAAACGAAAATCGTTCTTGGTGTTTTATATTTTCCCGCCGCTTTGAAGAGAAATACGCCGTTTGAAGAGTCGCCACCCGGATTTGCGGTACATCACCCGAGAAACCGTTTTGTTTGGAAAACCAATTGATTTGAAGTTGAAAACCAGAGATCAGTTTCAAGGGTCCGGAAGCCATATTACGAGGGGGGAAGGGTTTTACGGCACCCCCCTCGCCCGATTCGAAATCGGTCTCTACTAAACGTTTGTGGGATTTTTCAAAGGGATTTTGTTTCATTAGACCATTTAGCAAGTATCTACAGTTATAACAAGTAAGAAGTGCATGCATGTGCAGTTGTACAGGGGGAGAGTGAAATGATGGAGTAACGGTGAGCAACTGCATGAATGACAGAAAACTGAGGATCTGTCACTGACTTCACTCTCGAGCGCTCGAGAGCAGTCCCGAGCGCTTGGGAGTTCTAAGACCCAACCTGCAAGCTTTGTTAGCACGGACAGCATGCTAAAATAGGAACTGAAATGAATATTGAATGCACTACTGGCTCAGCAGAGGACTTGAAAGACTGAGCTAAGCCTTCAATCTTTCAAATCATGCATCCCTGCCTTAACAAGGCTAAATCTACAAATTTAAAGGAGCAACAGGCCACACTAATGCATGCAGAGACCAGATAACACAGCAGACTGGGAAATGGGAAGCAATAGCATGCACGCACTCCCGAGCGCTCTGGAACAGTTCGGAGCACTTGGGAGTGAGCTGCACATCAGCTTACTCTCAAACAGGAAATGGCACTGATTTGACATGCAAAATACCCTTGTTTTTATGTTTCTCTGAGAGGAGAACATCTTTTAGCTTTGGAAATACCTCACTTTACATGAAAACTTGAAGGAAATGCTTCTGTTTTGGAGAAAATAGTTTTCTGTGCATGCATGCCAAAACGCAACCATTTCTTTTAAGATCACACATCATTTCCAACCCACTGTGTTACGAAGGGCCATGCATGAAACTGGGAATAGTCCCGAGCGCTCAGGAGGACTCTCGAGCGCTTGGGAGTGGTTCCAGTAAGAGTTTTGTGAAAACATTTTCTTGTGCCCCATTGCTCTTGTTTTTACACTAGGGTCCCCCAACCATGCACCCAGTATTGAAGACTGGGTCAGGCTGAGAGACCCCCCTCAGAAGGGATGAATAGCCCTTAAGTTGTGACCAAAGGTAAAGTTTTGTACCTTTTCCTTGGACCTTGCTCCTTGGTGTGCCTTCAAAGTGTGGATGAAGAGAGGATAGTGCAAGAGATCAGAAGAGTATTCTGGATTTCTTACCCTTTTGCCTTGGTGATTTGCAAAACCTTTTGAAGTTTGGAAGGTGTGTTTTAGGTGTTTTTGGTTTTGAGCTATAGAGAGAGAGAGATCAGAGAATAAGGGTTCTTCTGGAGTGAAAATTTTCTTTTTTTTCTAGCTGAAAAACCAGTCATATTTATAGGCCAAGACCTCAAATGGTTTTTTGAAATCAAATGGTTTTGATAAAACATTTTTTTAATAGGTAAATCTTTGGCCTGAATATCTTCCATCAGAGGTTGAGTGTGGACCGAGCCATCGGCGGGCTCAAGGTGGCTGTAATGATGAGTAGCATGGTGAGTGGGTGATACTGCCATCCATTGGGCAACAGAATAGTCTCGAGCGCTTGGGATTACTCCCGAGCGCTTGGGACCTCACTCTCGAGCGCTCGAGAAAGAGCCAGGCCAGAGGTTTTGTGAAATAGTTTTGAGCGCTTGGGATTGCTCCCAAGCGCTTGAAAATGCCCTTTTACCATTTTTAATCCCTCTTCAAATCTTTCAAGGAGCAAAGTTCTGATCGGTACCAGGCTTGTTTCAATCCAAAGTCATCATCGGGGAGCCTCCGGGCCACAAATCAAGGAATTTTGAAAAGTCCAAATTGGGGTGTCTACAATACCCAACTGCTCTCTTGACCAATCACTGGCCAGGTATCGATACCTCCTTTAGGTGTATCGATACCCCTTTTGCTTCTGGATAGTTTTGGCTTGTGTTGTTCTTTTCGTGCTCGTTTGAACCCCGATCACTTCGAACACTTCTTTGACACTTCCAAACCACTTCCTAACATTGTTACTTGTGTCTCAATGATTCCTTGAATCATCATCATGTCCTTCAGCCCTTGTTCTTGAAAATTTAAGAGGTAAGTCAACTTGAAACTATGTCGAAATGGTTTTTATGCATTAGATTGATTATGTGGAGTATTGTGGCATGTTTTTAGGAACGATACGAACAAGTTATGCGTTATGCTCTATGAAATTGAAGTTTGTGGAATAGAGAACATAATTGAGAATGATTGAATGGCATAATGAATTGCACGGATCCACAATAAGGTGAGATGCCTGAAATGGGGCGCACGGGATCCCAAACACTTGGAATTGCACGGATCCACCATAAGGTGAGATGCCAAAAATGGGGCACACGGTGTTCCAAGCACCCAGAAAACAAAAACATAATACGTGACACAACGAGAATGGAATAATCTAGTTAATGTTTGAGCCATGTAGTATGAGATGTGATTGTTCCTAAGTCATAAGATCTTGCTCATTTGTGAAGTTCTACTGTTGTTGATTCCCTTTCCGGTGCATTGATCATTCATTGGCATATACCTCGAGCATAGATTTCTCTACTGGGCTAGTGTAACTCACCCTATCATTAATTTTCAGGTACGGCTCAGGGACATTGACATGACGTGCTTGGTGTGCATGTTTGATCATTCTTTTGAAAGCAGTAAGTCTAATGGTACAGAAAAGTGTACAGATTTTTGCGTACAGATTTTGTGTGGAGCCCACACAAATGATCCGAGCCGTTCATTAAATGTGAAACAGTTTTTCAAGGGCCCTCACGAATAATCAGTTCAATCCGATATTTATAAATGCTCAATCAAATCATCTAACTTTTGATTTAGATTCCCGGATAATGAAACATTATATAATTGGATTGAGCATCTATAAGTATCGGATTGAACTGATTCTTCGCGGGGGCCCTTGAAAAACTGTTTTACATTTAATGAACGGCTCGGATCATTTATGTGGGACCCGTAGTGGGCCCCACACAAAATCTGTACGCAAAAATCTGTACACTTTTCTGTACCATTAGATTTACTGTTTTGAAAGCTAACATGGAGGAATTACTTTGACATCTTTTGTAAAACTCTTTTGGAGATGTAATTGTAATTTTCTATATAATCTTTTGACTATGGATGACTGTAAACATTTAACCTTCTTGATGCACTCGTTTATGTGTTAAATTTGGGGCCTTTGAGCCGTAAAATGTAACCTAAGGGGCATATTTGAAATTTGGTACGTAGTAATTTGCGAACTTGGGAAATGAAATGTCTTTTGGGGTAATATTGGTATTATTCCGAGGATTACATTTTCGGAAAAGTCCTTTATATTTATGTTGAAAATCGCGAACGTGACAATTTGGGTCAAAAGTGATTTACAATTAATGACTGAGCAAATATCAAACATTTAAACCTTTTCAATAAAAATTTTAATAAGACAATTTTAATAATGCTTTTAAGAAGTCAATTTTGTCATAAAAAATCAAAATCAATTATTTCTAACATATTTAAATGTCCTTAAACTTTGTACAATAATTATTTCCTATTTTCCAACTAAATACAGTTTTTGGTGTTTCTTCGTTGAATATTAGGACAAAAGGGAAAACTATCTTGTTGGGTAATTATTATTATCTCTTAAAAAAAAAGAGAAAATAGGGCAATGATTCTTCTGATGAGTAATTTATGCACTCCACTTTTTACTAACCACCCTAATTATTCAAATTATCATTTGTGCCCGTTTAGTGCACGGGATATAAAAAATCATGATGAGCACCAAATATTGTAGATATTTGGTGCGACTAGTCCCGTTTTATGTTGTTTTAACTTGTGTTTATTTAGTTTTTATAGTGATATTGCACGTAAAGTGTGTTTTTAGTGTTTTCAGGTAAAACGTGCAAATAAGGCACTTTTCAATGCCATGGATGGCCCAAGTGCTTCCAAGTACTCGAAGATCCTGTCGGCCCCTTAAAATTTGTCTAAGTATGGAAAAATGACTTTCTGAAAAAGTATCGATTTTGGAGATTAAAAATGGCGGTAATTGATCCTTGAATTTTTCTAAGAATAACTACAAAGTTGCAAGGTTTTATTTGAAAAGCAAGGTCATGTTTTGAGCCATTTTCTCCTGTGAAAAACGTGCAGTTTTCCATTTACACTAAAAGTGAGGGGTTGACATTTTGATTTAATTGGAATTTTGAAATTCTGGTAATGCCATTGTTTCCAAATGGGGGGTACTTTTTTATTTTCATTAAATAAATTGAAGTAAATAAATGGTAAAAGAAAGGTTTAAAATGTAGTCTTTACTTAAGTTTAGAGAATGAAAATAAGATGCTGAGGAGCTGTGAAGCTGTTGGGAGCTGCCTGCTGAAGCTGAGGCCAGGATACATGGGAAGCTTCAGCGTATCGATACGGTTATCTGAGTATCGATATGGGAATGAAACAGAGAGCAAGCCAAGCTTCAGCTTATCGATATGGTTTCTTGTGTATCGATACGGGTCCGCTACGGGGAACTTTGGAATGCAGCCAAGACAGCTCGGTATCGATACGGCTATGGAGTATCGATACGGGAGGCTTACCGACTTACTTTTTGACAGGTTTTAACTTTCCATAAGTGGCAAGTTTCCACTTATGGTCGTTTTTGGGATATTTTGGATGAGAGAGAGAGTAACTCTTGTATAAATACTCCTCTCTCTCTCACTTGTGAGTAGGTAGTTTAGATTAGGTTGGTTTTTCTCCATTAATGTCTTTCAAGCTTTCCTAGCATTTCCTTCAAGAACACTTGAAAGTTTAAGTTGGTTGTTAATTTTTCAAGTATTAAAGTTGTTGCTACGGTATAGATTCTCCTTAATATCAAGTTTATTTTCGTTTCCGTCGGTTAATCATGTTTTCTCTCTTAAGCATGCTTTCTAGTCTTTTTACTATGTGTGAGTAGTTGTTCGGCTAAGTCTCGGGCTACTCTTTCCCAATGACTTAGGTGGTTATTTGGTTCTCAAACATTCGGGCTTAAAATCATGGTTTTCGGAATTGAACTAACCTAGCCATTTTGGTCTAAGCGAGGGGTGTTAACTCCTTGATATGAAGTTTAGTCAAGCAGTCTTGGCAAGCGACATATCGAGGGCTCGTGGCCTCCTACGTGTTAGATACATTAGCAAAAATAGGTTGGCTTAGTTCCGTTTAATCACATCTTTTGTTAAACGTAGCCTTTAAAGCTAAATCTTCCGAGCGTGAGCACGCGGTCGTGACTCTCGTTTGAGTTATAATTGAGAACCGGTAACGGCCTTTGTCAAGGGATAGACGATCCCTAGATTTGCCTCTTTTAGTTCATAAATCACATTTCTAGTCTTTTTACTTAGCATTTCCACCGTTAAAGTAAAACCAAGTTGGCCGTCTTAAACGCCGAAATCCATCTTACAAAACCTACAATCCAATTAAGCTATATTCGATTCTCTGTGGGTACGATCCCAGACTTTCCGGTTATTATGCTATCGACGACCTAGCCCTACGCTTTGGGTTTCCAACCTTATATTTGAAGGCAAGGTTGTGGCGTAAGCAAATCACATTGATTTTTTTCGGCTCCGTGTATCGAATGGGCATAACGCTAGTTGATAAAAAGATAGTTTAATATTTTTCCAATTCCGTATTCGATGCACGCTAGTTTTGATCTCATTTTATGCATTAAAAGACATATGTGTGGTTAAATTGAATTTGGGGTACCACGTGACAATACTCCAGAAATATAAAATGATTTTTTCTCTATATTCCCCACATCTGTGTGTGTGTATATTTTATCAAAATAAAAAATAAAAAATCTAGGAAATTAGAATGGAGGATTTGGATGCTTCAAAACACATTTGCATAATAGTATGTATTGATTGATGATGTCCTTAAACTTTGCACAAAAATTATTTCATTTTGATAACAACAAAGAGAAACAAGTGAAAATTGAAAGGTTATTTTGGTAACTTCCCGCACTAAAAAAACATAAAAGGGGAATGTGATTAGTAGAAAGGAGAGTGCAGAAATCACTCCCATTTTTTATACTCCTTTTTTTTTATTACCATGTTTTCTTTTTTGTCTTCTTGTGATGTAAATTTATAATATTGCTCTTTTAAGTGTGAAAGAATGTACAAATGAAAAGTTAATTTTGTAAATTCACATAATAAGAGGACAAAAAAAGAGTTTGAAGATCAATTACCAAACAATACCATATTACTAGTTTCTAAAATTCACATAGGAAGCCATTATTTGAATGCTCAATATGTACTCTTTTTCAAAAATCAATTTTTGTCAATGCAAAAGAAAAATTAGGTTTTTCAATCGGGTCTTCTTATGATATTTTGGAACCATTCTCAGATCGTGTTTTGGGCTGTCTGAGGTTTGAATATATAAACGAACATAAATATTAGTATGAGACACCATACATTACAAAAAAAATTAGCATAGGTAGGATACTAGTAGCATGAGTACCTGTTTCCCACTTTTCCGCCGCGTAGGCTTAAGCGGAAAATCGATAGCGTGTGTGGTGTGAGCGGGGGCGTGCCAGGACTTATCGCGTCCAACGTAAAGGATTGAGAGCACCTTTAATCTGACTTCGTTGCGTGTGACCCAAAGGGTGAGGTCACAAAGAGGTTCGTGGTTTGCTACAACGAAGTGGACTTAGAATTTCCCAACTGTGTGAGAAAAAGAAGAACAAACGTAAAAAGAACTTTATTATATCGGAATAATAAAGTTGATAATAACCTGTCAAGTAAGCCTGTTAATGGACCAGATTGAATCTGAATCTGATAATGCTCAAATCCAATCCGAATTTCATAAATCTGATAGTGGTAATCCGAATCCGTAAAATCGAAAATCCGAATCCGAATCGAAAACTTTTTTACTTCAAAAATTTAAGCAAAAATACAATTGTTTTTTTTCAAAAAAAAATATTTTCCAAAAGAATTTAATTTTTTTTTTAAATAAAAATTTTACAGTTATTTATAAAAAATAAAAAAATAATACAGTAATATTTTTTTACAATAAAGTTCGGATCGGATTAAATCTGTTATTAATCCGATCCGAATTCAATTCAATCCGATCCATATTTGGATTACTGGATTCGGATTATTGGATCGACGTTGTCGAATTCAGATTGGATTTTTTGGATCGGATTTGGATTGAATCTGGTCCATTGATAGGTCTACTGCCAAGTGTCCAAACTACCAAGTTTGAATCTGGCCATATTCCTCTTTTATAGGAAACAGTTATTTAGGGCATCTGCAATCCAATTCTATTCCTCCAAAATAGAGAATGAATGTGACACATTAATGGGAGATTTTATATTTTATTCTTTTTTCTTCACTTTTTATACTTTTTGGGAGAATTTTTGAGGGACCTATCGTCCTCTTTAGAGTTTGGAGGGATTTTGTCCTCCAAATACTTTTGGAAGACCATACTCTAAAAAGGACGATGGGTTCCTTAGATGAGTAGGAGCACAATTTTCAATGCTCTAACCACATTTGGGGCCGAATTCATTTCATAATAATAACAGCAGGAAAATTATTCGGTGTATTCTGCTCCAATTGAATTTTAATTAATCGGGCCTTACTCCGAATCACAAAAGTAATGTGGCCCATTAATTTTTTTAGCCCAAGAAATTTATAAATATCGGCCCAATTTAATTAAGAATTGACCCTCCAACAATAGAGCCCAGGATTTGATGCCAAAAACGGACGTAAACAGTACCAAACATTACCACAATCTCTATTATGCTTTGTTTGGATCCATTTTTGAAAAGAATTTTTCAAAAGATTCCCCCTACTTCCAATCATTTCACTCTCTATCTCTCTCCACTTATTACCCCTACTTTTTTTGAAAAATACTTTTCAAAAATGGATCTAAACACAGCTAAATCAAGGAATACGAAATCGATTTGAAATAATTAATATCGAATTGAATATATAATCCCAGGCAGCACAATGGACTTGTGCTTGGGGCTAGCCTGCGACAAGAATTAGCTCTGCTAGGAGCAAGTTTATCAGCATAGGTAAACAACCTTTTATAGCTATATTTTACCTATTTAAGTCTCCAAAATGGGGCTGCAGCAGATGAGCCAAACAAGAAGTTATTTACCTTTTAGGAACAGTAGATCGCTACTTGTGCCGAACGACTGTTCACGAGGTATGAATTAAAATACTATTTTCTTCTCTCTCTTCCCTACCAAACAACTTTTCTTGTTCTTCTCTCTTCTCTCTGCAACTCTTGAACGGGATCTTCAAACAGGGCTAGGTCCGACGACCGACGGCGAAGAAGAAGGTTTGGGATATGGGTTCAAACAGGGCTAGGTTCGACAATCAACGACGACAACAATCGATCAACGGCGAGATTTGACGACCTCGATCTCTCCCGGTCTGGTGACCTCAATCGTGCCTGGCTCGGCAAAAAGTTTGAACGCAAAGGAAAGTTTGAACTTTTTTTTCTTACAGAAATGAGAAGACATATATACATATGTATTGGGTCCGGTTCCACCCACATAATTTTTGACACTCCATCTCAGTCGCACAAATTAAGATCCGAGATTAAACCACTTAAATAGGCTCACACACATAACCTCACCTAATCTCTCTCCCTCTCTCCCCACAAGCTCCATCTCCAGCGAGATTAAACCACTTAAATATGAGTCAAGTCAAATCCAAGCCCGACCCGACCCGTTTTCTTCTTACTTTTTTTTTTTTTTCCTTTTCCCCTGCTTCCTTCTTTTCCTTCTCTATCTAACTCTCTTCCTCTAGTATGGGTTGTTGAATATGAGTCCTCTGTTTCTTCCCTTTCTAATTTTCGGACTAATTCTTGAGGAACTAATTTTGCCGTTCGCTAAAATTGAACCTGATATTTATTATTTTGGAAGATTTAAAATTGGACCGAACCGTCATACTTATAAAGTCGATCAAATTTTGCTAAAAATGGTCCAGTTTTTTTTATTAAAAGAAAAAAAGGTGTTAATATCATTTTCCACAATAAAATTATTTAAACGGGTGGATAGCAAATTCAAGACACAAAAATAAGAGCATAAAATAAGGACCGAGAATGTGAGTGTGATGAGACTTAGGAGTGAGCTCTCACATAAGCTAGTAAAAAAAGATGCAAGTGCAATTTTGTTCAAATATGGACCAAAAAGTTGAAAAAAGAAAAGAAAAAAGAGTTAAGATAAAAATCATTGATACCAAAGATTTCGAACCTTTTTCGTTTATAATAAAAAAAAATGTTTACATAAGCGTCCCTAATTTATTCTCGCTGAGTCTATTTATATTGTTACTTGTAGTTGTATGTTTTATTTTTGAGTTATAGGAGTTGGTATTTGGATGCTTTGACGGAAAAAAAAAAGGCGAATGTAGAATTTTACCCGGAGTCGAAACAAAACAGAGGTCAAATGAATTCAAGTTGTGCATCCAAGATATCACGAACTATAAATTTTAAAGCACTGAATCATTTTCCCAGCCCTATATCTCGCACATGGTCCATACAAGGGGCCAGTAAAAGGGGGAATTGGATTGTAGTGAGAGAATGAGAGAAAGACGGGAGAGAGTCGTGCACCCGAGAGAGAAAGAGGTGTTGGGCCATTTTTAACTCTAGCTCATATTGAACTCACTTTCAATCCATCTAAACCCAAGTAAATATGGGTTGATATGGGTTCAACCCATTATATAATATGAGCGGGTTGGATTGGATTATAAGTGAGCTGATTTGGGCGGGTAAATGCTTGTATAGATATGGAGGAAAAATTCAAAAAATATTATGAGGAAATGCCACAAATATTTATGTTAGTTGCAATAATGGACCCTATGATGAAGTTAGCAGGTGTTGACTTGCTCTTAAGAGAGATTGGTACGAATTTAGGGATTACTACTTTACCTTCTTCTGCTTTTGTGAATGATTATTGACTACCATGTATGCTACATATGACTCTAAGTTTGGTTCCAATGCTATCCGTACTGCTGCTCCTTTAACATCTTGTACAAGTAGCAATGATGCATCTTGGTTTCTGCTTAGTTCAAGTTTAGGAATAGGAAGTAACACTGTAACTTCACGCGCTGAACTTTCGAAATATTTGGACCTAGAATTTATTAACGCGAATGACTTGCTTAATTTTGATATCTTAGTCTGGTGGAAAAAAAATGAAGATAAATTTCCCGTTCTTTCAATCATGACACGTGATCTACGAACACCTCCTATGTCTTTAGTGGCATCCGAATCTACTTTTAGTGCAGGTAAAAGAGTGTTGGATGAAAGGAGGAGCAGACTAGCTCTAGACATTTTGGATTGTCTCATATGCTTAAAAGATTGAGAGAATGCACCCCTTGGAATTGAAAAATGCTCAGCTAAAGATGAATTCAGAGACTATTTTGCAGACTCTGATATAGATAGTGATTAGGGGGACCTGCTGGCATTTGATTTGTACCTATTATTCTGCTGGGGTTGTGTCTGTGGCTTATTTATTTCAGTATTGTGTATTTGTGTTTGTGGCTTATTCATTTCAATAAGTAGTGGGCTGAAGTGGATGTTGTGGCAACTTATAAAGGCCTTAAATGGCAACATGATGTTGCACCTACTTTAGTTTTTGGCTATGAAGTATTTTCTTAACTAATACAGGAGCCTAAGTTTTGCATGCCTTGTGGTCTGTTTAGCTTCACAGCCTTCACTTAACTGAAGTGGATGTTGCCTACATGCGTTGTAGTGTATTTGTTACGACCCAACCCAGAGAGGGTTATACCACGTGACCGGCCATAAGATTAACATCCTCCTAAGGCCTCTCAATAAACCAAATTATGATTTTCAAAACTATAGTATATAATTACCTGTCCCATTGTAGCGCAACATACCAGAGCATTCTAATTTACACGTGTTTATAACAACTGAAAGCAGAAAGGCTCCAAAGCCAAAATCCACAATATTTACAAAGTTTGAAAGTAAAGAAATATGTACAATTCTTAGCCAAGCGTATGGTAGTCCACAAAACTTTCTCTTAGAAACATCGCAAGTGGCCAAGCAAAACTTCAAAGGATAACTAAGTCCTTCGCGTATTTACTTCGTGTCGCCTGTAAAAATGGATTTAAAATTTCATAAGCGATAAGCTCGTATGAATATATAAAGTACGAGAATTACATTATTTCCATGGAATAAACTTAGCTCAGTAAGATTCGCAAAGGTTCAAACTCATGTACTAAAAACAAGGTAATTAGCTCATTGACAACCATGTAACAATGACCGTAAGAGGTCTACCCATAAAAAGATAGGAACGGTAGAGGTTCAACAAATCAGATTTTCATAATATTCGAAACGGTACATATGGATCAACCAATAATTATCAGGGGGCGACCCCGAATGCTAGCTGGTGGCGGTGAAATGATATCAAATCACGGGCACATGGTACCCAAATGAACGCCTGGTGCACGTTCCAACATCACCTTATATCTCCTAGTACCCACAATTCCTTTATCGTCCGTTGAGGACCGGACGTCGTATCCATATACCATTTCGATAGTAGTAGTGTCAAAAGATGCCATTTTTCCATGGATTTCATAAAGAGCCAATATTGAACAACGTTAATTCAAGCTTTTATCATACTTTTAAAACTATCAGAAGATGACAGTTTACGAGAATAAGGTAATTAAGGCATTTATATAATCACAGTGGTTACTAGAGTATAGACGAGTGATGGCTAGTAAGCGGGTAGCTTCACGGCTCCAATTCAACCCCTATTAATTTACCAAGATACGAAAAATCATTAACAAGCCATACTAGTATTGATAAGCTCTAACTATGACCTAATTATAGCTATCGAACCCGACTGCCCACTTACAAGTCCAATGCCTTATTTGGAACACTTTTTGAAAAGGAGTTTTCAAAAGATTTCCCCTATTTCCAATCATTTCTCTCTCTATCTCTCTCCACTTATTACCCCTACTACTTTTTCAAAAAAAAATTCAAAAAGTATTCCAAACCCAGCACAAGATTTTGAAAACAAGGCTCTTTCGATCAAGGAACATTCGGCCAATTGATGTATGGTGAAAACAGGTATTGGTCAAGCCACAAAACATCCATGAGTTCATCAATTGATGAGGAAATTGTTACAATAGCATGAGATTTGGTACCAAGATCAATCAATGTCCCAAATCGACACCTCTTGATATAAAAATCATAACTAATTCATTCAAGATCCAAAAAGGGTGAAATTAGCGCTCAATGATAGATAACTTACAATAAGATTTCTAGAAAATAATTGGAGACCAAAACTCTAAGTAGATTCATCATGGGAAGCCAAACAAGTGACTGATTTTCAGACAGGAACAACACAAAACATGGGAAAATTTCAAAATAGCACCTGAACTTTGGACCCAATGTCCCATAAACACCTGAATTTCACTTTATTTCAATTAGGCACCTGTGCTTTACAAAACCCCCCAAATTCAGGCACCTGCCATTATACTCCATCCATTTTGTTCAAAAAGTGCAGACGTGGCATCTTTTATCCATTAAAAGGCCTCACTGCACATGGTAGGAAGTGGGGAAAATGCACACAATCAAAACCCCACCATATTCTTCACTTTTTCGAGGCCAGTACATCTGAATTTTCGTCTGAAATTCACAAAACTAAGAGAGAGAGAGATGAACCCAACACTGAAACTCAAAAGTGGTTTTTGATGGTGGTGGTGGGCCGGCGTCGGTGGGGACTCCGGTAGTGGTGGGCCGCGCCGTTGTCTGTGGGGGCTCTGTGGTGGTCGATCGGTGGTGTTAATTCGATGGTGGCGCTCTGGTGGTGTTCGATTGGTGGTTTGGTGGTAATGGTTCCTGTTGGATTTTGGGTGCTCGCTGTGATTAGGGAGAGAGAGAACGTTTGGGAGGATGGAGGAGAGAAAAGTTTTTTGGTTCCAATTATATCTAAATTTCCTTTTTCCGATTGCCATTTTTTTGTTTCCATCACGGGGGGAGAAGTGGGGGGGCCTCATGGTGGAACCCTTCATTCCATGTAAGATCCAGATTGTGTATTGAAAAATGACCTAACCTAATTGAACTGAATTAATCGAGCAAGGGTGATCTCTGGACCGCAGAAGAAGCCATTGTTTGCTCTCTCTCTCTCTCTCTCTCTAAATGAAGGCTTTGATTCTCTACCACTTATGGAGCTACTCTTGTGTGCCAAAGGGTCACTTAACGGGAGAAAAATGCCACATAAGCGATTTCCGTCACACAATGGACGGAATATGAGGCCAGGTGCTTGAATTTGGGGGTTTTGTAAAGCACAGGTGCCTAATTGAAATAAAGTGAAGTTCAGGTGTTTATGGGACATTGGGTCTAAAGTTCAGGTGCCATTTTGAAATTCTCCCACATCCCGGCTTCCAAAAATCACCATAGATCGAACTCTTAATATTTTCGAGTGATTTTGGTGTCAAAAGTTGCGTAACAGAATGAAGTTCGAATTTCATGAAGGAACTGAAATCAAATTCGAACTTTAAGAATGAAAAAACTAAATGAATTCTAAGGCTATACGAATCTGTCAAACAGCAGACTATCAGGATGCAAAGCAGTTTTCGAATATTCGCTATAAATTGAATCTTCAGTATTTTTGAGTGATTCCAACGCTCAAAGATCAATCTTCGAGTCTAGTTTATATCTCATGAAGGAACTTGAATCAAATTCGAAGTATAATGATGAAGATATAGACAGATAGCAAAGCTGTACAAATTTGTTCAACAGCAGATTTTCAGAATGGAGAGCAGATTTCGAAAATTCATTACGAATTGAATTCTCAACGTTTTTGAACGATTTCAACTGCAGAAGAACAAGCTACAAATATACTTTAAATCTCAAGAAGAAGTTGAAACCCAATTCACAATTTAACAGTAAGAAATCGCCCAACAACGGCGACCCCGAAATCTGTCCCAAAAATGGCAGATTATTGATATGTTGTTGTATACACAAATTAAATCCAAAAACTGAAAGAGAGATGAGAGATATACTTGTAGAGAAGAGTTTGGAGGTGAGGGTGATGATCGGAAGTGACGGTGGCAGTCGGCTATCGAAGCGGCAGTCGATGGTTTCCTCTTTCTTCCAACCGGTGACCTCCTCTTTCTCCTCTAATGCCTTCTATCCTTTCTAATTCTTTTTTTTTTCAATGAGGTGGGTTTTGTTGCTATATACTTTTACAATAGGCTGAGTCATAATAGCCACGTGCCAATCCTAGGTTTAAATGTGCATTATCAAGTCACCAACAAAATTGGCATGGTTCGGAAGGAATAATCAGGTTCGAAATCAAAGTGGGTTCACTAGACGATCTCAGAAAAATACGGGGAATATTTCAAAAGTCTCAGCGGGGTCCCGACTATATTAATCAAGCGGTTGGACGCACTTTTAAGATTTTCTAGCACAATCAAGTAACAACCTATAGTATCAAACATAAGAGTAAGATTAATCGTACATTTATTATGCTACTCAGGGTCGGATTGTTATAGTACTTGTGTTTATGGCTTATTCATTTCAGTAAGTGGGCTGGAAGTGGATGTTGTGGCAACTTATGAAGGCCTTAAATGGCAACATGATGTTGCCCCCACTTCAGTTTTTGGCTATGATGTATTTTCTTAATTAATATCTGAGCCTAAGTTTTGCATGCCTTGTGGTCTATTTAGCTTCACTTAACTGAAATGGAAGTTGCCTGCATGCGTTGTGGTGTGTGTGTGTGGTAGTGTGGTGTGTGTGTGTGTCTCCTTTTAGTCTGAAATGAATAAGCCGTAGACACAACCCCAGTTTTTGGCCATGATGATAAATAAAACTAATATCTAAGAGAAGTGTGATTGTGTTGCAACTTATGAAGGCCTTATTGGCAACTTAACGTTGCTGCATCCATTTCAATTTTCGGTTATGATGATAAAAAAAACTAATGTACGTCTGAGCCGTAGTGGTGTTGTTACGAAATGGTGTTGCAACTTATGAAGGCCTTAATGGCAACTTAACGTTGCATCCATTTCAATTTTCTGCTATGATGATAAAAAGAACTAATATCTGAGCAGAATTCAGCACTAAGTATATTCAAAACTAAAATGTACCTATATCTGAAAAAAAATGTACTTAGTAATAGTTCTTAGTTCATTTTTGGTGATGTTACAAAGTGCTGTTGCAACTTACGAAGGCCTTAATGGTAAATTTCAGTTCCAATATTTCAGTTTCTCTAATTTCCATTGGTATTCAATCTTTTTATTCTCTTATTGCTTTTCTGCTAGTGTAGAAAGGAGGGACACGACACCAATGACGAATTGCAGAAGAGGAATCTCCGTGAAGAGTTAGAGGAGAGGAGCGCAGACATTTTTCATCAAAGGACAAGTCCTATGGTGGTAAACAAAATTGACCACCCTTCTTGTTAACATTTCTTCTTTATTTCTGATTGGGACTGTGTTTTGTAATTTGATTAATGTTAATTTTTTTGTGGTTGCAGATGATCGAGATCGTAGAAAAGGAGGCCACTTTCTACTGGAAGGTGAATACTATTTGGTGTGCAAATAACTAATTCTATGTAATGTCATTCACCTCACTTATTTTACAGGGGCAAGGAGGGATACTGAAGATCATTTCATTCCACGGCGTGTAGATGCTGATGATGCAAATGTGGAAGTTAAAAGTGATGAAAGGTTCACATTCTTCGGAAACTAATTCATGTGCTAAGGTAATTTCTCTTTGAAAATATCCAGTTGTCTTTCCGGAAAATAGTTGAAGCTTGTGATCTTTTATTCAGAGATACAGAAGAAGTGTGAATATTTTGCCATATTAGTTAGTTGTTATGAAGAGCTATATAAATTTGTGGTAGAAAAAGATTATTCATGATTCTAACCTATTATCTTTGTCCATTAATGGGACTCCTGACAAGGGCAGTTTGTAAACCAGTGCTCTCGTAGAGTCTTAACTTACTGGAGTTGTATAAAATTCTGTACTTTGTTGCTGTACTGTAAAAGGTGTTGAAGAATTAGTGTTCTCTGTTGACTTTTTGGTGTCACCACCGTACTGAGCAAAATGGTAAATAGTGCAGGAACGACTAAAGCAAGAAGAAGTGCTTTAGTGCTTAAGGTCAAAGAAGCAGAATTAATACGTGGAAACCCTCTTCTTAATAATCTAACATCTTTCAATGTGAAAAGGAGGTCAGTTTCTTGAAGGCTTTTTTGTACGAATGGTCCCCAATGTATTAGCGAATTGTCAATTTGGTCCCCAATATATAATTCGTGTCTATTTAGTCCTCAATATTCACAATACGTGTTTAAATGTTCCCTGAGTATAACTCCGTCTGTGTTCACCGTCAAGTGAAAGGGTATTTATGGAACTTCATTAAAATGTTTACAAGGGAGGAAGAATGAATTGTTCTATTCACACCCCCTTAATTTCTCAAACCCACACAAACACTTTTATTCCTCTTAAATTCAAGCCTTTCTGGTTCTTTAAAATCGACAGCCATGACAATTTATTGCTTCATGACTGACGAGAACGCCGAATCCGATAATCCAAACAAGGTTTCTCGGTCAAAACATTACCAAATCAGGTTCGTGAAGATATGATGACCCTACCTAGGAAATTTTTGCCAGGTTGAAGTTGCCATGAGCAGGAACTGGTTGAAGTCACATTAGAGCTCGACAATGGCTCCATCTTCGTCTGCAGCATCATGCAGGCTTCAAATCATATTCCACCCGCCGGAGAAGAAACAGCAACCAATGGCGATGGCGGCGACAACTTGTTTGTGAGGAGTCTTTTGACTTCGTCTGCGAGAAATTGTCGTGGCGTGATCAGTCGACGCGCTGCTGCAGGTGTCCGACCGTGGCGCTTGAAAAATAAAACCGAAACCCAATCGAATGGGTTCGAGCTCTTGAAGAGACTCATCAGCAAAATGACGGAAAAGGCAGATGCAAATGAGATCTGGTATTGGGGGTTTCCAAAGTGAGTATTTTACCTTTTCTGAGACAGATTAACCCAAGTTTTCTTCTCGTGTAACATTGGGTTTGGAGAGGGAGAGAGAGGGAATTGGGGAGAGAACCAGTAGGTGAGGTGTTCGGTTGGAGGATGTAGCGGTGGGTGACGAGGTGGTGCTTAGGGAAGACGAAATTTGATTTGGATAATGGGGTTCAACAAATTAGAGTGATTTGATGTTGGTGGTGGTGTTTGGGCATTTTAAGAGAAGGCCCCAAAGGAATTTCTGGGTTGACTAATTTGAGAGATTTGGGTTTGATAGGACAAGGGTTATGAGGTTTTTTTTCCTTTTGCTGTTTAGGGTTTTCGGTTTGGAAGATGAAGTTTTGTGGGTTGATGGTTGCTTGAAGACAAAAATACCCTTGCACTTGACGGTGAACACAGACGGAGTTAGACTCAGGGAACATTTAAACACGTATTGTGAATGTTGGGGACTAAATAGACACGAATTATATATTGGGGACCAAATTGACAATTCGCTAATACATTGGGGACCATTCGTACAAAAAAGCCGTTTCTTGAAGATCCAACTCTATCTGTTTCTAAACATTACAATTATTGGGTGGATTCATGTTCCAATATTACAATTGTTGTCTTCTACTTTTATGCAGGTGGGATGATGATGTGGTGTTCAACAGCCAGGCTTGTGGTGAATCCAAGACGCCCAAACGCTTCATCAATGACACCATCAGAAGTGACTTTCACCAAAAATTTCTGCAGAAATACATGAAATAACTCTCACGATTTAAGCTTAAGAAAGATAACTTTCAGGACATCTTTTGTATGTACTGAACTCGCAATATTTGTGCTGTGTTTGAATTTAGTCAAGAAATTACTCAGAAAGTAGACATCTCCGTGGTATTGTGTTGTGATATTTGCTTTTCAAGGAACTTGACAAGAAATAGTTGATTTTCTGGATTGATCAACGTGGTGTTCTACTTGCTGATCAAAAAAAAAAAAAAATGTGGTGTTCTACTTCGTGTGCATTTACCATTTTCAGTGATCAATAATTAGTTGGTGGATATTAGATGGACGTACAATTCTTGTGCTGTTTGTTCCATTCAAGCATTGAAAATGTGATCCCTGCGTGGTTTATTAACCAAATCTCTTGGTATATGTTAGATATCTTGGAAGGTTCCAACCTAAAATCAATTGGCAATAGGTGGAGTAACCTCTAAAATATTAACCAAGCTTGGGTGGCTTAAATGAGTGATATGAGACAAGTCTAACATTCCCCCTCACGTGCAGCCCGGATGCACGTGGAGGTGACAAACCAGGAGACCAGGAGCTGAGCGATTGACTCGGGCGACAGAGATGACAAAGACTTTCCCACGAGAGGTGAGGCCACCCAAGACCTAGCTCTGATACCATGTTAGATTTCTTGGAGGGTTCCAACCTAAAACCAATTGGCAATAGGTGTATTAACCTCTAAAATATATTAACCAAGCTTGGGTGGCTTAAATGAGCGATATGAGACAAGTCTAACAGCATAATTTTGTGAATTTAACATGCCTGTTGGTATTTATATTTATTTTCGTGGCTACAAATTGAGGTAGAAATGCAACCTTTAAAAGAAGTCAAACTCCCTTCGTAGGGCGCTGTCCTTGGAAAAAATTCACTGCTGGATGACTGATTAATTGTGATAAGCTATGCTTAAGCATTGATGCATCTGGTTTTCATATTGTCTCCAATGAGTGAATGTGTGCTTTTTGGGAAGATTTTTTTTCAGACGAAAATCGGTGATGTGTATACAAAAATTGATGGCACAACACGATTTAAAAAGGCACGGCACGACATGACACACGATTAAGTAAATGGGCCGGCACGACACGATTCAAAAAAGCACGGCACGACATGACATGATAAAAAAGGCATGACACGACACGACAAGAAACGACAAAAAGGCACGGCACGACATGATTTAAAAAAGGCACGCCCCAACACGGTACGATAAAGTAAAATGGCCCAGCACGAAACACTTAAAGCACGGCACGGTACGACACACCATGCATGGTACAATGAAGTAAACAGGCACGGTACGAAGCACAGTTGGCACGGAAGTTGAATGACACGGCATGCACGTTTGACACCTCTACTCATGGGACTTCTTGGCTGACACTTCGAAGTTCTTTAACTTTAGTCCAGCCTGGATTAAGCTTATTATGAGCTGCGTTACGAGTGTTAACACCTCATTTTGTGGAGGGGGCTTAGACAAGCCGACCCACATACTCTCTCCCTATTTGTTTGTCATGTGCATGGAACGTCTCTCTATTTTCTTATAAACAGGAGGAAGCCTGACGAAGCTAGCTGGAAAGTATTAAAATTTTGCGTAATTCCCTCCCTTTAACCTACTTGTTTTTTGCTCATGACTTGATCCTGTTTGGAGTGGATAATTTTAATAATTTCCATGATATGCTTGATGTGCTCAATAAATTATGTGCCATGTCTGGACAGAGTGTTACCTTAGCAAATCCAAAATGTATATTTCTCCCAGTGTGTTGAGAAGAAGAGCCAATAGATTTTGCACTATTGTTGGCATTCAACGTACTAAAGATCTGGGTAAATACCTTGGCATCCCTCTTATCCATAGTAGAGTGAGTAGAGCCCATTTTAATGATGTCATTGGCACAGTTCAAAGTAGGCTCATTGGATGGAAGAACAATACTTTGAATCTTGCTGGCCGTGCCACTATGATATAGTCAGTTTCCTCAACCATTCCTAGTTATAACATGCAGACTATGGAAATCCCTATTGGTGTGTGTGACAAACTTGATAGAATTAACCGTAATTTCTTTTTGGGTGACATTGAGACCAAGAAAAAAAAATCCGCCTGGTTACTCGGAACTAGGTTTGTAGAGGTAAGGAGAATGGAGGTCTTGGCCTTAGGAAAGCTAGGAATCAAAACCTTGCTCTTTTGGCTAAGTTGGGTTGGAAAATTAGTGACCATGAAGTAAACCTCAGGGTCTCTCTCCTTAGAGAAATGTACCTTCTTAACTAATCCATTCTATCCTGGCCTTGCAAAAATCCTGCTTCTTAATTATGTGTGAAGAAGTGTTATATATCAAATCCAACAATATTCTTAAAAAAATGGTGTCAAATGGGTTATTGGTAGTGACTAGTGAGTCTAGAATCGATCTTTCGCTTGATTGGTGGTGTGAAGATGGGCCTCTAGTTTTTCTCTTTCCTGGTACTCATGGTTACTTTAGAACATCTCCAACCGTGGATTTAAATTTGATTAAATTTGAGGATGTCAAATGTTTTTTATGGCTTAATTATGTGGCAATTTGCATGTTGAATTTAACTTCTTCAAGATATCCACTCCGACCATCATGTCAAATTCATCATTTCAGGAAGTTATGGAGAGTAAAATGATGAAAAATAAATTTTTGACATGAGAGAGAGATGTCAAATGACACATAAACATTTGACAATTTGGTTGGAGTTGCTTCACATGCCAATTCTTTCACTTGGCATGCCATGTTTTTTTTTGACATCCTTGATCGGAGATTCTCTTAATGTAGGTTGGGACCTTTCTTCTGTCTTTCGTATCATTAATGTTCAAACCGTGACCTGTTAGTAATTTATTTTAATCAACGGGTATCTGTAATCTTAACGTGGGGAGATAAATAAGTATTTAATATCATGGAGCTCGTAATATAATTGAGATAAGGACGGAAGTGCAATTATAATTCTGTAGTGGGGTGAATTATAACTAGTGAAAAAAAAATAAAATCTTGGTGGGATTAGAGTTTCTTATTTACACTGGAAACCCGGACTTATTACTCCTTAGGTCCCTATCGTAGCCCTATATATACACGTTATGCTCTCTAGGTCAGTGAGGTTTTCTATTATTCACAAAATAGAGGCAGGCTTAGAGAGAACAAACAGATCACGAAAGAGTCCACACTCGGTTCGTGTTCTAGACGTGCAGAGAATACGATAGAAGATCGTAAGGTGCAGTCGAGCAGTATACATGGCTTATAGCAAGACGTGCTATAACAAGTTCAACCAGCGTTCGTGTCGCAGGGAGTTGAGGTGAAACCCTAATTCCGCCTTGTAGGGTTTTGCGGATTTTTTTTATTGTCTAATCTGTACGCGTCATTATTGGGTTTTGGGAATCGTTTCCTAACAGTGGTATCAGAGCAGGCTGTAATCACGCGTATGGATTAAACAGGCCATGTTATCCATAGGTTATAGAGGGTAGAACGTAGAACTGTGCTAACCCTTGTTTTGCAGCGTGTTCTTACCCAGCTATTATGGTTACATGTTTTTTTGTTGATTTTGTGTGATTGGATCCCACGATAATTTTTTCGTGGTTATTGTTATTTATTGGGTATCACAATTATCTTTCGTGATTGTAATAATTAACGTAGCATGTGTTATTTAGGGGCTTGCTATTTGCAGCCACAAATTTTCTGAACGTAGTCTGTGTACCATATTATAAACAGGTGTGTACCATAGTATATACAGGCTACGTTCAGGAAATAAGTGGCTGCAAATAGCAAGCCCCGTTATTTATTGGGTGCCACGATTATTTTTCATGGTTGTAATAATTAATGTAGCAAGCATAAGATCAATGTATGTATTTTTTTCGATTGTAATAGCATTCGATGGTTATTCGGAGATCGAAGATGGTAGATACAGAAGATACAAGTTGTTCGGCTCGCAACAGATTTTTTCCAGATTCGTAGGGTCTGATTGAAGGGCTATTTCGACCCAGTAAACGTTGGAATTAGAAAATCTGTTCTTCACAGAAGTTGTAGATAGTTGAATTTTGAATCCAACCCAATTTGAATCACTTCAATCGGAGGTCAAATGAGGAAGATATGGCCAAAATACTGAAGGCTGTGCAGTTTATGCGGGAATATATCAAATCCGAATTTTCTTGCCTAAGCATGGTTGGATTTTGGTTTTCTTGATTGATTCAAAGTATCTAAGCCTTCCTCACAAGTATGGCTAAAGGAGTTCAAGTTATGGAAGGATTCCTTATTGCTTAAGGATTTCAAGCTATGGAAAGATTCCTTCTCATTTAAGGATTTCAAGTTATGGAAGAATTCCTTATCATTCAAGGATGGCAATCTTTACCATAATAGCTGGATTCTTTTCTTTTGTGTTTCCATATTGTTTGCATATGTGATAGTTTACCATATTAGGACAACATGGTAATATTTGACTTTTGACTTAGATCACGTTTTCTTGCAAACTCGAAAATTTGATAACCCTCACAAGTTTTTTAAATAACTAAAGTGGGAGAGGGAATTTATTTTGAATAAATTCTATGGTCTCCATTGCTAGTTTTTTTTGGGGTAAATCAGCTTGAAATAGAAAAAAGGATAACCGAATGTACAGCCTACAAGGGGCATACCCCAGGAGGAAAAAAAAGGAAAGAAACAAAAGAAACAAAAGAAAGAAAAGAAACTCCATTGCTAGTTCGTAGGTGATATAATTAATTTTGTGTGTTGGTTTCTGAACCTTCCTCCCTATCGGACAAAATTAATTGTGGCATCATCGGTACAAACTTCCTAAAGGGATAGTTCTAAGATAATTGTTGTGTGAGTCAGTTCTCCATCTGAGGTGGTTCATAACAGAACAATAGGTCTAAAAGCTAGGTAATGGTATACACTTAGCTATAAATAAATAATAATATCCTCTCTATTTGAGTCACTGTTATTATTTATAGGACCGAAGCAATATTGGCTATTTAAATTTGTTTGGCATGGTATAATGTCTAGATAGTAAAATTAAAAGGTTGTGCCTATCTACACGAATGATGAAGAGTAAACGACTTTCCCATTGAGGCATGCTTTTCACGGTGTGTAGGGTTGCCAATGTTTTTCTTTTAACATGTGGTTGAGGGAACCAATACTAAAATGAAATTCAAGTTTTTTATTGCCCTTCATAATTGTTGTTATGTGATTCTCATATTCAAAAAATGTTTTTTTTTCAATCCACTTGCAATTATTCTCAAAGCAAATAAACTTACTGGATCGAATTATATTGACTGGAAAAGGAATTTGGATATTGTGTTAACTGCTGAGGGGCACAAATTTGTGTTTGTCTGAGGTGTGCCCTCCTAGACCTGATAAGAATGCCGCATAACAGGAAGCAAAACTTTATAAAAATTGGTGAGTATCACCCATGTTGAAGGGACCTCGATCAGGGATCATGTTCTGAAGATGATAGCTCTTCTTAGTGAACTAGAGATCCTTGGAGCTGAAATTGATGAGAAAACTCAGATCGATTTCGTTCTTAACTCACTGCAGTTTGAGAGTTTTAAGTAATTTCGTCTAAACTATTATATGAACAAAATGCATTTATCTTTGGCGAAATTTCTTAAGGAACTCCAAGCAGCTAAGGGTCTTTTGGTTTGAAGAAACCACCATCAGTGTTAGTGGCAGAGAAGGCTTCTACTTCTAAGCTAAAATGCAAGAAGATGCAGAACAAGTCTTAGAAAAAGGTTGTGGAGGCAGTTCATGCGGCTCAAGGTGGAGTGAAAAAACCTATGGGTAAGTGTTTTCACTGCAAGCAGAATCACTAGTTGTTGAATCACGTTTAGTGGTGTTATCTACCAGTACCTGGTGTGTAAATACGGGAGCCACTAATCATGTTTGCAATTTGTTGCATGGGTTCCAGGAAACCAAAAGACTCAGTGATGGAGAGATTTATCTATATATGGGAAATGCTACGAGAGTGGCAACAGTTGCAGTAGGAAATGTCATTTTAAATTTACAGTAGTAATAGGAGTTTAATTTTGAGAGATTGTTTTTATGTTCCCTCTATTAGAAGAAACTTGGTTTCAGTGTCTAAGTTGATCAAGGATGGATATTTGGTGGATGATCTCTACATTATTAATCCTATATTTTCTACAGTGCATCTGCATGAATTGAATAACACTAATAATTTGCCATGTAAGAGAAATGAGCCTTCTAAATTGAACCAAACGTATCTTTGGCACTTATGTCTTGGTCATATTAATCTGAATAGGATTTCTAGACTGGTTAGAGATGGACCTTTAGGTTCATTAGAAGTTAAGGAACTTTCAGTATGTGAATCTTGTTTGGAAGGTAAGATGACCAAAATGATTTTTTCAGCAAAAAGTTATAGAGCCAAAGAGCCGTTGAAATTGGTTCATTCTGATTTGTGTGGACCCATGAATGTCCAAGCAAGAGGTGGTTTTGAGTATTTCATCACTTGATTAATAATTACTCAATGTATGGATACATTTATTTGATGCACCGTAAGTCCGAATGCTTCGAGAAATTCAGGGAATGTAGGACAGAAATGGAGAAGCGTCTGGGTAAACAGTACTACAATAAACGATAACAATCACAATTATTAGCTGTGATTGTATGTCTTTAATCACAGTTCCATTACCGTGATCTTTCCAGGTGTGATCGTAAGTCCACTGCTTTAGATCACGGCAATAAACCGTGATTGAAAGTTATAAACGATCACGCCCTAAAGGCGTGATGGAAAATGGCGAAACCTGAGATAGAAAACTAATAAGCGTGATCTTTTCTCGTATTAGATCACGGTTTTCCTTTAAAACCGTGATTAAATGTGTCCATACAATCACGGTTTCTGCCTGTGATTAAAAATATGAGAAAACATGATGGAACAATCTCGCTTTTATGCAAAACCGTGGTCTTTTCTAAACTCATTTTCACACAAAAACGTAATGAATTGCTATTTCAACCAAAAAATATGTTTTTCTGCCCTAGATGATCATATTTCATACAAAATCCTATCGTTCTCGTAACATAATGAAAACAAAATCACAAAAGAATACCAAGAACATTTACTTGCTCACAAAATCAATCTATATATTACTTTTCCACGGTATGATACATGTGTTAAACAACAATTCTGTTGTACAACCACTTGGTATTCAGTCAAATTAATACATAATTCACTCGAGCCTTGAACAGAGAACTACTAAACTACCCAAAATTACTGATCTTCTAATTCACTGATCCTTTCCTCTGACCAAGCTTGTTGTGCTACAATTTATCATCTTTACTGCAGTAAAAAAATCAATACTCATTAGGATGTAATACATGAAAAATAAGACCAAAAGCTCTACCAACATCTTCAGAATCATACCCGCACATGAGTCAAACACAACCTTTAATTATGGGCCCAAAAGTAACTCATAATATGTAAATTCCATAAGTCAGAAACTCTCGTCGCTCTTTATGTCCGTAATATGCGTTTTATATACAAAGAAGACAGTTAGGCATGAAAAGAAATGGAAGGACCATTGAGTAATGAACAAGAAAGTGCGACTAAAACTTCCAAAACCCAAATCAGATTAACCAAGAAAATATTATATGATACATATTGCATAAACACATATATACCTGGTAAAGATCCCTCCTGCAATGAAACATACACAACATTCAAATGCTACAATAGGATATCATTCTCTACATTGATCAAACCTGATACAACTATCATGTAAAAACATAATCAACACTTCTTAATATAATTTACCGTCGAACTTCTAAGAGCAACCACAAGTAAAATTTAGATGGGCAAAATAGAATTACCTTAATTACCAGCAGGTTCATCAAGGTTCGCAAGCTCAATAGACGATTCAATAAAAAAAAACTCCCTAACCTACAGTTTAATATCACTACCAGGATAGAGTTGAGGATGGCAGATGGCTACATGCTTCTCGTAATTGCATTACTTGCATAGAAGCATCAAATTAGTTGATTAATGCTAAAAAGCCCTTCAAATGGTACAAATATGTTAAGGAACGAGTACTTAAGAGAAAGTAAAGAAACTCAAAATGCAAAGTATAAATAAGTCTTGACCCTTTCTTTAAGCTTTTACCTCTACCAGTTCCAATCCAAATCGTGTTATAGTCACCTTCAAAACATGTAGGTTAAAAATACTTAAATAGAGGACATGTATATTATGTTCAAGCACAAACATATTCTTCTTTAAATAAAGTGCAAATGCACCAAATTGGATAAAGAGAGTAACCCAACAGGAGGTTGGGCCTGAGTCGCCTGACTGTTGTGGTTCCTCCTACACAGCTGTCTAAATACTCTAAAGCCCTACTAATTTAACAAATCTGAACACATTAACATCAACCCCTATACAAAGAATACAAACACACAGATCTCAATCCATTAAAGGAACCCAAAACTTGAAAAGAAACGCAATTGAAGATGTTTATGATCCCCAATTTATTAAAGGCACCTTGCAAACAATTTGTTCACTTTTCTCCCAGTTTACTAGCAACTAAAATGACAATGCGAAAGAAAACTTAACAAACCAAAGTTTGTGTTCCATATAGAAGAGCATAAGGGTAAAACTACCAACACAAGTTAGAGTTCCATACCACTCTATTTGCCACATTTACCATGTTTTCCCAGTAACAAGCAGAGAGTTACTGAATGGCAATTGATTGAGTAATATAAACAAACACTTGGAGGGTGAATTTTTTTTCCTGACCATTCAAGGTCAGAATCGGACTCGTACAAAATGTTGAATGCATTACTTGGTCCCCTTCTGAAACTACGCTTATAGTATACCTCGGGTGAGTGCAGATCCCATTCTAAAAATAGCACAGTAGATTGCAAATGCTGCATAGGGTATGAAAAAAATTAGGGTTTACAACTTTGAATTTAGGGATAATAGATTAGGGCATACAAAGTTACGCACATATGTACATTTATACATACACGCAAAGAGAGAGCAGGGAGTATGGGGGACGAAACATACCTGATGGCTCAAAAGATGGTTGGGAGTCGATAGTGATGGTTGGGAGTTGTAGATGGTTGGGAGTCGGCGAATTTTTTTTTCCTGTAGTACCCGTCATGCGGTGGCACTACAAGAGAGAGATGTTTTGAGCCATGGCTACCCGATGGTGCTAGGGTTTTGCTGCACAACGAGAGAGAGAGGTGGAGGAATTCAACGAGGGTTTCTACCGTGTAGTGAGACAGAGCGTGAGAAGCGGGTCGAGGGATGATCGTGTAGTCTTGTGGACCTTGTGGTTCCTTAAAAAAGCCTACCCCTATTTTCAATCACAGTTACAAAGCGTGATAAAAAACCGAGACCATTACGTTTTTTCATAACCGTGATTACCATCTCAGTATATTAGTAAAAGTGAGATTAAAAGTTTACTCCCACTTTATTTATCACGGTTTTGCCAAAAGCGTGATCTTTTCCAAGTTCCCTACTGTGATATTTATGCATTATTGTAGTAGTGAAATGTCTTAAGACACTGCGATCTGATCTTGGTGGCGAATACCTCTTGGGAGAGTTTAGGGAGTACTTGTTAGCTGAAGGGATTACATCCCAGTTATCAGTACCAGGTATGCCACATCAAAATGGTTTAACAGAAAGAAGGAATATGACTCTTATAGATATGGTGAGATCAATGATGAGTTATTCAGATTTACCAATTTTGTTTTGGGGACATGCACTAGAAACAATAGCGTACATACTTAACTTGGTACCATCTAAGTCAGTACCATCTACACCCACAGAACTGTGGACCGGGCGCAAACCTAGTCTGCAGCATGTTCGGGTTTTGGGGTAGTTCAGCACATGTGCTGAATGGGAACGCAGATAAATTGGAATCAAGGACATAAGTTTGTCTGTTTGTGGGGGACCCTAGAGGAACGAAATGTGGATTATTTTATAGTCCTAAGGGTCAGAAGGTCATTGTTAACATTAATGCCCAATACTTAGTGGAGGACTATGTAATAGACCATAAGCCCAGAAGCAAGATTGTTCTAAAGGAATTGAGAGGAGAGAGACCGACACAGACTTCTTTACCACCAGTAGTGCAAGAGGAAACACTGCAAGAGACATTTGTAAAGACACCTATTGGTATACCAGTACCTCATCGTAGTGGGAGGGTTATTGTTCCACCCAGTCGGTATATGTTGTTGGGAGAATCTTTTGAAATGATCCCTGATGATCAACATACCGAACCCTGTAACTACTATGAGGCATTTCAAGATAAAGATGTGGAACTTTGGCAAAAGGCTATGAAATCAGAGATTGAGTCTATGTACTTTAATCAAGTCTGGGATCTTGTAGAACCACCCGAAGGGATTAAACCCATTCGATGCAAGTGGATCTACAAGAAGAAGAGAGGGACGGACGGGAAGGTGCATACTTTTAAAGCTAGGCTTATTGCGAAAGGGTATACTAAAAAAGAAGGGATTGACTATGAGGAAACTTTTTCGCCAGTAGCCATGCTTAAGTCCATCCAGATTCTCTTGTCCATTGCGGCTCATCTCGATTATGAGATTTGGCAAATGGATGTCAAGACTGCGTTCCTTAATGGAAATCTGAACGAATGTATCTATATGGTGCAACCAGATGGATTCATAGCAATAGGTCAAGAGCACATGTTGTGCAAGCTTAAAAAGTCTATTTATGAGCTTAAGCAAGCATCTAGATCTTGGAACATCATTTTGATCAAGCAATCAAGTTTTTTGGATTTTATCAATGTTCAGATAAGTCATGTGTGTACAAGAAGTGCAACGGAAAAGTGGTGGTGTTACTAGTGCTATATGTCGATGATATCCTGCTCATCAGAAACGATGTGGGAGTGTTGTCTTCAGTGAAAGTGTGGTTATCCGGCATGAAGGCAGTTTCTCATACCTCGGCAGTAGGAAGCCTCATGTATGCTATACTGTGTACTAGACCTGATATTTGATTTGCCGTTGGCATGGTTAGTAGACTTCAGTCTAATCCAAGGCAAGCGCATTGGACTGCAGTGAAACATATACTCAAGTATTTGAAAAGAACTAGAGATCATATATTGGTATTCCAGTCAAAGAGTCTGGTACCTTGTGGATACACAGACTCAAACTTTATGTCAGACAATGATTCCAGATAGTCTACCTCCGGATATGTGTTTACCTTAGGAGGTGGAGCCATAAGTTGGAGGAGTATCAAGCAATCGTGGATTGATTGATTCCACCATAAAGGCCGGGTATGTGGTAGCTTCTTAAGCAGCCAAAGAGGCCGTTTGGCTTAGAAACTTCTTGATGGATCTAGAAGTGATTCCTTTAGTGCAATTAGCTATTACATCTATTGTGACAATAGTAGTGGAATTGCTAACTCATAAGAAAGAAAACACATCGAGCGTAAGTATCACCAGATTCGAGAGATCGTTCAGAGAGGTGATGTAGCTGTGACCAAGATCGCATTGGTAAACAACTTAGCAGACTCTTTTACGTACAGCTTACAGGCTAAGACTTTTGATAGTCACGTAGAGAGAATGTGAGTGAGATGCATGGCAACATGACTTTGAGTCTTAGTGGGAGTTTGTTAGGAGGTTATGTAAAAGCTATGTTTTTATATGATGGATTAATTAATATTTAATTATTAATCAAGTTTATCCCTTTTTTTTATGAGAATCTTTTATGGGTAATATTTGCATGATATTATTATATGTTGTGCAGTGTGTCTTTTATTTTACAAAGTAGATGATCCGGTGTATAGAGTTCGGCTTACACACAGAAGATCGGATCGTCGATTCTTGTGAAATAAAAGATATGGTTCACAATCTTAGATGGAACTGGACACACCATCGGTAGGACTGTAGTACAATGTTTAGTAGGTCTGTCTTGACTACAGGGAACAGTTTAGTTCTAACTCATTGTGCTAGTACACTTTTGCGTGTATTGAACGGGACCGCATTTAGGTAATTGTCTTTGTACTAACTTTATAAGACAATTGGAACCTCATGGTTATTATGAATGCTTATACTCTTAATCCAAAGATAATTATTAGAGGTATATATTTAATGTTGTTGATTTTGATTCATTAAAAGGTGAGATCTTTATACGGTCAATAGTCTCGGTGAGTTGGGTCGCAACATTATTTATATGACAGCTATTAATTATTGATGGAATCCACGTCCCTATAGGGATTGATGATACCCCCTTGAGTAAGCTTATAAGTTTCGATTATTTCAAACCCTGCAGGTGGATATTTGTATCCAACATATCGAATAAGTTAAGCGGATAGTCTCAAGGTTAAGATGTTGATTAAGTGGGAGATTGTTCGTGGGGAGATAAATAAGTATTTAATATCATAGAGCTCGTAATATAATTGAGATAAAGACGGGAGTGCAATTATAATTCTGTAGTTGGGTGAATTATAATTAGTGAAATAAGAAATAAAATCTTGGTGGGATTAGAGTTTCTTATTTACACTGGGAGCCCGGACTTATTACTCCTTAGGTCCCTATCGTAGCCCTATATATACACGTTATGCTCTCTAGGTCAATGAGGTTTTCTATTATTCACAAAATCAAAATAGAGGCAGGCTTAGAGGGAGCAAACAGATCACGAAAGAGTCCACACTTGGTTCGTGTTCTAGACGTGCAGGGAATACGATAGAAGATCGTAAGGTACAGTCGAGCAGTATACATGGCTTATAGCAAGACGTGTTATACCAAGTTCAACCAGTGTTCGTGTCGCAGGGAGTTGAGGTGAAACCCTAATTCCGCCTTGTAGGGTTTTGTGGATTTTTTTTATTGTTTAATCTGTACGCGTCGTTACTGGGTTTTGACATCCTTGGTCGGAGATTCTCTTAATGTAGGTTGGGACCTTTCTTCTATCTTTCGTATCATTAATGTTCAAACCGTGACCAACTCCACCACCATATCTATCTTTTGCCAAGCCAATTAATCCGCTGACTCCTTGGCACGCCTTAGCTCTTAGCAAGAGGAGGACTTGATAGTTACCAGTAGAGTATCGCTTGCAGCTAGGGAATTCGTTATAGCTGACGCTATGGGTGTGGGTCATCTTAAAACAAACTAGAAGTTGTTTCCTTTAACTTTCATGTCTGTATTATGCTACTCAATCACTATGACTCCAGCGCTCTAGTTGAATATATGGGAATTTTTGTTTGACCAAAATAAAAATAAAAAAAGGTAAGGGTTTACTTAGTGAGAAGAAGGGGAGAATAATTTTGTTCACCCTCATTTAATTAAAGAGGGTGAACATTACTCTCCACGTGGTTGGTGAAAATTGTGTAGGGTCCACACACTTTTTGGTAATAATAATGAGTTACTAGTTTATTGTAGGACCCACACAATTAATTTCCATCAATCACATGGAGGGTAAATTATTCTCGTGAGAAGGGGAGCTTCGCCACTGTCATTTGTGTTCGGGATAATGAAAATATATATGTTTGAGTTTGGATTGAAAGTATCTCCCACAAATAAGATTCCACTTAAAATAGTCGGAGCAAGATGATATATTATAGTACTCCGTATATGAGTTGATTTGTTCAATGGTATTCAAAGAAAAAATGAGCGCGCATTATCGATCTTTTTAATTATCCTGGTGAAAGCCTAGAATTTTTCTCATACCCAACGTGAGCTTCTTCCTCGATTTACAAATTATTACTAGTTGAAGCCGTACGTCCAATTTAGATTGAAGTATTGTAGACACCTCCCAAGCGGGGCATCGCCATACAGATTGATCGTTTGTTGCTCGATTGGTTGCTTGCTTCGTAAACCAAGATCGTGGACATTCCCATGGCTAGGAACATCGCCACACGATAGCGGTTATCATCAAAACAGAGTCGCCACCTAGTTTATTAAAACTAGGAAAACAGATAGAGATTCTGGGTACGGGAGCCAAGGGTATAGTAAAGGGAAGGTGTTAGGCACCCCTCTCTGCCCAGCCGTGAGACTGGCCCATAGTTATTCAACATAAGACATGTAGATGCTTTATTTAATTCTAACACATAGTCTGTTTAATTAAGCTTTAAACAGTAAATAAGGTGAGCCAGTGCGATAATTAAAGCATGCATTAGAAAGCAGGAAAGCAAAACTGTCCCAGGGAGATGGATCCCGCGACCGGTGAATAGATGTCACGGCCGAGGAATCCTTCTGGTTTGATGTACCGGCCGAGGGATCAAAGCCCCGGTCGGTGTTCTTCCTCACACCAGACTATACGATTAACAGATAATCAGAAAGCTATGATTAAGCATAAGAACGATAAATAAAACAAACCAGAGGCCGTTGGGCCTCACCACCTTGATCCCTCAGTTGCTTGATTGCTTCAGATTGGTGGTGATTGACTGATTGCTTCTCGAAAAACCCTAGGGTTAGGGTTTGAACTTCGGGGTTTGATCGTCGGATTGATGGCTGCCTTTGGGAGATTAGGGCTTTTGAAGAGGGGGTTTGAGAGAGTATTTCTGCAGAATTTCGTGGCTGATCGTGGTGTGTTAACTTATTAATTTCGGAGCCCAAAGGCTCCTTTATATAGGCATAGGGATGACACACTCCGGCCAATCGAAATGCACGATCAAAATTAGAGTTAGAGTGTGATTCTAACTCTTCATGGCAATCCTCTAACGTAGCCCGAACGCATCGGAATTTGGCTGCTAGGGTTTTGTGATCAGATCAAACGTTTGACAGAACATTCCAGAATCTGGAAAACAGACGATCTGGCGGCCGAGCAATGGATCTGGCGGCCGAGGAAATGGATGTTGCGGCCGAAGGATAGATCTTACGGCCGAGGGATTGATCTCTCCGGGAGATTTTCAAGCAACAGGTTGCTCGGGTGAAGAAACGATGTTAAGGCCGTGAGATCAATGTCACGGTCGACAGATGGAATCTCTTGGGATACTGTATTTCTATTTGAAAGGCTATATGGCTCTGGATTGGGTCCTCTAAGTGGCTCAAAGTTCTTACCGAAAGTCCTAAGGTTCTCGAGAAGTCAATCAGCAATACTGTATCCATTTCATCATCGGGATGGTCCCCAAGGTTGGACTTGAAATAATCGTTAGGCCAAATTGGGGTGTCTACAAGTATGAAAATTCTCGTACCTATGCTGTATTTTCCATTTTCTTAAAATAAATAAATAAATAAACGCTCGTTAAAATCTACTCCTACCATTTTTGTCATTGTGTTTGATCTGTTTATGTTCAGTTGGAAGAAACGTACAGCTATGGAAAATCGTCTTTGATCATCATGGGAGGCTAGAGGACTAGGCATTCGTTGTAGCCACATTCATGCCCAGTGCGAGGGATTGTTCCTGCCCGTTTGGCAGAATCCCACGTTGCGAATCAGGTACTTCCTCAAAAATATATTTTGCCTACCAAAATTCAAGAATAGCATTATCATTTCTATTTTCTCTTTCTGTTTCGTAAACAAAGAACAATACATTTAACTGATTTTGTTAAAATGAAACGCACACTTTTACAACTATCCATACGATAAAAATCCAAATAATACCAAGCAGACATAAAAACCTAGTTTAACTCTTCCTCTTGGTTTTCAGTCCAAAAGAGATACATGTCATGGCACCTCCCAAAATGTCAATGGATTCATTCCTGGATGGATGCAGTAATAGCAAATCGGACATTTCGTCTTTGTGGTTAACTTCACCATGATCTTATTATTTCTTGTTATTGAGGACAACCAACTTAGTGTTGATGTGAGTCAACTGTGGAGTTAAAGTGTTAATGAATATTAAGGAATTAGTGAATATTCACTAATATCAATATTAATGGGATTCCACTGATATAACACATGTGTTTATAGTGTATATTTGACTGTAATTAAGCGGCATAATATTAGGCTTGATTATTGGCCTCATTACCTATAAACCCTCCATAGAATCCTCCTTGTAGGAATGTGTATTTATACCACTATTGTGGTCCTATTCAATATCAGAAAAATTACTTACACAATTGTGTTATTTGATATGGTATCAGAGCCTTCTTCAATCTCCTCTTCTTTACCATAGGAATTGAAGTTTGGTCCTGTATTCACAATTGTGTTTTTTTTCCTTCCTGCTCATAAAATTCCTCTACGAAGTTTTTTTTAGTGTCTTTACCACTATAACTGAAGCAAGTGGTGATTCTCTAAAGAAGAACGAATCTACTACTATATCGGCTGGGTTCCATATGCAGGTAACTTCTTCTTGAATCACTCCGGAACCACTTGATGGTACCAATTATGTTGAGTGGTATTTGAACGCTGAAAATAAGATCCGTGGGAGAAAACATTTGCGTTTTATTTCAGGTACTAAGGCTGCTCCAAACGACATTCAGTTGGAAGAATATGAAGCATGGGAGGGTGAAAACTACTTGGTCAAATCTTGGCTTTTTGATGCAATGACAAAGGACATCCAATCTCTCTTTCTTCGATTGGCTACAGCAAAGGAAATATGGGAGGCGGTTAAGCAGACATATTTTGTCAGCCAAGATGCATCAAAAGCCTATCAGTTACATTGTGAGGTAATCTCTGTTCGCCAAAATGGAGGTTCTGGTATTTCTTTTTTTGGAAAATTACAAAAATTATGGTAGGAGTTTGATGCTATTGAGCCTTGTACCATGGAATGTACTCGGGATATTAAGCGATATACTACAATGGTTACCTCCCAACGGTTGTATGTTTTTCTGGCTGGTCTCGATTCTCATTTGGATGGGGTTCGTGGTTGGATTCTTGCTACTGCACCTCTTCCAAATCTACAGGCAGCATATGCCATTGTTTGCGCTGAGGCAAATTGCCAAGGTGCTATGCTCAATGTAACACCAAGTGATGGGGTTGTTATGTCTGTTCGAAAATCTGTCTCCCGTGACCAGTGGCGGATTCAGAAATTTCGAACAGATGGGTCACTTTTTAAGCATAAACTTAATAAAAATACTCACAATCTAATACAAAAAGATTATGCATTCAAAAAAATATGATGAGAATAAAAAATGAATGTACTAGTGTTTTTACATTTTCAGTAGATTGTTTATTAAATATATATTTGAGTATTTAGCAAAATTGTATGGTTTGGCTTTGTGGTACTTCAACTTCTTAAGACTAGAATGTACTTGGTTCAGCTCCTTCTAGGGTCAGTTAAAAAGGAGTACGATGCCTCGAACACGCGACCACTCATGTGGGAAACCCAACACCTTACAACTTGATCTAGCCACCCATTATAATCTATTTTGGGTAGTTTTATATATAACACTTCCTGTTTTGATTCACACAAAAAAATCCCGATAATTTCAAGTGGGTCACGTGACCCGTCTGTGCCTACATTGGATCCGCCCCTGCCTGTGACTCAAAAAAGGGTGTTCGTAAGTGTACTCATTGTAATGGTGATAATCATGTTATAGAGACCTGCTTCAAGTTACATGGTTACCCTGAATGGCATCCGAAGGGTAAGACATCATCTTCAGTGGCTCCTAACCCCAAGGCTGAAAGTTTGACTCTAAGGAGCAACTTAGCCACTACTTCCGGATTCATTGTCAAGTGAGGTATATCTAATTCTACTCAAAGTCTTTCTTTATTTACTGGAAATAGTGCTTCGATAATTGACTCAGGTGCTACTGATAATATGACTTGTGATCGCTACGTATTCAGTAATTTATCCTCTAGTTATTCAAAATCAGTCATTACTAATGCCAATGGTGTCTCTTCTCCAATTGTCGGCATTGGTACTGTATCTTTGTCACATTCTTTATCTTTAACTGATACTTTATTTGTCTCATCACTAAACTGTAACCTTATGTCTATTAGTCAGCTAACCAAGTCTCACAATTGTGTTGCCACTTTTTTTCTACTCACTGTGTTTTTTAGAACATCCATACCAAGGAGAGGATTGGCAGTGGTAAAGAGAGAGGAGGTTTATACTATCTGGATGACGGATTACAACAATCAAATGGTGCACTGGTTCATGCTATGGACGACACCATATTGAAAAATAAGAGAAAGATTTGGACTAGGTCATCCCTCATTTGGTTATTTAAGATGATTGTTTCCATCCTTATTTAATGGTTGTCATCTTTCAGAGTTTGCTTGTGAAACTTGTGTAATGGCGAAAAGCCATCGTACTATTTTTTATTCACATGATAGTAAAGCTAAAGCTCCTTTTGCCTTAGTTCATTCGGATGTTTTGGGGTCTAGCTCCTCTTTCTACACATAATGGGATGAAGTGGTTCTTTACATTTATTGATGATTGTACCAAAATGACATGGATTTATTTAATGAGACGAAAGAGTGATATATGTGCTGTGTTTCGCTCCTTCCATCAGATGGTACTCACCCAATTTGGTGTGTTTATTAAAGTTCTTCGTTCTGACAATGGGGGTGAATATGTTAAAAGGGAATTGACTGAATTTATGACTTCAGTTGGTAACCCTCACTAGACATCTTGTACTAATACTCCTCAACAGAATGGAGTTGCAGAGCGCAAAAATCGTCACCTTTTGGAGGTCGCTTGATCTCTGTTACTTTGCGGTCATGTTCCCTCCCACTTGTGAGGTGAAACCTTGAGTTCTGCCATCTACTTAATTAATAGAACACCTTATAGTGTTCTACATTTTTGAAGGCCTTTGGATGTGTTATCCGATCAGTGCACTCTTTCTTCCGTTGTTCAGTTGGAGCCTCGTATTTTTGGTTGTGTGGTGTATGTACATTTACACACCTATCAACGTACCAAGCTTGATCAACAAGCATTAAAATGTGTTTTTGTTGGCTATGGATCTTCTTAGAAGGGCTACAAGTGTTACCATCCCCCTACCAAGAAGTTTAATATTTCCATGGATGTCACATTCCATGAACAAACACTGTACTACTCAAAAGGGATCATTGATTCTTCACTTCAGGGGGAGACTAGGGAAGAAGTACAGAATCGTGATGATATGGGGTTCTTTGAAATGTTTCGAATCCCTGATACATCTTCCACTGACTGTGAAAGCCCGACACCCTCCAATGAAAACCAAGCTGACTCAGTTGATTATGAAGATCCGGTCCATGATAGTACATTATCTCCTACTTCTACAACAGAACCACTAACCCAATCTTCTTCAGATGACATCATCTGACCATATTCTTGTTGATTCTAATATCCATGATTTAGTTGATACAACTGATCTTAATTCAGAACCATCTCGATATCATCTTCCACCCTGGTCTAATCGTGGTCAACCACCATCTAGCTATGTCCCAGATACCAAAGCTAAAATTAAATATTCCATACATAGTCATGTGTCCTCCCACAGGTTGTCCAAGTCATATGCATCATATGTACTTCAATTATCATTTGTGTCTATTCCTAGTAAATTGCAGGAAGCTTTGGCAAATTCTAGATAGACCAAATCTATGGCAGAAGAGATGGCAGCATTGGAATAGAATGCTACTTGGGAACTCGTGCATCTACCAAAGGGAAAGAAGACAGTGGGGTGTAAATGGGTGTTTGCAATCAAACACAAAGCAGATGGGATTATTGAGAGATTCAAAGCTCGGCTAGTTGCAAAAGGATATACACAGTCTTATGGTGAGGATTATCAAGAAACATTTACGCCAGTTGCTAAACTTAATACTGTGAGAGTATTTCTATCACTAGCAGCTAATCAAAATTGGCCACTCCTCTAGTTTGATGTCAAAAATGCTTTTTTGCATGAAGACCTAGTTGAAGAAGTGTATATGGATCCTCCTCCCTGGTATAGATAAAAATGGTGTGTAAACTAAAAAGGTTTGGTAGGTTCACTAAGTCTATGAAAATTTTTGGTTACAAACAAAGTAACTCATATCATACTTTGTTCTTGAAGCACAAAAGAGATAAAATTACTGCTTTGATTATCTATGTGGATGATATGGTTGTGACCAGTGATGATCATGAGGAGATTTCTAGGTTACAACAGTATTTATCTTCTGAGTTTGAGATGAAACAACTTGGAGACCTAAAATATTTTCTTGGGATTGAAGTAGCTCGATCAAAGCATGGAATTTTCTTATCCCCCAAAAAATATGTCTTTGATTTATTATCTAAGACATGGATGATTGGATGTAAGTCAATGGACACTCCTATTGAGCAAAACCACAAGTTATTTGAATGTTTGAGTGCCTCTCATACTGATAATGAGAGATACCAGAGACTTGTGGGGAAATTGATTTATCTATCTCATACTAGACCAGATATTGCTTATGCAGTGAATGTGGTGAGTCAATTCATGCATGACCCACGTAAACCTCACATGGATGTTGTAGATCGCATATTGAAGTATTTGAAGTATGCTCCAGGTAAAGGTCCTTTGTTCTCTAATCATGGTCACCTGAAGGTTGAAGGCTATACCGATGTTGATTGGGCAGGTTCAGCTGATAACAAAAGGTCAACCTTAGGATACTTCACCTTTGTAGGTGGTAATCTTGTGACTTGGAGAAGTAAGAAGCAACCCGTAGTAGCAAAGTCGAGTGCCAAAGCTGAATATTGGGGTATGACATTTGGGGTATGTGAATTGCTCTGGTTGAGAAACTTATTGACTGAATTGGGGTTTAAACCAAAAGGGGACATGAATCTACATTGTGATAACCAGTCAGCCATTACTATTGCTCATAACCCAATCCAACATGATTAGACTAAGCATGTGGAGATTGATAGACATTTTATCAAAGAGAAGCTTGAAGGTGGAATTATTAGTTTTCCATTTGTAAAGTCTGAAGACCAACTAGCAGATGTGCTTACCAAGGTAGTAGCTAGCAGGGTATTCCTTGACTCACTTCTCAAGTTGGGCATGTGTGATATCTACGCACCAACTTGAGGGGCGGTGTTGACGTGAGTCAACTGTGGAGTTAAAGAGTTAGTGAATATTCACTAATGTTAAGAAGGAATTAGTGAATATTCACTAATATCAATATTAATGGGATTCCACTAATATAGCACATGTGTTTATGGTGTATATTTGACTGTAATTAAGCAACATAATATTAGGCTTGATTAGTGGCCTCATTACCTGTAAATCCTCCATAGAATCCTCCTCGTAGGAATGTGTATTTATACCACTATTGTGGTCCTTATTCAATATCAGAAAAATTACTTACACAATTGTGTTTTTTGATACTTAGTTCTGGTCAGTTTTCTTTTTTTTAACAACCAACTTATAGTTGTTATTGAGGACAACAATAACAAAGTTATGTCAAGACTTCATATATTAAGGAATAGCCAAACCGAATCAATTCTCTTATTTTTCTTCAAGCTGGTTGTCTTGAAATACTTATATAGTGGGCCTACATGTTAGAGGCAAATAGTAGGACCTCATGTCTTGCAACCTTGTGCGCGGATACTGGAAATCATTGCATGTGATCCTCATGCATCGACCCACCTTCATTGCCACATTTTCCTTTAGATCTACCTGTGCTACAACCAGCACTTATCCTCTTCATATAACTAGAGAATAAACAAATTGACAAACCAGAAAGCAGAACTATGAACAATTAAATACAGCTCGAACACTTCAGAATTCAATACAGGTTCAAGTGTGATCACAAAACAAAATGAAATTTTTTGGGGGGCAAAATGTATGCACATAAAAAGCATCATTCTGCCACAAAAAAGAGCGTGATATAAAAAACAAAAAAAGAGTACCATACACCAAAAAAATGCCTAACATTTTCATGATACACTTATGTGTACCATACCATTCACCCTAAATGGATATAAATCTTCGCACCAATAACTTACTCCTGCCCCTTCTTCCATTTCTCTAATTGCAACCATATATATGTCATGGTTTGTGGACCTGTGAGTAATAACACAATTGCTGGTAAAATGATAAAAACAACATATCTTTGTGTTAAACTAAAGTCTAAAGCCATCAAACCAATAACATACCAAAAAAGAAAAGCTCACACTTCATTGAAGGCACCAGTAGGAAACTTCCACATGCCTGTGCGGTTGTGCCTTTGGAATGCCAATGTTTTCCTTGACTATCCATAACTTGTAAATAAAACTCATTCCAACATTAGAGACAAAGCTTCAACCCATGGCACCAAAGTCACTCAAACCAAAAAGGAGAATAGGGATTAGATCAGTGTAAATCCTAGAGAGAACCAATATAATGAAATCCAGTTTGCCACAATTTGTATTTCTTAAATGGTTTTTGGTTGACACTTTTTGATAACCATTGATTGTGAAGAGAATAGAGTGAAAAGTTGATGGTCACTCCAATTCTAGACACAGTTCACTCAATACATACCCATTTCATGTAAGAAAACCCAAAATCAAAGGCAGGCCTCAATTTCCACTAACCCTATCCCATAATAATACTATAATAATAGCAATCCACCATCCAAAAACATTACTACCAAGTAGTTTGGGTAACAATGTTTAACATAAGCAATAAAGAAAACCATTCCACATGTGTCTTGGTACCCAAATGAATATCATCTTCATTTTTTTAAGGTCTTGATGTGGTCAGATTTAATCCAAAACTGTCTTTCTCCGGCTCAAACCCAGCCCGACAAATATACAACGTTTACAAATGAGCATGTGATAGAGAAGACCAACACCAAACGTATTTGCAACACTCGTTCTATAAAAAATGCTTTTCATTGCAAAATCTTCTTCTTTTGTACCACTAAATGCATCCCTACTTCCTATCATTTCTTGTACAAAAATGTCTTGAACAAATTTACACCAATTTCATATCCAATCACCCAACTTCTAATCTGAAGGATTTGAAAGCAAACAAAGAGTAAATACACAAACAGGACAAAAGTCAAATTACCTTGGAGGCTTGGAGTCATACTTGAGTCAAACTTTTTATCGAACACATGGGATGCAGTGAAGCATTTATCTTTCTTCAGGGAAGGAAGTTCTTTGAAATCTATTTCGATGTCCTTACAGTTTTTTTCAAGGGGAACCATTGCGGCAAATTCGAACGAGCCAATTCGAAGCTTGAATGCTATGTTCGGAAAGCTTGAATGCTATCTTCGGAAACTGTTATGGGTTTGCAATATCATTGACAGATGATTAAACCGAAAATTGAAATCACTTCGGAAATTAAAAGATAAGTAATCCCACAATTGAAAACACTTCGGAACTTACTGTGCTTCTGAAATCAGGTTGGTTTTTTTTTTTTTTGATCCGCCGAAATCAGGTTGGTGACTACGGGCAAACACTTCACAACTCCTTTCCACTCCTATTTTACCGTCTATAGGAGAAGCATCCTTCCTTCTGGACTCCACGATTCAAGCCGTGATTAACTCGACGCTCTTTCCTCTCCTCGCTAGCGTCCTTCACCGTGTTGCTATCCAGCTCAAAAAATCCAATCACTTCACCTACTTCATTGCACTTTAGTAAATAGGATATAAATTAAATTAAATAGGATATAAAAATTAATGTTTTGGCTACCTGTTGACAAAATTTCAATCAAATTCTTATGATATTTCGGGTTTCTACTTATCCTTGATATATTTTTTTCATTAAAGTGGAAAGTTGAACTTGTACTCACTATAAAAATAGCTAGAACTTATTAAAATATTCTAGATTTATAAGCAGCAGAATTTCATCGATCTATTGTCGAAGACAGTGAAAGGAGGGTCGACATTATTTCAGTGGTGGGTGGTTTTGTCCACAAAACTGCAATGTCCTTATACTCTAACGTTCAATATGCTTGTCTTCGCGCTTAAAAAGAGCCGTGCTACTTGCACCGACCAAACCCCTATCAATGGGGTATGACTGGCACGCAGGATCTACTTCGGATCCCACACGGATGATCCAAGTCGTTCAATAATTTAAAAAAAAATATCGAGTGGGCCATTGTGAAAAATCAACCCAATCCAATATGTGTAAGTACTCGATCCAATCTTCTATTTTTTTCATCCAGATTACATAATACTCAAATCTGAATGAAAGATTGGATCGAGCACTTATACGTATTTGGATTGAGCTAATTTTTTCATAAGCCAACTAAAATTATTGAACGGCTCGAATCATTCGTGTGGGATCTAGATACCCCATTGGTAGGGGGTTTGGTGGGTGCAAGTAGCTTTTTCGCTTAAAAAGGGAAAATATCAAGGATTTTTGAGTGAGTTTCCCTTCTTTAATTACAAATGGAAAATACTAATATAAAATTAAAAAATTGTCAAGAAATGGGAAAATATATATTGTAATCATAGTGGGGGGAAACGTGAAGGAAGACATATGTCCCTACCATGTTTGGACAAGCATGTTTTTGGCAGGCTTTTTTTTACTACCAGATTAGGCCGATCAGGCAGACAAAATGTCCAAATGGTAAGGCCAACCAACACCAACTTGGGCTGGGGCATGCAGCTGGGCCAAGGTGCACACACGAGAAACCTCAAAAATCACAGCTTGCGATAGGCCGGGCCCCCACACATTTTTCCAATAGTATATGTCCTTACTCCCTCTTTTGTGATAATTCTGTGCCTTCAATGATACAGTACTAAAAATGTCACCCAGTTGAAAAGACAGGACAAAGCCTTCTTTTTTTTAAACAGCAAAAAGTGCTTCTTGGGAAATAGACTTCCATTTTGGGAAAATCTATATTATAAAACAGAGCGGTCTTTTATCTACCCATACAAACATGAGCACCTCTCCAACTGTCGGATTGTAATTTCAATAAGTTATGGCCGTTGAATTGAATCATTGATGAATCAACCTATTTCCAAGACCCATGTGCGTGTTTCTTTCTCCCTCTTCTCTCCTCTCTTTCTCCATTGTTACCGTTCCCCGTTCCCCCCCCCGATTCTAGGGTTTTCTGAATTGGGGATTTGTTGAAAGTTTTCTGAATATATGATAATCCCGTGCCTTTTTTAGGAATTCCAGAGTACAAATTCATTGTTAGGCTCTACGAAATGCATTTGGTTCTCTCTCTCTCTCTCCACTAAGAACCCCCCCCCCCCACCCTCAACTCAAAGCGTAGCATTTGAGGGTTTTCTTTCTGTGTGTTTATAACTTTAGTTCATGCGCTACGATTACTAGCTTTCTGTGTGATTAGATGACTAGAATACTAGGGTTTTCCAAAATTAAGCATTCGAGTTTTCCTATTTGTTGAAGTTTTTCGTACTATAAAGTTTTTTGAAAACTAAAAATAACAAAATGGAAAAAATATCAAGCTTGTGTATAGCCAATAACAAAAGGAAAAAAATCCTTAGTTTCATCCTTTTGATTGATGTATTGAAGTGTTAGTTCTAGCGGTTCAATAAATCGATTATCAGGCTTGGTAGTATATGGCTATGTTGTTTAAAATAAATTTATCTATTTTAGTAGGTAACTTTTCAAATGATTTACTATTGCAGTTTACTTATAAAGGATTGAAAATGCAATGGAGTTGAGGAGGATTAACACGAATAGATTGCTTCAATGGAATCGTAACGAGGTAACTTCAATTGCACATATACCATTTGTTATCTTTAATATTTAATACTGATGTATTCATAAAGTGTTTGATGAGATGCTCAAACGATGAAAACAATATATTTTCGTTGAGTCATAAAGTGTTCGATGAAATGCACAAACAAGGAAAACAATATATTTTCGCTGAGTTTCTTTTCGAAAAGTGAACAAATTACTTTGTTTGAATCCTTCGATCTTCTCATGATTTCCATTTAGGTGTATTTTAGCAACCGCTGGATTACTTGCCGGATTCAAGTAAGCTTATATTATGGGAGTTTGGTGCTGAAATACATTTTGATTCTCAAAAGAATCATGGGCATGGGTCGTTGATTTGAGACTATAACTGTAGCTTCTTCTTTCTTTCTTTTCCTTTCAATAACACTATTTATAAAAGCCTATGTTGTGGAAGTGAAGAACGCCATTATTTTTGTACATTTTTTCGTATTTTGAGTTATTCTATTCTGGATGTATGTGACTTATGACCTAGCTGTTTGTTTTTTCAGCTTGATGGGCAAATGCCGAGTGCTAAAACAGTTGGAGGCGGTGATGATGCTTTCAACACATCCTTCAGCGAAACCAAGGCAGAAAAACATGTCTATAAATTTGGAATTTCAATAGGTAGATTTTGTTGGGAGGAGGGAAAAATCCACTCACATGGAGTGGGATATACACATACACGGAACTCACCTTAGGTGAGTTCGACTTGAAAACAACCGTTGTATCCATTTTTTAATTTATAAAAGTGGGGTTTGATACTTTATTTAGAGTACGCTCAGAATCCGCTGCACCGTGCCTTCAGGCACGGGCATCCACTAGTATTAGTAATTTTTTGGGGCAATGAGAATAGGAGTACATTCAAATCCAAGCATCTTTTTTTTTTTTGAATTGATAAAAACGACCATTTTTCTTTTTTATACTTTTAAAATAAATTGTCAAGCTGATAACAACCTTTCCTCGTGATAATCTTAGACAGTGATCAATAAAAAAAGATGATTGCAAGATATCTATAAAGAAATAAATCTTAAATTCGATTACAAGATTAATTCACACATTTTATATGAAATTACCTCTTTTCCTTATTCTGAAACAAAATAAGTCACACGTTAATTTTGTTGCTGTGAAGTTAAATATGAGTACTCCTTTGGACGCAGAAAGAATAAATTAAATTGCGTGTTGAATTCTCTAAAATAAATCATACATCGAATTAGATGAAGAACCAATTTAAGTATAAAAGTAAACTGACATTGACATACATCATCACGTATAAATACTGTAAGGCACTACAAAACTAGATTTTTTCTTATCTCTTCATTAATGGAAGACAATGTAGAATATGAGCTGAAAAATGATCAGTGGATCCAACTCACTGTCATTTTCTTTATGAAATTTCTCATTTTTTCTTTGGTTTGACGGTTAGAGTATTCAAGTCGACTTATGCCTATCTCAACTAGTTTTCGATTGATCCGATTAAAGACAAGTCATCCACATCTAGACTAGGTAGTAATTAGGAGTAATTCACAAGAAACTTTTAGATCCGTTACTAAAGAAGGTGGATATCTAATCGTAATAATAAGTTGTGGAACTTTCGAATCTTTGTTCCAATCACAAATTTTACCTTTTTTTAAAATTTTTTTTATTTTTTATGAACACTGCTATTGGTATTTGGTACCGACCAATAGCATACCGATGAGGCACAAACGGGCACGCGGAGCCCACTTCGAGTCTCGCATGGATGAATATCCGAAATCTAAATAAAAAAAAGTTTACTAAAAAAATGAAAGATTGGATCGAGCCCCTACACATATCGGATTGAGCTAATTTTTTAAAAGTTCACTCGTTTTTTTTTTAAAATTATTGAACGACTCGGATAAACCGTACAGGACCCGAAATGAGTCCCGCGTGCCCGTCGGTATCTCATCGGTATGGAGGTGGTCGGTCTCCTTAGCTTTACAATTTTTTTACTTCGTCTCAAAAGAGTTTTTTTTTGTTTTTTGATCCGGTCTCAAAAGTGTTCATTGCTATATAAATCATTTCTTTGAAAATTGATTCACGAACTTGATTTTTCAGTCCTGGCCTTCAACTCGAGATATGAATGAAAGCGTAAAGAACAGTCAGGATTGTCCGGATCAGCTTATGCTTATTTCAACCATTTTCCCTCCGATCTGGTAAAAAACTGGTCATCTACGTTGGAACTAGGAGATTTACAAGAGATTTCTCTCTTTTAACTTGGCCCTAAGAAGTGTCAAGTTTCAAATTCAAAATATCTGAATTTACGGTTCATCTCTATTATATATTGTCACTTCAACTATCCCTTTTAGGTTGAAGCGTAAAGAAGTTGCTTTACAAATAGAGATATCTATAACTTGTACGAATATCAGTACAATGTTTCTTTACTTATGAAATTAGTGGCAATTGTGCAATTAATATTGTTTGAGAGAGAGAGGGAGAGCCGTAGGATTTAGAGAGCAAATCAATGGTTAGGATTTATAGAGGCAATTGTGCAATTAACTTGTACTAATACTAGTGGATGCCCGTGCCTGAAGGCACGATGCAGCGGATTCTGAGCGTAGTCTAAATAAAGTATCAAACCCCACTTTTATAAATTAAAAAATGGATACAACGGTTGTTTTCAAGTCGAACTCACCTAAGGTGAGTTCCGTGTATGTGTATATCGCACTCCATGTGAGTGGATTTTTCCCTCCTCCCAACAAAATCTACCTATTGAAATTCCAAATTTATAGACATGTTTTTCTGCCTTGGTTTTGCTGAAGGATGTGTTGAAAGCATCATCACCGCCTCCAACTGTTTTAGCACTCGGCATTTGCCCATCAAGCTGAAAAAACAAACAGCCAGGTCATAAGTCACATACATCCGGAATAGAATAACTCAAAATACGAAAAAATGTACAAAAATAATGGCGTTCTTCACTTCCACAACATAGGCTTTTATAAATACTGTTATTGAAAGAAAAAGAAAGAAAGAAGAAGCTACAGTTATAGTCTCAAATCAACGACCCATGCCCATGATTCTTTTGAGAATCAAAATGTAACATCAGCACCAAACTCCCATAATATAAGCTTACTTGAATCCGGCAAGTAATCCAGCGGTTGCTAAAATACACCGAAATGGAAATCATGAGAAGATCGAAGGATTCAAACAAAGTAATTTGTTCACTTTTCGAAAAGAAACTCAGCGAAAATATATTGTTTTCCTTGTTTGTGCATTTCATCGAACACTTTATGACTCAACGAAAATATATTGTTTTCATCGTTTGAGCATGTCACGCCCTCGATTTTCAACTAAATAAATAATCGATTTCAATAAATGATTCTCACATCATACAGGTAATACCCAAAAGAGAGTTCCCAAAGGATCATTTACAAAACCGAATCCCCAAGTTTAAAGATTTACAACATTGGCACTACGACCCAAATACTATAGTTAGTTAAAGACAATAAATTTAGAGATTACATAATATCTAAAGTTAAAAGAATTCAAATGAATTTATGATTACATCTTTCAAAAGATCATGCAAGAGATGATGAGACCACTTCTCTATGACGGCTTTCAAAGATATGAATCAAGCATGCACACCATGAACTCCGCGTCAAGATCCTTGAGATGTACCTGAAATTGATAGGTTGAGCTACACTAGCCCAGTAGAGAATTCTAAACTCAAACTATATGAATATGCGAAGAAACATGCGCCAAGAATGAGTGAATTCAATAAGCGAACGCAAGAAACAAAGGATTACCACAACGGACAAGCAGGCTACGACTATGGGGTTCTAGACGTCTTATAAGCCTTCCTAGCTATTCACATATCAACTAGCAACATTAATAAACTCGCATCAGTCTACATCAACCAATAACCAATCCTAAACCATCTCATCGTTTCTCATAAACACCACAATCCTTCTCGTTTCCATTCCGTTCATCATCGAACCCTTTTTCCATAAAACTTTCCCTTTTGATTTTAAAAGAAGAAATTGTAAAGTATTACGAAACCAGATCAAGCTCCGTTGATTCGAGCTTGAATACCGGAGTCCGTTGATTTGTGCCCAAATACCGGAAACCGTTGATTCGCTCAAGAATACCGGAGGATTTTTGTCAAAATCCTTTAACCAAAACCAAGATCCTTTCTTTTCAAAAACTCGGCAAGTCAACCATGTATATCTCTTTCATATCTTATATCATCATTCAGAGTTTTCGCATGTATCGCTCGTGGTCCGGTCATCTCACCGAATGTCCATGGTGATACCCGTTCATTTGTATATTCCGGTCGTCTCACCGAATGTCCATGGTGATACCCGTAGTGTCAATTCCGGTCGTCTCACCACCGCGTGGTGATACCCGTAGTGTCAAGTTTTCGTTGTGTCAGTAACCTCAAACAGTCATTCATATCCCATCTTATTACAAATAATCAACCATGTCATAAATCAACAAATACATAGTTCACACGTTTTCCCAAGTATAACACCATGCCCGACGTAACGTACCGAATCCACAAATAACTTTACAACACACCACCCACTAGATCCTAGCTATACGAGAATCCTATAGAATGAGCGCCAAGTAATCTGGGAAGATCAATGAGAAGATCAACGAGACGAATCATGAGGTTACAAGTTATCCTATTATCACTCGGACCATTAGACAGACCCACATCAACCAACTATACATCCCACAACATGCCTTACATAGCCTATAATGTAAAATAACAATTCTACGGGACGTTTTCCATATCACCAATCACCACATCACGTCATAGCACTTAACAAGTCTACATTATTCATTGAGACATGACATAGCATCTACTACAATCAACCAAATACATAAATAACGTACGAGTGCCATATTCACCTAATTCGGTATTTTCCTTTATTACAACGAGAGCCAAAGGAGTGGATATGATCAACGAATCATTGGAATACAAGTAATCAAGCTTAGAGGTGATTTAAAGATGTTTAAAATATATTAGGAGTGATCGGGGATCCAAACCATGAAGAGAGAAACTTTTCAAAAATTTCCAGTTTGGTACATGTAGCAGTAAAAGGTGCTACATGTAGCCAGCGAACAGATCATAAAATTTGGGTTTTGGTACATGTAGCAGAAAAAGGGCGCTACATGTAGCCAATGAACGAAATCAAAGAAATCTGGGTTTGCTACATGTAACAGAAAAAGGGTGCTACATGTAGCCAACGAACAGAATCAAGAAATCTGAGTTTGCTACATGTAGCAGAAAAAGGGTGCTACATGTAGCACCTGGGTTTTTCAGCACGATTTTGACAGCTTTCAAGGGCGAACACAAGGCTTCCAAACAACGATCCAAAGCAAGTTTTGGACACCGAATCAACTCATAAACATATAGTGAAAGTTAGAAATCCCTACCTCGACTTTGAGAACGGAACCCAACGAGATTGATCGAGCCCTAGCTTTTGAATTCGAAATCCTCCGAAAATACTCCTCTCCGAGCTTGCTCCAATGAAACCCAAGGTCGAGAGCCCGAGAGGATGATGATTTGGTGAAGGATCTTGGTGGGTTTTGAACTTGAAGTGGAATTTTTGGATGAGAGGGTGAGAGAGAGAGGAGAGAGCCGAAGGGAGAGAGAGGCGTGGGGTGTGTTTGTGTTTTGGAAAATTGTTTCTCTACACCACACACTCCTATATATATACTCATACATATACACATCACACTAGCACCCCTTCCACTTATAACTCTATCACATCAACCCCAAATCAAATTAACTCAATAAATTTTCACATTTTTATCAATTTCTAACATTTATAGAATTTTCAAATAATATCCGAAAGATACGAGTCCTTACAGAGCATCTCATCAAACACTTTATGAATACATCAGTATTAAATATTAAAGATAACAAATGGTATATGTGCAATTGAAGTTACCTCGTTACGATTCCATTGAAGCAATCTATTCGTGTTAATCCTCCTCAACTCCATTGCATTTTCAATCCTTTATAAGTAAACTGCAATAGTAAATCATTTGAAAAGTTACCTACTAAAATAGATAAATTTATTTTAAACAACATAGCCATATACTACCAAGCCTGATAATCGATTTATTGAACCGCTAGAACTAACACTTCAATACATCAATCAAAAGGATGAAACTAAGGATTTTTTTCCTTTTGTTATTGGCTATACACAAGCTTGATATTTTTTCCATTTTGTTATTTTTAGTTTTCAAAAAACTTTATAGTACGAAAAACTTCAACAAATAGGAAAACTCGAATGCTTAATTTTGGAAAACCCTAGTATTCTAGTCATCTAATCACACAGAAAGCTAGTGATCGTAGCGCATGAACTAAAGTTATAAACACACAGAAAGAAAACCCTCAAATGCTACTCTTTGAGTTGAGGGTGGGGGGATTCTTAGTGGAGAGAGAGAGAGAACCAAATGCATTTCGTAGAGCCTAATAATGAATTTGTACTCTGGAATTCCTAAAAAAGGCACGGGATTATCATATATTCAGAAAACTTTCAACAAATCTCCAATTTCAGAAAACCCTAGGGGGGGGGGGGGGGGGGGAACGGGGAACGGTAACAATGGAGAAAGAGAGGAGAGAAGAGGGAGAAAGAAACACGCACATGGGTCTTGGAAATAGGTTGATTCATCAATGATTCAATTCAACGGCCATAACTTATTGAAATTACAATCCGACAGTTGGAGAGGTGCTCATGTTTGTATGGGTAGATAAAAGACCGCTCTGTTTTATAATATAGATGGTATTAGAATATTAATTTTGAAAAGAAAACAGAAAATAGAAAGTTCCGGACATCCTCCTTGATAAAAAGAACAAAAAAAAAAAACATTACTCATTTTTATTTTTTCGAACGGCAAATAAAGATTACTCTAATTAGGCTAGTTTTGGATGAAAAAGTCACTTTTGTCATTGTTCAAAAAAAATTCGCATTTGTTAGTTGTGCATCAAAATTTTATAAATTATTGATTCATCTTGATGAGAAGAATAAAAAAGTAAAAAACTATGATCGAAACTCATAATTCTTTTGAATAAAAATATAAAAAAAAGACAAAATAATAAGTCGCTTTGACTTATTCATCCAAAATCAGCCTTAGCACGGAGAAGGGCTGCCTGCGAATCGATTTAGTGTCAACTTTTAGAACCTTGCTACTGGTACAACAATCTGTGCATAGATTGTGCACTATCTATGCACAGATTTTTTTGTGGGGACCACTATGGGTCCCACACAAGTCACTACAACAATATCTGCCTTTCATAGCGTAAATTTATAGCGGACTCTTAGAAATGCTATGAATTGAACTGCATTTATAGCGTTTTGCACAAAACAGCGGTAAAAAGATGAGAACAAAATCACGAAACACCTTTAATAGCGTTGAAACATGATTTCATAGCGTCTAAAAAAATCCAAAAAAAATAGCGCTCGTGCTTAGTATTTGTAGGGTAATTCTGTCCAAACGAGTCTCTCATTCCTCAGTACAGCAAGACTTCATCTCTCCCCTTGGAGAATCTGGTCTTCCCAAGAATCCCAACCGAGGATCTTCGATCGATTGCAGGTTTTGATTCCCAATCGCCTTTCTTTCCCTTGTTTTTCAAATTGATTTTCTGCAAAAAGGGTTTCAGATTAATATCAGATTGGCGATATCATGCCTTTCCTCGAGTAGATCTGGCGTATTTGGAGTCTCTACGGCTGAAGGGAGTTGTTCAGATAAAGCTCTCCACCCACAAGCCCTCCAAGAAGAACGCCGCTCTGGTCAAGGGAAGAGGAGGCAGCAGGTATTGCTATGCGATTGCGTCCGTCGCGCCATTACTGTTTCTGCCGGTGCGGCGGGTGTTCGGTGGGTTCGAGAAAGTTACAGGGCGCCCCCGAAGAGATGGAGGACGCGGACGTGGTTGTTGTCGGGTTTGATGACCTTGGCGGTTTCTCTTATGCCGCCGTTTTTGATGGGCACACGGGGTTCTCTCCCGTCAAGTTTTTGAGGTTTGAACTTTGCTTTGATTTAGGATTTGTAGGTGTTTCTGATTTTTCGTAGGTGTTTGATTTAGGGGTTCTCTTCCATCAAAACGATTGGCTTTTAAGTACTTGTTCTCTTCATGAATCTTAGGCATGATTTTCATGACTTTTGAAGTTTCAAAGACAAGACTTTGCAAAGTGCTTGAAAGACATGAAATTTTTGAAATTGGAGAGCCAGCAGCTACTCATTATTGGATGGATTCACGGTTCACCTATGTGGTTCTCTATAACTTGCATGTGGGTTAAGGGATATGGGATGATGTTAGGAAGGTTAGGGGAATTGATGAAAGAAAAGGTTGACCTAAAGAAAGTTCCAACGTGCATTGTGATAGAACTCCCTTGAGGGAGTTATTCATAAGTTCTTTGCCAGGGATAATTCATTTTGTCAAGTAGGAGAGACGTATTCAAAATTGGAGAGATTGAGTAGGGGTTGATGGGATTAAAAGTGAACATAAATGGTTTAATGCTGAATGTGCTCGTCTTTATGCTCTTTATAAAATGTAATTATTGGATTCTATATATGATCCTAGCTAGTGGTTATATGTTTTTTCACCATCAATTCTATGGCTTTATGTTTATTTTGGGTGGCGGATCAGAAAAAAATGAATATATTGGGTTGGTTGGTGGTAGGGAGTTTGTTTTTTTCTTACTTCTTGTGTACCATCTGTAACTTAACCATCTATTTGAATTCAAATTGATCAATACAAGTACATTTCATTGAACGTGGGTATTACTTGGTAAGCAACTTACCAAGAGTGCAAATGTTGACTAGCAAAAACAGGAGCTATAATTTGCCTTTCAGGATGGGGTAATGATAATCTTTCACTAATAGTCTGGTGGAATTACACATCCTCCATGCCCAACCATGTTCTTGCCCTACAACAAATAGTGCTTTCAATAGCAGAAGCTATTCACGCCCCGGTCTCTAGTTGAACTAAAATCTGTATCCCCCATGTCAGCCATATTTTTTTATCATTCCTGATTTGCAAAAACTCAATGCAAAACACAAATGATAAGAGCAAAACCAATTGCTTTCGAGTATGAATTGAAATGCGAGAAGTTAAGAACTTATAGACTTATTATAATATGAAAACACTTCATTTAGAACAACTCAGTATTGCCATTTTATATGTAGAGTTAATTGATACTTTTTCTTGTTTCTTGTTGTTCAGACATGTGAGCTACTGCAGGTACTGAACTGCTCAGGATTGTGTTTGCCTTAGGTCAATTGTGAAGAAGCTTGGCTTGGTTCAGTTTTCCTTTCATTCTTCTTCCACAAGAAGAAAGTAGTATTTTCAATGTGCGAGGTAATGAGGTATACTCTTTTTTTAACCACTCATTACTTGTTGACTACACCTATTACAGAAGATGGACGTCCTCTATTCTGAATTTATAGTTATATAATGTATTAGGGGGTGGTGAGAGCCATTTGTATGGAAGTGAAGGTCCATTATATTACTTCAAGAAGGGATTTATAATTTCAACTTCTGCTTCATTCTTGCGCTGCTGTTCGTTGGGCTACGGCTGCGTCTTATTATTGATGAAATCTTTGCCATGTTGATAATTTCAAGAAGTACAAGCTGCCTATGTCATAGATCATACCTTTCCCAAAATGGATGATATCTCACATGTTCAAGATTTCCGTCCTGGAGAAAAGGTTTTAGCTCTGTATCCAGTTACAACTGCATTATATAAAGCAACTGTAGTCCAACCTCAAACTGTAGCAACTGCATTATATGAAGATGGATCTTTGCCTCAAAGGGTCGTACCCTTTCACAAGGTAGCTGGTCTTCCCGATGGAGGTAGTAAATAGTTTTTCCTTCCTTCACAACCCCCCCCCCCCCGATATGTGTATCGGTAAATATATGCAGTTTATGCGCGTTTCTATCTTTGTAAACGTTGTAGGTACGTGGCTGTGTTTAGATTTAGATTTATGGAGGGATGTGTGGGAGAACAAGAAAAGAAAGTTTCTTGAAGCTATTTTCTTTTTCTGTCACTTTGTTTATAATTTTTTGTCCCTGGAACCAAGTTTTCTGGATTTTTGTTTGCTGGTGTTAAAAGTTCATTTGCTAGGATTTGCATTTTGCACCATTCGAAAGAATAAGTTTGACGGGAAGAAAAACCAATATGTGTTTAGATCACGAGAGTGCTTATCAATGATCACTACAACAAATATCATTTTTCATAGCTTAAGTTCATATCGTTCTTTTGAGAATGCTATAAAAGGATAGCAATATTTCGGAATGGTTTTGGTTCTAATTGTGCTTCTGCCTGTTATGTTGTTTCTGGTTCCAAGTGTGCCTCCATCTGATGTGTATAGGAGTTACTTTTCAAGTCTACTTTGCTCCATTTTGTGCCTGGTTTACTCCTAAAAAAGTGTGTTCATGAAGTTCATTTTTTGGTCTTTGCTCCATGTTACTTTCAGTTCCATTTGATGTCGTTCTTCAGCTGGTAGCATGCAACTTGGGGCTGTTTCTTTACTTAGTATAATTGCATAAACACTTGATCAAGCTTTTTCTTTACTTTTATATGGTATGTTTTGAGTAGTAAGGGTCTTAGGTAATGCTGTCTTATTGTCCCTTCATATGGTCGTAGAAGCATATATGCATCTAGTTGTTCAAGTCATTATATTTCTGCTTTGCATCTGTTGAAATGTTCATAAAATTCATTTAGTTCTACCTTTTTTCTGATTGGTAGTGTCCAGATACGAACTATTTGTTTATGGCGGATTATGTTGATCGTGGCTATTATTCAGTTGAAACCGTAACGGTAAGTTCATAATTCTTTCTTTTCCTACATATCGTGAGGATAGCAATTGTGATAGGCTTACTGCCTGACCTGGGAAATTAATAGGCTGCATTACAGATAAGAACAAATAATGATCTCTGTGTTTCTGAGCGAGAGTTACCTAGGAAACTTTTTCAATTGAATTCGCATCCTGCTGTTTAATGTGGTGTAACTGTTCTGATATTTGATCAGTTCATGTGTTCAGCTTCTAGTGGGCCTGAAAGTGTGCTATCCCCAACGAATTACTATTCTAAGAGGAAATCATGAGAGCCGGCAGGTATACTACGCTGCTGTATCTGTTTATTATGGTTCACTTTCTTGTTTATATAACCTCGAAATCAAGACATTATATCATTACAGTATGTCTATATTTTGCTAAAACACATTTGTTCCTGCATGTGAAATTTTATTGTATTGGGGTCTCTCTGATGGTCCAAAAAGAAAAAAACTAAAGTAGTTGTCGCTCTATATGGCAATGTAATTGTCGAAAGTAAATATTTGCCCATGTAAGTGTCAAAACTTTCCAATTTGAAGGTGTGAATCTCTGCTGCGAATTTTACATGGAGTAAGAATAGTTAAGTACCCTTTTGTGCAACTTTACTTTTTCTGCAGTTTTTGAAAACTGTGTACCACTTCTATCACATTAATAGAAGTTTAATCAATAGGATAGCTATTGTACATATTTTGGTTCTGCTGAGTTATCTGCTGTGGTTTTTTGGTGTGTCCTTACTGCTGCTAATCCTATTGGTCAAGGTGCCCCTACCCTTTGTTTCTTGCTGGTCTTGCCTCAGCTTCTACACATCAGTTGGTCATGGTATGGCTGCTTCTGAGATTGTTCTTGGCCCTACTCATATGTACTTGGGAAAAAACAAACCTAAACACCTAGTCATTTAGTCTTATCTTATTATTTTTTTAACTGTAGTCTTATCTTACTGATGTCTGTCTTATTGAGTTGTATTGATTAAGAATCTTATTTTTGCAGTGTACAAAATGAATAAGAGAAGCGATGCTGATTGCAGAGGACAAATTTTGATTGGGTTGCACAGTAGCGTCGCATAAATTGTTTATCGGTCGACATCTGTATAGGTTTTTTTTAAACTAGCATATGTAGTGAATTATTTTCTTTCTTTGGATATCTTTTTTTTGGATATCGACATTTGTATCTTGACTTTGTTACGTCAAGTTTTCACTTTATCTTTTGATGCAATTTATGTTGGACGAATTGTTAATTTCTCGGTTTAATGATATTGGCTTAAAAGTTCAATGATACATGGATAGCTTTTAGGTATTAAAAGTTAGTTTTTATTTAAATTTATCAATAATACATAATGCAACAGTGTAATGAAACAAAAGAGTGCATTGTAGCATTCAGGAAATGCTAAAAAATGTTTTTTTTAAAATTTTTGCCGGCAATTGTAGCAGGCATCCAACGCTATGGTAGGATTCCCATATTATAGCATGCAAAGAATGCAATAGAAGAACACTCTATTGTAACAGACAAATAACGCTATAATAGCTTCTCAATTTGACAGCGTTCTATGAACGCTATGGTATGTATAGTTTTGACAGCATTCCATGAACGCTATAAAACGTCTGGACTTTTTTATAGCATGGGCTAATAGGGCGTTCGTTGGAACGCTATCTATTACTTTCCATAGCGTTTTTTTGCATGCTATAAAAACTGATTTTTGTTGTAGTGAGTGATCCGAACCGTTAATTATGTTTAAAACATTTTTTCAAGGGCCTTCGCGAAAAATTAGCTCAATCCGATACCTATAAGTGCTTGATCTAATCATCTAACTTTTCATTCGGGTTTTTAGAGAATAAAAAGTTAGACGATTAGATCAAGTATTTATAGGTGTCGGATTGAGCTGATTTTTCGCGAGGGCACTTGAAAAAATGTTTTAAACATAATGAACGGTTTGGATCACTTGTGTGGGACCCGTAGTGGGCCCCAAAAAAAATCTGTGCACAATCTGTGCACAGATTGCTGTACCAGTAGACTTTCTGCAACTTTTACCACCACTTTTTCTCCTTACCCTCTATGAAAATATCATCATTATATTTTTACTCATTAACTTTTCAAAATGGAATTTTTTTTTTAGGGGCAAAATGAAAAATTCATCAACTTTTACCCACTAACTTTACAAAATGGACACTTATTAAGGGACAGCCCAAAATAGAATACCGGATTCTAAAAAAGGGACGGAGGGAGTAAAAAGTTAGGATCAAAATCTAATTTTTTTGAATAAAGACGAAATAAGTCAATAAGCCAATTTTTTCGTCTTTATTAAAAATATTAGATTTTGATTGTAATTTTTTACTTTTTAGATTTCTCTCGTCATGACAAAATAATAATTCCAAAAAAATAAATGAAAAAAATAAATGAAAAAAATTTAAATAATAACAAAAAAATAAACCAAATAACTTACTACTATTTACCTGAACAAGTGGAATGGACTTTTTACTTGGAATAGGGTGACAGTATGTAAGCGACAGACGCGGTATCAACGGAGTAATTATTCAGTGCAGTTCCACTATGAGTATCGACCCCTTGTGCATCGATGATGCCCAAATCGGTGTGTGGGACTCAGTTCCCGATTCATATAAAGTATCAGAGCCGTTCAATAGTTTTAAAATATTTTTTGAAAGGTTTTAAAAAAATCAGTTTCATCCTGATTATTATAAATACTTTAATCTTAAGTTTCAAATTTTTATTCAGAATTCATGATCCACCTACTAAATAAAAAATTGGAATATCTGATTAAGATTTTACAGTTATCAAATTAAATTAATTTTTCATGAGTCCGATCGAAAAAATAATTTTAAAATTAATGAACAGATCAGATAACTTATGAGGAACACGAAAGTGAGTTTGACACACCGATTGGGGCGCCACCTGTGCGCGAGGGATCTGTACCCACAGAATTATTCAGTGGTTCAGAGGTAACACTCTTCTCCACAAATTCACGACGAAAGTTTTGCCCTGCCCCCGACCCCGCCACAAACTCCGACCGGGTAATTTATGAGTATCCCGTCCTGCTCCTATCGGGTACTGGGTTAGCACGCCCCACTTTGCTCCTACTTTTTTTTTCCATTGAAAAAATATGTTCTAGACTCTAAAATAAGTGAGCACAAACAAAAAAAGTCCACGAAATAAATATTACAATTTAGTCAAAATCTACCATTTAAAAGTAAAATGGAAGAAATAGTTAATATTTTATGTGGTGTTTTAGTCGTAAGGGTATAAAAATAGATTTTTATGCATAAAACAATTTTGGGACGGGTACCGAAATGGGATAATGTCTACCCGAACCGAATTCGACCGGATTTCTTCAATTCTCCTCAACCCGACTTGATACCCGAAAAATTCAACAAAAACATGCTCCAATCGGGGGTGGGGTCACTGGGGTGGATTGGGAGATGTTGCCAAACGGGGGTGCTTGGCAACAGTGCTGAATGGCCGAAACTGGCCGTTCATCTTGGAAATCGACGGCTTGAATCTTGATCGAGTAATAGATGTTTCAAATTTACATGCGCTCATATTCAATCTGAACCATATATACCAAAATAAAAGATCGAATACCGCTCGACGCTCCGCTTGACCGGGAAGGGAAGTGCTTGGCAGCATCCCCGATTCTATCTCTATCAAGGAAGCATTAGTAGTAAATTTTACAACTCGGTGGGGATGTTAACGTCAGCGGGCCCCACCCCGCATCTGGCTGTTCACTTCCGAAAAAACAAAAAACCGTGGCTCACGCGCCTATAAACTGAGCAACAGTACCCGTCCTCCAATCAGAATTCGACAACGCTTTTTGACGAAACCACCCCCGGTTTTCAATACCGCTTATCCCCCCATCTGAACGTATATAGAGACTTTTGCCCATTATTCCCTCCCCTTCCTCACACAAACTCTAGTTTCCTCCCATACAAATGAGCAAACAACAATTTAGATAGAGAGAGAGAGAGAGAGAGAGAGTGATAATAATATATTTGTAAAGAGCTAGCGAGAGAGAAACACCAGTACTGTTGTATACACCATTCCTCTCTGTATACTTTCTATTCTCTCTCATTGACTCGGAGGCACCTGAAGTCTCCGGAGTGTTTGGAGATCTAGTCTGGAAAAAAAAAACATAAAGAGGAGAGAGAGGGAATGGGGAGGGGAAGAGTGCAACTGAAGAGGATAGAGAACAAGATAAACCGGCAGGTGACTTTCTCGAAACGGCGGTCCGGGCTGCTGAAGAAGGCGCACGAGATCTCGGTGCTTTGCGATGCGGAGGTGGCTCTCATGATCTTCTCCACCAAAGGCAAGCTCTTCGAGTACGCCACTGATTCCTGGTTAGTCATCATCTACCAATCCCTAAATGGCTGAAACCATGATCATTTTTTCTTCTATTATCGTTCTTTTCCGATTATTTCTTTTTCCTTTTTCTATTATTTGCTTTGCTGATTAATTCCAATTTTTTCAATGATATTATAGCTACTGCTCTATTGCTTTTTGGTTCGTGGGTTTCTTTTGTCCCTCATCCAATTTAATTAGTTTCTCTTGATTTATCAAACTATTGTGTCACTTTCGTTGATAGGAATGAATTTTTGGAACGCTTTATTGCGTTTTTCATGCAAAAAGCTAAATATAGTAAATAAATAGAGATGCTATTTGCTTTTACTATTTTGGCAAAAATCTGCATACACATAGTATTGCTACATAAATGCGGTTGATGGAGATGTACGTATTAATCCCATTTGGTATGGCGTACAATACTCGTACACATAGTATTAATCACATTTGGTATGTAGGGGGATTGGAAAATTGAACTTCTGATTGGAGAAGCATTCCAGTTTAAGGGAGAATAGTAGCGCCACCAGTGTCTCTGTGGCACTGTCATTTAAAATACTCCTAGATTTGCTCTTTAAGGAATTTTTGCTTTTTCCTCATCTCTCTCTCTCTCTCTCTCTCAAAGCCGTATTTTTTTCCCTTTTCTGACGTCTGGACTTCCGAATATCTGGGTTCATTTCATACTCATTTTTTGGTCCTAAAATTTTGATTGGTTTATATTTTCATTTTTGGATTTTCTTTATATTGGACAATTGTTGGCTTTAGTTTATAAATAGTACACCTGGGATTATTTTTCTTCGAAGTAAAAATTAGGAGCCATAGCAAAGCTGTTGATCAGGAGGCCTGAGGGCCATCAGTAGGATACGATACGACCTATAGTTTTAAAAGTGCTACTTTTTGAGTCTTTTCATGAGTATTGAAAGCTGGGTAGTTTGTAGAAGTTGAATTAATTATTACAAGTACATCTAAAGAACTATGAGATATTCACTTGGTGAGTATATGAACAATTCATTGAATGTGTATGATCAAGTCCCAAGTCTCAACTCACATAGTTTTACGTTGGGAATTAGTTTTCTCCAGCTCAAACATACTGAGAAATCACACTCAACCGAATTCTTGTTACCATAGGAAGTACAAAATTACAAGCCCACTTCTCTCACCAGCCCTCTTTCTCACACAAATTTTTTCTCTCCCTTCCCCCTTCTCTCTCTCTCTTCTCCTTTGTGTGTGTGTTTCTCTCTTATAATGAACTCCAACATTTCACTTATCTCGCACTCAATTTATCCAAAAACCAAACAAAATATTACAACGTACATAAGAATTTAACTCTCATCAGCTCATCTCCCAGCGCTGATAAAAAAAAAGAAGCTCATCTCCCAGCTGCCTAATTAACCTATTGAATTTTCAGCTATTGGTCATTTGCTGGCTTGAATCCCTGTGAGAACCGTTTTCCTCTGGTCCTACACTTTTTGTTTGAGTTGATTGCCTTTTGCCACCAATTAGATAGAATGATATCCCCTATTCAACTTAAATATTCTACACATGAACAAACCTGTTAGAGACATCCCGGTCCGGTTGGTTGATCTGAAATGTCCTCCAACGATCAAGTTAGTATCCAGAAGATCAGAAAAAATCAACTTTATCTCATAAAATATAGTACTATCTTTTCTTTTTTCACTTACCTCTTCCTCAAGTTTCTTCTCCTATTTATATCATTTTTAAATATTCCCCAAAATGCTAACTTTTTCATCTTCTCCTGAGGATTTGCCGTCTCTTCTTGGCCAACTGAATCCTGACGGTAATCTACAAATTTTGTTCCTGAAGTCATTGGCTAAGTGGTCGGTCTTCGGATAACCTTTTGCGGATGATGGCTTCGTCGGGCAGTGTCTTAGTCAGGCGATGACGGTAATCTACAAATTTTGTTCCTGAAGTCATTGGCTAAGTGGTCGGTCTTCGGATAACCTTTTGCGGATGATGGCTTCGTCGGGCAGTGTCTTAGTCAGGCGACGGAACTGTCTTGTCACTACACATCTATGTCTAACCTTTTCGCCACCCTAGCATTTAGACCCTAACCTTGTTATGGTGTAGTCTGGTCATCCGTACTCAATGTCTATTCTAAGTAAAAGATCTATTGTCCAAAGGTCCCTCTTGCTCATTTTTTTTCCATAGATAGGAAAACTCGTCCTCTTGTTTACTCATTCTTTCCACAAATAGTTGGATGGTGTTGGCCAAACTTCTCATTTTGTCTTTTTAGTCATCCTTTGTGGTGTTCCAGAGTGCCTTTGTTCTTTAAATCAGCTCTGCTCTCGCTGTTCGGCATGGTGGGTTTTGGGAATACAAGGATCTGAGTTCGTCGAACAGGGACAAATGGTGCCCTGGGTTCACCAAACAGGGCCACGTGGGCTCAGATTGTACCTTCAACGACCGATTGGGATATGGCGGTTGCCTTCCCTTAGTCAATTCCAAGCTGGGAGGGAATGACCTCTCGTGGCTCGGAATTCGTTCCGACGGCGAACCTGCCACTGACAGGTCATCCACACGCCCTCCTGGCTTGAGGTCTTCCTTCAGAGCCCTCAGGAATTCTTCTCGCGGCGTTGAGCTCTTTGAATGGCCGGAGTGTAACACCCCGTCCTACATCAGAAGTCTACATGAATGATCTTTAGCATATAGCAAAGGGAAAATGACGGCCAATGACGTGTTTTGATAATTAATATCAGCCAAGGACATGCTGAGAACATTTGTTAATACTGAAAATGTCTTTGGCGGGTATTAATTATCAAAACACGTCCTGAGCCGTCATTTTCCCAATAACAAACCTTTTGGGCTACTACTAATACCTTGGGCTTAAGCTTTTGGGCCATGTGGTACGGCTTGTGGATCAAAATCAAGGTACTATAAGCTAGTGGTCTGCTTGGGGTGTTATAGGTGGTATTAGAGTCTGCATCAACCGGAAATGTGGAAAAAATCCTGACCCCACACGAAGATGTGTGTTCCTAAGTGGGGAAGATTGTGACGCTCCGTAGCCAGAGAAAAGATCCGGGTTGAGGCCGTGGTGACCCTTGGACTTGATAAGAGGGAAAAGACCCAGATAAGGCTATGGTGACCCTAGTCACGAGTCCCACATCACTTGGTGAAGTGTAAGTTGTGAGTTATAAGTAATAGATTATGACCCTACCTTGTACAAGGCCTTTTAAAGCCGTGAGAGCATCAAAACTCATTGGAACTTCACAATGAAAGGTGCTCACCCTAGAGTAGTTCTGGGATGGGTGACCTACTGGGAAGTCCGAACACAATGGTGTGGGGACAAGTTGTTAGAATGGCTGAGATTGATTTGATCCAAGGGTTGAGAGGCATTCTTCCAATTCTATAGAAGTGTCCATACTTTTCAACTAAATTACACAATTGCCATGTCTCCTTACTTTCCCAACTCCGTCTCCTCTACGCTTATCTCTCTTTCTCCGCCGTTCAATTCACCAACGAGAACACAACTCTCACACTGTTCTCTCCCTCCTTTGGTCAATCTCACACAGTTCACACACTCTCTCTTTGTCGATCTCACAGTGGTTGATTTCTCTCTCTCTCCAAAACCCTAATAATCAAATCAGGGCATTCCGATAAACTCTGGTAATTTTCACCGGCGACAATGAGGTATCACCCTGTTGATTTCAATCGGTTTTTGTATTGATTTTGTTATTTTTTTTATAGAAGCAATACACGCTCTGTTTTCTATTATGGACCATTTTCCTAGTAAGCTGACCATGGGGAAATCAAAATCCTAAATGGGTCGAGCCCAGGAAATGCAATTAAATGGGAAAATAGAGAAAGCATTAGAGAAACCCAATGTTATACTTGGTCTTATTTTTCGTGTTTGCAAATCAAAATCCTAAATGGGTCGAGCTATTCCAATCATGTTTATTTCTTGGAGGAATACCCGATCAAATAAGAGGTCGAGCGTCGATATTGTTGGTATCTATTTCGATCTTCTTCACAGGCTTGCTTTGTTGTTGTTTGTTTTGGTCTCCATTTTCTGTTTTCACCTAGAGATTAGTATTTTCTTTTGGTCATTTTAAAGGGTGCCGGAGCAAATAGTGTGGTTGTGTTTAATGTCGGGTAAGCTTTGTAGCAAATAGTATAGTAGTATGAAGGGAAGTCACGGATATGGAATATTGAAGCTGAGTACTTTGGTTGTATTTGGTGGTTTTGTACTTTGTTAATCCCTTCTCCATGGAAATTGAAAAATACGATTTTGATAACAGAGTTCTTTGTACCAAGTTAATTTTCCGCAATTTGAGCCACTATTAAGATTCAAAAGGTAATTTCAATTCCAATCGGGGTGGGTAGTGCCGTAGGCACAGGCAAGCACTAGTATTATATAGGGCATGAGCGCCCTGGTCTACGTGGTGGGGGCCACCTCTAGAAATTTGGTACGAGCTTGATGATGATGTGTACACCCTGGTCTACGTGGTGGGGGCCACCTCTAGAAATTTGGTACGATCCTGATGATGATGATATGCTGTACAGAGCTAAGTATTACACCATGGCCACTAAGAAAAAGGTTGTTGGGCCAATGCAACGATGATGTTGGCATCATAAGGTGAGGAGATTGTGAGATCCAACCTCCTTAGTCCCACATCGATGGGTAAAGGAAATTAAGAGTAATATATAATGAAACGCCCACCAGCTAATGTTAACTTGAGGTTAACCTTTTAAGCCACGTGGTTAGGCGAAGGGTTAATAGGTCAGCTGGTGCGGGTTGTTACAAGTGGTATCAGAGCAATCCTTGTACACGACCATGTGGGCCTTGGACTTTGGTTTGATTGGTTGTTGGTTTGATTTGGTTTGGTGATTTTAGTGCTCAACCCCTCGCGAGGGCGCGATGCTTTAAAGTTAGGAAGATTGTAACACTTTGTCCACACATCAGAAGTCTACATGGATGATCTTGAGCATATAACAAATCTTGTAGGCTACTACTAATACCTTGGGCTTAAGCTTTTGAGCCATGTAGTGTGTCTTGTGGATCAAAATCAAGGTACTAGGCCAATGGTTTGCTTGAGGCGTTACATGGAGCCTCACTGTTTCGAGTGCCATCTTCGGCTGAAACAGAGTCCTGTTGCTTGGAGGGAGCCTGAGGTTCACCATCGACTTTGAACCTGTGGATCTAAGGAGCCTGAATGACTGCGTGTCATTCGTCGGCTTGCTTTTCGGCACATGACTCATGCCAGGGGTGTTCCCTAGTGTGAGTCCTTTTCTCTTAGAAACAACTGTTTTTCTTCCTTTGTGACATTGTTTCTGTACTTGGCTGTCCGTTTGATCGGCTAAAAAGTGTGTAATTACATCATTCGATCAGTCAAATCCATTACCCTTGATCCTCGTTTCTCTTTCCTAAATGTTCTTTTGGCGTTTAACCTTGGGAGGACATGTGGAAAAACACATGTCCTCTTGACTTTTCCATGCTGATTAAGCTGAACGTCTTGACTTTTTCACTTTATAAATTTTGGCCTACCATAATTGCCCCCAGCTCGTGGTTGATTTGTCCCCTCGGGGACGATTGAAGTCAAGAGCTAGTCATATAGAAAATTTATATTCCCTAGGGGTTCCGCGCTCTTATTTGAAGTTTGCTGTCGTAAGCCTATTTCACTGCGCATTAAATGTGATTCAACGTGCACGCTCGTTTCTGCATGTTCTTCAGCCGAAGCGACGCTTCTGACGGTTGCCATTCCCTAAAATCCTTCTGGCGGTTTTACAGTATTTGGGTATTTAAAAGGCGTTTCAGGCTTTCGTTACCCCATTTTGTATTATCAGCACCCCAAACTTTTTTAGAGAGAAGAGGAGAGCGATCGTAGACAATTACCAATGTCGAAGGATTTGAAGCGAATGGTGTCCCCTGGCTGCATCGCTAGGTTTCATGCTTTGTACAACTTTCCTAACAATTGATGTGCAAGTCGATTTGGTGGGGACGAGGGAAATCGTCGTCGTTGGAGAGAACGATGACTCGATCATCATCTCTCTCATCGCGCACGATAGTGGAGGGTGGTGTTAGGTTTTCGATTTCTCCGTTGTTGCGGCAAGCGCTCCGCTTCTGCAGACTCCCTCTCCGATAGGTAAACGTGAACTTTTTTCGCATAGTTTTTGGAATGGCTGTTCTGAACAAGATATTAGGGATAAGTCTTGGGGTTGCTGTGCTTCGCCATTGTTAGTCGTTAGTTTTGTCCAAACGCACAAGCGCGGAAGACGATGGGGAAAACCTGGAGATTCCTCCTCCTCCTGACCCTTCCTCGGAAGTCGGAGGTAACCTAGCCGTCAAGATTATCAGCACCGAGAAATCCGTCGGCGAGGAAATTGGATCCGTCGCTGAAGGGTCTTCATCTCACCAGGGCGATCCTGACCAGGAGGGAGTGTGCTCTAACCCTCCCCCCCTTTATAAACCAGCGAAGTGGTGGCTGCGGGCTTGTGAAAAGCGTCACATCGTACAACTGCTTCCTACTTCTGGCAAAAGCCCCGATGACATTTATGTGCGCATTTCGGGGAATTGGGAGTTCACTACTGGTCAGCAAGGCCTTGGAAGGATTGAATGACATTGAGTGGGGAAGAAAAGGACAGCACATTGGAGGTTTTGAGCAAGACGAAAATAGACAACAGATTAAAAAATAATAATAAGGAACATGCACGACAGAAGCAATAATGATATCCGGAGATGAAAAAACATCACCCATAATGTCATTGGCACCTAAACCCAGAAACAATAGAGGAAGGAAAAAAATGGCAATCACTAGTCATATTGTCATTGGCACCTAAATCTAGAACCTAAGTAGTTTTCTTAGAACATGAAAGACAATGGGAGCGCCTGAAACCAGTGTAGCAGTGGGAGTCGGAGATATGCCCTGAGCTCGGGCAGTAAGAGAGCCAAACTGCTCCTGTATGTTGTCCAATCTAAGTCTGAAGGCGACTAAAATCCTATAGGGCAAAAGACCCAAAGAGGTAGCAGTGCAAGAAGAGCCATTCCGAGTAAAGTGTTGCTTCAACTCGCGGTAGAGTTGAAGCAGTGGGCCTTAACATGCCCACTTTGACCACATTAATGACAACAATTTTCCCAACTGGAGTACGGGAGCTAGAACTAGCAACGAATGCCATCTAATCAGTCATGGCAGAAGACTTAGAGGTGGGGAGAGGACCCGGTAGTTGTACCATGCAACGATGGTGCTCCTCACTATCAATAGTAACAAAAATCTCATACAATATGGCATGGGGGAGGTGTTGAAAATCTGAATTCGAAGGGATTCGAACTCAGGTTCCAAACCGATCAAAAATTGGTATATGTGCTAACAATTGAGTCGTTTAACCACAATAGCAGCTATATCATCCGGAATGTCACTCAAGGGCTCATATTGAGCCAACTCCTCCAAACGAGACTATAAATACCCTAAAAAATCTGCTACCGATAGTTTTAATACCTCCTAAGATGCATGATGGATCTCCTTATATCGCCCACAAATATGGACATCATTGCAGGCATAAGCAAATATCTGTCTCAAGGCAACTTATCAAAAAAAAAATCTGTCTCAAGGCAGCCCACTAATAAGGAACTGTGTCACAATGTATGAACATGGTGTAGACATGATCATGAGGTCATCTATAGAGTTTTAGAACTAACCCAAAATAGTGCAGTTGTCAATATCCCATCAATCACGTTTGGGATCCTTGGCTGCTGGTTGTTGTTTAGTCTCAAGAAGCCGACCAAATTTGCCTTTCCCGCCATGAAATAGATGAAGAGAGCGACCCCATGACACAAAATTCTTACCATTCAATAGAACACTCATAAACCGGTGAGCAGGTGATGCTGGGAAGCATATAACTGCGAAACTATTTGCAAGAAAACAGGAACAAGTCAGAGCTAGAGATAGTCTCTCTACGAACAAACCATATTGAGATAAATCTCATTTTTTAGTAATCAATAACAACCAAGTTTTGCCGTAGGCCTTACAATGATACTTATAGGGCCAAAGAAACCCTAGACCAACTAGGAAAGTAATAAACTTGCTAATCAAACAGAAATCGAAGAAATTACAAAATGTACCAAAAATGAAAATTCGGAAATAAACTGCAGAATCAAAATACTAAACGAATAAAGAAAATTGCCAAAACAAATGGCGACCAAAACGGAGTTTCCTACTAAAAGTTATAAGCAAATCAATTATTTCCTAATTAAGATTGTAAATTAGATGAATCAAAGGCCTAAACAATGGAACCGGGCAGAAAACCTTCGGGCCTCATGGTTCTATAGAACGATGGGTCTTGATTATTGGGCTGTTTTGCTTCAACCATAGGACTTCAGGGCCGTTTTGCCAACATTGAGTCGCACACCTACTAGTGCCTCTTGGGCCTCAAACGGTCCAGATGATCAAGGAACGTGGACGCGACCCACTCTACATTGGCAAGCAAATGGTGAGACAGAGAAAAACAGATAGGGGTATACTGGAGGTAGCAGTTATGGGTTCAATTGACGATAGTGTATTGAAGAAAAATATGAAAGACCAGATGCATGACGACAAACAGGAAGAGTTCAAAATTTCTGGCCATAATGTGGTTAAAATATGCATAAATCCTCATTGGACATTGGGTGTAGAGAGGTTTAGGTGATGCAGGTTAGATAAATACGGAGAAGATTCCAATCCGCAAGAACTAGCAAAAGCACACATATCAATACGCAAAAGCTATTGAAGAATGGATGACTCCGCAAATGAATACGTTTCACAAGATTTACACACGTTGAAGAGATGGCCGTGAAAATTCTTGCTATGGAAGGTGGGGGATTTCAAGAAGACAATGCTGCATCAAAACCCTCATCGAAAAAGCTTTTCAAGAAAAAGGACACCAACTCAACAATGGACTTGTTTTCTACAGTTATCAGAGTTCTGGTATTCTTTCAATGTTCATGCAAAATAGTGTTGTGATTAAACGAAGGTGTAATGGAGGAGCGGTTGAAAAACGATGATAATTATTGCAATATGTAGTGGAGAAAGTGTGCGATACCGTGAGCTTTTCAGTCAAGAACTTTGGTCGGATGTAACAAAGCCATTTGGATTATGACAATGAGATGATGTTACAAAAGAAAAAAGAACATCATAATGAGTTAGGCATGAGTGATGAGAATGGGCGCATGATAGGTCAGAGAGAGCGACCTTATGATATCGATACCACTTAGGGTGCCTGGCCTACACCCCTCCCTTCCTTCCGTATGTCACTAGCCTCTTTACCGTCCCCTAGGACTTGGGACACCGTACGAACATAACATAGAAACATAAGCCTGGGCAATTCTTAGCATTAAAGTTCCAAAGTCATATTCCATGGTCTATATCCAGCCACAATAAAACGCACGTGAATAGGCCACTTTCCGATAATTCACGGTTTGCAAAAAATAACAAGTTTCATGGATAACCACCTGATTCACATTTTTCAGCATTTGAAAGCAAATAGCATTTCACATCAAAACGTATAGATAAAATGCATGTAACCAAGGTATTGCGTAACTCACCTAACGAAGTGTCTAGCTCATCACGCTTGCGGTTTATCCATTGAACTTGTACCTATGTAGAAACGCACTGATTATCACTAACCCGAAAATATTGGTAAGTAATTAGTCTCAATTAGGACACTCCATTAGGAGTTATAATAGTACTAGCTTGTGGGTTCGGAATATGACCTTTTGGGACTTCGATTGAGGGTTAATAGAACATCACCATATCAGCAAAAGGGGTATTTATGAAGGTTAGGGGACTGTACAGTCACAATTTAAAGAGTTGGGGCAATCTTAGAATTCCAATTGGCCACACTACATCTTTTCCATAGTTCAGGGGCTGAGTATAGATATTCCATGACCCAAATTGAACAATCTGGGTTTGGTTCGAGAGTTCGCCGGCGTCCACAGGCAGTGACGGAATGGCCAAATTGGGTTCTTAAGAATCTATTTTGCGAGTCAATTCACTGGTAGGATAAACCGTGGTGGCGAGTCCTGGTTTCCGAAATCATTCGCGGAAAAGAGGAATTATTGATTTCGAGTAATCGGTGAGACAGAGAGCTCAAGAGAGGTGCGGTGGAGAGGCAAAGGGAAATGGTCAGCCGGTTTCCGGCTTTGTGCACGATGTAAAAACTATGTGCATGGTGTGTTTTTGATATACAAAACATGTACATATTCATACTACTCATGTTTATATAAATTTGAGAGTTGGGGAGAGAGATTACCAAGAGAGAGGAAGAGAATCCGGCGAGGGAAGTTTTCCCGGCAAGTGGCGAGATGTCGAGGTAATCCCAGAAGTTGAATTTATTCTAGTTGCTTTTGTTTTGTTTTGTAAGGTCAATTAAATAGACTATATATAACGGTTGTGTTAGGCTGAAACAGGTGAGGATACTCTGCTCTCTTTCTTTCCACGACACATGTAATTCCTTCTTAACCTCGTCTCAAATTCTGTCTGAACGCGTTGAGATTTCGGTCTCCGAAAAATCTCAGAAATTCAACATAGACTAATAAAAATACGAGGATTACCGTGGTAGTGTCTGATTTTAAAGGAAAGATTCCAACGTCGCGTAACTCATACCGTGTATCAGATGTAACTCAATTATCTCATACTCCAGTAGTTACAAAATTAAATTGGGATTCACACGTTTATTTGGACCACGATACACGCTAAAATTTCAAAAGTCAGGATTTTACATTGATAATGCTTATGCTTTATTCTTGTATCTATCAGGGAGGAAATGGAATTATAGTTTTCTTGACAATGCAAGTTAGTTTGCTGCTAAAAGTATGCTACTGTTCTTAGAGTATTGGTGTGCTTAATTTGGTTGCAATAATTTTCCTGATCAGAAAATTTGTTAAATACGTACTTTATCCTCTTGATCACATATCATTTGCTGCTGCTTGAAGATTTGGCTTAGATGGTTCTATGCACCTCCAACTTCTTAAAAAAAACTAACTTGGTTTTTCTTTGACAGCATGGAAAGAATCCTTGAACGATATGAGAGATACTCATATGCAGAAAGGCAGCTTGTCGCAACTGATCTTGAATCACAGGTATGCCACTAGTACAGACCATATAAATGTCTAGTTTGCTACACTTATTCTCCATCTACTCTTCCATGTTGGTTAAGTGAGACAATATGCCAAAATTTGTCTAGGGAAGCTGGACTCTAGAACATGCAAAGCTCAAGGTCAGGTTGGAGGTTCTCCAAAAAAACCAAAGGTGGCATTCTGTCTTTTGCTCTTCAATTACATGTAGACTTCAATTTGTTTTGCAAAGTAAAAGCCGTGACTTTTTTCATGTAATGTCTGATACACTACCCACTCAATAACACCATGAAGTGAAAATCCACGTTGCTCACCTAAGCCACCCAAACTTAGCTAATGTTATCTAATGGCTATTCCACTTGTTGTAAACTAGTTTTAAGTTGGACCCATTGACCAAAAATCACATGGTATGTCTTGAGTGACATCACCTCACATGGTTGAGTCACGGTTGAGTCAAATATTCTCTCACCTTCTCAACCCATACCTCCATGTGCTACCAGTTTGCACGTGAGGGAGAGTGTTCCAATGTATCCCTTATTGCTGACCTAAGCCAATCAAGTTTGGTTAGCATAACCTAGAGGTTAGCCCACCTATTGCAATTGGTTTAAGGTAGGACCCCACCAAGATATCTCACAAAAAGAATGATTTGTTTTGAAATGTTAAGTATTCTTATTTTTCAAAACACAAAAAAGTATAGCTGACAACTAAAAATTGAAGAAGACGAAAACAATCCTAATACTTTTTTTTTTTTTTTTAATTGTAGGCATTTTATGGGTGAAGACCTTGATACCTTGAGTCTCAAAGAGCTTCAGAATTTAGAGCACCAGCTTGAGACTGCTCTGAAACATATAAGATCAAAAAAGGTGAACTGAGCGAACTCTTGCGTGTTTTTGTGTGTTTGGTACGAATGCAAATCAAACTCACATTGCTTATACTTGCAGAACCAACTAATGTTCGAATCCATCTCTGAGCTTCAAAAGAAGGTAAGATCACATTTATGTAGTTTTGCGTAGGTATTCTAATCAACCCATGTTATTCACACATTAGTTATTTAGTTGTTAATTCTACAAAATGATCTAACGATGGTATTTTTGAATGTTTGAACTATATATGGAGTGATTTAAGTTTGAAATAAAAAGGTCAGAAATGCTATGTACTCCGTAATTTTCTACACAACTGATGTGGTCTTTTGCAGTCTTTCCATTTAAACTATGACAATTACTGTTGTTTATGTTAATTTAGAAAAAATGGCACTGCCATATCATTGGTGATGAGTTTTTAGTTGCATGTTTGCATCCATTTCATCTTCCGACTATAAAAGGCAACATCTATGAGAATTATGTACAACAGTTCCTTTAATATCTCGTGTCCAGAGAAGTGGGGACTGGGAGGGATCGAAGCGGATCCTTCAATCTCCGTAGAGTTTGTCCTAGTTGATCGATCTTTACATGAATTGTGTTGAGTGCTAAATTATTGTGATGGTTATTGTTTTGGAAACAGTTTTTCATTACAGCACAAAATTACTGTAGCCCTTCAAAGGATGTATCACTCTGTTCTTAGATATACCTCTGGAATTTCATGTGACAGGATAAAGCATTGCAGGAGCAAAATAACTTGCTTGCAAAGAAGGTGATCGTTAGCATAAACACATCATCTTCATACATTCTATTCATATGAAATATTCCAATTTTCATGCCCTGTATCTAATATTTCAAGCCAAAGTAGATTAAGCAAATCGAGAAGGAGGAGGAGAAGGAAAAAGAGATGGAACAAGCACAAAGGGCGCAAGTGGAGCAGGAAAACAATGACCTGAATTCATCTTCTGTTCTGTCACAGCCATTGCACTCCTTAAACATCAGGTTAGCTCACAGCCCCTCACACACACACACACACAGAGTGAGTTATAAAGAACATAGGTAACCTTGTGCAGTTGGTGATCCAAGTGATTCGAATTTTTCGGAGAAAGATCAAATGTGACAAATATAAATCCTAGAGGGAGTCTGACGGACAAACTGAAAAGAAATTAGTCATTTCGCTCAACGTGTTTTGCGTGAACATTTGGGGGGGAAAAAAGTTGTACTGAAGTTGTTTAATTGGAAGCTCATCACCTAACAGAAGTACAAACTAGGATTGTAGTACATTCTGCAGTCTACCTTTATTGTACATTCAGGACATATGGAATACCACGCACATGTTCTGATCTTCATGTAGGAACAATTTGTATCCAGGCAGTGGCAAATCGTAGGCTCATGATTTATGTTGTTTTCCAGCAACCCCATCTAGTGTACCCTGCAATGGTTATTTTGCTGTGAATTCCTTCCTAAACAGTAGTAATTTTAGGATCAATGACTGTGCTTTGTTTGCCATTTACATAATTACATGCTTATTATATCCCTTTTTTCTCCTCCTCTTTGTTTTCGTACTCTTATTGCACCAAGGCTCTCTAAGTTCGTAGCATGTTGTGGGGATTGATGGCATTGGATTAGCTCAATATATAAACTGACTTGTTTGGTGAAAGAAATAGAATTAGTGTTATCAAATAAGTAATTCAATCAATACTAACAAAATATAAAGATTAGCTGCCCCCATTCGACCAGAATTATGGCTCACCACTGATTCCAGGTTATTTATCTTTCATTTGAATGACATTCCTTCCCATGCAGTGGCATGTACCAGGCAGCTGCAGGCCCTGGAGACAATGATGAAACTCCACTTGAAAATCATAACAACCCAGTAATGCCACCATGGATGGTTCGTCACATCAATGGTTAAAGGGATGCATGACTTTCTTCTACCTGCAGTTTTGATGTCTCTCTTTATATACACATGTATGGGGATGTGGTGGTTATGGAACCCCTTTATGTAGTCGAATTCTGAAGAACTTTCTGCTTCAAATTCAAAGGTACGGCAAAGTACTATGTCTTTTGTGTAATGGCTGTAGAGATGGGAAACTCGTTGGGAATCTGAAGAACAAAAATCAACCCATCTCAATGTATCCTTATATGTAAATATGTTACTCATAATCGTATGGGAGTGTGTTGATTACTCTTTCTTCATGAAACCTACCTCATTGATTTTATGCTACGAGGTGATTGCCTCTGAAGATAAAGGATGAAACAAATGTGTTTGTGATATTTGTGCAGGATATTCCTGAAAGAATACTAGTCCTTGCTCAGTTATTATGCTTCAGCATCACCTTTTAAAACACGTTCAGTTATTATGCTTCAGCATCACATTTTAGAACACGTTCAGTTATTATGCTTCAGCATCACCTTTTAAAACATGTACGTAGAAAATGAAACACAAACACTTGTAATTTTTTTACGAAATTGGATACAAGTGTAGACAGTGGCTCAATAACTTCTTGAAGTTTACGAACATTATCTGAATTATGTAAACCCAAGTCAGCAGTAGTAACTTGTGTGGGTCTTAATGTTTCCCATGTAAACTTCCACTGTGAAGGTGGTATTGTGACTACTGTCATTTTCAAGAAACTTTCAACACAATGTTTTCTTGTGAAATATTGGTACTTTGACCAGGGGAAAATAGCATGGGTACTTTCTAAGAAAATTTCTTGACAACAAATTTCAAATTTAATCAACAAACAATGTTTTCGATAAAGATTTAGTCGATGTATGCATAAAGCTGATCAAGATTTTAGTAAGAGGAACAGAAAAATTAAGAACCAAATATAGGTCTTTTCTGTGTGTGTGTGTGTGTGTGAGAGAGAGAGAGAGAGAGAGAGAGAGAGAGAGAGAGAGAGAGAGAGCAGCATCAATGTACCCCAAATCTACCAAGTGAACTATGTGTATCAGTGTATGTAACAAGGACCCTAGTGAATGGCAGTACAACATGTTTGACTAATCAAGGGGAACCCCTCTTTGGGGTCCAAATCATCTAGAACTAGAATTTCCTACGAGCTCCTTTTGGAAGTAAGCAATTTTTCTTTCACAATTATGACCTTTCGGACTCTTAAGTGACAACACATCAATCAAGACAGTTTTCCCTTGACAAATAGAAAACAATGGCCTAACATATGCAAATACATTTCAACTCCATTCCATCCTTCAGCCCTATTCTGTACCTAATGTGGAAAGTCGATTTTTTTTTCTTCTTTTCAAAGCCTGTTATTGCATACCCATCAAAGGGACAAAAGATGACTCAAAGTTTAATGGTGTGCATGTAGGTTGTGAGACAGAGGGGGGTGGGGAGAAAATAAGAAAAGGGAGGATCATCTTGAAATCATGGAACTTGGACAAAATTACAGCTACACATAGTTGGACTAAACAAATTAAAGCGGACAAATGCTTAATGGATGGGGATATACCACCATCTAAGTACCGTTCCAAGTGGTTGACTTTTGATTAATTCCATTTTTCTTCAGAAAATCGATGTCCACAATTGGGATTCAAGATTTTCTAATCGACTTGAGTAATGGTCTGGTTTGACTCCCAAGACGTTAGGTACTCTGGTTCATGTATCCTACGACTGATATCAAAATGAACCCGTTTATTGTATTTATCAAAGTGGGCATCATTTTCGCGACAAATAAACAAACATGGCTGTGGATAACTTAAGATATGTTTTTTCTGCTCAATTCTTGACATATTATTGTGCATATGGGATCATTTATCTTGTGTTACTTTGTTTCAAGGCGCTTTCAATCACATGATTACGTGTAGAGCTTGCACTTTTTTAAGATTTTCATCTTCTAGAGGTAGTTCATCAGTTAAATACTTAGTCCATCGCCCTTTGGCCTTCAAACGTAGAAGTGAAGTCTATTTCTTAAAAAGGCTCGGATGATCTGTTAGTAAGTCTTATTTTCGACCTAAAATGGCAAAAGTATATCGCCACGACCACGAGTGAGGATTAATTGCATCTGTTTAAGCACCAAAAGCTTCAATATTTCATATTGGTCTCAGTATGGGCCAGCTGCTTCATGGTAGGCACGTTGAAGAATCCCCACATAGGACACCAACCGAAACAAACAAAAAAGAAAGTGATTTGCACACACCATTTTTCCAAGAGCAGAGAGCTATATAAAGTCAACAGAACCAACTATGTAGTGATATATAATCTTCCTTCTCCTTATACCCGAAGGTAATTTCGCACCCAGAAAGCTAGGCTCATAAGTCATATCAAATATGGTACGAGTGCGTATGAGGTTGTCCGGTTTCTGCAGGAGCCGTGGCACGGCCCGTGACAGAGTCAAGACTAGTCTCAACAATGCAGTCAAGCCCGTAATTCCGTATATGCCAATGACAATAGCATTGAAGGGAATTTCAATGGCGACGCAATGCTGAAGGCGGAGTCGTCTAAAGGGGGAAACAGGGCGATGGTTGTGGTTGAATCAGGCCTTGAATCTAAGGATGCTCTGCATTGGGCACTTTCTCACGCTGTTCAGAGTCATGACACCATTGTCCTCCTTCATGTGACTAAACCCTCCAAACAAGGTGTGTGTTCTAGTTTCCTTTTGAAATACTCCATCCATCATCAATTAAACTGAATCCTGATAACCAATGTGACACTGATTTTTTTTGAAATAGACAGTTTTTTTCGCACTTCAAAATTAACCATCTTCAGGGGCAGTCCCAAGGGCGTGCAAGGGGGAACCCGGGCCCTGGACAATTCAAAAACTCTTGCGTATTATACTAAATTTTAGGTTTTAATTAGGAAAAATTATATGGTATTAGCCCATGCAAGTCCTTGAGTGAAAAAAAAAACTCCTTAAATATGTGTGGGGTAAAAATCTCCAAAACTTCAAGTTACCAATCATTTTTTAGCTTGGATGTGTAAAATAAAACGGTGGCTTCGCACATACACATAATATCGTCTCTTCTTCGGAGCTCGCAAGTAGCAATATATATTTTTTGTCAAAAGGAGAGAAGTGTTATTAATCTGGTAGGCACAAGCCTAAACAACAGACAGTTGGGAACCCCATGGGAGCAAAATGGATGTCCACAAACCGGACCAACCATTCAAAAGGGAAGGGCCTTTTGAGCACGACAATGTGCAACCCTATTACTTTCGCGTTTAACAAAACCAAAATCACAAGAACAAAAAGGATTCTTTCTAAGCTAAACAGTCAATGTGCATTTATACAATATATTTTTTACTAATAAGTTTGAAAATACACGTGATTCAGGCTCCTGCTGATCACAAATCCTGTGTCCGCCACTGATTTGCACTGCACAGTGCAGAAATCAATTACCTGTTGAATTATTGAGTCATTATGGTTGGTGTTTTAGTTTGAACTTAAAGGCCATCAGCAGCCACATCATTTAGGATTCTTTAGGATAACTCTGTTGGTATGGAATTAGCCTTTTCCACACTTCATGGAACCAAAAATTCACCACATAATGTACATACAGTTTTACCATGATACATTTTGTTTGAATGCAGGTGCAACCTGTACGACCAACAGGGCTTATGAACTTCTTTGCTCCATGAAAGAACTGTGCGAAACGAGAAGGCCTGAGGTAAGCAAAAATGTGTTCAAGTAAGATAAAGTTTCACGATTTATCTACCTCGACTTCTTTTCTTACGGGTACCGATTTTCACCTACGTTTAGCATTTTGGCAATAACAACTTCAATGTCACGGCAAGAAAAACCAAATTTTGACCACCTAAAGATGTGTTCAAACTTTAAATCACCATGATATTTTGGAATGAAACAAGGCATGGCGTCATACATTCTAGGGCGGAAGTATGCTTTAGGGCCTACTGCCCCCGTGCACCCCATAGTTTGTATAGTCTTTAATATAAATTTATAACATATTAAAACAGTAGGATATTATTAAAAAATTAGTCACTAAAATTAAAAATTGAATCGATTTTGGTGTTAAATTTAAATGATTTTACCTTTATCTTTCACAATTTCTCCTTCTTGTTAAATATACCAAAATCTAAGTACGTGGGTGTTCTAGCTTAGGGGAAAAAAAAACTAACAAATTAGAAGGTACTTTTTTTAGAACATAAGAAGGTGCATTTTGTCAATAAATATTTATATTAACCATTTTCGCCCCTCCTAAAAAAAATTCCAACTCCCCCACTGCAGGGTTTGTTTGATAACCTAAATTCAGCACTTAAAACTGAATCAATTAAGTAATAAGTGATTCAGTAGGTTTGATAACGATATTTTACATTGCTTAACAAATTAAGTGCTACTTAAAATATAGGCTAAAAAGTTGGAAAAAATTAAGTAGCTTTGAGCTACTTAATTTTGGCTGAATTCTTGTGTACTTGCATTTAGTCACCATACTATCACCACAATCACTCCCACCACCACCACCACTCCTACAACCACTCCACCACCACCACCGCCGTCGCCACTTGGCCACCATCACCACCACCACTTCTACCACTCCACCACCACCACCATCACCACTTGGCCACCATCACCACCATCACCACTCCACACCACCTTTACCACTCCACCACCACCACTACACCACCACCATCACCACCACTCCCCTATCACTCCATCACCACCACCACCACCACCACCACCATTACCACACTGCCACCACCACTACCACATTGCCACCACCACAATGCCACCATTGCACAACTATCACTCCACCGATACCACTCACTGCCACTGTCACGCCCCGCCCCGGAACGACACCCGGAGTGGGCCCGAACCGACACGGCCACGTGGCATTCCACACAAAAGACAAACAACTAAACAACAACCAATTAAGAAATAGAGTAAAAACCCCAGTGGAAGACTTAACATTAATATAAATAAGGTGTCTACGATAATTACAAACTTGCATTGTACAAACGATACCCAACATTTTTACAAACTTGAAGTCAAAAAGTACTTGACAACATTAGTCACAAGATGAGTTTAGCAAAAATTAGAGTTTGACCCATTACAACCAACTCGACTACAAATACCAACACTCGATACTAATCCAAGTGTCCCCAAAACGTCGACCGATAGTGGACCAACTCTACGACCACCTGTGACCTGGCAATCCAAAAAGGAAAACCAGAGTGTGTGAGATATAGAATACATTCAATAACATACCACAAAACCCGAAGGAACATTTCACTTGAATGTAACTCACACAACTAAGCATAAGTATTAAATTTGAACAACACACGTATAAACTCAACACATGCAGTGGCACGTCTGCCACAATCCCATATACCCCAGGAGTGGTGTCCCACACACCATGCTCCCACTACTGTTAATTAGGCGGCATGGCTTACGACATGGTGTGCCTCACACACAAACCTTCGGCGGTATAATCAACATCCAACAAACATGCAAATCATTAGCTAAATCCCAAATAGCATGACACACAACCACCACCATGTAATACCTTATTGAACATAACCATATCAAACACGCTCACCTTTGTGTCGACCGAAATATGCCAAACTAAGGTTTTAGCACCTCCTGAATAACCGGCTCTTTACCTAGCCACAAGTTAACCCATATTAGTTACGAATTCAACGAACACTTGACACAAGGTTATAAAGCTAACAAGAAGCTAAACGATGTCCAACGTATACATATATGTCCATGTCAATACCTAGTAGTGTCTCAAAAACAAGCGTGACGCTCAAACACAACTCAACACCCCAAAACGGTAACACATTTACAACCAGCCTGTCTTAGAATGACCACAACTCTTTATAGGTTAAGAATTGGTTTGTGAGACCACCACCAATGGAAAGTACGTTCCGAGTACATCAATTTCGATATAAAATTTGTCCAAAACGGAGTCCGGATGAAAAAGTTATGGTTGTCCGAAGTTCACTTGTCTGACTGGTACCGGTACCACTCAAAACTTGGTACCGGTACCAACTGGGCAAAACCAAAATCCAGAGATTTGGGTACTGGTACCATACCAAACTTGGTACTGGTACCACCTGGGTTTCCAACGAAAAATCAATTCGTTCTTCCTCCGATTTCCAACATTTCATCCATCCAAATCACATCTAAAACTTATCAAAACCATACCAAATCATGCTCAAACTCATACATAACAAAGAGTTACTTAAGAACATCAAAACCCATGAATCAAATTAAGTTTCAAACATCAAATCCTTGGGATTCAAGTAAAGTTCTTCTCAAAACCCAAATTCTACTTCCATTGGAACCAATACATGCTAAATCCATCAATTAAGCATGTAACTCAACAATTAAAACATGAATTCAAGTACATGAAAGTATGAATTACCAAGTTAGCAACCCACTTCTCCTCTTCTTCTCTTCTCAACCGTCCCCCTCTCCCTCTCTCTCTCTCTACGCTAGAAGGAAATGAAATAAGGGAGGAAATATCTCCCAAAATATCCCCAGGATATTTGGTAAAGCTTATGGGAAAATTATTGTATGCAATTGAAACCTTGAACTTACTTATGCTCCACCCATGAATCACACACAAGCCCTTCGAACTTCGGCCTCATGCAAACCAACCCCATAACATAAAATTAGATTAAAAGATGAATTAAATACTCTAATATCTGGGACAGGTATTACAGCCACCATTACACCATCATCACTCCATGGCCACCACCACCACCACTCACTGCCACCATTACACCACTATCGCCACCACTCCAACACCACCAACACACCACCACAATCACCATTCCACCATTACTATAAGTACATTGTGATCATTAGTAAATTAAGAGAGAATCGGAACTAAAATTAATTTATCATTTTTTTTAATTCAATACTTAATATGTTTACCAAACAGCTTTTCTGCTTAAAAAATTTAGCATTCAGCTTTCAGTACTTAATTTTGCAACATTCAGTTTTAGTTTTCAGTTTTATCAAACAGGCCCATACATTGCATCTTATTTTTACCAACCACATAATACCAATCACACATAGAAAACAAGCAAATTATTTCGATTCATATCACGATATTGTAAGCCTTCCTTCATGACTGATGGATCATTATGAGCTCTATGACTGATATTTTCGGTTTCCAATCAATTGATGCTTTGTATCAACTAGGTACAAGTTGAGATAGCAGTGGTGGAAGGAAAAGGAAAAGAGAAAGGTCCAAGAATAGTGAAAGAGGCAAAGCAGCAGAGGGTTTCACTGTTGGTTTTAGGGCAAAAAAAGCAATCAATGGTACGACTGTGGACGGTGTGTAGAGGAAGAAGAACCCGCAGTAGGGTTGTGGAGCATTGCATCCAGATAGCCAACTGCATAACGATTGCAGTGAGGAGGAAGAGCAGGAAATATGGTGGGTACTTAATCACCACCAAGCGGCACAAGAACTTTTGGCTTTTGGCTTAGCAGAAACACAACTAATTTTTCAAGCCTACGGTGGATATATCATATATAGGAAATGTGTGTTACACACATTAATTGGTTATAGGATCAACCTTAATCTCGTACTAATTGGCCAATTGATCTCCATCCGCCATCTCGTTTGGTTGTTCTTTTTTAATTGGTGACACCGTGTGAGAATTGATAAACAATGTCTCGTTATGAGTGTTAATTAATTGTGATTTTATGTAAAATCACATGCGTCGAACTTAGTATGAAAGTAAGGCGATGTGAGGGAAAGTTAAAAGTGTAAAGACATCATGGCATTATTTACTGGGAAGTTGCTGGAAATAGAGATGAGATGTCTTATATGTTCTTCAGATTCCAAGAAAGAAAAGTAATGGCAGGGTTTAAATTTGGTTTCATTTTATGACTTGGAAGCTAGCCTATTTGCTTCAAGCTCCTACGTACTGAGAGGATGAGATCGAATTTAAAAAAGTAAAAATAAGCTAGTCAATGAATTTTAATAGTGCAGCTAATACAATAGTACTCCATCAATTCCAAGACAGAGCTGTCCTCTCCATGCTCTTTTGATTGTCTTAGACTTAGATGCAGATTGGACTAGGAATTCCACTGTACTGGTAGAAGATCGATCACCAATATACTCGATCTTTTTTCTTAGGCCCAATTACTTGATTCCTTGGGCCTATGTTACATGGATCCTTCATTTTGGCTCAAGTACCCGTGTCGATGTGTCCGACACCCGTATCCTTTTGGACACTCGGATCCTCTAATTGTTAAGATACTTATAGAAAAGGAATATCAAAGTAGCTAGAAAAGCGATATTTTGAGTATTTCACATAGACAGGAAATAGGGAAATAGCAAAAACATAATTTTCTTAACCTATTTTTTGTTTAAATACATTTGTAAACATAATTTACGGTACATAATCTGAGAAAATTATGCAATATATAATACAAACAAGAGTTCAGGACGTGTCCCCGTACCCGTACCCAAGTTGGGGACACATATCCACGTATCCTAAGATTGAAGTTTAGGAAGGTCTGACGCTTGGACATGCACCTGCACCCGATACTCGCACCCGAGTCCATGTAACATAGCCTTGGGCTGCATGCCAAGAGTGAAACGACAACCTCCTGGAGTTTGGTAAGGTAGGGTACTGAGGCCAAATACTAGTCCCTAGCTAGCTAGCCCAAGTTGCTGCTGAGCTAGCTAGGTTGGGTACGTTAGATTTTACTCAAAGATCTGCATGGGCATCCAGCCAATTAGTCTTATCCTAGCTACTACATACTATATATATATATTTGGTTTGGTGATAACATTTTCTGCACGTAATAAATTAATTAATCAGCCTCTAATCTTGTACTGCATGAGCGCTCCAAGCACATCGCACGAAGAGGATTCCTATTTTGTGTCAACAACGTTGCTGCCAATTGGTTATAAAAAAAAAAAAACGTTGCTGCCGAATCTAGTATATATCAAGCAGCAAAATTCTTCATGCTGATCAGCTAATTGCTCATGGTTTAGGGCCTCTTCCTCTGGCTTAATTAGTTACTTGAAGAACAAATTGTAATGACTTCCTTATTTTCTCTCTTTTTTTTCTTTTCTGGGCAAAAGTCAAGTAATATTAAAATAGTTAGATTAACACCTTGGAGGAGTAGTTCAACTCCTGACTAGGAATAAATTAGTTATAGTTCATAGTGTATAAGGCTATTTGAAGCCAAGTAGCTAGAGTTTGTTAGAGCTGTAATCAACTAGCTAGTGTATTGTACCTTTACACTGTTGATGTTACACTATATAAATAGTACGTTAATCATTTGTTAATTAGTGAGAAATTATTAGTTCTGTTATATGAAATTCATCAATTAGAAGTGTGTAGTTGGGTTACACGAATTCAACATAAAAAGCAACCATTTTATATTAATGCTATTGGTTCTTGTCAAATACTCCTATGTGTTTGAGTCACGTTGACTTCGGACCGAGTTTAATTAATAGTAACAGATCTCGTAAAAAATCTTCATCCTATAACGGGAGAATTGTAAAAGGAGAATTAAAAAAGAAGAAGCTGTTAGAACCAAGAATCTTGTTTGTTATCTTTGGTGGATATATATTAAGTCTTCAATACTGAGTCGCAAATACATGCTTAGTTTTTTTCTCTTTTTATGTACTAACAAGGACGTCGGGAGTTTAGACTTGACTTGTCTTGTTTCATGTAGTCATACCTTCTTTTTTTTTATGTATGATGTTTTTTAATGCATGGGTGGCTATAGAAGAGATTAAGAAAAAAAAACAATTCTGATCGAATTATTCATTATTTAGAGTTGAATCTTACTTGGCAATAACTTCTGCTGCAATTTGTAAATGTCGTCTCGATGAATCTTTCCAAAAAACTGAAAAGTGATTTTGTTTGTTGATGGTTTTTGAAGTTTGGTTATTCCAAATTTTCCATTGAAATCAGCAAATAATATTGTCTGTGGAAAAAAAAAAATGTATTTTCATATTCTTGAGAGAACAATTTTTTTTTTTTTTGGGGATAAATTAGCTTGAAATAGAAAAAAGGCTAAGCGAATGTACAACCTACAAGGGACATACCCCAAGAGGAAAGAAAAAGAAAAAGAAAAACAAAGATTAAGAAAATTGATAGATGCCAAGTGGTTACATTAACGCCAAAGGCTACATTTTTTTTTTTTTGACAAAAGTGAGAGGTATTGTATTGATAAAGCCCAACGGCACTTACACAACGAAATTCATTACAGATAACTTGGACAAAGTCAAACTAATCATCTAACTGATACAAAACGAGAAAGAACGAGACAATTGATGTCTTTCATCCCCAGCCCAGGCATGACCAGACGCACCTTCTACTGAGCGAAAAATTCATATATCCTATAGCAATCTCAAAAAGAGATACATTGCTAGCCAAGAAAAAAAAACAACAAGAACCCAGACGATCAGATGAATTTCTACCAGAAATGAGCATACTAATGAATTTCTAGCAAACCACCAAAAGATGCATATTAATCTTCTTGAGCCCGAACAGTAAACAAATCGCCCAAAGGCGAATTTTATTACTCTCACAAGGAGAGACAAAAGTCTCACAAGGAGAGACAAAACTCCTCCAGATCTTGCTCTAAATCCAGTCGCCCAAAAACCGCCGAACGGATCACAACCCTCACTGCCTCCACCACTGCTGCCACAAGGGCTCCGGCGACGGATTACATGCGGACAAACGACTCCGGTGACGGCGGAGTCCGCCGAATAGAGAGGGTCAAATCTGAGGGAGGAGAAAATGAAAAGGAAAAAGACTATAGGGAAGAGGGGGAAAAAAGAAGAGAGCGGATGGAGGGGGAGGAGCTCAGGGGAGGAGGGAGAGGGACGTCTCCCCCCAGGCAAAAAAGCAAGGCGGCTGTGGCTTCTTAAAATCTCTTTAGAGTTCTCAAAACCCTAAAAGAGGGGCCAAAGGCTACATTGAGAGAGAACAAACTTTGTAACCTTAGTAGTACTACCTTTCAAAAAAAACAAGAAAAATACATTTTAAAGATCATTTTTAAAAATTGCAACCAAATTTCGTGGATTAGGACAAGCCACTTGATTCATCAATTTTTGTGAACACACGAACATGTTCGTATTCCCAAAGGTTACAAGGGAACGTGGACACATGTGGTGTCCCTACCCTACCTTCCTTCAACCCCAACTCATGTTTTTTGCCTCTTTGACTCTTTCCCTCCTCAAGAGGCTGAAATTCACGTTCAGAGTGCTCTTCAATTCAGAACCATCTTTGTCCAAAAACTTCACTCCCCTCCTCACTCACCGTCAGTTAAAATTGCACCCGTGCTTTATTCAACGCGTGACTTCCTGTTCGACACTAAAACTGTCCAAGTCCTGTAAAAATCCCATTAAGCCCAGATTGGAGGGATACCCATTTCGTTTTGATCCAGTTTCATTGATGGGTGGCTTCTGATTCTTGGTTTTTTGGCTGTTTATTGGGTGGTGGGTCGTTGTGAATTCTTGATTTTCTTGTTTGGGGCTCCAGTTCAGTGCTTCCTTGATCCAATCTGAGTGAAGGGTCATCTGAGATTAGTTTTGTCGGTGGGGAATTGTGGAAGAACCGACCCAAGATGCGGCGGCGGCCGGCCGACTACCGGCGCCCGGTCCGAAGGAGGTATTCGTGCTGGATCTGGTCTCTTCTTGGGCTTATTTCAATTGCAGGATTTCTTCTGTTTGTTGTTCATCATAATCAAACCCATGAGGATCGGGTGGAACATCCAATATTGGTAACACACAAAACACAGATCCTACTCTCTTTTTTTGAACTTTTTCTTTTCATCTGTATCTTTCTCAAGTCCTCTCTATCAGAAACTATATAACCTGATAGGTAGCATTGTCGGTTAGATACTTGACCTTTGTGTTTTCCTTCAGTTTGTTATAGTGAAGGACTGCCAGGGCTAAAATTTTCATGTTATGGACCTCATGATTTCGCATTCAAGCAGCATCCATGGCTATTTATCTCAATTATTATATAATTATATTGCCTGCAGCAAGCATACACCAAATGTTATAAAACTAGGAAGAGTGGCATGCAAGTGGTTGATCGCTTAATTGTTAACCAAGTTATGGGCCTGCGGCAGTCAGTTGGATTTAATTAAGCTGTTTCAGTTTTGTGAAAGAAGTGTCTTTAGTCATTTGGTTCTCAACGAGGAGAAGGCATTAGATAGTGTTTGGTTTTCCTTCTCATGGCATATAGAATTTTGTTTTGCCAACAAGATATTTTTTGTGTGTGTGGGATGATTAGTAGACTATAGAGCACTCCATGTACTTGGAAGTATATATATGTTACCTTTTGAGATGGTTTCCTTACTTGAAAGTTCTCTATTTTCCTGGGACGAAAAGTTAAAAGATGTCTTTTGCCCTGTGCCCGGGGTTACCAGTTGCTCTGTGACTGTGAGAATACTTTTATGGTACACAATCTGCACTCTTCAGTGCTTCCTACATCTGAGTTTTCGGCTTGTGAAACAAGTGCAATTAGTAAAGCTAGTGTTGTTCAAGTAGCACACCATTTGTGTGGTTACTTAGGGCCTTAGGCATCATGTTGTTTATGATCTTGTAGGTATAGTTGTTGAATGAATGCGACTTGGCCTCTAGAAAAGATTACAGACACTAGATTTTTTTGTATCATAGATAGGAGCATTAAAGAAGGGGAGCCACCTCACCTTAGGATTAGGACAGCTGGCTGCCATCTCGGTGGTTTGACAGATTGAAGGTTAACAAGGCCTCTACACAAGTCCTAGGATCAGACTTTGAGGTCTGCATCACAGCAATTTTAGGGGTTGGTATAATTTGTGCAAGTTCTTATCGTAGGACTTGTTAGGTAGTAGGTATAATAGGTCATCTGAGATGTTAGCTGGTAGTATGATACATGCTCTGAGGTGTCGAAAAGTCTTGGCCAGCGCCCCCTATCTCTATACTGGTCAAGGTGGAGCTGCCCTCGTGGAGAGTGAGCCAAACCACCTTAATAATCTCCTTGCTTTATTCTCCAAGCCACATGCCTCATTTGGTTTCAAGCAAGGAAAGGATACATTAGCCATGGTCTCAACTATGATGTTGCTAGAGATGTCAAATGTAGCTCAATGCTAGTGCATATCCAAGCTAAGCTGTGCTCGAGCGTGGACAAGTGGACAATGACATTCTAGAGTCGAGCATTATGATTACTGAGTAGTGACGCTTTTGAGATATTGCTAAGTGCAGTTTCCTTTGCCCGAGACAAGGGATGGAGCCGGAGCGTGGAGGATAGCACCATTGGGTTAGAAAGTGTCGAATAGTGCTACCCTACCACTGAATGAGGTTGGTTTGCCAAGGCTCTTGCTACAGTAATTTAGCAAACAACCAATGTGCTCAGTGCATTGAAAGGCCAAGTAGGGGCTTGGGTCATCCAGGAGCCTTCAAGTAGGATAGGCTCGTGATCCCTGTAGTTTGTCCTTGGGACAGCGACGAGCCAAGTGGCTCAGTTGTTTGGGAGGGAGGGATCTTGAGCCATTACGAAGCTAGGGCAGCTGGCTCAGACATATCTTGAAGCTGGGTGACCCACTCAGGGGGGTTTCCTGTGGGGCCTTTAGGGGTGGGACTTGGCAAGCCGCAATGGCCTTGTAGACCTGCATTTCCTGAACCTTAAAACTGGAGTTTGATACCGATTTGAGTATTCATATTGATGGGAGAATACCCAATGAGAAATCTTAGCCTCACGGTTGAGGTGCAAATAGAGGCTGGAAATCAAGATTCAAAAGCCAACTATGATCTCGTAATTTGAACAATTTGTTTGACACACATGGATGATTTGCAAGGCCACAAGTGTAGAGATCTGTTGGTCTTTGAATCAGCTATAGGGATCATGCAACCATCACTTTTAGATGGTTCCACTGTCTACATCTAATGAAGGGATTTCTTTTTTCGGCCTTTCTCCATTGGCTTTCTTAATGAAGTCTTTTTTAGAAAGCAAAGAAGATAGATTTATCTGACAGCAGAACAGAAATCCATTAACACTTTACCCGCTCTTGCAATTTTACTTTGTCAACTGGACTATTATCGTAAATATTTTTCTCCTCCTCTTTTTGGTAATCTATGAGAGTTGTACCAAAAAACTTTTGTAGTCTTCGCAAGCTTCAGTCGCAGAATGGCAGCAACTGCCCATGACACCTGCAACTGGAAAGATGAAGTGCTGCTGCGATCACCACAATTCATTGTTCAAACATCTAATCCAATTGTGAGGCCTGGTGGAAAACTCATTGTTGGACTTGAATCACTTGATTAAAAAAGCCTTATCCCCAAAATGGCTTTGATTTCATAATTTTCTGATTGTCATTGTTATAGCCTTCCACCTTCCCTTCTAATTTGTTGTTCAAGCATCCCTCCTGCACTGCTGGTGTCTCTATTATATCAATGACAATTTACAGCAACAACAGTATCCTACATTGTGTCTCCCACCATCACTGCTTGTGCCAAAATGAACTCTCTAAACATGTGATACTCTCACATGATTCCCTCATGATCTTCTCATCTGATACTCACATGAGGAGAAAGGGGGCCACAATTATCCCATTTAATGACCAGTGCCATTCATTATCAAGGTCTTGCATTGTAAATTATTCATTCTAAGATTTCGATAGCCATCACGATCATTCATATTTGCGTTGAGTCTGTTGACTGTTGAGAAATACAGATGGAATTCTGAGAGTTCTGCCGCCACACCCTTTTATTGATCTCTTGTTACTCCCTCCCATTTTGGGATGTCCCAAAATACATTTCCTCCTTAAAAAGTCAGCCAAAATCTTTGTAATTTTCCAAAAATATCCTTCATGTATTATTACAATTTGAAAGGATGGTATAGGGGGACAATTTCAAAAATATCCTTCATGGATGCTTTAACATGGTATCAGGGTTAGGGTTCGGAGAATTTGTTCCCCCTTGCTTGTGCCATAAGTGGACCGTTGTTTGTTGTGATCCATGAGTTATGGATCGTTTGTTTACCTCTCCACGTGCGAATCGGGGGTTGCATATGCGGTGGAGCGTGGAGTTTGTCCCACATTGGTTAATATTCTCCTCCAAAACTAGTATATGAGCCTGTGTGGCCTCTCCCCTCATTGCCAATTGGTTTTGAGTTAGATGCTTTAAAACACCTCTTAAATCATAGGGTGATGGTGTCCCTAAGATTTGGAATTCCACTATAGCATTATAATATGGTCTATTTGTTTGAAACTTATCTTCGAAGTGTTGGTCTTAACTAGGAAATGGTGCATGCTACCTAGCTGCTCTCCATTGCATATCTGTATGCCTGTGTGATGGTTGTGGCCTGTGGGTATGTGTTTGCGGTAGAGTATGGCAAGCTTACTTGCATGAAGGTGTATTTGCTTGCCCTAATATATGCCATAAACTAGTAAGTACATTAGAACAATGAAAACCTATTGTTAATGTACTACCTGTATTTGGCGTCTAAGTAGCACAAACATATGCATGAAGGTGGCATGTTCGCGTTGGACACTTATCATGTATGAGACACTAACAGTCATAGCTGTAGCAGTGTTGTTTGATCTTTCGAATCAGACACACTTCGGACACTTGGGAGGCACGTGTCCATCACTTACTTACACATGAAACACATAATAAGTTCACAAAATAATAGAGTTTCGATCTAAGAATAAATGGAACACAGTGTATATATCTTTCCTGTTAATTCCTCCTCGATTATTTATTAGATTTCAGGTATTCTAAATCATTTGCAAACTGCTAGAATGTGTGATTTGAAAACAGTTTCATTCTATTTTGATGCGGTGTAATATGAATCAACCACGTCCTGTGTTCGTATCCATGATAGGACGATAATCACGGTGACCAATACTAGAGATCCTCTATTTTATCACGTCTCCACGCTCATGCGAAAACTAGGGTAGTAGTGGTAGCAAACTCACATATGGTAAAGTTGCTTCGTACCTTCCCACTGTTGTGTATCTGTAGTATTGCCACATGACTGAAATAGTAGTGGGGTACCAAACTCATGAATGGCAAAACTACTTCTTACCTTCACTAAGATTCGTTGGATGCCAATTTTAGCAACACATTCTTACTTGATATGCTGTACAGTACTGATATTTGTGCTCAGGCCACACAAATCTTTGTATAGTTACTGCCTTTCTTGTAAGGCGGATTTTGTTTCACTCAACTTAACCCTATTGTTTTATGGACCAATACATTCAAGAGTACCCTTTCACACTATAATTTAGCTTTTACTTGCTGGATATTTTGTTAAATAGCTTGTGATTTTTCAGTTGTCTTTTGAGGACTAACCCAAAACATGATGTACTTTGTTTGTGCAGGATAAAAATGAAGTAAATGATCGGGTGGCCCATGAGCGTCTAAATTATACTGAAGAATTATTAAATGTCAATTCATATGCTAGGCAATTAGCCGAACAAATGACACTTGCAAAAGCTTATGTCATAATTGCGAAAGAGCACAATAATCTTCACCTCGCTTGGGAGCTCAGTTCAAAGATCAGAAGTTGCCAGCTTTTGCTATCAAAGGCTGCAATGAGGGAGGAGCCCATTACGCTCGATGAAGCGGAACCCATCATCAAAGGCCTATCATCTCTAATATTCAAGGCCCAAGAGGCCCATTATGACATTGCAACCACAATAATCACAATGAAGTCTCATATCCAAGCCCTTGAAGAACGTGCAAGTGCAGCAACAGTTCAAAGCACAGTGTTTGGGCAATTGGCCACTGAAGCATTACCTAAGAATCTTCATTGCTTGCATGTCAAACTCACGGCTGATTGGATCGAGAACAAGTCCCTAAAAGAGCTTGCCAACGAGAAAAGAAACTCTCCACGTCTTCTTGACAACAATCTCTACCATTTCTGTGTATTTTCAGATAATCTAGTGGCTGTTTCGGTTGTTATCAACTCAACCGTTTCCAACGCGGACCATCCAAAACAACTTGTTTTCCACATTGTGACAAATGGAGTGAACTATGGGGCAATGCAAGCTTGGTTCCTAAGCAACGATTTCAAAGGATCCACAATAGAAGTACAAAACATAGAGGACTTCACTTGGTTGAATGCTTCTTACTCTCCCATTGCGAAACAGCTACTTGAAAAAGTTTCACAAGCCTACTATTTTGAAGAATCCCTTGACATGAAAATTGAGCCCAAGTTTCGGAACCCAAAGCACATATCATTGTTGAATCACTTGAGATTTTACATCCCTGAGATATATCCCCAACTCGAGAAGGTAGTTTTTCTTGACGATGATGTTGTGGTGCAAAAGGAACTAACATCTCTCTTTTCCCTTGATTTGCATGGGAATGTGAATGGAGCCGTTGAAACATGTCTAGAAGCGTTTCACCGATACTACAAATACCTCAACTTCTCAAATCCCATCATTAGCTCGAAATTTGACCCACAAGCATGTGGTTGGGCATTTGGTGTGAATGTTTTTGATTTGATAGCATGGAGGAAAGCAAATGTGACTGACCGGTATCATTACTGGCAACAGCAAAATGTGGATCGGTCTCTTTGGAAACTGGGAACGCTTCCTCCCGGCCTTTTGGCTTTTTATGGATTGACAGAGCCACTTGATCGAAGATGGCACGTTTTGGGATTGGGTTACGATCTAAGTATTGATAACCGCCTGATTGAGACTGCAGCGGTTATCCACTTCAATGGGAATATGAAGCCATGGCTCAAATTGGCTATCGGCAGGTATAAGCCTCTATGGAAACGGTATGTGAATCAGAGCCACCCTTATCTCCAATATTGCTTCACAAGTTGAAATGCCGCACTTTTGTGATTAGGTTCATGCAATCTCAATATTTTCAACTTTTGAATTCTGTGTCCTCATCAGTGTAGATTCAAAAGATAGAAAATTTTGGCCTTATAAGGAGTTTTCCTATTGTTTTTTTTTTTGGTTTCCTCAAGTCTCTCTTTTTGAAACTTGGAAGAGGGAAAAGTTATTCTTGTACACTTGAAAAAGCTGAATTATATCAGGTAAAGGGGTTTGGGGGATTCGATTTTTCGCTGATGGGGGTTTCCATTATCCCCTTCTACAAGCAGTAGAATTGTTTGTTCTTCTGCAATTCCTGTAATTATCTCTCAGCTCCTTCAAACTACATTGTAGTTCTACACAACTTTTTTTTTCCGAAGATGACTTTTGTTTACTTTATAGTTCTTTGTTGATCCAAACTTGAAACCAGATAATCTGGGCACTGTAAAATGATTTCTGCAATGTACACTTCTTACGCTATACTGTACTATTTCTTATAGTTTTCTTTTGATCAATTGGCTTAGTGATAATTTTTGGGCATCGAAAAGAGACTTCTTGTTGATGGATATTCATGTTCCAAAACGTGATTTGTTTAGTCTCTCTCTCTCTCTGTGCACTTGTGAGTAATATTGACTTCCCGAAGCCGAATTAGCAGGTATTCATGTTCCAACCAGAAGCTTTAGGCTGCCATTACGGACCAGTACAAATGATCTTCCATGACAAACAGTTAAAATCCAAGTCCATCATTAGAGTATCTCCAGCAATACTTACCTGATACTAAATCTGGGACCACCAGATCAGTGTTATTGTCAAATTTAGCACCATAATCGCGTTTGGTCATGGTTGATTATATTTCCGCGTATCCCCTTTTTGTAAAAATCAGGAGGTTAATTTAATTCAAGAAGAAATGACGTAGTATGTATTTCATGTTTGTATTTGTTGGAACTGCGAATTAAACATAAGAATTTAAGTGAGAATTTTTTTAGTAATTGTACTTGAACAATTATCGATAACGAAGACAGTGCGTATTCATATTGTTGAGGAACCCATGGCCACATGTTACATTGAAAGCTGAATCAAATCACAGCATTTTACCATGTTACCGACTGGAATGTATGACGCAACGGAATTCACAAGAGACTAGTTAGCGTACTAGTTCAAACGAGATAAACAACTCGTCGCAACAAGCAAACCTTGCGCACAAGGAAGAAAGTGAGAAACTTTGCAATATTATTGATTCAAAAGCTGCATAAATTCTTAGTTACAAACCCTTATATAGGCCGAAACCCTAGAAACCCTAAAAATAAACTTGGAAAATAAAAAGTTCTAGAATTTGGGGCTTTTCCTAAAACTGAAAACGGGAAAGAAAAACAAGTCTTTTCCAAAAAAGAATCAACTTAAAAGGAATTACGGTCTAAGAGTTATTAACGAAACAAATCTTTCCTAAAACGGCAAAATAACGCAATTGAAGGCTTAAACGAAGGAATTATGCCGAAAAGCACCATCGATCATCAACTTAGGCCCCGTTCAGTTGTCAGGAAAGTACAGGAAATTATGGGAAAATCAACTTTCCCATAACTTTTGTAGTGTTCAGTTGGCAGGAAAGTAGTGAGGGACATGTTTTTAAGTTTTCCTGCAAGATTTACTTTTTTGCAAAAGTAATCCGGCCAAAAGCATAGGATTTTGTGTCACGGGAAAATAAGTCAGCCCACCAAGTTTGGGCCTATTCCGAGCTCGTCCGAATTTTGCCAAATTGGGTAATTTGAAATTAAACACCGTTTAGGCTTTCGGGGCTTGGCTCGGTTCAGCTGATCATGGAATTAGGCCTCCACGTGTTCTACATCAATGTACCAACAGAGTGTCGGGCCCACTCCGAAATCTCACACAAATTATTCAGCAAATCCATTACTCCTGAAATATTTTCCTAAGTGGCCTCCTTGCAAAGAATCAGCTCAAACGGACAAAAGTAAATGGATTCTGCATAAAAAAAATTACTGGAAGAACGGAACGAAAACCTAATTTTATCAAATTGAATTACTTTTTTATAGAACCACATACGAAAAATATTTTGAAATTACTATAAACGGTTTGAATCATTTTTGTGGGATCATATAATGAGTCAAGCGTAGGGAATAATATCTTGTGATCACATTGATGCAAACCAAATCAAATGATAGATTCATAAGAGAGATAAATCCCAAATGATGCAAACCAAATCAAGGGATAGATTCATAAGAGAGAGAAATCACAAAATGGGATACAAAGAGCAAAAACTCTCTATATTCTTTTATCAATACATCAAAAAAACTACCTAATGAGCACTCTAGACTCCTATTTATAGACCATACTACAAAGGACTCAAAAGATATACATACCCTTAAACCTACTGCATCAGACTCGCCCTCTTAAAAAAAACAACTTGTCCTCAAGTTGGACACAAGACTCAAGACAACTAAATAAAGAAAACACTGAACTATAGAACTATTTATTATGCAGCTTCGAAGTAGGCATGTGACTGCATTTCCTTAATTCACGTCACCCTCATGCAATAACCCATCTTCAATACAAGCTTTCGTTTGTGTAGATCCACCGCGTTCTTGCTTATGTGCCAAGAAATCACCCATTTACCATGCCTCTTAAGGCTCAACACTTTCTCAACATAAGTGACTACACTTGGTTCCAAAACGTCACAAGAATCATCAACCTTCGCATAGAGAAACTTCAACTTCACCACATGCCCAAGACTTTCTTGAGTGAACACCATTCCCAAAGGATCTTCAAGGTGTTCTAAATAGTCTCTACCCTATTTTGGTAACTTTGTAGCTAGATGAGGTACCAACGCAACACACACTTGAACATCTTGAGCCATAGACAATTCAAGAGGCATCTTATAGAAGCAACTATCAAGCTTTGGCTCAATGAAATCTTCTAAAACGAGCGGGACATCAAAAGCAACCTTTTCCGGCTTTGGTAACATACCAACTCCATTCTCTTCTTGTGCTTCCTCGCTTCCTTGCTTTACCATAGCGAAGTTTTCCTTGATCATGTTAACAAATCTTCCATCTTCAATGTGAACACTAAGCTCTTCGTCACAAATGTCATATATGGGAACACCATCTAAATCACCATTAGCCCCAAAGACAAGTTCATCTTCAACATCTTCATGTGAGAGTGTCTCACATTCAAAGATAGGAACATCATCATCATCAATATCATCATTTGCATACTCATCATACACGGGAATTCCATCAAGTTCACCTCCAAAGTCTTCATTTGAAGAATCATCATAGATGAATAAATCTTCAAACTCATCTTCAATTTCAATCTCAAAGACGCAATCATCTTGAAAAACACTTTCAAGGCCTTCACTAGGATATTGATCATAGATAGGAAAATCATCGAAATAACCGAGTTCCATCCCCCCTACAAACTCATCTGAATTGAGGCTCACATCCTCCTCAATCTCGTTTGGATTAAACTTTCTATAAGATTCAACAAGGCCAACATCAATGTTGCTCTCCTCCTTGTAGTTAAAACTAGACTTAAATTGACTATAAGAATTATCAATACCTCCACAAGGTAGTAAACGATGAACCTTCGTAATCAAGGTAGCAACTTGTCTTTTCAACATCAACAATTGCACCTTATCGTTTAAGGTAGCAATTTGTGTACTCAACTCTTCAATCTGATTCCTATAACGATTTTGGTTGCCAAAGTTATCAATTCCATCACCATTATTCACCACCAAGCCTCTACCTCTTCTACCTCTAGCCCGATAAGCCATTACAACACAACAACCAACTCCAAACAAGCAAATCAGTCCAAATATTGAAAACCCAGTCAACTCAGTCACCAATTTCAACAGAACAACCCCAAAAACACTTAATCAACAGTAATCATACTTGAATCGACAACTACGGAGCAATCTAGCAACAACCCAACAAAGAAAATAAGGATTCGACACTTACCTTAGATCTGGTCCGAAATCAGCAAAAAAATGGGTTGAAATCAGTCCGAAAACCCTCAAAACCCACGGATCTGACTTGAAATCACTGTAGCAAGCTCCGAAATCACTGTAGCAGTTTTTGAAATCACTGTAGTAGCTCCGAAATGGTCCGAAACAGTGGGTTTGAAACTTCGATTTGAGTTCCGAAATGAGATTCAAGCTCGAACAAGGCTGGGTGTTGTCGAAATCAGCTGTTTGAGGTTCGAAACAGGTCAAATCTGAAGGTTTTTGGTTCGATTCAGGGCTGAATATCCGAGGCACACCTATGGGGCATATCCGCCTAAGCATCAAAAAAGGGGGCACGTAGGCCCAATTCCAGTGCTCAAGCGTCAACTGGGGCACGCCGACCCGTTCAACGTCTATCTATCTGGGTTCACATCTCAGAAGTACCAGACAGTACAGTAATAAGGCTCAGTGGTAGTCCTTAGGTGTCGTTGTCCTTCTAGGAGCCGCCCTAAGTTTGCATCTGCATTCTCAATATTATACATGCCTTTGCATATTGTGTATGTTAAATGTTGAAAGCAGGAAAGTACCAAGAATGGTCGCCATCCACTCGATTTGTTTGCCAAGGATGCGATGCAATCTTCTGCGGAACAATCAACGACAGCCGGTCCTGTCCAACCTCAATGGCTCGATCACTTTGCATATCATTCATGACACTCAGCCATATCGGTCATTCAACGATGGTCAGCCATATCATCCATGACGGTCAGCCATATCGTCTATCTCCACCAAATCAACGGTTTGATCATTTATACTGATGATCCTTCCATCCAGTCTTCAACGACTCGATCATTTATACTGATGATCTGTCCGTTCAAAAATCAAATCAACGTTGAGGCGTTCAAACCGTCAGTGTTGAGGCATTGGAAAATCAAATCAGCGTTGAGGCGTTCAAATCGTCAGTGTTGAGGCATTGGCAAATCAAATCAGCGTTGAGGCGTTCAAACCGTCGGTGTTGAGGCATTGGCAAATCAAATCAGGGTTGAGGCATTCAAACCGTCAATGTTGTGGCATTGGCAAACCAAATCAACGACAGCCGGTCCTGTCCAACCTCAATGGCTTGATCAGTTTGTATAGCGATCCGCCAGTTCAAATCACTGATCAGCCCGTCTCCTGTCAAAATTCCCCAACAGTTTGATCATTCGGCTCATTGATCTCTCCGTCCGTATTCACGACAGCTGGTCCTGTCAAATCCCCCAACGACTTGATCTTTCAGTACACTAATCAGCCCGTCTCCTGTCAAAGTTCATCAACGGTCTGATCATTCGGCACATTGATCTCTCTGTCCGCCTTCACGACAGCCGGTCCTGTCAAATCCACAAACAACGACCAGAACATCGTTCGATGGTCCGTTTATCCGCAACTGATTGTTCCCCAGGAGAGTCCGCCTTGGCCCTTCCCGAACGACAATCACCCTCAGTCTAGCCACATGTGCATCTTCCAGCAGGCTTATTGCTCTGTCTTGGATGGTCATTGATAAGGAGATTGGCTCTGATTCCCTACAGATGGAATTCAACCTGCCTGACACGACCTACCCGTGTTTGTTGGAATACTTTGTGCCGAGGATAGCTTGATCCCCAGCAACGACGGTCTGTCCCGTCCGCATCTGCAGCGACAGCCTATCCTGTCCAAATTCGATCAACAAGCAGCGATGCAATCATCCACTTCTACTTCCATCCCCAGCGATGGTCCGTCCGTCCATTCAACCAATCAGGTTCTTTAAGTATTCGTGTCTACTTTGCTAGTATGTTCTGCTCTGGATTGCCTTGAGGGGTGTCTAGAAACCTTTGACGTAACTTGTACCAATTCAATGGTGCTCCAAGTGCCGTCAAAGGGGGGCTACTGTAGACACCCCAATCTGGGCTTCTAGATTAGTTTACTTACGGTATTTGATTCCCCAGTGATGAAACGGATCAAGAACACCCCGGGAATGTCGAGTGTTTGAGTTTTGAGTGTTTGAAAAACCCTTGAACCTAATCTAGCCTAAGCCACTTCCAAAAGCCAAAACCCTACTGATGCGCGCCAGGGCGCAATCATCGTGCGCCAGGGCGCAATCATCGTGCGCCAGGGCGCAACCATCGCGCGTCCGGGCGCACCGTCGCGCGACAGTTTGGAACCCTTGCGCGATGGTCAAAGTCAAAGTTTGACCGTTGACCGTCGCGCGCCAGGGCGCAACCCTCACGCGCCAGGGCGCACCCTTGCGCGACAGTCTGGAACCATCGCGCGATGGTCAGTTCCCCACCTACTTTTCTAGAGGCAGAAACTTGGCCACCAATGCAGTCTCAGCCAGGCCTCGTGGACTGGCTGAACTTCTCTCTTTGCATCAGCCAACCCTTGTTTGGTTGGTTCTTTCTCCTCCATACACCATTTTCACCATTCCTCCTATAAATACCCCATTGGTTCTTCCATTAAAAGGGTTCAAAAAAAAAAGAAGAAGAAGAAGGAAGTTACAAAGGTTCCAACTTTTCAAACACACTTGATATTCCATTACTCAAACCATTTCCATACACTCTTTTTACAAGCTCTATCACTTTGTTCAATCTCAACCTCAACTCAAAGTTCAAACACTTTTCAAACCTCAAAGATCAAAGGTATAGCTTACTTTTGTTCTGCTCTCTGTTCTGATCCCTGAGGGGGGCTGGTAATCAATACCAGTCTTGGCCCTAAAGCTAGCAAGGTTTCAAAAGCCGTGGCCAAGCAAACCCGCGCGCGATGGACCCGAACACTCGCGCGACAGTTCTGTCTGCATGAGATTGGTCCACGTGGGGATGGGATGCTGGTCCTTTTGTGCTCATTTCATACTTGTAATTATTTTGAAGCATGTTAGGTATTAAATCACTGTGTTGCATGCTAAAATCTGTAGGTTAGGACTTTTTACTATGTTATTTGATTTGGAATGCTCTTGGGATGCTCCTGAATATGTATCAGAGCCCAAGCATGCAAAGCAATTCCTGGAAATCCAGTCATGACCCTTGCGCGAGTATCCCACTCTGTCGCGCGATGGTTTACTGATTTCCAGAAACTGTCCTTGCATGGGCAGCTTGGCCCTTGGCCTTTGTTTCAATACCCCACCTGTTTAGGGGTTGTTCTTCAATTTCTTTCATTTTGATGTAATATTATTTACTTTCCAGTACATATAAACTGCTTGATTTGCCCCCTGGGTGTGCACTGGTCCTTCCAGAGCCCAGAAGGGGATAAAGTTCAGACTGTGAGTGAAACATGAACACTCGCGCGATTGTATGGGATTGTCGCGCGATGGTTAACTTGCATGCAGGTTGATCCATGCATGCAAGTTGGCTATTGTTTGTGTCAATCTCATACAAGGCACTGTTTTGGTGTTTCCTCGCTATTTTGAACTTTATTCCATTTATTGTTCAATTTTCCGTCCATCCATGCCATATTGATCGCATCTTGCAAATCATGTTACAGTTTTAATCCCCGATTAACTGTTCCCCCGCCTTAACTGGCTAAAATTGATTAATAAAAGAAGAATCGCAATGTTTTCAAAATGCCTAAGTAGAGACCGATCTCCGGATTGGGCGAGAGGGGTGCCTTAAAACCCTTCCCCTCTCGTAACCTGGCTCCCGAACCCAGATATGGTTATGACGGACTGGTTCCTTCACTTTTTCAAATCAAACAGCGCGGCAGGTGCTTCGAAATATGGTTCCTTGGGTGTCGGACCTTCAAACCCGAGTGGCGACTCTGTATTTTTGAGCGCTTGCCACCTGCGCTCGCGCTCCCTCGATCCGGGCCCATTGCCTTGGGAAAGGAACGGAATCCTTCTCCCATTTCAAGGGCATGCTGCCCACAAGCTGCAAGCTTTTCGAGGAGGGCTTTGTATGGTGCGCAGGCAGTCGTGTAGTGGCCGAGCTCGTTGTGGTAAGAGCATTTTTTCCTTGGGTTTTGATCCGGTTGGCCGGTGTCAGTTCCAAGCTTGCCCGTCGGCCACTCGAACCAAGGTTGCCTCATGATCTCCTTCAGAAAAGACCAGATTGGTTCCTTGAAGTGTGTGGTCTCGGCCACATGGTCATGCACCTTGGGCGGGCGTTTTTTTCCTTCTTTGATGTTGTGGACCTGCTTCTTGGATTACAGGTGCTGGGTGAGTACTGGTGCCGGCAGTTGTGGAGCGGTCGAGGTGAAGGGTGCTGTCAAGCTCGGGATTCCCTGTGCCGCCCTGTCCGCATAGAACTCTTCGAGGGCGCAGAATCTCTCTACTACGCGCATTAATTCTCCCATGCCGTGGGGTGGGCGGATGGCAAGTTCGTCTAAGATTTTGCTGCCGGATTCCAGACAGTTTTTGAAAGTGCGTTCGGCCCAATATTCATCAATTCCCGGAATCTCGTTGAACAGCTGCCAGTAGCGCTCGGCATACTGTCTGAGAGTTTCGGACGGCAATTTCCTTAATTGAGATAGAGACTCAGGCTCTTTAGCTGTTTTGTTGCTCATGATGAATCGTGTGTTGAAGGCGCGTTCAAGGTCGGCCAGGTTCCTTATGGATCCAGCGGGCAATTTATTGAACCACTGGAGTCCTAGGGAGCCGAGGCTGGATGGGAATGCCTTACATTTTATTTCGTCTTTTAGCGTGCAGAGCTCAATGGTCTGCCTGAAGTGGATGAGGTGAGTGTAAGCCTTGCAGGTTGCCGGATCGAACTTCGTGAATTTGGGTAAATGAAAAGTGGACTCCGGCGGTGTGTTGATGATGTGGGAGGTGAAGGGAGAGACGCCGAGATCTTTCAGTTGTCTTTCAAATCCTGGGCGCGGCGGTTTGCCGTGCTCTTCCGTCCTTGATCTCTTGGAATCCCTTTCCTTGTTCTCCTTTGCTGATGCCTTCTCGGCGTCCCTACGCCGAAGCTTTTCTCGCAGGTCCGTCGTTGTTCGGCGTGGGCCGTCGATGGTTTTGTCTTTGTTACGACGGGTTTTGTTGTCTTCGTTCACACCCTCGGTGCGTACGCCCTTCCCGTTTCGCCGTGCATGGTGCTCGTCGTCAAGGTTCTCGGGCGGGATGTTACCTAGACGTTCGGAGACATGGGGTCTGGTTCGTGCGGAATCTCGGCTATGGTGCGAGACCGTTGTGCGAGAGAACTCCGCACGACCAGTCGAGTACGTACTTGTAAACGACTCGGTATCTCGCGTCCTAGTTTGCTCGTGATGGCTTCTGGAATGGTGAGTTCCAGATGCGGTGGGTTGCTTGTAGAGGATGATTTCTCTGGCGTCGCCCAGTGCCGGGGTGAAGCCTAGGCGGTCTTTCACGGATCCGCGTTGGCCTCCCTCGTTCTGACGCCCTTGTGGTGGTGGAGGTGGAGGTGGTGTTAGCCCTCCTCTACCCCTGCCTCCGCCAGATCTTGATGCGGCTGGGGTAGTGTCTTGTTGCATATGTTGCTTCATTTGAGCAACCTCCGCCCTTAGCGCGGCCAGCTCGTTGTCGCGTTCGTCGTCGCGACGCTGCAGTAGACGGATGTAGGCCGCCGTTACGTCATCTGAAACTGGTGAGAGTCCGGACCCAGGGGCGAGGGAGATGGACATGTGCCTTTCGGGGGGTGTTGTGGAGATGACGTTTCCACTAGCGTCTTTGGCCCCTGAAATGGCCGCGACTGCTAGATCTCCGCCCATGGTAGGTGATTTGGTGGTTGTTTTACGAAGGAGTGAGGGGGTTTGGAGGATGTGAGAGCCGTTTGAATCAGAAGCGTTTCACGTCGGGTTCACCAATTGTGTGGCCCGTGATCCTTGATCCTCTGTTGATGGTTCGATGATGGTTGAGCCTTCTTCACCTAGCCTGCATAGGGAGCACACGACTAAGACCTGGCCGGGGGTTGTCCCGGCAAGGTCCTCCGGCGAGAGGATAAGTCTTGTGCAGAGAGAGGAAGCAGAAGGCTGGAGAGTGTATAAGTGTGAGTATAGAGTAGCATGTACCTCTTTAGGGTTACCATCACTGGATATTTATAGGGCCTCCTGGCTTGCTCTCCAAGTACGATCGCGTGCCTTCCACGAGCCATGTGACGTCATGGTGACATCAATGAATAGATCTGGTAACCGTTTTCAGGACTGAGCTGGCATACTCATGTGCGCCCATGATCGTCTTCTGTTATAACCGCCTCCGCACGTGGGGGGATACGTGACTCAGCAGCCAGCCGTCGTCGGTAGCCAGCCGCGCTCCGCAGGTGGCCGAGTCCGTGTCTTGGCGGGTGACCGAACACGGATCTTTTGCCGAACCTGGCCATGCGACCGACGGGGGAGGTAACGTCGCCGAGAACCTTGCCGAGGGTAGGGACCGAACACGGATCTGTCTTCTGCCGAGCCCGCGGCAAATGGGATATCAGTGATGAGCACCGACGGGAGCCGTGCACGAGGCCCACGTTTGACACGGAGCAGGTTCGGTCCGCACCACTGCGAACTTCTATGTTCGGCCTGCTACAAAAAATTATGTTTTCCTCAAGTTGTATTCCGCCTGATTTGCATACTTTACTGAACTCTGATGTACTCAGTTAATTCCGTTTTATGTGATTACAATCTTTTCAAAAAAAAAAAAAATCATAATATGACTATTCTACTACTGCATTTTCTTTGGATGCTTTTTTTTTTTTCAGCAAAGAATTACAATATCCCCGCGTGGCCCCTCCCTCGTGACTCTAAAGGACCCCACTGTAAGGGCTGGAAACGAGTAAAAGAACATTTTTACTGGGTTCATAAATAATTCCAGTATATGAAACCTCAAGCATAACAGGCAGCTTATATTTCACCACACCATATAATTCATTCGTGTTTCACCAGACCATACAACAAAATGTTACAATTACCAAAGACCGTGCAAACCAATTTATCTCCTCTCAGACAGATGGCCATATCGCGATTTCAGAGTACCCATCTTCAGTAGCACAAGCCCTGAACATACCAGTGGTATTAAACTGCATGGTCACCTCTCCTTTCGCGGACACAGCAACCAATCCAGCAGTGCCTTTTGGTGCACACTCTCCCACGACATAAGCTGCTGCTTCCTCAAGAGAAAACCCTTTGTACTCCATAAGAGCCGCCACATCGCGTGCCACAGTTGCCCGCATTATTGATTCTCCTCTTCCAGTGGCAGAGACTGCACACAAGCTATTTGCATAAGTCCCAGCACCAATAATAGGGGTGTCGCCGATTCTTCCCACCATCTTGTTGACTAATCCGCCGGTAGAAGTTGCAGTGGCTAAATTTCCTTGGTTGTCAACCGCCACGCATCCAACTGTTCCGATTTGGCTGTCACCATCGGCTACAGTGGTTTCTTTTGTAGGTTCTTTTGGGATAGGCTGTGTATAATCTATCTACAGAATCCCCACAAGAGTTATTAGCTACTTCAGTGGATAAAACAACTCTAGATATAATTTTTATGAGGACAACCAGTGTTTGTCATGGACAGGTGTATGGGTGTATGGCTATAACGTTCGGAGTGCATTCATCATATTTATAGGTATAACTTGTCAAGCAACTAGGAATACTAATGTAAATCTCAGGTCGGGTTTGGAAGACCCAAGCACCAAGGATCAGGGGAGAAGATAGATTCAAATTTCTCAAACCTCACTTCTCTCCGATAATGACTAGAAGCACTACCGCTATGGTCTCTGGAAAGGAGAATGAGAGACAAAGATTTAGAGCCTGGTAAGGTAATAAGTTTCGCAGTGACAAGATGCAAGTCACAACACCTTACTATTGATGCAGAGCTTACCTGATCATGCATTTCAGAAAATAATCGAACATTAGTACCACATCTTATTGGATACTACTAGGAAATAGGAAATAAGTTTGGTGGAGAGTGGATAAGAGTGGGGTTGCCAGTTGGAACCCTGCACAAAAATATTACGCGTAGAATGATTCAAAGCAAAAAGAAAAAAGAAAGCTATAACCGCACTAAAATTTTTATTCTAGTCCCCACTCCGCCGAGAAAAAAAAGAGAATGTTCTGATGTATTTATTCATGTATGATTGCCGGAAACACAATGCACTTTATAAAGTTATCATAGTCTCTTCTCAGGCCCTGAAGAGCTTGGGTCGAAAAAAATGAGTGCCTCATGTGAGTACAAACACAAGAGCCTTATATTCAGTTGATCACGAGTGTTGGAAAGACGTGGAAAACATGAGGGCAAGTCTTAGAAGGAAGTTCAATACAAGTGTTGTGAGCTCTATATCAATCAAAGCCAGTCTTCCTTTGGGTAGGTATCATTGAAGGCTTGAAGCTCGTTTGGGCTGTTATACAGAGTAGTGGTCCCTTGAGATTTTATTGTTTCAGAAGCAAGAAGTGCGAAAAGTAGGGCTCGGATTGGTTTGGTATAAGAAGTGCAAGATGGCGAGTATACTTGGTTAAGTTCTACACAGTTTCAAGCTTTGAATTCATATTATTTTTAAACCATCAACATGACTAGAATTCACATGAGAGAATTATTTGTCAAGTACACGTCTTGCTCTAACAACCCAATTATAATTTGTTGATGCTCTAGAAATTCCCAGTGTATTACAGAAAACTGAAGCCTATTTGAGTCAAGATTGATCTATACAATCACTACGCATGCTGAATAATCTAGTGATCCAATCAAGTGATCTCGGTGCTCTGACCAAAAATGTAGCAAGCTAAATCTGTTCTTTTATGGTTATCCTTAATGACATGATTATGGGATATACATACCTGTACTCTGTTGGCTTCTTTTGCTTGTTTCAGCCTCTCAATATTTTCTGAAGTAACGAAATGGCTTTTGTCTGTGGTTTCAACACCCTAGGAAATAGAGAGAAAATGTTAATGTTCTTGAAAAAAATGATAACCAAACTCAAAAACAAGGAAACTCTAAGCAGAAATTATTAACAGGTATCTCGCCGTGGATGGGGTGGTGGAGCTACAACTCGCCGGACCATTCCAGCGGCAGGTATCTCTCTTTAGACTTGTAGATCCATACTGAGAAACTTGAATGGGCAGTCATCTGATTGGACTGAGATTGGGTTACTCTTTTGGATTTATTTACTTATCCTTGTGTTAGCTAGATTTCGCCGGAATGGGTGCGCGCTCGTGTACTACAATCTGGCGCGCGCAGGTCGTACCATTATTTGGGAATCGGAGGACAACTTATGGCTCCTCTCTGCCCAATTCCTTGCAAATACGAGTTTGACATTCAATTTGGTTTTGTCATGAAATCTGCAACTGGATGCTGTAGGATGGTTTTGCCCAATGTTGGGGTTATGGCTTTAGCAATATGCTGGGCTTGTTCATATTCCAAGTTTCTTTACTTCACTGGCCTAGTTCTTTAGTGTAGCGTGGTGTGTCTGAGGTTATCTTCGACTAGATTGGTGGTTATGCGCTGATTGAAAGGGGTAACTTCGCGAGTTGTCTTTGATTAGATTGGGGTATTGCTCTGATTGAAAGGGGCAGCTTGGCGAGTTGTCATTGATTAGATTGGGGTAATGCTCTGATTGAAAGGAGCAGCTTGGTCTCACTTGCGGTTCGAGTGGCCTTTTCGGTGGTTATGCGCTGTTATTGGTTCTTGAGCTATCCCGCTTCTTGATTTAGCGAGCCTAGGGGATTAGGTTGAGGGTGTAGTAGTCTAGATGGAATGGGCGTGGTGTGCAGGATGCTTGGGAGGGTAACCTTGTCGGATGCCGTCATCTCCAGTTCGAGCCTCTTCTCGTTGCCTATCCCTCTGTAGTAGTTGTTCTTTAGAAGTGGGTACTGGGTATTATGCTTGTTTTCTGGGTTTGATTGGAGTATTAGTGTCTTGGATTGCTTATCCCATCTCTGGAGTCTGTGGTCGTTGGTAGTTGGCTGAGAGTGGTTTGTTTTGGCGAGCCTTAAGATTGGATGAGGGAGTACTAGGCCGGACGGAATGGGCATGGTGTGCAGGGTGGGGCCCCCTGTCGGATGACGTCATCTTTGGTTCGAACCTCTTCTTGGTGCCTTGTTCCTCTGTAGTAGCTGCCCAGCCTCTCTTGTTGCCGAATTGCTTTGTTGCTGCTTGTCCTCAGTGATGGTTATCATTTGGTCATTTCTGACCGCAACTATTGATTTTATTTCCCAGCCTGGCGGGATGTGCCAGGCAGTAGTTCGCTTTCATGTTTTTACTACTCGTATCACTATGCATATCATACCCTGTTGTACTATCCTTCCGCTTAGACGGATAGTGCAACGGGAGTATGATCTCTACACACATGGCACTTTTGTTATTTTACTCACTTTACCCTACTCTCCATGTGGGTTGTGTATGGGTTATTGCACTTTTTTCAATCTTCCTTTTTCCTTTTCTTTTTCTCCTGGGGTATGCCCCTTGTAGGCTGTACATTCAGTTAACCTTTTTTAATTTCAAGCTAATTTACCCACACACAAAAAAAAAACAGGGCATATACAGAATTTACAAGTGGAACAAGAAACTGTAGTTCCTTCCTCACATAATATCCGTTATCCGTTGTCATAGACACCAAAAAGACTCATTATTTCTTTACTTCTTGATTTTGGTTTGTTATAGCTTCAAACCAACATGCTATGTGCTCTGGTTATCATACAATGAATGCAATAGGCTAGGAAGTGGCACAATCTCTCTCAAACACAGCAGAGCAACTTCGTTCTGATTAGTTTGAGTAACTTCGTCAGTTACAATTCAGGACAAGCCAAAAAGGATGCTTTTCCCACTTCCCTCCCAGTAGTTACAATCCTTGACTGAACTGCCTTTGGTTGGTTCACATCTGCCTAGTACGACATGTAAAGCAGACAGAAAAGCTGCTCTAAAAATATGAGATATATGCTGTAGGATGAAGTATATAAAGGAGTTTATAGCTCCAATAAGGACAAGAAGCAAATGAGACGACTTCAAGCATTGTGGAGCAGTGTTGCCCTTGAAACAAGACTTGTGAAGTTTTCATCATATTGGTCATAATACTAACTAGAAGCAAATTGCATGTAGTAACAGAACTAGGAAATAATGGTTAAAAAAAATTACCTAGAATTTGTATTTTGTACCATAAGTTGAAAATATGCTTACATACTGTTAATTGTGTGTGCACGTGCGTTTGCGAACATAAGAAACACATGTTGGTTTGAATTAGCTTGCATGCTCCATCAAGCACCTAAGAAAAGAAGATTCTTTTAAGCTTAATGAAAATAAACTCGAAAATCAGGACTTAATAATAGTGGTAACTTCTAAGATTTTTGCGACATTGAAAGCTTGAAGGACATAGAGGTTCCCATTTGAGAGGGGTGAATCAAATATCAATGCATGAATAAATAAAGAACTCTCTCTTACGATATTGGAAAGTATGTAACTGCAAATATTGACTGCTTGACCAATATTCTTTCTCAACTTGAAGAGTGTGTGTGTGTGTGTGTTTGAGAGAGAGAGAGAGAGAGAGAGACCTGTCCCTCTTCATTCAAAGACCAAATTAAATAGCTATCAAGTGAAAATAAAATAAAATACTGTAAACAATTCAGCTGATGTCTGTTAAAGCATCCACCTCAAAACCAATTGGCAATGAGTGGAGAGGCCGTCTAGGCTCATATACTAGTTTTTGAGGAGATAATTAACCAATGTGGAACAATTTCCAACACTCCCCCCCTCGCATGCGATCCTCGACTCGCATGTGGAGAGGTCAACAAAGGATCCGGAACACATGGATCACAACGAAACAAAGTGCAACTATGGCACAAACAAAGGGAAAAACCTTCCGAAAACCTACCTCAGATACTATGTTATAGTATCTACCTCAAAACCAATTGGCAATGAGTGGAGAGGCCGTCCAAGCTCAAATACTATTTTGGAACCGATGTGGGACAATTTCCAACAATGTCAATGAGGTGCTTAGCTTAGAAAAATAGATTCAGTATAATTTCAAAAAGCACACATTCAGTTATGAGCAATTTGAGCACTATTAATTCATAAAGAAAGTAAGACTAACAAAAGAACTCTGTTGCCACTTTCCAGTAAACAATAATATAGAAAAACAGACAAGTTTATCACTCACTTGTTCCCTTGCAAATGCCTCAGCACCATCAAATGCAAGATATATATGAGGAGTTTTCTCCATAACCAACCTAGCTAGAGATATGGCATTAACGACAGTGGTGAGACCAGAAACAGCCCCACATTTCTTTGTCCTACCATCCATGATACACGCCTCCATTTCAACAGTTCCATCACTAGTTAAGACAGAACCTTTTCCAGCATTGAAGTGCGGATAATTTTCTAGTTCACGCACCTGCAAATCCAGAGTTTTTTAAATACTATGGATAATTGGTAACACAAATAGAAATCATCCACTAGAAGACAATCACCCACAAGTTAAGATTTCGTTGGACTTCACAATTCTTGAGCAAGTCTATAACATTAATACATTTTCCCATAAACAAGGAGTCAGACTCCAAGATGCACCAGGATGCATGTCTGCTATTGATTTATATGGTTACTTCGCTAATGATTTCCTATTCCTCCCTTCTCCTGTTCCTTATCTAACTCCTAAGGTATTCATATTAAATATGTTGGCACAAACACCTTCTCTACATGCAACCCAAGTGTCTTTTACTCTTTACATGGTGCAAGGAAAGTAATAGCCCAGCATGATAGTCCAGGAAAAGGCATATTCCATCACCAGAGTCAGGAAACCAACTTTGTCAAAGTAGATCCCAAGTACAACAGAACTTTTTTTGCGTCGGAAAACAGAACTTTTTTCAGCGTTGGACATCCTATTTATGCCCAGATTATTTATGTGTTTCACCCTAAGAAGCACGGATACGAATATGGGATACGGATACGATACGGATACGCAGATACGTGGTTTTTCCAAAAAGGAGGATACGATACATTAGGGGATACGTTGAATATAAAAGTAAATAAAAAATATATTATATATAATTTTTAATTCCTAAAATTTCATTAATAAGTTTTCCATTACACAAGTTCACCATTTCACATGCCGAGAGATATATACATGTATAGTTATATATATAACTGTATCTTTATAGTTATATATATATTTACATACACACAACGCGAGAGAGAGAGACGAGAGATTTACAAGGTTATCGAGAGAGAGGATATCGTCGGTGTGTTTATGGTGTCGATTGGTGGGGGAAAAAGAAAAAAATAGTCTCACTTGCAATTTTAACCCCTACATTTTAAGTAATAACATATTTACCCTCGCACGTATCCGAAACATATCCGAGCGTATCCAACACGTATCGGATATGTATCCGGAGTGTATCCAAGAGTATCCGCGCATATCTGAAACGTATCGGGATACCCAAAAATAATTCTAAAAGCAGGATACTTTAAAAAGTGTATCGGATACGTATCCAGAGAGTATCCGAGAGTATCGGTATCCGATACGGATACGATACGTGATACGGAGACTAAAATAGAGTATCCGTGCTTCATAGGTTTCACCAAGAAAAAGAAAATACAACCAAGGAAAAGTGCACTCAAATCATAGTCAAGTGACAGAATGGCAAATCACAATATTGCATCATTAATCTCGTTATAAGGTTGGAAACAAAACCTTGAGCCCGAGTCTAGGTCATGGATAATCAAAGGAAGGGAAAAACTGAGGAAACCGCAAACAAATTATTCACTAGACAATCTTCTTATCTTTTCTTTACCTTCTCCTTTCCCCATAATTGCGTTTACAAATCCATATTTAAAAACAACCAAGATTTTGTTTCAAAAGACTATCCCATATACTCGGCTTCTTGTATTTGAAGTGATTTTCTATCCAACCCGTGATATTATTGTTTCGTGCCATCATGAAGAAGATCCAGGTATGCGATCCATTTCCTCTGGACATCATGACCCAAGTCTGTTACACATAGCCATTCACACACACACACACCGATATACATGCACAAGTATATACACATAGCGAATTTATTTTCACAGCCCCTTCTTACCATTTGCACTTCTTTTCTTTTTTTCATTCATTTGAATTTACAATTTTATCCCTCCATGCGTGAAAAAGCGAATCAATAAAAGCGTGGTAGTGGAAATTTACGTGAGGGACAAAAGGGGGTGAGCGAATGGTAGAAAGGGGCGTGCAAAAATCACTACCGATATATAGATGTGCATGTGAATTGAGCTATTCTCATGTGATGATCCTTCATGTGGTCCCTCATGTAACAGTGTAACACAAAATGGGATCTACCATGGTCCCACATTCGATGATCCGAGTCATTCATTTTATAGGCCTTAATGTCGTTTATTGTCCATGTCATGTCGATTGGATGTTGGCAAAGACGTGGTCATATCATGTTTGTCTGAGGAGAAATGAAAGGTCAGAGTATGCCATCCATTTCTCTTGTGACCAATATGGTTTGTTAAACGGATACCAAGGTCAACCTGATTTTTTTCCCAAATCATAAAGATAAACCTTGGTTGGAGGAGGAACCTCCTATCGAGATGGCAATCCACCTCAAAACGTCACTTCTGTGCTCCCAAGTCAAACCACATTAAGGCCTATAAAATTGCAATAGGATAATTCTTTGCAATTCATTTGTTAACTTTCCATTCTTACACCTTTTGTCACTTTTTCTTAGGAGAAAGCATTTGAGCAACAACGATACGCTCATATAGATCTTACAGGGCATACTCACATAGAGACAACTGTTAAGTGATGGTGATCCCCACCCCTACAATTAAAAATGAACTCTTTTTTCTTATACTTCATTGTCTAGTTAAAAAGGACATCACCAACTTGGAAAACAATTGTTATTGCAGCAACAAAAGAACCTTCTAAATGCATAAACTTCTAGAACTTGATGTATAAAGGAGTTCGCACTAAATTAATTATTCTTGAAGGGACTGGCTTATGTTTTTGTTAGCATTTCTTTTTAGGTGTTGGTTATTAATATTTGGAATTAAGCATTTGTATCAACGAGTTGAATCAAAAGGTACGAAAAGAGGAACTGAATTTAAAAAATGTTCAGAAAAGGAAAAAAAAAAGAACAGTAGATATTTATTTTTGAGATTTTTGGCTTTCGGTAATAAATATTTACTTTTTAAAATTCTTCTCATAAATAATTTATTTGAAAAAAATAATGCGTACATGAAACAAGTTCAGGAAAGAAAAAAAATACTAACACAACTTGGTTATTTCAGTTATGGAGGAATGCCCTGGGCCAGGGCCTGTGGTGTCCAAACAAGGAAGAGTAGTTGAGGGGCAGGGAGTAGTATTCCTCCTATACAAAACACTGTAGTGATGTCTCACAGCACCTCCTACTGTGCTTTAAGCACAGCAGGCACCCTGAATCCCAAAATCTCAGAGCCCCATGGAAAGTAGAAACTGGGTGATGGGATTAATATATTAGATTTTGTCAGCTTCAGGACTTGCTGCCAAAATCCCCATATTTTTGGTGTTAACGGTGTTCCCGACAAATAAGTAAAAGACTTGGATCAAGTTATATGTGATCAAGTAGTTAACGAGGAGGAGGGAGGGAGGAACTATTCAAATCAGCGGTAATCAGATTCATTGCACCACGAGTATACATATATAGGAGGGAGGGAGGAACTATTCAAATCAGAGTTGGCCCGGTGGTCATGATCTGGGACTTAGGATTTTGTTTCTTCCTAGGTCTGAAATTTGATTTGATCCCCCTTCCAGCTAACTCTTGGGGCCACCACTGCTGTAAAGAATAGTTCGATATGTGTTTGAGTTGGTCCGGGACACCCTCTATTACAAAAAAAAATAAGCGAGAGAGAGAGACTTACCACAAGTTCGACGACATCCAATGGGGATTTGTTGTGTTTGAGAGCAGCGACGCCTATGTCTAGGCAGTGGCGGAGGGCCGCCTCCCGAGGCTCACGGCGTTCTGGTGGAAGGTTAAGGGGGATGTCGCCGGCGCCGCCATGCAAAGCGATTGCCCACCCCATTCCTCCACCTCTCTCTCTCTCTCTCTCTCTTTGAAATTGTCTTCAGTTACAATACTTAAAACACTTCTCTCTCTAGACTCTAGTATAATGGGAGTTTAGGAATTCCACGGCCGGGCGAAGGTCCGTTTCCGAACCAATTTTTGGTGACAGTTGAGTGACCAATTGGGGCATCATGGTAATTTTCTAATTGGAGAGTTTTTGGGTAAAAATATAGGAAATTGATTTTGGCATCTCAGTTTTTACCACTGACGCTCCACTTTGTATGTTAATCATGTGAGAAAATAAAACTAAAAATTGAGTGCCATTGGCTAAATTTGGAGTGCTAAAATCACCTCCAAAAAATATACTAGTAGTTGGAGATTTTAGGGCAAAGATTTTGTTAACCTTTTTTTTTGGTCCTATTTTAAGTTTATGTTAAATTCTACTAGTTAATTTTCTCAGATTAATCGTTCTTCTAGCAAGTGGAATCTAAAAAGAACAAAATTAAGATTGAAAAAAAAATGGATAAAACGAAAATTGACTGAAAATGATAAGTTATTGTATTTCTTATTCTGTCTTATTATAAGGACTTTATAAATTTCAATCTCTTTTTTTTTTTTTCACTCTCTCGCTATGACGACCTTGGGCTTCGGCCCAATGGTGTTTCTCCTTGGATTTGAGTCCCCTAGGGCAGTCTTGGTTTAAATTTGGGGTGATTTACGGGCCGGTCTACTTTTGTGGACCAATACACGTCCAAGTCTAGCACAATTTTAAAAAGCACCGTATAGGATTCCCATCAAATTTATGCCATTAATACCCCTTGTGTGCTAGGACAGAGATGTCGAAGGCCAATTCCGTTTCCGCTTTGCCCCATTTCTTTCGAAACTCATCCTCAATCCCACCCTCCCTCATTCCCACCACTCCCGACGATCACTTGAGATCGGCAATCAAGACCTATCAGCTCTATTTCAACCTCAACACGACCGGCGAGCTCGACGGGCCGGCGCTGGAGCAAATCGTCCAGCCCCGTTGCGGCGTCGCCGACATCGTCAACAGCACCACGTCGATGAACTCCGGCAAAAAGGCGACATCCTCTGGCATACACATCCACGCCGTCAACCACTACTCTTTTTTTCCTCAGCACCGGTTACTCCACCTCCTCCACAGTACTCCAAGCTCTCGAAACCCGACACTTCCTCGGTGAATCAAAAGGAACACCTAACTGGACAACGAGCCACTCCCCCGTTCCTCGCAGAACCCTAGCTTGGCGACACGCGTCCCGCGCAGCGGCGTCGGCGCAGCCACACCAGTACGTCATGCCGTCGGCGCCGCACACGGGGTCTGTTTTAAGTCAATTTTTTTTGCGTTTTGTTTTCATTCAAAGTCGGGTGTAGTTTTAATCTGCAGTGTGGGATCTTTTTTTTTGGGCACGTCAGAATTTCGCAGTGTGGGATCTTTGATATCTTTTCTGAGAAATGAGTGCAGGCGTGCAACATTTCGTTTTGTGGATTTCCTATCATCTGGAGAATATTCTAGGCTCTATGTTTTGTGGATTTGTTCTGAAACGCTATTTTGTTGGGTATTGCTCTGCGAATTTCACACTGCGAATTTTGTGTTTGATGGCGAACGGAAGGTTGTTGGCGACCGTAGTTCACCCCGATTGAGCCCCCATCTGCAAATGTAGCAACAGAGAATGGAAAATTACACAATCAGAGTAAGTAAAATCGTTGTTATTATGGAAATGTACGTTGTTAAAGAGAAGAATTATGCGAGAAGAGAGGGCCAGGTGGGTGGGTGTGTTTTGTAGCCGTAGGGTGGTGGGTGGTGGTTCGCAGGGGTAATTTGTAGCCGAGATTATTTGTTTTAAACAAATCCACGTGGGTATGTGAATTTCACAGGGTATGTAAATTAAATGATAACATTAGACAGGCGATTTATGTGCTTAATTTTAAAGCTCCTCTGCCCATTCTCCCAGAAAAAAAAGCCCACACTATCCTTTTTTGCTCCTCCATTGAACTCCACCGTGTTGAATTATAAACTTAATTAGTTGTGGGGTCTTATGTGAGGAGTTGAGAGACAGAAAAACGAGAGAGGAAATGAGGATAATGGACATGGGCCAAGTAGCTAGCTGCATTATTCGGTGGAATTAAATGGAGTATGTGGAGTGTTTGTGTGCTAGATCTAAGTTGTGGATGGGAGTCATTTTCTTTGTGTATATGTATTGTATGTGTCTGTGTGCAATTGGTGTGGGAATAAGAGTGAGAAAAGAGAGAAAGCTGAGAGCAGAGAGAGAGACGTAGGGAGCCCCTGAGGGGGTCTCCCCCACCAGATTAAGTGTTTGTGTGTGAGTTGTGAGTGAGTGAGAGCTGAGTGAGAGTGAAATGTATTTGTATGTTCTGTTTGAGAAATGAATAAAAGTAGAGTTGTTAATATGTGAATGCCTCTCTTGATTTCCAACGCACCAGTACTAGTTCTATGACCAGCCAAAACAAGTACTCAAGCTATTCTTCCAACACAGATTCTTCCAAGTTCACCTCATCTTCTACTACTTCATCTCACTATGTATCACTTTTGAATGAAATGTAAACTGGTTCAAAAAGTACGAGTAGTCGAACACAAATTCTCAGTATTCAAACACAAATATTGTTTGAACTGATCTTCAAGCCCTAACAAATTCTCAATTTCACAGTGTTTCTCAATTTCACACGAAAAAGCCCAGACAACTAGTTCAGATTACGCACTAGGATGGACATGGTAGAGATGACTTTCATATACACCTCCATAGAAAAGGGAAAAAAAAAGAACCAAGAGGACAATAGTAATGGTCATACACAGCTTTCTCACTTCCCTAACCTGACAAAGCCTTGTTCCTCATGAATTGGGTTGCCGATGCAGGATTTTTTTTCTCCATTCTGCTTCGATGCAAATGTTCAATGCTCGTACCTTGGAAATCTAACATCAGTAAGCCATGCCTCCAAGTCTTTCAAACATAGAATATGGGTGGTCTCCTCCATATTTCACACATACGGAGTATATGTGAAATGGTGTTTTGACTAGGATATGTCCAGCTTGTCTAGTTTGATTTTTCCAATATATAGTTGTGCGCGCTTTGCTTGAAAATGGAATTCTAACACATACCCTGTGAACTTCTTTTCTCACGAGTTTACGCTTCGAGGTACACAAACGGAAGTGCTACCAGTTATGTTTTGGGTGTACAAACGTTTACAATATCAAAACCATCTTACAAATTGTTATCTGCTATGAAAATTGTTACAATTGTTGGTGATAAGGTCCCCAGTGCCTGTGCCTGCTCCTGTATGCGTCGCTGGTGGGTGCTGAAGTCATAAGATTGGAGTATGCCTGCAGAATTTGAGGTTTTCGAACTAATTTTGCAGAATGTATGAGCAATCCAAAGCAAATACCTCAAGATTGAGGCTAAGACGGCGACATCCAAATGCAACCTGTAGGACTATAATAGTCGGTCACGCTTATTTTTGGTGAACCGTGGCACTTGCATTATTTCTCTTCAAGTCGACTAAACCAGTTGGAGATGGTTCTGGAAAGGACTCTAGTGTCGTTCACTGTAAGGGTTTTGAGCCTTTGAGCAATAGCATCAGCTGGAGTGTATAAGTAACCCGGTTGCCATCTTGGTTCCTGGTAATGCAGAACGCAAGGCCAACCACACAGAAAACATAAACAAAATGTGAAGATTGCAATTGGTAGGGATGGATGACCATAATAAAAAATGCTCTATATCAGGCGCCCACTTGATAAAAAAATGATTTTGCAGCCGCGTAGTCGAGACCGCAAAACCGGCCAAACTTTGCAAGCTCATCCCGGCCATACACCAAACTCCAATTTTGCGTAGTTGAACCGTTGGAAGCTATTTGAGTACACTATCTAATCCAAGCGGTTTGGCTACTTTTGTACATTTTGAGACATGGCCATTTTACCCTCTAAAGGTCAGAAAACAGGTGATTTTAGTAAAATGGTTGCATCTCCCTTGTCATAGATCAGATCGAGAACCATTTTAATTGTTGAAAAGCATGCATTTCAAACTAATAAAAGAATGGAAAGTGAGTTGCAAGCAGACTATTTTGGAGGTCATCAAGGTCACCAAGATGAACATTTTTCTGGGACCAAAATTTTTTATTCTAGAGAATATTCCGAAAATATTCAAACACCAGTGATCTTCAACCAATCCAAACTCCCGAACATTTACGGAGCCAAGTTGAGATGTCTACAGAATGCTAGCAAAGCAGACTAAATTTCCTTCAGATGCAATGGTGGAAACATAAAGCATGCGTGCGCTTAATGTTTATCTATGGTTTTGGCTTTGAGATGGGATGTTGATTTCAAACTCACACATTGTACATCAACACCACGAGGCTTCAATGTAAACCATACAATGATAACGATCAAAAAATTACCTGTATGCAAGGTGTGACATGGTTCCCCGTCAGTAAAACCTTCTCTAGTGTTCCACCCATAGACTCCACACGAGGCTTCAATGCCTCTTCAAGGCGATCAGTCTCGTCAATTGCATCAAAATCGAACTTCACCTAAGAAATAACAACAAATTTATCACCAGAACAGAAATTGAAGGCATCTTATGGATAAAAAAACATAAATGATACGGTATGATACCAGTAGAGGCATACCCCCTGTGAAATTCACATACCCCCTGTGAAATAGACAAGCTGGACATATATGTGACAAAAAATGTATCATACGGAGTACATGTGAAATGGTGTTTTGACTAGGATATGTCCAGCTTGTCTAGTTTGATTTTTCCAATATATAGTTGTGCGCTCTTTGCTTGAAAATGGAATTCTAACACATACCCTGTGAATTTCGCATACCCCTGTGAAATTCACATACCCCTGTGAATTTCACATACCCCTGTGAATTGAGTTCATCAACGGCCTCATCCATATGCCATTCTCTTTACGCTCCTTCAAAGAGAGGTCCATTGTTACTGCAGGTCCACATCCAGGTTTTTGTAAACCATTCAACTCTCAACAGGATTTCCAGAGAAAGTCATCCTGCAAAACATTGTAGAATCAAAATTTCTGAAAGTCTATATTAAGTTTAGTAAATGAATAATAGAGCTTCAGAGGCTACACTGTTCCTACCCAACCATTATAAGATTCAGTTATTTAAGCAAATATGAGAACAAAATACTCTACAGGAATCATGTCAGGCAAGATGAACTCCTCAAGAGACCAACAGAGCAAATCTTTCCCCAGTGTTTGAATAGTTTAAACAAAAGGGAAACAGTAAACAAAGTATAATCGTAATGAAGGGTATAAATAGAAGTTATGCGACCGTTCTCACCCAATATAGGCATGTGGAATGATGCTAAACCCCAGCTGCAGCCTTAACCTCAGAATCCTTACCCTGCAAATCATCTTTTGTCAACCCAGCTTTCACAGCAACTGCAAATCCCTGAAATTCAATAAACAAATCTGATCAACTGAAAGCATGAAGCCTCGAACTACCAATTTCAGATGACCACCGAAATTTTCTCCCCCCAATGGAAGCAAAAAACTGAACGCAGAAGGGACAAAACCTGCACAAGTATGTGAATTTGTGAATTTGTACAGCCGTGTGTGGTGTTTTAAACAAATTCACAGGGGTATGTGAATTTCACATGAGTATGTGAATTTGTGAATTTATAGCCGTGGGTGGTGTTTTAAACAAATTCACAGCGGTATGTGAATTTCACAGAGGTATGTCAATTTGTGAAACTCTATCTCTCTCTGGTTTGTAACTCCAGTTTATACAAATTATAGAGAGAAAATTGTATTGCCATGGGTAAGAAATCTAGGAAGAAGATTGAATCATCAAGGAGATTTCATTGAAAGAGTTTCAGGATTTGTCCAACGCAATGGAACTCCGACGATCACAAATTCGCAGTGTGAAATTCACAGTCCAACACAATTTCACAATGTGAAATTCACTTTTTCGGCGACTTTTTTATGAAAAAAAATATCCAATACAATTTCACTTTTCCGGCGACTTTTTTAAAAAAGAAAAAAACATAAATTCAACCTTCTTCACAGTCCAACACAATTTCACAGTGTAAAAGACAAGCCCCACAGGCCCCTCCCCCCGTTGTAAAGACCTGTAATTTCAGGAAATTGATTTAAAGGTTTTAAAAGAAATAAGAAGGATGAGATTGATTTGAAATTGAGAACTTGGGGTTATTGTGTTAGAATTCTTTTCTTGAGGGAGGATTGTGTGATGTGTGCATATATGTGTGTGGGGTGAGAGGCAGGGAAATTATTTCCCACTCTCTCCACCTCTCGGTCTCTCACTCTCCCGACTCCTCTCTCTCTCGGCTCTCTCCCATTCTCTCACTCTCGCCTAAATTCACCCAAAACCTCCATCAATCCTTCACTCCTCGGCGTATTTCAGTCCGTATTGCTTGGGTTTGAGCTCGGTGGAGGCGTATTTCGTTCGAACTCAAAGATTGGAGCTAGGGCTTGAGAAATCTTCCAAATTCGTTCTTTGATTTTGAGGTAGGAAGTTCTAACTATCAAAATATGTTTATGATGTGTTCCTAAAGCTTGATTTGTGCCTTGGATCGTGGTTGTTGTTGTTGATGTTGTTGTGGTCGAAAAACCCATCTTGGTCTGTCAAAAATCTGCTCGAAATCCATTGTTATCGATGACATTTTTATTGTTATCGATAACATTTTGTTCCGGAGCCCAGAAATTCTATTGTTATCGATACCTTTGGTCATTGTTATCGCTACCCTTGCGGCTGGAATGATTTTGACCCTGAAGTTATCGATACCTTTTCATTTGTTATCGATAACGTTTTGTTTTTTATTAATTTCGACCGTAAGTTATCGATACCTTTTTCGTTTATTATCGATAACACCTCGTGACTGTATTGTTTTGGCCAACTTTAATTCCCATTCCATTTCAGGGGGTTCCTATCATGCTTAGCCTATATTTAATACTATCTTAATGACCTCAAACTTGATCACTCTTGTCATGTGCCACCAATGAACACGTTCATGGTCTTCAATGCTTGGCTATACGTGGCTTTCCGAAATTTATTTAGTTTTATACACATCAAAGTTGTGTTTGAAAGGCATTTCTAAGATAGTGAAATGAATTTTGATACTTTACGGACGCGACGAGAACATTCAGGACTCATCGACGGGTGAGTGCCTGGCAGAGGACATCGGGGTCCTTTAATTGGCCCGGCAGGAGCTATATGCTCATAATAGATATTTCAGGACCACCCTTTGGGCAAGGTGCCTGGCAGAGGACATCGGGGTCCTTTAACTGGCCCGGCAGGAGCTACGGCTCATGACACTTGTACGAGACACATGTTGACACTTGGTGTTTTCAAAAGGTACACGTTGAGACGCATGATTGGTTTTGAAAATGAAAGGTTGGGTTGAAATCGCTATTGTTGTTCGTCCGTTTGACCTTGTTGCCTTTGATCATCTTATTTTCTTTCCTACATTTCATTTGCATATATTGCTAGATTAGAGCTTTCTACTGGGCTTGTGTAGCTCAGACCTTCCTTCATTTCAGGTGCTAACACAGGACAGTAGTGCATGGTTGGACTGCTTGGACGTGAACACAGTTTTGAAAGCTAACTTGAGGAGTTACCGAGTCATCTTTATAATTTTATCTTGAAAGATGTATTTGTAACTTCATTTTGTTAATTTCTTGATCAAAGGAGTATGTGTAAACTCTTAACTTCTGAATACTTGGAATTTACGTTTATTTGGGCCTCCGAGCCAAGTATGTAATATTTTGCGAACAATCGAAAGTTGGAAGTGTGATTGTGGAAATGGAGTTGTTAAATGCTTTTTGGGGTATTATGCGGATTATTGTGAGGTTTCTATTTATGGATAATCTTTATTATTTAAGTTGAAAAATGAGGGTGTGACAACTTGGTATCAGAGCTATAGGTTTAGAACACCTAGAAACCGTGGGGAGACGTTTCGTCTCATGGGTTCAAAATGTTGCGCCCTCTGACATGATTTGTGCATGCTTGTGTGACTAACACTTATGTGACTACTTGACATTGCATTCTCATTATCGTAGAGTGGTATAGAGTTGTTTACCCGTGTTGGGACCTTATAGTTATGATATTGTGGTTAATAGTCTTTCCTTTCTTATATTGTGTAGCTAGATGCCTCCGAGGTCGAGTGTTAGGCGAGGTGGGGTTGGGAACCGGGGTGGTCGAGGCCGTGGTCGCGGCCGTGGGGCGCCTCTAGAGGATGAGGTTAGTCAGCACGGGGAGAACCCTGGTGGGAATCTGGGGGCTTGGGCCGGTCGAGGTGCAGGGGTACCTCCTAATCAAACTCAATTCGCTAGAGACCTCGTTGCGGCACTTGTGGCTGCAAATCTTTTGAACCAAGCTCCTAGGGAGAACGTTGAGGATCGTGCCATGGTGGCAATGAGGGAGTTTAGCCGTAGAAACCCTCCGGTGTTCGATGGGACTAGTACCGACCCTTTGGTAGCTGACCATTGGTTGACTCAAATTCGCAAGCTTTTTCGAGCTCTAAACATCACCGAGGACAATATTCGAGTGGGTATCGTGGCCGTTCAACTAGTTGGGGAGGCTGGCGAATGGTGGGAATCAGTCCTAGAGATTAGGAAGGATGCTAGGAGGGCGGCAAGGACCGCAGCTCAAGTGAACGAACCGGATGTGGAGGATTTGACATGGGCTGAGTTTGAAGCGCTCTTTGAGGAGCAGTACATTCCGGAGACTTCTCGTGATAACTTGAGGGAACAATTTGAGAAATTGGAGCAGGGCAATATGACCATCTCAGAGTATGTACAGAAATTTCAAACCTTGTCTCGTTTTGCTCCGGAGTTGGTGTCGACGGAGGAAAGGAGGTGTCGACGGTTTGAAAGGGGTTTGCACAGCACTGTAAGGAGGTTGGTGATGGTACAACGTAGGACTAAGTTTTCTGAAGTTGTAGAGTGTGCAAGAAGCATTGAGGTTCCGAAGGATGCTCAAAGGAATGTGAAGGCTTGGGAGCCAAGACCACCGGTGGGAAGTTTTAGTTCGTCTTCAGGCAGTTTCGGGAGTCAGGGGCGGAAAAGGCAAAGGGAACCATCTCAGCAACCATCTAACCAATCGGGCTTTAAGGTGCCCTTTTCTTCGGGAAATCGGGGTGCTTTGTCGAGACCTCCGACCGTATGCTACAAGTGTAATCAACCCGGGCACATTCGCACTCAGTGTCCACAGCTTCTAAAAGCGTGCTATAATTGTGGTAAGACGGATCATCTCGCTTGGAGTTGCCCTCAAGGGGCGGGAGCACGTAGTGAGTCGGGCTCGGTGCAGCAGCCAGGGGTAGGGCGTGGTTCTGGTCAGCAGTCTTTTAGGGGTTCTCAGAGGCAGCAGCAGCCTCATTTTCGCCAGACCTTGTCAGTTCAGAGTTCCGGGGGTGACCGGGGAGCGAGTTCGTCCGCACCTTCTCAAGGTTCCGGTCAGAGGGGAGGCTTTGTGCAGGGTCAGGGTACCCAGGGTCGTGTTTTCAACATCAACACCAATGCTTCACCTTCTGTTTCTCAGGCTCCAGAGGCATCGGTTGTAAGGGGTACCTTTCTTTTATTCAATTCCTTCGCTAGAGTACTCTTTGATTCTGGAGCATCGCATTCTTTTATTGCTGCATCTTTCGTGTGTGCATTGGAGTTGGACACCGAGAATCTTGATACGCCGTTGTTTGTCGAGACACCGTTAGGAGGAAAGTCATCGTTGAGTCGTGTCTGTAAGGATTGTGAACTAGTTATTTGCGACCATCGTTTTGTCTTTGATTTCATCGTGCTAGACATGTCGGGTTTTGACCTCATTCTTGGGATGGATTGGTTGTCTACGTTTCACGCTACTATCGATTGTTTCAAGCGTCGTGTTCGCATATGTCCGCCTGGGGGTGTTTGTTTCGAGTTTCATGGGGAGCGTCGAGAACCGTTAGCACCGTATCTGTGTGGGCCTCGGGAAAGAGAGTCGGTTTATGCTATGTTGGCGAGCTTGACGTTAGATGAGGATTTGTTTACACGTGGGGAGTTGCCCTTGGTGGCTCGCGAGTTTCCTGATGTATTTCCTGAAGAGTTACCGGGTTTGCCTCCCGAGAGAGAAGTTGAGTTCACGATAGACTTACTTCCAGGCACCGCTCCTATATCGATTCCTCCTTATCGTTTTGCACCCGCCGAACTTAGAGAGTTGAAAGTTCAGCTTCAAGAGTTAGAGAATTTGGGATTCATTCGTCCTAGCACATCACCGTGGGGAGCACCGGCTTTGTTCGCTCAGAAGAAGGATGGTTCTCTTCGATTGTGTATCGATTATCGTAAGCTCAACCGTGTGACCATTAAGAATAAATATCCCATGCCTAGAATCGACGACTTGTTTGACCAACTCCGAGGTGCCACTTGCTTTTCCAAAATCGATTTGAGGTCCGGTTATCACCAATTGAGAGTTCATAGAGAGGATATCCCTAAAACCGCTTTCCGTACTCGCTATGGCCATTATGAATTCGTCGTGATGCCATTCGGTTTAACAAATGCTCCGGCTACTTTCATGGATTTGATGAACCGTATCTTTCGTGTTTACCTCGATCAATTCGTAGTTGTTTTTGTCGACGACATTCTTATCTATTCACCCACGGAGGAGGAACACCAAACTCATCTTGCCATTGTTCTTGAACTCTTGAGGGAACACCGTTTGTACGCCAAACTTAGTAAGTGTGAGTTTTGGTTACCCGAGGTTAAATTCCTAGGCCACGTGGTTTCGAAAGGAGGTGTGTCCGTTGATCCGGAGAAGATAGAATCCGTTCTGGACTGGCAGCGACCGAAAAACGTGTTTGAGATTCGGAGCTTTCTGGGGTTGGCCGGTTACTACCGTCGTTTCGTTCTTGACTTTTCTCGTTTAGCGGCACCGATGACTAGACTAACTCGTAAGGGGACTCGTTTTGTTTGGAGTGACTCGTGTGAGACAGCATTCGAGGAATTGAAGAGGCGATTGACTACCGCACCGGTCTTGATTGTGCCCGAGCGTGGAGTTGGCTACTCCGTGTATTGTGATGCGTCTAAGGAAGGGTTGGGATGCGTATTGATGCAAGCGGGATGAGTAGTATCGTATGGATCGAGACAATTAAAGATTCACGAGCGAAACTATCCTACACATGACTTAGAACTCGCAGCCGTCGTCTTTGCTTTGAAGAGTTGGCGTCACTACCTTTACGGTGAGAAATTTGAAGTCTTTTCCGATCATAAGAGCCTAAAGTATTTATTTTCTCAAAAGGAGCTTAACCTACGTCAACGTCGTTGGATGGAACACTTAGAAGATTACGATTTCGAATTGCATTATCATCCGGGGAAAGCGAACGTTGTTGCGGACGCATTGAGTAGAAAACCGAAGTACTTAGCGAGCTTAGCCGTACGTGAGTGGAAGATGGTGAGCGATTTGGGGCATTATGCTTCGCACTTTGAGGAAATTCAAGAAGGGGTTACGTTATGCAATCTTACCGTACAATCGACCTTATCGGCACAAGTGGTGGAAGCTCAACAAAATGACGAAGAAGCGGAAGAACTCCGTACTAAATTCCTTAGCGGAAATGCTCGAGAAGGGTGGATGATTCACGCCGACCGGAGTTTACGTTATCAAAGAAAGTTGTTCGTACCCGTTTCGTGTCGGGAAGAAATCCTACGAGAGTTTCACCATTCACCGTTAGCCGTTCATCCGGGAGGAACGAAGATGTACCATGGCTTGCGTAGGCAATTTTGGTGGCCGGGGATGAAGAGAGATGTGGTGATCTTTGTGTCCAAGTGTTTGACGTGTCAACAAGTGAAGGCCGAACATCAACGACCCGCGGGAGAACTACAACCGTTACCGGTAGCCGAGTGGAAATGGGAGAATGTGACGATGGATTTTGTGACGGGTTTGCCGAGATCACCGAGGGGCCATGATGCTATTTGGGTTATCGTGGACCGTTTTACCAAGACCGCTCATTTTCTACCTATCCATGTTACCGATTCCGTAGAGACGCTTAGCCGTTTGTATATCCGGGAGATCATTCGACTTCATGGGATTCCTGTATCTATCGTGTCCGATCGAGATCCGAGATTCACCGCACGTTTTTGGCAAAGTTTGCAAGCTGCTTTAGGCACAAATCTCTTGTTTAGTACCGCTTATCACCCACAGACCGATGGTCAATCCGAGCGAACGATTCAGACTTTGGAGGATATGCTTCGGGCTTGCGTTATGGATTTCCGGGGTAGTTGGGAAGAACATTTGCCGTTGGTAGAATTCGCGTACAACAATAGTTATCAATCGAGTATCGAGATGGCGCCGTATGAAGCCTTGTATGGGAGACCGTGTCGATCACCCGTGTGTTGGACCGAATTGGGAGAGGCGACGTTAGTGGGACCGGATATGGTTAGAGAAACCACCGAGAGTATGAGATCGATTCGTCAACGACTTTTAGAGGCTCAAGAGAGGACAACCGAACAAGTTAAGACAATTCGCCGAAGGTTGCTAACCGCTCAAAGCCGACAAAAGAATTATGCCGATCGACGTCGTCGTCCATTATCGTTCGAAGTGGGAGATCACGTATTTCTTAAAGTATCGCCACGTCGGGGCTTGTCTCGTTTCGGAAGGAAGGGGAAGCTTTCACCGCGTTATATCGGTCCGTTTGACATTATCGAGAAAATCGGGGAGGTTGCGTACCGTTTGGCTTTGCCGCCGAGATTATCGAATATACACGATGTGTTTCACGTATCTATGTTGAGGAAGTATGAACCGGATCCGTCACATGTGTTAGAATGGTCCGAACTAGAACTTGAAGCCGATGCATCTTACGGGGAAGAGCCGATACGTATCCTAGATTCGCGCGATCAAGTGTTGAGGGGTAAGACGATACCGTTGGTACGAGTCTTGTGGAGTAACCAGGGTAGTGAGGAGTCCACGTGGGAAAGAGAGGATGACGTTAGAGCGAAGTATCCGCACCTATTTCCGGAATGAATCGATGTGAGTGTTTAAATTCAAAGTTTCATGCTATTTGACTAGTTGCATAAAGTTGATGGTTGTACTTGTGCATATCTATGTGATGCATGTCTTGATGAGCATGATTATTTGAATTTCGAGGACGAAATTTTTCTAAGGAGGGTAGAGTGTAAAGACCTGTAATTTCAGGAAATTGATTTAAAGGTTTTAAAAGAAATAAGAAGGATGAGATTGATTTGAAATTGAGAACTTGGGGTTATTGTGTTAGAATTCTTTTCTTGAGGGAGGATTGTGTGATGTGTGCATATATGTGTGTGGGGTGAGAGGCAGGGAAATTATTTCCCACTCTCTCCACCTCTCGGTCTCTCACTCTCCCGACTCCTCTCTCTCTCGGCTCTCTCCCATTCTCTCACTCTCGCCTAAATTCACCCAAAACCTCCATCAATCCTTCACTCCTCGGCGTATTTCAGTCCGTATTGCTTGGGTTTGAGCTCGGTGGAGGCGTATTTCGTTCGAACTCAAAGATTGGAGCTAGGGCTTGAGAAATCTTCCAAATTCGTTCTTTGATTTTGAGGTAGGAGGTTCTAACTATCAAAATATGTTTATGATGTGTTCCTAAAGCTTGATTTGTGCCTTGGATCGTGGTTGTTGTTGTTGATGTTGTTGTGGTCGAAAAACCCATCTTGGTCTGTCAAAAATCTGCTCGAAATCCATTGTTATCGATGACATTTTTATTGTTATCGATAACATTTTGTTCCGGAGCCCAGAAATTCTATTGTTATCGATACCTTTGGTCATTGTTATCGCTACCCTTGCGGCTGGAATGATTTTGACCCTGAAGTTATCGATACCTTTTCATTTGTTATCGATAACGTTTTGTTTTTTATTAATTTCGACCGTAAGTTATCGATACCTTTTTCGTTTATTATCGATAACACCTCGTGACTGTATTGTTTTGGCCAACTTTAATTCCCATTCCATTTCAGGGGGTTCCTATCATGCTTAGCCTATATTTAATACTATCTTAATGACCTCAAACTTGATCACTCTTGTCATGTGCCACCAATGAACACGTTCATGGTCTTCAATGCTTGGCTATACGTGGCTTTCCGAAATTTATTTAGTTTTATACACATCAAAGTTGTGTTTGAAAGGCATTTCTAAGATAGTGAAATGAATTTTGATACTTTACGGACGCGACGAGAACATTCAGGACTCATCGACGGGTGAGTGCCTGGCAGAGGACATCGGGGTCCTTTAATTGGCCCGGCAGGAGCTATATGCTCATAATAGATATTTCAGGACCACCCTTTGGGCAAGGTGCCTGGCAGAGGACATCGGGGTCCTTTAACTGGCCCGGCAGGAGCTACGGCTCATGACACTTGTACGAGACACATGTTGACACTTGGTGTTTTCAAAAGGTACACGTTGAGACGCATGATTGGTTTTGAAAATGAAAGGTTGGGTTGAAATCGCTATTGTTGTTCGTCCGTTTGACCTTGTTGCCTTTGATCATCTTATTTTCTTTCCTACATTTCATTTGCATATATTGCTAGATTAGAGCTTTCTACTGGGCTTGTGTAGCTCAGACCTTCCTTCATTTCAGGTGCTAACACAGGACAGTAGTGCATGGTTGGACTGCTTGGACGTGAACACAGTTTTGAAAGCTAACTTGAGGAGTTACCGAGTCATCTTTATAATTTTATCTTGAAAGATGTATTTGTAACTTCATTTTGTTAATTTCTTGATCAAAGGAGTATGTGTAAACTCTTAACTTCTGAATACTTGGAATTTACGTTTATTTGGGCCTCCGAGCCAAGTATGTAATATTTTGCGAACAATCGAAAGTTGGAAGTGTGATTGTGGAAATGGAGTTGTTAAATGCTTTTTGGGGTATTATGCGGATTATTGTGAGGTTTCTATTTATGGATAATCTTTATTATTTACGTTGAAAAATGAGGGTGTGACACCCGTAGAGAGAGACAAAGAGAGTCAGGAGATGGGGATGGCAGTGGAGAGTGGTCAACCAGAGATTGAGTTCTCAATGTCCATTGAATCTTGTCTCCCCTAGGTGTCAACCCTCCTTTATACTATGAGCCTTGGGAGAGGATAGAGCCAATGGTCAGACTCATCCTCACTGGTGGGCAAGATGGAGATTAACATTGCTTCCTCTATGAGCCTCAACTTCAGACCTTGGGGCTTGTATCATGAACTAATAGAGGCTATTTAGGGCGGTAGATATGATACAGGCTTCTAGATGTCACATGGTAGGTGTGATGCATCTTTCGAGATATCAGATTGATGTCAGCGCTCGTCGAGGGCAGGCTCATCCTTCTTGACAATCTTTTGCATTAGCCTCCCAACATGTCCCAAGTAAGGTACTAGGCTCTACTACCAGCCCAGGGTGGTGTTGGAGTCGCCTTTGATGATTTGTAGTGAACTAAAGGAGTTCGAAGAGCACCATAAGAGGTGGTCAGTCCTCGGAAAGCGAGGCACCCATTTGCACCTAGGGAGAATGCTCCGTAGGATGTCATCATGGAAAGTGAGGCATTCAATAGCACCTTGGGAGGACTCTCCTTGGCCGAACACTTCCCTCCTCCGTGGGAGGATGTGTTTGGCTGGATGCTCTCTTCCTCCTTCAGACAAATTCACAATTTCGCAGTGTGAAATACACAATTTCGCAGTGTAAAATTTACAATTTCGCAGTGTTTTTTTCATTTTTTCAGGTGACTTTTTTCAGTTTGGATTTTAGATATGAACAAGCAGAAAACCTCATTTCCATAGATCGAAACTAAACCTTAGTAATTTTATATTGCTCTTGAAACAACAGACTTGTCCAATTTTTAATTTTCCTTTGGGCAAATTAAAAAAACTTGCCTCCCACATTTGCGAGGCTGTATGGGGTTTGAAATTTACAAATTCAAGTAGGCGTTTACCTTTACATCTAGATTGTGAAACTGAGTGTCTACATCGTAGACACAGAACCTGGGATAGAAGAAAATTTCTCAAGTTACATGAAACTCGGAACATAGGTATTGACTTTGTAAAAAGCAAAGATGGAAGCATTGAAACGTACACCAAAGTCTGCACCACCTCAAAATGATAGGTAACCGCATGCTTTGTGATCCACTTGGGATTCAATGAATTTAGCACCACTTCAGTGCGGCCAATCTCTTGAAGCGTACCATCTCTTCCTTTTGTGTAAACAACTGCCATAGGATCACTCTGAAAAAACAAAAGCCTTCTAAAGGTGACTGCTATAACCAAGTTGGAATATAGCTTCATACGGAAAATATACTTATGAAACTAGTTGAAGGCACCTAAAGATATGAGCTTGTAACAGATGTCAAAAGAAGAAACTGAGCTTTTAAAAAAGCATCAACAAGTGAAATATAACAACATGGTAATCTGAACATTATATATATTCAAAGTGAACGGGTTTCGATGTGGAGCCAGCTTAGTAGTCGACAAATTTCACTTCTCAGAGTTTTTAATTGTTTAGTTAGATCACCAGTTATCCCAAAAGCTAAACTAATAGGAAATTGGTTCTACTATGCACCCATGGCTCGTGCATGTTGACAATGCTATTGCCGCACAATATGAGCAATATATATATAAAATCAGGGATTTCCTCTCATCCTTTGGAATTTCAGTATCCACCTTGAAACCCTCAAAAAACATCTCAAGGTTACAGCTAGAAATTTCCAATAGCTTTGACCTCTCTCCCGCTGTACTTCCATTTCTTTCTCAAAATAAGCGTCTCTTACTCCCAAATACAGGGGGGGGAAGAAGGTAAAGTTCATGTTTCTCGTTAGTTTTGCCAAGTTCATCTTGCCAAAGGAAAGCACACATCATAGACTAACCCCGTAGAATATAAAAAGGCAATGAAAGGTATCTGCAGAAAGACAAACCTTGGAAAGCACATCCCGATCACATAAGTTTGAAGCTGATATTGACAACTGCACGACGTTGTGGAGAAAAAGTCAATCTGACATGCAGAGGGCAGATTAAACATGTCCAATTTGGTTAACAACCTCAAAACATCTTGTAAGCAAGTAGAACGAACAGTCGAGACATACAAAACAACATACAACATAAGCCAGTTTTGTTGCCAAGAGCAAAAGACTGAACCTATCATAACCAAAGTTCTGTTCAGATGAGTGTGCCTAATTCAGGTCAATGCGAGCTCAGAGTTACATTTTCTCTCCGTAGCTATGTCTGGATCAAGCTTGGACTGTCCTAAGCATACAAAGCTTCTATGACAAAATAACAATGGCGAATATAGTATGTATACCAATCATGCCTCAATCGGATAAATTCACTCACTTCACATAATTCTTCTGGTCATGCCTTTACTTTTTATTAGTACAACAAATTACTTGCTCAATTCAAGGCCTACAGGATTACAATTCCCCTGATTATTAAATCCCACAAAGCTTGAGATGTAAAATACTATAAGAAAATAACATTAATATGCCTTCACTATTTGTTGGTGTGATAATTCTTCCGGTAGGATTACTATTCCAACCAATCAAACATGGCATATAGCTCACAAGCAACCATTTCGTTTCTTACCCTCTTAGCATTACGAAACTAAATTTGCCGATATTCAAGAAAAATCTAAGTAAATTCTTTGTCGTTAACAATAGAAAGCAATGGGTAAGAAATCTGGGAAGAAGATTGAATCATCAAAGGAGATTTCGTTGAAAGAGTTTCAGGATTTGTCCAACGCAATGGAACTCCGACGATCACAAATTCGCAGTGTGAAATTCACAGTCCAACACAATTTCACAGTGTGAAATTCACTTTTTCGGCGACTTTTTTATGAAAAAAAATACAAATCCAATACAATTTCACTTTTCCGGCGACTTTTTTAAAAAAAACACAAATTCAACCTTCTTCACAGTCCAACACAATTTCACAGTGTAAAAGACAAGCTCCACAGCACACCCCCCCGCTAGAAAATACAAATATTGAACAGAAAAAATTCATCACTAGTAAACACTGCAAATATAAACCGGCAAGGAAAAATGAAGGGAAAAGAAAGCTCTTGAGCTAACTCTACAAAGCAATGAGAAAACTCCGATCAGGTTATGAAGACTCAATTCACAATGTAGCGTGCTATGCAAACCAAAAAAAATATTTTGAAAGACAAACAGTTCAGAACTAATTTAACCAGACAAGCTTCCATGACTAGAGACATAATGAAACTCCTTGAAGTGTAAATCTGTGCATAACAATTTGCTTACCAGTATTCCCATGTCATCTCCTTCAAGCGGTATTCAAGCTTTTGAAAAACAGATGTTTTCTCAAAATCTTGCTTATTGTGGGTAGGCTCAATAAAATTCGCTTCTAGAACACCTAACCAAAAATAATAATTCTCTAAGAACTGCTTGAATTCAACTCAGCATTTACATGTAGATGTGAGAACGACTATTTGTGTCCATAGAAATGTAGGCACAAAAAAAACTGGACCTCGGCTCATTGACTTCAGTCAACATCACCACAGAATTCAAAGAAATCAACTCATTGAAATCCCATCGCCAGTAACGGAAAAACTGGAAACCGATCCACCAAGTTCGCATTCACCGTCACAAGAATTGCGGCGGCACAGATATGCCAATCGGTGGGGTTTACTCACATCCACCCAACGCTCATCCCTCGACAACGGACGTGGCCTTCAGGTACCTCTACACCCTGGCAGAGTCTGCCATCGCCTCTGCCGTTTCCTCCGGCCGCACCATTCCAACCTCCACGACGTCCTTCGTGCCCTTGAGGACCTCGGCTCCGTCCACGGCGTGTAGAATGCAAGCCGAACGCTCGAATCAACAATTTCGCAGTGTGAAATGTGAAATTCGCAGTGAAACACAAATTCACATCTTTGTCTCTGGGGGGATAAACATTGGGGAGGTGGTGGTGGCTGTACAACAATCAGCAATTTCCAACCAGTTATGTAATCTCCAAGGAACGCCGCCGCCGCCGCAACGCTCGAATCAACAATTTCGCAGTGTGAAATTCTCAGCAAACACAAACATTAATTGCTTCCAATTTATCATTCTCTCACACATGATTGAACAAAAAAAAAATGAATTCAATTAGTCACCTGCAATGGCGAAAGAGCCGACAAATAGCCATCGAACGACGACGTCGATGACCACATGTCCGCCACCGCAGCCGAGTCCTTGTGCGTCCTCGGCAGCAACCTCTTATACGACTGAACATACAAAAACATAATCAAAACACACACACATCAACTCCGCCGCTCGCCTCGATATCGCAATCGGAGTAATGGACGACGGCGATCGTGTCGACGATGAGCCGCGCGTGGTCGGGCGGGATCTGGAGGGCCTCGCACAGGGCGAGCGAGTCGACTCGGTGGGATAGGGTTTGCTTGAAGGAGAGTAGGATCTGGGTGGGATCGGTGAAGATGAGCTTCGGTATGAGGGAGGAGGCCGTGCTCTCTCTCCGTGGGTAGATAAAGGAAATAAGGGTAGAACGGTAACTTCAACTCCTGTTTATCCTTGCACGTAATTAAACAGCTCTTACATCCTTAATGGAAATTAGAAGTCAAAAAACTGGACCGGCTGGTAATTTTCTGTTAAATTTGATGGAGTAGCGGTCGACCCCTTTGTAGTAATACTCTCTATTCCATTTTGTTTGTTCAATATTTATTGTCTCTTTTGTGTCTATTGTCTATGTCTTTTAATCTATAATATTAACTAACTAACATTCTACCTTGAGATTGGTCCAGACCGTCGCGAAGTTTGTCCTGACCAAATATACGGATCACTAAATTCAAGGCATCTCACAACACTTTTAGCATAAAACGCTTATCAGAGTAACTAATTAATTTAGGGCATAACTTTCTTCTTCTTCTTCTTTTTTATCCGAAGGGTATGACATTAAGAGTTACAAAATCACATATAACAACTTAACGTGTTAATATCATTTACATATATGATATGATGATGTAGATTTCAAATGTCAAAACAATATAGGCTAAAATAGGAGGTAGGGCTATAGCAAGGTGCACCAGCTCCCATCAGTCGATAATTGTTGTATAAGTTCGCCACCCTTAGGCTAAAATTCTCCCATACAGTAGTGTATGGCGGGGGAGCTTCTGTACCATTTCTACGGAAGCACTAAATAATTTTTGTAAATTAGAAGTGTTCCCACTCTCTTTTTCAGGTTGTACATGTTGGACATTTTCTCCTTTGGACCAAGTCACTTGTACAGAAAATCCCATTCAACCTTTATTTTCTTTTAATTTTAATTAGTACTCCGTATATCTTTATTTTCGTTCAATTTCAATTATAGGACTGCACAAACTCTGAGTGGTAAAATGCGTTTGTGCATCCCTGTGACTGAATTTATAAAGAAACAAAAAAGGTAAAGAATTGAGTAGTAATGTTTATGGGACTAGTGTAGTAATTCGACTCCTAGTCATACTACTGTCACTGAATAAGGTTTCGCAAAGTAGAAGCTACCTTCTCGTCAATTATGATTCTCTCTCTCTCTCTCTCCCTCTCGTTGTACATATTGGGAATGCTTTATTAGTTCAGCAGTGCACCACATCAAGGATTTGGGGACAGCATAAATCTAACTATCAACTGTCCATCTTATCAGCCGTGGAGAATAAGAAAATAAACACTTAAGACAAATCCAAGTATCAAAATACTAGGATTGAGCTCGGCCTAATTCGAAAAAGCCTAATCTTTTTTATTTTCCAAACTTTTTATATTTTGGTCAATTGCTTTAGGTTTATTTCTTCATCTCAAGGTACAAATCAAAACCAGTAAAACCATGAAACCAATTTCATTTAAAAAAAAAAAAAAAAACTTTGTAGCATTTGCTTAACTTATTTTTCTTTTTTCAATTTCTGTCATTGAGACGAAAAAAAAAGCCTACAAAAATTGACCCAAAACATAAAAAGTTCATCAAAGAAAAAGTATTAGGCTTTTTCGAAATTAGATCGAGCTCAATCTTAGCCTGTGTTCCAGAACACAAAAAAGAGCTTATTTTTTGTTGAATAAAAAGGGGTGTTCCTGAAAATAAGAAGGGGTGTCCCAGGTTTGGTAGAATTTGTATAGGTAAATACCGGCCGGGGAGGGAAATTCGGTCCAGCAACCGCGTCGGACCGTATATTCATATGTACACGAAAAAGGGGTGCTCGGTTCAAGCACCCTACACACCTCGAATGCCGTTGATTCCCGCGTTGGCCCCCTTAGTTTTTTTTTTTAGAATTTTTGGACGGTTCGGATCGGCTATCCGGTTGCCGGAGACGGCCCGGCGTGGCCGCCGGTACGATTTCCCTCCGCCGGCACCCAACACAATAGCAAAAGTCTTATTTTTTGTATACGGCAACTTCAAACTCAAAAATCATGTATTTACGCAAATAATTTTCTTATCACTATGAATCTTATTTGATAGATCTCATTGAGATCTTTAATACGGTTCGTAATATTTTTTATTTTTTTTTCATTTACGTTATTTTTGAATTTGAAAATGTGAAGTAAATTTTGTATTTGAATTTTGTGGAAGACCCTTATTATTTTCGAAAAAGAAGTATGAGAAATAAGTACTTATTTTTTAAGAAGGTTTCCGGAATGGGGTCTTAGTATTTTCAAATCTAGACTTGTACTAAATCAAATTTCTTTAATTACAACAAAAGTTGATGAAATGGACAACATTAGACCTCTTATTGAGATGTGTAGGATTGTAATAGGAAAAACTGTATAGTTTGGAGCGCAGTAGAAAGCTGCACCCAAATCCACATATTTGACGTGTTCTCCATTTCCTAGATGATGCTTGACACAAAAGACATTACAAAAGACAAAAAATACGACAATTTTCTGTACAAATAATAGGGATCACGTTCGCCCAACTTGGAATATATAATCAGATTTTAGATCAGATGTCAAGTTCGTTTACTTTGGACCTTCTTGCAACTTTGTCCACTTGCACATCAGCGTAGGGTCCTTCCCAATGTTCTAAAAGTCGTTAGGCGCTAGTCGGACGGTCGACCACCTTCGAGTGATTAATCAGATTAATCGGTGCATATTAATTAGTAATCGGCGATTAATCGTTAGTCGGACTTAATCGCCAGTGATTAATCGACAATTAAATTCTTATTTTAGAACACTGGTCCTTCCTGGTTCCATCCTGTTCCCTTCACACAAGAGCCTTTACCATGAAGTTTAGATTTTAGTAATTGGACTAACTAAACTTGCAAAATTTAACATTTCAATCCATGCCTATGTAACAAAGAGATGTGAAACGTCGCCAATAATGGAAGAAAAGTGAATAAAAGATACCACCCTCTCCCACTAAACAAGAGGGTGAATAATCCATTCCTACTTTCTTGGAAAGCCAATGCATGGTAATGCTGCACCTGATGTGTTTGCGGAGACTCAGGAAAAACCATTGAAGTAGGATTTCTCTGCCTCTAGAACACCCTGCATCGAAAAAAGAACAGTATAGTAACTGCAATATACAGAAACTGCAATAGGGATGGAGATAATGTAATTGAACTATGATTCAAGCCGCAACCTTAATGATAATAACAGCCGCGTCCTTGTCTAAAACCTCGTTGTACTCGTGACAGGCTAGACTCTGCAAAAACAAAAATCCTATACTGATGTACTTGTAGTCGAATACAAAGAAGAAGAGAAAAAGGGGAATGTAATACTAACTTGAACGCAGTTAGGGCAACCAGTGTCTCCAGAGCAGCAACACGATGTGAGAAGTTCCAAAGCAGCAGTTAATAGTTCAGTGAAAAGAGGCTGAACCTGTAATCATTCGAATATGTCCGACTAGAAGAGTGAATGTGGAATTTTTTTTTGGGTAAATAAGTGAATGTGAATGTGGAATTCTTGTATGATGGGTCAAAAAAACAACTAGAAGACGGCATACCATTTTAAGATGTTCAACCATCATACACAAATGCACCACGAATTGCTTTGGAATACATCATTGCAGTTGAATCCTTAGTACAGTATGCAATATTAGGGCTGTGTATGGATCATGGATTTTGGAGAGAAGGGAAAGATTAAGGATAAATTTTGAAGATAATGCAGTGAAGAACCTAAATTCATTTCTTTAGCGTTCTTATCATTTTCCTTTCGATTGATAAATCCCTCCAAAAGCCATAAACCCAACACAGCTTTAATGTCGATAGGAACTTTTAATTCACAAAATGTCAGAAGGTTAAGGAAATTCTCAGAACCTAAATTTATTTGGGTAATCGAGATCAGTAAGTCCAAACAATGATTTAACTTAGTCAGTTAGGAGCCTACCACAGTACAAAACCGATGCCATTCACTACCATTAAACTTAGCTGATCAGTATTTCCCCCACAAGTATACAGAAATGCAAAACAAGAAAACAAAAACAGAACGCCACAACTTACTTGTGCTGAAATTCCAGTCCCTCCAGGACGTTGATCATATAACAGAATTCTTTCAGGAACATAGCGGGTATCATGAGGGTTTACACACTCAGAGGCCAAATCTGATGAGTGGCAAATTATGTATCTACGTGCCAGAATATCATTAAGCAGTCAGATCACAATCACATAAACATGTCAGGTTGGGCTATCAGTTATCACAAACCACTTTGACTTCCCCAATGCAACTACGTGTCAGTTTGGGTTATCAGTTATCACAGGCCATTTTTACTTCCCCAATGCAACTACATATGTCCGTTAAGGAAAAAAAAAACATACTGACAATAGTTCTTAAGGCTGCTACCTAGAAAATTATCTAATATTGGAGCATCTAGTTTTAGGGTCCATTCACTATAACTGTTGAAAACTTACAGAGGCACCACATTAAGAAGAGCATGACCCGCAGCATGTAAGCCTGCGTGGAAGTCCTTGATTTCAACAGCTGCTTTTATAGATTGTGGGACTCGAATCCAAGCAGCCTGTTCACATGTAAAGGTGAAACAAACATGAAGTCAAAAGAAACGGTCATAGGAAGATTATTGCTTGCAATGATGCCGAAATCGAATACGACAATCAAAAGTAGGAATTTTACATAATTGCAGATCTGCATCAATAATCACCTGAGATTCATACGAGTACTTAGGAAGCAAAAGATCAACTGTATCGAAAATTTCGTTGCTTCCTTTCCTTACACGATAAAAACCAAACCAAGTGGTTGTTACTTTGCAAGTGTCTGTTTGGGCTGTCGTTTTTGAAATCTGCATGTTGGAAATCCTTGCTGTATAGGCCTAAACAACAGTACAATGTTCAACCAGTTACAAATACTTAACAGTACAAAACGCAACTGCTTTCAAGCACAATTTCACTATCAAATGTGGTTGAAAATTATTACCAAAATACTAATGGATTACTATCTGCAATTGCCCTCGTGCATATGGAATTCGGATTTTCAATTACAAGGATAATAGGAAAATAAAGAGAACCATATCGCCAAATTTTATCAAGCTGGGCGGTACTGTCAGCTAACAGAGCTCATTGACAGAAACCTACAACACTATATGTTGGAGACCCCAAGCAACTAAAATTAAGTCTTGCTAAGTTGATATGAGTAAACCACCCCCAAGGACACATTCTCATTACACAATCATAACCAAAACTTTTCTTGCGTGCCCTAAGTGCCATTGTGGGCTTTGTGTGCCTCTGTAATGCTGAACCACTTTCCTAAAGTCTGTTTTCTTCATCGAATGGCGCCCAGGGGGGAGGGAAGCGAAGCGAGCAAGGCCACCCCACCCCAAAAAGGTGCTTCAGCTACACTTTGGAATTGAGCTACCCAAGCAGACCAGCCTTCCTCCTCCCTTAAGGGAGTTGGTTGACCATTAAAAGGGCATTTCCCCATAAGGCAGCCATGACCAATTCTATTTGCTTAAACGAGTCCCTCGGAGTGTGCTATGCCACTATTCGCTTGGGGTGATAGGTCATTATTTCAAGAACAATAACATGTATTGGCAGTATTGCCATTGTTCCCTGTCACAGCCTGTAGAGAGTTCCTTAAACCTCCATTCCATACAGCGATTAGGTCCTCCAGCAATAATGAGACAGAAACCTACACAGGATTGCTTGTTCTGTTTACACTAAGCAGAAGAGATAACTACATGGCATCAGGCATAGTTTTTGCATTTGTTTTTTTTTTTTTGTGGAAGATTAAATTAAGGAGAAGGCATCAAGGGGATATTTTCAGGTCAAGGTTCCCTATGCTAAGTTGTATCATATGGTTAATTGGTTTCCAGTTCAAGGTTCACATATTAGCTGTGACTTTGTTGGTTTAAATTGATAAAACTAAAGTTTGAGAAAACCAGATAGAATAGTCCCTCCGTCCCAAAAATTATCCCAAATTCTGTCCATTTTGAAAAGGAATTCATTGATTTTCCACCTTTGCCCTCTCACTAATTAAGATATAAACTCAAAAGGACAAAATGACTAATGTTGAGGGCTATTTTGGAAACGTTATAGCCTACACTGACAAGCGATTGTGTCTCCTAAATTTTTAGAATCCCAATGGTCATTCATTTTAGGACGGAGGGAGTACCATCTATCTTTTCCAGCTATCACGTGAAAATTGCAAAGGAGTAAGGACACTATTTCAGAAACCATAAACAATATCATCTACCATATCCAGCAATCACATGAATGTTACGTTGCAATGGACTATGCAATTTACTATGGGGCGTAGCTCATACAACTAACAAAAGTGTTGTAAGCACAAAGAATCTAGGAGCCCACATACAGTTTCACCACCAATGACATGAACATCTGTGTAATCACGACTCTTTGTGTAATAGTTCAAGTCAGCCACTTGGCACAAAGCAATTTTGGTTGATGTATCTAACTCCTTCACCAGATAGGTTTTCCCTTGATGCATATACACGCCACCATCATAAACCTGAAAGATCAGACAAGTTATTAGCGGACCACCGTAACTGCATAGACCGGCAGCATGAAAATTTGTTAGCCCAGCAAAGCAAGGTCCAAAAAAAGAGAAAAGAGTAAAGCATCCATATGATTATTCCCATGAAAACTCATAATTTGTCTACCTGAAAGAAAGCTCTGCTTTCCTCAATCTCCTCAAGGAGTTCATTTTTTTGCTTGTCAATCACTTTGTACTTCTCAATTTCTATTGCTCGTATACTAACCGAACGAGAGGGCATTTTCTACAAACAAGAATTTTAAATAACAAAAAAAATCAGTCACTTGCAGCTGAAAATGAATTTAGTAAATATCACATATTTAATTTACAAGAAGTACGGGGAGACGAGACCTAGAGTACTGGAGTAGGCATAAAATAATATACCTCATGCCCAATGTAACTCCAAATTCTGGCAGAAGGATCACGTGAAGGATCAGTAGTCAAGTACCCTTTACTTTTAAGTGCCATCATAGCATCCCCTAGTCGAGGACCAAAATAATTCCCATCATGAAGCAAACTCAATGGAAGTTCAGCAGCAGCACAGACCAGGTGCTGTTCGAGCACCTATAACACTCCAAAAATTAGAAAAGTTCCACTCTACCGCAGAAGTCAGAACCCATAATTGATGGCAGTTCACCAGACTCCAGGCATCAACAAGAAAGTAGTAATTTATCAAAAAAACAAGAAAGTAGTATTTAAGTATATATGACACCCATGCAATTTGGTTCAAACTTCAAAACGAAGTCGTAAATATTCTTTAAATGACCATAGTGCAAGATAACTGGAGACAATAATGACCCATTGTTTTGGGGACATAGTTGTGTGAAACCTATTTGCGGGACCAAAATTAATCCCAGGCACCTTTTTTCCTTTTCATCCATCTCATCGCCCGTTTTCTTCTTCACCACCAGCATCTCCACCATGGTACTACCTTACCACAACCACTGAAACATGGCCTCCACAGTTTCGCTGCCAAGGCACCACAACCACCAAACACCGCCAATTAGACACCCACAATATTTTGGAAATTTTCCCAACTCAGTATTTTTCTCTCAACCCAATCCACCATACTACTACCAGTATTTCACAACTCACAACCATCTTCTCTTACTTTCTCTAGCTAATTTCTCTTCAACAAAGTCCCAAAGCACCATTCACCGCTACCCTCTTATCACCTATATTAATACTTACTAATTTCTCTCTCTTGACTCTTCCAAATATTTCAAAAACATCAAAACGACTACCACCAGTCACAACTCACCATCAACTTTTCTTCCACTCTTTCTAGCTTGAAACCATTCAGCATCACTCAACTCCACCACCCCACCATCACTATGCATCTCTCACACAAGCTCCAATTTTCTCACGCCATTTTCTCTTCACAAAAGACAATCCTCCACAAATCACCATTTGTTTGCAGATACAAATCATGTGGGTTGAAAATGCAGGAACATTGATATGACAACCTGTTTAATGGGATCAGCCTGGCTTCGGACCAGTTCGGCCCATTTGGTGCATCCGGGCCATCCAAAAGAGTGTTTCTGTTTTTTTTAAACACCCCTTTAAATCTGGGCCATCCAAAACACTTTTGGACGGCTCAGATGCACTAAATGGACCGAACTGGTCCGAAGCAAATGGACGGGATCCCGCCCCCTAAGTCATATGATTTCTAAATCAGTCATGCGATGCGTATTTTGGTCATAAGACTTCTTTTAAAGGTCATGTGATTTCTTAATCAGTCATGCGATGCAAACTGTTTAAGGGATTAGAACTTCTTTCTCTTTCATTCGGTAGACGCCTTCGCTAGATTTACATGAAGGGCTGAGAACTTTAATCTGATAGACATCCCTATACATTATAAAGGGTTATTTCAACTTGTATTTATTCATCTTAAACTATGCTTTTTGTAAGTAATATGAACCAGAGAAAGAAGGAAGGGAAGAGAAGATGAACATAAGGGACACAGCACTTATCACAAAGGCCACAACCCAAACAACTCAATTCATGGATCAAACTACGAATCATACGGCAAGAGAGGCTCTTATTCAATTCCACAGATAGGAAACAAGAGGCTCTTATTATGGGGTTAAAACCCTAAGAGTAAAAAGAACCTAGGATTCTAATATTAATCTGAACCATAACCCTGTTATCAAAGAGATATCGAAATATCCTGACTAAAGCTATAGGATCCTAATATCAATCGGAATCATAACCCTGTTATCAAAAACGTATCCAATAGCATGACTAATGCTATATTCAAAACATAGTTCTTGGAAAAAAAATCTTCTTCCCCGTATGGGCCTCCATATTGTGCATCAATTACAAAACATCACTCACAAGTACCTATTCACTGCCTACCATAATATTATCCTTCTGTCACATATTTATATTGATTTTGGCTAGATATGCATGAATTATGAATTTTGGGGCAGGCAAAATTAGCAGAATGAAAAAGATAGAGGGAATGAGGGACAAAGGGGTCGTAATGATTCATCTAAACAAAGAAAAGAGGAGGGATAAGCGAGGTTAACATGAGAAGTAAAAAGGACGATGTTTGTGGTAGCGGCTTTAGTGCCCTTACAGCATAATAAAGTGCCCTTTTATTTTAAAATTTTACTTCGTGTGTTCTATTAGATTGTTAACCACCAACTCATCTGAAAGCTTAAGCTGTTAGAGAGATGGGCAACTTTATTATTTATACCTTCAACATGTACCATTAGTGACATTACACCATACACTTTAATCCAACCCACAGAGGGGATATAGCCACGACAGAATAATGTGTTTTTAAGTAACTTATATTCGAATTAAAGATACCTGCTGATTGTGAGCATCAATATGGCAACATTCAATGGGGCTCCTAAAGAGTTTTTGGGGAAATTTCATAAAATACTGGTCAAGAGGCCCTTCAAAAGCAACATATATGGCAAGGGATGCCTTTTCCCTTCTCCCAGACCTTCCAGCTTGCTGCCAAAGACTAACATTGAATAACAAGCAAAAAGTATCAACAACCGAATGAAAGGATTACAATAACGACACAAACAGAAAAAAATTTGGTTTAATACCTTGCTATACTACCAGGAAACCCTAGATGCAGGGTTACATCAATATGCCCAACATCAATACCCAACTCTAAGGCATTCGTAGCAGCAACCCCATAAAGCTTCCCACTAAAAAAATCCCTTTCAATTGTCCTCCTATCCTGCTCCACCAATTACTTAATGGTTAGACACAATATCGAGAAGACTTGAATGAACCACACTTGCTGAGGGTAATACAAATAATCCAGAAGCACACAAATAACCAACTGCAAAGTTTACACAAGATATTCAACATAGAGATTAGCACAAAAATGCCACAGTATTATGTCTGTTGACAAAATTAAATAGCACAGAATCATAACTACACTACTATCAGAAAGTAAACCACACAGCATTTGGTGCAGTTGAATTTCTTAGTTATTAGACCTTGGCTAAATAGGTTGGAATGACATCAAAAATATCTCTTAATGGTTTGCAAAAAAAAAGGTGCCTGGAAAGGAGAGACACTAAGCATTTATTGCTGCCAGGAAATGTGAGATCAGCAGAATGGGGGCAAAGCCAAGTGATTATGTAGACGATATGGCAGTGAAGATTGACGACTCAGATGCACAAAATGATGAAGAAAACCAAAGAAGCAAGTTCACTTCTTAGCCATGGTCCATTCCCAAATCTCTATCATCAGGAGCTCCAAGAACTTGGAGTTCTTGAGATGCTACTAAGAAAATGAAGAAAAGAAATGCATCACGTTTTTCCCACACTGGGTAATAGTAACAGAAGCACTACTACTACTCTCCTTTTGGCTATTTCATACATTGTAACTCATCAACACCATCATTCATAATTGTTGACAAAAAATGGCAAACAAAAATACTAACCTGAGCTATATAGCCAGCACGATAAGCACAAATGGAGCTAACCAGATGCGGCGCTGTCTCCTGAAGAATCTCACGCCTTACCACAGTTGTAGATATTAGGCATACAGTGTCTTTTATCCAACAAGTAAATGACATCAAAATAACGGAAAACAATTATAAAATGGGGCAATGTAGATTGTCACGTACGTATAGCACAAAACAAGTTCACAAAGCTTGCGTGATTTGCAGAATGCGATGCAACGAAGACCATGCTGAACAATTTCTGCAAATAGACATGAAACCTCCAAAATCGAGCTGCAAAATGGGAACTAAGATTTAATGCCTTGTTCTCTTTGTAATTCAAAAAGAATTTTTCAAAAAATTCCTCCTAGATTCCCCCTACTTCTAACATTTCTCTCTCTATCTCTTTCCACTTATTACCCCTACTATTTTTCGAAAAAAATTTCAAAATCCAATCCAAACACAGCATAAGACATCCAAATCAGGATAGCAAATACTAAATGTAATGTAAGTATTTTCTTGAGGTTTATGCATCACTACTTACACTAGTTTACGAATGTCTGCATAACCAACAGGTTTTAGAAGAGATATTGGAGAGCTCGTATCGGAAATTTTAGGGTGAGGAAGAACCTAGAAGCTACTTGGGATTTGGAGGAATAGCAAATGCTTTTGCGACATGCCTGTGGACATAAAGGAACTTGTGATTGTTTGTAAGCATTGTGCGGAGCTGGAGCATTTATTTTCCCATTATGCAGTGTACAAGGTTTATGGATATTTCAATTTTTCTACTGACCCAGCTCGTTAAGGCTAATGAAAAGGCTCAACTCTCAAGCTGGTATGTAAAACTTAGAAGTATTCAAGAATTTCAGCCAAATGTATGTTACATCACAATCACCCAAATCATGTTTGTAAACAGCATCCAACTACTTCTTTCCTATTCTCCTAGATGTTAAAAGAAAAGGCATAACTTGCTCCAGCCATGACCCTCACATAATGACTTTAATTTGGAAAATATACAAATGAGAAAACATTGCTATGGAAACTTCACAAACATTGCAGTTTACCAACATCTTGAATACAAGAAAGAACATTGCACAATAAAGTATGTCTAATAATTTTCCATAACAATTAGCATTGGAACTTTTACCTTGAGCGTGTATGACCCATATTCTTATCTAAAGATACCTTAGTATCTCTGCTGCGTGTATGACCCATATTCTTATCTAAAGATACTTTAGTATCTCTGCTGCTGCTTTTCTTCAAGACCTGCAATGCACCAGCATCCACACCAAGACAGTAAGCATGCCTTGTAAAAACATCTACTCACCTAAAAGTAGAGCACAAGAATACAAGTGAAAGCCGTTCAAAAAAAAAGGTAGCAAAAAGCATACAGTATCTGGATTCAAAGGAGGATTCCAGAGAACAAAGAGCTTTCGACCAGAAGGGCTACCATCATTCTGAATCAACTCCATTGTTGGTAGATTAGCAAGTTCCTAACGTAGGAGAACATATGTTTGGAATGAACCATGTAGTGTTAATGGATCTCATAAAAAACTAAAGTTACCAAGTGGGAGAGAGACTGAAGCAGTTTAATGTGGTACAAAATAAGGAGAATAACAACTAACCATAGCATGTTCACGAGGGTTTCCAGAAGTTGCAGTACAAAATACAAAAGAAGGGTCACTACCATACACTGCATGAGTAAGGAGGTTCAGAAGATAAGCTCCGCATTACAAAGATAAGGAAAAATGAATTATAAGAAAATCGTGCATCGTTTGCACACCATACAGGGAAAAAGTACCATGGGAACAAAGCCGACGAAGTCTCCTCAATATCAGAGCGGTATGACATCCAAATGCACCTTTATATGCATGGGCTTCGTCAATGACAACAAACCTGATTAATAAAAAGAAAATGACACTCATAAATAACAAGAAGTAGATTAAGAAATAAAAAATACATACTGATTCTGTAAATAAGAAAAGACATTGTGATGAAGAAATCAAGTTCAGACCTATGTTACACGGACACGGGTACGTGAATTGGGTGCGGGTACAGATCTAAGGGTTGGACACCTCAAAACTGAAAATAGAGGATTCGGGGATATGTATCCGAATTTGGATACGGGTGCGGGGATCCGCTGAATAAATATTTATATATAGAAAATTTTATATTTTCTATATATGTAAAATTATCTCATAAAAATATCCTTTTCTTTATACAATACTAATACCAAACAAGTCTACTTGGCCCAATAAAAGTCCATTATATGAGAAAAAAAGGAGTAGGCCCATAAAAGCATTAGTGGGCTGCTGTAATACCTTTAAATACAAAACAGGAGTATATATAAAAAAAGAAAAAAAGAAAAGAAAACTATAAGTTGCTATACAGCTGTACGCTTGTACAGTAACTATTGATATTTTAATTTCTAGTAAAAAAAGAGTTGACAGCTGTACTCATCTAGAGTTAACAAAACCCTAAAACAAATACTGTTCTGCTCCTTCTAACGATAGAGCAGCAGCCATAGCTCTTCGTCTTCGTCGACCAAAGGAATCGCAGCAGCAGTCGTCCAGGTCTCTCTCTCTCTCTCTCTCTCTCTCTCTCTCTCTCTCTCGTCCTCCTCCTCCTCCTTCTTTCGATCTGTAGCTGCTGCTGCCCTTGTTCTTGCTCCGATCGACTGATTTTCTGGTCTTCTTCCCACACGCTCCAAGCTTCTATCTTCACTCTTCAGTCTTCACTATCACCATAATCTTTGAACGTGTCCGATTATTTCCCACGAATCCGGCACGAGTACCCGTACCCGTACCCGTGTCGTGTCGACACGGGTACTTCGCCCAAAAACATGGATCCGTGTATCACAGGTTCAGACACTAAAACAAATTCTTTCAGTAGCTCCAAAAGCAAAACGAGAAATCAGACTCGAAACAGATACCTAAGATTTGATAAAATTCGCCTGAATAGCCCATGGAATGGCAAGATGGACATATGTAACATATCTGGATTTGTGATCAACTGCACTAGTTGACAAATTTCAGTATAACCTAAGGCAGGCAGCGTAAAAAAAGAGTACTGTCTGAGACAACCAAAACTTAAAAAGTACCAGTCTAGCATTCTCTCGCAGCCAAATCCTATCTGTCTGAGAAGTGTCACCATCATAGATACCAATACTTAAGCTACTATCAAACCCTTTTGCCATAGCTAACAAAGATCTTAGTTGATCTTGAGCTAAAGCCTGCATTGCCGAACAATAGGTACTGCTTCAAAACTGAAAAACCAAAACAGATACAGACAACTAGTTTCCACAAAATTAAGTACAAGGTGAATTTTGCAATTCAATTTTATCCAACAGACCCACCGGTAGACCACAAATAATGAAACTATCAAATTAATGATGAAGATGTATCGCTATGAACCTTCGTTGGAAAGAGGTAGAGAGCACATGCTGACAAATTCTGGAACAATACTTCAAGAACCGGCAGATTGTAGCAAAGAGACTTCCCACTGGATGTCATTGTCGCCACAACTACATTCTTGCCAGCAAGGGAAGCCCGAACAGACTCTGCCTTCATATACATTAAGAGTTAAAGCAGATAGGGAATTCTGCCTAGGAATAAGGGATAGCAGTTCAAGACACCACTCATACCTGATGACTATACAACCTATTAATTCCAATACATCTAAGAGCAGATTTCATGTTCTCTGACAGTTCCTCTGGGATTTCAACAAGGTTGGCAACTCTGGCACTAATTTCTTCAATGTGCACCATCTGCATCAGAATAGTACAGCACTTAGCAGAGCGCTCCACATAAGAGGTAAATAGAAAGATGGTTTTCAACTCCACATTCAGACCACCAAGCCAGAGAGAGTGAAAGAGAAACTAAGGAGGGAGAGGAAAAAAAAGAAACCTGTCCACGAGATCCAATGCCCCTTTTGAGATGTTCTACCATTTCCACCGGTAGCAATGGGTTTGTTTCCTGCAATTAAATGGTTAATAAGATGGTCTTAGGTGGATATGAATAAGGTTTGAAAGAAATTGTAGGTATCAAATCAGCATCAAAAGTAACTAAATTGGCTACTTAATAATAGTCACGGATCAGTTCCTGGTTAGTTACGAAAATCTAGTCAATTAACAAAATCGATTCGCAATGCAGTATTGACAATTACTGTTCCCCACTATCCATCAAATTATCTACAAGCAGGATATAACTAATGGTACGTACAGAATAAGATGGAGAAAATATGCTAAGTTGCACATCCAGATGGCTGGATGCTAAAAAGTAAAGATGGGTGCGGTGAAGGGGGCTTCAAAAGGCAATGTGAGTTAAATGATATTTATCTGCACTAAAGATTTGGTCTAATCGATACTTATCATCATGTTGCTTATGTAGATTTTCTTATGGAGGTTATCTATATTTTACATGTGAAGACAAGTATCCTAGAAGTTTGGCATACAAATAGTATGTCTGATTTTTGTAAGTCTTATTATTCTGTTTGTTCATATCTCGTGTTTAGAGGACTAAAATAGTCTAAGTGGTCAACCTTTTAATGCTTCTACTTCGCAATCTGAGCCCTAGTTCTGCTGGAAGCGAGAAAGCGTAGCAGCCCATAACTTATACAATTAGTTACAAACTTACAATAGCCTTACGGTTTGAGAATTTGAGGGAATCTTTTTAATTGTTCGAATCTGTGTGATGCAATCAACAACCTAGAAGGTCAAACGTAAAGGAATCTAGTCAAGTCTATATTGAATATATCCTGATCAGAATAGGATTTGATGCATGAGAACTCCATGCAAATCTATGATTGTCCTGTCATGTGTATTTCTTGCTTTCCTTACATTCTTAATTTGCATACAGATTTGCAGCAGCATATGTTAGAAACATGCTGGGATGTGATCAATAATAAGACAACAAAAAAAAAATACCTACATGACATCGTGCTTCAAATGAACGAGAACTTGAAGCTATAGACTTGCTTCTCCTTGGCCGTTTCGCTTCACTTGCACTTTCCCCTGTACCACCTCCTGTCACAAACATGAATAGATCCTCCAAGGAAAGGAATTGCACCATCTCATCTGCCTTTTTACGCTGCATAACATATCTCGTTATTGAACTGCAAAATACCAATAAAATAAATCTGGAACACAAAATAAACCGCCAGGAATCTCATTTTAAAAAATAAATTGCAGTTATTCCTGCATAGCCAAACCGAAACACCTAAAAGTAAAAAGAAAGATGGAAGTAAGCAAATAGAAAAATATAAACAGACAGACACGTTGAGCCAATCCCTCCTTCCGTTGAAAGAAATAAATAAGCCGCCTGAACAGTAAGCTTTACAGCAATAAATCTGTTTAGAAATATGGAGTACCCAAACAAAATGGAGACGAAACATTTTAACAAACTTGCTCAATAGAGGTGACCAAAAAAATTAGACATGCCTCTGTGATATCAAGAAGGAAACTGACAGCTCAGGGCATGTGTTGGGAACCAACTTGTAAAGCCTAGTCAGTTTTTTACGAAACCAAAGCAAAAATGCTGGTCTGGGATGGAATTGAACGTATAATCATGGGCTTGTAGTAAGTGAACTCATATGTTGCAATAGTAAACGAGAGAAGGGGAAACAAGGCATGAAAACATTTTACACTAAGGCTCTGTTTGTTTGGGTGTAAAATATTTTCTGGTAAAATGTTTTACCTATTTTCCGGTGTATGGTTGTATAAAAAATGAGGAAAACATTTTACATGTAAAACATTTTCTATTAATTGGATGAAAATGACTTACACTTAAATCTTCCGTAAGTTATTTTCCGAAATGAACCTGTTGTCTTTTACTGCGATTCTCACTGCTCAGTTTTCTCAATCATCAGTCTTGACCCACATTCAATTCCCTCTCTCTCTCTCTCTCTCTTGAATTGAATTGAATTCCACCGTTAAGCCCTCTCTGTAGTAGACCGAACACAACGGTCCGAACCCGCGTTTAAGAAGACTGGGTCGAGGATCGAAAGGGGTAGCCGTACTTAATATCAGGTTCGGCTCTAACCGAAGTCTGGCAGTGAACGACGGTGCATTCATCCGACGGCCAATCCTAGGAAAGTGCACCTTAGGCTCGGCCACCTTCAGGTCAAAACTCGGTTATCTTTTCCTACGAGTCATCTACCCTCAGGCTCGGCTAAGGGTGAGGCTCGGCCAACCGTGAAGCTACCTGTCACCCCACGCGCTGAAGCAGTTATGCCAAGAGATAATGATGGACGCATATGGGGGTGCCAGCTCACACCAAAGCGGTTACCAGATCTTATCAATGATGTCACAATGACGTCAGCCGACCCGTGCAAGGCACATACCAGTCCTTGGAGAGCAAGCCACGCAGACTCTATAAATACCAAAGGATAACAACCCTAAGAGGTACAGGCTTCCACACACTAAAACCCTAGTCTCTTGCTTTACTCTCTGCACATTCTCATCCTCTCGCCGGAGGACCTTGCCAGCAGGCAACCCCGGCCAAGTCTTAGTCGTGCGTTCACTGTGCAGGATAGAGCGAGAAGGCTAGGCAACCCTTGAACCAACGGAGGAAGGATTCGAATCAAGTATCAATGGGCCACACAATTGGTGAACCCGACGTGAAACGCTTCTGATTCAAACAGCTCGAATTCCCTTCAAACCACCTTCCTCTTCCAAAACACAACCACAAATTCAACCACCATGGGCAGAGATCTGACGAACGCTACCATTTCAGGGGCCAAAGACGCCTGTGGAAACGTAATCCTTCCACCACCCCTAGAAAGGCACATGTCCATCTCAATCCCCGCCAGCTTTGGGCTATCACCAGCCACAGGCGGATGTAGGCGGCAGACGATGTAACGGCGGCCTACATCCGCCTGTTGCAACGTCACGACGACGAGAGAGACAACGAATTGGCGGCTCTGAGGGCAGAGATGGCCCAAATGAAACAACACATGCAACAAGACGTCGTACCAGCTACGTCCAGATCTGCCGGAGATAGGAGGCGGCAAAAGCAAACACCTCCTCCACCACCTCCTCCTCCACTACAGGAACAACCCCACAAAGCCGACCACCGTGGCTCCGCGAAGGACCGCCTTGGCTACACACCAGACAAGGGTGACGCAAGGGAGATAATCCTCTACAAGCGGCCAACAACCTCTGAGACGCACCGCTCAAGAAGCCACCAGGAGCGGAGCAGATCTAGAGACACCACCGGATCGGTCACAAGCACGTACTCAACTGGTCGCACGGAATTCTCCCGCACCACGGCATCCCACCGCAGTCAAGGCTCCCTCGAAACCAAACGCCACGACTCCGAGCGTCTTGGAGAAATTCCACCGGAAAACCTGGAAAACGAGAATCGGTCTTGGCGAAATGGCAAAGGTGTCCGCATTGAACCTAAGGTTCGCGAAAGAAAGAAATCTGTCGATGGACCTCACCGAACGACGACTAATTTGAGGGATAAGCTTCGGCACCGAGACCATGAGAAATCCTTGGAAAAAGACCTCAAAGAAAGAGACTCCAAACGGTCACGAACGGATGGGCACGGCAAGCCGCCACGCCTAGGCTTTGAACTGATGGGCATGGCAGCTGAAGGATCTCGGCGTCTCGCCCTTTACACCCTATATCATCGACACGCCTCCTGAGTCCACCTTCCACCTGCCCAAGTTTACCAAGTTCGATCCAACCACCTGCGAAGCTTACACCCACCTGATCCACTTCTGCCAAACTATTGAACTATGTACCTTGAAGGATGAAATCAAGTGCAAGGCGTTCCCCACTGGCCTCGGCTCCCTTGGACTCCAGTGGTTCAACAAATTGCCCGCTGGATCCATATGGAAGTTGGCCAACCTTGAACGCGCATTCAACACCCGCTTTATCACCAGCAACAGGACGGCCAAGGAGCCTGAATCCTTGTCTTAGATGAGGAAGCTCCCAGGCGAAACACTTAGATAGTACGCCAGCGTTACTGGCAACTCTTCAACGAGATCCCTGGAATTGATGAGTATTGGGCCACACACACCTTCAAGAATGGCTTGGAGTCTGGCAGCAAGATCCTAGACGAACTAGCTATCCGCCCTCCACATGGCATGGGCAAATTGATGCACATAGTAGAGCGATTCGCCGCTCTCGAAGAATTCTACGCAGACAGAGTGGCTCAAGGGATCCCAAACCCAACCACTCCCCTACTCACGGTTACGCCCCAGCTACCAGCACCAATACTCACCCAGCAATCCCAACCAAAGAAGCACGTGAACAATATCAAGGAAGGAAAGAAACGCCCACCAAAGGTGCATGACTACGTGACCGAAACCACAGTTTTCAAATAACCCATCTGGTCTTTCCTCAAAGAGATCATGAGACAACCCTGGTTCGAGTGGCCAACGGGCAAGCTCGGCACAAACACAGGCCAGCCAGATCAAAACCCAAGGAAGAAGTGCTCCTACCACAATGAGCTCAGCCACTATACAACCGCCTGTGCCCCGTACAAGGCACTTTTGGAGCGCTTAGCGTCCCAAGGTCACCTCGACCAATACATTGACCGAGCCAAAACACCCGCCCGCCCACCCATCATCAATCTGAACCCCAATGAGCCGAGATCGACGATACATGTTATCCACGGCCCAATGACAATGGAATCCGAGACCAACCTTCGAGCCGATCTCGATCGTGCCTCCACTTCAACGCAGGTACTCGTAGTAGGACCTGGGTCCAAGCGTCCACGCCCGCAGGAGTTGCCAAAATGGACAATCACCTTCACCAAGCACGACCTCGAGATGGTGCCAACCCCTCACTCCGACGCCCTTGTCGTAACTGTCCAAATTGGCGTCCACGATGCCAAGCGCGTCCTTATCGACCAAGGGAGTTTGGCGAAGGTCATGTACTACGACCTTTTCAAGAAGCTCGATCTACCAGAGTCAGCACTACAACCAGCCGAAGTACCCCTCATCGGTTTCTATGGCGCACCCATTTGGCCGCTTGGCCGAATCTTCCTTCCTGTCGTCGTCGGCTCAAAAGCGTTGAGCGTCGAATTCATCGTCGTCAACATACCGAGCCCATACAACGCAATTCTTGGCCGAACCTGGCTTCACCGAATGCAAGCCATTGCTTCTACTTACCACCAGGTCGTCCGTTTCATCGTCGCAAATGGAAGGCAAGAAGATCTACGCGGCGATCAAGTCGCCTCCAAAAAATGCTACGTCTCGGCTGTCCACAACTCCACCAAAGCAAAGCAAGTACAATGGGTTGAAGTCCCAGACATGGCCGTCATTGACGACGTCGACGAGAAAGCCGAGGACAAAGCAGTTGAAGACCTCATCTCAATGCCGATCAATGAGGATGGCTCATGTTTCATTTTACTCAGCTCTTCCCTTAGTGACGCCGAGCGTGAAGAAATGTTCCAATTCCTCAAAGCCAATATGGAAGTTTTTGCATGGACCCCCAATGACATGCCAGGGGTCGACCCCAACTTCATCGGTCATTCCCTCAACATCAAGAAGGATTCCAAACCAATAGTCCAGAAGGCCCGACGCTCGGCACTCGAGCACGCCGAAGCCATCGTGGATGAAGTCAACCGCCTGCTTGAGGCCAACGCCATTCAAGAAGTTCAATACCCTACATGGTTATCCAACACTGTTGTCGTCAAGAAAAAGAACGGCAAATGGAGAGTCTGCATCGACTACACTAATTTGAACGACGCCTGCCCAAAGGATTGGTTCCCACTCCCAAAAATCGATCAACTGGTGGACGCCACGGCCGGCCACGCTCGGCTAAGCTTCCTAGATGCCTACCGCGGCTACCACCAGATCACCATGGACCCAGAAGATATGGAAAAGACTGCCTTTATCACTCCATACGGCATCTTTTGTTATCAAGTTATGCCCTTCGGGCTTAAGAACTCAGGTGCCACATTTACCCGAGCCATCTTCAAGATGCTCCACGCCCAAATTGGCCACACGGTAGAGGCTTACATCGACGACCTGGTCGTCAAAAGCCAAAAGGAGTACAACCACCTCCAAGAGTTGGCCGAGGTCTTCGAAATTCTAAAACTCCACAAGCTTCGCTTGAACGCCAAGAAGTGCACGTTCGGCGTAAGCGCAGGAAAATTTCTTGGACACTTGGTCACCAGGCGCGGCATCGAAGCCAACCCCAACCAAATCAAGGTCGTTGCAGACTTGCGACCACCACGAACAATCAAAGAAGTCCAAAGTCTAACAGGCATGGCGGCAGCTCTAAACCGCTTCATTAGCAAATCCTCAGACAAGTGCCATGCCTTCTTCCACGCATTGAAAGGCAAGAGCCGACGCAGTTTCGAGTGGACTCCGGACTGCAACACAGCCTTGGCCGAACTCAAAGGCTACCTAAGCTCGGCTCCTCTAATGGTGAAACCAAAGGAATTCGAAACTCTCTACTTGTACCTGGCGGTCTCGGCTCATGCCGTCAGTTTAGCTCTAGTTCGGCGAGAAGGTGCCGACAACATGCCGATTTACCAGCAAGATGCTCCTACCCGCACAGACACACTATCTCCCTCTCGAGAAGTTAGCACTTGCCTTAGTCTCGGCGGCGAGGAAACTCCTACCTTACTTCCAGTCCCATACAATCACCGTCTTGACGGAGCACCCTCTCAAGAGCCTTTTTCGGAAGGCTGATCTCTCCAATAGGGTCTCCAAGTGGGCTGTTGAATTGTCAAATTTTGACATTCGCTTTGAGCCACGGACGGCGATTAAGGGTCAAGTTCTCGCCGACTTCATAGCTGAACTAACTTCGGAAGATACAGACATCCTTTAACACCCCCACACCACCCCAACCCATGGCCAAACAAAGAGCAACCCAAAAGCCTTGGCACCTTTTCCAAGGAGACATTTGGTGCCTACATGTCGATGGTGCCTCTAACAGCAATGGAGCCGGAGCAGGGGTCATCTTAGACTCCCCTTGTGGGACACTACACGAAAGTGCTATCAGCATCGACTTCCCCACCACCAACAACGAAGCCACACGAAGCCCTTCTTGCTGGCTTGCGCTCTGCGATAGCAATGAAGATTGATGATCTAGCTGTTTTTTGCGACTCCCAGCTCATCGTCAATCAGGTTCTGGGGGACTACGAGGCTAGGGACCCCAGGATACTGAAATACTAAGCAACTACAGCCAAACTCATCCAACAGTTCAAGCATTTCAAGATTGAGCAAATCAACCGCGAGCACAACGCCCACGCAAATGCACTCACCGGCCTCACCTCGGCATCCAAGGCTTCTGAATTCAGGACCATCAACTTCGGCAACATTGACCACCCGTCCTTCGAAGCAACCCCAGAAGTACTCAACATTGAGCTCGGTCCAAGTTGGATGGACGAGATTGTTGCTTTTCTCCGAGATGACCCTCTACCAGCAGACAAGAAGGAAGCTTACCATATCAGAAACAAGGCCGCTTACTACTGGCTTTCCGATAGCGGCCAACTCTACAGGAAATCCATCTCTGGACCATACCTTCTCGTGGTCCACCCAACCTAAGTCCCAGAAATCCTCGCCGAGCTTCACTCAGGCAGCTGCGGCTGTCATTCAGGTGGTCGTTCCCTTTGTCAACGTGCCATGAGCCAAGGATATTTTTGGAAGAACACGAAGAAAGACTGCGAAGAGGTAGTTCGAAAATGCTAACCGTGCTAGCTATTCTCCCCCATCCCGAAGCAACCTGCTCAGAATCTCTCCCCAATCACCAGCCCCTGGCCTTTTCCTCAGTGGGGGCTCGACATCGTGGGCAAATTGCCAACAGCTTCAGGTGGCTTCAAGTTCCTTATCATGGCAACGGATTACTTTTCAAAATGGGTGGAGGCCGAACCACTTGTCACAATCACCGAGGCTAACGTTCGGAGAAACATTGTTACAAGGTTCGGCATCCCATACACTATTGTCTCAGACAACGGAACTCAGTTCGTTGGAAATGGCCTCTCCAGCCTTTGTGAAGAATTTGGGATACGTTTCTTCAACTCTACTCCAGCATACCCCCAAGGAAATGGACAAGCTGAGGCCACAAACAAGACAGTCTGCGACGGGATAAAGCGTCGGCTTAACTCAAAAAGAGGCAAGTGGGCCGAGGAACTGCCACGCGTACTGTGGGCTTATCATTCAACACCTCGGCGATCAACAGGCCAAACACCTTTTCAATGGCATTCGGCATGGAGGCCGTCATCCCACTAGAATCCAAGTTCCCCACCTTGAGAACAGAAAACTTTGACCCAAAGACCAATGAAGAAGCTGTGGAGCAAGAATTGATATTGGCAGAAGAAAAACGTGATGACGCTCGGCTAAAGCTCGCCGAGTACCAGCAACAAGTGGCCAAGGGCTACAACCGTAGCGTGAGGATCAAGACCTTCAAGCCAAATGATCTAGCATGGCGAAAAGTTGTGCAAGCCAGCAAAAAGACGAAATTCAAGCCCAACTGAGAGGGACCATTTCGTGTGGTTCGGATTGCTGGTGAAGGTGCTTATGTTTTGGAAGACATGAACGGGAGAGTCCTCACCAACCCTTGGAACGCTCAAAACCTCAAAAAAGCATACATGTGAACTCCAAAAGTGTGCCTTGTGTGCCTCGTGTTCGGCCAGTGACTATCAAAGTTAATTTATGTTTTTTCACCAACTTTGTTTTACATTATGTCAATTTTGGCTTCGGCCATTATCCATGTTTCACTTTATTTCAAGCTGGCTTCGGCCATAGTCTTTACTTCAAACTTGTATTCGTCGTTTCACAATACAAGGAAAAATCTTGCTCAGTAATTGATGTCTTCTGCAATTTTCAACTTTACTTTGTTTAAATTATACTCATTAATATAATCCACCGTCGGCACCTGCTGCCATACGCAAACGTTGACTTCGGTCACACCCACAAACGGCTTTCACGCCATTGCTTCGGCCACTATTGATGCCCAAAGAAGCAAAAACAGGACATATGGTCCACCGAACCTAAGACACACCCTACGGCTGGAACTTAGGCTCCGGCTCGGCTTGGCAAGACTTTAAGGTCAGCCATAGCCCGGTTAAACTCACGTTTTGGTGAGCAAACCACCCACAAACTTCACATATCTAAGTCCTTCATACTTTGGCCAGGAGCCAGCACTACGGCCGAGCCCCAGCCACAAGTAGGGGGCACCAACCAAACTTGATTCATAACCTAAGTATTTTGCCCAGGAACTGGCACTTTGGCTGAAGCCCAAACTAGGTACGGTATTGCTATTCAACTTCGTCAAGTTATTTTACTTTGGTCAAGGCTTGGCTACATAGCCAAACCTAAACCAAAGTGGAGGCTACAGATATCAATCATCATCAAACAAAACAAGCAAGCATTAACTTTTCTAAGGCAAAAAGAAAAGTGAACATGGCAACCGAAAACCAAGACATTCACTCATCATCTAAAGAAAAGTGCTACAAATTCCCTATGCTGGGAGGTACGGCGTAGTAAATCGTTCGAAGCCGACCCCCCACAAACTATTACAACCTGGCACGGCAAACTCCAATGTTCAGAGCCGTCGAGTCCAACAAAATTCAGAATGAACAAAGCAAAAAATTAACAAGTTTTTGAAGAAAGGGCTGTCAACTACAGTAACCAACTGCCCCAAAGTCGGCACCTGCGTGCACTCTCTCAATCTTGAGCGATATCATCAGCCTCGGCATCACCCTCGGCGTTTGGATCAACGTTCATGGCATCGTTCCGAGCATCCTCGGCCAACTTCCCGTCCCTAGCATCACCAGTCACCTTCACCGCACCAGATCCATCCTCAGCCTCGGCGTCCGAAATATCTTCAATCTCCTCATCACTCTCGGGAAACTCCTCGGGAGGGAGAGGCGCACATTCTTCCTCGATGTACGGCAAAACAAGCTCGGGAACGACCAGCTCAGGAATGGACTTGGTCAGACCCAGATCAGGCTCCAGCTGCAGAACCCCAGCAGCGGCGGCCAACCCATCCTTGTAACCCTTCTTGTAGGCGATGGGCATCCTTAGCTCGATGGCCTCATTGACCATCTTTTTGGCCTCTCTTGTATTCGGCCCCAACTCGGTCGAATCGAATCCTGCTTGGTAGGCTTTGTCGTCCACCTCCCTCAGCTTTCTTTTTTCCCTCCTCTACATCATCCCAAGCTCATGTTCAGCCTTCTTCGCCTTTGCAAGGGCTTCGTTTCTCTCCTCCTCAAGCTGCTCCGTCTTAGCCTCGGCAACCTTCAGACTGCCCTTTAGAGTCTTGACCTTCTCATGCTCCGCTTTAAGATCGTTACGGTAGCGAGACCTCTCGACAGCCTCGAGCGTGGCTTTGTTCGAAGCCTGAAGTAAGGCCTGCCCAGCTTGTACGAAAAAAAAATGCATCAAGCTCAGAAGAGTTAAAGTTCAAAAGAGGAACAAAGGGGCTCGGACAAACCTATACTAAGTAAGCACTCACGTGAACCAAGCTCGGCTGAAGGTCCTTGGGAACCCTCTCCATGTCCTTCGGCAGCGCCAGACCTCTAAGCGTAGTGACGGCAAGACCGAGCTCGGTTTTGACACTGTCTTCGATGGTCACCAACCTCCCCTCCGCCGAAGCGAAAGGAGTAAACTCCTAAACAACAACGTGACCAGCCGAGTCCGCCGGCTTCTGAATAGCCTTTGAGCCACCCGCGGCTGAGGTTTCGGTCCTCTCCTTCTCAATAGGACGTGGGGTCGACGGCTTCGAGGGAAAGAAGTCATGGGTTTTCGGCCTCTTTTCCCGAGGCTCGGCCGGGTCGGATTCACTTGCCCGAGCCGAGACAGCATCTCTCAGGGTCACACGAACCACGTTCCTCCTCGACATATCCTCAGTAAATTCAGGCACGATCGTTTGGAAGGGAATGTCAATACCTGGGAGCACGACGCTCTGACTTTCCTTGAACCAGTAGGAGGCTGGCTTGCTGAACGTCGGGAATTTCACCCTCGGCTCTTTGCCTTTCTTGCTTCCTCCCTCCTTAGTCTTCTCGCTACCTAGTACCTCCTGTCTGCTTATTTCCACCCTTCTGTTGCCCCCCCCACCCCCCCCCCCCGCTTCTTTGAGGTCCCCGCCTTCTTGCTCGACTCGCCCTCCTTCTATTTTCTCTTAAGCTTACCTTTGTATGATGGGACGTAACTGAGCAGCATCGGCGCATCTCGGCAAGCTTGTGATCGCAAGATTTCCACATGTTTCTCGACGGACAAAGACTGCTGAGTCTTTGTTATAGCTCGGTGATCTGCAAAGAATGGTGAACAATCAATATGGCAAATCAGATAACCGAAAGAAAAATCAGGTTCAGCGAAATACAAGAGAGCATTTTAACAACCTCTGAAATCCTTTATCTTCGGCACGCTATACCTACGCATGGTCTGATCATCGAACTCATAATTACCGTTAACCTCCACGTAGAAATTTGCCCATTTATCAGTGTCGGGCAATCCATCTATCAAGGGCTCCTTGTCCCTACGCATCGATAAATATCTACGCTCGGTGCGGCCGTGCTTGGACATGATGTACGTGTGGAAGAGATCGGCGATGGTGAACTCCAGATCATGGAGCTCCTTCAGTGCGATCACCGACATCACGATCCTATAGCTGTTGATGGCAAAGAAGTGGGGGACAAGGCTAAACCGAGCCAGGAGTTCCCTCAAAAACGGGTGAAGAGGGAACCGCAGCCCGGCCTCGCATATGGCCATCAGGGGGACCGTGATGTGCTCGGGACGATGCTCTCTCTTGTCCCTAATCCGATTGCTAGCCACCTGGCTGATAACAACGTCGGCTAGGATGTTGTACTCTCGACAAAAATTTTCATACTCACCGGCTTCCCCACTGAAGAAGTGGGTGTGGGGGCAAACCTTACCCCTCTCGTAAAGGTCGGCGACCTCCCTATCCTCAGAAGGGGCTCCACTATGCCCCGATTGCGCAGAAGTGGAGGCTTCGGCTTGAGGATGGAATCTCGAATCGGCCTCCGGTCCCCTCTGGGGCTCGGCATCAGAATGGGTAGACTATGTGAACGAGATCTCGGGCTCGGTATTGAACTCGTCCCCTCTGTACTCGTAATCACGCTCGGCGTTCGAGTCTTGTGTATCGACTGACATGTTCGAAGCAATGGAAGAGTTTTGGTGTCGGTTCCTACTCCTATCCAACCACTCTCGGATTATCGAGTCGCCGGAATCATCTCCCGAGCTTTCAGAGTCAGAAGAGATGACTATCACCGGGTGAGCCAGACCTAAAAAAACAAAAAGATATAATGAGAAACCTCATCATCGGCAAATGACAAGGGTCTCCCTAAGCACGGCTACCCACTGGCCCATCCTAGTTTGACTCTACAGATACGGGCTCGGGAATCATTTAGGGACAGACTTTGGGGTTCGGCATTATTCAGTGTCGGCCAAAAGCCAGCCAGCACCAAAGCTGGGGCTCGGAAGAACAGGTTGAAGATAGAGATGAACATCCGTCTTCGTACTGTTCATACAGAACCAAACTTCCAAAAAAAACCAGAAAAATAGTGCAAAATGGCATAAAAAACTGCAGAAGATTGAAGAGCAACAAAAATCAATGACATACCTGAAGTTTTTTGGGAAATCTGACGGTGGATCAACGAGAAATCAAATCTGAAGACGAAGAGTCGGAGAAGAGAGCTCTAGCTATGGCGTCTTAGAGAGAGAAAGGGTCCGTAACCTTTCTCTCACCTCCGGTTGCCCTTTATATAGGAAGGGGTTACGGTTTCGAATTTCCCGCCCATTATTACAACGCCAAACCGGTGACCAACCAGCGTCTGACACGTGGCATCGACAGGACAATCCTGCAGAACCTCGATACAGGCCAAAAGGCCTTTCGTCTGCCGTACCCAAGCAGGAGGTGACACCTGGCGCTCTCTCATTGGGATCTAGCTCTGGCGGTTGCCCTTTCTTCGAAGAGATCTGAAATGTTGAAGTTCGGCTTAGCTTCAGCCGCATCCACAATCATTCATGTTCAGCGCCCGTAAGGTTCGGCCAGGTACATCGTCAATCTCCACCACGCAACAAGCACCGGCAGAGATTGAGGAGCTATTGTAGTAGACCAAACACAACGGTCCGAACCCGCGTTTAAGAAGACTGGGTCGAGGATCGAAAGGGGTAGCCGTACTTAATATCAGGTTCGGCTCTAACAGAAGTCCGGCAGTGAACGACGGTGCATTCATCCAACGGCCAATCCTAGGAAAGTGCACCTTAGGCTTGGCCACCTTCAAGTCAGAACTCGGTTATCTTTCCCTACAAGTCATCTACCCTCAGGCTCGGCTAAGGGTGAGGCTCGGCCAACCGTGATGCTACCTGTCACCCCACGCGCTGAAGCAGTTATGCCAAGAGATAATGATGGACGCACATGGAGGTGCCAGCTCACACCAAAGCGGTTACCAGATCTTATCAATGACGTAACAATGACGTCAGCCGACCCGTGCAAGACACATGCCAGTCCTTGGAGAGCAAGCCAAGCAAACTCTATACATACCAAAGGATAACAACCCTAAGAAGTATAGGCTTCCACACACTAAAACCCTAGTCTCTTGCTTTACTCCCTGCACATTCTCATCCTCTCGCCGGAGGGCCTTGCCGGGCAACCCCGGCCAGGTCTTAGTCGTGCATTCACTGTGCAGGATAGGGCGAGAAGGCTAGGCAACCCTTGAACCAACGGAGGAAGGATTCGAATCAAGTATCAATGGGCCACACACTCTCTTTATCTCTCTACACTATTTTGTCAATTTCTGAAAATATTTTCCATGTGCCAACCGAACACCGGAAAATAAAAGTTTTACCTTTGTTTTCTGAAAAAAATATTTTACATGAAAAACATTTTACATTGAAACAAACGGAGCCTAACTTTTTTTTTTCCCACTCAAGCACAGGAATCACTGAGTATTTGTGGTCATGGATATCTTTACTATATGTTCTGTTATCAGAGGGCATGTTGGAAGCTCAGTTGAAGGTGAGCAAGTCCATCAACATTTAAACAACATATAAATGGTAGAAATCTCATAAAAAATTATGCGAACAATTTATAATTTGTGATCTTACAGAAACATAAAGATAATAACATTCCATGATCCACAGCAGAGTACATATATTTCTTTGCAGTCCCATTTTAGCAATATAGTGATAAATTTCCTTTTCATGTAACAGGATAGGGGTAACAAACCAATTCAAGTTTAAGCGATTCCAGAGCACAACATGAGTAATTAGTATCTTGTGCCATTGCTTTCCAACTTTTTTCTCCAAACAATTGTCTCTCATTAGAACAAAAACTGACACATGAAGGAGAAGAAACTTGAGTTTCATTTGGTAACATGAAAGCTAAAATAGATGAAGAGTCAATGTGTGTGTCTCATGATGTTGACACTAGCTCACCAACCCTCAATCAATCAAGGCCAGCCCTGGGCATAGGCCGATAAGGCAGCCGCCAGGGCCCACAATTTTCCTGTCAAAAGTTAATCCCCCATTTACACATGGACCATAACAATAGGCTAAAAAACAGACCTAAATTGCCATAATTTTCAGATCGAAAATCTACTTAAGTCCAACCTCTAATATCAGGCCCATAAACAACAGTACTCTTATTGAAGGGCACAAATTAAATATAACTTTACAAGCACGTACATTACATATGGCATAAATTAGCTATCTCATCCGTTGGAAATGATATGATAGATAAGTTCAATTTAAGTTTACAAGCACAATTAGTAATTTCTGCATTTCAGAATACAGAAGTGTAATGTTTAACCATACTTGCAGCTTGTTCAATTTTATTTTCTCAACCTGGAATGGATTAAAATACAAATCAACAAGACTGCATGTTATTTTTCAGTTTTGGTAAAGATTTTAACCTGAAGTTAATTTTTGAGTTCAACAAAAATATGAAGGCTTAATGTGGATTATTGCAGTTAAGCTTCAAATACAGAAAGCAGAATATAAAGTGTACTTGTATCATAGAAACGCGTTGATAAATGCAATATGTACTACATGATACATACTGGAAAAATTAAGCTTTGTGGGCAAGAGGTTACCTGTACAGGCATGCCAGCAACTTATCCAATAATAAAAAAAAAAAAAAGAAATTGCACACCAGCACAAAACACACACACACAGATGATGCCAAAGACAGTAACTTCACAGAGAAAATTATCTAGCTTTTTCCGTTAACTTTCGCTTTTTACTGTCTTTGATAAGATAATTTTCATTCCTCCTGCACTCCATCTGAAATATCAAAAAAAAAATTCAAAAAAAAAAACGAAAACAGAAACAACAAAGAAAAAAAAAAGATAAAACAAGTGTTCTGCCCCCTGCACTCCATCTTAAATATAAAAAATCTTAAAGGCTTTGTATGTTCGATTCTAACTTCATGCACCTGGAGAACCACGCATCAGAAGGATGCGAAGACAAGGACGGATTGAGGGGCAGATGAGTCGGGCGACCGCCCTACCAACGTTCCAAATATTTACTAGGATTATAGTGGTAGCTTGTTTCTCAAAAACTTCAAAAATTATGTAAGTTTACCCATTGAACATCGATTTGAAAAATCCAACACCTGCCCAACCAAGAGGTTTTCTAAAAACATTAATTATTTTTAGCAACACTTTATTTTTTGTAATATTATTTTTTAAAAGCATTTTTACAATTTGTAGTAGTAAAATTAATATCATCTCTCCAAATGTTACAAAACTCTATTGAATGTTTGGCCACCCAAACTTGAATCCCTGCTTCCATCCCTGTGCAAAGAACTGCTATCCTGCTAAATTTCCAAACCACAAGAGAAGTTGGAAACTAGTGAGTAGTGACCATACCATATACAATTTAACAGCATTGTATAGAACCGTTTTGAATGACCCTTCCCTTTTCTGCATAGCCTTAACAAACTTTGCCATAGGCAAACATTTTTGAACTGCTGAAATCAATATAAAGCCAATGCATTAACTATTTGCAAATCTAGCAATCATAATCAACTTCAAAAGTGGAGATGAAAGTTAAGATGTCATCGCTCATACTTGTACTAGATGTACCTTCAACTGGATGTCTCTGTTCTACTGGCAAATTGAGAATAACAAGGGCATCGAGCACATCATCACCTGCTTTGTCATAAAGAAAGCGTACAACCTGTAAAGGACACAAAAAAATGTGCTGAAGATCGCAAGACAATAAGGAAAATAGAAGGTATACTCCAAGAAAAATGGTGGTCACAACTCAGGATCATCAACTAGTAGGAATTGCCATTTACAATGCAGATTTATGGCGCAGAAAGTTGAGTCCCATAATCAGTACTATGGTCTTGGTGAGTAACCAATAATCCATATATTAGATCATCAAGGAGAGCAGAAAAGGAGTGGAGAATGTGAACTTGAATTGTGTAAATTACATTAGCAAAAGGCGTGCACCCACAATGAAAACGCCAATGCAACCAATAAAAATTATACTGCTCTTAGAGACCAGTGCGTCTATAAAACCATCATACACACTTATTGGACTTGATGATGGATATCATACAAGACATGGTGAGCGCATTTCTCGACGCCTTTCATCTTTCATATCACATATAACTAACAATGACCCACTTAACACCTTGCCAGTAAAAACATGTGAATAGTACTGCAAACAGCCATGCACAAAAGGGGCTCAACCAAACAGGGTTACCCAGTGGGTGTACACTGTACACCAACATTTAATTGGCATACATTATCATGGCTATGAAATGGACACTCCCGAAATTCGACATCAAACCAGGAGATCATGACAGAAGTCAAAATACCAAGGCTGGAAACTATCATTGCATTTCAACTTTTTTCCCTAAGAAACCATAGCAGATGGTTAATTTTGGAAATTCAACTAATTTACCTTAGGACAAAGATTAGAAAGAATCTCTAGATCAGCAATGCCAACTTCATGCCCTAATTTATCAAGTTGGTCCAGTGATTCCTTCAAACAGGTTAAGGTGACTTTTTCCTGTCGCATATGAAGATAGGCAGAATAAATGTTCAAGAAATAAAATGCCTTCATTATTCTCTTTAGCCAAGAGGGGCAGAGGCACAAATCATTCTCATTTTCAGATGGGTTCTTGCCATTGCCTTGTAAATGTGCTTCTTTTACCACGCAGTCGCCAGAATGCGGATTGGATAGACAATTCACTGATTCCAAAACCTGCATAAATCTTTTGCAATTGTGTTGATCAAGCTGACTGTTTTCAGATGACGCCAGTATACTGATTACGAGGTCATCTATGTGACCTTCCTGTCTATGACTATGGAACCTTTTCTCCACCTTGGGTTCTGAAGACGTATTGATATAGGATCCCCCCCTCACTTCATTTCTATCTGCAGAATGAATGCTGTTGGACACAACATTACATAGATTTTCCTCTCTTGGTATGTTGCGTAGGAAAGAAAGGTCTTGCATCATATCAGACCTCACCGAACCAGAGGCTTTTGATGTTGAAAATTCATTTTTGCCTTTCAAGTTTGTAGAAGCTTTATTATACAGCTGGGTTTGTTGCTGATCCTTCTTCATATAAGGAACCAGAACCATGAATTCTCCTGACTCAATTGAGTGGCAACTTATCTTGCTCTGCAAACCTAATTTTACACCCTAGTACAAGATTTAGCAGATAGTAAGAAACAGAAAAAGACAAATGAATCAACGAAAACGATAAAAACTTCTCCAATTAGGACTGCGAAAAAACAAAAGGACATGTAAAGTGTAACAGACAACAAGAACCAGAATAAGACAACAGAATCAACGGTAGGAAACAGCAAAAGACATTTTACACCATAGTACAGAATGTAGCAGGCAATAATAACCAGAATTAGACAAGAGAATCAACGGAACCAATTGCAAAAGCAACATAGAAATCTTCAGCAATGATGATTACCGAAAACAAGACGGATTTGAGGATTTAACCTAAAACGAAAATCCCCGACAATCAATAAGCTGGGATAATACCCTAGCAAAAGAGCAAGGTGAAAAAATGAGATGAAATCATGAAAGCAACAAACAGGAAAGCTTGACAATGTTCAGGCCATAAAAATTTCACTCAAGATCAAGTGGTTAATATAACTCAAAACCAATTGGCAATGAGTGAAGAGGCCGCCCAGGCTCATACACTATTTTTGGAAGTTATACATTGGATACACTATTTTTGGAAGTTATAATTAACCAATATAGAACAAGCTCTACAATTCCCCCGCACGTGGAGAGGTAAACAACGGATCCATAACATAGGGATCACAATGAACAATGAAACAAGGTTCACTTAAGGCACAAATAATGGGGCAATCAATCAAGAGAGACTCGTCCAAAAGCCTCCAAAGCCGAGCTCATATATCATGTTCAAGCATTCAACTCAAAACCAATTAGCAATGAGTGGAGAAGCCACCCAGTCTCGTATAGACATATACTAATTTTGGAGGTTATAATTAACCAATGTGGGACAAGCTAAAACATAAACAACCCAAACTTGAATTTATTGTTGAAGCTCGTTAGGTTTAAAACCCAAACTGGAACTAACCACAACCCCGTTACATATACAATGAGGAAAAAAAAATCACGCCGCTCAAGCAGGCATCTTGAGACTAATTAAATAACACAATTCAAGCTTAAACGCATTATCTAAAATAAGTTTTTAAACCCAGACAGAATAACCAATTACTCAGGGTTTTTTTTATCGGCAACCAATTACTCGGTTGGACAACAAATTCCTCCATTCTGCACAGATGATATACATATATGCGTGTGTACGAATATAGACACATACACGGAGAGAGAGAGAGAGAGAGAGAGAGAGAGAGAGAGAGAGAGATGCCTTAAGGAAGAGATGAAAATAGGGGGAACTAGAAGCGGGAGGGAAGGTTTGACGGAGGAGGAGCTTAAGGTCTCGGACGGAATTGTAGGGCGAAATAGAGACGATGGTCGATTCGCCTGACAGGCTTCGTACTTGGATTTCTCTCTCTGTCTCCCCCATTGCTACTGCTGTTGCTGCTTCCACTCAAACTGGTTCTGATTGTCTGTCTTTATGTTTGTATTTTGAATTTTTTTTTTGAAAAATAGCATGTGTAATAAGTTGAGAGACAGAGAGAAATATTGAAAGTGGAAGGAATTTAGGAAAAAATTTTGAAAAATTCTTTTTGAAAGAGGAAGAAAACGAGACATTAACAATAAAGGAAAATTGTTTCGGGGATGGAAATACTCTTGGCAATTTTTATGATCGCACTCTAGAATTTGCCTTTTAATATATTTTGCTATATATAATTTTTATGTTAGAAGACAAGTTTTAAAATGTATCATAAAAAAATTGGAGTGCAAATCATTTGCCATGGGCTTATAGCATAATCCCAATTTGGCCGCGACTTTCCAAAGTCCAGGGCGTTGCAGGTTTGTAGCCCAAGGAAAAAATATGGGAAATCTCTATACAACGGTAAGGAAATAAAATATTATCATTGTCATGATTTTTGACCATCTTAATATCTGTTTTGTGGAATTTTTTGTTGAAAATGACACAATTGCTCTTTTTTTCGTTGATTATACAAAAACAAGAAATAATTCTCTCTGGTCTTATAAGTTTTAATATTTTTGTAGTTATAAGTTTAACCCTTCATTAAACGACAAATACGAACAACAACTAAAAATATATATGATTACAATTTATATGTAGATCCAAACTAATCCAAAGAATTTAAACTTTCCTTCTTTAACTTTTCTCCCACTTAATAGAGTCTAAACCCACAAATCTTCTCTATAATCCCTTCCTTTGGCAATCATTTCTCATCTTCGTCATCAATAGTTAGGTCATCATCATCTATAACATCAAATCTGATAATACTTTTGTTTACACAATAAGAGCACTAGATAGACACAATAATGATTGCGTTAAGATAGGGAAAAAAACACACAAACGCACACATAAAATACACACACACAAAAATTGTAGGTATATGTTTATGTATGCTAATAACAAACATCGTTGAGCCGGTGGAAGGCATCGTCACCCGAGCCCATTGTTAAGCTTCCTAACTTCACCTCAACATTAGAACTGTGGTTGCATATAATGCACTTGACCTACAAACAAAATTTTAAGAAAACTATTATATTCCAGGACCAAAAAGTATCAACAAGAACACAAATTAGAGAGGTTAATATGAGGGCAGATACCTTCAATATATATGTGAGATTGCGCGCACCCCACCCTCCTAGTGGCATGAGATCACTGGTTCTGTTGAGTTGGCCAACACTCACATTTAGGTGATATTCATATTAATTATTTGGATCAGACATTGTCAAAAAGACTTCAAATCATAGAAGGAGATCGAGGCTAAATTATTGAAGATGGCTTAAGTCCAATTTATAGGCGAAACATGAACCTTTGACTAGGAAATTAATACATATATAAATTATAACTTCTGAGACATATAATTGAAGTTTTGGTGGAAAGACAACCTTTGATAATGGGATGGTGATTGGAGGGCCTTTTGTTCTGGGGCTTATTCAATTATCATTGAATGAAACTTTTCGTATTTTTCTTTTCTCTTTCCTAGGTCTTTTATGGACTTCAATCTTTGAAGTATGTAAATGGTCTTCCTTCGATGTACCCTTTGTCACGTTTCATAATAAAATTTTGTTGTTTACTTATCAAAAAAAAATTACAGACCTTTGATTCTTTTTTTCTGGTGAGACCAAATAAAAAGGAAATTTTTCATTTTCATTCCAATGAAACCTTTTGTGATGGATGATGATGAATGTGTTGAAAAATGGAATTTTACCCAAGAGAATATGGTGGGACCCACACCGCATGAGGTGGGCCAAAAAACAATGAATAAATTTCATTAAGAGATGAATGAAAAATTGTCTCATTATGGGAATTGGAAAAGCCAAGGGACGCACGCGCGCTCGTCGTCACCGAACATCTAGATGAGACCGGGCCTGGATTAGGACTCAGGATTCGTGGGCCCGCGACCTGTGGTTCGAGGTCTGTGGTCTAATCTAGATTGGTTTAGAATTGATTGTGCTTTAATGGGTCTGAATCATTCGTATTTGGATGATCCAATTACATAATTAATTGTACGCAACTGATTAATACTGGGTAGAATGCCTAGAATAAAATCTATGATTTCATTATGGAATTAATTGTTGGATTAATAACTGCATGAATTTTTTTTCCAAAAATTGAATGGATATTGAATTGACCCTATTGAATGGTAGGCTCTCCATATTGAATTCCCGTATTCAATGAGAAGGCTCTTCCTCAACTATATAAAGAGAGCCTCTCCCTTTGTCTCAAAACACCAAAAATCCGAAGTTCTTCGTCTTCTGTAATATTGTTCTTCCTTCTATGAGAGAGATAGTATAGACACAAGTTCGTTCAACAGGTAGTCTACGGCGATGCTCCAACAGCTAAGTGGTAATCGAGTCAATCCTCGGAGACAAACACCAACACAACCTCCAGCACCGGTGAGGCAGCGAATTCGTCTTAAGGACACTATGAAGTAACACGGGTCTTGGTTTGCATATTTCTATTCCTTACTTACAGTTTATGTTTCATATTCTATAATTCCAATTCATGTAGTTTTTGTTCATTTGTAAATTTTCAGATAATTACTAAAATTCATTATTGTTTTTTCTCACTATTTTCCTAAAGAATGATGTGCCCAAAAAAGAGATATGTTGTTTTGAGAAAAGTGTGAAATCTAGTCACTTGAAACAGAGAAGAATGCAACTGGAAAAAAAACCAACAATAATCTTGACACGAGTCCACAATTTAAAAGTTATAATAATGTGATAGGGGAGACTAAGAAAGAAACAACAGTTTTATACGTCACGAGATTACAAATTTTAAAATGCTATCATAGTTTAAGATAAATAAAGTCTCGTGAGAAATGAGTGATAATACCCCAGCAAATAATGTGAATCCTTCACTCACATAATAAAGAAAAACATGCATATTAACTCAACGCATCAAAAGTGGATTTAACCCAAAAAAATGCATCAATAGTGATGAATTGATTGAGCATCTTCTGTTTGGTTGTCAATAGGCTAGGGCTATTGGGTTTGGTTGTAGTGTAACTGAATACGTGATTATGTCGTTTTCGTAGCAAAAGTATAATTTAAAATAGAAATTATTACTACTCAGATGAATAGTGGCAAGTACTCCGAGTATCATCCTCAAAGAATACAAAGGCTAAGTTGCAGTTATTTTAATTAATTCCTAACTTAGTTTGAAAAAAAGATTTGATTATGTGATTTCCTAAAATTATGCAAACTAAATCAATATAAAGCAATTAAAAAGTAATAGAGATTATAAAAGAAAAGACCTAGGGTTTCGAATTCACTTGATCCCTCGTAATAAAATTTATGCAATGATAAGGCTATCTATTCGAATCAAACTAGACACCGTAGGGTTCGTGGCCCCACAGGGGTGTCACTTAAAGATAATCGCAAATCGTCGAATGACATGAGATATCGCCGCCTAGCACGAACCATTTTACTAGTACGATCCGCCTCATATGCACAAATTGTCTAATAGCACGGTGTCTACGAAGTATAGCCATCTCACCCAATTATCACGAATTAGTAAAACTATTGTATAAAGTGCTTGAAATCTAGAAAAACAAATACAATAGATTGAATGGAAAGAATTATCAATAAATAAATTCTTAATTCATACAACCATTGTTCAAATAGAAAAGCCCTAAACAAAATATAAACTACATTACTCGAAGATCGTGCTTCATCTACGCCCTATATAGGGGAATCATACATACATTTCGGTAAATAGCTGTTGAAAATAAGATTATATTTCGGTAACTACATGTCGGAAATGCACAAGAAACATATATTTCGGTAATTGGATGCTGAAAATGTATCTCAATTTCGGTAACTAACTGTCGAAAATGTATCTCAATTTCGGTAACTAACTGTCGAAACATTTGGAAATTTTTAAAGGGCTACAGGAGAAAATTGAGGGTTGCGAATAGCAGCGCCCTTGTTCAAATAGAAAAGCCCTAAACAAAATATAAACTACATTACTCGAAGATCGTGCTTCATCTACGCCCTAGGAGATGGTCTAGCCGGACATCGGGGTGGAAGGCATTGAAGTTGTCTGCTTTAAATGAATGGGATTTTCGTCCACTGCCAAAGACTGTCTTTCCGTCCCAAACCCTTGCCCACTTAGTAGGCATAAAATTGTTATATTATATAGGGAGGGTTTTAGTGTACTAATTACATGAAAAGTCCATTGAATTTCATGCAATAACAAAACAATCTTTCAACTTTTAAACACTTCGCACTTGACTCCGAACTTCTTTTAACTTTCGTTTCTTTCCAAAATATTAGACAATGAGTTCGAACAACCTTTAAACACAAAAGAATAAAATAAATATTAATTAACAAGAATATATGACTAACAAATGTAGTTTCGAGGGCCAAAATTGTAACGCCCCGATTTTTGGAAATGTTAATTAAATCTTTTTAAATGATTTAATGTTTTTAAAATTTGATTTAGTAAACAAACAAAGTTAAATAGAGGAAGTCTTTAATCATTAAAATTGAAGTCGACATAATTAAGTCTTACATATTACCGAATAAAATAGAGTTTGACAATTGTGCAAGCACTTTTGGAATTGAAATTACAATACTAAAAATAAACAGAGCTTCTTCTAGTAGTTCACCCATGGTTCTACGAACTCCCCTTCATGTTTCGGGAGGTCTTCAATAGGGTATTGTTCCTTAGTTGAACGTACTGCTCTTTCTCTGTACCTGGCATAAAAACGCCGTGAGTCGACACTCGGTAGATAAATTCCTACCCTACTAACCCCTTACCTTACAACTAAGCAGTTGAATAATACAACAGTTGATATCAAAAGAAGGTACAAAAATGTTGGCTGTTGTTTTCTCTTGTGCTGCATCATCTTTATACTTGATCTTTGTTGCCTTTTGGAATGGCTTGATGTCAAGCTCTACCATATTCTTCACCCCAAGCCAAGCTCGGCTGTCCATGAAACACTAGAGAGAGAGAGAGAGAGAGAAATAGCTACCAATTGAAGACTGAATATATGTCTTAAAAGAACTATTTGATAGATACTTCATCCAGAAAGAACTATAAAAGAAGAAAGAAGTATTGAAATGAGCAGTGTGTCTAATCATATTCTTTCCCTTTGTTTTACTTTTTTAATGAGTTCAATCGCATTCCAAATCCATGATCAAGAAATTGTTGAAAAACAAACTGCTAAACCACATCCCAATGTTCAACAAGTTCAGGTTCAAAAATAGAATTTCAAGCAACCTATGCCCACATTTGGAAGATATGAGCGTAGTAAATCCTTCAACTGATATAAGTTGCTTATTAACCTACATAGACTTTTTCAAGTACCTCAATTATGATTTTCGGACACTAGGATTGCCTGCATTTGCATTGTATTCAACGAGTCTAATTAGTCATCCACCTAATAATCATGTCTGTTACTTTGATTTTCTTAGTACCAATGCAAAAAGGGGGTAAATTTCAAATAAGGTGCTTATGTTAGTTACTGACACTATCTTTACCTTGGAAATACATGAATAACATTGAACATATACACATCTAGTCGTGTTCTAGATGTCCTTGGTATCTCCCTTGTTATAGGGGATAAAAGTAGCCAATACCTACGCACATTCACTCCAATATCCGAATAGTGGAGTCCACCTATGACCTAACACATACTTTTTTAAAAGAAAGCAATTGGAAAGCTATTAGAAAACAACAAGACCAATCGAAAAAAATTACAGGCAAGAATACCAACAGAATTTTCATAGCAAGAAAGAGAAAGAAAACCTTTTATTTAATGGGTGTTCAGAGTAGTTCCATCAGCAATTACTATGTTCATTCAAACCTATTCTCCGAAACCATTGGATTTTGGGACGGGTGACAACTACAAGGAGGTATTCATCGGACGGTCATGACTGCAAATGCCAAGAGACTAAAGAAACAAACCGCATACTGTGCCATCAACCATTCATCTTTCAAAAAGTGAAGGCGCAATTTGAGCAAATTTTGATGCACTGCCTCAACCAAGTGAAAAGGCAAATATATCTAAAAATCTTGTTGATTTTTCTTTTTTTCTACTATCTAGTCCTCCTGCTACCGAAATGGTATTATTGCATTAAGAAATGTTATCCAACCCACGGGCAGCAATCAAAAGGCACTAAATAGCCATTTTTAAAACATTTTACTAATGCTGAAAGAATATTGCCTAAACCTATTTATCTATGCTCTAGAGTGTTTTAAGATTACATTATATCAAAACCTTCAGACTCCATAATTACATTGAGAAAATAGTACTCCGTATTACTTACCTTTATCGATACTTTGCGCGTGTAGGGCCCTCGGTTATAGGCTCGGTAACCGGGGTGCGAACCCTAAACCAGCGGCTAGGGTATGGGCCGAGGTCCTCTGACTAGCTCTCTTCGGGAGGCACCTCGGTCGTTGCCCGGGCTTCGGTTATTATCGACTTCGGAGCGTCGGTTCACTGGATGCCCCCGAGCTTCCAGAAGCTTCCAGGCAGTAACGGTTTCCACGAGTGGGACCTATGGGGATCATGCCTCCCAGGCAGTTGGCACAATCATTGAGATCTGTCCCATGTGCTCCGTAACCACCTCGCCACCCACGTCATATGTGACGTCACCCGAGGCGGTTACCCGAGCATACTCACCACGCGCTAGCGTGAAGACCAAGCAAACCTAGGTCTATAAATATGAAGTGATACACACCTGAGAAAGGTACGCAATACTATCCTAACCCTAGACCTAAACACCTTCCCTGAGATCTAACTTGATCATCGGAGGGTCACTGGGCAACCAAAGCCCTAGTGACTTGTTGCAGGTCAGGCGACGGAAGAACGGAGCGGCGGAGGAAGGAACCTAGCCTGATACCACAGTCAAGGTCCCGATTAATCGAACCCCTACAATTGGCGACTCTGCTGGGGACCTAGCTGTTCTTCATTCAATCACTTCCTTCCTCACAAAGGTTCCTCACAAAGCTCTTCAAATCCAACCATGGTGGAAATCAATGATGCACATCGCGCCGAGACCCCCTTCGGCCCCGGAGATCTCGGGGACCCGGCGTCCGGCGGAACAGGCGCTCCTGGAAAGGCCCACATGTCCGTCGGACTCAGAGCAGGGACTTCGACTCAGGAGGCAGGGGCTCCGGCCGAACTCCAATCCTACATCCGCCACCTGGAGCGGAAGATCGACGACCTCACGACAGTGGTGGAACGTGACAGAAGCGTCCGAGACGAGTTGGCGGAGATCAAACACCTCCTCCAAATGTCCCCGTCTCATTCCTCCGGAGGCCGTGGCAGAAGACGAAGCCACCACAGCCCTCCCCGCAGCCGTGACAGAGAACAGATGGTCGAACACCGATCCCGTCCTTCGGTCAAGGACCGCCTCGAACCACCAGGAATCAAGGACCGTCTCGAATCAACAGGTGAGGCTCGTAACGAAAGGGACGTTGAACGAAGGGAACGCTCCCGCTCTCCTAATCCAAAGGGTCCTCGACGGAAGCGATCCGCCTTCGAAAGGCTTGGTGGCGGAAGCGTCTCCGCCTCCTCCACCCACCCAATCATATCCAAGGAACGCCTCCGGGAGACCACCCCAAGTTTTGCTAACGAAAACAACGCTCTCTTGGAGTTCCAAACAAAAGGGTATCGTGAACGATACAAGGGCCCTCGTTCAAAGAGTCCACCCGTCCACCACCCCAAAAATGGTTACAAAAGGCTTGGTGGCAGAAGCCAAAATACTGAGCGCCTCGAGCCCTACGCTCGAGATAGCTACAAGAAGCAACGGTACGAAAGATCTCCCCAACGGTCAGGGAACTCCCAACCGAAGCGGAAGGAGTACGAAAGACAGGACCGACCGCAGCCGAAGAAGCATACCGCGACCGGGGGTCCAGACGGTCTCGACCGTTCGATCCGACCCCACCGGGACGCCCGTGTCGAGAGACTCACGACCTCCCCTTTCGTTAGGGATATTGACTCGGTCACCCCCCCGAAGGGCTTCACCCAACCCAAATTTGCAAAGTACGACGGTAAAACCGAGGCATACACTCATCTGGTTCAGTACAAGCTGGTCATGTCTCTTTTCCTTCGCAATGAACCTTCGGACGACGCCTTCCTCTGTAAGGTCTTCCCCGCCAGCCTCGGCAACCTGGGCCTAACTTGGTTCAACCAACTTCCTGCCAGATCGATCGCTTCCTTCGATTCTCTGTGTGACGCCTTTATGGCTCGGTTTGTCACGAGCAACAAGCATGAAAAAGAGATAGACTCTCTTCTCGCCCTACGAAAGCGGACCGACGAAACGCTCCGCCAATACGCCGGTCGCTACTGGGAGCTGTTCAACGAAATCGAAGGATGCGACGGTGTCATCTCCGCCCGCGGGTTCAAGCTCGGCCTAACCGCCCAGGACGAGCAGGTTTACGACGATCTCGCTCGGCACAAGCCAAATTCCATGAAGGATCTCATGACTCGGATTGAAGGTTGGTGCCAGCTTATCGAAACCAAAGCAGAAAGGGGCATGGGGAAGCCTCCGAGCTCCAAGGCATCGTTTACCCCGGTGTCCGCTCCGGCTCCCGCCTCGGCCTCGACACCGAAGAAACAAGTCAACAACATCAAACAATCTCCGAGGAAGGCACCGAAGCAAGGAGACTTCAGCGCAGAAAAAACCGTCTTTACTATGCCTATCTACGGGATTATCGACCAAGTAAAGGATCAAGCCTTTTTCCCCTTCCCCAACCAAAAACTCGGTACCGAGAACGGGAAAATCAAAAACCCGATAGTCCGATGTAGCTACCACAACGAACAAGGTCACTTTACAACCGCTTGCAGGCCCTTCAAGGCCTACCTGGAGCAGCTTGTCCTCGGTGGCCACCTCAACAACTTCATTGATCAAGAAAAAACGAGAGCACGGGCGCAGAATGCCGAAACAAGAGCCGAAGAGGAGATCCAGACGATTAATGTTATCCACGGCCCTCTCAACTCCGAAGCCGCCCGTATAATCCGCGCCGAGTTGAACGACGCATCCTCATCTAAGCAGGTCATGCTCGTCGGTCCCGAGCCCAAACGTCCCCGAACCGACGACGGATCGAAATGGACTATCACGTTCACCGAGAAGGACCTTGCGCGCGTCCAACTTCCACACAACGATGCCCTCGTGGTCACAATGCGCATAGGAACCTTCAACGTCCGACGTGTCCTCGTGGATCAGGGGAGCTCGGCCGAGGTTATGTACTACTCCTTGTTTAAAGATTTGAAGCTCTCAGACGCCGATCTCCGTCCTTCCGAGGTCCCCCTCATAGGTTTCAACGGAGCTCCGGTCTGGCCCGTCGGTTTGATCACCCTACCCGTCCGCTCCGGCTCGGTCGTGCTCGATATGGAGTTCGTCGTAGTCGACGTCCCAAGCCCCTATAATGCCATCGTTGGCCGCACCTGGCTCCATAAGTTAAAGGCTGTTGCCTCTACTTATCACCAGGTGGTTCGGTTCATCGGTGCCAACGGACGACAGGAAGATCTGTACGGCGACCAAACCGCCGCCAAAAGCTGCTACGTCAATGCTGTCCGAAGCAGCAAACAGACCTCCAGGGTGAACTTCATCGAAGTACCAGAGGCTCCGGTTCTCGAAGACATCGGGAGGCCCGCCGACGAAAAGGCAGTTGAAGATCTTGTTACCGTCCCTCTAACCGAGGATGGTTCCCGTTTCTTCCTTGTCGGTTCCTCACTCTCGGAAGCCGAACGGAATGACATGGTGAACTTCCTCAAGAGCAACATTGAAGTTTTTGCTTGGACCCCCTACGAAATGCCCGGGGTCGATCCAAAATTCATCTGCCACGAGCTCAACATCGACCGAACCAAGCGTCCGGTCATCCAGAAAGCTCGGCGCTCTTCCCCGGTCCATTCCGATGCCGTTATCGACGAGGTCAACCGACTCCTAAACGCGGGAGCCATACGAGAAGTGCAGTACCCTAAGTGGTTGGCCAACACTGTGGTGGTTAAAAAGAAAAACGGGAAATGGCGAGTCTGTGTTGATTATTCAAACCTCAACGACGCCTGCCCGAAGGATTTCTTCCCCCTTCCCCGAATAGATCAGCTCGTCGATGCCACGACTGGCCACGCCCGACTTAGCTTCATGGATGCCTACCGGGGCTACCATCAAATCGCCATGAGCGACGGCGACGTCGAGAACACGGCCTTCATTACCCCCCACGGAATCTTCGGTTATCTTGTCATGCCCTTCGGCCTCAAAAACGCCGGAGCAACCTTCCAAAGGATGATAACCAAGATGTTCGAACGTCTGCTGGGAGATACTATGATGGCCTACATCGACGACATGGTGGTTAAAAGCATGATGGCCGGCGACCACCTCACCCACCTCGCCGAGGCATTCGAGATTCTCAAGACGCACAAGCTTCGTCTTAACGCCGAGAAGTGTGCCTTCGGTGTGAGCTCTGGCAAGTTCCTCGGGCATCTTATCTCCCGTCGAGGTATTGAGGCCGACCCTGCCCAGCTCACAGCAATCGAAAAACTCTCGGCCCCCCACAACAAGAGAGATGTGCAGCGTCTAACCGGCATGGCCGCCGCCCTCAACAGATTTATTAGTCGATCTTCCGACAAATGCAAACCGTTCTTTGCCCTCCTGAAGGGGAGCCGACGCAGCTTCAGCTGGACCGACGAGTGCGACCGGGCCCTGCAACAGCTGAAAGACTACCTCTCCAAAGCCCCTCTCCTCGTCACTCCTCGGGACCAGGAAGACCTGTTCATTTATCTCGCTGTCTCGGCGCACGCCATAAGCTCGGTCCTCGTCCGACAGGAGGGGCGCGACCATCAGCCGATTTATTATTCTAGCAAGACGATGACACCTGCCGAGACACGTTATCTTCCCTTGGAAAAGCTTGTTCTCGCCCTCGTCTCCGCGTCTCGGAAGCTCGCACCGTACTTCCAATCCCACCGCATTATCGTATTGACCGAGTATCCTCTCAAGTCTCTCCTCCGAAAAGCCGACCTCTCCAACCGAATCTCTCAATGGGCCGTCAAACTTGCCAACTACGAGATCCACTTTCAACCAAGGACGGCGATTAAAGCCCAGGCACTCGCCGACTTTATCGCCGAGCTGACGCCGACCGACGTCCTCGCTTCAAATCCAGCCCCCCGCCCCGAAGCCGTCCTCCAAGCAAATCCCAGCACCGCCTGGAAGCTCTTCCATGGCGATGTATGGAAAATGTATGTTGATGGCACCTCCAACAGCCGAGGCGCCGGGGCTGGAATCGTACTTCTTTCTCCCTCCGGTATCTTACACGAAAGCTCTATCTCCATCAACTTTCCGGCCTCTAACAACGAGGCTGAATATGAGGCGCTCATCTCCGGACTCAAGACTGCCGAAGCCCTTGGAATTGAGGAACTCGTCCTCTACAGCGATTCACAGCTGGTTGTCAACCAGCTCTCCGAGGAGTACGAGGCTCGGGACGACCGGATGCGTACTTACCTGAGCTCTGCTGTTCGGTTACTCAAAAACTTCAGAGCTATCCGCGTCGAACACATCCCGAGAGACCAAAACGCTCATGCCGACGCCCTCGCCGGACTCGCTACGGCCTGCGCCGCTTCGGGACAACGCTCCATCTCCTTTAGCTCCATCGACAAACCTAGCTTCGAGCTTGAAGTACTCAGTCATGAGATATTAAACGTAGAGCTTGGTCCGAGCTGGATGGATGAGATCATCGGCTACCTACGCAACGACACATTACCAACCGACAAGAAGGACGCCCACCGACTCCGCAACAAGGCCCCCCTTTTCTGGCTCAACCCCAATGGAAAGCTCTACCGACGGTCGTTCACCGGCCCCTATTTATTGGTTGCACACCCATCAGGTCCCCGGGATCATCGAGGAGCTGCACGCCGGTGACAGCGGTTGCCACTCCGGTGGACGCTCCATCGCCCACCGAGCAATTACCCAAGGATACTGGTGGCCAACAATGAAGAAGGACTCTGAAGAATTTGTGAAACGTTGCCAGAAGTGTCAAATGTTTGCTCCCATTATACATCAGCCAGCTCGGGATCTGAGCCCCCTCACCAGTCCTTGGCCCTTCTCCCAATGGGGCATGGACATCGTCGGCAAGCTACCCGTCGCTCCTGGAGGATTCAAATTCCTCTTAACCGCCACCGACTATTTTTCTAAGTGGGTTGAGGCCAAACCACTGGTCACGGTTGAAGAGTCGGACATCATGCGCTTCGTGTGGCGAAATATAATTTCTCGCTTCGGTGTACCCTTCGCCATCTTAACCGACAACGGCAGCCAGTTCACCGGTCAAAAGTACCGAGCACTCCTGGATGAATTTGGTATCAAATGGGACACTTCCACCCCGTACTACCCCCAGGGAAACGGGCAAGCCGAAGCTGCAAACAAAGCAATCTCATCAGGACTCAAACGCCGGCTCGAATCACGCCGGGGCAAATGGGCCGAAGAGCTCCCTCGGGTACTCTGGGGCTACCGAACAACGCCTCGGCGATCTACCGGCCGAACCCCCTTCTCCCTGGCATTTGGAATGGAAGCTGTAATTCCCATCCAGGTCGGGCTCCCGACGATCCGAACCGAAGATTTCGACGAGGCGGTTAATGATGAGAACATTGCTTTGGACCTCGATCTGGCCGAGGAAGAACGAGAGAATGCAAGGATCAAAATAGCATCTTATCAGCAAGAGGTCGCCAAGGGATACAACCGAAGCGTCCGCCTTCGTTCATTCAAACCGGACGACCTTGTCTGGAAAAAGGTGGTGGACAAGTCCAAAAAGAGGAAGTTGATGCCTAATTGGGAGGGACCCTTCCGAGTCCTAAAACACCTCGGCTCGGGAAACTATAAGCTGGAGAAGTTAGACGGTTCCCCAATCGCCAAGACCTGGAACGCCAATAACCTGAAGAAATTCTATGGGTAGCCAGGCTTCGGCCTCTTCGGACTTATTTATTCGAATAATTTTCGTTTCTTGTCCAAATATGATAGGAACCAAACTACTCTTGTAATGACCTGATTCTACGACAGTTTTTTAATGAGGATCTCTTGTTTACCACCAGTCTAAATCTTGTCACTTACTTTTCGTACTCGGTCCGCCGTTGCGTGAACCGTTTTATCCTGACTTCAGGGACTGTCCTCCGCGGGATATTCCTCGGACAGATCCCTCACCAAGTCACCACGGCCTTTTTCGGTCGTTTCAGACTTTCGGACGTCGGCGATAAGGACACTCGGTATTAATCCGGAGCCCCTTACACCGATCCCCCCCCCCCCCCAATAAGTCACGCTATTTAGGTTCGCTACGTTCCGAAGTCATGGCCGACGCCATTCCCGCTTCAGGACCCTAGCCCTAATCTAAATCACTGCGCCCCAATGAGTTGCTTCGGTTTACTCCTTCGGGCTCGGCGTTAGCTAAAACAAAGCAGGGGCATGCAAAATTCAAAAAAAATTGCTAACTACTTTGCTTCGTTTTAACTTACTCAATCCTATATACTGCCTTACTTCAGTCTGGAGTAAATTTTTGAACACCTCCTCGGCTAATGCTTCGGCTAAAATCTGCTGATACTCCACAGCATTTCAACAGAAGCAGGGGCATGAGGCTCCCTTCGGTTACAAGCATAAAACCATTCGAGCATCTCAAAAATAAACAAGGCATTGAAACGAAAGAAACCATTCATTCAAAAGCAGAAAAGCAGATCGCAAGTTTAAAGCCCAACAATACTTCGGTTATCTGTTCGGTACCTACTTAGCAAAAAAAAAAAAAAACATTTACAAACCATGGAACGGCAAAATCCAAATGTTCGGAGCCGTCCAGCCAAATGTGAAACAAAAGAAGTCAAAATCCTAAGCATTGGGGGGCAGAGGGGTCTGGGCTCCATCCTCGGTTGAGGCAACGGCAATAGGAGCGGTCTGGGTACCCTCCTCGGTCGAAGCAACGGCAACAGGAGCAGTCTGAATACCTGCCTCGGGGTTTTGCACCTGCTCGCCCTCCTCTTCTTCTTCCTCGGGCGCTACAACCTCTTCGGGTGGCACCTCGGGATGGACCCGGAGTTCGGAGTCGGCTGGGAGATCGAGCTTACTCAAAAGAGTCTCGTGACCAAACCGAAGCCCGTCCACGAAACGATCCCTGTAAAGCTCTGCCTCAATCTCCCGAACCTGCTTCTGGTACTCTACCCCGGCTGCGACCCAACCTTCGTCATAGCCCCTGTTCCTAGCAGCTTTAACCTCAGTTGCTCGGGTAACCCTCAGTGTGGTGACATCCTCCTCGGCCTTTGCAACACGGGCTTCGGCTGCCACCCTCTCCCTGTCGCACTTTTGAAAGTCTGCAAGATAGAGATCGCAGGTCTCCCGAGCCACCTTCAGGTCGTCCTCTCTCTGCGCAAGAGCCCTCTTCAGCTCATTCATCTCCAGCTCTTGACCTTTGTATCGGTCGTTTATAGCCAAGGCCCGAGCTCCAGCCTGCGAGCAGAAAACCAAAGAAGAATCACAAATATGGACTTAGCTGACAACAATAAAGTGGAAAGTAACAAGCTTACAGTGAAAAGGGCCTGAGCTATCTCAGCGGTGAGGTCCTCGGTCAATCCTTGGACGACCCGGGCGTCCCTAGGAAGAATGCAGCCACGGAGCATCCCGAACGCTGTACCGAGGTTTGACACGCTATCCGCAGGGTGGATCTGGCGCCCAGCATAGTGACAGAATTCCGGGGCCCAAGGAACCTCCGTGGCAGGGACCCAGGTTCCCCCCTCAATCCTCTCTGCAGACCCTCGGTCCTGCTCCTCCGCCCTCTCCTCCCCCTCGGCTATCCGAGAAGTTTCCTTCTCCTTGCCTCGGCCGCTTCCTTCCCCCTCGTGCCGAGTCCTCTTCGCCGGGGGCTCCTGCGGAGAAACAGGGGTCACCCCCGAGGTCCCAGCACCAGGTGTACTTGTGGCTGAACCTCGGCCTCGGCCCCTCGACGTCCGACGCCTGAGGTTTAGCACCTCCCGAGCTCCATGGTTTAACATCTCGCCGCTCAGGCCGGTCCTCTCGGGCGTCTCTCGGTCAACTGCCTCTCTTATGACGCCTTGGGGCTCGGAGCTGCTGCCCTCGGTCCCAGAAGCGCTTCCTCTGCCACCTCTCCCCGCTCCTCCTCCTCCCCTTCGTCCTCCTCCTCTGCCCCCTCGTCCTGCCCTCGACGCCCCCTGCTTCCTCGGTTTCTTCTTTAAGTAACTGGTATACGAGGGGACGTAACCGAGGAGCTGAGGGGCGTAACGGCTGGTGATTGGGATTGCGTAGGCGGCGGTTATCCGAGAACGGATGGCTCTCTCTCGAAGCTCCTGAACGGTGCCTTCGGCTGCAAAAAGTTGTCAAAAACAAGGAGAAATCAGTACAAATTTACAAGAAAAAGCGTTTATTAAAATAAGTTCACTACCGAAGGGTAGGTTACCGACCAGGAACTCCGATCTCAAATGGGACTGTAGTGACTATATCTATGGTCTCCCCGGGCCCGAACATGAAGTTCCCGGTGACCGAAACATAGATACTCGCCCACTCCTCGGAGTCCGGTAGATGATCGATCAAGAATGTGTCATTTCCTGATCTGCAGGAGAGATAGTGTCGGTTGTGGCCTCGGTTAACCCCCAGGAGATAGACACCGAAGAGCTCCTCAATACCGAAAACCAGGTTAAATTGCCTCCTCAGCTCGATGATACTGGTAATAATTCGGTATGAATTCACCGTGAGCTGGGAGGGGGTAAGGTTGAGGGTCCGGAGCACCCGACGTACGAACTGGTGGAGGGGAAACCTGATGCCCCCCTCGCATATGGCCATCAGGGGGAAGATCAACTCCCCTAACCGGTGCGGAAGTTTCTTTGGGTCGGTATCTTCTAGCAACCGAACCTCAACGTCAGGAGGGATGCTGTAGAGCCTTTTGAACTCGGCGTAAGCTGCGGGATCCCCGGTGAAGTATTTATTCTTAAACGTGCAGGGTCTCATCGGTCTTCGGCGTCCCTGGATTTCCTCGGGCGCATTTCCGAACGGCCCCGGCCCGTGGTCCGACGTACTCGGGTCCTCCATCTCCCAGGGGTCAAGTGAAGTAATCTCACGAGGGGCTCGGTTAGGGTTGGCAGGTTCAATCTGGTCGACCGGGATTCGGTAAAACCTCTCCCTCCAAAGTTCTTGAAAGATGACGTCTACCAAGGGATCGTCGGAACTACTGGAGCTGTCCGAGGAGAGTTCAATGACCATTCGCCCCTGACCAAGAAAACAAGGAAAATGTGCAAAACCCGTTAGCTATATGCCTAGGGGAGAGCAAAAGGTCCTAGCGCTCGGGGCGAAATGGTCCTCACTCTTCGGAATCTACGGTCCTCGGTCATTCTTAAAGACTCTTCCCTCCTCGGAAAGGGTCCTCGGGGGACCACTACACTTTTCATTTGTCCAAAGGTTGAAGATAGGCCTCGGGAAGAATCTAGGCCTCGGGAAGAATGTGGGCCTCGGGAAGAACAAGAACAGCAGCGGCGGGCGCCAGCGCCGCCGCGCACCAGACGGTTGCAAGTGGCGTTCCCGCCCCAATGCGCTCAGAAAACGTTGAAAAACGCGAAGAAAAGCACTAAAACTTGAAGATTGATTGACAAAGATCAACATACCCAAATCTGGAGAGGAGATTTGCTGCCAAAGTGCTCGAAATAGCGATCCAAAGTTTGCAAAACACGGCGGCGGCGGTTCGACGGCGTCAGAAGGTTTGAGTAGCTTTCTCTCTCCAAAGGCTCTGAATTTATAGTGGAGCGTACGAGGAGTCGCGCGGGAAACGAAGCGTCGCCAACCGAACCGTTGGATCTTCGACGCGTGTCTTCATCAGAGCTCTGAACCGAGGTCAGGTGCGCCGCGTACCGAGTCATTCACGCCTCGACACGTGCCCTAAAAGGACGTTTCGTACCAATCAACTGGCATTTCACGTGCCGAGGCGACGTATGATGTCACTCATTTCGGCGATGACCGACACGTGGCTCCTAGGGCAGAAGCAGGCGGTTCGGCTCTCACAAAGGCCGCTCGGTTCTTCTCCAAAGCATGTCATCGGTTAAAAGCCCGGTCGCGCTAGTCCGTCAGAGGAATCAATTCCCCGAAGACCAGAATGGCACTCCGGAAATTGAGGGGCTATTGTAGGGCCCTCGGTTATAGGCTCGGTAACCGGGGTGCGAACCCTAAACCAGCGGCTAGGGTATGGGCCGAGGTCCTCTGACTAGCTCTCTTCGGGAGGCACCTCGGTTGTTGCCCGGGCTTCGGTTATTATCGACTTCGGAGCGTCGGTTCACTGGATGCCCCTGAGCTTCCAGAAGCTTCCAGGCGGTAACGGTTTCCACGAGTGGGACCTATGGGGATCATGCCTCCCAGGCAGCTGGCACAATCATTGAGATCTGTCCCATGTGCTCCGTAACCACCTCGCCACCCACGTCATATGTGACGTCACCCGAGGCGGTTACCCGAGCGTACTCACCACGCGCGCTAGCGTGAAGACCAAGCAAACCTAGGTCTATAAATATGAAGTGATACACACCTGAGAAAGGTACGCAATACTATCCTAACCCTAGACCTAAACACCTTCCCTGAGATCTAACTTGATCATCGGAGGGTCACTGGGCAACCAAAGCCCTAGTGACTTGTTGCAGGTCAAGCGACGGAAGAACGGAGCGGCGGAGGAAGGAACCTAGCCTGATACCACAGTCAAGGTCCCGATTAATCGAACCCCTACAGCGCGCATCTTGCAACTCATTGTTGCTCTTCATTCCCTTCGCTGTAAGAGTGTTATTGAGCAATTCCAGCTGTTCAATGTATTTGTCCATTTCTTTTAAACCTTGGTGACTCGCATCCTTCTTGGTCTTGTTCTTGCATTCCACGTCCCCATCCCTCTTGTCCTTAAGCCTTGGTTCCCCATCTTCATCAAACTCTCTAATGACTTTCAGTGCCAACTCAAGTGCAATCCTGGAATCAAGTTTCTTCTGCAGTGCAGCACCCTTTTGTGGAGCTCTTCTGTTTCTATCTGCAATAGAAAGCCATCAACAATTTATGCAATAATCAAAATTGGTAGAAAATCGACTACATAATTGTTGTTTTAGTTACAACATAGTTACAAGCGGAAAATAAGGCATATTACCTTTCGGGTTTCTGCCAAACTTAAAGACTTTTCAAGTTTCTTTTGCAGCACTTCAGCTTCAACATTCCTTTCATCGGGCGCTTGTTTTACTTGCTATATACCAGAGAAAGTCATAAAAGTTATACAATAACACAAAACAAGTAGAATTAAACTACATAATCGTAATCTAGTAACAAATAATAAAATAGAAAATGGGCATATCACCTTATGTAATTCTGATAGCCTTAAAGCATTTTCAGCTGTTCTCTTTTCGTCCAAGATTGCTCTCTCATTCTGGAAACAAAATCAAAAAAAGGGACAAAAGTGCACGGTGGCTTTATTTCACAAAACCGTCATCTATGTCCTAGGTAATCGATTGTGCGAATTTTCTTTTAACCAATCCAAGTATTAAAGAGTCGTACCTATTTCTTCTCGGAGTCGAACTGCTTTTTTTTTTTGGGTAAATGAACTGCTTTCTCTCCTCCTCCAACTCTTTTTCACGTTTCTTAAGGTCTTTGTCATAAGCTTCTAAATGTTCTGTCATCTTTACATGTTCGTTGAAAATCTTTTCCAATGCGTTCTTTTCCATCTTCCTCACATCTAGTTAAAATTAAATTCCACAAAACAGAACAAGAAAAACAACAACCATTGTGAATAAGTAAATTTAAATGAAAACAAATCCAGAAAAATAAAAAAAAGCAATTATCATAAGGGAAATGATAATGCCAAAACTCTTTTTGTTCCTGCCAAAACTCATTCATTGCATGACTTAATTGCCCTCTATTACACCATTTACTTTACGAAAATACCCCTTAAAATCCCATAAGTGCAAGAGGAAAACTAGAGCAAATTAAAAATCCCAGTTCCACGTTTTCAAGCAAATTAAAATTGCAATTCAAGAGAAAAACTAGAGCTTATTTCAGAAGAGTAAATTAAAAATCCCAGTTCCACGTTTTCAAGCAAATTAAAATTGCAATTCAAGAGAAAAACTAGAGCTTATTTCAGAAGAGTAGCAAATGAAAATTAAACATCAAGCAAAAAGGCAATTCACGAGCAAAATTAGAGCCAAAATAGTTAATACGGATCTTGCCCATTCCAGTTCCATGTTTTCATCAATTCACAAGGAACCCATCTAACAAACACAAGCTAATTTTAGAAGAGCCATGTTCACATCATCATCAAGAATTAAAACATCAATTCCAAAAATTTCTAAAGTTGCGATTAACAAATGATAATACTTCAGTCTTCACACAAAAACTCCATTGTGCATTCTCTAGTTTTCGCACACCTTCCTCACCACTACCTGAAAATTAAAAAGAGAAGTGATGAAATAAAGTATCAAAACTACGAAAAAAATAATTTCAGTTCAGATTGTATTATTACTTTAGTCTCCACACAAAAACTCCGTTACGCATATCTTGGACGGACTTAATAGTAAAGCCTTATTACTACATGAAAATAAAAAAGAGACCGTCATATGATAGAGTTATCAAAATCATGACAATAGATTAATTAAAATTTACCTCAACTCATCCATCCAACCAAAAGCACTCTGTTGAAATAGGAATTGTATTTATGTCAGCCTCATCCATGGTACTTCCTTCATAAGCTATACCAACTCCATTACTTGGATTGATTACACTTGGTCCCAATTTGTCTCGGCATGTTCGACTATTATGACCAGCGGCTTTACAAATGCTACACTTTCGTGGTGCATCAATGATCTCAAATTGTGAAGAATTCCGTTTTGTAGAACTTGTTTCTTTTCCCTTCCTTGATGTCGGTGGACGTCCCTTATGAACTTGAATTGTTGGCTCAAAAAGCATCGGAAATGATGGATGTTCAAGCTGTGAAATGCTCCCTTGAGCACTTTCCTTTGGAGCAGCGCTGTTTCCATCTTGTTCACCATTAGAAACAGACAAAGATCTTATGTCAATCCTCCATTGCGAGTGTATTGCATCAAGAGGTAATATCTTGTCTTTCCATTCAATCATCTTATGTGCACAAGGAAGACCCATGCTTGCCATGAAGTGTCCCGTACATATTGACTGCATTGTGCCATGTCTCATCATTTCATATTGCTTAAGCAGCTCTCCCATCGCAAATACCGACACATGACTTACAAGTTCCTTAAAGAACAAAATATTTGATCTGTGAGGTACCCGGATCCTCTCGCTCAAGAGTTGAGTCTTTATCTCATTAAATTCATTTTCAATTGCAAGACATATCTTGTTCTTCACTTCTTGGAGATCACCAGTTGAAACTAGCAAATATTTTTTCAATTTTGAATGTGCACCTTCTGCCCTAGAAGAGGCTCGATTTCCAAAGTGAAGACACTTATCAGTCCATCCCTTCACAAACTTCTCTTTGAATGGAAGCCATGTCCTCCGAATGTAGGATAACACTTCTTGCTTCTCTTTGTACAACAGCTCAAAAAAATTCCAAGCTTGCTCAAACAACTCTTCATTTTGAGAGCTAATCACTTGGTTCCAAATAGACAAAAATGTGGTCCAATCTTCTTGACGAGCAAAGCGAGGCTTGCAATTCGTCAAAATATTTTTCTCAATATGCCATACACACAAAAGATTAGTAGTTGTTGGAAAGACGACTTTTATAGCATTCATCAAGGCTAATTCCCTATCCGACACAATGACAGATGGTTGGCAAGAGGGACCCAATAGGTTACTAAACATTCTTAAAGCCCAAGCATAATCCTCTTCTCCCTCTTTTTCCAAAAATGCAAAACAAGAGTAGAATGATTTGTTGAAACTTGAAACCCCAATGATGTCAAGTAGCGGCATCTTGTATCGATTAGTCTTGTAAGTGCAATCCATTACGAAAATAGTTGTATAGCTCTTTGTCAATGTGATTGAGAGAGGGTGTGCAATAAATAGATGTGTCAAACAACCATTTTGATCATATGCAACTTTAAAAGTAAAATCACCTTCACAAAGCTCATCAAACAATGCTTGGATCGTAGTTCGTCCCGCCAAATTCTCCCTTTGAAGCTTATTCTTCATATTGTAGATTGTTCTTGACACAGCTTGAAGTTTCTTATTCCTTAGTCTAAGCGAAGAAAGAATTTGACGCGGAGGTACTCCCGATCTTGTCAATTCTTCAATGGTCATGATCTCTTCTTTCGAAAAACGCCGGAACGAAGGATGTCCTGCCATGTCACTTGAAGGTTCATGATTGTGTGACCCATTTTTCACTTCAAGCACCCAAAATCCATCATCTAGTCTCTTGCAACGAATTTCAAAAGGACAATTTATAAGGCGGGTTGCCGTGTTCCTCTGTCGACGCTCCATGGGGACATGCCATTTATTCCGATAACAACCACCTCTATCGCAGCCAAGAGTAATATATCTACCCTTCGTGGAGGTTTTGATAGATATTGCATACCCTTGCATTGCAAAAAACTGTCGAAGAGTGTCCATAAGTTCCTCACGGGATTCAAATTTCCAGCCAAGCTGTTCCAGCATATCATTCTGTCCAATTTCTCCATTTTCTTGATCAGTCATGTTGATTTCTCCTTGTTCAACTACTAAACCAATTGAACTCCCACCGATGCCCTCAATTGTTTCCTCAATTTCCATGACTCTTGCTCATCAAATCTACATTATGAAAGTTAAAAGAAAAAAGACTTTACATTTATTCAAACCCTTTAAAGTTGCTATTAGAAAAGCAATAATGTTACATTCTACAAATTGAGAGTCATACTTACAGAAAAACAGAGAACGTGGTAAACTACATAATGTTGTGATGGAGAGATGAAAAATACATAGTTGTCGTTACTTTGATTGAGACTTTAATGTAACAGTGGTAAACTACATATTTTGATACAGGAGAGTGACCAACAAATAGAATAAATGAGAGCTGCTCCTAGGGTGCTTCTACTTCTATTAGTTACTTATTTTTGACCCTTCTAACAAGTTCAGGGACCAGTGTTGTACAAGTTACCGCCTTGATAGAAAAAAAACAAAACAAAACAAATCACGGCTAATACAAGACCATGTTGATGTTTGGATGGTGGGCGTTGACGGGAATAAAATATAAAACTTGGAGTAGTCCAAACGTTCGATTACAAAAAAAAATTACTAACACCAGCGGGATCACAATAGTGAAAGGTGTTACAAGGAGTAGTCGTTTGCGAGTGAATAGTGAGCAAAGAAAAAGAACAAAAACAAAAGACACGTTCAGGTGGTGTGTGACGAGAGGTGTGTTTCAAACCCTAAAAGTCCAAACCCTAAGATTGCAATAAACAGTAGAATACTAATAAACTTGGGGGAACTCAAATAAAGAACAAGTATTGTATAAAATACGGAGTAGCTCTTTACCTGGAGTTTTTAAAGAATGGAGCAATAGATCTACAAATTGGAAGCTCTGTTTACGTTCAGCTTTTCTCCGTTGAAGAAGCTTCAGAGCTTCTAATGGGTGGGCGAGAAAATATTGAACGATAATAATCCTTTGGATTTGAAAGGGCATTTTTGTAAAGTAAGTTGTGTAATGGAGGGTAATTAAGTCATGTAATGAATGAGTTTTGGCAGGAACAAAAAGGGTTTTGGCAGGAACAAAAGTGGTTTTGGCATTATCACTTCCCTTATCATAATTATCACGCACCGGAGACAATGTTTGGAAATTTCCCAGCCGAGAGCTCTCTCGCATCTTTTTTGTGAGGCTTAGTCGTATCCATTGCATATTCTGACAATTACACTATCACAATAAAAGATATATGAACATTTCATACCACTGTAACAACGAATAGTACTATTTGTTTCCATTTAAAGAAACAACAAATATTCAAACTCTAGGTCATGAACTACAACTTTCGTTTCTTTCCATCATATTTAATTTTGGGCAAAGTACGGATTACCTCCCTGAGTTTTGCCCGTTTGGCAGATAACCTCCCTGGGTTTCATCAATGACCACATCGCCTCCCTGTGGTTTTGGAGTAAAGTGCAGCTCCTAACTCCGTTAACGGCAAGAGTAAAAAGACCACGCTACCCTTTTACCATTACTCCCAAAAATCCCAAAACACTGTTTAAAAAAAAACACAAAAATTGTTGTCCGGGGCGGTCAACCGCCCGGTTGGCCGGCATGAAGTTTCTCGGCACAAATTGAAAACCAGATTGGCATGACCCCTGTCTCTCTCTCTCTCTCTCTCCAGAAGAAATCGAAACATACACCTGTGTTTTCATCAAAATCGATTTAACCCAAAACAAATCAAAACCCAACAAATCGTCGTCGTCGTCGAAATTGATTCTTCAAAAATAAAACCCAGAAGGAATTACCATCCTCAACGCCGTCACCATCGTCGACTTCTTTGCTCGTATGTACACAACACCACAGAGAGACATAGAGAGAGAGAAAGAGACGAAGCGAGCTTGCCGTACTCGTCTGTGGTGACGAGGTACTGTAGCGTATTGGGTTTTGACGAGGTGGGAGCCGAGACAGTTGGGTGAGGGTTTTGGGTGCTGCCTCGTCGGAAGACTCGCCTTCTTCTTCTTAATTCGGCATTACTGGCGGCGGTGGCCTGTCGTCGTCGTCGTTGGTTTTTGTGAAATTGTAGAGAATTTGAAACGGAGAATGGGATAGGGATCCGATGATCGACGGAATGGAGAATCTGAAATTGTAGAGACCCGGCTCCAATCCGTACATGTTCATCTCTGCTTATCTGGAAATCTTCTATCTCTTCTTGTCGTTCCAAGCCCTAATTTCAATTCAGAGGTGAAATCAAAATCAACTTAATGTCTGGGTTCTTTTTTGTTCAAATTAACGACGACAATTTTGATATTTCCTTGAGTTTTTTATTTTCTGAGACTACATGGAGAAAGAAAGGGGTTGTTGGGTGGCTGTGGTCATCGTAGTGGGTGGACGGCAGTCTCGTGGAATAAAGAAAGGGGTTGGGTGGTGGTGGCGGTGGTGGGTGTGGCTTTTACAGTAGAGGAGAAGGAAGAAGATGAGGAGAAGGATATTATAGTCATTTTATAGTTAATTTCGATTTTCCTTATTTTTTTCCCTTCCCACTAACAAGAAAAAAGGCGCGTGTACCCTACTTTCCGTTAATATAGACAGAAAATCCAACGGTAGCACTTTACTCCAAAACCACAGGGGGGCGATATGCTCATTAATGAAACCCAGGGAGGTTATCTGCCAAACGGGCAAAACTCAGGGAGGTAATTCGTACTTTGCCCGGCCTTTAATTTTTTTAATGAAACCGAACATAAGACATTTCCAACGACAAATTAAGGGAAAAAATTACAGGTATAGTCAGTTGGGCTACAGCCCAGGTCAACTTTGGAAAAACAAAAAATTTATACGTAAAATTTAGCCCAAATAATTTTAGCTCAACCCATTTCACCCACCAACCCATTTTAGCCAAGGCAGATTATATTCATGGTTCTGCCCTTACTTGTACCACGTAGAGAAGTAGAGAGATATCGTCCAAAAAAAGGGAACAAACAAACAAAGACATAAAAAATAAAAATAAAAACCCATTTTCAAAACGTACATCTTATTTAGTTTATTGAGTTATTTAGCTATTACTCCTTCATATCATACAACTTTGTTCGATATAGTATTATCAATTTCATGCATGCATGTCAATGATCATTCATCAATATGAATTTTACGCATAAACCATATGCCTCCTTGAGTTTTTTCGGTAGTACTAGTAGACCCAAAATCATGAATCGCTATGGACTAGTGTGGAGCATGCTAGAAGAAGAAATTAAAATGGTGGTGAAATCTCACCTTGACCGAGAAGATATACTATTTGGTCCAACTCCGATATGCCTTCGATCTTCTTACTCTCATGCACAAAACACAGTCTCTCTCACTTCTCCGTCAAACTCTCTCTTTCTCTGAAAATCATCTAAAAGCATGTCCCTCACTAATTCTCTCTCTCCTCCTCCCCTTTAGTCTTTTTTTTTTTTTTGAAAAGCTCCCCTTTATGCCTTGTTCTTTTTGCAATTCAAAAAGAATTTTTCAAAAAATTCCCTCTAGAATATTCCACCTAGATTCCCCCTACTTCCAACATTTCTCTCTCTATCTCTCTCCACTTATTGCCCCTACTATTTTTCAAAAAACTTTTCAAATTCCAATCCAAACACAGCACTATGTCTTTACTGTCCTTAAACACACGTGTATGAAATATAAGAATACGGCCCCGTTCTCTTGAATTTAACTTAAACTTAACTTAAATATGATAGTTTTGTCCTTATTTATTTATTTTTTTTTTCTGCATTTATTGGTTTTGGGGACAAAACTTTTATACATTGGGGAGGGTGTAACAACCCTGATCTTAATTATGCATAATACGTGAATAATTGGCATGCTTTAAGTTAATCTTGTGGTTAAATAGCGAAGTTATTCTAGTTGTACGGGGTGGATCATATTATATGCTTTGGATATCCCCAGTTGGCCAAAACTTGATAAGGAGACACGACGACATGTGTAAATGGGATAATTTTCCTAGGAAGGTAAAAATAAGACAATACGTGTATTATTCCTGTTAACCTCACTGCTTCTTCACCAAGCATAAGAGAGAGAGAGAGGGAGGGAGAGAGAGAGAGAGAGAGAGAGAGAGAGAGAGAGAGAGAGAGAGAGAGAGAGAGAGAGAGAGAGAGAGAAAACCGTAGGAAGAAAGAAGAGAGAAAAAGAAGAAAGGGGGAAACTAAAGGGAAAAGGTTTGGTTGTTTAATTAAAGCTTTGTTTTGGTAAGTTCATGCTCATTGTTCTTAATTTCTTCTCTAATTTGTAGACGTGTTCATAGAATTGAACTCTTGAAACTTTGCAAATCTAGCTATGGAGTTGGTGATGAGTTTTTCATGGAATCTCCCTCATTTTTATTGATTTTAGTAGCCTATTTTCATGTATGTAGCATGTGTTCATAGTAGATTTCCAGATAGCAAATTGGGTCTCAATTTTTGGGTGATTTCTTAATTGTAAACTTCGAATTAGGTTTTGGTTCCTTCGTATGATAAAAAGTGATGTGAAATTTTAATGTACTCGCAAGCGCACGAATCGTACCGAAGTATAGTAATGCAAGAGCGAGGTCGAACCCACAAGGACTTGGTGATTTTTTGTAGGAAAACTAAATAAACTTAAATCGATTAACCCTAACCTAGTTGACAAAAGTTGTAATTGATTTTTAAACTAACAATTGAATAAAACTGCGATAAAAGAAAACAACTAATTATGAAACTATCACGGAAAAGTACTGGAGATTACGATGAGAAAGGCAACTAAGGTTTTGGAATCCACACCCATAAATATTTATCAATCAATTCTACGCAATGATTTTTCCTTTGATTTCTACACAATGATTTAGAAGCCAATCTTAACCACCATGGATAATGTATCGTTAAGCCCTTTTTATTTATAACAAAAATATGTTCCTCCTCTGCTTCGTAAGTTTAAGTCAAAATCATCAACTGTATCCGCGTAAAACAAATCACAGTAGATATCCCGTACTTAAATATTAACAATGACAAACCAAGCAATTCGATTAATATGGTGATATCAAATCATGGAAAAAACCCATTCCGATTGAATCCATATCCGAGTTTCAACCAAATTAATTAATGAGATCAGAACAATAAACTATGAACGCACGTAGGAAAAATCAACTGCATAAAACCAATCAATAATATTCACGAGGTTTCATCCTCAACCCTAGTTTAAGAGTTTAGCCGCTCATGGAGTCAAAACACATAAACACGTAAAGATAAAACTCCATTAAAACAGCTTACGAAAGAAAACGATTAACAATTTCTCCAAGCTTTTTCTTCTCTGCCGTCGCTCGTGGTAGCTAGGCGTGGCTTCCTGGTGAGCTGCTGCGTGGAAAAAGTCATCCTCCCTTACAAACCCTCTGATGCTTCCTATTTATAAGGCCAAGACTTTCCTTTTGGAATATAATTCCACTTCCATCAATGTTCTCGTTAAATCGGTAAATACCGATTATATAATATTCTTTTCCTTAAACAATTCTTGCCTTAGGAGTTCTAATATCAGATGTGCAAGCCACGTGCAGAGAACAAAATCCTTGCAATCCAATCTTCTTATTTCAATTCCATCGTAGGAAAATTCCGTGAGCTCGATTTTGGGTTTTGCTCTTTTGGATCTTCTAATTTAGATTGGGTTGAGCTCACTTGAATCAGACTCCATCTCATAAGTCTCGGAAGAAACGTTTTTGCGAGATAAAGCCCAAAATACCTACAAAACATAAATAGATGATAATACGACATAAATAATTATAAAGTCAAGACTAACAATGCAAGTATGAGCGTTTTTAAGTACTACATTTTATGCTCATCAAATACCCCCAAACCTACATTTTGCTAGTCCTCGAGCAAAAGAAATAAGATAAACAAAAGAAACAAAAATTACTAACTAATCCTTTTTCGGAGGAGTCCGATTGCATTTAGCATATGCAACAAGCCTTTAAACCCCTAGGTTGCCCTAGTGGACGAGTTATAGTCTCGTGAGGGTTTGCCGTGAATATACCCACAAAATTCCCAAGATGTTGACACTCGATTAGAATTCCAAAACATAGTCTATGGCCTCTCAAAGTAACTAGTGTGAGTAAAACACAAATTGGAGGCAAAATATTTCATCCATTAACAATGTTAAACAAGTGAACATTCTAATCCGAATTAGCACAAAACTGTTCCTCCCACATATATCTGGATAGGGAAAAATCACTAGGCATGTGTGTAAGTGAAAATCACACAAAGATCTTCATTAACCTCGAAAACAATACACGCACCTTCAATGCCTCAATACTCATCGAAATGCTTATATAAAATTATAGCCCCTCCCTTGATTCATATTGTTTTCTTTTTCAATATATTTTTTTTTTGGCTATATTTTTTTTCTTGTGGTCGTGCAATGCCTTGGTCCCTTAAGCTTTCTAATTGACCCTTGTAGCGAGTTTTAGGCCAGTGACACCCAAACCAGACGGCTTTAGGGCACTAGATGTAGAGAACACCCCAACGGACTTAATCACTCGAGTCAAAAAGGCTACGAACCCAAGCTAACCAAACATGACAATCGCAGAACTCTCCACCGTTTGACGCGAACACTCACTGCTTACTGAGGCAAGAGGCCCGGTTACTAAGTGAAAAGCCCGAAAAAGCATGCACGCACTTTATTCTTTTCTTTCTTTTTTTTCTTTTCTCTCTTCTTTTTTTTTTATTTGGTGGGGAAAGAGCATTAAGCATTCTATTAAGACATTTGAATCATACTGAGGCATCAAAAATATATGTACGGCCCTCGAGATCAAATCCAAGTCTAAGTGTGACGGTGCTCGTGCAAAGGCATGTACACAAGTGATTAATCGCTATCCAAACATAGGTGATTTGAACCAACTAAGTGCCTTTCATTAATGCATATGTTCACAAGCTTAACTCTATCAATGAAATAATATCAAGACTCCAACTTGAGCAATAATCAAACTAGCACTAATCAAAAACCAACAACCATGTCGGAAGTCATAATCAAGTATCGACAACTTTCAATTTTTTTTAAATAAATTTTTTTTCAAAAATAATAGTCCCACCCCCAAACCTAAATGATGCATTGTCCTCAATGTAGCAAAGAGGGATAAAAACATAAAAAGTTTAGGGAGTTACCTCACATGAAGAACAATTGTTACTAGTATTGTCTGCAATTGGTTAGCGGCACAAAAGGAAAATATAATACTCCAATAAAACAAATAATGAGATGAAGAGAGGGGAAAAAAAAAATGACCGAGAAGATTTAAAACACTAATTAATAGCAGCACCCGGAAAGAACAATTATGTCATTTGATTTTATCCTTTTTTTATAATTGACGATGAGTGGATCTTTCCAAGAAAATATAGTTGACACAAACAAAATTAATTTAGTGTATTGTGCAAACAAATGTGTCATGTACATAGCAAAAACAGAGGCAAGATCATCATCATACCATGGGAATGAATGTTTGAAAATCAATGTTTTTAAACAAAACTTACGAGTAGAAGGTGAGAGATCAATTCTGAATACAAAATCCCACTCAATTCCATCGTTTCCAACCCTACTGTTGTCAACTATCATTTCTTCTATAATATTATCACCATGTGAAGGAAAGAAATTGCGGTTGACCTTTATCGGCACTAAAAGCTCAATGCTAAGATCGGGTGGTAGAGGTTTCAACTCACAATCAAGTGGCTTTATAACACATGGGAGCACTGGTGAGGAAGAAAGTTGTGGAGACTCCCCATTCGATATCCACTCCTCGATACTTGACCAAGGAGCTGAGTCTACCAAAGTAACTGCTTGCTTAGTCACATTAACATCAAAGTTGTAATCAAAATTAGCTAAGTCAGACTCTAGTGGATCTTCACAATCAAATTGGCTGAGCATAGTGTTGTCAAGACTATTTATCATACAAACAGCACTTACATCTTCCTCAAAGGGTTTTTCGCCAGTGTCAAAGATAGTAAGTTCAAAAGTAACATTCCCAAATGACATTTTCATTACCCCGTTCCTACAATTAATTTGAGCATTCGAGGTAGCTAAGAAAGGACGTCCTAAGATTACAGGAATTTGTCCACGTGAGTGATGAACAGGCTGAGTATCTAAAACTATGAGGTCCGCTGGAAAATAGAATTTATCAACCTTGATTAGCACATCCTCAATGACTCCTTTAGGTATTTTAAGAGACCCATCAGCCAATTGCAATCTTACAGTCGTGGGTTTTAGTTCCCCTAATCCTAATTGCTGGTACACAGAAAATGGCAATAGGTTGACACTAGCTCCCAAATCTAACAAAGCTCGCTCAATGTGATGATTACCTATCGTGCACGAGATTGTAGGACACCCAGGATCCTTATACTTGACAGGGATTTTGTGCTGAATAATAGAGCTAACATGTTCGGTCAACAAAACTTCCTTAGGGACGCTTGTCTTTCTCTTTATGGAGACCAAGTCTTTTAAAAATTTGGCATACGAAGGCACCTGTCGAATAGCATCTAGGAATGGAACATTGATCGTCACTTGCTTAAATACCTCTAGAATATCTCCATGGTCTACACCTTTCTTAGGGGCTACTAGTCGTTCAGGATATGGAGCTTTAGGAATGAAGCTCCTAAGTTCAGGTTCTTTTGGAGGTCGAGGAGAACTAGATTCCTGATCTTTGATGGGATTACTCTGCCTTTCTTCTGTCTCAAACTCCTCTAAACTCTTCTCTATTGGCATACGTACTTGGTTGTCAACCTGTTTTCCTGACCTGAGGGTTACAATAGATTGAACCTGCTCATGTTTATAGGTAGAGTTAGAGGGGTTGCTAAGAGCAAATTGCCCTTTTGGGTTAGGTATCGGCTGGCTAGGGAATTTTCCGATCTCTCTCTCTGCAATTTGACTAGCCAATTGATCCATTTGATTTTCCAGTTTAGCGATGGCTTGAGCATGCAAGTGAGTTGAATTTTCAATTTTAGCATCATTTTTTTCAATTTTAGCCATGATTGCTTTAAGGGTGTCCTCTAAGGATGACTGTTGTTGTGGTGCAATAGATTGGAAGTTCGGTTGAGACATAGGAGTTGGAGTATAAACAGGCTGAGATTGAGCAGGATATAATTGTGTAGGAGGACGAAAACCTGGGGGAGATTGGTTTTGTGAATGGAAAGGTTGTCCGCCTACATTTGTTAGAGGTTGGTTCTGCCGCCATGAAAAGTTTGGATGTTTTGACCAATTTTGGTTGTATGTTTCTGAAAAAGGACTAGCAAATGACTTTCCATAATTATTGAGTGCGTTCGCTTGTTCAACATAGCTGTCAGAATATCCAATAATGGAAGGACATGTTTGTGTTGTGTGCATGTGACTACTACAAAGAGAACACGCCTCACTTTGAACTTGATTGGCTGACTCCATAGTTCTACTTAAAACTAACGCCTCAACTTTTCGAGTAAGATTATCTAACTTTATTCTCACATCTGAATCTTCTTTCACCTCATATAATCCCCCTCTCTTAGGTGTGGAAGTTGGTTTGTCTCGATGAGAAGTAAAATCCCACTGTTGAGATCTCTCAGATAAATTTTCAAGAAACTCATAAGCTGCATCACCCCTAAGATTTAAAAAATCACCACCGTTCATTGATTCAATCATATTGCGATTAGACTGAGTTAAACCATTATAGAAAAATTGAACCAGTCTCCATGTTTCAAAACCATGAGGGGGGCACTTTAAAATAAGATCTTTAAATCTCTCCCAACTCTCATAAAATTTTTCATGTTCTTCTTGACAAAAATCTGTAATCTCCCTCCTTAGAGTAGTAGTTCTAGACATTGAAAAGAATTTTGAAAGAAACTTTTTAACGAGGATGTCCCATGAAGTGATTGAGCCAGAGGGTAGAGAATTTAACCATGCCTTCGCTTTATCTTTCAGTGAGAAGGGAAAAAGACGCAATTTAACAGACTCCTCAGAAAAATTTTGATATCTAAAGGTAGCACAAATTTCAAGAAAGTCTTTGACATGCATGTATGGATCCTCTCGTTCAATCCCATGAAATTGAGGAAGAAGTTGTATTATGTGATGTTTCAGCTCAAAATGTGTTGCATTTGTCATGGGTAACACAATACAAGAAGGAGGATTTGTAGTCACGGGTGAGAACAACTCTCTTAAAGGTTTTGTATCTTCTACAAGTTCTCCCATTTTTAATTGACTACGTTCTACTCTTTGAATTTTTAAATTGAGTCTAAAGGTTCTCTCAATTTCCGGATCAAGAGGTATTAATCCTAAGTTTGTCGAACGGCAACCAAACATAAACTTATGAATGAAAGCAAATAAGGGAAACAGCCGAAAATAAAAATAAAATGCAACAGAAGTGTCTGACGCAAACTAAAAAGATATTCTTTTTTTTCTTTTTTTTAAGACAAAAAGTTCAAGGCTTTAAGAATGATTACTGAATGCTTTACTTAGCAAAATGAAAACCTACAGTAGTTAATTTTATTGTTAAAAGCACTAACAAACGTAAATTATGATAAGCAAACAGTGAGTAGAATGAAAATCGTTTTTTTTTTTTTAACACACTAACTTACTAAGTACTTGATAAAGAAAACAAAAACAGATCAATAGCAAAAGTAAATTAAGATTAATTAGAGACTAACCTGTGACTTGGTGCTTCTAACTCCAACCACCGTGGTGCACGGTAAATACAGTGGTTCCCAAAATTATTTCAATCAAGCACTTGTGGCCGACTTGGAAATCTCGGCCGATAAAAACAAATAAAAAGGCAGCTCTACTGTGTGACAGCAACCACAAAAATACTTTGTGACAAAAAGCAATTACTACTAATCAAAGATGCACGGTATAGCAAATGCACGTGATGAAGGTTTTTTTTTTTTTTTTTTTCAATGCTAACTAACTAGTAGAAGAGTGAAATCAATTCAAATCTCTAGATTTCCTAAAAAAAATAATTAAGTCCCCGGCAACGGCGCCAAAAACTTGATGTGAAATTTTAATGTACTCGCAAGCGCACGAATCGTACCGAAGTATAGTAATGCAAGAGCGAGGTCGAACCCACAAGGACTTGGTGATTTTTTGTAGGAAAACTAAATAAACTTAAATCGATTAACCCTAACCTAGTTGACAAAAGTTGTAATTGATTTTTAAACTAACAATTGAATAAAACTGCGATAAAAGAAAACAACTAATTATGAAACTATCACGGAAAAGTACTGGAGATTACGATGAGAAAGGCAACTAAGGTTTTGGAATCCACACCCATAAATATTTATCAATCAATTCTACGCAATGATTTTTCCTTTGATTTCTACACAATGATTTAGAAGCCAATCTTAACCACCATGGATAATGTATCGTTAAGCCCTTTTTATTTATAACAAAAATATGTTCCTCCTCTGCTTCGTAAGTTTAAGTCAAAATCATCAACTGTATCCGCGTAAAACAAATCACAGTAGATATCCCGTACTTAAATATTAACAATGACAAACCAAGCAATTCGATTAATATGGTGATATCAAATCATGGAAAAAACCCATTCCGATTGAATCCATATCCGAGTTTCAACCAAATTAATTAATGAGATCAGAACAATAAACTATGAACGCACGTAGGAAAAATCAACTGCATAAAACCAATCAATAATATTCACGAGGTTTCATCCTCAACCCTAGTTTAAGAGTTTAGCCGCTCATGGAGTCAAAACACATAAACACGTAAAGATAAAACTCCATTAAAACAACTTACGAAAGAAAACGATTAACAATTTCTCCAAGCTTTTTCTTCTCTGCCGTCGCTCGTGGTAGCTAGGCGTGGCTTCCTGGTGAGCTGCTGCGTGGAAAAAGTCATCCTGCCTACAAACCCTCTGATGCTTCCTATTTATAAGGCCAAGACTTTCCTTTTGGAATATAATTCCACTTCCATCAATGTTCTCGTTAAATCGGTAAATACCGATTATATAATATTCTTTTCCTTAAACAATTCTTGCCTTAGGAGTTCTAATATCAGATGTGCAAGCCACGTGCAGAGAACAAAATCCTTGCAATCCAATCTTCTTATTTCAATTCCATCGTAGGAAAATTCCGTGAGCTCGATTTTGGGTTTTGCTCTTTTGGATCTTCTAATTTAGATTGGGTTGAGCCCACTTGAATCAGACTCCATCTCATAAGTCTCGGAAGAAACGTTTTTGCGAGATAAAGCCCAAAATACCTACAAAACATAAATAGATGATAATACGACATAAATAATTATAAAGTCAAGACTAACAATGCAAGTATGAGCGTTTTTAAGTACTACATTTTATGCTCATCAAAAAGTAGACTTAAAGCTTGTTCTTTTGCCACTGGAATTGCTCGAAACCGTTGAGAATTCAATTTATAGTGATTTTCTGAAATCTAGGTTGCAACCAGAAAATCTGCTCTCAGACAGATTTGCGAAATTGCTGTATTTGCTCATTTTCTCATCCTTAAGGTTCGAATTTGACTTTGGTTCCTTTACGACTTTTGAAGTACATTCTATTCCGCAACTTGGGTGCAGGATTCTTCGAAAAAGCGCAAGCTAACTCGGAGACCTGGGACCTTGGCTTAGCAACAAAAGAAGGGAAGCTCTTTGAGCTTTCTCCACTAGCGGCTCATGTGCACCATCTCAATATATGACATTAAATCTTTATCCACATCCCTTACAAAGTCAATCTTGGCCCCATGGTGGACCTCAAACATAAAGCTTGAATTAGTCATTCTAAACATGCAATTTACAGATTAAAGAAAAACACTCTTTAGCATGGAAAATACTTAAACATGCAATAAAGTACTATAAATGCTAAAAAATCAGTTAAAGCATATAAGTCAAAGACTAAAAAATTAAATACAAAACAATTATTCACCATTCCCACTGATTTTGGTGGGTAGGAACATTTATACATGCATTTGAGACCACATCAAACAAAAAAACACAAAGAAATGCTCTCAAACATTGACTACACCAACTTTTCTAAGTCATTTAATACTCAACTACTTCTCTAAATCATTGAATAGTAGTGTATACAACCAAATAATTCATCTTTTCAATAAATAAAAAAAAGTGACAAAAGTCACATACCTTTCAACTAGATATTAGGAAAAGTGGAGGGAAATGGAGCACTATTTTGGCGCCATTTTTCTGGCGGGGTAAAGGGAATTTGGGCCCACATGTATATATGTTGCAAAATCAAAGGGGTAATAAGGTAATTTTAGCACTTCTGTTAACGGAAAGTTCACGATTTCAAAGATTGGTAGTTAAAGGGGGTTAAGTATTGAATTTTGTAGTTAAAAGAGACAATGTGTGACTGGGTGGTAATTAAAGGAGGGTTACTGTAATTTCTCCTTATTTATTTTATAACTCCTTCTTTTATTTATACATGTTTAATCATATTTTTACTTAATGTAATACTCTAGGTTAAATGGTACCTTTTGTGTAAAAATAAAATTTTAAAGTAAAAATAATATTCTTTTAATTTATTACATATATTGTTTTAATAAAAGGTACAATTTATTTATTAACTCTATTATTTTTATTACTAATATTACTATTATTTTGTCATCAGTTACTTACTATAAAACTCGCCATTTATATTTATTATAAGTATGCTAGCTATTTTATCAATCCTATTTCTATTTAGCAATTTTATCATTTTTTCAATTATTCTAGCATAATCATTATTTTACGATATTAAAGTTGAGTTAATGTATTTATATACACATTAATATCAACTAAAAATTTTCATCAAAGTCAATTTCATCATAACATCCATTTATCATCCTAGACATTAATATGTAACAATTAGTGGTAAAAATAAGTCACATATTGTTTTAGGATCAAATTTAGATCTAAAGTAAACATAGGGAGGCAACTGTAATTTTAGTACATAATTTTTAAAAACAAAACGTTACTGCTACAATAGCATACATTTTTCATTTCTAAAATGGAGCACATATGTATTCAATGGTTTTTGATGCGTAGATGGGAATGGTCCAGCTAAGATGATGAAGAAAACAGCAGAGAAGATGGCAACCAAATGAGATTTGTCTCTCTCTATATCCTCTTGCTTCGTTTGCTCGAATATATCAAATAGAGATCACCCCAAGCGTAGAGTATAAGCGTCCAATTGAAGCATAATAAATCCGGAAGTCCGGAATCGTACCCACAGGGATAAATAATACGGCTTGATGGATTGTAGATGCAAGTACGGGCTTTCGGCTTTTAGTCAGCCAACTTGGTTTTTCGTATGCGGTGGAAAGTAAAAAGGCTAAATTAAACGAGAATAAACTAGATTAAAAGAAGGTTAGGTCTAGGAATCACTAACACCCACGACTCAAGCAAAATCACATTTTTCACCCCAATACACGGTTTTACCCGGAAGATAAGATGGTTCGAAAATCAAGCTAGCTATAGAATTTATTTAGCAAACACCTCGAGCGTCAAAGCTCCAAGCATCATGTGTGGTAAGTAGGCGAAGCTCTTACCTACACATGATCAAGGAGGTTAACACCTCGGTAATTTGACAAACAAATCCAAGCCCCACATCAATTTTCGAATCAAAGTTGCAAACTTTTTGGTGAAAAATGCAATTTTTACTCAAGCCATGGGAACTACTCACACATATCTATGGAGATAATAGCAAGCAAAAATCTACTTAGCATAAATGTAAACACAAGCTTAAGAGAAAATTAGCTAGAAAGATAGATCGGGAGAAAATAAACAACTTTAATTAAGGAGACAAGAGTCAAAATTAACTTACTAAGGTAGAAAATGCAGAAATTAAGAACTGAAAATTAAGAACACTTCAAGAACACCAAGAACAATTTGAAATCTAAGGCTAGATCTAAAAAAAACGTATTCAAATCTAAATCTACTTGTTTGTACAAAATGACATCACTCCTATTTATACTCCAAGGTACGCGCATGGGATATTCCTCAAAGATGCTCTGAAGATCCGCTCGTAAGCTCTCGGTACCGATGGCAAAGGGGTTAAAATGCTGATAAGGGCCTCGGTACCGATGGCAGAATCCTTGCCATCAATGCCTAAGAGGTTAGCTGCTGCCATGAGGATAACGGCTCGGTACCGATGGCAAGCTTTTTACCCATCGGTGCTGAAGTGGTTATCTCCACCACTTGGTCTTGCTCGTGGCTTTGCCCGGGCTGTCTTGCCTCTGCCTTGTCATGCTTTGCTCGGGCCATCGGGTCACGCCTGCCTTGATCATTGCTTTGGTCCGGGCAGCCATGCCTTGCTTGGGACTTCTTGGCGTCGGGTCCTCTTCGTCTCTTGAACTCTTTGGCTTGGGACTTGATTATTCCATCTTGATCACTCTTTTGAACTTTGAATATCTTTGGCCTGCTTTGGTCTTTAAAACTCCTGAATTAAATGGTTTTTCTACAAAACGCAACCAAAATACCTTACGGGCACAAGAGATTAAAAGCAACTAATTAAGCGATAAAATAAACTAAAACTAGCTACTAGCGCACCATTTTTTACATTCTCGGGTGCTTATCACCTCTCTTATTTACATTAATGTCATTGGGTATTTTATAACTAATGAATTTGGGTAAAAAATTTGTTTTGGAATGGGAATGCTCCTACCCAAATTTGATATTTGCTCAAAATTTGACTCAAATTTGGCCAAAAAAATGGGTTAGGACTAGAGATGTTGCTTTGGCATGTCTGGTGACAAGCCATCGGCTTGCCATGCATTGGCTAGACCGATTAAAAGAGCATGTCATTTTTTAAATCTTTTTTTCAAGTGCTACCCACGGAACGCGAAAGCACAAGCAATTAAAGGCAAATGGTCAAGAAAATCTAGTTTTTGCTCGATAGAGTCGTGTCATGACTTGCTTTGCCCGATGACAAACAATCGGCTTGCCATGCCTTGACTAGAGCGGTTAAAAGAGCATGCCTGGCATCTCCAATCCTAACCCATTCTTTTTTTCATATTTTGAGAGAAAATTCAATTTGAGTAGGAGCATCCCCATGCCAAAACACAATTTTTACCCAAATTTATTAGTTTTAAACTCAATGGCAATAATGTAAAAGGGTTCTTTCGGGCTGGTCCTTGCACACAAATGCGCATAAGTATTTTCCCAAGAAGTCCTATTGCACACCTGCGTAATATTTCTCTCTTCTCTTTCCTCTCGCTGTCCCCGCACGCGGTGTCCTCTCTCACAGTCCCCCACGTACAATTTCTTCCATGGTAGTAATAGTGCTCCAATTATTAGGTGATTGGTTGATACTGCAGGGTCAATGTTGTTTTGTGGGACAAATTGTCAAGTGGCAATTTTTTATTAGTGTGGGTTATTGCTCCACCACCAACAAATAGCTTTTCCAGAGAGAGGAGCCGCGACCATTGAATGCGGTGAGGGATTCAATGGGCATTAAATGCGTGCAAGAATAGGTAGAGGCATGTGGGGGGGGGGGGAGAGCCTTGTGGGATATGAAATTGGGAAATGATATTGGCACTCCAAAAATTGATGCAATCACTCCAAAATCAGTGTAACTCCAAAGCCACTTTCCTTTGTATTTTGGAGTGCCTGCATCAATTTTTGGAGTGTCAATATCATTTCCCATGAAATTTTATGGGAAGAATCTCCTAAGCCATGAAGTAAAAAACTAGGACTGGTCAAGAATTATCTCTCTAATGTAAATAAGAGAGGAGTTATAGATAAATCTCACGAACAAACTGTAACACCCCGATCCAAAATTCATACGCAACTCGATTAAACGTAAAGACAAAGTTGTGACTGAAGCAAAAATTATTTAGTTTTATTTTTGAAAGAAAACCTGAAAATATTCTCACATGGTACGCATAAAAATAAATGTATATATAATTAGACACATTACTTAGAAGGAGACAAATGCCATATGCTACATATATAAGTAATAAAGTAATGCGCCGAAAGAAAAAAAAAATGAAATGAAAGCTCTATTACTTTCTAGGAAAAAAAAATGCATCTCATGCTTAGAGAATGACACCTAGACATTCATGTGCCCAAATTAGATTAATTAGGTAGCCATGTGTCAAAACTAGACTAATTTGAAAAGTCTATAAATAGGGGTTCTCCTTCAATAGTATGGGTCAAAAATAGCAAGAGTCATAAATCCATACTACTTTAGTGTACGGAAAAAGGAAAAAAGGAAAAAAAGAGAGAAAAAGAGAGAAGTGGGAATTATATTAAGACAATAATAATAAGTATTACAAGCTTAAAGCTAGCAAAAGAAAAGGGGAAGGAAAGAAGTAGTACTTTAGCCGTGTACCACTTTTTGGCATCGAGCTATCACCACGTCATCTGGAGTTTAGCAAGTCTCAAGGTAAGATGCTTATACTTTAGTTACATGAATTTTTTTTTTTATAAAAGTAGCATGATTTTATGTTAAGAAAAGATTATGCATACGATTTTATTTAAAGATATGCCATGGAGAACAATGTGATAAATTTTTCATGTTAAAGACTAGAAACACGTCAGACAAAGGTGATGACGCTGTAAAGTTTAAGCTTAGAAAATGAAAGCGGTTAGACAAATGAGATGACCTATTGATGTATCCAGACAGTTGTCCCGAATTTGGGGGACGCTTAAAAAGATACCATAACACATAAGGGAGTTATACGGATGGGAAAAATGTGGCCCTAGTGGCCAGTGACTTGATCATTTCACACAGCAAGAGGGATCGCTCCCCTACGGAAAGATAAAGATATTGGATGAACATCATAAGATTATTTGTTTCAAATTATGCAAGTATTTATGTTATAAAATGTTTCCATGGTAAAAGCATGCAACTTTAGTATTTTATCTCATACGAGCATTCGGCTTATGAAAATTAATATTTTTCCGCAGATAATGAAGAGTAGAGACGGAACTGCTATTGCCCTGGGACAAGTCTATACTTTTGTAAATATTGTAAAATACCCTCTTTTGTGAATAAAGACGACTTTGTAACAAGGGTTTTTGGAATAAATTAGTTATGTTTTTCTCAAGTCATCGTCGCCAAGTATTTATTTTAGAAAAGAGGCCTAGGTGAGCGATAAGACTCATTGGTCGATCACAGTGACTCGACCAATCTTAGGTTGGGGGTCGTGACACAAACCCTAGGTATTGCCATGGATCTCGGTGTCTCCATCCAATTGTTCGTAAAATCTTGATATTATTGGGTCGCGAAATTTTGATATTATTTTTTTTTTGAAGAACTCGTTCATTCATTCATCATCAGCCCATCGGGCAATACAGATTTCAGAAAAAATACAGGAAAGAACCAGAGCTACCTAAACTTCGATCTCAGGCACCTACTGCCGAAGCAGGCCCGGCGATATCGCCGGTACTTAAGAACCAATCTAGGTCTAGATAACAGAGGATCAAAAAGATCCACAGCTCAAACCCTAAAAAACTAAGCACAGCTGAAATCTGAAGGCAAGCAACAACAATAGCAACTACAAGCTAACTGCTCTCATGGACTAATCCACAAGGGTCGCCGGCCAGAACTGAACGAGATCCGAAACACCCGAACTAGAGCAGTGGTGAGACTCCGAGGCAAGCCCCCGCTGACACAGCGAGCTCCGAACACACCGAACGCGATTCAAAAGCGCCGTTATGCCCACGGCGACCGAAGACCAGCCATCTTTCAGCCGAACTGTTGCGCAACCAAACCAACACCACCGGACCACCACCAACCCCTGATACACCACCGAACCACCATCAGCCCCAAACAGACACCAACAAACCACCATCAACGGACCATTCCTCAATAGGCGCCGGATTATTCGCCCACCACCCGCCGGATCTGGGGGAAACCCAGACCGGTAACACAACCGGACTAGCCGGGAGATCCGGATAAACCGGTAAAAAAACAGAGAAAGAAAAAAGAAAAAACCACTCTAACCACTATACCTCTGTTATTAACTGCTCCTCCGCCGCCGCCGCACGCCTGAACTAAAACCACGCCGTCGACCGTCGCTCGCCAAAACCACCACTCACCACCTGCTCTAATCTGAACCCGCAACACCAAACACCAAGGACGGGAGACCCGTCATAGGGGTCCGACCACCGAATCCAAAAGAGGAAGCGAGGGAAGAACAGGGGGAGAGAAACAGAGGAAGAACGACGAAGGCCAGATCTGGAGGGTGGAGGGAAGGAGGAGAGGAGGGGGGGAGAGAGAGGTGGAGGGGGAGGTGGAGGAGGAGATGGGGCAGCCCCCACCTCCCCGGAAGAAAACCTATTTCTGTCGCCGCTGTTGCTAGAGAGAGGGGAGAGCTTTTGGTAGAGAGAGAGAAGTAAATTTTGATATTATTTGGTATGCACAGATTTGCAATTTATTGGGTCATCTTTCTTATTATGTTGTTAGACTTAATTTGATTTGGGGAAGGTCGGCATGCCTCCAGGTCTTCCGCCCAGGCTTCCAAGAAGGCTACCAAGCACTATTCTAAATAATTAGGCCTTAGGCCCCATATGATTGCAACCATGTCCAAAAACAAGAACTATTTTGTTTCTTTTCTCTCTCTAATTTCAAACACGGGTCCAAGCCGTATCCTTCTCTTAATTCAAATTACATACATATCTTTTTCATACTTATATTTATATTTTGTGTGTACATTAATTTGAATTTGGTCCACTGAATTTATTTGAATTTGGCAGGATTTCAAATTAGCCGTATTCTTAATTTGAAATATCTATAAGTGGGGATTTTGCCGTTAGATACAAATATTCATGGTAGACTTTTTCAAATATTTCTTGGTTATTATATGTTGATATATATCCTTCATAGATATGTTGTATGCTCTATTGACTTTGTAGCACAAAAGAGATCAAGGCATTAAACATTTAAACCCTTCTGATTGTTGAGCCGTAAAGAAAAACACATGAGTAAATGAGATGAACGTTGGAGCGGTCATTGGAAGACTTTGTGGAACTCACTCATGGCCATTTATAGAGGAGCTATCTTCACCAAAAACCAAGTCTTCAAAGCATTCAAAGAATACAAGTCTGATACATTCATCGTAGAATCTAATATACTCTTTGTGTGTGAACTTACAGTTGTATATTCACCATTTCTTAGAGGGAATGAATCGCATCATTTAAACCCACCTTGTGAGAAAGAGAACCCAATACACTGTGTTATCAGTTAGGATCTTGTTAAAATCTTTTGTCTCATCTCATATTTATTTTTAGTACTTTCTGTTGGAAAAATCTCGGCAGCCACGTAACATTCCAGAGAACAATTTCATTTCCAATAATAAAATTACAGGAATAAATCGAATTACAAGAAACAAAACAATTTACAGAATATGAAGAACGAGATCCAAACTGTTTTTTTATTTTACAGAACATCGAACCTAGGCCTGTGTATTACCACAGTCACCTTAAGAAATATTCGCCGCCTACCGTGGGTGTTGTAGGTTGCGTCGGCGACTTTCTCCCAGGGTTGGCTCGGTTGAACCGCAGGCCGTCGGAACACCACCGAAGACCGCCTTGGCGAACTGACTACCGCCTGCCTCTCTCTCTCAAGAACGAATATTGGAATATGCTGAAAGGTTGCGAATTTGCTTGTGCTTTCTCCAAGGACGTGAGCCTCCTTTTATAGGGTGAAGGAGGCTGGAGAGGTGTAATGCTGCCATTAACAGGGCAATAAATTCTGCCAATGAATTCTGCCATTGAAGAAGGAGGTTACGGGAATGAATTCACAATCATGGAGGGGTTACAGAATCCACACATCAATACGTCTATTGATTGTGGTGCGTCCAGATACAACGAACCCGGTTCATGCTCGGTTGCCTCGAGAGACCCTCCGGTAGCCCCGATTTCGTTCATCTAAAATTCCGTAAAATTTCCAACAATTTCATTATATTAATTACCCATTGATTTGCTAATCAATCTGCTTGCAAAAGAAAAAATTGTTTATTACAAGATTCAAACATATTCACCCCCCAGATGCAGGGAAGCATGTTGAAATAAAAGAATGCACAACAAAGACAATCACAAATAAGTTTGAACTAGAGATATTCTCTCTACGAACAAATGATATTGGGAAAACTTCTCAAATTTTCATTAATTCAATCATAAACAACTGATTTGCCCTAAGACTTATAACCTTATTTATAATAGAAGGAACCTAACAATGAAATTAGAAACTAACAATTCTTCTTGAGGAAACAAAAATTAAAAGGAAACTAAATCTACTAGAAAATTAGGAAACTAAGATTCCTAGCAAAATATTAAAATTGAATATACTAGTTTTTTTAATAAAGTATTATTTCAAAATAATAAACTAAAATTCCTTATACTCCGTATTTATAAATTATTGGTCTGCATCATTCTCTTCTACTTGAAAAAACTCGTCCTCTAGTTTATATAGCTGAATTCGCCAAAACTTGTCCGCATCAATCTTATACTTCAAATTAATATTCTCAAACATAAATTTCAAAGACCAATCTTCAAAATCAAATGGAACAATATCACCAAAAAAAAGTCCAAAACACTTCAATCGGAGGCCAGTTTGCCAAAGGCTCAAATAAGTTGCTAGCATGTCATTACTTGAAAGACCCACCATCCATATGGAACTCATTGTTCAGCGAGATGAATTCAAACTCTCATGTACCATCGATGACTTCAGTATTAATTGGGTATCCCAAATTCAAACCAATAAAATCCACTAGATCTTCATCATCTACTAATCCAACATCTGGTGTAAGAAGACTATAAATTTGCACCCAAAATAAACTCCCTGATGAATGTCCTCTCTTTATCACCCAATTAGAATTTTGAGTGAGCAACAGATTTATACATGTTTCCTTCTCACCGCTCGTTGCAAGATGTCCTAAAAACACCCCATTAATGGACTGCAACTTACTAGTTGGCAAAAAACTATCATCAACATGTGGATTAACCTTTTCACCATCACTTGTTCGAGTAACTTCTTCAATAACAAATGGTTTTTCATCAAAAATAGGTGGATTATTCCAATCCATAACTAGATCTAGAATAGATTTTAATGTAAAGGGCCACTCACCAATAGTATTGTCCACTTTATTAACCTCTAGGATTTTTTCTCGTGCCATACTTCCCTGGAACAAAAGAAAGTTGGTCTTTGAACCAGATTCCCAAAGTCGTTGATCATGATTACAAACCACGACCGTCCTTGTCCTCCCCTTCGACTGATGGTTACCCACTAAAGGATTGGTGATAGAAATATCATCCAACACCTCTTCCTCTTTCAGAAATCGAGGTTGAACCGAACGACAGCGAGGCAGGTTTCCACCAGCAGATAAGGTAGCAATCTGATCCATCCGCTACTCAAGTTGTGGAAACCTCTCATTCATTCGTGCTTCTCGTGTAGCTTTACTTCGATTATACACATCTTCGGCAACAGCAACAACGACCATAACGAACTCCTTGTCGCGCCATGATTCGGAATCGAGCGCAAACTTTGATACCAATTGATACAGGGAAGTGTGTTGAAATAGAAGAACGCACAATAAGGACAATTACAAATAAATTTGAACTAGGGATACTCTTTCTACGAACAAACGATATTGAAAAAACTTCTCAAATTTTCATTAATTCAATTATAAATAACTGATTTGCCCTAAGGCTTACAACCTTATTTATAATAGAAGGAACCCTAACAATGAAATTAGAAACTAACAATTCTTCTTGAGCATGCAAAAATTAAAAGGAAACTAAATCAACTAGAGAATTAGAAAACTAATTACTCTAGTATACTTATTTTCTTAATTTGAAAATTCCAAGCAAAATATTAAAATTGAATATACATTTTTTTTAATAAAATATTATTTCAAAATAATAAACCGAAATTCCTATATTTATAAATTATTGGCCTACACAACCCTCCCCCAGGTTGTTTTATCAGTTTGGTTTGTCCTAAATTTGGATAAAGGAATAGATAAAACTCAAAATGGGGAAGGTTTGGGTAATGCATTAGAGATGGTTTTTGAGGTTTTTGCTTAAATTTTAAATTTGGGTCATAAAATGGTTAAGGATTGAGAATGGTCCAAGAGCATCTCCAACCCTTACCTATTTTTCAACCCAAATTTGAGTAAAAATTTTGGTCAAAAGCTCTATTTGGGTATGTCTTATAAAATATTATACCCTTTTTTTTAACCCAAATCTTCTGTTTTTTACGCTTTCCCTTCAAAATTTGAATCAAAATGGCACATTGATTAGTATTAAGGAGTGAAAAGAGGTGTTGAAAAAAGTTGGTTCGGGTTTGGGTCTCCCCAAATTTGGATAAGGAAAAGAGTAAATCTAAAAAATGGGTTGAAAAATCAATATAACATTGAAGATGAGTTTTAAGTATTTTTATCCAAATTTTAGATTTGGGTATGAAAATGGATAAGGATTGGAGATGCTCTAAGGAATGATATCAAATAATAGATTTTTACTCGAGAAGTGCTACAATACACACTCCTTATTTGGGTGCGTATCATATGCACCCTCATTGATTACCATTGGATGTTTGAAAAATGATTTGGACCCTTTAAAATGTTACGATAGGTTACTAACAAATAACTTGTTACCAGTGCAACAAGTAAACCCTATGAATTAACCAAAATGGAAAGAAAATCCCCTGAAGCTTCTCACTCTCTTCCCAACCAGCGTATATCTTTCTTTTCCTTCAAAAAATTAGACCCAATTTTATTTTTGATAATTAATTTGTGTTAAAAATAATAATTTTATTTTTTAAGAACTTTGAAGCTAAAATTATTTCAAGTGAAAATAATTTACTTCTGTAAAAAACGTTGTTCTCGATAATTATTAAAGAAAAAAGATACTATCATTATCATAATGTAATAAAAAGTCAAGTTAAGGCATTTTCTTTTTTACAGGATTTTTAAAGGCCAATGATTTTGGCACTCCCCATTTTGTTAATGGCACTCCCACTCCCACTCCCAAGGGGAGTGCCATTAACAAAATGGGAAGTGCCAAAATCAGCACCCTTTTTAAAGTGTTTCATATATGTAGCCAATTTTTTTTTTGGAATTTTTTGAAATATTATAATGTTTAACATTTTTCACAATACCTTTAATTGCATAGTGAACTTTCATATGTAGATCGATCAAAAAAAAATATTTCACACAAATAGTCCAATTAAAAGGAATAACGAAGTCGATCATCCGTATTAATCAAATAGGAAACACTAACAAAGTTAATGGGTGATCAAGAGAGTGATGGTGGTGAGATAAATTTACCAATTCATTTTAGAGTTATGTGTAAAAGACAATAATAGTTAGGACGTGCTATTTATTTTTTGGCAATAGACATACTACTAGAGTTTTGTAAATTAGTGCTCGCATCCGAATTACAAATAACTAATACTCATATTTGATAATGTAATCGATTACAAGTGTTATCGATACCAATCAATTACGCAATTGAAACCGCAGAAAAATATAATCTATCATGTAATCAATTATTTGTGTTATTTAGAACAATTGATTTTGAAATCTATTGCAATGTTATTTTTAACTTATTTCGCAATTGATTAGAGGACTTACTGACACCCATCAATTAAAAAATCGATTGAGTAATCGACTTCACATTGTTTTCCAATCGTTTTCAATTCAATTACAAAATCGATTATATTGTCTAATCGATTACATAATTGAACATAACATAATTGATTACATATTCGATTATGATGTCTAATTTATTATAATTTCTATTTACAAAATTGCAAAATCAATTATATATTTGATTATGATGTCTAATCAATTGAAAAATCAATTATAAAGTCTAATCGATTATGGAATTGAATATTGACATATAGATTACATATTTGATTAACTACCATTAAAAAAATTAATTAAGTAATTGATTGCACAATTGATTATACGTTATTTAAAAGTTATGAAATGGAATAAAAATGTTACGATTCCATAGTGAAAATGTAACGAACTGAAAATGTTACGATTTTTTTTTATAAAGTTATGAAACACACCAAAATGTTATGATTCTAAAAATGTTATGAATCTGTTGCTATAAAGTTACGATTGATTAGTGTAAAAGTTACGAATGCACTAAAAGGTTATGATTTGTAAGAAAAATATTATGAATGAAAAGTTACGAATTTTTGGTATAAAAGTTACGATAGACCTAAAATGTTATGAATGACCAGTTCAGCAGGTAATTTTTTATGAAGTGGCACAATATGGACCACACAATAGGTGCATATGATACACACCTTAAAGGGGTGTGTATTGAAGATTTTCCCTTTTTACTCAAAGGGTTGGAGATGCTCTTAGACTGTGTTTCTCTCGGGAAGGGTCCTATCAAGTTTTCTACAGTCCATTCTTGTTCATTTGCAATTTTTTTGGGCCCTGTCTCGAGCCTACAACAATAATCAAATCCGTTCATTTTGTAGAGCTAGTCGAGACCTTATACCATGAAAAAAATCATGTTCGTTGGTTAACAATCGACACCTGATCGGAACACCTTTTTCTTTGAACAAATGGGTCCAATCCAGTGTGACAAGTGCACGTATTCAAAGAAAAATGTGTTCCGATTAGGCGTAGATTGGTAACCAACGAACATGATTTTTTTTCATGGTAGTCGGTCTCGATGAGCTCTACAAAATGAACGGATCCGATCATTATTGCGAACCTAGGACAAGGCCCAAAAAATTGCAAATGGACAGAAATGGGTCGTAAAAAACTTGACCAGACCTTCTTTCTCTCTTGTCCTAATGAAGGCCAGAGCTCAAGACTAAGGGTCATCATTGGGGTGGGCGGGTCAACCCAACCCGTCAAGTCATTACCCAAGCCCGTCCATGAGCTAGGCAGCCTGGGTGAGGGGCTTTTTTTCTTTTTGCGAGCCGGGCCTACAAGTTAGCCCAATTGACGGGTTGGCCGGCGGGCCAACATTCATGTGGGTGGGCGGGTTGTGTACACCAAATGTACACTGCTTATGCATACATACATTAAGTACATACGCGTTTTGGATCCATATCGGGTCCTAAAAAATTATCCGAGCCTCTCATTTTATTCGAAATAGTTTGTTTAGGGTTCTTACAAAAAATAAACTCAATCCAAATATCAGTAAAAGTGTTTACTAAACATCTAACTTTGCTTTATAATCTAGACCTAGTTTATGAAGAAAAGTGAGATGTTTCGTATATGCCTTTACCAATTTCGGATGGAGTATTTTTTACAGGTGGCTCTTAAACAGCTCATTTTGAACAAAATAAGCGGCCCAGATCAATTTTTTTGGGACCTGAGATGGGTAAAAACACGTATGTACGCAATGTATGTACCTATGTGAATGTACGTACCTCTAACGAAGCTACTCAAACCCAACACCCTCCAGACGCCATTTTCGCCGACCCCTGTCGACACCGGCGACCACCACCACCATCGACGTTGGCGATTTTCGGACTATCCGGAGTCACGAGGCTCCCACTTCGGTCTTTACCTCTCTCACTGCTCTGCTTCTCTCGCTCTCTCTCTAACTGTAGGTTTTACGAGGAGCACTCCTGCCGGAGAACGGTCTGCAATCACCCCCCGGGTATCACTCTCTCTCTCTCCCTTTTCCCTGTTCCTCGCTACCCAAATTTCCAAAACCCTAATTCAATCCGCAGCCGTACGTGTTATCTAGTGTTGGAGCCACTTGGTCTGATTTTCCAATAATCCCTGATTCTTTTTTTGGTTTGGCACTCAGATTTTCTTTTCTCTAGAAATCCCTGATTGTTTTCATCTGTTAATCAGATTTTGTTTGGTGCTAGGAATCCTTAAACTTTCATCTTTAGAATCTAGCTACCCTTTGATTGATTCAATTCAGGATGGTATAATACACAGACAGAAAACAAAAGCTACGGATGCAAACATTCTCACGTACATTGTCATTGCTACTTTCTCCTTTTCCGTTATTTTTAATAGTGGTTTATCATTTACTCTCACTTAGTACTTAGCTTCATCACCGTGCTTTATCCTGGGCAAAAAGGGGAAAAAAAGAAGAAGTTATGAAGTTTATTGAGCATGGCATTTCATCCTGACTTGCTTCAACTGCTTTTCAAGGTATTAAAAGGTCCAGTAAAAATAAAAGTGTGACTTGAGCTTCCGAAATGTAAAATGTAAGGACACCTTAGCTCAGAAATTGTTTGGGATATCGTTGCGCTATGTTGAAACTATTTTGAGGGATTTCCTTTCAATTTTTGTTGGAGGGTAGGTATTTTTTTTCCTATCTAACTATTCCCATTGATGCTATAAGAAATTAATGGTCAATTCATTATGAGCCAGCTTGGTGAGAAGTAAGTAGTTTAATGATATGTTTTTTCAGAGAGTTAATTCCAAACTTTATAATGATCTTTCAGTGTTAGTGTAGATACCCAAATCCGGACCTCGAGGTTCTTTAAATGCCCCGATGATGAAATAAAAGAAACAATGCATTCGAGAGCTTGAATGTGGACTCCCATAGCCCGAAAAGCCCAGGATTGAACCTAGAATACCGCACGGGACACCACTACACCGAACGGTGTAATAAAATTTATTACACCGCACGAGGTTATGGGGTATACCGCACGGCGTTTTGGGAAAAGTTCTGACTGGCTCAGAAAGCTGTCGGTCATGCTCATTTGAGCCACAGCTCAAAGACGGCTTGGCAGAGAATGCACTTCTAGCCGGCCTAGAAGATACCTCCCCCATTTGCATTGATATTCCTTGTCTTTTGCCTATAAATACACCCCGCCTCTTAGATGAAAAGGGCCCTTACACCCATTTTCTACCCCAAGTCTTGAGAAAGTTATTCTGACATTCTCTTGACATTCTTGCTCTCTCTACAAACATCCCATCCTTCTCCTTTCCAAGGCTTAGTACTCTACTAAGCTTTGGAACCCCACCACTCAAAAATTCTAAGCCCATACTCATCCATCATCATCCGTCCTCACCCACACTTATCCATCATCATCTATCCTCATCCAAGCTCAATACCGAAGGTATAAAGCAAGTTTCCTTGGGCCAAGCTCGGTCTTGGCCTCTGAGGGGACTTTCTGCAGTCACACTTGACCTGTTTTTGTTAAGTGTTGGCTTAAAAACTTATTTTCAGAAATAAAAACAAAACCAGTGACTGTACTGGAAACACTACACCGTGCGGTGTTATGATACACCGCACGATGTAGTGCTTTCCACCGTACGCTATTTTAATGTTCATTGTTATTTGTTCTGACTGTTTTGATCACATCCATCCACTGTTAGGCTTGTTAATGTTGCTTAGACATCGTCACATGTGTATTTCAGAATGGGGTATTATTTAAGAAACCATGCTCTTGTTTTCCAAAATAAGTTTTCTTGATCATCCTTAATGATCAAGTGCATCAAAAAGGGTTTACAAACTGTTTTATAAACAATAAAAGCAATAAAAAAGTTGTTTTGGATAAATGGTTTGAAGATATGACACCATTCTGGAATCGGCGAGGAGCTATATCGTGTGATGTTTTGTGGAATATCGTACAAGGTAGCTAGAATACTGTGCGAGGTTCTGAGCAATAATAGTGAACTGATGGTGAGCTACAATACCATACGATTTAACAGAAAACCATGCGTGGTATCCTCCATGTGTGGTATCCTGGTACACCGCACAGTATTGTTTGTGATCTAGGCGGTTTGTTGATAATCTGCCATTCTATTTCTTGATAATCTGCCATTCTATTTCTGTACCTCATCCATTTATCATCCACTGTACAGCAAACACCACGAGCACGCCAATGTGATATATTCAATTCCATGTCCCTTTCCCTTACTTGTTTATTAAAGAGTTTAATCCTCCAAATGATATGAAAGTTTCTCCCATTTTGAAAATGTCAAGTAGAAACCGGTCTTGATCGGTCGAATGGGGTGCTTTTAAACAAAACCTTCTCCATTCGTAACGTGGCTCCCGAACCCAAAGTCTCAATGTTTCGCTAGATTAAAAGCCTTATTCTCTCAAAACAAACTCTCAGTTTCTCGGATTATCCATCTCAAAAATCCGGGTGGCGACTCTTTCAGGGCGCGCTGGTCGGGTAGCCCACAGTTAGGTTGGGTGATGCCATTTCTAAAACGAAACGACCAATTTTTTAATATTTGTAGTTTCTATAGAATTGTGATAGGCCTAATTGTTTGTGATATTAGTAATTGCAGGCCTAATTACTTGTCTCCTTTGCTGTAAAAACTGGGCATTGTTTTGGTGTAAAAGCAGATCCTAGCTATGAGGACATGTGTCTGAAGTAGCCACTATGCACAAATGGTGATGATTTGAGGTGTGGGTCTCCTTTCTTATGCCCTTCATCACACTTGCTGATATAATATGTTCTTGTGTAACTCAGATGATAAACTTCTTCAGTTAATATTTTTGATGCTGCTGATAAATAAATAAAAATTTGATGCAATTTATTCGGAATAAAAAGTTTGGATTGTCGTGCATAGCTGGTTTGTTAGATCTCTATTTGTTCAAAACTTTAAATTGTTAGGAAGGTAGTCTGAACAATGATCACTGAATGAACATAATTGACCATGGTGGCAAACACGTAAAATAGAGTACAAAAAAGTACTATGAGACTTGGACTCAAGATCTCCTGGACCAGCAATGTCATAACACACAAGATAGTAACAATTTCGAAGTCATTATTCATGGATATCTAGGAGTCATACTATGCTTTATTGGAATTTTGACATGACAATGTGACATATCTTTGAGCAGCCTATTGGATGCTTCAACGAACAAACATCCAATTGATTTGTAACTTCCAATATTGATTAGGTTAACATGGTTCACTTAATAGGAAACATCCCTTACGTCCTATATTTTTTTGTCCCGCAGGCAGTGATAGCCATAAGATGATCTCATCACAACCTCGGTACTGTAGCTCTACTTCTACCGTAAACCAAGTGTTGGCTGTGATAATCCAACACAGGCCATTTGATGCCCAATTAGCTGCCTCAGCTATCACTGCTCTCAACAACCATCCATGGAATGTTGAAACTATTTCTGAGGTGTTGAGATCCATACCTAGATTCTTATTCCAATCCACTAGGTCCGTTGGTCGTCAAAAAGGTTTCAGACACCGTGCTCCTCTCAAACAAAGAAGCCTTAGAGAAGAGTATAATAAATTTCGCAAGGGGGTGATTGTTCTTGGTCCCGCTGCCTATAGAGACCCTCTGAAAGTCAAATTAGGTTTAGACAAAGCAATGGAGTTCTACTATTGGGTTGAGACCCATTTTGGGTTTACCCATAATGAGATTACTTGCAGGGAGATGGCTTGTGTGTTGGCCAGAGGAAATAAGTTGAAGGACCTCTGGGAGTTCCTCAAAGAAATGGCTAGGAGAGAGACTGGCGGGCTTGTAACTACATCTACAGTAACTTGTTTGATGAAAGTTCTTGGAGAAGAGGGATTAGTTAATGAAGCATTGGCTGCATTCTATAGGATGAAGCAGTTCCATTGTAAACCAGATGTTTACGCCTATAACACAATTATTTATGCTCTTTGTAGGGCAGGAAACTTCAAAAAGGCAAAGTTTTTGTTGGAGCAAATGGAATTACCCGGGTTCAGATGCCCACCAGATACCTTAACATACACGATACTGATTAGTTCTTACTGTAAGCACAGCATGCACACTGGGTGCAGGAAGGCCATTAGGAGGAGGATGTGGGAAGCAAACCACTTGTTTCGTGTCATGCTATTCAAGGGTTTTGTTCCTGATGTTGTAACTTACAACTGTTTGATTGATGGTTGTTGTAAAACTAATAGAATCGAGAGGGCACTAGAATTGTTTGATGGTATGGTTAAAAGGGGGTGTCTCCCAAACCGGGTCACGTATAATTCTTTGATTCGATATTACAGTGCTGTTAATGAGATTGGTAAGGCTATTGAGATGCTGCGGAGAATGCAAAACGTGAATCATGGAATGCCAACTTCAAGTTCGTACACTCCAATTATCCATGCACTGTGTGAAACTGGAAGAGTGCTGGAGGCCCGTGATTTATTGGTTGAGTTGGCTGATGGAGGCTCAGTTCCTAGAGAATATACATATAGGTTAGTATGTGATGCGCTGAACATGGCGGGAGAACCTGATTTGCTGGATGAGGGACTACGGCGGAAACTCAAGGACGGTATTGACAGTAGATGTAGGCAAGTGATGAAGGTGAAACCAATTATGTCCGAAAAGTTAAAATTTAGCATGGGCAGAGTTCAATAATGGAAAACATGATATCCTTCACCTTCACTTGGAACATCACAGGGCAAAAGTATATGAGGTAAATGTCTTTTGACTCAGGTTCCGAGTACTTCCTCTGGAAATTCGCTTCCAAATTCTTATAAATGTTTGTTTCAAGTTTCTGTTGAAGGTGGTCTACAACTGTTGATTTTTTTTTCTTTTTCAGCTGGGTCCCCATATGTTGTTGAATTTGGTCTGCCTGGGGGGTATGCTGAATGAGTGAATACTAATCCTACTTCATATGCACCTGCTTCCTTTGTGTAATTCAAACTCAGATCTGAACAGTAATATTAGTCTCATACCTCGTGAATATTCTTAAACTTTTGTTCCCTTCCCAAGTGGGTGATTTTTTTATGCTATTAGACGCCCTTTATGGACGAAAATTCTTTCTGGCAAGTATTATATGCAGTTGAGGAGCATTGTTGAATAGTAAAATGGCGGGAGTATGCGGGTAGGCAGAATTACATAAAGAAATATACGCGCTCACCAAGTAATTAGTTATGGGAGTATTTTCTCTTTATGCTTGCCTTCACCAATTTATGGAAGTATTATGTTCTGCAATGAGGAAAAATTTAGCATGCAACATTTTGTGCCCGATCCGATTACCAGATTTGTTTCTATTATTGTTTTTGTTATTTCGCAAGTATGGTAAGTTGTCTAAGACGGTTTCATCCCACTACCCTTACTCTTTGTTTTTCCTTTTTCCAGCTGTTTGTGATGGAAAGGTATTGGAGAGGCAGCGTATCCAATGTCCCGTGTGGAATTGTAGACACTGGATCTGGAGTCTGGACTACTGTGTCTTCTTATGTAAGTACTCTGAGTGCATACCTTGATTTGTGTACTTGGTCTGAGATGATTGATATGAGGGCTCAGTACTGCAACATATTGGGGTTTTATCTGTTTTCGTTACTTTTCGCTTGTCAACTGTTGTCTCGGTAATCAGTATACTATTAGCCTAGGAAGCTATTAGGTATTAAATTTCTTATATATATAATGATGGGGCTTATTCTCTGTTGGAAACATATTCCTCTTTGATGGAGTCTGTGATTGCCGGAGCAAACACCATTCTGTTATGTTAAATTCAGATGTTAGATTCAGTGGCTTCACCTAGGGATGGTGAGATAAGTAGTTGATGCTTTCTTTCGGGTTCCTGCCTCTTTCACCTCCCTGGTTCCTATGGTATTTCAAAGAGGTTGTTTGTCGAACTCCTAAAGTAAGTTATTTGACCCTTTCATGGAGCTTCTTTACGTAGTGAAATTTGCTAAGTGTAGATCACTTTGTGGTTGAAGGAGATGATGCGAGAGGCCTAGAGTTTATTTATCTGGAGGTGAACTTGTTCTTTGCTATCGTTTTTCCAGATTGGATTTGTTAGCTTATCCTGTTCTTTATAGTCTATTTATGTTTGGCCATTGGGTAAAATGAGATATTTCAACGAATTATTTTACTATCTAAAGTATTTATATGTTTCAGCTTAGAGAACTCCAATACAAAGTTCAAATTTGTATTTGAACTAATAATTCATTGTACGTGTTTTATGATATTGTACATTGTGTTGAAGGGAACTACTTATTAGTGAAACCCATAAATGTGTTACGAGCTTGTGGGAGTAATTTATTTCCTTTGGAAAAAGGTTAAAATCTGTTATGAATCAATTCAGTATTATTTTTTTGGTAAATTAAATTCATTGAAAGCACAAAACAGAATCCACAGGGCATATAGCCCTTGTGAAAACAGCCCAAATGGGGACAGGGCATGGCTGCATATAGCAGACTACAAGCAACAAGAAACAACTAAACAAAACAGGAAGCAATCCACTAAGAAGCAAAATGCTGAAAGGAATCAATTCATTACTTATTTATGGAAAATCTAGTTATACGACGAAAGGTTTCAAAACGTATGTTGAAAGAAATATTTTTTGCTTTTGTACTTGGACAGTGCCCCTTGGCATCTTCTTTATCTTGATTTTGCTCACACTCATTGATGGAATCATAACAAATAGGAGTGCAGTTTTACTTATCAAAAAACAAAAAGAAATAGGAGTGCAGTTTTAGATCCTAGTAAGAAATTTCTTCTTGTGGTGTTCCCTTCGCCCGACAAGTATTTGGATCGAAACGATTGAAATTGCCTGAGACTGGTAAAGCAGCTTTTCCAGGTGGTGAAGTTATGGGACACATCTTGATAACAAGTTGGTCATTACCAAGCAACGGACATTTGATTTAATGCGTGAACATATACCAAGTTTTCCTTAATGTTCTGTATGATTGCTGACATTCCGTAAGTAAAAAAGTTCTGTTTGATTGCTGACATTCCGTAAGTATATAAAACTCGAATTCTACAAAGGAATCCCACCCCAGCCCAAGCTCAAGCTCTCATGGATTCCAGCTGTTCATTTCATCGCTCATGAAATCTCGCCAATCAGACATCACAAATGTGAATATGTTCGATCTGTGGCAGTTTGTGGATGGATCACTTGTGGGTTCAGCACCTTCAATTGGAAGATAACCCACACACAACCACATTTACTCAAAGAAAGCCATCATGTCATTATTCAAATGCTCATCTTACGGAAAGAGGCATTGCAAACCTGAAGATGTGCTAATTCGCCGCATCATCATTAGAATTGGAAGTTTTGACATTGGTATTGTTAGTTAGAGATGCCAGACAAATCAAATCTTTCCCTTATGTTCTATCTCAAAAGTCCTTACCCTAAAATAAAAGTTCAACTTTGTTCTTTGCCTTCTATACCAATCATTTTCGATGGAATGCCTTTGTGGGTGAATCTGAGGAATTTTTACACAATTATTTGGTTAGAGATGAAGTCGAGAAACCAATTTTATATCACTCCATTGGGGGGTCATGGATGAGTGTGATCCATAGCATCCATTGCCCTGTTAAGGGAGAGCAATCACCCGCTATGATTTTGGGGGTACCCCGATCATGGTAAGTGATTACTCTATTGGAAGTGAGAGAGTAATCAAGTAGTTTAACGAATAGCTGCTTTTCTCCTCAGAAGCATCATTCTATAATTATTATCTTCTTGTGCGTGAGAATGGTGGTTTTTCGGCCATCTCATGGAAATGCTTTTCCAATATGGTTTTAGAAGATACAAGAGACCATGTTCGGGGGCCTCAAAGAAAATTGACTAAAAATTTGATGGAAAACTTTGTATTTCTATTTAAATACGCTGTGGTTGGTTCCTTTATGTTTGGAATCCGCAGGCGGATTATTCATGTTTTATTCATCTCGTTTATGAAAATGCTTCAACAAAGTCAATCATACCATGATTTCTACCAGGGCAACTTTCCAGGGCAAAGTTTTCTACCATGATTTAGGCTGTGTTCTTGCACGACAGGAACAATGACCATAACACACTTGTTCGTCGGCTTTTTTAGTATCTAACTGAGGTCCCCATTTTTTTACTGGTGGATGCAGGAGTTTCATAAGTTGGCAATGAAATGCAGTTACAGGGTTATTAGCGGTGCAGAACATACCAATTGGCAAGCCTGGCGACTTGTGCTGATTTTCTCGGTAGAATTTGCTGCTGGTCGATTCATTGATCTATTTTTTCCCCTCATCCTTGTATTTTTCTGCTACTGCCAATGGCATAACTGCTTCTTAAAGCTACAATGTTATTCTTATGACTTAATGATTATTCCATTTTCCGACTTTAATAAAGTACTTGTTCAATCTATTGGATAGTCGGTGTATGCACTTTTATTGGCGTTTTCGGCTTTCACAGTTGAAAGTTCTACTTTTAGTTTGGTGACTTGTCCATCTTTTTGCCAACATTGGAGTCTTAAGTTAATACCCAAGTACAGAGATGATCATATTTTGGTGACATGAGGGTATATACATGTATGTATATCCATGAAAGTTCCCCTCAGCAGGTCATGTTCTGTTCCTCCTTTGAATATAGGAGGGAAAAGAAGCTTCCTTTGGTTAGAAGACCTGGAATTTTCTATTGAGGACAATCTGCATTCCACCTGCCGCGGACGGCAAGCACCAGGACCTTGCCGTGTGGAAATTGTGGTCCTAAAAAGCTTGGAAGTTTGTAGTATCCGTGTCCTACGGGGGACAATGTTTTCAACTGCTTTGAACACACAGCCTCTCTCTCTGCGCATATATAAGTCCATTATCAATAGGTATGGTGAGAGCAGATACGTAAACATGGGTTTGGCAACCAAGCGTTTCATATTCCTTCTGGTTGCAGTTCTTGTAGCCTCAACATCAGAGGCTAAGAGGCCCAAGGTCACCCATATTGAGTTCTACATGCACGATATAGTTGGTGGTCCGAACCCGACAGCCGTCCGGGTTGCAGGCCGTGCCTCCAACTTCTCGAGCTCAGACCCAATTGTGTCCATGTTCGGGTCCATCTTTGTGATGGACAACCCGCTCACTGCCACTCCGGACTTGAACTCAACTCTGCTGGGCCGGGCCCAGGGGATCTATGCCATGTCGTCGCAGCACGATGAGTTTAGCCTCCTAATGACGCTTACATATAACTTCATTAGCGATGCGTACAACGGTAGCTCATTTAGCGTGGTTGGTCGAAATCCGGTGATGAGGGAGGTTAGGGAAATGCCGATTGTTGGAGGTACGGGAGTGTTCAGGCTCGCCCGCGGATATTGCTTGGCGAAGACATTTTCCATGAACCAAATGGATGCGGTTATTGGATACAATGCTACCTTAATTCACTGAGAAATTGTATGAAAAATTGGCGATACATAATCTCTGTCATGATATATGAAATAGTACATAGATTTTGCGAACTTTTTTTTTGCGTTGCGTAAAAGTTTGAACGTTAATATACGCTAATAAAAACTCTATTCCAGTGTTTCTTTCTCTTCTTTGTGATGAGAGTATGTAATAGATTTGAATTTGTGTTCGCATTTAATTTGAACTTGCCATATATGTATCTCCACAATTTTCTCTTCTTTAACACACTCGTAAAAGTCATTATATATTGATAAACATTTGTAACTTCCTTCTTCATGGAGTCTATTTTTCAAATTCAAATTGCCATAATTCCCCCATTCATCCATCTGTCCAACCTTTTTCTTCACTTGTCTTTCTCTCTCTCTCTCTCTCTCTCTCTCTCTCTCTCTCTCTCTCTCTCTCAAAATGTGCACTCCTTGGACGATAAGGGATTGGGCAACATGTTTCTCTGCATGCAAGTTTCCAGTAGGTAACCAACACCCCCCGAAAATCTAATTTCATGCAGAGTGAGAAAAAAATTACATTTTCGTTTCTGTTGAAAAAAAAAAAATTTCTTTTCATTTTTTCTTATTATGTTATTTTGAGTGCTTAGCATAAGCTTAATTAGCTTAAACAGTTGAAATGAATGGACTACCATGCATCATGATTATATCAAATATAACTGTTTCACTCATGATCTCTGTCTGTTCGATCATGATCTTAGAGAAACCTCCCATTTTATATGTATAATAAATCAAAAGACCAGATTTCTTTTCTATGAAACTCGAGAAATTCATTTTTTTCAGTTTTTATTAAATCATTTCAAAGTGACAGCCATTTCTTATTTTGCCTTTACTTGACTTTACTCGAGTATAGAAAATGAAGAACCCGGTACTACACTTTGCTATTCATCAGCTCAAGTTCCCAACGGAGCCATGGGTTTTACCCGCAGGAGGAGCAGTAATGACAACAAAACCCATGGAATCAATAAAACGGGACTACATGAAGACAAAAGCGATCAAGAGAGAGAATCAACGGAACCCACCGACGAAGATTACATTGTTTTCTGTTTCAGAGAGGATGGAGCGATTCATGTGGTCAAGGATGGAGAAACGGAAGCATCCGATCAGATCGATCGAGTGAACCAGAGTTCAACGAGGCATGTTAATCACAGGGTGAGCAACTAATTACCATGTTAATTACAGTATTCAAATGTAACTTATACATGCAAATTGAGCAGAGAATACTCGATGTTCCAAAGACTGAAGGCAATTTTTGGTGTTATTTGCTTGGGCATTTTCAGAAAGTTTGCAGCAGTAGCCATGATTCTATGTTAAATGAAGATGAAGCAACGACAAGTGAAATAGACTCAATCATCTGCAATAAAAAGGTGAATTGCCTCTTAATTGTTTTTTTTTTATTTTTTTATTTTTTTGAACTGGAAAAAACGCCCAAAGCCAATTGCCTCTTGAATTTGTTTTACACTCTTTGTTCATGTCATAGAAATTATGCTTCTTGATAAATTGAACTGAAGCAAGGGAGACTGTTCATAGGATAAAACACATTTAGAAGAGCCCATAATGAACAGAGGTAAAAGAGTCCATGTAACGATATTAAAACTCTAAACTACAGTAAGTACTAAGTACTGTGAGGTCGCGGGTTGAAATACTATGGAGAGAAGTTTGATATCCATTGTGATTGGTTGGAGTGGGGTTAGCGTAAAAATAGGTTCTTCTATCATATATTATGAAAATAAGAAAATAATAGCTATCTATTTTGATCTCTAGCGCGTTACACATATCATGGGTTAAGCTATGTAACAGAATCCTCTCTCTATATTTTTGCACTTAATTTTTGCACTTAAGTAAACTTAGAAAAAAAGTACACCTTTTTTTGTTTTGTTTTCCGGAACAATAATTCTATGTACCCACCCAATTTATCCCGAAATTACCTCAAAAAGGGACATTAATGGTCCGGATGAATTTCCCTTTTGGGGTAAGTTTTCTGGGTATATAGCATTGCCCGGAAACCAATTAACCAAAACTCATATAGAACACCAATGAAAAAACAACATAACGCGAGCATGATAAATTACTAGAGTATCGATCATCATACTATAAGGTATCACAAGCGGTCTAGATTTATTAGTTTGATAGCTCGGTGTATTTTGGACAACTTACGTTATGGGTATCTCCCAAAGTAGTGTAAGTACAACTACATATGCATGCAAGGATGGGATCGGGGGGTCTAGTGGCGGCGGCCGCCACGACAAGAATTTTAGAAAATGCAATTATTATATGTGAAATTTTTTTTTATCCCCAACTTATATAGTCTCGCCACTGCTAGGTTTTTTTTCTTATTTTTTTATTATATACTAGTCATAAATCTTCTATTTTTTTTTATAAGAAATGAGACTCAAAAAAGTATTCTAAATCTAAATTCAATGGGCCAAAGTGAAATAATATAAATGATAATGTATAATTAAGAAAAAAAACTCCACATTCTAACCCTAAAATAACTTAACCTAAAAAATTAAGGGAATTTAATTATAATGCCACTCTCTAAATTTATAATGCAACTCCCAAAAGGGAGTGCTGTTATCAATTTGGAAAATCTATATAGGGATTTGGGGAGTGACATTATCTTTGTGCATACCGATGCTCAAGACTATCAATGAAGGAAGCATGGTAAAGTGCACATAAATTGAATTGGATCTCTAGGCCTGCCCTCTTTGATGCCATTTGGCTTTGATTTAGGGACATGATTCTGCAGCAAACACATGTATATGGGGGCTACTGTTTAAGTGGTATTCTGAGAGCAGCCACTTTGTGCTTATTGCCAAAGGTTAGATCTATCTTCAATCCTCCCCCGCCCATACCCTTAATAATTGAGGACTACATGGGTTCTGTTGTTGTTGTTGGAGTGGCATTATCGATGCCCAAAATTAAAGTTAGTCTTTTTTCATACTCCATATGCAAATGAAAAATATCATTTACTATAGTTTTTGTTATGTTATTTTAATTTTTTTCTGGAGCTGATGACTATTAATATTATAATGCATCTTTTTTATTTTTTTAGTATATATTATGCCACTGCTAGGGAAAAATCCTAATTTCATCCTTGTATGCATGATTATGTTGAGTACGTAGAAATTTGTGGAGTCTCCCAAATACTCCTATGCTATAAACCGGAGCTTCGTACGTGTACAGGAGAAAGAAAAATGGAGCATTAACTTGGACACGGCACCACCAACGGCTGCGCTCAGAGGGAAGAACCATATTGAGGAGATTAAAGAGTGTGAAACTTTGACTGCGAAATCAAGTGATTCTAATCAATCAGATAGCAGCTCTGGTTCTTTTGCCTTCCCAGTGTAAGTTACAAAGTTTTCCAAAATCTATATCACCACGTATACATTTTTAATCTTGTGACGCTATATAAATGTAGTGTTGTGAAATGTGCAGATTGAGCTGGGAAGGGGTGGAGAGTCCTGCGCAAATGCCAAAACCGGACGCCCTCCAGTTGCGGAAGCACCACCAAAAGGCCGTCCGGGCTGCGCTTCTTCAATGTTGTAGATTCTGAGAGTCGCATCTCTCTCTCTCTCTCTCTCTCTCTCTCTAGATTGATGTATTCTCTTGCATTGAAGATTGAACCAACAGAACATGAAGTTACTGCATGCCTGTTGATACAATCCGACTCTGTTTTACCACAAAACTACTTCCCTGTGTTAATCCTGTTTCAAGTGCCCTCTTTATGTATGTTTTGGTAGCCGAGAGTTTTTTTATCATCACAGTTCATGGTTAGGTAAATCTTGCTAGAAAATAGTTGAAAATTAAGAAGATAAAGGGAGAAGATGAAACGCTCCAAGAAACTGGTTTTGTTAGACGCAGCGGCTGTCATATTATTTTAGCGGGTTCGATTTCGATTTTCGAATACCCATGTCTTATAACTACCGGTATATCATTTTGTAAGGTAAATATTCGATATTTTCGCAGGTCTACTCGCTATAGTTTTTTCTCTCATTTCTTTTTTCTATAACTTTTAATTTAACATTTAATTTTTCACGTTTTCATAAAAGAACGTTCAAAAGCAATAATTATTCTTTTCAATTGTATACACATGCGCAAAAGTTTGTCAAAATTCATAAAAACAATATTACTAGGGGTTCTGTTTCCCATACCCAATTAGGCTTGAAAACTGAAACGAAAGAGAGATATTTAAACTGTTTCCGATATCAGATATCTCTTTACACAAATACCTGCTGGCTGCCATGTTAGCATGATACCTCCTGAGAACAGATATCTCCTAACTTATGTGAGAGAAAATCTATAACTGTTTTAAATTCATGGGGCTTAAAAGTTAAATCAAGGAAAGTGGTTGAAATAATGGGGATCTATAGTGGGCCCATTTTCTAGATCATGTTGACCAATTTGAGGAAGTTACACAAAAAGTGGAGAACACGGGACATGTGCCACACGGAGAAGCCAGTCAGGAGATATTTCGGGGCTGTTTTCCTATATTAATTCCTATGTTTAGGAAATTAATATATTTTAGTTATGATCATGAATTAATATATTTTAGTAATGATCATGGAAAAACAAGTGATCCCACCCACTAACAATATATGGTTGAAGGAAGTTACAAAAGAGTGGGATACTTGACGGTTCAAGGTTCATCTTCAGTAGCAAATAAAGAGGGTGAATTTGGTCAAAGGGACACATGACAGCTTGTGAGAACTTCTTTAGAAAGTGGCACGAGATGTGCATCATGGGGTCGAATTTTTTCTCAGCCCACTCAAGGAGAATGGTGCCTGTAAATATGAAGCTTAGTTGATTTTGCAAAGGGTCCTTGCACCAAGAGGTCACAGCAGCCATATATATCTTAAAATCTAGCTGTTCAAAAAAAAAAACTTAGAATCTATTTCAAGCCTCTCATGGCTTTTGTTTTTAGTTTAATTAATATCATCCTATCCTCTCTAGGTAGAAGAACTAATCCAAGTAGTTAGTTATTTTTTACTCCCTCCGTCCCTTTTTAAGTGTCCATCTTCATAACTCCAACTTATTAAAGAGACATTATCATTTCACCTTTCACATGAACTTTTATCTCCACTTTTTCTATTTAGAGTTTTAGGGATAAAATAAAAAATGCACTAACTTTTACCCACTAACTTTACAAAAAGGACACTTATTAAGGAACAGTCCAAAATAGAATACTAAATTTTTAAAAAGGGATTATCTTCTTCCATTCAATGCAAGTAGTTTATTTCTTTCACACTTGTTAGTTAATTTCCTGTTAGATTAGAAATCCTCTTCATTAAGGCAAGAAAAAGAACCAGATAGTCACAATGCCTGAAGGAGATTCAGATTAGGCGCAACATTCACCATCAACACTTGGAGCAGTCTAGCTCCTGGCACGCCCGCAATATCTCCTGCACCCGCCAGAAGACATCCATTCTCTCACACGCTGACTCTTGTTGGAGCTATGTTTCTCATGCTTCTTGGAGAAAAAGCGTGTCAACAGTTCCGAATATGGCTCACATCCTACATTCGTACTTTACATTTTAAAGCGATAATGAACCCACATGAGAAAAGCTTGACACATACGTTTTGCACTAAATATCTGAAACACATTATATAAATAACTGGACAACAAAGAGTTCATTCACAAGTGAACAATAAACACACATCTACAATCAGCAGCCAGTTAAACTAAAGTACGTTCTCAAACTAGGGACCTCCCATGAGCCCTGAAAACAAAGGACTGAAGATATATCCTTGCACTGGCAGCAGCAGCAATAGAATCTTCATCTTGCTTTTCTCTTGCGGTGGCAACAGCAGCGATGTAGGCTTCTCTGGCCTCCTCCATCTCCTGCATCTCCACCTCGTCCCAATCATCCTGTTCAAACAAACACTTAGTTTTTCAGCCTACCAATTGTATAGCAACCTAAAACACATAACCACAAATTGGTGGTTGACACACATCAATTGCTATGATCTTCGAAAAACGGCTAATTGCATCTAATAAATTCCAGTCCGTCCATTTCAAGCTTTATGCTGTATATTTTCTGCAGAGTCGAGTCAAACATAAACCATACGCATGGTCCATGTAAATAGTATTGGTTTGATAAAATTCCAGTAGCAACAGATTCATACAATATTTTATATTCATAGAATATCATAAAAAAAGAAAGTTAATACGAGTAAATTAAGATAAATGCAAAAACATACTATAACGCAATAGATGTGTGTTTGTGCGGTAATGCCTTTTAGTTGATGAGTAGCTATAACAGTTATCTTTATCCAAAGAAACAGAAAAATTAAAGAATGTAGTGATGGTGGCGAGGAGCTTACTTCCTGATGGAGATGACTAGAATAATATGGTGCAACATCATAATCTTCAGCGGACATGGTCGAAGGATTCTTTGCCAAGCCTTCAACTAACAACATAAATGATGAAATCTCTCCTCGCATGGAATCTAGGTCTTCTTGTAGCAATTCCACTTTCCTGTTGGAAGTCATTGCTTCCCACTGTAATTTTTCTAGTGCTGCCTGTTTGTCAGCCAACTTAACCTGCAGAAAAGGATGTCCACATTCTCCAATGAAAAAGCTGTGCATCATTTGAGAGAGAGAGAGAACAATCACTTACATTGCAATGATTGCACATACTCAATGGCAAGGAATTTAAGTAGATGGGTTCGCCCAATTATTGATAGGGAAAAAACTTCTACACTAGTGGACAACTAATATTTTATCTCCAAGAATCCACATACCAAACCAAACCAAGCCTTATGTCTCAATCACTTGGGGTCGGCTACTGAATCCTTTTCCTCCATTGAGCTCTGTCAAGGGCCACTTGTTCACACAAACCTACTATACCCAAGAATCCACATACCAAAAACTAAATAGTGGGAATGGTTCATACTTCATACGATGAGACCCGAGAGCTTTTGAGAATCTTCCGAAGGGGGTGGGGGGATTGGTTAATGGGAAAAACATCCCTAGTGACACTTATTTGGTTAATGGGGAATGTCTCACATGATTTCATCCTTAGTTAGATATTCTGATCCATTTTTTGAATCTGCCAAAAATTATCAAGTGCTTTGCAAAACCAGGGTCAAATTTTGAAATATGTAGATAATAGTACTAAAGTATTTGATTCTCCTGTTCCTTTCGCCCTGCACATACTACGCAATCATCTGCCAATATCCTTAAGAGTTTACAATTGTGACGAACAGTTTTTTTGAAGTGAAAAGAAAAGACCCAATAGGATGTTCGCAAATAAGTAGGTTCCTCAAGGAAGTGGTAAACGATTGGTAGAAATGGAGCTAAGAATCCTTTGTTTTCTGAGTGTTCCTAAGCTCACTTCCCTAAATAGGAAATTCCTATTGAAAGTGTTGTTTATTGATAGTGTACAAGTGCTATCCAAGAGAAAATCATTTGAAACGGCCACTCTTTTTGAAAGAGAGAATTATCACTATGTACTAAAACTTTCTGAGAGCAACCACTTGGTGCATATGTGGTAAAAAATTAGGTCTATCTCCAGTCCTTCCCTGCCCATACCTCCAACGATTGAGGATTACGTGGGTACTGCTAGTGTTGTTGTATTGGCGTTTAGTTGTAAATTAAAGCATTAATTGATAGTGATACTGACCAAAAATGTGTGCATAACCAAAACTAAATTGGCTGACTGTAAACTAAATTCACTGATGTACGTGGAAACTTCAAGAGAATCAAGACAAATGAAACTATGGAAGAGCAAAAACCTAACATAAACACATGTCTATGAGGTGCTTGATGACAACTCATCTGTGCAGGCTACACCATCATAGGCCTCTGGCGTGCACAAGAACCAAGCAAAATATGCCTTACAAAGAACTGAAGCTCTCTATGCTTCATGCAATGCGGCCCTTAAACACTGCTAAAACCCATGAAATATGGATAGTTCTAAAACAATGTCATACTTGACCAATAACGTACTAGGTACTATTGGGACTTTATAAGGTACTTGACAACTTGTACATGTGTATTGGGTGCGGAAAACACGTGCTAAAAATTTTTTCCTTTGGTTTTTTTTATGCAGCCCAAAATTAACCTATTATGCAATACTGCACTTGATTCGTAGCCCATCTAGAACAATATTTTATTTTTTATAGTGAAGAAACTAATTTGATAAGATTTTTATGTATACTTGGCACGATTGTAGACTTAAGATTTTGGTCTATAGATTTTTTAGTTTAATGACAATAGACGCAGGTTTATGCCTTAAGTTTGGAGTTGAACTGCGGTCTGCGGTTTATATGTTAAATTCTTAATCACCTACCAAACCAAACCGAGCCTTGTTGTCCCAATCAATTGGGGTTGGCTACATGAATTCTGTTTTACCATTGAGCTCTGTCTAGGGCTACCTCTTCGCTCAAATTTAAATTCTTAATCACCTAAAGTCATTTAATTGTGTCCATTATTTTATATGCAATTATTACATGTAATCTCTAACTATAAATATAATGCCTTTGCTCACTTACCATTTTTGAGAAAATTATTTTACTCTGCACGATTCACAATAAGTTTGTCTATGCATCTCTCTCTACTCATTACCACTCATTACATCAAAATTATTTTTCAAAACTTAAAACCAAACAAAGGCATTGTTTACAGTCGCACCCTCTCTGTAACCGTCTCATATTTCTTCAGCCTTTGCCATATCAACGTATCTGTGTCATACCCGTACACTTCATAGGCTAAAATCAAATCAATCTATCTTGCCCGGAGATTCACCAGCTGGCAAAATGGGCCAGTGGCTGATTTTGAGGCCAAACTGGAGAATATAGTGTAGGTTTGCAGGTACTATGCTATCAAACCACAGAGTTTAACAGTAACATCCGCAAATGAAGTTACAGAAATAACCCATAAATAAAAACAAAAATATGGAATTTTACTGCATTAAAACTCTAGAAACATGAGAAAACTAATTCCTTGCCAAACCAAACTTTGCCTTGAGTCAAAATTTCATCCTACACAAACCAAATGTCAAAGCTAGAGTGATAATCTGTTACCTAATGCCTGAAAACAAAGATTAAAATTAAGAGAAAGCACACAAGCATTAGACACGTACCTTTGTATCAGATAGTTGTTGTTGAGTAGACTTGATTAAAGAATCCTTCTCTGCAGCTTGGAGCTTCAGCTCCTCAAGTTTTGCATGAATAGAACTGAACTGGGTCTTCGAAATCTCAGCTGATTTCAGAAGTTCATCTTTCTCTAATAATTTCCTTTGAAGATCTTCCACTTGTTCTCTCAATGCAATCAACTCTTCTCCGTCCTTATCTGATTGCAATGCCCTTGATGAGAAAATTGAGAAGCTATCACAGCATTCATCTTGGTTATTACTTGAGTTCCTTCCTTGGTCCTTGTCTGTGGGGTCCCTCCGTTTCTTAGTAGGAATAGATTGAGCTGCATTCCTTCCTTTTGCATCACTAATCTGCAATGATTTAAGAGTCCAACTTCAGCCCACACTTGAAGGCATGACAGAAATCCAATTCACCTTCCAAGAAACTAGGAGCAAACAGAAAGTTCACCACTTGCAAAGAAACACCAATTTATGAAACAAAGTTAACGTAAATATGAAGTCTTGGGAAATTCTACACCACCTGAGCACCACAAACAAGTAATTAAGCTCGCTAACAACTTCTCTAATACAAACAATTTGGAAGTTATTTAATTATTTAAACTTCTCTAATACAAATCAACAAGACAACAAAAATCCAAACGAATATCAAAGGGGGGAAAAACATAAACATGATTACAGCTAATGTGGCCATGAAAGTGGAGCTAGCAACAAGCAACCTAGAAGCCGATCATTGAACAAAGAAAATTGTAACAAAAGTTTAGTACATTACTAGGGAGAGGGTAATGAAATGAGTATTTAAACTCTTCTCTCTTTTTTTCTTGGTTACATAAACTTCAGCAGAAGAACCTTGGCGCCTTGATGTGCCCAGACCTTTTTCTTCTTAACCTTATGCCTATTAGTTTCACCAACAAACAAGTTCTCCTCTTCCTCTCCCAACTCCTTTGTAATTAATCATCAAGCACCTCTTTCCCAAAGGAGGCATCCCAAAAATACCCCATGGCCATCAATATGGTCACGTCAAACAGTCATTTCCAGGTTACTGAGACAAATCAAGTTTCTATTTTGTAAAGTTATACAAGCACAATAATGAAATACTTGGAGACACTGCGTTTAGTACTTTATTGGGTGCGTGAAACATAAAGGAAAGCCTTTATTTGTAGATTTGAAAATCAATTAGGATTAGGGATCTAATGTTCTATGAGATAGAAGACGACTTCTCTGGTTTCTATTAGTAGATGATACATGCAAAAGTTCAGATTCATCCATTCTCTTGTTGCATGCTACACATCATATGAGACAATTAGACAACTAAGGATTGGGTTGCACACCATTGAATCACAGTGGGTTACCATTATAGATTTCCCTTATTCTCTACTGCTATTTATGGATTCTCTACCATAACTCAACACTATTCTATACATAGGAGTCATCCCAACATAACTAGGAATACCTGAGAGTTTACTCAACAGTTATGTCCCACTTAGCAAGACATGGGTTTTCCTTTTAGTTCTTGATGCTATTTAGCTTGTTTTCTTCTCTTTTTTTTTTTTTTTTGAAACGGCAAAAAGTTTATTAAACCAAGGGTTGGATTCTTTGCAATTATTTCATTGTATTCTTACCAATTGTGGGACATGAGTCAAAGGCACATTAACAAAACACCATATTTTTAAGTCAGCATTTCACTCGATGATTAGAAGTCATAGGTATAAAGCATATCTGTGAGACTTATGGAAAGGAGTATATCAATGTAACTTAAGGTGCACATCCTTATGCCTCACCAACGCCGAACCAACTCAAACAAGGCATTGCGGCATTTCCAAACTTGCTTCAATGGATTAAATTTAGGGCATTGGTAGTTAAAGTTGGATACATTAGTTGCAACAAGCTTCTAGCACAATTAGATCTTTAAACCTGAAGTACACTGTGTTACTTCATCATCATACAAAATCGGGAAAAACAGGTTTATTAACTAGTAAAAGTGCTCCTACTTGCCACTCGTGCACGGAGGAGATATTTTTCACAGCCAAAACTTGACACAAGCAAAACATAACTGCACTCTCCAACATAAATAAAGCCCAAACTCAGGAAAATTCGAAAAGCAACCTTTTTTCTGAATATAAACACAAAATTAAACAAAGGACCCAAGTACCTTCCTGTAGAGGGATTCTCTTGAAGGCGTCTTAGTATAGATCATTGTACCACGACGGGTGAACGATGAACTCGCTTTCCGATCCTACAAATTTCGATAAAACAGAGACATAAAAATGTGCCCGAGTTAACAAACCTGTTACAGAATCAACCCTTGCTCAAATTCTAATCTTTTAAATCCAAGGGAGGGAGACAGGGGCGGCTGCACCTATAGTTGAGGCTGGCTCAAAAAATGCACTAAAATTTCGTATTTTTTTCACATATAATTTGATTTTTCTTGCATATTTCGGCGCTGAATTGTTCATATGTAGCCAAATTAAGAGAAACTTCACTTAAAATTGTGATTATGTAGATAATATACTCAACAATAAAAAAAAAGTAAATTAGGTCAATATGTTTATTTTATATATACAGTTTTGTAAGCAAAAAATTTCTTTATGTTTTTGTCCCCGCTGAACTAAAAAAAAAAAAACTTGGAGCCGCCCTTGGAAAGAGAGAGAGAAAAAACTAACACTTATCAGCTGACTTGCCAATTTCACTTTTAACCAAATCAGATCCAAAAGTTTCTTTTAATTTCGTCTCAATTCCCAATCCTCTGTACAAAACCCTAAGAAAAATAAAACAAAGCTAGCAAAAACTTGAGAGAGAGAGAGAGAGAGAGAGAGGTTACAATGAGAGACTGGACGAGGGGGACGATCTCGACGAGGTCGTTGAAGAGGACGCGGTCGACGTTACTGGGAGCGGCGTTGGAAAGAGAAGACTGAGTTGGGTGGGCCGATGGGGAGAGAAGTACTTCTCCACAGCCACTAGAATTTTCCTGTAAATCTGCAAAATGCTGGGGCTCGTACATTTTTATTCAAGACCTAAGTGAAGATCCAAGTTTTGAGCTGAAGAATTAGTTGGGAAGAAAGTTTATGGTGTGTTTTGATTTGGTTGGAAGAGCTGTGAGAGAGAGAGAGAAAGGAAGGAAGGTTTTTGAAATAGACAAGTTTCCGGCAAGGGATATTTACGACGGAAAAGCGGACGGATTCGGATTTACGAGAATGACCCCGGCTAGCAATTTACGGCCCCTAGATTTTGGTATGTTCGGCCTAATAAATTAAATGTTTTTTTTTTCCATTTGTTAATTTTTTGTTAATTTTTTATGGTTATTGTTTCATCATTACGAGATGAATCTAAAAAGTAAAAAATTATAATCAAAATCTAAATCTAAATGTTTTGAATGAAAATAAAAATAAGCCAATTTTTTTCGTCTTTATTTTTAAAAAAATGAATTTCGATCGTAATTTTTTACTTTTTAGACTCTTCTCATCATGACGAAGTAATAATTAATACTAAAAATTAACAAATGCGAATTTTTTTAATAAGAACAAAAAATAAGCTATTTGGTTTATTAGGCCAAACAGCTCTTCAACCCTTGACTGCATATTGGAGATGTCAAACTTTTTTTTGAAGGCTTACGTGGCATTTTAGCATCTTTAATTAGACATCAAAACCTCATCTCCAACCCTTATGCCAATTCTATTTATTTGAAAAGGGAAAAAAAATTCAAATAGCACATTTTCAAAATCATAACCGTCAGTTTTTGAAATTTGGCATGTGTGTTCATCCATGTCAAAATTGGCATGCTTCCTCCCCCCTTCATCCATGTCAAAAGCCACGTAGGGTTTGGCCTAACAGAAGGCATCTGGGTTGGTTTGTCAATTAGTGTCAAATTTAAACGTTACAACCTCCTCATCATCACATTTGGCATCTCCCATTGGAGATGCTCTAAGTGGACTCACCTCCAAAACGGGGTTTATCCAAAGCCTAAAGAAGTGATCCGGACCCTTAGTAATCACATGACAAATGAGATTTATTCTGAAGTACAATTTCGAGATCATATTGACCATTTATTTTTTTTAACAATCTTTTTCGGTCACTGAGCTTGCGGTATTAATCGACCTGATTTTTGCAAACTTGTTTAAGTTGTTGATCCCAACAATGTGAACGAATCGGGCTCAGGAAGAAACTCGTGTTGAACTCAAAATTAAATAGACTATTGTGTACTGATTACATAACAAGAATCTCAGCCTCATCTTAAATCTTCCCTCAAGTTATAGCTTTTCCTTCCTTTCTATATTCTCTCTCATTGACCATAGAAAACAAATTATGGTGTTTAAGTCTAAATTAAAATTTAACACATTTTAAAAGTTATTTTAGTTTGGCTTCTCCATCTTACACCTCATTTCAAATGAGTTTAAACTTTAAAGCAATCAATGAGAGATTCGAGTAACAGAGATTGGAGCTACACTAACTTGAATATTTATAAACTAGAGATACAGTATATACACAATTAATTACTATATAGTAATATGTAAGCGGATCAAGCTCAACAAATAGTATTCGATTAATACAAAGGCAATGAGTCAACGACAAAAACACACAAGGCAGATAGTGCAAATTAAATAAACATCTGACGAATGATCAAATAAATAAATAAATAAACAAACATCTGACGTCTTCGTTGCAAAGTTGTTTACGGACTAGGGGCACCGGCCTCTCTCGCTTTCTTTTTAAAAAAATAAAATTAGTGACCCATTATTCTAAGGCCGCTGATTTTACCACTCTTTTTTTTTTGTTAACGTCAAAAATTAGTGACCCATTATTCTAAGGCTGCTGATTTTGCCACACTTTTTTTTTTGTTAACGTCACTCCCCTGCAAATGTATTTTTGGTGCAAAAATATACTTGCAGTGGAGTGGCGTTAACAAAAAAGGGAGTGGCAAAATCATTTCCCTATTCTAGACTGCAAAAATCGAGTCGAGTTTTAGAATGTTATGATATGTTCTGGTTCCTTCTTTAAATTTTTAGCTGAGCTTGTTGGTGTTGTGCCGTGCTGCGTCGGACGGCTCGGATCTCATCTTGGCAACTAACGATCAAGAGCAGTTCATTGCTGAGAAGAGATTCGAGCCGTCGGATCGTGCATCCGACAGCTCTGAGGTGTGCAACACGGTGCTGCGCATATCACTACGCAACACCATCCCCAATTCTATAAAAGGGAGAGGGGTTACCAACAAAATGCACACCAACTAGTAATAAAGAACCAGACCGAACTAAAAACACACACAAACACTGGCTCAAAATAATGATCAGCCACACCACAGAATCGAGCCTTCTGCAAAACAAAACATGAAGAAGAGAAGAGAAGAGAAGAGGCAAATTAATTAGGAAAACATCACTAGGACAGACAGCACCGCGTTAAGGACCACTTAATTACTGTAATTATTAACCAAGTCCTGACTACCACCGAGCCGAGCATCTTCCAATGCAATGCTTCCCTATCCCTCCAGCAAGTGGGGCATATATGCAACCCAAAAATTAAGGACCACTAATTAATTTACTTGGTTTAAAAACTACAGTAATAAAGGCGCCTCTAATTAATTAATTCTAGGTCACAATAATTTTCCCTTGATACTGTACGTACCTAACAAGATACTCCTAATTTAAGATAGAGTATTACTTACTAGCTACCATTTGATGCGAACGTACGTGCTCTTTACCAGCTTCCCAAATTTACAAATCGCCTGAAATTGACATTTTCTTTTAGGAAAAATCTATGAAAGATATATACATAATACTTTCCTCACCTTCTCCTTTCTTTTGTTAAATCTTACTGTAATATTTAGTTCCCAAGAAACTATAAGACTTGCTAGGTTTTAGTAGGGGTGGGCATATCACGTCGTGTTTGAATAATACCACTTTTCATTTGAGTTAAAGTGTCTGTCATGTTAATCTAAATCGACTTGAATGTAATCGTATCGTGTTCAAGTTGATATGATTAATAAATAGTACATAAAAATGTAGTATTTGATAATACTTACACGGATACAATCCAGTTAACATATACTAGTAAAACAAGGACTGTGTTTTTTACTTTTTAAAATTTCATCTTTATTGTTCATTTAAACTTTTTTCAACTTCGATCCACATTAAGTATACTTCTCCAATTCAGCTCATGGAGTCGAGTAACTAATCTTAAACTTTTTGACAAAAAAAAACTGAGCAAACTATAACTAAATTTCAATAATACGTAGTATAATTGTTAAGACCATGGGCCTCGGTCTCTCTGTATTGGCAAATTCCAAGACAAAAACACATATTTATTTGTATTCCCATTTATTGAGTTGTATTTTATTTATTTTTATTTCTAGAGTGTCTGTTTAGGAAGTGGAAGGAAATCAATATTATGTAATTGAGGGAGTGCGTTTTTAGGTGGAAGAAAATCAAGGAAGATCAAGGCAATCAAGGGCTTTATCATTTAGCTGTTAGGATTTTGTTTACAAATATTTATTTATCACAAGAATTATTGGTACACGTAAATATAAAACCACAAGAAGTAGATACGAGAGAATATGCAAGTAGTGAAAGTAGGAAAGATGTTGCCTGTGAGAATGAGAGTCGTGTAGTCACTGTCTTAAGGCTAATATTCCTCCCCTCGTGAAGGTTCCGCCGGAGTGTACTAGCCCCAAGATTAAACCCAAGAGCTCACAAGCATTCCTCATCCGATGTTCACGACCACCGAGAGGTTTGAACGAGTCACGAACCGAGTTGCCCAACTCTATAGAAAATAGTATAAGAATATTCTAAAACTCTTTTTCATTATTTATGTGTACTCTCCAAATACTTTCTTCACTTCCTCTCTATTTCACACACTTGTCAAAACCCATATATATAGAGGTTATTGGATTTAAGTCTCATTTATAATGATTGGAATAAATATCACTTTTATGTTTTGTAACTGACAACAATTATGCACTAATATTGTTACGGAAAAGTAATGATAGGTAATAAGAATTCTAATTTATTTTTATTAAAATCTTTCAATGTTCCAACAATCCCCCACTTTTAATAAAAATAAATAACATTTTTTTTCCTTTAAAAAGTGATTATTTAGTATACGTAATGTATAAGAAAATTTGGGCAACTATATACTGTGCAATAGGTGTAGGTGTCTTCCGGACTTGAACCTCACTTAGTGTTAATAGTTTATCCCTGAAGGATCATAGTGAACTATGTCTTGAACTAGATCCTTTGAGTCAGAGTTCAACATATCACACGCACAGTACCGGTATTGGACTTTCGTTCGCGGGTTAGTGCTATTAATGGCTATGCACTCGATCTTGATTCTCATGGGAATTTCTATAGGCTAGCCCAAACCTCATAGTCGCGGCCTCATGACAACTCCCACTTAGGTGAATCCTCCAAGGGTACAGTGACGGAATGTACCTTGCGAGAAAATCCTCGCCTTGGATTCATTAAGGGTTAAAACCTATCCTCAACCTGTCACTTCTTCAGCACTGTGCCTTATGAATGAGCAGGAGAACAACACTATATGGTGTCTCTTAATTTTTCTTTAGTGCTGGTATCAAGTCACGCAATATGGATTGTTTTTACCCATTGAATCTCCTTCATGGAATCTCCAGTCACAGAGATTGGGTTACCTCCCTAGGTGACTTCCTATAGGCTTTGCTCATTCCCCTCGACAAAATTGGACATAGCCTACTCGCTAGCCCCAATAATTTTGATATGGACCTAGCCTCAACGCTAGTCTGAGGCGCGCGCCAAGCGTTCTGTACATTGAATCAAACCCTTTGACTTTGACTGCTCTGCAACCCGTCAGCTGCCTGTGAAAATTACACAAAAATTCTCTTGCACAACATTAATATAATCCTCTTGTGATAGATAAATCTGCCAATAGACTTTCATGTATGCACATATCTCTTCCAGCGGAGAATATAATCCCCACATTTCTATCCTTTCTCAAATGAGCGTAAACAAGAATATCCTAAATTATATTGGTAGGACAGATTTGTACCTCATGATCATAAAATATTTCTTGTACAAGCACAATAAATCAGAGGTTTCAATCACTACTCCAAATAACATTATAAAATATGTTCACAGAATACTAGAACCATAAATTAAATGATGGAGGATCAATTAATCAATGCAAACAAAATGGTCATGCCAACAATTACTATCTCATTATTATAGTATTGAGTTCAATTCCAACAGTACCTCACCAAGGCAAGATCTAACTCTTACTCAAGAATCTGTCTTGACAAAATGTACGTGGCAATTAATCCTTCTTAAAAAACGTTTTTCATACAATACACCATCTCACTATATGCATGCAACCACACATTAAATATCACAGCGAAAGAAAATTAATAGGGTGTAACCAATTACAGTAAGTTATAAGATAATGAACTCATAAGCTAAATGCTAGAAATATTGGTCATGAAATTCATGTCACAAACAGCTCAAACATTAAAGTCTCCCTTTGTAACCTATGGCCAAGGCAATTAAAGATATTATTATGCTAGCTAAGAGTTGAAGGATGAAGTAAAACATTAGTAACTCAAATAAAGTAAATAGATTTGACTCCTATTTGACACATAGTCAATATCACTTTCTTTTTATCTAACAGAAATTAAGAATCATTCCAATTATTTCGTTATTATGAACATTGTGGCGAATTCTTATTTTTGGAGTCATAAGTCATTTTATTAGTGACAAACTGTTCTTATGACAACTAGCGAGACCTATTGATAGGTTTCTCTTGGTAACAAATTTCGGTCATCTCTACCTAACCAAATTGGAACAGTTTTTACACCATAGGAACAAGTGCTTTGGTCAAACATTTCAAAAGCTAATGACATAAATGAGATTATTAGGAATTAAATAAAATAAAACTTATCTAATTTTTAATGAGCCAAACAGCTCATAACATTATTTCAAAAAAAAAAAAAGGTCGGTTACAGAATCAAAGATTAACTTCTTTTTTTTAAATTGGAGGTTATACAATCTTTTTGTAATCAATTCTCTATTCAATCATTTTCTTAATTGAAAACATAAATAAATAAAAAATAGACTCAGTAAAACCACACGATAGGTTTTGAAACTTAGCAAAATTATAGAATTTCAACATTCCCCCACAAGTTTCAAAACTTCAATCAACCAATGAGACATGTAGTAAATGCAATACAAAGTAAACTTCCTCATCACAGAATCATATGCTCGCCAAGTAACATAAGCATTCATTACCATGTGTTAAAATCTCATTACTATATGTGGGGTTCTAATACCAAGAGGTTGCAATAAAAACGTACTCATTGAAACAGCTACCAAAAAAAAAACTTAATTCTCATAGCAGTGTTAGTACTAATCACTCATATTATAAACTACTATATAACAAGAGCCTTTTGGAAAACAAGTATAATATGAGTAATAAGAGTATCATTCATGTGAATACACCAACATAGTATATGAATACAACTTCAAGAGTACTATGTCAATTAAGCTCACACGAAGAGTTTAATTCGTGGGCCAACTACCACCAATGTGGACATCATGATTGCAATTCACTACATAGGTACTGATAGAGTTCAAGTGAAATTGTAGCATAACTATATGGAATGCAATTTGGTATTCATTTGAAGACAGATTCATAACACATTACCAACTTAACATATATCTCTCTCTTTTTATTTTAACCATCAGCTACAAAATTTAATTTGCCAGAACATTTTCAATTCATACAGTAATGAAGAATAATTGACAATTGGGCACATCAATTTCCACACGATATGTAACGCCCCGCTTTTTCGGAAGCAAAATAAAATAATTTCTTTAAGAAATTTTGCTAAATAAACATAATTTTCCAAAATAAGGGTTCAACTATTACAATCTCAAGAAAATTTACTGATTCAAAATACATTAACTTCAGAGCCGACTCTAGGCTTGATACGGATCCCAAGCATACTCGATCTCTATTCCTGATATTCTTCTTGTGTCGAACTGCACCATCGTTGAATCCTCTCCATTGAATCCTGTGTCCTCTGGTAAATTGATCGCCGAAGCAATCGATTTACCAGGATACAGACGTATCCGTGAGTGATAAATCACCCAGTAAAACAATCTAACCCAACCACCCCTCTTACTTTACAGTTAGCAATCAAGCAAGATAAACATGGTACGAGGAATATAACATAAGTATTTCATATCAATCAGTTTATTACTATTCATTAACCTGACGTGTGATCTAAGATCTCACCGCGAGATCTTTCCTCCCTCAACCGCTAGTCATGCTCATTCCCATGAGTTCACTTCCCTTTGCTGTCGCAGATACACCTAAGTTATATACCGAGTGTGCATCCCCAATAACTACAACAAGGGGAAAGCTTATCATGCCTGCATCACAACTAGGGTTCGCCTATCTTATAAACCACATCACAACCATTCCACAATCATCACTGGACACCCGCCAGTATATCAATTCATCACTGGACACCCGCCAGTTTCAATCTCATCACAATCTCATCACAACTCGAATTCACGCCTGTAGGCAATCTAAAAACAAAAAAAAAAAAAAACTTTTCCAATTCATCCATTAACTAACATCGTCTAAGTGATTACTATTTCGCATACCACCCCATGTCTCTAGGGTCCAATCTATCAGATCAATCAGCAGTTGGAAATAATAATTAAACAAACAGAATAATAATTGAAATAAACAATATGCATAAAATCACATAACCTTTTATGAATGGGCCGTTGCCCTTAGTCTTGTATGATCAATAAGTTATTAATAAGGCAAAGAACTTTTATTAAGTAAAAGTTTTAATAAGAAGAATATAATCTAGGCTTGTATAAATTTATATTTAGGAAAATAAATTGATTAACGATCATAATAAATACAATAAGTAATTAATAACACTAGAATAGGTAGCATGGCTCAAAAAGGGGTTCTAGGGTCCTACGTAACCTGTTCGAGTATCCACAAGTGGGTCCGGGGGGTTACAGAATTATTTTTAAAACAAAAATGATTTTTAAAGTTACCAAAGTAATATAAATAGATAATAAATTATTTAATAAATAAAATATGTCGAGATTAACAACATATCATCTTTAGGATGTAAAGAATCTAAAAAAAATATTTCGGGAATTTATAAAATGGTTTATAAGGTCGTAAGGATTTTTCGTTTGAAACTTTTGATTGAAAATAAACAAAAAATTAATTAAATAGATATTAAAATAAAAAAAATATGATATTAACAAGTTATGATCCTTGAGGTGTTAGAAGTCTAGGAAAAATAGATCGGGCGTTGAAAATCGAGTTCGGGATGTCGAAAAGTCGATTCGGAACGAAACAGTCCAAACCGCGAGGTTGGACCGGTCAGAGTTCGCGGCTGAGCATCCGGCCGCGAGGTTCAGCCTGGTGCTTGCGGCCCGTACCTTGCGGCCGCAAGGTTGCGTCCAGAATTCATTTTTTTTGGTTTTTCGGCTATGGTTTCGATGCATGGGGCTACGGGGGCTATTTGGTTATGCTTAAAAACATTAAATATACTTAGAGGAGTATTCGGAATAGATTATAGTACCTTGGTTTGATCGAATTGATCAAAAATCGAATCTTTGATCGTTGGGGAAGATGACTTCGGTTTCGGCCGAGGGGGTACCTTGGGATTGAATTGAGGCTTGTTTGGTGATGCTAGGAGTTGTAGGAGATGATCGGATCTATCAATTCGGGTTTCGATTGGTCGTGGCTATGAAACCCACTTTTCTCTCTCTTTCTTTCTCTCTCTAAAACTCCATGGATTGGAGTCCGGTTTCTCTCAGATTTCTCTCTCTCTCTGAACTGGTCGAACGTGGGGAATGGCGTGGTGTGCCCTAGGGTCGGGGTTAAGGGGTATATATAAGAGAATTTTTTTGATAAGGGTGATAAAATTGTGTTCTAATGGAATTTTAACTCTTGGTTTGGAATATGGACGAAAATAAGGTTAGGGAGGAAGTAGAGACTGAGTAGGAGTAGGAGAGGGTGAGATGGAAGGAGTTATAATCATGTATGCAATAAAAAAAATATGAAAGAGATAAATAGGATAGGATAATTATCTAATAAGGAAAAGGAATTTTATTTAAAATAATAATAATAATAATAATAATAAGACCTAATAATATTAACGCTATTATTTATATAAAAAAAAATTGGGTCGAAAATCCGGGTTGTTACAACCTATCCCCCTTAACAAAATTTCGTCCTCGAAATTAAAGTGTACCTTTAGGAGGAAATAGATTCGGATAGTTGGCGCGTATAGTATCCGCTCGTTCCTAGGTTGATTCCTCAATTCCTCGATGTCGCCAAAGGATTCGGACGAGTTGAATGGTTTTGCCTTGAATGCACTTCTCACTATAGTCTTGGATCTTCACTGGCTGTTCCTTGTGTTCTCGCGTTCCCAAGATGATTCTTCTCGTTCTCGGTATCTCCATAAGACATTGACTATTTTGATCGTTCGCCCTCGGGTAACTTTTTCTCCATGATCCTAAATTTTGCCGGTTGCTCTTTGATGATCGTTTCCTCGTCTAGTGTGACTTCCTCTCAATTGAGTACATGGGTGGAATGGGTCATGTCTTTCCGCATCGTAGAATCGTAAAAGACAACGTGAATTTTGACGATTTGCGGTTGTAAAGTTAGGCGATAGGCAACTTCTCCAATTTGCTCCAAGATCTCAAACGTACCAATGTGGCGAGGCGATAACTTTCCTTTCTTGACAAATCGGATGATCCCACGGCGTGGTTTGAACAAAAAGTACGTTGAAAATCTACGGTCTCAGCCTCTTGTCGGCGTAGCTCTTTTATTGACTTCGAGCGATCGGGAGTTGTCAACGTATCTCCTTCCTTAGTCAGTTCTTGAAAGTTTGGTTCCTATCTCTTAGAAGGTGGGTACTCTTCTCTCAAGGAAACGAGAGGATTACAAGAATTTTTTAAGAGGTTCAAACATGAGTCAAATGTTCAAAGGTCAAAGCACCAAAAAGAAAGTACAAACAGATCCTCTTCTGCGAGTCGAAGTACTAGTAGTTTGAGTTGAGTTGGAACACGAGGACAACGAGAATCAAGTTAACCGAAGTCATACTCAATGATGATTTGGAATTGAAGGATTTCATCATTGGAACAGTGCTGATAAAAAGATTTAACATACGAGTGAAACAAACACGTACTTGGTCTATCAAACCTTGTACTGGAATAAATGAATAAAGGTTCTCATAAGAAATACTGATCTATCGATAGGTTTTGAAAGATTACAAAGTCCAACGATGAAATCGAACTAGATATTTATTTTGCAACACGTTGGCCAAATGCGTTTCAAAATAAGCATCTAACTCTAGTCATCATAGAAAATATGGGGTACAAATGAAAAATAAGCAATGGCTTATGAGTCCATTCTTAAAATAGAACAAGAACTGATAGGATGATTATTTAGCTTAAAGAAAGTGAAGCATAACAACGATCTGTGCCCTCAAGAACTAAACAACTTCAACATTGAAAATTGAACGATGTTTACGGAATTTGAGTTTTGTAAGATTTGGACACAAGTCTTGTTGTGATATCAAAAGAATCAAAGGTTGTGGATAACTGATAGTGCGCTGGTTAGAATAAATGAGGAGCTAGTCAGAATAAAGCAGGATTGCTCCAAACTGCAGTATCCATTGGATCGGAAAAGTTAGACTCATAATCGAGTAAACTGTTGACTTCAAATCAAATTAAGTCAAATTAAGAAAGGCTGGAACAAAATGATCAGTAGGGATACCCAACTCACAAAAGGAAAATGTCACGAGAGTTAGGTACTTGGAATAGACAAGGAGTTTAACGATTTGAGCTTTAGTTGAAGTTGCAACTCTAACAATGGAGAGTCATAATGAAGATGATTTTAAGAAGAGTACTCATGAGAGATGCAAAAACAGCGGAAGGTTAGAATACAATCAATCGAATGAAAAAGAGGATTAAGATGCATGAATGATCGTCAGTAGTTCTCCTATCCCCCTTAAAGAAAAACATATAACCTCCCTCAAAGAGAATTGTCACCGCTTTCCCAATTATTCACGACCTTGAACTCTTCTCGATCTGTTTGAACTACGATGGTGTCGTCGTCGGATGTAGTTTGCATGGTATATAGTTGGGTGACGATTGCGAATCTCTGACAGCATCATGCTTCTATTCGTCGATCTATTATGTTGAGGAGCCTATGGCGTGTGAGGTTATGGTGTTGATGTGGTAATCGCTTGTAGAAGTTGCATAACCTCCATGTTACTCGGTATCGCATTGGGCTTCGTGTTGCGTTGACCTCGAGATTGACGTAAGCACGTTGATGACGTGGGCGGCGTTGGCATTAGGGTTACACGTATTGTCCTTGCTGGTGAGGTTGACAAAATGACCGTAGAAAGTGGCGTCGTTGACCTTTGGTACCAATCTTGTAACGACTGCTCCACGAGGTTAGGTTTAGAGTCTTGAGGGTTTCTAAATATCTGGTTCTCTCAAGGAAGTGTGTGCAATAACGTTCTCACACTGATCCTATCCTATTTTCGATCGTTATCTGCCTAGAGAAAGGAAATTCTTCTTCGACAGGTACTCTATTCACGGAGTAGCCTCCTTCGACAGTACCTTATCCTCCATTATCGAGGTTTGTCTCTTCGTCTTCTTCATACTAAGATTTTTTTTGTCTCATTTGATCGACCAACTAAATTATGAAAGGAAACGGCTGCTCCATCGCTTTCTTCTGGTCAAAGTCAACGCTGATTTCGTAATTTCTCGGAGTCTGAGTCGCAGCAGGTAAATAAATATTTATATGATATACTTAGGTAGGATATATCGTAGTTTAGAGAAGTAAAAGATATCGTAAACGTTTAGCTATTCGGATTTATGCTCTTAAAATGCGGTCTACCCAATCTACCCAAGGCCGAGTGTTTGAACCTCTGCTCTGATACCATTTGTAACGCCCCGCTTTTTCGGAAGCAAAATAAAATAATTTCTTTAAGAAATTTTGCTAAATAAACATAATTTTCCAAAATAAGGGTTCAACTATTACAATCTCAAGAAAATTTACTGATTCAAAATACATTAACTTCAGAGCCGACTCTAGGCTTGATACGGATCCCAAGCATACTCGATCTCTATTCCTGATATTCTTCTTGTGTCGAACTGCACCATCGTTGAATCCTCTCCATTGAATCCTGTGTCCTCTGGTAAATTGATCGCCGAAGCAATCGATTTACCAGGATACAGACGTATCCGTGAGTGATAAATCACCCAGTAAAACAATCTAACCCAACCACCCCTCTTACTTTACAGTTAGCAATCAAGCAAGATAAACATGGTACGAGGAATATAACATAAGTATTTCATATCAATCAGTTTATTACTATTCATTAACCTGACGTGTGATCTAAGATCTCACCGCGAGATCTTTCCTCCCTCAACCGCTAGTCATGCTCATTCCCATGAGTTCACTTCCCTTTGCTGTCGCAGATACACCTAAGTTATATACCGAGTGTGCATCCCCAATAACTACAACAAGGGGAAAGCTTATCATGCCTGCATCACAACTAGGGTTCGCCTATCTTATAAACCACATCACAACCATTCCACAATCATCACTGGACACCCGCCAGTATATCAATTCATCACTGGACACCCGCCAGTTTCAATCTCATCACAATCTCATCACAACTCGAATTCACGCCTGCAGGCAATCTAAAAACAAAAAAAAACTTTTCCAATTCATCCATTAACTAACATCGTCTAAGTGATTACTATTTCGCATACCACCCCATGTCTCTAGGGTCCAATCTATCAGATCAATCAGCAGTTGGAAATAATAATTAAACAAACAGAATAATAATTGAAATAAACAATATGCATAAAATCACATAACCTTTTATGAATGGGCCGTTGCCCTTAGTCTTGTATGATCAATAAGTTATTAATAAGGCAAAGAACTTTTATTAAGTAAAAGTTTTAATAAGAAGAATATAATCTAGGCTTGTATAAATTTATATTTAGGAAAATAAATTGATTAACGATCATAATAAATACAATAAGTAATTAATAACACTAGAATAGGTAGCATGGCTCAAAAAGGGGTTCTAGGGTCCTACGTAACCTGTTCGAGTATCCACAAGTGGGTCCGGGGGGTTACAGAATTATTTTTAAAACAAAAATGATTTTTAAAGTTACCAAAGTAATATAAATAGATAATAAATTATTTAATAAATAAAATATGTCGAGATTAACAACATATCATCTTTAGGATGTAAAGAATCTAAAAAAAATATTTCGGGAATTTATAAAATGGTTTATAAGGTCGTAAGGATTTTTCGTTTGAAACTTTTGATTGAAAATAAACAAAAAATTAATTAAATAGATATTAAAATAAAAAAAATATGATATTAACAAGTTATGATCCTTGAGGTGTTAGAAGTCTAGGAAAAATAGATCGGGCGTTGAAAATCGAGTTCGGGATGTCGAAAAGTCGATTCGGAACGAAACAATCCAAACCGCGAGGTTGGACCGGTCAGAGTTCGCGGCTGAGCATCCGGCCGCGAGGTTCAGCCTGGTGCTTGCGGCCCGTACCTTGCGGCCGCAAGGTTGCGTCCAGAATTCGTTTTTTTTGGTTTTTCGGCTATGGTTTCGATGCATGGGGCTACGGGGGCTATTTGGTTATGCTTAAAAACATTAAATATACTTAGAGGAGTATTCGGAATAGATTATAGTACCTTGGTTTGATCGAATTGATCAAAAATCGAATCTTTGATCGTTGGGGAAGATGACTTCGGTTTCGTGGGGGTACCTTGGGATTGAATTGAGGCTTGTTTGGTGATGCTAGGAGTTGTAGGAGATGATCGGATCTATCAATTCGGGTTTCGATTGGTCGTGGCTATGAAACCCACTTTTCTCTCTCTTTCTTTCTCTCTCTAAAACTCCATGGATTGGAGTCCGGTTTCTCTCAGATTTCTCTCTCTCTCTGAACTGGTCGAACGTGGGGAATGGCGTGGTGTGCCCTAGGGTCGGGGTTAAGGGGTATATATAAGAGAATTTTTTTGATAAGGGTGATAAAATTGTGTTCTAATGGAATTCTAACTCTTGGTTTGGAATATGGACGAAAATAAGGTTAGGGAGGAAGTAGAGACTGAGTAGGAGTAGGAGAGGGTGAGATGGAAGGAGTTATAATCATGTATGCAATAAAAAAAAATATGAAAGAGATAAATAGGATAGGATAATTATCTAATAAGGAAAAGGAATTTTATTTAAAATAATAATAATAATAATAATAATAATAATAAGACCTAATAATATTAACGCTATTATTTATATAAAAAAAAAATTGGGTCGAAAATCCGGGTTGTTACACGATATATCGAATAGATCCCATGTAATGTTATAATGCACTTATTAATTGAATTTTCCGTTAGCCATGAAAATCTAGTACAACAATTAATACAAGTTAATACAAAAAAGGGACGGAAAAACCACAATTAATGAATTCTCACTGAATTTCTTGATTCTAGTCATGTAAAGAGTCTTAATTACCCACGTGTCCAATGACTACCAATCTGATTGCAAAACCAAACGTCAGGCGTAGATATAATCGGATGCGTTTCTTTTTCTTTTTTTCCTTCTTTTTTATTTACCAAGAAGACACTATAATATTACCCCACTAACTTGAATCTGCCCAAATGATTCGCAACCAAATGTGAGAGCAAAAGTGGGTATTTGACGCAAATAACCAACAAATATGCCCCTTTCTTTTCCCTTTAGACAAATGTGATTTTATATCTCCATCGAAACAAAACTCTTCCAAATAAATTTGAAAGTTATTTCTCTTATAACTTTTTGGTATGATGCAATTCTCAGAAGTATGTTCACTAAAATAACGTGCAACGATCAATATCCATTAGTAACGGGAAGATAAAGTTGTAACTCCATACACCAAAATATAATACGAGATTTGTAACCGCTAGGTCATCAGCAAAGGCAATATTCATAACAAAGAGCTAGCCAATTAATACATAGAGCCAAGGCAAAATGCTCTACTCAAATTTTGAAACAAGTAATAAGAATGAACAAAGTAATGAATAGTCACATTTAAGCGGGCAAAAGCTTAGAGCGCAATTCATACGGACCATATTGGTTTTCCCTTCTAGGTTATGAATAGAATTAAGGCACGTCATCCATTCTACAATATGACATATTAGCCGGGTATAACTGTGACACATCAATAAGGAATATGCTCAAAATGAAACAATGTTTGTTTCTCTCTTTTATAACCAATATAGCTTTGAAAACATAAGAGAACTAACTCAAAGACAAAGCCAATTCAAGTTTTAATGCATCATACAATTTTCTATGCAGCTTAAGATTCTAAAGAGGGTTGTACAATATTAGTACCCTATTCGGTTGGCTTCTCGGGAGTGGCTCTGCAGATTTCTCTTTAGAAACTTTTCGGCGAATGATTTTCCAAATTCCGAAGAAGCTGTTTTGCTAGAAGATATAGAATATTTGATTTTGCTATTCTAGAATACCAATTCCACTAAAATGAAAGAAATATGAAACCAATGGTTGCTTTTGTTTTGAAGTATAATGAAAGAAATATTCACCAAAACTGACTTTAAAAACAATCACCAAAGAGGATCTAAATTTCTTATAACCATAGCTTGTGCGTGTGCGGAAATGAAATCGGCTACTGGGGAACTTTTATTTTATAGGCTTTTGGGTAATGTTCTAAGCCATGAACACAAATGCATGGTTTATTTTCGTTTTGGTACGATAGAACGATGGTGCCAGAAAATAATATGTCGGTGCATTTGGAAACATAATGCAGACAGTTCATAGAATCAAAATGCAATTTCCAAAACTTTTCCGATAATCTAATATATGGGATAGTAGCTTCAACAAACAGACTAATAGAAATACTATTAGATTCACGAAAAACGTAAACGCTTGCTACCAGACTCATGTGTATGAACTAAGATGAAATGAAGTCACACCTCCCATTTTTCTAATTCATTAAGAGATAAATATTAGCCTTAACTATTAGGATTTTGTTTACAAATATTTATTTATCACAAGAATTATTGGTACACGTAAATATAAAACCACAAGAAGTAAATACGAGAGAATATGCAAGTAGTGAAAGTAGGAAAGATGTTGCCTGTGAGAATGAGAGTCGTGTAGTCACTGTCTTAAGGCTAATATTCCTCCCCTCGTGAAGGTTTCACCGGAGTGTACTAGCCCCAAGATTAAACCCAAGAGCTCACAAGCATTCCTCATCCGATGTTCACGACCACCGAGAGGTTTGAACGAGTCACGAACCGAGTTGCCCAACTCTATAGAAAATAGTATAAGAATATTCTAAAACACTTTTTCATTATTTATGTGTACTCTCCAAATACTTTCTTCACTTCCTCTCTATTTCACACACTTGTCAAAACCCATATATATAGAGGTTATTGGATTTAAGTCTCATTTATAATGATTGGAATAAATATCACTTTTATGTTTTGTAACTGACAACAATTATGCACTAATATTGTAACGGAAAAGTAATGATAGGTAATAAGAATTCTAATTTATTTTTATTAAAATCTTTCAATGTTCCAACATTAGCAAGTTCGAAAGGAAAGAGAAATCAGGAAAATCTCGTTTCGGTATACGTCAACTTCATGTAATATACAAGTTGATGTATGAGGAAAAATATAATGGCCTATATAAAGACAAGTTCGTGAGGATTGGAAAACTATGAAAAGATACAACAACTTCATCTCTTTTTGCAAACGTATGGAATATTGAAAAGGAGGGGTTTTGCTTGTGTATCTTGGAGAAAAATGGGATTGATGGATCATTGAGCGTACAAGACATCTCCAAGAGGTTTCAATATCTTCTTCAACTTATTTGAGAAAAACGCTAAGGAGGATTCCTAGGCAAGTTCAAGTCCTTCGGTGGATTTCCGGGAGGCAAACGGAAGGCTTGTGGATTCAAGGCAGCGGCGGTCAAGCATTCAGAGAGGTGTACGTGGATTCGGCAAGAGCATCTAGGTTTAGGTTTGTGGAGTTCAAACTTATCGTAAGAGTTCTTGTAACCTCGTGTTTAGTAGTGTTTGATTCCTTCCCGTGGTTTTTTCCCGTTTTGGGTTTTCCACGTATATCTTGGCGTTCTCTGTTTATTGCCTTGATCTGCCTTGATTTTCTTCCACCTAAAAACGCACTCCCTCAATTACATAATATTGATTTCCTTCCACTTCCTAAACAGATACTCTAGAAATAAAAATAAATAAAATACAACTCAATAAATGGGGATACAAATAAATATGTGTTTTTGTGAATCTTTACATACAGTGGCAAAACTATGGAGTATGTTGTAGGATGTGCCATGGCACCACTTGTCTTGATAGAATTCCCTAGGACCTATTTGTAATTTATTTTGTATGCACCTAACTTCGAAAACTCTCCACTTTGGCACTCCCTATCATTTGGTGAAATTGTGTAATGATCTCCAAACTGTCTTTCCTCCGGTCGGAGGGTCCTTGGTCCCTCCGGGAGCCTAGCGGTGTTAGGTGGCTCGTTTTTTCGGTGGAGCAGGGGTGTTTGGTGGCGGCGTTCTGGCGGATTGTGGTTGTGGTTTTGGGTGGTGGATCGGTGGTGTTGGGTGGTGTCGTTTAGGCTATTTTCTTTAACCTTTGTTTTGCAGGTCTCTCATATTTCAAAAATGATTGGTAAAGTTGCGGTGTTGATCGGTAGGGGTGAGCAAAATAACCATGAAACCGTGAATCCAGTCCAAACCAATCCAAACCGAATAGTTTGGCTTGGTTTTTTAATGATGTGGTTAGGTCTCGGTTTAAAAAAAATAGAAACCGTGTTAAATGGTTTGGTTTATGAATTTACGTTAATGGTTCTGGTTCCAAACCGATCCGAACCGTGTGATATATATATATATATATATATAATTTGTTTAGATATACTTAATAAACTTAATTTCCTTATCTAAAACTCCATTCCACCACCCTATTCTTTTCTTTCACTTCCAATATTAATTTTCTAAACTTCCTATTCCTACAATTTCATTACGCTAAACATACACGGTTTGGGCTCAGTAAAGTGATTTTCTACTCTTTTTTCTCGGTAACTTATTTTCTAATATATTCTATTCTTATTTAGTTGGTTGATGTTAGTGAGTTTTGATGATTTTAATATAATAATTTAAATATAACTTTTAGTTTAAGTTATCTATGCAATTTTAAGTACTTAAAAGAGTTTATAGTAATGATATCTCAATTTTAAACGAACCGTGGTTCGAAACCGAAACCAAACCGCCTTTGAATGGTTTGGATTGGTTTGGTTTTATGAATTTTATGGGTTGGTTTGGTTCTCTAAATTCATAATCCGTAAGTAGTGGTTTGGTTATTGAATTACTATAAAACCAGACCAATCCGGTCCATGCTCACCCCTATTGATCGGAGATGGTTCTTTCCGGTGGTGGTGAGGTGGATGTGGCTCCCATGACTGGTTAGCTTAGGTCGCTTTGTGTGTCGAAGTCCGGTCGGCGGCCAATCCGAGTTGCTCAGTCGGGCGAGGGGTCATCATTTCGTCGCTTTGGGGAATTTCCGTTGCTGATTAAGATCGGTGGTTGCTGGGATTTTTTGCAGGGGTTTGATGTTGGTGGTGGTGGGTCCTCTTTGCCCTGTCTTGCTTCGGCGTTCATCTCCGTAGGCCGGGTTCCGCCGCCGGTCTCTACATCTGGGAGAGGCCGGCTCGACTGAACGGCGAGGCTGGGCCCCGGTGTTTTGTGCTGCTATGGATGTTGAAGTTGGTTAGGGTTTGAGGATAGGTTTGGGTGGGCCGGTCCATGGTTTGAACCGGATTTGGAGGTTTTGGGCTTTAATTGTTTATTTTGGGTGTTGGGTTGGGATTTATTGTTTATCTTTTTGGAACCCTTATAGACCTTTGGGTGTTCCGGGCTTTTGCCCTGGTGCTGTATTGTCCAACTTTTTGTTGGATTCCCTTTCCCTCTTCTCCCGGTTCCCCGCTTCCCTGTTTTTAATAAAATTCAATTTTGCCGATATAAAAAAAAAAAACTATCTTTTCTAAGATACTGTCTTGACATTTTTGTTTTATTTGTTAGTCCTTGCGCAGCTAGCTAGCGTAATATATACACCAAAACAATATAGTACTCCCTCCGTCCCTTTTTTTGAGTCCAGTATTCCATTTTGGGCTGTCCCTTAATAAGTGTATATTTTGTAAAGTTAGTGGGTAAAAGTTGGTGTATTGTCTATTTTGTCCCTAAAAGTAGATTCCATTTTGAAAAGTTAGTGAGTAAAAGTGTAATGATAATGGGTAAGTATGGAAAGTAGAGGAAAAAGTTGATGTGAAAGGTATAATAATGATGTCTTTTTAATAAGTTGGAGTTACGAAGCACGACATTTAAAAAAGGACGGAGGGAGTATAACTTTTATACCTTTGTTCCATCAAAATTAATCCTTACATCGATCCTGAGGTACATTTCCCTCCCTCAAGTTATAAATACCTCGTAACAACCTACGATGTATTATATTCCTTTAAATTTTTTCCCTCATTTTTGGGGCAATCATGCAATAAAATCTAAGTTCCGCCCTTGTTTTTACATTCGTAAAAATTAAATTACTCCAAACTCTGCCTTAGATAAACCGAGTAGCAGGATTAGGCTCACTACAACTCAAAAGAGGACTAAATGAACAGTAGTATATTATAGGAGAAAGAAAAGGCTAAAATGCCGGCGAAGGTCGCCGGGATATCATGTCTCCGGCGCTGAGAACAAAGTAGAGACTACAAATATCAAGAAAAGGGAAATACTTGGGTGTTTACTCCCAAAAGGAGATACCGTAATTTTTAGCATAACTGAACCATTATAAGTATAACCAAAATTAATTGTATGTATATAACCAAGGCATAACCAAAAAATTGGTTTTGGTTATATCTTTGGTTATACATATAATTGATTTTAGTTATGTTTGTAATAGTTTAGTTACGCCAAAAATCACAGTGTCTCCAAATTTTGGAGGGTAGACCCTGGAAGCACTTCCCTCAAGGAAAAGTGGACAATTAATGCCTTCAACTGTCTGTTCATTGTCTGTTTTAACAGGAAAAAGAAGCATTAAAAGTGAACTAAAAGTAATGCACTTTGAAACCATCGCACTTGTTCTACTTCTCTTCTACAGGAGTTCATTAACTTCGTTTTGAGATCCCCAAACGTTCCCCTCTCCCTCTCTCTCTCTCCATAAATTATATTGTGGGAGCTTGTGTCCATGCATGCGGTGATCACAAAACACTTTTGTTTCATTGTTTTGGATCCTCAGGAGTCAGGACTCTGTTCTTTCTTTTCTAGCTACTAACCTCAAAGTTTTGTGTCCCTGCGCGTCTATTCCTATCTACAGGCAAAGCTCAAGGAACTTGAGTTCTAAAGTTTCTTCACTGATTAAAAAAGGTACTTTATTCAATCATTTAATTTATCCATGGACGATTCCTGTATGATTGTATGTCACTTCCTAGTCATTTAATTGAGTACAATTTGTTTTTCTTGCGTGACAGAATGCATGAGATGTATCCAAGTTCATTAATATGGTTTGTTAGACTTTCTCTCACATTGCTCGCCAATTGATTTTATTTTAGGTTGGAACCATCTAAGAAATCTAAATGGTATCAGAGTTAGGTCTTAGATGGCCTCACCTCACGTGGTCTAGTCTCCGTTATCCGAGTCAAATCTCTTGGTCTCCTCAATTCGTACCTCCAAGTGCATCCGGCTGCACATGAGGGGAGTGTTAAATTTTATCCCACATTGTTCATCTAAGCCACCCAACCCAAGCTTGGTTAATATATTCCAAAGGCTACTTGCCAATTGGTTTTAGGTTGAAATCCTCCAAGAAATCTAACAGTTTGCTCAGGAAATTTTACAAAAAATGGAGGAAAAAAAGCTTTGGGGCTTAATGATCTTTTGTTGATGAATATTTTCTTCTAGATAGTAACTTTGTAGTAATTGGATTAGTAGAGGCCGTCGCTACCAACTCTTGTAGGGCTAGTCCACAGGGGGCTTAATTTGTTCTGCTTTAAATTTCCCCCACTAGTAGACCGTAGGATTAGTCTCCAGAATTAGTCGTGGTGGCATAGGTTGGCCAGACATCTAGTTAATTTGATAGGATGAAAAGGTCCATGGAATCACTTCAGAAAGGGAACTTTTATTGGTGGAATTTTTCGTTTCAAAGGACAGTTGAAAGACTTGGTTTGAACTTAAATCTTGGAGAAATCCTGCACATTGATCGGCTCATGAATGTTGTTTGATCATGTGTTAGGTGTAAAAACATTGATTTCATGTGATACCTAAATGGCTAGAAATATAAAAGGGAGTTTAGTTGAAGGTTGGAAGAGTTTCAAGTTCTTCTTTCAGTTGGTTAGCTCTCCTTTTCATGGGTTACCTTTTGTTCCTTATCATGTTGTAGCCCTATTTACTCAAATGTAGATTAATTACTTGGACTTGCTTTTTAATTGAGTTTGGCCCCAGCTCTATTGTTGCCATTTGCAGTTTTATTTCCTCAGTGGTACTTGAGTATTCCTCTTCATTTTCTTTGACTTTAGAGGTTGAAAGGCTACAGCAAGGCAGCATTCATTGTCTAATGATGAGTGGGTATTGCTGTTTAGTTTTGTATCCGCGTTTGAGCTCTTATTCTTAGGCTGTGTTTGGACCATGCATATGTAGACAGAAAGATAGAGGTACACGGAATGATACTTTTTGGATGACATCTAGACGGTATGCTATTTTCTTTCATTCCGTACTTTCCTGAAGTGGAAATACTTTGGAATTTTAGTCTAATCTTTGTTTCTTTCTGTGGTGTGTTCATTTCTTTCCTCCATTGCTAGATTATTGTTTCTTTGTTCAAATAATATCTGTAATTTTGTTCTTTTTCGGCATGATCAATAGTAAGCTGTTGGTTGCCAGAAAGAAAAATATCAAAGAACTACGACTACTTGGAGCAATACTTAAATTTTTTCTATATTTGCTTATCTATAGATTTCTATATGACTTGAAATTTTCTCCAAGTAGAGAATTATAGTCGGACTATCCTCTGATTTTGTTAGAGCGCTTCAGTTAGGCTTAGGGAAGGAGGGCTATTACAGGAGGAGGACGATTGTAATAGCACTGCCAAGGTGGTAAATGACAGAGCGTTCCTGACAGTACGGATTTGGGTGTAAGCTATGTGCATGCTGATCTGAACAAAAAGGCTCAGACTTTTTCCAAGAGTCTTTTGTTTTTTATTTTTTAGTTTCTGCACCGAGCACTCATGAAATTTTTTCCAAGTACTGTAGATTGTTCTGATATGTGCACCGACTAAGCCAAATATGTAGAGAGTCTAAAGCATAATTAGTAGCTTTATCGATATAGATTTCTGTCGACAGATATAATCTGCAGATTTTGTAGCTCCTCAGGTGGAACAATTATCTATGGCTTGTGTTCTTGGAGTTGATAAGCCTCTATAATTTTCTTGTCTCTTCAACCTTTTAGCATCCATATTTCGTTAAACAAACAAAATTTTGTTTCATTTCCATCCAAACAGCCAAAAGGATTCTTTTTTTCTGGTAGATCGAAGTGAAACAGTAACTGAATCTGTGAAGAGTTTAGTATTCCTAGCTAAACAGAATCAACATACCTGAATGAAATTTTGATCCTTGATTTCTTTACCATATGTTCAATTTTTTTTTTCTTGTGCTTATGCTTTTATATGTAAGTTGCTTCACAGATGATGAACATCTTCGACTTTTGTACTCATAAAATTGCAAATTTATGCGCTAGCGCTGAGCAATTTTTCTCTACCTTACATATAGTGAAGGCACATGTTGGACGATGGAAGAATTTAAGTTGGAGAAAGAGACTTGTCTCGAGGATGAGAATATAGGCAATTGGCAGGAAAATCAAGTGAACTCAGATTCTGATGCAAGCTTTGTGGATTGTGAAATGCCAGAACTTGCTATTTTTGAGCTAGAGAGCGAATGCCAGATTGTCAAAGACATTTGCATCGACAGGGAAATTCCTTCCCTGGCTAGATGTTCAGTGGAAAACTGTGAGTTGGATCATAGTATCATCTCCTGCTTGCTCAACTCTGACATGGAAACAGACGGTAAATCAACAGAGAAAGCACTGACCAGAGTGTCGTCCATTTCGAATTCATCAGATTTTCTCTCTGAACACGTCAAGCATTGTGATTCCAACGAGGATAGTACATGTTCAAGATTGCCATTGGTCGCAGAATTGGATGCACAGATTTCCAATTCAAATGGAGATAGAGTTGAACCAAAATATAACAAGGTTAACTCCTCTGATGCATCTCTTACGTATCAGTTAAACACTACAAGTCAATGTGTGCATTAGGTTCCAATAAAAAAAAGTGTGTGCGCATTAGGTTGGCACGATGTATGAATGTCGTTTCTTGGTTTATACAAGTTTAATATTAGTTTTAGTTGTTAATAGGTAGGTGTCAAGATTAGTTGGTTGTCCAAGAATTTTTAGATATGAAACCTTAAATAATGCAAATGTGACTTGTTCTTCCCCAGTTCCTGCTCCTCTTTCTACTTTAGTTCTCCTTTATTGTGAGAATTAACGATGGAAACGTTGAAACAAATTCATGAAGTAGCAAAGAAAATTAGTAAATTTTTCTGACGAATATATTTAGATTTCAGAACAAAATAAACCCAATGAGAATTAAGCCTGGACCTTATTGAAATCAAATGTGAAGCAAAAAAGTTCACTGCTCTGCTACTTCTTACCGTTAATTAGGAGAAATGTCCCAAATTCAGGGTTTCATTCTTAGGAGTGTGTAGAAAATGGATGCGTCTCATTGACATTAATATGTTCCTACTAGATTTATGTTTCGTTTTTACTTCTTAAAAATTGAAGGTTCTCATTGAGGGGTCAATCTCCACTGCTACGGAATCTGATCAGGTGGAGGCCAGAAGCATCACTTATGATTGTGGTCCGTCCTTGAGCACAATTAATACTGGGAATAAGGAAATTCCCGGAATTACAGAAGACCACGAGCAGTCAAGTTACGCTGCACCTGGTCCTGTTTTGGGTCCAATAACGAAATCCGGTAGCATATCTTTCCGGTCAAATAGCTGCAATAGCACTCGCTCCTTCACCTTTCCAGTGTAAGTTTCTCCACCTTTTACTATGCCGTTTTCTACTAATCTCAAACTTATTCATCAAAACTGTTTCCCTAGTGATTTTTCTGCTAACCGAACAGATTAGCTTGGGAGTGGAACGACAGCCCTGAAAGAATGGTGGAAGCAAAAAGAAAAGTCTTCAAGAAGCACAGACGCTGGAAATCGGTTGCTTCTCTCTGTTGTAAATTCTAACTTCCATATAATCAATCCTTCTTCTTTTCCTTCCTGTTTTCTCAATACAGGTACACGAATGAATACGACCTATATCTCTATATAATTACATATCAATATCTTGTACCGGCAACCTGGAATTGTTGTGCACATTGTAGAAGAAATGCATCTTTCGGCTTAAATGGTTATAATTAAGTTGGCTCCAGATTTTATTCTCCTGTTGAATTCTACCTTCGACATTCGTATTCATGTACATTCCCCACAACGAGGCCAGAAGAATGGCGTCACTTGTATCTCGCAAACTTGGTGGAGGAATTTACAGAGAAACAAAGTTAAAAGTGTAAATGAAGAATACTACTCCATTAGCTTCACGAATCCATTTTTTTCTCGTGCCTTCTCATGTCACTCGATATATCCAATAACCGAATACAATTTTAATGTCGGGGGCACGGAAGGTTTCGAATAGGTGATTTAATTGCTTTTTCTTGCACCCCACTATCAGGAATTAGTATTGTTGAGGTTGGCCTTCCCAGATTTAGGCACAGCGCTGACATGATCTAAACTCAATTTTATTGAACTTTCCTTCCATATTGGGGCTAAGAATGTAAAAGACACGATCTCATCCGTTAGATTGACCCTATCAAAGCCCGTTGTTTGGGAAAATTCTTTACTTCTCCAATGTTTGCCACGTATATATTTTCGGTGAGCTCGCTCGATCGATGAACTGCAAACAAGAATTAACTTAGGACACCAATATGATGCCGGCTAATACTCCTCTAATGCCTAAGTTAGTCAATTTGGTGAGTGAGAGAGATAGAGGGGGGTAAAGTAAAGCTCAAGCAATTATGGTTCATACCTATCAAAACTAGTAGTTTGAAAATCGCCAAAGCCTTTAAGAAACTGCATACTATGTTGTATGCGAATTGAAAGACCTTGAAATAAGAGTTCAATTGTAAAAGTCAAATACGTTTAGGACAAAACCAATTTTTCCCAGGTAAAATAATGTCAAGACTTTAAAAATGTAATACTCCTACTTCACCAATCTATGTTGGATCATGTTCCCTGACATACAATGGGAGCATGCACGTGACATGAGCACATGATGTTTACATTTACAGCTGTAGTTAATCCTGATTAGTTTAAATTAATTAAATATGGGAATGTTTCTGGTCCGTGATTTTCAGAGTTGTGGCCCAGCGTTTACGTCATTCTATTTTGTAGTACTATCCCAAAACCCACTACACGCGGGATATGGGCTTTCTTGGCTTTTTACTTCTAGGTTCAGAAAATCCTATGAAAGTACCTAAAATCTTAAATCCTGAAAGTGCCAGAAAATCCTATGAAAGTACCTAAAATTCTAAATCCTGAAAGTGCCTAACCCCTAGGGCATCCTATGAAAGTGCTTAATCCCTAAGATACCATATAAAAATGCCTAAACCCTTAGGGTACCTTATGAAAGTGCTTAAACCGCTAAAATCCTATAATAGGAAAGTGCACCCTAAAACCCCTATGAAAGTGCCTAAACCTAAACTCTAGGGCTCTATGAAAGCTCCTAAACCTAAACCTTATGGTATCTTAAACCCTAAAACCTTAGGGTACCTTTAGGTTTTAGGGTACCCTAAAACCCTAGCATACCCTAAAAACTCTAGAGTGACACTTCCATTAATGGTAAATGTATTTTTGTAAAAATTGACCTAGCGGCAATTAAATATTCCATCTCTCCTTAATGGAAATTAAGTGTCACTTTTCTGTATTTAGAGGTAAAAATCTCCAAGGGTTCTCTAGCCACACTTATTTACACATACAATTACACAAATTCTCTCACATCAAACGTGAGACCCACTCTTCAAAAAAAAAAAAAACGTGAGACCCACACACTTAGTGTGTGTACAATGTGTGTGGACCCCATGTTTGATGTAAGAGAGTATGTGTAAGTATAAGTGTGTGTGGTAGTAACATAGTTGATGCTTTTGGAATTCATTTACTTTGACTTTATAATTTTTTATTCTCCAGTTTTACTTTATGTGAAATTTAAAGTATTTTTGGAAAACCCCTCCAGGAAGAAATACTCCTCTTGTAAAATACTAGGAGTATCTTATGTTGCCTAAAGTATATAATTTTGGCCGAGAAATTCCCCACCTGGCCTCTTCAATCACTAAAACCGCATCCATGCGCTTGAACAATTTTTTACTTTTTGATATTACTGTCTGTCTTGTTAATTATTTTTTTGTCAGTTTGTCAAGTACATGTCAATTTTTTTGGATTAATCATTTGTTCTGTCCAACGGAATTTAATTTAATAAAACTCTAAATTAAAGTCCCAAAAAGTTAGCAACTAAAGGTCCCTTTAAACAAAAAAAAATCATTATTTTTATTTTTCTGAAAAAATCTTTAGATAAAATGAGCGTCTTTCAAATTGGAGAAACTATTAGAGCATCCCCATTGTAATAAACAAATGGGTGTGGATAAACAAATTTAACAATAATGCTCAAAAAGCACCCCACATTGTAATGGAGTAAGCAAAGTTACAAGTTTTTTAGCAAATAAACAAATTTCACTCATTCCATAACCAAACTTAACAATTTTTACCAATAACCAAAACTCAATAATCAAACGCAATAACTCAAAAACATCCCACATTGGAATCGTCTCATCGAGACGAATAATTTGATGTGGTCGGGTGTGTGATTGAAACTCGTTTACGATTGGACAAATATGCATTGTGTATTGTGGAGGATTTTTTGGTTAAGGATGCAAAAATTACTAATGTGAAGGTAGAGGTTGTTAAGTTTGATTATGGACTAAATAGATAATCTATGCTGACGTGATACATTTTGGTTATTAATTTTGATTATTACCATTGCAGATGCTCTTAGACTTGGCCAGAAGAGAGATCTTAAATTAAAAGAGTAGCCCGTGTATGCAAATGGTACCGGGTGTAAAAAAAATTCAAACACCAAAGAAAATAGTGTAAAAATTAGTAGCCATAAAAAATAGAATTAGCTTGGAAAGATAGCAGTTCGAATTATTTGCATTAACAGGGTATGGTGTGCTATGAGGGGATATGATGCCACTCCTCAGCTCATTGACCTGATCGAAATTGAGTTGATTGTTCGGAAAAAAATAAAATTGATTGAGCGTTGGACTTGGATTCTCTTTACTGCATTTAATAGATTGAACGGCCCGTTTGGATGGAAAATTTATTTTAGGTGGATATAGAATAAGGGTGGATTTGAATGGGGATATGTAATGAGGGGTGATATGTTAAGAAGGGTGACCCCACCTCTTAAGAAGGGTGGATTTGTAATGAGGTGTTTGGATGATTTTTTGAGAAGGGGGATTTGGATGATGGATATGTTGGGATAAGATGTCGAATGACTTAATTGCCCTTGTGTATAGATTTAAATTATTTAATATTTATACTACAATAATTGCAATATAATTATACGATTAGGCATTAAATCAAAATCGTATTTATGAAAGTAGTTATTTTCTTACTATTGAACTTTTAAGATATAATAATTTATTTTTTAATATAATTAATTCAACTTATTTGATAATTTTAACCTTATATTATAGTTTTTTTTTTGTCCCAATCTGAATTATTTGTGACCTTTGGATTAATTTCAATCATTCTAGACCTTTGGATTAATTTCAATCATTCTAGACCTTTGGATTGGAACTTTGTAGTTTCTAAGAACCAAACCACTAGATTATTTTTTCCCCACTTTGGAAATAACGTGGAAGAGATAAATTCAGCCATTTCTCTTCTCTGGTTTGTCTCACTCTCCGGTCCCCTCTCACCGATCTCTCTCTCTCTCCCTCTCAAAAATCACTGATCTCTCTGCCCTCTCTCACCGGTATCTTATCTCAAAGATTTCCGGCAAAGATTTCTCTTGTAATTTGGTGAGCAGACCCACAAATTTCGCACGCCGATGGAGTCATCAGAAATTTCGATCAGCGGCCTCCTCCACCACCACCTCCTCCTCCTCATCCTCTTCCTCCTCTTTCTCTCTCTCTCTCTCTCTCTCTCTCTCTTTCTCGGTCTGGTTCCAAAATGAACGAGGACAACCCACAAAAGTGAAAAGTCAAGGGCAAAACAGTCAAAAGGCCACCCGAATTCACTAGCGACAGGGTTACCCCTGTCGTTAACTAATACGGGAAGAGCCGGAGATGGAATCCGGCTAGGAGCTCAAATCCCCCTTCCATTTTGCACAGCCAAACACCGGAGAAGAGGAAGAGGGGGAGAACAAGTCTGGGGGTTTGGCAAATCCGGGGCCAAATCCCCCCTCCAAACATGCTCGAAGGGTCCTGTTGAAGCCGGTTTTTCGGCTCTTTTGCAAGCTCATCTTGTTAGTCAAGATTGTTCACTTTTTAAAACTCGTCTAAAGTATGATTCACACTAAAAATTGCATTAAACTAATATCGTCTAATTATATGAGTGTCATATTTGTGTTCTGTGTAAGGAATAGTCGACTCTAACCCGTTAACTTTGTGCCCGATTCGTGTCGTATTATCGTGTTCTTTTATAAATTCCCACCATGCTTTGTGTCGTGTCATTTCGTGTTCATGTCAAAAAAAATTCAATCCCTAACCCGTCATGTTTAACTTTTGTGTTATCGTGTCATGCAGTGTTGTCAATTCCGTTCCGTACGGGACATAAAATGGTACATAAGTAGGTGTTCCGTACGGCCTCAAATACCGGCCTGTATCGATCGATACCCAGCGTACCGACCTGTACCAAACGATATTGGGCTTGTACCGAAATCTCGACTGGTACGAAAAAAATTGTGTGCTTTTTTTCTTTTGCTTAAAAAATGCTTGAATTTTAAGTTAATTCAACAAAACTTAGAGTCTATAATATGTTAATCACCTTAATTTGTTTTTTGGACTAAAATTTTAAGGTATATCCAAGTGTTAGAATTTATTTTATGCCTCTACTTTGAGTTTTTTTGGTTTTTGTACATATATTAAAACTTCGTAAAATATATACGGTCAATCTAGAACGGTACCGAGATATACACTGGTACCGATACGTACCGTCTCAGTAGAGAAAAATGGTATGCTTGCTGGTACGAGATTGATAACTTTGGTGTTGTGTCATATTCGTGTTCTGTATCAGAAATAACCGATTCTAACCCATTAACTTCGTGTCCGGTTTGTGTCGTGTTATCGTGTCATTTCATAAATTTCCACCCCGCGTCGTGTTGTGTCATGTCATCTTGTGTTCGTGTTAGAATTCTCTCAATCCTAACCCGATCTGTTTAGCATTTTGTGTTATCATGTCGTGTCATATTCGTATTTCGTGTCAGAAATAATTGGCCCTAAGCCGTTAACTTTGTGTCAAGTTCGTGTCGTGTCGGAAATTTCCACCCCTAAGACTCTCCAGGGAAAGGGTGAAAACAATGGCGGAACTACACCAAGGCTCCACTGGACTATAGCCCAGGTGTAGTCCCGAAGAATTAAAATATAATAATTATATGTAAATTTTCGGTCCAAATGAATTTAGCCCAACTCACCATCCTCTCATTCAACCTAGCTCAACCCACCATCCGTTTGAACGACGCGAAGATCTTATTTGTTTGATCATTTTATCTTAAATGGTCATAATTAATTTTTGTTTCTAGAACTTTCGTAATCAAGTATCTGCTCTTTATTTGGGATCCTATAGGGTAGATACTTGATTATGAGAGTTCTAGAGACAAATATTAATTATGACCTTTTAGAACAATATAATCAGAAAAATAAGATTTTTGCACTGGTTCAAACCGATTAAAAATTGGAGCACTTGATTTTTATAGATAGTTTATATATTTAAAAACATGGTTAAAAAATTAAGTGCTCCAATTTACAATCCGTTTGAAGAGGTGCGAAGATTTTATTTTTTTGATCATTTTATTCAAAAGGGTCATAAATAATTTATAAAGAATTGTTGTAAGGTCCATTATAGGATTTTGTAACATGTCAAGTCCACCTCATATTTTCAAAACATCTCTAATCCAGTCCATTACTTTTTTTAAAGCATCAGGTCCACTTCAATTTTTGATGGGACAAAATTGTCCCTTCTTTAAACTGTACACGACCTCCACCTCCACAACCACTCCCACTCCACCACCACCACCACCGCCGCCGCCACCACCACGCCTCCACCACCACCACCACCACCACAACGCCACCACCACCATGCCCCCACCACCACCTCAACCACCACGCCGCCACCGCCACCATCACCATAATGCCGCAACCTCCACAACAATTACCACCATCACAACCATCACCACTCCACCAACACCACCGCCACCACCACCTCCACCACCTCTCCGCCCCCACCACCACCTCCACCACCACCACATCACCACCATCGCTCCACCACCACCACGCCCCCACCAAAACCTCCTCCACCACCACCACTCCACCGCCACCGCCACCACCACCTCCCCGCCCCCACCACCACCACCATCCCCACCACGCCACCACCACCGCTCCACCACCCCTACCCCTTCCACCACCACGCCCCAAACACCACCACCACAACGCCGCCACCACAACCACTCCACCACCACCACCACCACCCCACCCCCACCACCCCTACCACCTCCACCACCACGCCGCCCCCCACCACCAACGTCGCCGCCAGCACCACCACCACGCCCCCCACCACCTCCACCATAACCACCACCACGCTCCCACCACTACCTAAACCACCACGCCGCCACCACCACTACCACTACTACCACAATGCCGCAACCTCAACCATAATTACCAACTCCCCGCCCCCACCACCACACCCGCCTCTACCACCGCCTCCACCACCACTCCACCTCCCCGCCACCACCACCACCATCACCACCACGCCACCACCACCGCTCCACCATCCCCACCACTCCCCCAACACCACCACCATAACGCCGCCACCACAAACACTCTACCACCACCATCGCCACCCCGCCCCCACCTCCACCACCACCACCACGCCCCCACTACCACCACCACCACCACTCCACCACCACCACCGCCGCCACCACCACCACCACGCCCCCATCACCACCTCCACCATAACCACCAAAAGGCCACCACCACCACCACGCTCCCACCACCACCTCCACCATAACCACCACAAGGCCACCACCACCACCACCACCATAATGCCGCAACCTCAACCACAATTACCACTTCCCCGCCCCCACCACCACCACCACCACGCCACCACCGCTCCACCACCCCTACCACCTCCACCACCACGCCCCCAACACCACCACTACCACCACCACGCCACCACCACCACCACAATGCCGCCGCCACCACAACCATTCCACCACCACCACCCTGCCCCCCCACCACCACCGCTCCACCACCCATACCACCTCCACCACCACGCCACCATCACCACAACCACAACGCCACCACCATCACCGTTCCACCACCCATACCACCTCCACCACCATACCACCATCACCACCACCACCACCACAATGACAACTAACGTAAGAGAAAATTTATACTGCAAATTTATTAAATGAACACCAATGCCAGAGAAAATTTAGACTGCAAATTTGCACTTTTAGACTGCAAATAAAGGCACTTTTGAAAACTTTGTAGTCTAAAAGTGCAAATTTACAGTCTATATAGAAATTTAGATAGCAAATTATTAAATGAACACTAACGCCTATGAGAATTTTGACTGCAAATTTGTACTTTTAGACTGCAAATAAAGGCAGTTTTGTAAATTTTGCAGTCTAAAAGAGCAAATTTGCAGTCTACAGACAAATTTAGACTGTAAATTATTAATTGAACACTAATGTCGATGAGAATTTAGACTGCAAATTTGCATTTTTAGATTGTAAATTTACACTTTTAGACTACAAATTTGTTAAATGAACACAAATACCAGAGAAAATTTAGATTGTAAATTGGCACTTTTAGACTGCAAATAAAGACACTTTTGTAAACTTTGCTGTTTAAAAGTACAAATTTACAGTCTATACACAAATTTAGACTGCAAATTATTAAATGAACACTAACGCAAATGAGAATTTAGAATGCAAATTTACACTTATAGACTGTAAATTTGTTAAATGAACACAAATGCCAGAGAAAATTTAGAATGCAAATTTGTACTTTTAGACTGCAAATAAAGACGCTTTTATAAACTTTACAGTTTAAAAATGCAAATTTGCAGTCTACACACAAATTTAGACTGCGAATTATTAAATAAATACTAACGCCAATGAGATTTTAGACTGCAAATTTGCACTTTTAGACTGTAAATTTGTTAATTGAACACCAACGCCAGAGAAAATTTAGAGTGCAAATTTGCACTTTTAGACTGCAAATAAAGGCACTTTTGTAAATTTCGCAGTCTAAAAGTACAAATTTATAGTCTACACACAAATTTAGACTGCAAATTGTTAAATGAACACCAACGCCAGTGAAAATTTAGACTGCAAATTTTCACTTTTAGACTACAAATAAAAGCACTTTTATAAACTTTGCAGTCTAAAAGTGCAAATTTGCAATTTGCAATCTACACATAAATTTAGATTGCAAATTATTAAATGAACACTAACGCCAATGAGAATTTAGAATGCAAATTTGCACTTTTAGACTGTAAATTTGTTAAATGAACACCAACGCCAGAGAAAATTTTGAATGCAAATTTGCACTTTTAGACTGCAAATAAATGTACTTTTATAAACTCTGCAGACTACAAAACTGCAAATTTGCAGTCTACACACAAATTTAGACTACAAATTATTAAATGAATACTAACGCTAATGAGAATTTAGACTGCAAATTTGCCCTTTTAGACTGCAAATTTACACTTTTAGACTGTAAATTTGTTAAATAAGCACCAACGCCATAGAAAATTTAGACTGCAAATTTGCAAATAAAGACATTTTTGTAAACTTTGCAATCTCAAAGTGCAAATTTGCAATCTACTCATAAATTTAGACTACAAATTATTAAATAAACACTAACGCCAATGAGAATTTAGACTGCAAATTTGTACTTTTAGACTGCAAATAAAGGCATTTTGTAAATTTTACAGTCTAAAAGTGCAAATTCGCAGTCTACACATAAATTTAGACTGCAAATTATTAAATGAACACTAATGTCAATGAGAATTTAGACTACAAATTTGTATTTTTAGACTGCAAATTTGCACTTTTAGACTGCAAATTCGTTAAATGAACATCAACGGCAGAGAAAATTTAGACTGCAAATAAAGGCACTTTTGTAAATGAACACCATCCCTAAAGGGACTTTAATTTAGACTGCAAATTTAGGCAATTTTGTAAATTTAGACTGTAAATTATTAAATGAATATTTTTGGACTGCAAATAAAGACATTTTTGTAAAATTTGAAGTCTAAAAGTGCGAATTTACAGTCTAAAAATGGTGGTGGTGGCGGCGGCGGTGTTGGAGTGGTGGTGGTGGTTGTGGTGGCGGTAGTGGTGGTGGCGGTGGCATGGTGGTGGTCATTGTGGTGGTGGTGATGGTGGTGGCGTGGTGGTGATGGTGTTGGTTATGGTGGCGGCATGGTGGTGGTGATTGTGGTGGTGGTGGTGGAGGCGTGGTGGTGGCGGTGTTGGTGATGGTGGACTGGTGGTGGTGGTTGTGGTGGCGGTAGTGGTGGTGGCAGTGGCATGGTGGTGGTGATTGTGGTGGCGGTGATGGTGGTGGCGTGGTGGTGATTGTGGTGGCGGCGTGGTAATGGTGGCGGCGTTGTTGTGGTGGTGGTGGTGGTGGAGTGGTTGTGGTGACGACATGGTGGTGATGGTAATTGTGGTGGAGGTAGCGGCGTTGTGGTGGTGGTGGTAGCGGCAGCGGCGTGGTGGTGGAGGTGGTGGTGGGTGAAGGTGGCGGCGGCGGCGACGACGTGGTGGTGGTGGTGCATTGGGGGTGGAGGTGGTGGTGGGGGCGTGGTGGTGGAGTGGTGGTGGCGGCGGCGGCGGCGGCGTGGTGGTGGTCATTGTGGTGGTGGTGGTAGTTATGTAGTTGTAACAAGATCGAAAAAAATGAAAAAATACATCTTTTGTATTAGCCAAACAAGGCCCTTGTTTCTTTTGTATAGGGTATTTTTGCCATTGGAAATATTAGTGGACTAGAGGTGTTAAGAACTTTAGAAGTGGACTTAGTGGATTAGAAACATGCTACAATGGACCTATCAAAAATTCTCCCAATAATTTATCTCTAGAGCTCTCATAATCAAGTATCTACTCTACAGGTTCCCAAATAAAGAGCAGATACTTAATTATGAGAATCATAGAGACAAAATTAATTATAGCCATTTAGAATAATATGATCAGAAAATAAGATCTTACACTGATTCAAACGAATTAAAAATTGAAGCACTTAATTTTTTGAGACTGTTTAATAATATAAGAGAAATCATTAGAGAGAAGTGAAAAATAATATAAAAGAAATTGCTGATGAACAGTCGTTCAATATATATACCGAAGTATTGTAGCGAAATGTATTTTACCTAAGCTTTTATCTAATTGCTCCAGGTGGGTTTTCTCAGTTTTAGGTTGCTATAATAGTTAATATTTCATTTTTGCTACTCTGCTTTACATACTCTAATGGAACAACAAAATACGCTTTTGTACTTTTATTTGGTTTATTTTTAAACATTTATATATTTATGTACAAATTTGCCTCTTTTTGGTTTACATGGTTAGTCCGGGACATAATAAATTCCTAATTCCGCCCTTGAGTGAAAATATATTAACACTGCATGTAGACAACTAGAAAAGCAAATACAATCAGGTCTTCCCATTCCGGCACCTTCACTTTCATTGCCGGTTTTAGCGTCCGCAACACTCCAGCATCCATTGACAATTGACACAAGAGGGGGAAAAAACGCGTTAAATTTTGAGAAAACCAATGAACCAAAATGTTTTAAAAAAATTAGGCTTACAACAAAATCCTATAATATACTTACAACATCCTTTTATACGTTAGCACTGAGGCACACCATTGCACAAATTTCTAGGTGAGTGGGGCCCACTTGATATCCCACATAAATAAACTAAGCTGTTAATTATTCTTAAAATAGCTTACTGACATTATATAAAATCAGCTCAATTGATTTGAGTATGAGTTTCTCTTAAAAAACCAACTTACATTTTTTGTGTGTCTTTATTTAACTATTTTTTCGTGTTCGTTAGTTTTGCATTTAATTTTTGTGGATTATTGATCCATTTCAACGAAAGGAATCGAAAAAATACAATATTATGACTGAAACTCAATCTTTTGGGAAAAATACAAGAAATGGCTTTCTTTTGAAAATTTTTGACAAAAATTAGATTCCGGTCATAATATTTTACATCTCGATTCTTTTTGTCGAGACGAATCGATAATCTCAAAAAGTGAAAACTTAGCATGAATATCTGTAATCGTTTGATCCAATCTTTCAAATTTTCATTCAAAAATTACCCTCTTGAAAACTTTTGAATGAAAAATTGAAAGATTAAATCAAATTTTTTTTAATATATATCTACCAATTTGCAATTGCAAAAGATTTTTTTGAGGAATATTTTTTAAATTAAAAAATAGTACAGTACGTTAGTTTAAGTTCTTCCCGGCAGTGCCGGCTCTGGGCTAAGGCCCAAGAGGCGGGGGCCTTAAGCTAAGCCCCCAAAAAATCTCAAAAAATAGGGCCTCATTTATTTTTAGGACCTAGTATATATGTGTTGTTTTAGGGCCCAATTTTAAACCCAAGAAGACATTTTACACTTAAGACCCAATGGCCCAGAAAAATAGAACACGCAACCAGGGCCGGCCCAAGGGTTTTGTGTGCCCAAGGCCAAATAAAAAAAATGTGCCCTAAAAGAGTTAATATTTAATAATTTTAACAGTTACTATCACAATATTTGTGCGTTTTATTTGTGAATTTTATATTCAAAGTTAAAAGAAAAATTAAAACAAACAAAAAATTCTTACCAAAACATTTAGGTTTGAACTTTGATCTTGTGTCACTATGCTTAAATAGTTAAAAATATAAGAGGCGTAAGATCCATCATATATTTTGACAAGTAAGTGTCATCATATTATATGTAAGAGTCCACGGTTAAGAGGTAAGAAGTGCAAGGGCCATGGATACGAAAGAAAAACAAATAGTGCCCAAAATTGAGGACTGGGGTTTAAAACAAATTTAAACCAAAATTGAGGTCTTGGGTTTCGAACCAAGAACCTCTGGCTTTTAATTCTGTTTACAAACACCGTTGGGCTAGGGTACCTTTTGTGTTATGTCTTGGAAAAACTTATATATAACATATAATTGGAGTGTCCCAAAAATTTGAAACTTTTGGGATGCCCAAGGCCCAGGCCTCTTGGGCCTTGGGCCTGGGCCGGCACTGCACGCAACGCAGGAAAAAGCAAAAGAAAAAAAAACAAAAGGAGGAAAAAAAGGTCGCAGGATCGCCAAAAACTCTCCGGGCCCTTCAAAATTATTCAGTGTAGTGGGTGCATGGATGCATCTTTTTTCCCCCGTAAATGCTACTACTCCAGTACTTCCCGTTACAAACAAATACTATATCCGAATCAAAATTATTCAGTATGATCGACTTTTTATTTGATTTCCGTTTACAATTATTAAGGGCTTCACATTCGAAGATCGTCTTAGGCCTCCAAAATCTCAGAGCCGGCCCTGCTTCCCGGGGTAGTATTTTAATTGGGAATTTCTAAGTCAACCACGCCACGTGGTTGCTGGACGAAAACGCTTTCAGCCTCCAAAAACTTGGAACTCGCCGCACCGAATCCCACCATCGTACACCAACCAAACCAAAGCAGCTAGAAAAGAGAAGACTCATCTCAATTTCGTAACAGAACGGCACCGTTTCCTCCATTCCAATCACCGGCCGGCAATGGATTTCTGGCAAAGAGCTCGAAACTTTGCCGAGGAAGCGGCGAAGCGGTCCCAAGAGCTGACCAAAGAGGCGGCGAAGAAATCGCAGGACCACATCACCATGATCGGGTCCTCCTCCGCGAGGCTGTCCGACATCGTTTCGGAGGCGTCCAGGAAGTCCAAGGAGATCGCCGCCGAGGCCTCGAAGCGGGCCGACCAGATCAAGGCCGAGGCGCTCAAGCGGGCCGACCTGATCAAGTCGCAGATCCCCACCTCCGCCGCCGTGCTTTCGTCGCTCGTCGTCGACGTCTCTTCGACGGAGGCGGCGGCGGCCACGGCGGCCGCGGTGGAGGACGGGGATCTCGAGAGGTTCGGGGTTACGGAGGAGCTGAGGGAGTTTGTTAAGGGGATTACATTGAATACGTTTCGTGATTTTCCGTTGGAAGGTATTTTGATTGCTTTTTCTTTGGATTTTGATTTCTGTTTTTTCCTTTCCGCTAAGTAGGAAAGTATGAGAAAATTAGGGGCTGCTTCAAACATATAGAAAATAAATGAAAGGAAAGGACTCAAGGGCGGCTCTACTCGGTGTGTTTATGGGGCTTCAACCCCCTGGATTCGATAATGCACTAAAATTGTGTATTTTTTGACATATAATTTGATGTTTCTAGTGTATTGTCTGATTATTCGTATGAAGTAAAAGTAAATGAAAATTTACTTAAATTTGTTTGTAAGTAGATAGTATAACTCAACCAAATAAAATAAATTAGACCCGATAGGTTTTTAACCAAAATAAAAACCTTCATTATATTTTACCCAAAAAAAAAAAAAAAACTTCATTTTACACAGTTTTGTGTCACAAAAATTCATGTATAGTTTTGTCACTGCAGAACTAAAATCCTAGAGCAGGACTTGTTTGGTTTGAGATGAAGCAGGAAGAAAATAAGAAAACAAAGAATCAAGCAGATTAAATTTTCCTCCGCACTTTCCTCAAAGTTTTCTTCTTAATTATTTTCCTTTCCTTTTCTTTCTTTTTCCTAATTTCCAAACAGGCCGTAACTGTTTATGCCGATAACGGTCCACTAGTGGTTAAAATGCAGAGCATGACCCAAACGGAAAAGGAAGCAAAATTATAACTTGAATAGATGACACTTTTCACATTTCAAGTTTCAATGGACCACATTTCGATACACTTTTTGCGTATTAGATGATCCTTTCTAAACCTTAACCGTCGCCGAGAGATATCTAGTTAGCGTATCCATATTAAATTGCGGGCAGTGAGACACATTGGCTTTGTTAGCGAGGGATTATTTGTTTCTGTCAACTGGAGAATTTGGAAAATGTTCATCAGGTTTTGCAGTGATTCAGTGCAAGTATAATGTGTCTAGGACCATGATTCAAATAGCGGGTTTTATGTAAGGTTTTTGGCCTGATGCTCCTATAGCTCGTTTGGTTGCCAAGAAAAAAGCTGGGAAAGAAAATAACTATGGTGTATAACATTTACTTAGCCGTTTTAGACCTAGAATTTTGGAATTTATAAAATGTCGCTTTGTGCAACCAACTACCTTGCCAGGTTAAATATCATTCTTTACACTGGTAAACTCCAATTCCGTGAAATAGTATCATGTAATTCAGTTTAGCACTTCGACTAGTGAGACTTTGAGCTCCTCTAGAGTTCTCTGCGGATTTTGGTATGAGTTGAACAGGAATTTGGTTGTCCTTCGTCTGATGTTAATTGGGTTTGTAGTTGACCGTAACATAATTTATGGTTTATGCGTTTATGGGACTAAAATAGGGAGTATATGATATACAGTCATTTAGTGTTTAATTTTTGTTAAGATTGTCAGAGGTGAAATGTTGCTCACTAGGATTTCACATTTAGCATAGAATATGGTCACACTTACATGTACTAATATATCAACTCTAGGTTGTAAGAAAGCTTGTAATATTGCTTATTATAGTTGAAAAAGCTTGAAAGTTCTTTCTGCCAATACTTTTATGCCAAAATAGCAAGATTGTCTGCGCAAATTGTTATATCATTGATTGAATTCGTAAGTAGCAGTAAACTGAAAGCTCATTGGTACCTATAGAAGTAATTTTTAGAAATTTCTCCGATCTCTTCTACATACTGTTCTTCTAAGTGTTGTCTAGCTCAATGGTGGGTATGTCTTAGTAAAATCTCATCTTGGATGGTTATCTTTATTTTTTTATAAACTCACCATTAGTTTGGAAAATCATTAAGGTTTAAGATTAAGAGTTTGTGTGCATTGTGGTACAGAAGCATTGATATATAAAAGTCATTTGGTTTGCAGATGATGCAGAAATGTCTGATATTCCCGCGGTCTCAAATGTTAGGCAAGACCTTACAGCATGGCAAGAAAAACATGCCAAACTTGTCCTCTTGACCGTCAAGGTATATCTCTTTGTTCATGCTTAATAAAACCAACCCCTGGAAGGAAGAATGAAAACATCGTGGATCAATTGCTGAATATAAGCCTATACCCCGTGTTTGAGATTTAAATCCTCAAGAAGATTTTTGATTTATACCGCATCGATATGCACACACACACAATGGCGGAGCCAATTAAGGCCCAGGGGGGGTCACGTGCCCCCCCCCCCCTGGAATTTTATCACCTGCTCTTCTTCCTTTTTTTTTCCCCACATATTCAAAAGACTTTGGAAGAATTGGAAGTTTTGGGTATTGGGTTTATTGTTTATTCTGTTGTCGTGGGTTTCCAACTAAATCAATGGACCCCTTCAAGAATTAAATGCTCGTTTCACCAAGGCAAATATCGAATTGCTACTTTTTGTGGCATGTTTGAAGCCATCCAACTCATTTTCTAACTTTTCGAAGAAAAATATTTTAATTTTTGTGCTCAGTATTTCTTTGTTATATTTTTCTGTGTATTTTTTTAGAGAGAGAGAGAGTTGCCCACTCCCTCTTTCCTTACCTTCTTTTTTTATGTCTCAAAATTTAAGTTTGAGAAATAAGATGCTTATTGCCATATCCATATTGCAGTTCTATTTTATGGCAACTGCTCTAAAAGGTTAAGCTAATAGAATGGATATAACTTAAGATTTAAAGCATGCCTTCTCATGAGTGGGCAGAACCCTTTAAATAACAAAAACCTCAGAGTTTAAGCAATAAGGAAGGGTGTATTCTTAAGTGGTCATATTGTCAACCTGTCCACTCATGTCTGGACAAAATTTCTTTTATTATAGTCCAAACTTGTGCATCATTACAATTGTTAGTGATCCTGAAACATAAGGGCCTTCTACTCGGATGCTACTTTAACTTGCAGTTGCTCTTAAGTCGGAGTCAATAAATTGACCTTTAAAAGGGCTTCTGAACAAACAATGGTGATCATGCATGCATTTGTTTATTCCTTCATGGAAGGAGAATTGGGCCACAATGTGGGGGTGTTTTGATGATTAAGTACTTAAAAATTAGCTCTCAAATAACTTTAACTTCCAGAGAAATTGGACGTTGTAATCTTCCATGCATTGACACTTGGCCTGTATGAGTATCAAGCTTGTTGCTTTATTGTGCCATCTAATAAGGAATATGAGCTTTCATTTGCAGGAAATCTCGAAATTAAGATACGAGTTATGCCCTCGTGTGATGAAAGAGAGGAAGTTCTGGAGAATATATTTTTTTCTGGTTAATAGTCATGTGTCTCCGTGAGTACTTTTCCTGAGGCATGCTTCCATTTTTGTTTTACTTGAGAAAGGTATTATCATTGCGTTTGTACTCTGAATCTGTCTTTTCTTTGGACTTACTCAGAGTGTTCTGAAGCATTTATAACTTCAGACAGTAAATGTTGTTGCTTAATTGCTTCCTTTATGCTTTTCACGCCGCCACCCCTTCCCCTTCCTCCCCCCTTTTCCCCCCGCGATTCCCCCATATATGTTTGCCCTCTGTTTCCCTTTATTGTGTCTGTTATGGTGAAACATTCACCTGCATAGAAACTTTTTTAATTGTTTTTACTAGGTCATTTTATATTCAAAATTATGAACATGCCTCATGCTGTGCACTCTCATGCTTTCAATTTTTGAAATTGGGACATGGAGATCTGTATTCTTTTTGGCTTTGTTTGTATTTATTTGTGGCTGTGGTTTCAATAACTATTCTTCTCTTTAGCTTTTTATCGAAGGGCACATGTGTTTGTAGTTGTGCAGTTGTCTTGGTTCAGTAATCGCATGTTTAATTTTTCAATCTCTTTGGTTTTAGGTTTGAAAAGAGGTACATGGAAGAGGCTAAGCAAAATTCTGCTGAACAAGCGAAAGACAACAAAGTGAACGAAACTTCAACAGGTGGAACCACTTCTAAAACAGCAGCAGCTGGGATGAACCAGAAAAGTAAAACCTCATCAGCTACTGAGCAGGACTTGGATGTCTTTCTTCTGGGAGACCTTGGCAATAGTGATGATGCTCCAGGTACTACCATTAGCACTTCTAGATTTGTTAGCTTGTGCGGCTATTGTTTTGCAACAAAAAATTTGCAGCATCCTTTTCTATTTTTTACCTTTGCCCTTTGAAAATTTTCACATTCAAATGTTTGTCATATCTATGATATGGGTTGCCGAAGCAAAAGCAGTAGGATGAATGAACCAGCTTTTCCCTTTTTCCCTTGCAGTACATGTTTTATATGTGCATATCCAAATGTCTTTATTCTGTTATTTGGGTTACAGGGAGCTTGTTTATGTTTCCGAAAACACTATTATGACTTGAGAAAGCACTTTTTCCCAGTTAGTTTAATGAATAGCCTCCTTGACTCCTTGTGCTTTAGCTAAGCTGCCATAATAGTTGCCTGTTTAAAAAATTTTAGGCCTAGACAGCTTGCAAGTTGACATTTTTTCGATGGATTTATCAATGTCTTAAAATTCAGCATATTGATAGTCTATTTGTTCTTTCAGAGGAGGGAGATGAGGACTTGGATGATGATTTTGACAAGATCTAGCTTGGTAAGCACTCTCTTTTGTTGTCATTTATTTATGTTATACATCCTGATTGGCCATGCCTATCATTTATCATGAGACAGCAGTCGCCAGTCAAGGGACGCCAATTTTGATTTGTATGATGACTATACATATCCGAAGTTTTTAGATCCTATTAGTAGTCTTAGATCAAAATATGAATTCCAGTCCAATTTTGTGAGAATGATATTTTGTGCAAAATGTGTATACGTATCCGAAGTTTATAGATCCAATAGTAGTCTTAAGATCAAAATGTGAAATCCATTCCAATTTTGTAAGAATGATATATCGTGCAAAACTTTGTGTAGCGGGCCGAACACAGATGTTCGCATGGCGCGGACCTGATCCGCCATGAATTGGTCAGAAACTTCATGCGCGGCGTGCCGACGATGACTCGTCACGTAAGTACCGTTTGCCTCAGGCTCGGCAACTGACAAACCCACGCTCGGATTGTGCCGTCGGCAGAGTTTTCAGCGACGGTTTCCCCTCACTAAACGCGTGGAAGTGTTCGGCGATGCCCGTGCTCGGCTACCTTCAGATCACGGTATGCAGCCGATGACGGCTGGCCGTAAGGACACGCATCTTGCCACGTGCAGAAGCGGTTACAACAGAAGGTGATCACGGGCGCACATGGGCATGCCAGCTCAGCCCTGAAAAACGGTTATCAGATCTACTCCTCGACGTCACTTTGACGTCATTAGGCCCGTGGAAGGCACGCGATCGCACTTGAAGGGCAAGTCGGAAGGCACTATAAATACCTAGAGATGGTAACCCTAACAGGTAGACATTACTCAATACTGACACTTACTCTCTCTAGAGCTTTCTGCTTCCTCTCTGCGCTATACTCATCCTCTCGCCGGAGGGCCTTGCCGGGACAACCCCCGGCCAGGTCCTAGTCGTGCGTTCCTTGTGCAGGCTAGGGGAAGAAGGCTAACCTACCATCGAACCACCAACGAAGGATCGGGGACCAGAAGATCACGGGCCACACAATTGGTGAACCCGACGTGAAACACTTCTGATCTAAACGGCTCTCTCATCCTCCATACCCCCTCACTCCTTCGTAAAACAACCACCAAATCACCTACCATGGGCGGAGATCTAGCAGACGCAACCGTTTCGGGGGCCAAAGACGCAAGTGGAAACGTCAATTCCACGCCAACCCTCGAAAGGCACATGTCCCTCTCCCTCGCCCCTGGGTCCGGGCTCTCGCCCGTCTCAGACGACGTAACTTCGGCGTACATCCGCCTGTTGCAGCGTCGCGACGATGAACGCGACAATGAACTGGCCGCGCTAAGGGCAGAGGTGGCCCAAATGAAGCAACGCATGCAGCAGGACGCCACCCCTGCCGCATCAAGATCTGGCGGAGACAGGGGTAGAGGAGGCCAAACACCGCCTCCGCCTCCACCTCCGCCACCGCAAGGGCGTCAGAACGAAGGAGGCCAACGCGGATCCGTGAAAGACCGCCTAGGCTTCACCCCAGCACCGGACGACGCCAGGGGAATCATCCTCTATAAACAACCCACAGTATCTGGGACACACCATTCTAGAAGCCATCACGATGGAACCAGGACAAGGGACACCGAGTCGTTTACAAGTACTTACTCAACTGGTCGCGCAGAGTTCTCTCGCACAACGGCCTCGCACCGTAGCCGAGACTCTGCCCGAACCAGACCCCATGTCTCTGAGCGCCTGGGGAACATCCCAATGGAAAACAAAGATGATGAGCACTACGCTCGGCGCAACGGGAAAGACGTACGCGTTGAGGGCGCGGACGACGAGAACAAAACCCGTCGCCACAACGACAAAACCGTCGACGGCCCACGCCGAACGGAGAAGGATCTGCGAGACAAGCTTCAGCGGAGGGAAGCGGAGAAGACGTCGGCAAAAGAACACAAAGACAGGGATTCAAAGAGATCAAAAACGGACGAACACGGCAAACCGCCGCGCCCAGGATTTGAAAGGCAGCTAAAAGATCTCGGCGTCTCACCATTCACCTCCCACATAATCAACACGCCGCCAGAGCCCACTTTCCACCTTCCCAAATTCACGAAGTTCGATCCGTCGACGTGTGAGGCCTACACTCACCTCATCCACTTCAGACAAACCATTGAACTCTGTACGCTTAAAGACGAGGTAAAATGCAAGGCGTTCCCATCCAGCCTCGGCTCCCTAGGACTCCAGTGGTTCAACAAATTGCTCGCTGGATCCGTAAGGACCCTGGCCGACCTTGAACGCGCCTTCAACACACGCTTCATCACAAGCAACAAAACGGCTAAAGAGCCTGAATCACTGTCTCAGATGAGAAAACTATCGTCTGAAACCCTCAGGCAATATGCCGAGCGCTACTGGCAGCTATTCAACGAGATCCCAGGAATCGATGAATATTGGGCTGCACGCACTTTCAAGAACGGCCTGAAAACTGGCAGCAAGATCTTAGACGAACTCGCCATCCGCCCACCACACGGCATGGGTGAACTAATGCGCGTCATGGAAAGATTTTGTGCTCTCGAGGAACTTTATACAGACAGGGCGGCACAGGGAATCCCAAGCTCTAACAATCCATTCTCCTCAACCGTGCACCAGCTGCCAGCACAAGTGGCAACCCAACCAACGCAGCCGAAGAAGCAAGTGCACAACATTAAAAAGGGTAAGGAGCGTCCGCCGAAGGAGCATGACTACGTGGCCGAAACCACTCACTTCAAGGAACCAATTTGGTCTTTTCTGAAGGAAATAATGAGACAACCATGGTTTGAATGGCCGACGGGCAAGATGGGAATCGACACCGGCCAACCGGATCAAAATCCCAGGAAAAAATGCACTTACCACAACGAGCTCGGCCATTACACGACTGCCTGCGCACCATACAAGGCTCTCCTTGAAAAGCTTGCGGCTCAAGGTCATCTCGATCAGTACATTGATCGATCAAAGGCGCCTGCCCGGCAGACAAATCCCAACCCCAACGAACAACGCCCGCTGATCCATGTCATCCACGGTCCAGTAACCAAAGCGTCCAAGATTGCCCTCAAAGCCGACATCGATCACGCCTCAACTTCAAAGGCAGTACTCTCCGTCGGCTGCGGATCCAAGCGTCAACGACCACAAGACGTGCCAAAGTGGACGATCAGCTTCACCGAACGCGACCTTGAACACGTCCAAACACCGCATTCGGACGCCCTCGTCGTAACCATCCAGATCGGCGTTCACGACGTCAAACGCGTCCTCATTGATCAAGGAAGCTCGGCCGAAGTTATGTACTACGATCTATTCAAAAAGCTGGAACTACCAGAATCGGCACTACTACCAACCGAAGTACCCCTCATCGGCTTCAGCGGAGCACCTGGTTGGCCAGTTGGCCGAATCTTCCTCCCTGTCGTCGTCGGCACAAAGACACTCTCTGTTGAATTTATCGTCGTCAACGTGCCAAGCCCATACAACGCCATCCTGGGACGAAATTGGCTTCATGGAATGCAGGCCATCGCCTCCACGTACCACCAACTTGTCCGCTTCATCGGCGCAACGGGGAGACAAGAAGACTTACGAGGGGACCAAATTCCAAAAAATGCTACGTCTCCGCCGTACACAGCTCCTCAAAAGCAAAACAAGTGCAATGGGTTGAAGTCCCAGACATGGCCGTCATCGAAGACGTCGGTCAAAAAGCAGAGGACAAAGCGGAGGAGGACCTGGTGAAAATGCCCATCAACGAGGACGGATCACGCTTCTTCTTGCTTGGCTCCTCACTATCTGACGCCGAGCGCGAGGAGATGTTCCTGTTCCTCAAAGACAATCTTGAAGTCTTTGCATGGACCCCGGAGGAGATGCCAGGGGTGGATCCCAACTTTATTTGCCACTCCCTCAACATAAAAAAGGACGCCAAACCAGTGGTTCAACGGGCTCGACGCTCGGCACCCGAACATGCCGACGCCGTGATCGAAGAGGTCGACAGACTTCTCGACACCAACGCCATTCAGGAAGTCCAATACCCAACCTGGCTCTCCAACACGGTGGTCGTCAAGAAGAAGAATGGAAAGTGGGGAGTTTGCGTCGACTACACGAATCTTAACGACGCCTGTCCTAAAGACTGGTTCTCACTGCCAAAGATCGACCAGCTCGTAGATGCAACAGCCGGCCATGCTCGGCTAGGTTTTCTGGACGCCTACCGTGGCTATCACCAGATTGCTATGGACCCGGCCGATATGGAAAAGACAGCATTCATAACTCCGCATGGAATCTTCTGCTATAGGGTGATGCCGTTTGGTCTAAAGAACTCCGGAGCCACATTCAACAGAGCGATCTTCAAGATGCTCTATGCACAAATAGGCAACATCCTGGAAGCATACATCGACGACCTCGTCGTCAAAAGTCAAAAGGAGCACAACCATTTGAAGGAGCTGGCCGAGGTCTTCGAGATCCTTAAATTCCACAAACTCCGTTTAAACCCGGAGAAGTGCGCGTTCGGCGTAAGAGCTGGTAAATTCCTTGGCCATTTGGTCACCCGACGTGGCATTGAAGCCGACCCCAACCAAATCAAGGCAGTGGCAGACCTTCGGCCACCAAGATCAATCAGAGAGGTACAAAAACTAACTGGGATGGCAGCGGCCCTCAACCGCTTCATCAGCAAATCGTCCGACAAGTGCCACTCCTTCTTTCACGCTCTCAAAGGGAAAAGCCGACGAAGTTTTGAATGGACGCCGGACTGCGACAGAGCGTTGGCCGAGCTCAAAGATTACCTGAGTTCTTCACCGTTAATGGTAAAGCCCAAGGAATACGAAAATCTCTATCTTTACCTTGCAGTCTCGAGCCACGCCATCAGTTCAGCACTTGTTCGGCGAGAAGGGGCCGACGACATGCCAGTATATTTCACGAGTAAGACACTCCTACCCGCCCAGACTCGGTACCTTCCACTGGAAAAACTGGCACTCGCCCTGGTATCTGCGGCAAGGAAACTACTGCCATACTTCCAGGCTCACACAATAACAGTGTTGACCGAGCATCCTCTCAAAGCTCTTTTTCGAAAAGCCGACCTCTCAAACAGAGTCTCAAAATGGGCGGTCGAGCTTGCGAACTTTGATATCCGTTTTGAACCGAGGACAGCAATAAAGGGTCAGGTCCTCGCCGACTTTATCGCTGAGCTAACACCTGAAGATTCCGAGATCCTGCACAACCCTCCCACCCAACCCTCTGCCGAACACCAACCGAAAGAGAACCGGTGGCTCCTCTTTCAGGGAGACACATGGCGAATGCAAGTTGACGACGCCTCCAACAACAACGGAGCCGGTGCCGGAGTCGTTTTGGTCTCACCATGCGGAACACTTCACGAGAGCGCTATCACCATCGACTTTCCTGCCACAAATAATGAGGCAGAATATGAAGCACTGCTTGCTGGGCTACGCTCGGCAATCGCAATGAAAGTTGACAACTTGGCCGTATTCTGCGATTCTCAACTTATAGTCAATCAAGTGCTGGGGGACTACGAAGCCAAAGACCCAAGGATGATGAAGTACCAGGCCACGGCAGCAGAACTCATTACTCACTTCAAGAACTTCAACATCGAACAGATCAACCGCGAGCACAACGCACACGCCGACGCACTTGCTGGCCTCGCGTCGGCTTCAAAGGCATCAGAGTTCCGAACCATAAATTTTGGAAACATTGACCACCCGAGTTTCGACACAACCCCAGAAGTGCTCAACATTGAGCTTGGTCCGAGTTGGATGGATGAAATAGTTGCCTTCCTCAGAACCGATACTTTACCCGACGACAAGAAGGAAGCCTTCCGTATCAGAAACAAGGCCGCGTACTATTGGCTTTCTGAGAACGGCCAACTCTATAGGAAATCCATTTCTGGGCCCTACCTTCTTGTCATCCACCCCAATCAAGTTGCCGAGATCCTAGAAGAACTGCACTCCGGAAGCTGCGGTTGCCACTCTGGTGGACGTTCATTATGCCAACGCGCGATGAGTCAAGGATACTTTTGGAAAAACATGAAGAAAGACTGTGAGGAAATTGTTCGAAGGTGCCGACCATGCCAACTTTTCTCCCCAATCCCAAGGCAGCCGGCTCAGAACCTTTCTCCCATCACAAGTCCATGGCCATTCGCGCAATGGGGGCTCGACATCGTCGGGAAGCTCCCAACAGCACCTGGGGGCTTCAAATTCTTGATCACAGCAACGGATTACTTCTCCAAGTGGGTAGAGGCCGAGGCTCTCGTCACCATTACAGAAGCAGACGTCCGACGGTTCGTATGGAGGAACATCGTGACAAGGTTCGGCGTACCCTACGCCATCGTCTCCGACAACGGCACCCAATTTGTCGGGGACGGCCTCACAAGCCTCTGTGAGGAGTTCGGCATCAAATTCTTCAACTCAACACCAGCCTACCCTCAAGGAAATGGCCAGGCCGAGGCCTCGAACAAGACGGTTTGCGCAGGGATAAAACGAAGATTGAATTCCAAGAGAGGAAAATGGGTAGAGGAACTCCCCAGGGTTTTATGGGCTTACCGCTCAACCCCCCGCCGCTCTACAGGCCAAACACCCTTCTCAATGGCGTTCGGCATGGAGGCCGTAATCCCACTGGAATCAAGGTTCCCAACCCTCCGAACGGAGAACTTCAACCAACAGTCCAATGACGAAGCCGTCGAGCAAGAACTGATTTTGGCTGAGGAAAAACGCGATGACGCTCGGCTAAAGCTTGCCGAGTACCAACAGACTGTTGCCAAGGGCTACAACAGAAGTGTCAGAATCAAGAAGTTCAAGCCTGACGACTTAGTTTGGCGAAAGGTCGTCCAAGCAAGCAAAAAGAAGAAGTTCATGCCTAATTGGGAAGGGCCATTTCGTATTGTGAAGGTTGCTGGTGAAGGGGCTTACACCCTCGAAGACATGCACGGCAAGGTGCTCACCAATCCGTGGAATGCACAGAACCTCAGGAAGGCTTACATGTGATGCTTCAAACCGACAACTACTTTCGGCCAACACTTCTTGCATACAGAGTTTCTGTTTTCTTCGGCTTCGGCATGAATCTTTTACACTTTTCTTTTGCATTTCAAAGAAGGGCCTCGACCCACTATTACTGTCTTTATTACTTTCCCTGTACTTCGAAGAAATATCAATGAAATGACAATCTCTTTTATCTAAAAAGTCTTCAAACAACATTTCATGCATTCATTTCACTCTCGGCTAGAAAGCCACAAACAAACGATGACTTCGGTCACACCCTCCAAACGGCTCCTTAAAAAGCCCTTTGCTTCGGCCAATTCCACCGCCCAAAGAAGCAATAACTGGACATATGGTCCGCCGAGCCTGAAATACACTTTTGGAACTTAGGCTTCGGCTCGGATTGGCAAGACACTATGGTCGGCCACCGAATGGTTACACTCGCAATTTGGCGAGCAAACCACCCACAAACAATAAACTACTCTCCAACGTTCCTCTACCATGGCCAGGGGCTAACACTTGGACCGAGCCCCATCCACTGGCAAGGGGGCACCTCACACTCTCAAACTAAGTCAAAGTTTGGATCATGTCCGATCACAATAAATCCATGTTCGGCTGACTGCTCCCTACGGCAACACTACTTTTGGTCAAGGCTCGGCTGCAAAATCTATACTTAAACCATTTCAGTCATGGAATACTCTCAACTATTCTGCCGAACCCAAACCAAAAGTGGGGGCTACGGACAACTACACATTCACAAACATGCAAGACACACATAATTATGTGAAGACAATCAGACAAGCTCGGCAAAAATAGAGACGTTGCAATGGAAGCAATGCATTCATTCAAAAGTCAAGTGTTGTTAAAAATCATAAGCTAGGAGGATCGGCGTAGTAAACCGTTTGGTGCCGACCCTCATTCAACTATTACATCTGGCACGGTAAACTCCCAAGTTTGGAGCCGTCCAGTCCAACAAAAAGTTCAAAAAGAAAACTACAATCCCTAAGGTTGTGGCGGATCACCCTCGGCTGCAAGACGATCAGCGTCGTCCTCGGCTTCAACGGCCACTTCATCATTTTTCTCAACTTGCTCGGTAGCTTGCTCGGTGTTGTCAGCCACGTCCCTCTTCTTTCCACTTGAGCCATTCCCTCCCCCTTCAGCGTCGGCCACGGTCATATCTTCGACATCATCCTCACTCTCGGGAAACTCCTCCGGAGTAAGTGGGGCACACTCTTCTTCAGTGTACGGCAGTACGAGCTCGGGCACATCAGCTACGGGGATCGACTTCATCAGGTTCATGTCCGGCTCCATCTGCATGACCCCACACGCAGCCTTCACCCCATCCTTGTACCCAGTCCGATACGCGATCGGCAGCTTCTTCTTCAGCTCTTCATTGACCATCGACCGAGCCTCCCGAACGTACTCGGCGCCGGCTCTGTCGTACCCAGCCTGAAATGCTTTCTCATCTACCTCCTTCATCTTCCTCTTCTCCCTGCGGACAACCTTCTCGAGCTCGCGTTCGGCCGTCTTCGCATTCTCAAGGGCCTCATCCCTCTCTTTCTCGAGCTCGGCGACCCTAGACTTGGCAAACCTCAAGCCGTTCTTCACAGCCTTGGCCTTCTCACGCTCGGTTTTCGCTTCATCGCGGTAACGTGTCCTCTCAGCGGCCAAGAGTTAGGCTTGCCGAGAAGCACGCAGCAAAGCTTGCCCAGCCTACACAAGATTAATTTGTCAGCCTCGGCAACATGTCAAAATGCAAATTAGAAAACCAAGTCAAAACGTACCTGTACGAGATATGCACTAGTGTGGACTAGGCTCGGCTGGAGCTCCCCTGGAATCCTGTCCATATCCTTTGGAAGAGCAAGCCCATGCAGCATGGTCACAGCAAGGCCAGGCTCCTCCTTGACGCTGTCCTCCACCGTGACCACTCTGCCGTCGGCCATCGCGAACGATGGTGCGAACTCTGAGACGATCACTCGCCCATTAGAACCTGCTGCCCTCTCCACGGCCTTTGAGCCTCCCGCCGCCGAAGAATCGGTTTGGTCCTTCTCCTTTGGAACTGGCGTCGGCGGCCTGGCAGGGAAGAAGTCGTGTACCTTTTGCCTCTTAGCAGGACTCTCGGTGGGAGAAGGAGCAGCTACCTTCTTGCTGGCAGCTGCTGCTTCCTTAAGATTCATTCTTACCACGTTTCTCCTCCCCATGTCGTCGGCAAAGTGAGGAATTAAGGTTCGGATTGGAGGGATGTGGATACCTTGGAGGTCAGATGGCAGACTTTCTTGAAACCAGAAGTCGGCTGACTTTTGAAAAGTAGGAAATTTTACCCTCGGCTGCTTTGCTTTCTTGCTCGGTTTTGGGACTTCGTCGCCAACACCTACCTCAGCAGCTGACTTCTTACCCTTAGCCTTCGTGCTCGGCCCTGCCTCCTTATCCTTCTTCTTCCTCTTCGTCAACTTCCCCTTGTACGAGGGCTCGTAACCAAGCAGCGTCGGCGCGTCGCGGCAGACACAAGCCCTTAGTAGATCCACATGGCTGTCTACGGCCAAAGAGTTCTGAGTCTTGGTTATTGCTCGGTGATCTGCGAAGGAAAAATGTGTTAACCAAATATCACAAATTCATTAAAAGAATGGATCATGTTCGGCAAATTAAAAAAAGAATTGGAAACCTCGGAAATCCGTTATCTTCGGCACAGAATGCAGCCGCATTGCCTGATCGCCGAACTCGAAGTTCCCACTAACTTCGACATAAAGATTGGCCCACTTATCAGTGTCGGGAAGTCCGTTTACCAGAGGCTCCTTACCACTACGTGTGGATAAATACCTACGGTTAGTCTTCCCGTGCCTAGACATAATATACGTATGGAAAAGGTCGGCAATGGTGAAATCAAGGTTGTGAAGTTCCTTTAACCTAACTACGGACATCACAATCCTAAAACTATTGATCGAGAAGAAGTGAGGTACTATGCCGAACCTAGCCAACAGTTCCCTCAGATATGGATGAAGGGGGAAACGGAGCCTGGCCTCACAGATGGCCATCAGAGGGACCGTTATGTGCTCGGGACGATCTTGCCTCTTATCCCTAATCTTGTTACTAGCCACCTGGTGGACGACGACATCATCCGGTATGTTGTACGCTCGGCAGAAGTCCGCATACTCATTGGGACGCCCACTGAAGTAATGGGCGTGGGGACAAACTTGCCCCCGCTCGAAGAGGTCGGCAAACTCTCTGTCCACGGACGAGGTTTCAGCAGGAGTAGAAAGTGAGGAGGTCGTAGCTCCGGCCTGGGAGCGAATTCTGGACTCAGCCTCCGGCCCAAGTTCGTGCTCGGCTTCGGATTCTGTGGAGAAGGTTATCTCAGGCTCGGTGTTGAAACCACCGTACTCGTAGTCAAGCTCGGCGTTGGAATCACCGGAATCTGACATGTTTGAGGCGATGGAAGAAGTTTGTCGTCGGCTTCTGTTTATCTCCAAGTACTCTCGGATCACAAGGTTCGCAGAATCATCCCCTGAACTTTCAGAGTCGGATGAGATGACGATGATTGGGGGAGCCAGACCTAACAAAGTTAAAAACAAAACATGAGACCTCGTCGTCGGCCAGAAAACAGTTGTCTCACTACGCTCGGTACCCTAAATGGCCCACCCCATCATCATTCTCAAGGCTCGGCCAAACCATGTTCGGTTGGAGCCTACCAAACAACAGAGACTGGGGCTCGGCCCATTCCATCAACGGCCAAGCCCAGAACCCCTCGGAGGTTCCATGCTCGAAAGAACAGGTGGAAGAGGGAGATGAACAATCCGTTCATCTCCAGGGTGCACTGTTCACTCAGAACAAAAAGTGCCCCAAAAACCCAGAAAAGCAAAAAGTAATGGACTGAAAACTGCAAGAAAGTGAAGAGAATTAAGAATCGAACACATACCTGGATTTGTGGCGAAATCTGGTGGCGGGATTGCTGGGAATCAAGACCAGAAGATGAACTGACGCTCTTCGAAGCTCTAACAATGGAGGTCTGGAGAGAGAGAGAGAACGGGAACTTTCTCTCTCCTCACGTCTCCCTTTATATAGGGCTAGGGTTTGGAATTCGAAAATCCCGCCCATCATTGCACCGCCGAACAGCTAACCATTCAGCGCATGACGCGTGTCACTGAAAAGGACGGGTTGCAGGGTTTGCCAGCCTTCCCCTCGTCTGCCGTACCAATCCACGAGGTGACATCTGGCGCCCAACCATTGGAATACTCCATCGACGGACTGGATTCCTACTGAGAACGAAACGATTCAGGCTCGGCTGGAATCCATCTTCATCAAACAAGTATACGCTCGGCGGTTCGACATGTTCAGTCTGAGGCTCGACTTCAATCTCTACCATGCGTACGGCATCGGCAGAAATTGAGGGGCTATTGTAGCGGGCCGAACACAGATGTTCGCATGGTGCGGACCTGATCCGCCATGAATTGGTCAGAAACTTCATGCGCGGCGTGCCGACGATGACTCGTCACGTAAGTACCGTTTGCCTCAGGCTCGGCAGCTGACAAACCCACGCTCGGATTGTGCCGTCGGCAGAGTTTCAGCGACGGTTTCCCCTCACTAAACGCGTGGAAGTGTTCGGCGATGCCCGTGCTCGGCTACCTTCAGATCACGGTATGCAGCCGATGACGGCTGGCCGTAAGGACACGCGTCTTGCCACGTGCAGAAGCGGTTACAACAGAAGGTGATCACGGGCGCACATGGGCATGCCAGCTCAGCCCTGAAAAACGGTTATCAGATCTACTCCTCGACGTCACTATGACGTCATTAGGCCCGTGGAAGGCACGCGATCGCACTTGAAGGGCAAGTCGGAAGGCACTATAAATACCTAGAGATGGTAACCCTAACAGGTAGACATTACTCAATACTGACACTTACTCTCTCTAGAGCTTTCTGCTTCCTCTCTGCGCTATACTCATCCTCTCGCCGGAGGGCCTTGCCGGGACAACCCCCGGTCAGGTCCTAGTCGTGCGTTCCTTGTGCAGGCTAGGGGAAGAAGGCTAACCTACCATCGAACCACCAACGAAGGATCGGGGATCAGAGGATCACGGGCCACACACTTTGCATCGTCGATAATAGCTGCGGGCTTGCCTTTGTTACTTTCTGTCCCTAAATCAGTCAAACCATGGATATTACTGTGATTGCATTTGCATGTCTAAGATTCAACAGGGACATCCTTTCAAATTTAACCAGTTATTTCTCAAATTGATCTTTTCTAAATCAAAATATCATCTGGGCTTTGGTTTGATGCTGTTGTGCACCATCTAAAATTGATGGCTTCTATGTTTATTGTTGTCGTTGACTTCGTAAACTCAAAATGGCATGAATGTGCAGAAGATGAAAAATAGAGAACAACTGAAAATCATACCAGTGGCTGCACACCAAGATAAAAAGCAACTCAGGTATGTATAGATGAGGATGAAATATTGCCATCAATTGGAGAGAACTATTGGTTGGGGTAACCAATAATGATCCTGCTATCTCCAAATTTAATTTTTCCATTCCATTCTCTATTGTTCTAATTCATTTGTTCTTTTTCCCCTCGTTCCCCTTTGGGTGAAAAGTTGGAGTTGGATATTGTTGGGGGGTTTTTTGGGGCTGTAAAATGGTCGATGACCACTAGGAATTGTAGGTCAATTTGTTTTTTTCTGTGTGGCTTTTAAACACTACGAAACAACAGATGACTATGCTGTACTTCCAATATCTTTTCTGAAGATGCGAGTTGTATACTGAATGTACTTGTAAAAAAAAAAAAGTACTACTATATACTTAGGGGGCGTTTCCGCTAACCAAAAATTTAATGGACTAATTCTTGTTGTCAAGTTGTTTTCATTAACCCATAAGTTGTAGATGGTATATGGGCGGGCCAAAAGAAAAATTAGAGGGAAAAAGTGAAGTTCTTTCCACTAACCCATAACTTATGGGTTAATATGAACAACTTGACAGAAGAAACTTAAGTTATAGTGCAAAATTGTTTGTGGAAAGGGGCCTTAACATGTTTTCCCTTTCTCCTTTTCTGAACAAATGTACTTCTCTATTAACGTACCATCAGAACTGGATTGATGTCAAAATAGTTAACAGTTTTTAACAAGAGTTGAAGTCTTGAAGTGTTGGAATTTTGATCCAAATTTTTACGCATCTACACCAGATTCATTCTGAGTGGTGAGTGTTGATTTCATTGGATTTGTTTTTCTGTTTTCGTACCTTGGATCCAATTTGAACAAACTTTCGTACCTTGTATTGTGCATGGATTGGAGAGAGAGACTTCTTTTCTTTTTCTTTCTTTTTTTCTGGAGAGAGAGAGACTACTAAGGCTCTGTTCCAGAACACATTCTTAAAAAATAAGTATTTATTTCACATTTTGAAACTCAAAAATAATGTAAATGAAAAATAATTTTTTAATTTTTTTTTGCACTGTATTAAAGATCTCAATGGGATCTATCAAATAAGATCCGTATTGATAGGAAAATTATTTACGTAAGCACATGATTTTTGAACTTGAAATTGCCTTCTTAAAAAATAAGTATTTATTTCCTTTCTGGTACGAGGCCTAATCACCCGTATAGATTGTGGAAGCTGTCAGGTATGTGGTCCTGGTCACCTGTCTCTTATGGTGACCCAGTTTTCACTCTAGCCACGCACTCCAAGTACCAGATATTCATTTCTCTATGACAAGGTAGGATTGGGGAATTTCTCTCTAGTTAACATGCAACATAGGTCAAATTTTTTTAGAGGTAAATGGTTGACAACAATGGCCTCATACTCGGGTAGTCCTACATGTAGCCATTGAAGAGGGTGTTGCTTCGCCACAACGTAACCGTTGAATTAGGTTGAATTACCCCAAGCATAGGGCTAGGTCGTTGTCAGTATAATAAATGAAAAGTCCGGGATCGTACCCACATGGAAATTCTCTAGAGCTTGTTTGGATTGCAGGTGTAAGGGTTTGTGGCGTTTAGACGGCCAACTTTTGGTTTTGCTTTGAAATGTGAGAAATATTCTTATGAAAAAGACTAGAAAATGAGTTTGAGCTAAGAATTAAAGGCGGCAAGGCATTGGAGTTACTAACACCCGTAACTCAAGTTATTTAACCCTTCTCAACGATAACACGGTTGAATCGCACGGCATAGGCTATCAACCAGAGGATTTAGCTAGGAAACCAATGATAGACTAGAAGCGTAGTTTGGAAAACAAGTGAGTTTTTTAGTTCTCTTGGCAAACACGAATTGAGATATTGCTCTGGAACCATGTGTGCGAGCACATGATCACCGGAGATTAACATCGGCAAGTTTTGTTACATAAAAGGCGAACCCTTCTCATTTTTCAAACCAAACTTCAAATCTCGAGTTGAGAAAAGCAAGATTAATTTAAGTCACGGGACGTTATTCACCCCGTTGCCAAGCCTAATCAACTACTCACACATACTCAAAGAACTAAGCATAGTGAGAAATTGAAGAATAAGATTTAACTGATAAAAACAAAAACTAACTTGATATTACAAATGATTTCAACTGTAGCTATAACTTTAACAAACGAGAAATTAATGTATGACAATTACCTTGAGTAGTTCTTGAGAAATTACAACTAAAAGCTTGAAAATGGAGTTCTAGGAATTAAAAGACTTAAAGCTAAAGTGTAACTTGTAACGACCCTGATTTTTGGTAAATAAAAATTTCGTTAAATATTTAAATTTTATTTTAAATACTCGGTATTACTTTTAAAATTCCTTTTAATTTCTTATAATCCGTCAAAATTAGATTTAAGTCCTTTAAAATTATATTTCTTGGCTAGAAATCCTACGTGGCATGTAGAATTAGTTTCCAACCGATTCACCTAGTTACATTTCCCTAACCTTAGATGGACCCTTTTGACCATCTTTGAGCCTTATGAACCCCTTACTAATCTATTGAACCATTAGTAGTAATCATTTTACTCCTTAATTAGTCATTTTCAAGACCACACTTCTTGTTACCTCTTTACCCATTGGTTAACAAATGTTAGGGAAAATTTTACCCCTTGGTTGATAAAAAAAAAAATAGTCATGCCAATGAATACTTAGGCTTGATTAGACTAGACAAAGCCAAATCCCATCATTTTGCTTCCATAAGAAGTAAACCTAGCCTTGCCATGCATGCACACCTAATATAAGCATGCCTAATTGCCTAGGTACACTTTATAGGAAATTCATTACCCATTGGGCAATAGTTGTTAGGGTAATTTTTATCCTTTGAGTAAATGGAATAAGTCTTGCCATAATCTAATGAGTAACCAATTCTAGTTTACTTTAAGTATGATCCTAGCCTTTTATTTTGTTCTTCTTGCAAGACTTACCAACCTAGGTTATAATCACCTAGACTTATCCTAGAAAGCATAATATCATAGTTAGTTTATAGCCTTATGCCTAAAGACTTGGATTAACCCATGAGGAAGTAGACTTAGCATGCTTTCAAGCATGATTTGACAAAATTATGAGAGAAGGAGAGAGGGAGGGAGAATCGGCCAAGAGAGTGAGGGAGAGGTGGAGTGTGTGCATGTGTCTTGTTCACTTACACAAGCAATCTTTTAGCCTTAAGCCTAAAAACTACTCCCTCCGTCCCTAAATGTTTGGTACTTTTGGGAGTTCTAACTTTTAAGGAAGAAATATTATTGTATTGTGCAAAAATCAAGTGTCCAATCTTACCCTTCTAGTGTACTTTGAATAGTAATTGAAAATTTGAATTTAAAATTTTGTGCCCAAAAGAAGAGGGTAACATGGGAAGTTTACCATATTTTGCTTTTGACTTTTCAAAAGGGACAAATTATATGGGACAACAAAAAGCATGAAAGTGCCAAACATTTAGGGACGGAGGGAGTACTTTACAACCCATTTCTAGTCTTTCTTTTTGTTCTTTCTTGCAAACAACCTCATTCTAGGGCAAGACTAAACCAAAACCCTTCATGATCACATAGCCTTAAGCCTAAAAAGATGGATTGACAAGTGAAGGAGGCTATGGCATGATTAAAGGTGAGATTAGACAACTCAATGGAGCCAATCCATGGGAGAATGGGAGAGAGAGGGGGCCGGCCATATGGAGGGAGGAAAGAGCCCAAGCTTTGGCTATAAATAGCACCCCTCATTGCCATTCAAACACACACCTTCACCAATTCAACTTCTCTCTCTAGAAAATTTAGTATTCTTACTTTGTTCTTGAAGCTCTTCCTTTGTTCTTGAGCTCTTCTTGAGTTCTTTAAGAAACTCATCCTAAGCCGCCACTAGACCACCACTCGACCACCCTTTCGATCCAAAAAGTTAGAAAGCTAGTCAAGAACTAGTTTCGAGAGAAACCTTTCTCTTTCGAAGCTACCGGAAGCTCACCGTAGGAAGTTACTCCGCCCGACGTACTTATTTTTCCCGTAGCCGTACCTACCGCCAAGAAGAACGGTAGAATACCTCTACTTACTTACTCTACTTATATTGTATGTTGTTTGTACATCGAATGCATGGAAGTATTCGTATTTTGATCTTTAGGATGGTTAAGAGCATGTATACGTGATTACTAGGATTATTTATTTCGATGTGTAATAAAGCATAAGTGGTCTCCACTCCAAGGGCGTCCGTACATGTGGCGTTATGCTTTAAGTAATGATTTGAGCATACTAAGTAATATAGAGTTAGATGATCTTGCTAGTTTAGTTTCAAGATTTCAATGAATGATAATGTTTACTTTTGAGAAAAGTCCTACCACGAAATCTATGCATGAAAACGAGACACGAAAATCAAGAAAAATAGAAACATGACGCATAGGGCGTGGCTAATGAAAGAATGTGTTTGAAATGGTAAAATATTTTTGAAACTACGTAATGGTCGGACATGGTAGCCATTATGGGAGTACGGTGTGTGTGTGTTCCAATGGGAATCCGTAGTGGCAGAACCATTGTGAGGTTGTGTGTTCCAATGGAAATCCGTGGTGGCGGAACCATTGTGAGGCTGTGTGTGTTCCAATGGGAATCCGTGGTGATGGAACCATTGTGAGGCTGTGTGTGTTCCAATGGGAATCCGGAGCGGCGAAACCATTGTGAGGTTGTGTGTGTTCCAATGGGAATCCGGAGAAGCGAAACCATTGTGAGGTTTGTGGCTTGGTTATCCGTGGAGAGGAGTCAATGCTATTGTGTGCCAATGGGAACCCGGTGCGGCGGAACCATTGTGAGGATACTCGGGAACCCGGAACGGCGGAACCGAGGTTGGGTGTGTTAAAACGATCAATTTTTGAAATGTTGATTTGGTTAATAAAAAGTGAAATGGCGACACGGTCTACGAAATGATGCATAGGAGAAACTCTGATGTCACGGACACCAACGATAGTTAATAATGAATGTGGATGTGTCATTGTTAACTGTTTTATTAGATAAGCATGCACTGTGCAGATAACGTTATCTGTATGATTCATTGTTTGTAAGTTATGGGTTAGCTGGTATGGGATTATTCTGTTGAGCTTTGGTAGCTCATGGTGTTACCTTTGGTGACCCTGACATATTATATCGGTGGCGACGCTGGTATAATGTGTCAGACTCTGTAGATGATCAAGGTGAGCTGTACACCTTGGAGGCATTTGGAGCAGAAGAGCTGTCTAGGATGGAGGAGCAGGCAGAGCTGTAGTTAGGAACCCTAGTTTTCCTCCCTTATGTAATTAATGAACTCTTGTGGGAGTTATGATGTAATAATGGAGCCAGACTCTCTTTGGATTTTCAATAAAATTGTTTAATTAACGTACCCAAAAATTGGGGGCGTTACATAACTAGTCCCCATAGGGAGAGAGAGAGAGAGAGAGAGAGAGAGAGAGACCTATTTATACAAGGGCTTTCTCTGTCTAAACATACCAGGAAAATATCCCAAAAACATGCTACTAAAAGAAGCTTTCCATAAATGGAAGGTTGAAAAGGTGACCAAAAATTCTGGACGAGTAGAACTGGTATCGATACCAACTCAAAAGGGTATCGATACCCCAATGATTGGAATCCCAGGGCTCCTGTGGTATCGATACCTCTTTTACTGGTATCGATACCACTGCTAATTTCTGTAGATTCTTCCCTTGGACTTCAAAACATGCTAGGATGTTGGACTTCAAAACATGCTAGGCATCCTCCGATGCTTCTTTCCTTAGTTCTTGGGACTTGGTGGAACAATGCCAAAAGGCCTCGGGCACTTGGTTATCCTCGGGGATCGTCCTTGGCGTCAAAACATGCCTTATTTTCACGGTTTACCTGAAACGTTTACAAAAATATCTTATGTGCAAAATTGAATAAAAATGATAACTTATATATACAAACGCCGCAAATTGAAGGACTTAAGCACCAAGATTAAACAATCTTGGGTGCTTATCAGGTGTGCAAAATCTGGTATGTAATTGGTGCTGGTAATAAAATTTAGTAACTAATTTATGCTGTGTTTGGATGAGTTTTTGAGAATTTTTGAGTTCTATTTTTGGGGTAATGAGTGGAGAGAGAAATATGGTAATGATTGGAGATAGAGATAATAAGTGGAGAGAGGGATAATGAGTGGAGAGAGATAGAGAGAGAAATGAGAATAATAGTTGGATAGTGAATAGAAAAATAAGAGTAATGATAGAAAGTAGAGATACTGAGTGTTTTTTGAGTTAGAATTTTTTTTTCCCAAAACCAAACCAAACAAAGCATTAGACTTGAGAGTTGAGAGATGAATTAGTTAAGAGTTGAACCGGTTAGCACTTCAATGCAAAATTTCCGATGCTACATAAGTGAAGGAAATTTGCAAAATGATACTCCGACAACAGTATGACATGAAAGAGGAAAGGTAGCATGAGCAATTTCTTCACGTTTTTTAAAAGGGAAAATTTTACAAATGGTCCCTTTACTTTGCATGAATTCTCATTTTCGTCCCTCTAGTACCAATTGCGTTAGTTTTAGCCATATAGTTTATATTTTGCCTCAATTTCGTCCCTCTTGCTTACGGTGTCAATGAAACAAACGGAATTGAAGGGCAAAATTGTCATTTCTCCTCACAGACGGGCTAAATTGAGACTGGGAAAATTTCTTTTATATCCCTTCGACTTTGACCAAAAATTCATTTTGGTCCTTCACCTTTTAATTTCGGCATAAAAATACTTCGACTTTTCAATTGTTTTCAATGTAGTCCTTTAACAGAAATCAAGTGTCTTTTTGGAAGGAAAAAATGACGCTGATTCCTTTTGAGGGGCATTATCGTCCTTTCCCCTCCTCCCTCCCCCCTCCCTTACCCTAGGTCGTCAAAATAAAAACCCACCTGTATACAAAACACCAAAAATCTCAAAACCCAACAAACCCAATCCCAGAACTCAAAAACACAACCCTAGGTGAGACGATTGCGTCGGAGACACAGCATTTCGGGTTGAAGAATGTCACAGGATGGAAGAACCGTAGGTGAGATGGCTTTTTGGGTTTCGATTTTGGTCTTGAAATCTTAAAAAAAAATGATTTTTTTGGTCTTGATGTACGATTTCTGGTTGAAGAATGTCAACGCAGCATTTTTGGTCTTCATACACGATTTATGGTCGAAGAATGTGAATGCAACGTTTTTGGTCTTGATATACAGAAAAAAAGGATTTTTCGGTCTATTTAGGGTTTCGATTCTGGTCATTTTTCACTAAAATAGAAGCACAATAGTTGTATGATTTGTTTATTCACTTCGCATGAGTGAGGACTGTTTTTTTTGTGTAGAAGCACAATATATGCAAGTAGGCCAATGTGTAGACTGTTTTTTTGTTTTTTATTTTGGCAAAAACGTGAAACTGTTTTTTTTGGCAAAAAGCTGACCAAGATTTTGGGGGAAGGAGGTGGGTTTGGATTAAAAAGTTAAGTGACTTTGTATTTTATTGTCCTTATTCAAAAAAATTTTGCATTTGTTAATTTTGTGTGAAACTTTTGTGACTTATCGATTCGTTTTGATAAGAGGAATCGAAAAAGAAAAAATTTGGATTGAAACTCATAATTTTTTGAATAAACACAAAAATAAGTCAATAAGATGTTTTTTTTACTTATTTGTCTTTTTGGAAAAAATAATGAGTTTCGATCCAAATTTTTTACTTTTCCGATTCCTCTCGTCGAGACGAATCAATAAGTCACAAAAGTTTCACACAAAATTAACAAATGCGAAAAAAATTGAATAAAAACAAAAAAAAAAGAAGACAAAATGACTTTTAATTTGAAGAGGGGACCATTATATAGGGGGAACCATTTTTGGTGGCAAATGTTCCCTCCAATGAACCTAGGGTAAGGGAGGGGAGAGGGAGGAGGGGAAAGGGCAATAATGCCCCTCAAAAGGAGTCAACGTCATTTTTTCCGTCCAAAAAGACACCTAATTTCTGTTAAAGGACTACATTGAAAACAATTGAAAAGTCGAAATATTTTTATGCTGAAATTAAAAGGTGAAGGACCAAAATGAATTTTTAGTCAAAGTCGAAGGGATATAAAAGAAATTTTCCCATTGAGACTTCATACAAACTAGAGGGACTATTTCTAAAAATATTCTTTTTACTTTTGTTTTGCAAATATAATTAAAAGACACCATACATAATATATTTTTCATCTCAGTTTTTTTAATCAAAATATGTTGAAAATTTTAAAGCTTTTATTATATTCCATATCACAAAAATATGAGAAAATTCGAAAAGTAACCCCTATGTTAAATGTCTATGTATCGTATTTTTTTCAATTGGATTTTCAATCTCGTTATGTTCTTTTTTACGTGATTAAAAAGAAAAATTGCTCAATAGTATTTAGGCGTCTTGTATTTTTGTTTAATTAACCAATGAAATACTATTGCATTAAAACATGGGTATAGTGTATTTTTTTGTGACTTACTCATAGGACCACTTATATAACAAATAAATACAGATTGAATATTAATAGCTACATAATCAGTTTATTTTAGTCTTCAAATAATTTAACGACATATAGCTACATAATGAAATACGAAAATAATATCTTCAGATCAATATAAGTTAGCAATATCAAAGCTGTGAGTTGGCTTAAAATATCACCCCCCAAGTCAAAAGTTCACTCGCTTATTTGTTATTCAATAGTGATCCACTTCTTAATCAATGATTACAAGATTAACTAAATAATTTTGAACATTATTTTTTACTGGGACGAAAAAAAAAGAACATTATAAAAACATGATACTAATGATATGGAATATTAAGTATGGAATATAATGATTTTCAATTCCATACTAAATGATAAAAACAAAAAATTTTGAAATAAAATCATTATATTTCCATACTTAATGATATGGAACATCATTAAAAAAATTTGTGATATGGAATATAATAAAAGTAAAAGCTTTAAAATTATTTATATATTCCAAAAAAAATTTTGATATGGAATATTAAGTACTCCTATTATATGTTGAAAACTTTTGCAAATTATTTCCTCTTGCGTTTTTATATTCCATACTTAATATTCCATATCATTAAGTATGGAATATTAAGTATGGAACATCATTAATATTTTCAACATATTTTGATTAAAAAAATTGAGATGAAAAATATATTATGTATGGTGTCTTTTAATTATATTTGCAAAAACAAAAGTAAAAAGAATATTTTTAAAAATAGTCCCTCTAGTTTGTATGAAGTCTCAATTTAGTCCCTCTGTGAGGAGAAATGACAATTTTGCCCTTCAATTCCGTTTGCTTCATTGACACCGTAAGCAAGAGGGACGAAATTGAGGCAAAATAAAAACTATAGGGCTAAAACTAACGCAATTGGTACTTGGAGGACAAAAATGAGACTCGGATAAAACTAGGAGGACCATTTCTATAAATTTCCCTTTTTAAAAAGGATGATTTACTCTCTCGTCCATTATTCATATTTTGAAACCTGGCTATTAGGTCCACCCAACTATTTTGAAACCCATTATAAGTCCACCTTGACAAAAATATCTTTACATTAAATAAAGATTATTTACCCCTCTCGCCACATCATCTCCAAAAAGTTGGCTGGAAAATTTGCCGTATAATTGGTCGGCGCCAGAAAAGTTATCTGCGCTGGAGTTGGTCGCCAGCGACCGGCATCGGAGATGATGACCATAGATGGTGACCGGCGGGAAAGAAGATGTTTGATCGATTGAGAATAAGATGTTGACCAGTGATTATAACTATTTAAAAAAATAAAAATATACTCCATCCGTCCCTTTTTAAATATTCTGCTTCGTAATTCCAACTTATTAAAAAGACATCATTATTATACCTTTCACATCAACTTTTTCCTCCACTTTCCCTACTTATCCATCATCATTACACTTTTACTCACTAACTTTTCAAAATGGAATCTACTTTTAGGGACAAAATAAACAATGCACCAACTTTTACCCACTAACTTTACAAAATGGACACTTATTAAGGGACAGCCCAAAATAGAATACTGAACTCTAAATAAGGGACGGAGGGAGTAGTAATAATGCTAATATCAGATAATGCTATCTGTATGTTCTCTATATTTTGCCAATAAGACAGACATATATGGTTATCTTTGAAAATTTGAACTCGGTGTTATGCCAATAACATCAACTGATAATGCTATCTGTACAGATCTATTCTCCACATTATGCCACAACACAAATAGATATGGTTGTATATGAAAATCTGGACTCTGAGTTAGGCCAATAAGATCAACAAATAATGATATCTGTCCAAATCTATTGAACTTCATTTATTTATTTTTATTACATAGTCAATATATTCATTGGTTAACATTTTCATCGGTCAACATCTTCTTCCCCATCTCCGGTCACCATGGCCGGCGCCGATCGCCGGCGACCAACTCCGGCGACGTCAATGACTTTTTCGGCGCTGTCCAAATTTCCGGTAATGATGTGATGGGATAATTTTATGAGTGTATTTTTGTCCTATTACAAATAAAGAGTGGATCTCACACTTTCGAAATGGGAAAATGACGGCCAAGGATGTGTTTTAATAATTAATACCTGCCAAGGACATTTTCAGCATTAACAAATGTTCTTAGCATGTTCTTGGCGGGTATTAATTATCAAAACATGTCCTGGGCCGTCATTTTTCCTTTAGAAATTACCAAATAATGGACCCTAAGCCTTGTAAAAAATGTTATTGGACTAGGCCTTGGTCCAAACATCTATAGTGGACCTTAGACTAATTTTTAATTGGGAAAATGACGGCCCATGACATGCTTTGATAATTAATACTCGCCAATGACATGCTGAGAACATTTGTTAATGCTGAAAATGTCCTTGGTGGGTATTAATTATCAAAACACGTCATTGGCCGTCATTTTTCCTTTTTTATTTAAAGAAGCCAAATTACACGACTTCTATAACATCCCTAATTACTGGGGGAAATTTTTTCTTTTTTTTTAAGAAGAAAAATTGATAAATTCTTTTAGTTAACTCTTGGTTTTGCTCGGTAAATTTCTTTTCTTTCCATCCGTCTTTATTTAATTTATTATTATAATAACTCTGATTTTTGGTAAATAAAAATTTCATTAATTATTGAAAAATCCGTTTTAATTACTTGGATTGCTTTTAAAATTCTTTTTTAATTTCTAATAATCCGTCATAACTAAATTCTAGACTTATAAATTAAATTTTTTTTCATATAAAATTAACTAGTCATTTCCTAAGGACAAAGGGACTTATTTTATACCCTTGCATATTTATTTGTGTCTAGAATTAATTCATAAATTCATCTTCTTGGCTAGGAATCCTACATTTCCTAGGATAATTTGATTTCAACCAATTAATTAGCAAAACCAATTGGATTCTAAGCCTAGTTAAACCTCCCTAACCATTTTTGAACCTTCCAAACTTTTTTTAAACTCTAGTTTTTCCTAGAAAGTCTACCTCACTCATTAAAATGCTATTTCACACATTTTGGAAACCTTTAATCATATTTTTCATTGAATGGTCTCTTCAATGTAAGCCATCATCACTTCATTTCTCTTTTCTACAAGTAACCTTGGCATGCATGTACATATATATATCACCCTAAAATTTCCTAGAAAGGCTACTTTGAAGCCTTATTCATTCTTTTTGCATTGACAAGTCATTTTCAAAAGCCAAAACCAACCCTTTAATCATTTCACTTTCCATTGACTTGTCATTTTCCCCACTCATGTCAATCAAGCCCATCATTATGCTTTCTTAGTCAAACAAATCATTTTCCTAGAAAGTGCATTGTTCTTTCTCTCCATTGAAAGGTCACTTTCAAAGAGATATTTCTTCCAAACCATCATTACCCTCAAACCTTCTTTTTAAGTTAGCTTTTATACATATGTACACATATATATACATAGAACAAGAGAGAGAGGGAGAGAAAAAGAGAGAGAGGGAGAGAAATGCCAAGAGAAAGAGAGAGAAATGCTGAGAGAGAGAGAGAGAGGTGTGTGTGTTTGCAAATCCTTGTGTGATGATAGCCTAGAAGCCTTCCAACTTTTATCTTACTTGACCAACTAAGCTAACCTAAGCCTTCAAGCAACCTTAGCCATGATTTCCTAGCCTTCATGTTTAAAGTTAATAAGTAGAATAGCCACAATTTTTACTTTGTGTGCAAGACTAACCAATTAGGGTAATAAGAACCTAGAAAGTAACTTAAAGGCTACCTTAGAATGCCATGATTCTTATCTTGTGTGCAAGACTTGCCAAAGTAAGTCTTAATTACCTAAGTTTTAGCCTTAAACCCTGCATGAATGCCTAAGGTTGACCTAGAAAGCCAAAGGCAAGGCTATGCCATGATAAAAGGTGAGATTAGACAACACATGAAGCAAACAAATCAAGAGAAAGAGAGAGAGAGGAGCTTCATTTTCCCCTATAAATAGGACCCTTGTCCAAGCTTCCAACTCACACCTTCAATCTTCCAACTTCTCTCTCTAGAAACCTTGTGTTTGTTCTTTGTTCTTGGTGTTCTTGAGTTCTTCAAGAAACTCAACTCAAGGCCGCCACTAAACCACCACTCGACCACCCCTCGATCCAAAAAGTTTAGTTTATAGGTGGAAACCTTGTTTCTAGGAAAAAGAAAGTCTTTCCTTCTCTTTCGAAGCTACCGTAAGCTTACCGTAAGAAGTCACTTCGTTCGATAGCAACATTCACTTTCCGTAAGCCGACGTATTTTCTTTTCCGTAGCCATACCATCCGCCAAGAAGAACGGTAGAATATTTCTACTCACTTGCTCTAGTAAAAATTTTAGTTATATTTTTGTGTGTGTTTAAAAATGTATGTTAAGTTAAAGTACTATAAAAAAAAAAAAAAGGAAGCTAGCAAACTTGTTTTACTAAAATTTTGAAATGAAATATGTTCATGTTAAATATTCGACTTTTATTCTGGAAAATATAGGTTGTTTTGAACTTTCCAAAAATGAGGAAAGAACGGATTTTTGAAATGTAAGAAATAATAGTTTGATTGGTAGCATGGTTACTTAGATTTTTTTTGAGAGGTTATGAGCATGTATACATGTTTTTAGTTCTGAATAATTTACTTGTCTTGATGTTGAGTTATGTGTATATCTTGTTGAACTTATAGACTAGTTGATGGATTAAGCATGAGAAACACCATAGAGTTGGATGATCTTGTTGTTTTAATTATTCTAGTTTAGTTTCAAGATTACGATCAATGATGCATGTTTACGAGACACCGTATATAGTGTTCTTATGTGGAAAGTCCGACTGCGGAGTCCTTGCATGAAAACGAGACACAAAAATCGAGGAAGTCTAGAAACATGACACGTAGGGTGTTGATAATGAAAATACGTGTTTTAAAAAAGAAAATGTTTTTGAAACCACAATGTGGCCGGACTTAGTAGCCCATGTGTGTGTGTGCCAATGGGAACCCGAGACGGCGGAACCATTATGAGGATACTCGAGAGCCCGGAACGGCGGAACCGAAGTTGGGTGTGTAAAAACGATTTTGAAAATGTTGATTTGGAAAAATGAAAAGTGAAAATGGTGACACGGTCTACGAAAATGTTGCGTAGGAGAAACTCTGATTTCACGGACGCTGACGCCAGTTGAATAGTGAATGTGCATGTGTTATTGTTAACTGCTTACCCGGAAGTTGTTGAATATGTATGTGGTATTTAGAAATCGCTGAATTTACATGAGCTAGTAGTATACTACTTCTATGCCCTGTTGTTTATAATTATGGGTTAGCGGGTATGGAATTATTCTTATGAGTTTTTGTAGTTCACGGTGTTACTGTTGTAACCCTGACATATTATACTGGGGGCAACGCTGGTATAATGTGTCAGACTTTGTAGAGGAGCAGGGTGAGCTTTACACCTTGGAGGCTTTCGGAGTCGAGAAGCTGGCTAGGTTGGAGGAGCAGGCGAAGCAGTAGATAGGAACTCTAATTTCCCTCCCTTTGTTGAATAAATGTACTCTTGTGAGAATTATGCTGTAATAATGAGCCAGACTCTATTTAGGTTTTCAATAAAAATATTTATTTAACGTTCCCAAAATTCGGGGCGTTACAACATGGTATCAGAGTGCTAGGTTCAAAACCTCGGCCATGGGTAGTATGGGTAGACCATAAGATAGTTCGACCATTGCACAAACGCGAAATGAGTTTAAGTTTACCGTCCCAAATTGGGTGGAATTCTGATAAAATAGCCTCCGGGTTGAAGCAAGGTGTGGAAATTGACAGTACCGCCGAGCTGGGAATTCCCGAATAATTGGATGATAACTTAAATTAAGGATCGAATGTGAAATTTGGAAACTCAAAAAAAAAAATTTTTTTTTTAGAAGTTAATAAAACCCCTGTCTTAAAATGTTATAGATTTGAAGTTTAAAAATTTTCCTTGTAGATGAACCACCTAGTCAACCTATTAGCTGGAGCTCACCAACTCAAAAACACCATAGAAACTATGACAACCCAACTGGTGGAGAATCCCAACTATATTGCCGCTGTACTTGCAGAAATACGAGATTTCAAGAGAGTGCAGCAGAATACCCCTATTCCCGTTGAAGAAGATCTCTGGTTTCCTGAAATGTTTCCAATCCTGTTTGCCTTCCATGGGTTCTTCGATGCCCTACCCCCGATGTAATACTTTGAGGTTGGTGATGAGGAGGAAGAAATCGGTGGCGATAAGGATACCAATGAAGGAAGAAAACCTGACAGATGAAAGGAATCTCGAGGAGGACGAGGCTCCAAAAGACCCGTGAAAGCCAAAGATACTACTTAGGCGCACCTGAATAAAATCTAGCAATAGTTGTTATCCTTTAGGATGTAGGATGTTGAAGATTAGGGTCACCGTTGTCTGTTTAGTATTTCCTAGGTTGTACTCTTGCTATGCTTGATAATAAAAGACTTATTTCAGTTACTACTTGTTCTTATATGTTGCTTTATCACTATTCGTGTACGCACACTTATCCTTGTGTCTGCCTACTGTTTGTGTACGGTTGCACTTTACACTGTTAAGTCAAATATGTAATTCTCTTTATTGTTATAGATGTCGAGTGTATGACAAGGAGGATGCACACCCTTCACCCCACGAGTCCTGGCTGACTACCGGTCATTACTGACACCTGAGTACACGGGACCAACACCCACACCTGATGATGACTTGGGAGATGCCCCCACCAACTGCGACCCCCGAGTACCTTCCACCTATTGAAGTCCTTGCACCACTTGTTGAGGACTTCGAGCTACCATTCGACCTCCCTATGTTTGAAATGGAGACTGACGCAGAGTTGGAAGCTGCCATGCTGTACCTTTCCCAGTACTACCTAGGACCGTTGGAGGAGTCGCCCATCCTGACTAAGGAGGAGCTGCTTACGCATGCTTATGCAGGAACGTGAGTATTTTGAGAAAGCTGAGACCATTGCTGAAAGGAACTACATGAAGTGGTTGAGAGAGATTTATGGAATTGTTCTACCTTAGAGTGGAGTAGCAGCGGTGTAGATTTAAGCATGATAACCTGTAGAACCACGTAGTAGGAGTATGTAGGATCATTTCGTCATAGCTTGTATTAGGAAAATCTCATCTTGTGTCCCTACTTGCCATTTGTGGGCTCCCGCGCCCGAAGCGCGATTTAGACAGAGTCGCCACCCGGATTTTTTGAGATGGATGATCCGAGGAACCGAGGGGGTTTTGTTTTGAAAAGAAAAGGCCTTTTGGTCTAGCGAAACTGTTTGAGATTTTGGATCCGGGAGCCAGGTTACGAATGGGGAAGGTTTTGTTGAAAAGCACCCCGCTCGCCCGGTGAAAACCGGTCTTTACTAAGAATTTTAAATGGGGGGATTAATACTATTCGGAAAACCTTAAAAAAAACATAAACGGGGAAAGGGGAACAAGATAAATCATAACACATTGCCGTGCTAGTGGTGCTTGCTGTACAGAGATGATAAAGATGGCATGGCGATAATATAAATAAGAAAGATATACAAACGGATTGTCTGAATCACTATCCTCCGTCAGGCGGCATATCGGCTTATAACGCACGGCTTACTGATATGCCGTGCGTGGTTCCGATCTTGATACCAAACTTTTATTGTTTTGTAAAGCTTCGCACGGTGTACCCATTACATCGCACGGTGTTATTTTAAAACTTCAGACAACTCACAGCCGTCAGATCATCTCAGATCTGCACCATTCCTTCAAGCCATGGAAAGAAAACCATTTTTGATACGTTTGCCTGTTTTGAAAAGATCTATGGGGTTTAAAACATGGCTTGTAGATATGGTCTCATTTTGGGACTGCTTTTTGGTATACAGAAAAGATCCAACAACAGACGATCGTGATCCAGACAGCTTGAACAAGAAAACAATATCATTTTGTTATGCCGTGCGTGCAAGCTTACTACGCCGTGCGACGCTTCAAAGAGCCGCGCGGCGTAGCACACTTTTGCACAGAGCACTGGTTTTGTTTTGTAAAAGAGGTTTTGGGTCAAATCCTGACCAAAAGGGTTAAGCCTGAAAACAGAAAGGTCCCCTCAGGGCCAGGACAGAGCCTAGCCCAAGGAAACTTGATTTCTACCTCGGATCTGGAGCTTGAATGAGTTTTGATGAAGGCGGATGGACGTCGGAAGGTTGAAAAAGAGAGTAAAAGTATGTATGTGTGTAGTAGATGGGTATATCGGGTAGTTGGGGTCTCAAAGTTAGTAAGGAACTAACTTCAATGGTGAAGAGAAAAATGGAGTAAAAGGCCTAAAGAATGTCTTTTGAGAACAACATTCTCAAGGCTTGGAAATGGGAAAGTGGGTGTGAAAGCAAGAAGAGAGAGAAAGGGTATAATGGTAATCAAGGGCCCTTTTTCCCTTGAGTGGAGGGGTGTATTTATAGGCAAGAGCCTTGGATTTTGAATTTCAAAAGTTGGAGGTATTTTCTGGGCGGGCCAGAAGTGTGCTTTCGGCTGAGCCGTATTGCAGCTGTGGCTCAAATAGGCGTGGCCGACAGCTTTCTGAGCCAGTCAGAACTTTATCCAAAATGCCGTGCGGTTAACCTCATGACTGCGTGCAGCGTATTAAATTTCGATACGCCGCGCGGTGTAGAGATGTCACGCGCGGTATTTCAGGCTTGCTCCAGGGCTTTCGGGCTTTCCGGGTTTTTGGGCTTTCTGGGTTTTTGGGCTTTCTGGGCTGACGGTTTTATTTGGGTTAAGGATCTGTTTGGGTTTAAGGGAGTCCTTCATTCAAGCTCGCAAAGGTTCCGTTTCCTTTTATTTCATCATCGGGGCGAACAAAGACCCTTCGAGGTCCGGATTGGGGTGTCTACACCATTGTAGTAGAATTCTATGCATTCTATTGTACTTTTCCCTATCTATGAAAATTTTGTTTTATTGAAAAAGAGTACCGTTGCATACTATGTGATGCACCATTTGCAAAAGGAAAATTTGTTTAGTAAATAGACTGAATCCCTTTAAAATTTTCACTCGGTTAACACAAAATAGATCTAACCAAGTTATCATAGCCATTCTCAGCACCAACCAACCCTAGGCCCAAGCAATCGGAACCATAGCCCGAATTCAATTGCGTCCTATTATTATTATTATTATTTCTTTAAAGAAAGAATTCGCTCACCTTTTCCATTGCTGCTTCGAAAATTGATTCGTGTTTCAAAATCTCGATGGTCTCTTCTCACCTCATAGTCCTTTCACTAAAAGTAAGAACCCTGCGATTTCAAGTTACGTGCCCTTGATAAACTAGATTAAGAATAACTCTCTCCTAACACTAAAAAGGAAGGACTACGAGAGCAAGTCAAGATACCAGCACCAATGGCAGGGCCGCCACCTTAAGCAACAAGGGCGACATCGATGCAGAAGTTAAAAGTGCACCCCAACGCAACATCTGAAGCCAACAAGATCAACCATTACTCCCAGAACTACCATTCTGACCTCTAACACCGTAAGAATCCTTAGAATCGTAAACTGACAAAGGGAGGTGTGATACTGTTCGAGGGCTACAGACACTAACCACCTATACCGAACGCAAACCGAGAACACTTAGATCAAAGAGTTCATTGAGGTTAGGATTGCTCAAAGGGAACGAAAATTACTTCCGCTGATTAAATCTTAGCAGGAAGCATATATCAATCGGCTAGTCATATCTGTACCATTTCCCAACTACATTGCTTCTCTCAAATCTCTGTTTGAAATCGACATCCTTGGGAAGGAAACCCTCGTTGCTTCAAGTGATGAAATCATCCATATTAACTTCTTACGACATTTACTGACAAGAGTGGCGTAATCTTGAGTATCTTTTGTGACCCAACCTTATTGGCCAACAATTCAACTTAGCGGTGCACCCTATGGTGTTACTGATCCTAACCGTTATCACTTACCAGAGAACCTTTCACTATCCCTCGAATTTTTCGTAACTCCTTGATATTGATCCCTTGAGTTTTGAACCTTGAGAATCATAACAACCATTTTCTTTTCCGATACAACTTTTATTGGCACTTTCAATAATGATCGGCAACGCCATTTCGTAATAACTGGGATTTAATGATTGGTCCATTCGATTATTGATATCTTTTACATTTCGTCCGTAATCAATAATTTCAGATCATCTCTTGATGATATTCAAATCATTTCAGAAAAAACTCCTTGTTTCACTCACATGATACTATCCTTCAAGTACAACTCTTTCAAATTTGTTTGAAACTAATCTCCTTAGGAGATGGGTACCCTTCATTGAACCAACCAAGCATCATCAACTCCTTATCAATAGCTTGCGCTACTTGAGGGCGGCTTAAATCAGTCATTTCCATCCCGACACCTAGGATTATCTTGGACAACTACGATTGGATATGTATTTTGAAAATTTGTTTTCAGGATTGCCATACCTCTGAAATTACTGTCGGAAGTTGACGTTGCCAAAGGCTTGTTTTCCCTGACTGCATAGGTTCTTTCAGTGCCTTTGCTAATAATATCCGAGCTTTTGGAATATCGTAGGGCTTGCTTGCTGATGTTTGATTTCCCCCTGAATGAGGATGGAGTGCTTATTTCAATGCTTTACGATTATGGAGTGATTCTGCTCGAGTTGATTCGTTGTTTCCTAGTTTTGGAAACGGGTTTAATGTCGTTAGGTGGGGAAGCATGCTGATTCGATAGGGACGTGCTAAGGAAACGTTTGTGGGATACGGGTCCGCATGACAATTTGGTAGAAGTTTTGCATTTGACGTTGGCATTTACGGTGGAAACTCTATCAAAGGCCTACAACGAGGCAAATTGTTCGACGGCTGAAGCAACTTCAACCCCGCCTTGTTAAGCAAGTGATGAGGCTTAATCCGATTAACAAAACATGTAGAGGATTGTGAGGGATGCCTGAAACCCTGTCGTGCTACTCCAAAATACTTCTGGGACCTGCCGGAGCCTTTAGACAGTGGTCGTGTGGTGCCAAACCGTTTTGTAGGTTGCCAGAGTATTTGAATCTTGTTTAGATCGCTGATTGGCTTAAAACATGCCTATAATACCCAATAGGGTCATTTGATGATTCAAAGACCAGTATAGCGACTATGTCTAATCCGTAGTCACGCACCAATTTCGAGAACGAAATTATTTTAAGGGGGATAGGTTGTAACATCCCTAATTTCTGGGGGAAATTTTTTCTTTTTTTTTAAGAAGAAAAAATTGATAAATTCTTTTAGTTAACTCTTGGTTTTGTTCAGTAAATTTCTTTTCTTTTCATCCGTCTTTATTTAATTCATTATTATAATAACTCTGATTTTTGGTAAATAAAAATTTCATTAATTATTGAAAAATCCTTTTTAATTACTTGGATTGCTTTTAAAATTCCTTTTTAATTTCTAATAATCCGTCATAACTAAATTCTAAACTTATAAATTAAGTTTTCTTCATATAAAATTAACTAGTCATTTCCTAAGGACAAAGGGACTTATTTTATACCCTTGCATATTTATTTGTGTCTAGAATTAATTCATAAATTCATCTTCTTGGCTAGGAATCCTACATTTCCTAGGATAATTTGATTCCAACCAATTAGTTAGCCAAATCAATTGGATTCTAAGCCTAGTTAAACCTCCCTAACCATTTTTGAACCTTCCAAACTTTTTTTAAACTCTAGTTTTTCCTAGAAAGTCTACCTCACTCATTAAAAGGCTATTTCACACATTTTGGAAACCTTTAATCATATTTTTCATTGAATGGTCTCTTCAATGTAAGCCATCATCAGTTCCTTTCTCCTTTCTAAGTAACCTTGGCATGCATGTACATATATATATATATATATATATCATCCTAAAATTTCCTAGAAAGGCTACTTTGAAGCCTTATTCATTCCTTTTGCATTGACAAGTCATTTTCAAAAGTCAAAGCCAACCCTTTAATCATTTCACTTTCCATTGACTTGTCATTTTCCCCACTCATGTCAATCAAGCCTATCATTATGCTTTCTTAGTCAAACAAATCACTTTCTTAGAAAGTGCATTGTTCTTTCTCTCCATTGAAAGGTCACTTTCAAGGAGATATTTCTTCCAAACCATCATTACCCTTAAACCTTCTTTTTAAGTTAACTTTTATACATATGTACACATATATATACATAGAACAAGAGAGAGAGAGGGAGAGAAAGCGAGAGAGAGGCCGCGAGAGAGGAAGAGAAAGAGAGAGAAATGCCGAGAGATAGAGAGATAGGGGTGTGTGTGTGTGTGTGTTTGCAAATCCTTGTGTGATGATAACCTGGAAGCCTTCCAACTTTTATCTTACTTGACCAACTAAGCTAACCTAATCCTTCAAGCAAACTTAGCCATGATTTCCTAGCCTTCATGTTTAAAGTTAATAAGTAGCATAGCCATCATTTTTACTTTGTGTGCTCTAAACTAACCAATTAGGGTAATAAGAACCTAGAAAGTAACTTAAAGGCTACCTTAGAATGCCATGATTCTTATCTTGTGTGCAAGACTTGCCAAAGTAGGTCTTAATTACCTAAGTTTTAGCCTTAAACCCTGCATGAATGCCTAAGGTTGACCTAGAAAGTCAAAGGCAAGGCTATGCCGTACAAGGTGAGATTAGACATCACATGAAGCAAACAAATCAAGAGAGAGAGAGAGAGAGAGAGAGAGAGAGAGAGAGAGAGATTCGGCATAGAGAAAGAGGAGCTTCATTTTTTCCTGTAAACAGGACCCTTGTCCAAGCTTCCAACTCACACCTTCTGTCACGCCCTAGATTTTCAACATAAATAAATAATTCATTTTAAATAAAAATCTCTCGCATATCATAGATAATACCCAAAAGAGTCTTCCACCTGTTTAATTTACAAATCGAGTCCCCAAGATTAAACGAAGTACAACTTGGCACTCCGGCCCAAAGTTAAACTTAAGTACAACTACGAACGCGTTTTCTTTAAATTTACAAACGGTTTAGTCAACGAAATTCAAAGGTTCTCAATTTACAATGGCCATCTTTAACAAAAGGGTGATCATTACAAGACGATTAAGTAACTCATGAAATTAGCTTCCAAAAATGTCTTCCACATTGAGCACCTGATGCAATGCAAGTTACCGCCCAGCTTTGAAACCTGAAAAGAAGGATTATGTTGAGCTATACTAGCCCAGTAGGTAATTCCATACTCAACTTATAAGAAAATGCGATGAAATACGCACCAAACGCGAATGAGACTCAACAAGCGAACACGAGATACAAGAGGGATTACCAAAAAGAATTGACAAATTTAGACCTTTCCGGATATCTTAGAGATAACCCTAACCATCCATGCATCAACTAGAATTAGCATTAGGACTCATATCAATCACACAAACAACAACTATAGTTCAACCATTTAACAACGTTTCAAATGAATTCCACAAACCACCTCCTCTTTTCATAATATCCACCATGGTGCCTCATTACTTAAAACTTTCCTTTTAGATTTCCAAAACAATTTAGAGAAAACTCAAGACCATCACAGGTCAAGCTCCGTTGATTCGAGCTTGAATGCCGGAGTCCGTTGATTTGTACCCAAATACCGGATCCGTTGATTCGCTCAAGAATACCGGAGGATTTTTGATAAAAATCCTCTTTTCAAAAGCTCGAATTTCTTTCTTTAAATAAACCTTGATTGGATCAACCACTAACTTCCCTTCTCAACAGCCACAATTTCAATCAACCAACAGTACAAATATCAACACAAACTTCTGAAGTCAATCATGATTCTCTTAATCATGTGAGACATTCAACTGTGTTACCACCCCTTGCGTCACATTGAATTCTCTCCACCTGGGTTTCCGCTTTACCACACCTTGCGTGACGGGCCCTCTAGAGTCCTCGCATTACCACACCTTGCGTTGCGGGATCCTCTATTCGAAATTCGTAATTCAAGCATAAACACACATAAACCATCGTTCAATGTACAAGCAAGCAACCTTTTTCCAAGTTCACATTGCAATACAAACTCGTAAACATAACACATCGTACATTGATAAATATATTAAGATCACGTCATTCCTCTAAGTCAAGTCTATCACGACGACTTTTATTACATGTCGAACCCATAAATGACCCCACGACGCACCACCCACTAGATTCTAGACAAGAGTCTTATAGAATAGGAGCCAAGAAAACCTAGAAAGATCAACAAGACGAAGTACGAGGATAAGAGTTACCAAATTCTCATCTGGACTATTAGACAGGTCCACATCAACCAACTACACACCCCACGATATACTGTTAGTCTACGATGTCCGATAACAACTATGCGGTACGTTTTCCATTCACTATTACGCTAGGATTACGATTGTCGAATGTCAAAGGAAAGAGAACGATCAATGAGTACGGAGGGATCATCATGAGGCAAAACTGTTCAGAATAAGGGAGGCTATCGACACCTCAAGATTTTCTGTGAATTTCAAATATCCAAAAGCCGAACCCAACGGCAAACAAGCACAAGGCATGATCTAAGTACGGAGACATCACATAAACACATAACAAGAGTCAGAAATCCCACCACAATGGGTTTTGAGCAAAACCCTAAGTCCACCAAGTGGATTAAGCCCTAATCTTCCAAGAATAAGCTCCTCCCAAGTTTTGCTACAAGATCTAGGGTAAATATAACCCAAAAACAAGATAAACAAGCAAGGATCAACAAGTGATTGAGAGCCTAAAAGTGTGAGCAAGAACACAAGACTTACCCATTGTTCACCAAATGCAAGAATCATGTGAATTTGAGGTAGGAATCCTTTGAATCTTGATGATTTGAGGTAGAAATCAAGAGATTTGAGTGAGATTAGAGTTGGGTAGGTGAGAGAGGATTTTCAGATATGTTTTCGTGGCCTATGGGTGTGAAAAATGGTAAAGGGGGGTATTTATAGAGGTCCAAAAAGCGTGCTGAAAATTGCAAAAAAACACAGCGTGTATCGGTACTGGGCGACTCCCAGTACCGGTTCAAGAGCCTTCAAAATGCCCAAAAACACAACCTCTGGACATCATGTACCGGTACTGGGCAACAGCCAGTACCGGTTCAAGCTAGACAGAAAATGAAAGTTCTGCAACGGTCACCGAATCAAACCCCGCTTGCTACCAACACTACCAAACATCAATACAACCTCAAAATACTATATTTCACATATCTAAATGATCGAAGAAAATAGAATAATTTGCGGGTCTCTACACCTTCAATCTTCCAACTTATCTCTCTAGAAATCTTGTGTTTGTTCTTTGTTCTTACTTTGTTCTTGGTGTTCTTGAGTTCTTCAAAAAACTCAACCCAAGGCCGCCACTAAACCACCACTCGACCACCCCTCGATCCAAAAAGTCTAGTTTATAGGTGGAAACCTTGTTTCTAGGAAAAAGAAAGTCTTTCCTTCTCTTTCGAAGCTACCGTAAGCTTACCGTAAGAAGTCACTTCGTTCAATAGCCACAATCACCTTCCGTAAGCCGACGTATTTTCTTTTCCGTAACCATACCATCCGCCAAGAAGAACGGTAGAATATTTCTACTCACTTGCTCTAGTAAAAATTTTAGTTATATTTTTGTGTGTGTTTAAAAATGCATGTTAAGTTAAAGTACTAAAAAAAAAATAGTTAGCAAACTTGTTTTACTATAATTTTGAAATGAAATATGTTCATGTTGAATATCTCGACTTTTATTCCGGAAAATATATGTTGTTTTGAACTTCCCAAAAATGAGGAAAGAACGGATTTTTGAAATGTAAGAAATAATAGTTTGATTGGTAGCATGGTTACTTAGATTTTTTTTTTAAGAGGTTATGAGCATGTATACATGTTTTTAGTTCTTAATAATTTACTTGTCTTGATGTTGAGTTATGTGTATATCTTGTTGAACTTATAGACTAGTCGATGGATTAAGCATGAGAAACACCATAGAATTGGATGATCTTGTTATTTTAATTATTCTAGTTTAGTTTCAAGATTACGATCAATGATGCATGTTTACGAGACACTGTATATAGTGTTCTTATGTGGAAAGTCTGACTGCGGAGTCCTTACATGAAAACGAGACACAAAAATCGAGGAAGTCTAGAAACATGACACGTAGGGTGTTGATAATGAAAATACGTGTTTTAAAAAAGAAAATGTTTTTGAAACCACAATGTGGCCAGACTTAGTAGCCCATTGTGTGTGTGTGTGTGCCAATGAAAACCTGGGACGGCGGAACCATTGTGAGGATACTCGAGAGCCCGGAATGGTGGAACCGAGGTTGGGTGTGTGGCTTGGTTATCCGTGGAGAGGAGTCAAAGCAAATTGTGTGCCAATGGGAACCCGGGACGGCGGAACCATTGTGAGGATACTCGAGAGCTCGGAACTGCTCAGTTTCGCCCCTACGAATCCAAAAGTAATTCTTATCGATATCTGCAGGAGCTGATTTTTTACAGGGTCCCATAAAATAATATTCAAAAATTTATGGATATTTTTTTAGATTTTTTTGGGACCCGAAATGGGGCCAAACGCGTTTTTCTTTGCGTTGTTCTCTGCAAATCGTCTCTGCTGTTAGAATTTTTGATAAATTTAGGATCAGTAATGATACCTACACAGATTTTATGTACAGATTTTGTTTGGGGTCCACTACAGATCCCACACAAATAATTCGAGTCGTTCATTAAATGCAAAACATTTTTTCAAAGGCTCTCGCGAAAAATCAGCTCAATACGATACTTATAGATGCCCGATCCAATCATCTAACTTTTTATTCAGATCCATTCACCTAAAATCTGAATGAAAAATTAGATGATTGGATCGAACACCTATAAATATCAGATTGAGCTGATTTTTCGCGGGGGGAAGTGGGGGGGCTGAAAAAATGTTTTACATTTAATGAATGACTTGGATCATTTGTTTGGGCCCCACATAAAATATGTGTAATCTCGTTGTGTGAGTAGCACAACTGATTTAGGATTGGGACAATTTTATTTATCGGCAAAAACAGTTGAGACAATGTTATCTAAAACGAAAAAGCTAAGGAAACCGACGACAGAAACCCACGGGCATGCGGGTCCACTTCGGATTCCATACGGATGATTCAAGCTGTTCAATAATTTTTTGAAAAAACGAACGGGCCTATGAAAAATCAACTCAATCCGATATATGAAGGTGCTCGATATAATCTTTCATTTTTTCATGGATCCGAAATCTAAATGAAAAAACGGATCATTTGTTTGGGCCCCACATAAAATATGTGTAATCTCGTTGTGTGAGTAGCACAACTGATTTAGGATTGGGACAATTTTATTTATTGGCAAAAACAGTTGGGACAATGTTATCTAAAACGAAAAAGCTAAGGAAACCGACGACAGAAACCCACGGGCATGCGGGTCCACTTCGGATTCCATACGGATGATTCAAGCTGTTCAATAATTTTTTGAAAAAACGAACGGGCCTATGAAAAATCAACTCAATCCGATATATGAAGGTGCTCGATATAATCTTTCATTTTTTCATGGATCCGAAATCTAAATGAAAAAACGGAAGATTGGATTGAGCATCTACACATATTGAATTGAGCTGATTTCTGATGGGCCCCACTTAATTTGTTAAAAAAATTTATTGAATAGCTTGGATCATTTGTGGGGAGCCCGAAGTGAGCTTCCGTGGCCATCGATTCCCATCGTCGATTTCTCCTGTCGGTTTCCGTAGCAGAATTGTATCTAAAATCTCATCTGAAAATACCATTAAAATTAATAAAAAAAAATCATTGAAAGGTTGTGATAAGTGTGATCAACCAAAGCAGCACCTCACTTTCACCTCTGTCACATTACATTGCACCTCCTCACACCTACTTCCACCCCATATGTTGGTATATTCGTGAAATGTAGTTGTGGAATGGAAATTCTGCCTGGACATGTATATATATGACAACTTTGAGCAACCACACAAAGTTGTTAATTTTTTAGAAAATTTGTTACTTTTTTTTTTTGGCTATAAAAAACGTACTCCATCCGTTCCTTATTTAGAATCCAGTATTCCATTTTGGGCTGTCCCTTAATAAGTGTCCATTTTGTAAAGTTAGTGGGTAAAAGTTGGTACATTGTCTATTTTGTCTCTAAAAGTAGAATCCATTTTGAAAAGTTAGTGAGTAAAAGTGTAATGATGATGGGTAAGTAGGGAAAGTGGAGGAAAAAATTGATGTGAAAGGTATAATGATGATGTCTTTTTAATAAGTTGGAGTTACGAAGCAGGACACTTAAAAAGGGACGGAGGGATCAATACTAGCATAAAATTAGAAAATACGAATAAGCTTGGGGTATTTATTTATTACTAGCAACTAGCACCCCACACCCAAAAACTCAAAAGTTTCTCAAATATGGCAAATGGCACTTTATTTGCCAAATTTGAGAAAACATATGGCAAAGTTGCCATTTTTTATTAAGAGAGGGAGAAAAATGATAATGGCATACATGGTGTAGCACCCTTGCCATTTTTTTTTTGGGCAAAATAACATTATTCATTGGCCAAAAATCAAAATAGCAAGGGTGAAATGGTAAACATCGGTGTAGATGCTCTTATATGTGTAATAACTTGGTTTTTTTTATAAATAATTTAGAGTGTTTTTTTTGTAACTATGCGTGTACATCATAGTTTCTGTTGGACTTGGAGTGCCCCCATGGATTTAGTTACACAATGTCACTCCCTGCGACTGCTCTTAAAACAGACTTGCGGGTGCGATATCGAATGCCATAAAAAATTCAATTGAAACTCTTCCTACCACCAATTGGTTTTAGGAGAGATGGTGGAAAAGTGGTCCGACAAGTGGTATCAAAGCCAGGAAGTCATGGGTTCGAGTCGCGGGAGCATCATCGTGAGGGAGGGATTGTTGGGCTCGGTTGCCCCCATGTATTTGGTTACACAATGTCACTTTCTGCGACCGCTCTGAAAATAGACTTGCGGGTGCGATGTCGAATGTCATAAAAAACTTAATTGAAATCCGTCCGACCACCAATTGGTTTTAGGAGAGATGGTAGAAAAATAGTCCGACAGTTTCTTCCACAAATATTGCGAACTATTACAATCCGTAATAGCGAGAATTGAAAACGGAAGCAGATGGTTTAACTAAGAAGAGAGTTACTCCCTCCATCTCCGTTTGTAGGTCTTAGTTAATATTTTTTGAAAATATTGTACCACTTTAAACAAAATGAGTAATATTCAATCAATTTCCTCTTTTACCAATCCCATTTGAAATTAGTAGTAGTAATACTAAAAGGTAACGATTGGACGATAAAAAGGAAAAATGGAAGTAATGAGACAAGTAATGATTGTGTTCCCAAAGTTGAAATCTAAAAAGAGACCAACAAATTAGGGCGGATATGTGAGTCTAGCGTTTCCGCTAAGGCTCCGTTCAGTTGCCAGGAAAGTACAGGAAAGGATGGGAAAATCAACTTTCCCATAACTTTTGTAGTGTTCAGTTGGCAGGAAAGTAGTGGGAAACATGTTTTTAAGTTTTCCTGCAAGATTTACTTTCTTGCAAAAGTGATCTGACCAAAAGTATAGGATTTTGCATCACGGGAAAAGTTTTATCTATTGTGGGGCCAAAATAATTGGCGGGTAAGAAAAAAAGTGAATGACGCCAATAACAAAAAAAATACAAATTAGGTTTTTAGAAAGACACTTCGAGATTTACGTGAGCAACAACAATTTCGACTACTATGATGTTTTCTGAGATAATTGTGTGGAAAAAGATTGGTAATTTATTTTTTTTGGAAGTATTTATTTATCTTGTCATTAGTCTTCAATTTTGTTTTGTACTAACTAATTTTCAGTGAGTTTTTGCATCGGCAACTAATCAAGCATGGTTGTTTAATATTTATTATTTAGTTATCATCTACTTATTTTTTAAACTTTATTTGTACGGTTGATTATCAGAGAATGTCAATTTAAATGGGGGATTTGCATGACCATTCAAAATATAGCAAATTGAATAGGAAATTGCAAGTCGATTTTTTCATTTCATGTTAAGGCTTTGCATTAGATAAAATACATTTTCCTTATGTGTTAATTTTTGAAATATAATAGCCTATTATTTAGCTCTCAAAGTTACTTTTATTTAAAATTAGCCATGAAAGAAGTTTCTCATAAGTGTTTTTTTCCGGCAAATGAACTACTAAACTCTAGTTTTCCTGCAAAAAAAAACTGTCAAATGAACACTCACAAGAAAATAAATTTCTTTTTCCTTTACTTCACTTGACTTAACTTTTCCTGAGAATAACTTTCCGCTTCAACATTCCTGGCAACTGAACGGAGCCTAAGGGTTAAGCTATGTACTATTTATTGTAGTCCATAAACATCAAGTTATTTCTACTAAACTATTCCCTCCGTCCGGATTTTCCTCGTTCAATTCTAACCGGATAAAAAATGAGTTATATCTTGAAATTGGTAATGAATTTTATACTATATAATATGGATCTTGTTTGATAGATTTCATTTAGTTCTATAAGATAATATTTTCAAAATTACATAAAATATTATAAATTACAATATATAATTGATTGAAAAATAGTACGAACTTCCAAAAAAGAATATTAAATTCGGACGGAGGGAGTATAAAAAATGCGTTGGGTTGCCATTCAAAAAAAAAAAATGTATTAGGTTAATAGAATAAAATGTGTTCAATATTTTAATTTGTGGAAACAACGAAACTTTAGACAATAAATTTTTTAAGTTTAGTATGGAGAATTTCACAAAAATCAATTCTCCGTATAATTTGTAGTGCGGAATAGAAAGTGGAAACGGGGGTGGAAGAGGCGCGAGAACGCCCACATCACATCCTAACCACACGCCACGCTACCCGTCCAAAAAACGTCCATAGAATCTGACACCTTACCCGCCTGACCCGTCAACATCGTCACACTGTTCTCTGCTTTTACACCGTTCCGACCTCACCCCTCACCGTCATAACGCCCCAACCGACACCCTAACGGACCCTAACGCCAAACCACCCCTGCCCTGCCCCTCAAGTAAACAGCTACGCTAAACACCATCACCATGTGGTGCCAAAAATAGTACTCCGTATTACTCCTACGTACTAAAAACAGTGACAACTGTCACTTTTCAGCACGTGATGCAAAATCCATCGACAATATGGTATTCTGAAAACAGCCGAAAGACCATTTTGTGCGTGCACGTGTTGTACACAAATGAGTTTATGGGCAGGAATGGAACTAAAAATTTCACTATACAAGGGCAATCATATTGTATGCGAGACAAACAATAAAAATAAATATGCATAACAACGTAAATACACTAGAACTAAAAAAAAATACAAAATAACAATCCTCCATAATTAATTATGTTTTTCATACATTAAAAAATTGCAAAAACAGTAACGACTTACCTCAGCCAATCTAAAAAACAAGTCATCTTCAATATAGCACTCGATACTCTTTCATCTCATTAAAAGCATCGATAATAGAATCGGCATCAAACCCCTATGGAATATCCTTTATGTAAATGTTCTACAAACTTGCTAAAAGTACATTGCAGAGTCTAGTCTTCACATGTTTCTATTTTCTCAAAACTACCTTCAAAGTCTTGACGATGTGAGATTTTTTTGCAGAGAGAGAGAGCCGGGGGGTGTTTAGTGTGCCATGGAAATTTTAGGCCAGAGAGAAAAAACATGTGAAACTTTCTTAACGATTGGAGATTTTTGTGAGAGAAAAACGGAGAGTTTATTAATGGAATATTCACAAATTCCCACTGTTAACCCTCAAATTTTATGTTTTTTTTAATAGTTTAACCCTTTAGCCTTTAAATTTTAATGTTGGTATCCTCGTATTTCAAAGATTAGTACTATTTGATTTTAAAAAAAAATAATTGAGGGGGCGAGCCTATATACATTTATAGGAAATTATTAGTTTTTGAATATAATAATTGAGGGGACGACCGCCCATACTGACACTTTCCTGGCTCTATTCCTGTTTATGGGGTCCATTTTGGGATTTTACTCAAACATTCCAAATAGTTCATTAATTTTAGGATGCATTTTCAAGGTGTCTCATAAAAATATGTTCCATCGAATAACTATAAAACCTTGATCCAATTGTCTATTTTTTTCTCAAAATTCTTTTAGAATTTCAAAATGAAATAATTGAGAGACTAGGGCTCCGTTTGTTTGGGCGTAAAATATTTTTCGATAAAATATTTTACCTAATTTCCGGAGTTTGATTGTGTAAAATATGAGAAAAACATTTTACATGTAAAGCATTTTTCATTAATTGGATGAAAATGACTTACCTTAAAATCTTCCGTAAGTTATTTTTCGAAATGAACCCCGCAATTCCCACTACTCAGTTTCCTCGATCGTCAATCATGACTCATGTTTAATTCCAATATTCTGAGATATTTCCACCGCTTAAACCCTCTCCCTCTCTACACTATTTTTTCGATTTCTGAAAATATTTTTCAAGTACCAACCAATATCGAAAAATAAAAATTTAAAATTTTCTTTTTGAAAAAATATTTTACATCGAAACAAAAACGGAGCCTAGATCAACATTCTACAATTATGAGATTCAGCTAATTTTTTATACTCCAACGAATTACTCCAAAAATTAATCAACGATTTAAAGCGCTTGTACGAGATCCTAAAGTAGGCCCCATGGACCCATCTGTGCTGCAGCTAACTTTTTCCTGGCATGGCATTCATCCGTTTCCGGGTTGCCCGCGATTTTAACGCGAGATATTGTCGGCGTCTCGCGACAGTGGATTCCAATTCAATTACTCCTACTACTACTCCAATACGGTGCTCGCTCGCTCGAAAGCCGCCACGTGTGAGGCGGTCACGGCTCGATTGTCGACAAATCTGACGGGACTTAATTCTCTGTGGGGTCTACTCGGAGTTGGCACGCATTTATTGGATCTTTTCCCTTCTCTGTGGGGACTGTGGATGGTGAACTGGCTTAACTTAGGTTCTTTCATTTATTAGTACTAGTGCTTACTCGTGCCTACGGTACTATGCACGGGTTCAACCGGATTGAAAAATGGAGCACTTAATTAAATTTTTTTAATGTGTGAACAGTAAATGTGTGTGCCGGCATGTGTGAACGTGTGTGTACATACCACCTAGAACAAAGGGTGTCACATATGACAACTCTTCTGTTTTATTAGATAGACTAGTGCTTGCCCGTGCCTACGACACTTGCTAGCTAATGGCTCGAACATTAGTGTGTAGTATATGATCCTCTTATTAGTGGCACGAAAAAGAATTACCCGTGCTTATGGCACTCCTCCAACTATACATTTAAGCTAGCTACAAATAACTATTAATTTGCTTATGGAATTTCAGTAAATACCAGGTAAAAAATTTTCTAATACAGTTTAACAATTTAATCCGCTTCGAACCTCACCGCCTACCTTATAAAGGAGAATGTGTCTACACGTATGTTGAAGGTATATAAATAATAAAGTTTAAAAAAAGAGGTCATAAAGGGACAACAATTCAGGATGATTATGATAAAAGAACACAATAAGCTGAATATATGGAATCGAATATCAAAAAAAGTTTTGGCTAGTGGAACACAATAATCATTATTTCTTGGTTGGTCAGTGGGAAAAAAATTCCTCGCCTCGTGGGATTGTATACTGCAACTCTGCAAGTAATGAATGAGGTTTGTCCCGATCAACCAACCAACTCCCTCCTTACAATTATGAACCAACCAAACGAAATCAAATATAGTTCAAAAAAAAAAAAAACGAAACCAAATCAACAAAACCCTAACATACAGTTTAAAAAAAAAAACTCAAATCAACCACAAAGCCGAGAGATCAATGAATTAAGTTACCAAGATGAAGAACCAGAGTGAATCGTAGTTGCCGTAAAACGCCGCAAATAGGGGTGTCAATATGCCATTTGGAGCGATGTCAGCTTATTATGGAAAGTTGTAATTGGTATCTAGACCGTTGGATTTGTTTGTATGAGTAGATAAAATTTGTGTGAGGGAGAAATCTGAGCCATTGAAAAGGAATATTCCTAAACACCCTTCTGTTTTATTATATAGACTAGTGTTAGCCCGTGCCTACAGCACTACGCATCCCGGTTGGAAGGGGATGACAGTTGTGTGATTTAGGTGAAAACCATGGCACTTAACCGGAAAGTGAGAGGATGCAGCCTTTGGATCAAATGAATCTAAGCCGTTCCAACAATTTGTCCCCACACCCTTCTGTTTTATAATAGAAAAATTATCATTATTAGTAGAAAAAGAGAAACCATCTTTGTGTTGACACTCAAACTGATAGAGCCCCGTTCCGTTTCTTTTTCAACTTTCCTTTTAAAAAATAATGTAATTTTAAGTTCAAATATAATGAAAATAAAAATAAAATTTTAATTTTTTTTGCATCGTTTAAAAGATCTCGATAAGATCTATTAAACAAGATCTATATTGGTAAAAAAATTACTTAGGTAAACACATAATTTTTGAACTTGAAATTACTTTAAAATTAATTTTTTAAGAAACCGAAACACCCAGTCAACAACCAATTGGCTTTCAATCCTCTCAACCACACCCCACGATATGGCTAGATGGCATGGCAGGTGTGATGGGACACCCGACCCGAGGGTGTTAATTTTTTTTTTTTTTACCATCTCGTTCGCATTAATCAACAAATTTTGACATTTTAGCTTGTTGTTTTGCACCAACTAACAATTTGTCAACAATAATTTCTTTCTTAATAATTTTTTCACTCACATACTCATCTACAACTTATTCACTACCGGAAAATAACTTGATATTTTTCAACAACTTATTCCCTATCGGAAACAGCTAACAATTTGATTGTAACAAATTCTTTCTCAAAAGTTTTTTGCTACCGGGCCCACTAAGTAAATATAAAAATATAAAAAGCAAAAGAAAAAATAAATGTCCCGAAAAGATTGTCTCATCCGTAAAATGAAAACTTTAAGTAATGCATTTTCGTTGGTAAAAATTCCAACTTGTTGCCTCTAGTTACTAGATATTTATGATTCTGTTAACTTATTTAATTTTTAGTGCTTTCTACTATTTTTATGTTGGGCAAATACTAAGAAAAAGTGTTACAGTTTTTTCTCTTTAATTATTTTTTCCAACTACACTTTCTTTTTATCTTCTTTTAATGTGAATTTACAATATATCCCTTCCAAGTGTAAAAGAGTATACAAATGAAAAGTTAAATTTGTAAAAGTCATATCACAAAAGACAAAAAAGAGAGAGCGATTATCAAAAAGAGAGAAAAATCAATTACCATATAATTTCACAAATGCTGAGCCAAAATTAACAACGTAATCTAGGCTTGTTTTGGCCTAATAGTCCTTGGGAATTATTTTTCTCTTTATTCGAGAATATTTGCTTCAATTTTTTCTCAATGAGACTGTTTTGGATTATTTTTGTCTTTATTTAAAAAAATTATCTTGAACACAAGTTTTTACTTTTTATATTCCTCTCATCGAAACAAAACTAAACAATAATTCATAACAAATTAACGCAAAACTAACAAATACATTTTTTTTGAATAAAGATAAAAAAATAATTCCCAAGGATTATTAGGCCGAAACATACCCTAGAGAAAAGAACAATCATTCAATAACACCACTCATAAGAGTGTGGGACTCGCACACTCTAAATGTGTGTAATGTCTGTGGAGCTCACATCTCTGTGAGTGTGTAGTTGGGTGTGTTTTTCTAGCATTTTTGGAGAAAGAAACTCGAAAAGAAACTCAAGGTTGTTGAATAAAAAATGATACTCACACAAAAATTCAAACACAACAACTTACACAATTTCTCACATACATGTGGGCTCCACACACATTACTATGTGTGGGCCTCACATATATGTAAAAGGTTGTTTAAGTTATTGTGTTTGGATTGTTGTATGAGTAACATTGTCAAAGAATTCATTCAATTCCGATAAAGAAGGCGAGCCCATAGTGGTCGCTGGACTCCGTCACGTTGGATCATTACTCGTTAACTCAACCACGGTTAAGAATCCGATTGACCTGTCCGACTACTCGCCTCTCTTGTGCGTATACGCACTCGACTATACGCGCTTCTCTCTCTCTCTCTCTCTTCCCCTCATTCTCTGCACCGCCCCCTGGCTCTCGCCCGCAACCGCATTGTCCAATTCCGGCGACTCCCCGCGCTTTGACGCCGGAAAACACGTCACATTTATGGTTTTCTTGGACTCAGATAGGTTGCCAAATCCTACGATCTCTTGATCCAATTTTGCGTGCTTTACCTAGGTTAAAAGTGTCTCTTTTCCCCAACCCAGCCTCCCTCGATCACTGAAAAAGACCCCAACATTCTTCGCAATTTGCAAGAATACCACCCCTCTCGTGTGCTGTTCACGAAAGGAATAATCTCCAATAAATCCCAAAAAGGAAAAATTCCAAGTCGTTTCGATCCGTTTTTGTTAATTGGAATTCAAATTACGTTGATTTCGATTTCCATATATAGTCAACCTAGGATCTTGATTTGCTAAGGAGTCTAGGTTTTTAATGCATGGGGGGAGGGGTGGATAGGGATGTGCAGGGTAGAGAGAAAAAGGAGTGAAGAGAGAGAGGAGAGGAGGATGGGGAGGAGGTGGGTGGTGGTGATGGGGCTGAAGACGGGAGAGGGCAGGGTGGAGAAGCTGAGGAGTTCCATGGCGTCTTCGAGGCCCAGGATGAAGCTGTGGATGATAAGGGCGACCACGTCGGTTCTGCTGTGGACTTGCTTGGTGCAGCTGACGGCCTTGGGGGAGATGTGGGGCCCTAGGGTTTTGAAAGGCTGGCCTTCTTGTTTCTCTCAAGATTCCTCCACGGCTGCTGCTTCTGTTTTGGACCTCAAGTTTTCCCCTTCTGTCCCGGAAAGAATTCTTCCTCCAAAGAGTGAGTCTTTCTGTATAGGTGTATCCACAAAAGAGTGAGTTACATGCTTGCTTTTCGATTTAATTACTCTCTTGGGATTTCTGTCGTCAGAATGGATGGATATTATGTGGGTTTTTGTTTTTGTCAAAGTCAATTTGTTTTCTTGATATTGGTAGTTGTTGTCCTTATTAGGCTAGGTCATCTCCAATCCTCAGTTTCTTTTTTTCATCAGATTTGTGGATAAAATTCGGTAAGAAGCTATTTTTGATAGGAAGTTATAGACGTATCTCAACTACCATTTCAGCCATTTTTTGATGAAAAATCGGTTGCTAGAATCCGTACCCTTTAAAGCATTTTTTGCCCAAAAAACCGGATTCATTAATTTGAAGTTTAACCGAAACAGCTCCTACTTGTTTCTTCTTCGGTTGAATAAGTTTGTAGGTGCGGTTAAGATTATGACCGTTGACCCCAGAAGAAGTTTGACCTACCACTCACATGATGACGCGTGGAAAGATCGTGAGATTGACATGTGGCAAGCAGCTGCCCACAGAGAGACTTGGTGCCACGAGGCATAAGATGCGTAGATGTGACGCAAGAGGGGCCCCATGCAGCTGAATAAACTCGTGAGGGTAAAAAAAGGCCCGCGAAAGTCATCGCGAGGGTAGCCGGCCCGCCAAGGTCCCGCTGGCAGGGCCGCGGTAGTCCCGCGGACGGGTGGGGTTCGCGGCAAGATGTGCCCCGCGCAGCTAAACAAGCTCGCGGAGGTATTGAGGCCCGCGAGAGCCATCGCGAGCGAGGGCAGCGCGGACAAGGCCGCGACAGGCCCGCGGAAGGGCGAGGCCCGCGACAATATGGGTCCAGCGGAGGTTTTGTTCCTTGCCTATAAATACCAGTGCTGGTATTCAGAAGAGAGGACTCTCTCTTTCAGAGACAGACAGAGAGACTCAGATTTCTAGAGAGAGAGCCATCTCCTCTAGAGAGAGAAAACAGATTTCTAGAGAGAGAGCCATCTCCTCTAGAGAAAGAAGATAGATTTTCAGAGAGAGGGAGAGACCATCTCCCCGAGAAGGAAATTGGAACTACGTTTGACCTGATTCCCTGTACACCGGGATACGTAGGCAGCCCTGATGACTCGGGCACGGTCGCACGCTTTATGTCTCCTCCATCCCTTCGTTCTAAACACCAACCATTCTTTACCTCTCCAGCACATTTTATTCTCATGAATATTTTGGGCTCTATTTTGAACCCCGAGGAGATGGGTCCAGATTTTGATTCGCTCCTACATTAGGCGACTCTGCTGGGGAGGTGGATTGGTTGGCTGTTTAGTTTCAGAGCTATTTGGTTTCAGAGCTGTTTTGCAAGAATCACTTGTAAATATAGAGGATAAGAATCAACAGGCCCAGATCTACATATCCAGAACAGAAGAATGAGAGAGACGGCCTTGAAGACCTCAGCATCCCAGTCAACCACAAAAATCTATGGGGGCAACATGGCTTGAAGATCTCTGCGCTTATCGACACTTAAAGATTCTCGTGCTGAATTTTGTCTTGGAACCACTCATCAAAACTCTCTATCAAGAGGGAGAGGTCAGATCTATCCCCTGATTACTTTATAAAAAAAAAAAAGAAAAGAAAGAGAAGCCTGAAAGATTGGCCTGATTCATATCTATGTTTAAATCTCCGCGCAATTGACGAGAGAGATTACCTCCGCTACAACCCACCGCGGAAGGAAACTTGCCGCCACGAGATCCACTGTTTACCCCCTCAAAGCTTCACATGTCGGCGAGTTACAGAATCTCGACGGCCGACGTGCCGTGAGAGTCAAATTAAGCCATGGAGATTACTCTGAGGAGAACCCTCCAGGAGAAATAGTCTGAGCCGCGGAGGATCATCGACACAAAGCCAAAACTATTGATGGTTCAAACCTTCCGCGGGCGTCACTTGGAGAGGGTGCCACTCCGAAGTGGACTAGCTAGACCACGTCCGCGCGATGTATGCCGCGGGTATGACGGTACTCGCGAAACCATCTTTAATTCACATTTGTCGCGGGAGTCACTGCGGAGAAGAGCTTGTGGCCGCACGACTCGTCACTCATCCCTGCGAAGTTCACATGACGCAGTAGCAACGAAAAATGCTGTACGAGTCACACATGGCCGCGGACCGGAAAACTATCAATGGAATCACCACTCGTATTAACGCTATTCAAGGGAACCCACCACCAGAGTAGACTGTACTTGTGGATTCAACGTAGCGGCGAACATGCCGCCGGTAGCATTTCCTACCATTTTCTACGTTGCGGATTTAACAATAATAGACCAACGGCAAAAGCACCGCGAATGCCGGAATTAATTCTTGGCGAACATGTCGGAATGGTCACCCCGCGGGAGCCACCGCGGAGGTGAAAACTGAAAGCAAGACATCCCCTACAAAGGGGAGTATCACAGGTGCAGAGTTACCCGCGAGAGCCATTGCGTGGTTTAATGTGTCCAGGGGGGAGAACATCCCGTAACCCGAAAAGACACCAGAGTTAGCGCGAGTCCTGATCAAGGGCGAGGGGCGCGAGATGCACCGAACAGGTGCCAGAGTTAGCGCGAGTCCTGATCAAGGGCGAGGGGCGCGAGCTGCACCGAACAGGTGCCAAAGTTAGTCCTGATCAAGGGCGAGGGGCGCGAGGTGCACCGAATAGGTGCCAGAGTTAGCGCGAGTCCTGATCAAGGGCGAGGGGCGCGAGGTGCACCGAACAGGTGCCAGAGTTAGCGCGAGTCCTGATCAAGGGCGAGGGGCGCGAGGTGCACCGAACAGGTGCCAGAGTTAGCGCGAGTCCTGAACAAGGGCGAGGGGCGCGAAGTTAGCGCGAGTCCTGATCAAGGGCGAGGGGCGCGAGGTGCACCGAACAGGTGCCAGAGTTAGCGCGAGTCCTGAACAAGGGCGAGGGGCGCGAGATGCACCGAACAGGTGCCAGAGTTAGCGCGAGTCCTGATCAAGGGCGAGGGGCGCGAGGTGCACCGAACAGGTGCCAGAGTTAGCGCTAGTCCTGATATAGGGTGAGCATCATGAGGTCAAACTCATCGAAGAAAGTAAAGGTCCAGACGCCTCAACGGCAATAGCAGAAGGAAGCAGCAGTACGTATCCTTATCGGATTCGCTCAGACGCAAAGACATTACGCACGCGAACGACAACATGAATGTCGCACGCGCGCGGGGGGCATATGTAGGTGCGGTTAAGATTATGACCGTTGACCCCAGAAGAAGTTTGACCTACCACTCACATGATGACGCGTGGAAAGATCGTGAGATTGACATGTGGCAAGCAGCTGCCCACAGAGAGACTTGGTGCCACGAGGCATAAGATGCGTAGATGTGACGCAAGAGGGGCCCCATGCAGCTGAATAAACTCGTGAGGGTAAAAAAAGGCCCGCGAAAGTCATCGCGAGGGTAGCCGGCCCGCCAAGGTCCCGCTGGCAGGGCCGCGGTAGTCCCGCGGACGGGTGGGGTTCGCGGCAAGATGTGCCCCGCGCAGCTAAACAAGCTCGCGGAGGTATTGAGGCCCGCGAGAGCCATCGCGAGCGAGGGCAGCGCGGACAAGGCCGCGACAGGCCCGCGGAAGGGCGAGGCCCGCGACAATATGGGTCCAGCGGAGGTTTTTGTTCCTTGCCTATAAATACCAGTGCTGGTATTCAGAAGAGAGGACCTCTCCTGGAGAGACAGAGAGAGAGACTCAGATTTCTAGAGAGAGAGAGCCATCTCCTCTAGAGAGGGAAAACAGATTTCTAGAGAGAGAGAGCCATCTCCTCTAGAGAAAGAAGATAGATTTTCAGAGAGAGGGAGAGACCATCTCCCCGAGAAGGAAATTGGAACTACGTTTGACCTGATTCCCTGTACACCGGGATACGTAGGCAGCCCTGATGACTCGGGCACGGTCGCACGCTTTATGTCTCCTCCATCCCTTCGTTCTAAACACCAACCATTCTTTACCTCTCCAGCACATTTTATTCTCATGAATATTTTGGGCTCTATTTTGAACCCCGAGGAGATGGGTCCAGATTTTGATTCGCTCCTACAAAGTTGTTCCTCAATTCAAAGGTCATTCTGGTGAAAGATTGGAGCTTTTTTTTTGTGTGCCCTTTTTTCCTTGTATATCAAATTGGTAGAATTTTTGGTGAAGGGTTGGAGTTGACCTCATGTTGCGCAATACGGAGTATAATCCAAAGATAATACATAATGCATTTTGTTCAAATTATTTAACTCAAAATTTGTACCAAATTGGTGCACATGTGGAGGGAAAATTGTCATTCCTTGCTTATTTTGTCCATATGCATTCATAGTTTGGAAAATATAAGCTCTGTAGAGCAGCTCAGATTGTTAGAAATTACATAGTCTTGGTAAGGCTATTAATAGCACTGAGGTGTAATGAGCTTTTTTTGCCTTATTGTGGAGCTACAGAAGTTGTTTTGGGCCTTTCAGAGTATCATAATTGGCATTCCCAGTGCCACCTAGTTCTTTTGTTTTGAATTTACAGCATAAGACTCCTTTTTGCTCATACTTAATACTCGTCATTCTATATCTCCTTTCTTTCTCTTCTACAAGTTTGCATGAAATTATCGCTCTCACTTTACATATGGAGTTATCTTTGGGTGTGCCAATCTATTTGGTTGCTGATATTCTTCTGCCAAAGTTTCTCTTGAAACAACATACCAAGTGCGAATCTTATGATGATATTAATTTCGTTGTGTTGCTCATAGGGGTTTATAAGAACAATGGCTACTTGATGGTTTCATGCAATGGTGGACTTAATCAAATGAGGGCAGCGGTGAGTGTTTTCTTTGGGGGAATCTAGCATAGGCTTGTCATTTCTTTTTTTTTTTTTTTTGAAGATGTTGTCATTTCTATTTGTGCATTCGCGTACTTCCACCATTTTGTTGCTTTCATTGGTTGATCTATTTAATTTCTTTCATTCACTTGTACAGATTTGTGACATGGTTTCTATTGCAAGATATTTAAATGTCACACTTATAGTTCCCGAACTGGATAAGACTTCTTTCTGGGCTGATCCCAGGTGCGTATCAAGACAATTCCCTTATGTTCAGAAAGTTCTAAATGATGACGGCTATATTTTTGACTTAACCCTTCATGCTGTTTAAATGTATGACAGCGAATTCCAAGACATATTTGACGTTGATCATTTCATCACATCCTTGAGAGACGAGGTTCGGATATTGAAACAGCTACCTCCCAGACTCAAGAGGAGAGTTGAGTTAGGGATGTTCTACACCATGCCTCCCATTAGTTGGTCTGACATTTCGTACTACCATAATCAGGTTGGTACTTTTTTGTTTGTATCGTAAATTTCTTTTCTTCAATAAGACTGTATGAACTGTAAATCTACTTCTGTTTGTTGGTCGCAGATTCTTCCTCTGATACAGAAGTACAAAGTTGTTCATTTGAATAGAACTGATGCCAGGCTTGCTAATAATGGCCAGCCCATAGAGATTCAGAAGTTGCGCTGCCGAGTTAATTATAGTGCTCTCAAATTCACTTCTCAGATAGAGGAGTTGGGCAGAAGGGTTATAAGGCTTCTAAGGCAAAATGGTCCTTTCCTAGTGCTTCATCTCAGATATGAAATGGATATGTTAGCCTTTTCCGGATGTACTCAGGGCTGTAACCCTGAGGAGGTAGAGGAGTTGACTAGAATGAGGTGAGTTTATTTCTTTGTGCCCTACTAAGCTATGTTACATGGACTTGGATGCAAGTATCAGGTGCGGATGTTAATCCATCCTCACATTCCTGAACTTAAAGTTTAAGATATTGGGAAACGTGTGCAAAAGGTTGATATATGTATAGCACAACAAATAGTTGGAAAGATGTGGATGGTAAAGAATCTACGGTTCGTTATAAGTACGAGAGGATCCAACTATCTGAAGTAGGTATGGATTTCAAATGCATCCCACCCCGTCACCCAGTCATCCATTGTCATGGATACTTCTATACATTGGATCGAGTCCACGTAGCATAACTACCCAAGTTTTCTGAAAGTTTGTCGGATTCTCTTTCCTTCTGCTAACTTCTTTATCTTGGCAGATATGCATACCCATGGTGGAAAGAGAAAATTATAAACTCTGACTTGAAGAGGAAGGATGGGTTATGCCCTTTGACACCTGAGGAAACTATGCTTACACTAAAAGCGCTAGACATTGATCGCGATATACAGATTTACATTGCGGCTGGAGAAATATATGGTGGAGAAAGGAGGATGGCTAGTTTTGCATCAGCATATCCAAAATTGGTCTGTAAATGAAGCTTAAACAAACTCGTCAAACTTTGTTTTGTGGTTTTCTGATTTTTGTGTCTTTACCTGGTTCGTTTCTCTCTGTTGCAACAGGTGAGGAAGGAGACACTGTTGGAGCCATCAGACCTCAGGTTTTTCCTGAATCACTCATCCCAAATGGCAGCATTGGATTATCTTGTTGCATTGGAGAGTGATATTTTCGTTCCAACATATGATGGCAACATGGCCAAAGTTGTCGAGGGCCACCGCAGGTATGCTGCCACTTGTCAACTAGTTGCTTGATTTTCTATGTCAACCGATGTATTGTGACTGTTGCATGCCTTCTAGCTCTGTTTAGTTAGTTGGAAATTTGAATCTTGAGAGATTATACCCCTTCATTTCCATTTTCCTTGCTGCCTTTTTTAAGAAGTAAATTATCTCATTGTGTAGTGCAAGCAATAAACTAAATCTTGTTCCGGAAATATTTGATGGTGAGCTTTGTTCAAGTGAAGTTCAATTCGTGTAGCTGATAAGTCAGAATCAAACACGATGAAATCTTTTTCGTCTAAAGGTAGCATCAAAATTTTCACCGGCGAAAGTGCAAGGCGAGGCGGTTGACCTCTCATTAGGCGATGGCCGCGAGGCTTAAGCCTCAAGGCGTTGAGGTGTAAGCCTTTGTAGTTTTTATTATTTATTTGTAAAAAATAACATAAATTAAAAATTACCATAAATAGAGGGGTAGTTTTTGCGCCATATGGAAACTAAGAAAAAAGTCTATAGAATTTACAAAAAAGCATGTTAAGGCCTAGAAAAAGAGAGTATCAGTAGATCCAACCTTTAAAAGCACTCTAAGTTGTGGTAAAAAATTACGCAGAAACTACAATTTATAATGTTGAACAGAACCACACACACACGATATACAAATACGAAAAACAGTAAAGAAATCAACACACAGAATTACGTGGTTCTCCAAAACCAGGTACGTCCATGGGAGCGAGAGCGGCTGTCGTTTTTTCTTATTATCACTGGAGTAGGGTTTTTACACAGTATTTATATTCCACTCTATTCTAACCCTAATCCGGGTACACGGTCTTTTTTCCCAAAATACCCATACAGTCCGTACCGTCGCTCCGCTCCGCTCCACTCGTTCTGCTCCGGCATCTGGCATCTTTCTAAAACTTCTTAGTATCTTTTCATATTAACATATGAGCCACAAGTTCTAACATCTAATGAACTGACTCTTCACTTAAACAAAAAAAAAAAGAAAACTGATGTATGATGTTTCATTGTTAAATGATCGTGTGATGTTTTATTCATGTGCATAGAGAAATTTGATCCAAGTTGAGAGTTAGTTTCATGTTGGAATGCTTTTTCAGATACCTCGGCTTCAAGAAGACAATCCTACTGGACAGAAGGCTTCTAGTTGATCTGATAGATCGATATAATGGTGGATCACTGAATTGGGATGAATTCTCATCAGCTGTTAAGGAAGCTCATGCGGATCGCTTGGGTAACCCTACTAAAAGGATTATGATTCCCGACAGACCCAAAGAGGAGGACTATTTCTACGCCAACCCAGAAGAGTGTTTGCAACGGTCAGATGAGCTGTTGAGTGCTACATGATCTCTTGTAGGGCTGGTTTCATCTACCAGGAATATCCTTCTGATTTAGCTAAACGATTTTCTCAACACAGAGATATAGCACTGGAGGGGTTTTGTTCCGATACAGCAATGTAGGAGAATTGAATTTGACAAAACCTTGGAGAGTGCAGTTGGGGCAGTACACTAAATATCTTTATATATCTTCCAATAATACTAATCATGTATAGAAGCTACCCTGCCATTGCAGGGTGATATCGAGTGGACTCGACTGCAGTGAACACAGAGAGGGGGTGATGCAATTTATAGATTTTGGCATTAAATCAATTTTTGCTTCCAATTTTTCGGGTATTTCAGCTCTTCCATGGTCTTGATTTTTGTGTAGCATATATAAAATCCAGCTCCTTCTCATTTGCAGCTGTTCTACTTCCATCCACGATTTGCTCATTGTGATTTTGGAGTTTTGAGTCATGAAAAGGATGGCTATGTATAATGCTCCACTATCTCCAATCAGAAAGTGTGTTATGATGTTTAGTTTGGAACCAAACCTTTGTTTAATTGATTTATTTAGAAGAATATGCTTGTTGTGAAACTACTCATTAATCATTCTTTCAAGTTAATCATGATAGATAGAAAGAGATTGGAAGGTGGTACCCACTTGATGGTGTCACATCATTTCTAGTGAAGTAGAGTAGTATATCTAAAGTTTCCACAAGCTTTTATTCTCTTCGTCTTCTACTTCTACTTCTTCAGGATCAGGATCATAAAGAAATGGTTGCTAGGATTTTACCATACGACTTTGGATTCCATAACAGAATATTGGGTTAATAGGAGTAAGTATATTCTAAGAAAGGGATTGGAATGGAAGGATTCAGCTGTATGGGTCTGGATCTGGATGGGGATATCCTCCATTAATCACTCACACACGTGAGATTGTGGAGGTCAATGCATACATACGCCTACATGACCGCTATGATATTTTAATTTTTGACCAATACTCCTATGTTTGAGGGGATTTTTTTAACACCTTCGGTAATACTGTACAACTTTAGAACACAGATCCAAATGTAAATATAATCAGAACAGTTCGATGCATGCTTGACACGTTCATCATATGGTCCTGGAAAAACTTGTAATAGTATTCTCTGCTGTAGAAAAATGGAAAACAATGCCCTCTCAATTCAAAAATTTAAACCTTTTCCTAATAGATTTTCATATTAGATTCGATAAGCAAAAAGTGTTGGGAACTTTGAGGAAAATAAGAGAAAAGAAAGGGAAAGGAAACAGAAGAAAAATGGAAGGAAAATTTTGCTGTGCACAAAAAATTGAATTTGCTATTTTCTTCTCTTTTTCTCTTCAAACCAAACAATGGAAAAATAAATCTTCTTAAGTTTACTTTGTTTTCTTTTCTTTTTTCTAAGTTCCAAACAAACCCTTTAAGTGATGTATTTTTATTAAAATTTGATTTTTTTGGGGACAAATTATTGAATATCAACGAGTTCTTTAATTTATGGAGATAAATTTGAAATGCTTTTACAAAACTAATTTTTTTATTTATAAAAGTTATTGTATATTTTACGAAGCAGACAACGTGTTTGGCCAAATAATTTAGTCTCATTAAGATTGTCTGTGTGATCCTGCGATCTTCTTTGGTCAGTGACGGGGATCGTTTGGCCGCTTCTGAAGGTTCGAGCTCTTAGCCAGAAATCCATCAATGGGGAAGGAAATACTATGATTTTGTAATGAGTCTCTGTTTTTTTTTGTTCGTTTGGTTTGGTATGGCCGTATGGGATTATATTCTCAGGAAAAGGGAAAAAAAAGAAGAAGAAGGAAGGTTTGGTATGGGAATATGGGATTATATGGTGCAGTGGGTTCCAAGTTAATGGAGGTGGAAGCGTTTTCGTCGGGTAACCACGTGGCATGGTTGCCTTTTTTTTTTTGATCCGCTGGCATGGTTGACTTAGGATTCCCCTAATTAAAATGAAGGCAGAAGATCTGCCAGTAACCAGAGTGTAATTAGGGGAGCTGGTCCCACTAATTAATGGGGTTATTAATTTCTCAAAATTCAACGCAGTTTTGTTTTTTGTTTTTTGTGTCAATGGATCTGTGGAGTTTTGAGCAAACAAAAACAGGGAATGAAAGTGAAGGAAGTAGCTGGGGATGGGAAGACCTGATTGGATTTGCTTAATCCTTTTCTTTTCCTCTTCAATGTTGTTGGACAATATTTTTTCACTTCCATCCACATTTTTTAATTGAAAAGACATGTTACTGTCTCGATTTTTAGTTTTTAATCAAGAAGGTCGGATCCCTCTCGCAGCGAGAGTCTCGCTGGAGAGCGTCATTGGGTTTTTTTTATTTTTAATTTTATAAGTCAAACTGTGAGATTATGGTCTTTCAACGAGATTAATCATTACACGAAAGGCGAGCATCTACGATAAGGATCATTCAATGAGTCGAAGTCATTGGGTCTATTTATATTCCTCTTTGTGGGGGCCTATCTCGGATCCAACCTCATAGTCGAAGTCTTCTATTTGATTGGCAGGCTCGTCGAGTTGGTCGCTATGCGTAAGATCAAATTGATTAGACATTATTAACCACATATTAGAGCATGACTAGTTCATAATGAAGCTGGGTCCTCCTATCCATCAAATGGACTGGAGGGTCCAATTCAAACACGAACTCAACTTGATGGTTCTGACCGTTAACTTCTTTGTTATGTCGAGTATATCAATTATGCCCAAAATCTTGTTGATAGTAATATGATTTTAGAACACATTTATTTTGAAATAAAATAGAATACATACTAAAATCATATCAGACGATATTCTTTTAATGTAATTTCCAGCGTGAATGGTATTCTCCACGATTTTTAAAAAGTACAGAAAATTACCTGTGGGTCTAGAAAATCTAGACTTAATTCCCACTAAGGATAAACTCAATTTATATTTACTTCTAAGGACAACCTCATATGAAGATTACCCTTTTACCCTTCATTAAACACAACCACCCCCTCCCACCTCCATTGCACAACCCACCTCCGGCCGGCGACCACCTCCGGCCGACAACTTTTCCGGTGACCACCTCCGATCGGCAACTTTTTCCGGCGACCACTTCCGATCAGCGACTTTTTCCGGCGACCCACCTCCGGCCGACAACTTTTCCGGCGATCACTTCCGATCGGCGACTTTTTCCGGCGACCACCTCCGGCTGGCGACTGCAAAATTGTAGTGCTTTTTCCGGCGAGTTTCACAAATTCAAAGTGCTTTTGTCGGCGACTTTCATAAATTTTTGCAATGTTTTTTTTGAAAATTCACAATACTTTTCACAAATTTCACAGTGTGAAATTCTCAATCACACAATTTCACACAATTCTCAATTTCACACAATTTCACTGTAAAAATAACCTATTTATGAGTGTTTTTCACAAATTTCACAGTGTGAAATTCTCAGTCTCACATAATTTCACATTGTGAAAATGACATATCTATGAGTTTTTACAAGTTCCATAGTTCAACGGAAAAATCCTGACGATGCATGAGCATTGTCTTGAGTGCTTAGGCACACTACAAATCCAAATAAACTATAACCACTATACTTGATGAAACAGAACAACTCTCCAGTGCAAAAGAAATTTCCCTACCAGAGACTTGGCAACCACCAACTTCCAGCCTCATTATTCAGGAGTGTCCGAACGAAGCGCTGACAAACAAAACAAGTGCAAGAGTTCATCAGAAAACAAAAAGTTGTACTAAGGCAATCAAATTCAAGGAACATCAATGCTGAAATGTACAACATGCAATACTTCAACAAAGACGACAGGAAAAGCTATTCTAGATGCACTGCAGCCTAAAATAACTTCAAATCCCACATTTCGTTGCCTTATTGCCAATGCATCTTCTCTCTGAAGTTTCTTTTCTTAAAGCCATATATATAAGAGCTTTTCCCTCCCCACGAATTTCAGGCCAGCTAATAAGACTTGCTGAAGCATTTACCAAATTTGGACATGTAAAGTGGAAATGAAATGAGGATGTTGAGATGGAGAATGACTATAACAAGAGAGAAGAAAGAAAGGGCGGGCAACACAATTGAAGATAAAACAAGGAAAAATCTCAGGTGATAATATGGGCTGTATGGCCATGTGCACAGAAGACCAATTAATGCACCTGTAAGCAGCAGTGATTTTTCCGGCAGACCACACATGTGTCGTAGAAACAAACGAAGATGGATGAGTACTAAGGTTAAGGTGATAAAAGAGAACACGATGACCTTACACAGTTACACGTAATCAAGGATATACTTCGAAACATTTGTACAAATTTGGACATGTAAAGTGGAAATGAAATGAGGATGTTGAGATGGAGAATGACTATAACAAGAGAGAAGAAAGAAAGGGCGGGCAACACAATTGAAGATAAAACAAGGAAAAATCTCAGGTGATAATATGGGCTGTATGGCCATGTGCACAGAAGACCAATTAATGCACCTGTAAGCAGCAGTGATTTTTCCGGCAGACCACACATGTGTCGTAGAAACAAACGAAGATGGATGAGTACTAAGGTTAAGGTGATAAAAGAGAACACGATGACCTTACACAGTTACACGTAATCAAGGATATACTTCGAAACATTTGTACAAATTCATACAGCTGACATAGAATAAATGGAACAAAAGCTAGTTGAATTAAATTGAGTTGCATACAAACTCTCCTTCTTTAGCACAATAGAAGAGCTGCATCTCCCAAAACTATTCAATACTGCTACACACATGCTCAACTATAGAATCCCAAACTTCCAGTTCAAAGATCCAGCAAAATACAACCTACTACATCTCAGCTCACAATCCGAGACAACAACGAACTAATGTGGCCCAATTGTCCACTTAAAAAATGACTCATACAGTGATGCCAAATCGCCTACACGTAGTCTTGATGTATCCGTCATCATGAACTACACCATTTTTAATTTTCTGATAACTTAATTAGGTGTCTCGGTAACGCAGACCTTACCGGAAATGCACCATATATACCCTCTGTATATGGTCTATGTTCAAACTCTAGAAATCCAGATTATAATACCACAAAGGGAGTGGTCAAATGGTGTACCAATTACTACTATTCATTATGTTCTTCGTCAAGTGCTTTCTGAAATGGGATCCGACCAATGCCCCTATTCCAAATTGCCCTTCAAGAAGAAGTACAAGATTGAGAAAAACGTCCAGTGCAACTGGCCCTTCTTCTCCAACTCGATCGGCTCATTGGTCCCTTCCTACAAACCCTCGCCACCACAAATTCACATACCCCTGTGAATTTGTTTAAAATACCACCCACGGCTGTAAATTCACAAATTCACATGCACCTGTGAATTTGTTTATGCAATTTTGTGTTTGACTGCAAATGTACAGTTGTGGATTGTGTTTTATACAAATTTGCCGGGATTTTTTTGTTTTGGTGTTCTTAAACCTTTGTTCATATAACTGGGGTATGTGAAATTGTGAATTTACGGCCGTGGGTGGTGTTTTAAACAAATTCACAGGGGTATGCGAATTTGTGAGATTGCTTTGATCGATGATCTGCTTCGTGAATTAGCGAGATTTATAAATATACATACATTTCTATCATGGGACGATATACAATTGATGTGAATTTTTCAACAAAATTCTAATTTTTCGATGAATCTACAAAAGGAGTGGTTTGTGTCGCCAAAAAGGATGTTATACAATTGATGTGAATTTTTTTGTTTTAGTGTTCTTAAACCTTTGTTCATATAACTGGGATATGTGAAATTGTGAATTTACGGCCGTGGGTGGTATTTTAAACAAATTCACAGGGGTATGCGAATTTTCACAGGGGTATGCGAATTTGTGAGATTGCTTTGATCGATGATCTGCTTCGTGAATTAGCGAGATTTTTAAACATACATACATTTCTATCATGGGACGATATACAATTGATGTGAATTTTTCAACAAAATTCTAATTTTTCGATGAATCTACAAAAGGAGTGGTTTGTGTCGCCAAAAAGGATGTTATACAATTGATGTGAATTTTTTTGTTTTGGTGTTCTTAAACCTTTGTTCATATAACTGGGTTATGTGAAATTGTGAATTTACGGCCGTGGGTGGTGTTTTAAACAAATTCACAGGGGTATGCGAATTTTCCCAGGGGTATGCGAATTTGTGAGATTGCTTTGATCGATGATCTGCTTCGTGAATTAGCGAGATTTATAAATATACATACATTTCTATCATGGGACGATATACAATTGATGTGAATTTTTCAACAAAATTCTAATTTTTCGATGAATCTACAAAATGAGTGGTTTGTGTCGCCAAAAAGGATGTTATACAATTGATGTGAATTTTTTTGTTTTGGTGTTCTTAAACCTTTGTTCATATAACTGGGGTATGTGAAATTGTGAATTTACGGCCGTGGGTGGTGTTTTAAACAAATTCACAGGGGTATGCGAATTTTCACAGGGGTATGCGAAATTGTGAGATTGCTTTGATCGATGATCTGCTTTGAGAATCTACTAAATAACTCAACCATAGATGGAGCAGATCTATTTCTAACAGCTACCAATGTGCTTCATGCATGTCTAAATAATGGACCTGCCTCACATGAGCGTCCCAAATAACCAAAGAGTGTCCAATTCCAAAAAATGATAATGAATTAATAAGACGTGTTTAGACAAATGTCTGATGCATGCCGCCTCCTTAGAAGTGCTCGTGTTTCTTAGCAAACCAGAAACTCTAGTACTTAGGAAAGAAAGAGATGGGGGAGAAAAACAGAGGAGAACGACAGACAAGCGCACAACTCTAGGAAAGAAAAAATTGTAACGAACATGAAGCACAGCCTGTAAGATTAAAGTTGCTTAGAATGTAACAGAAAAAGATAATGCTCGAATCTAGCAGTACTACCCAACATTAGAACAAGTTTTAAGTTATTCTAAAAGATCTAAAGGTACACAAGTAGTAAAAATACGATCACAGGAGCAGTAGCGGCATCAATAACATTAGCAATACCAGTAACCATAACAGTACTAGCCAGGTCATTTATGGAAAAACACTACCTCGCCTCTTTATTGATTTCATACAAATAGAATACAACAAAAACAAAACACAGAAATGAATAAACAACAACAAACACACCCCTTATTCTTCAAAAGATACTAGAAAAGCAAGAAGAGGAACCTGGGCACGGATGTATAAGTGGAGAATTGACCGGTATAACGGCCAGCCTCATCCAAATGTCCGACGTTAAGCTGGACAGAGGCATGATCCTTAGCAGTGATCAGCCTGTTCGTGGCAGAACTGCAATATGGCAAGAAATAAGTGAGTGAAATCTCACATGTCCAACTTAGCAGTGATCAGCCTACGCGACTGTAATAGAAAATGAACAAAGACATACCCACTTCCTGGGAATGTAGAGATCCATGTTCTGTCCCTCCTCATTCTGCATCTTGGCGGATTGTTTCAATGGCAAACTAAAAACAACTGCATTTGACCAAGACAAAAGGTCTTTTATTTAAAGTACTTTAAAAACGCCAATTATCCATCCAATCTAATATTGATTTGACGCCTAAGTCTTCAGAGACTCTCATGAGGCTGTATACAAATTGCAGCCCTAAAAATAGCGAGTTCGATAAGAACAAATCGAAATGAACCAAACTGGTCCAATAGTCCCTTCTCAACCTATTCCACAGAAACACAAAATAGTTAAGAAAAAGAGAAAAACATACATGCCACGTATCTACAAAGTAGTAACCATGTAGCTCAAGAAAAGTGAAACATTAGAACTCTCTAGCAGATGGAAAACTAAAATAAGGCCGGAAAAGGCCATGAAAATCAAGGTCACAACCGAGTCGAAACTCATCTCACTGATAATACATGAGCTGTTGGGCGGCGGCTACATTCTGGAAGCCACCATCATAAATAGCTAAAGAACAAAGAAATCTTAAATGTTAATGTGCAACCAAAGTACTATTAGACCACAGACATTCCAATTACCAAACCTGTGCCCCACTGCCTGCAGCTAAAGAACAAAGAAATAGATTTCGCCAAATTCCCTATGTTTTAGATAGTAGCCTGCTTAAGCTATCATCTGCTTGTAACATGCAACTCTTTGAGCAGATTGAGCAGAAGTAATTTCACAAATAAGGAGATATTTTGACAAAAGAAAACATAAAAGAATGTAAAAGGAACAGCTCCTGACGTAGGAATAGTCAAGGTGCACTAGATTCCAATAATTCATAAAATTTTGCACGTTTGCACGTTTCAATAGAATGGAATTTCAATAATTCCAATAATTCCAATAGTCAAGGTGCACTAGATTCTATCTATTTGCACGTTTCAATAGGTAAATTATCCATACAAAATCATCAAGTTGATCATAGTACTCTTGAATGGAATTTCACAGGGGGTATGCGAATTTCACAGGGGTATGTGTTAGAATTCCATTTTCAAGCAAAGAGCGCACAACTATATATTAGAATTCCGTTTAAACAAAAAATTGTTTGGTTTAAAAATGAAAATAAAGAATGTCTCCATCCCTCTTGTTTTGATGCAACCAAACAAGGAAAATGGAGTTCTTTGTTCAATGTTTATTTCTTCATAGAGAAGGCAATTTTGCTACCAGAGAGAGAGAGAGAGGCTCATATATACCTGTGCAGCAACAGCCAAACCATCAGCGAGAAGGGATGATGTCATCCAGACCTGTAAGCATATCTGAAATGCAGCCATAGTTGTTGTGCCCAGCCTTGCAGCCTTTGATGCTGCCAAGGTTACACAAAATGTCACGGCTATTACCCTTGTCAGCAGTAGAAATCCTGTGCCCAAGGGAAAAAAAAAAAAACACAGTTAAGCAGGAGACAAAAGGCCATGAAATAGTACGTATTATGTTCCGTAAGCTTAGAACAAGAAGCAAAGCGAGCAGGGGAGTCGAATCCTTATTATTGAGTTGATATTTTCATATCGAAAGAGTAAACTTGGAAAATAGAACTGACTTAATTTGCAATGACAGAGGAACATCGAACTCCTTACCTTTTTTAAGAAATCGACCAAGCTGCAAACCTTTAGCACTTGGAGGTAGGAGATCAACTTTTTTCATCAATTGAAACAGGAGGATTAATGAAATTAAGTATCTGTAACAAAAAAAAATTGTTAAGGGTAGATATAATCATAGAAGATCCTAGGAAGATCAAGAAGTGGAAATTAACCTAGTACTGTACCAAAAGAGTATATGGTACAATCTCTCGAAAAAACAGGCACTACTAATTATTGCATGTATGAACTTTTGGCAAGTAAAGGGTGTGAGCAATAGAAATGACGGTTTGAAGTTGGGGAGTGTAGGTGAGATGTGAGTACTCTTCTCACGCACATGGATTGTCAAACATTGGATGGTCAAAATACAAAATACAAGAGAACCAAAAAAAACACAAAGAAAAGGACGGAAATGGGTTCTCTGTTACTCATGCACATGGATTACAAAACAAAACCAAAACCCGTTCAAATGAAATCAAACTTCAATAACATAAACTAGGACATTTTTTAATGCCCTTACTAGCACATATTTGTTCTTTACTCTAAAGACTCTTAAAGAAGTCTGACAATTGGTTCAAGGACAAATGAACACCACGTCAACACCCAAGAACAAACTACATGAACAAGACAAAATTCAACTGTGCAACTTCAAGGACACTAGCTCTTCCACCCCATCAAAAGTCCTCCAGTTGCATTCCCCTTAAAATCTATGTGATTGATTAGTGTCAAACCAAAATGCAGCAAAACCAAGTATTTTTCCTTTTCTTCCCCATTACAGCCCCCTCCACGACAACAAACACAAAAAATCTATGTGCTTGATTTGTATCAGGCAGTACTTCAAACACTAGTACTCATCCTTAAAATAATAAACAAATACCAGTTAGATTTCTCTTAACAAGGATGACTTTTGGTAAATCCTTTAATCAATTTCAAACTTTCCTTAAAAAATGAAGGCAGAAATGATTCAACACAATAAGGATTTATGCCCTGAATTACCTAAATCGGAAAGTTAGATGATAGTAGCAAATCTAATCACAAACAAGAATCTCCATGAATTGCCCAAGAAATTCAGTAAGTTATGAAAGACCTTTTGTCATAACTGTTCTTCCACAATCTTATTTCAACCAAATCTGATAAAAAAAAAACAGAATTAAGAAAGGGGAAAAGTGATCACAAGCTAAAGGCAGAACCTTAAAAAATGGTGGCGAATTGCGATCAATTACAACCTTGGTGTTCCCTGATGTTCCAGATGCAATGTTTGTAAGAGCCCAGGCCGCCTCAAACTATACAGAATTTCACACTATGAAATTGTGTAGGACTGCGAAATTGATGATTCAATCTTCTTTCTAGATTTCTTACCCATGGCAATACAATTTCACAGTGTGAAATTCACTTTTTCGGGGACTTTTTTAGAAAAAAAAAACACAAATTCAACCTTCTTCACAGTGAGGCATCCAATAGCACCTTGGGAGGACTCTCCTTGGCCGAACACTTCCCTCCTCCGTGGGAGGATGTGTGTGGCTGGATGCTCTCTTCCTCCTTCAGACAAAAACACAATTTCGCAGTGTTTTTTTCATTTTTTCAGGCGACTTTTTTCAGTTTGGATTTTAGATATGAACAAGCAGAGGGATCGCAGATCTCGAGTGAGCAGTTGAAGGAACTTATAAGATTGATGCAATTATTTTTCTGAATGTCGTACGTAATGATGCTTATACAATAAACCAATGAACCATACCATCAAATTGGAATATAGATGAAGGAACTGAAATAGTAGCAGTTGAAGGAACTGAAATAGGACCAGTTGAAGGAACTGAAATAGGACCTGTTGAAGGAAATCGGGTGGGCAACGGATCCTTTGTCCGTGGGTACCAGATGCGGAGGCGTTCGACGGCGGCGGCCGCAGTGGTGCCGAGGAGTTGTAGCGTGGGGATGGGGAGGATCTACGAAGACGGGCCCTGTGAATTTGGGGAGGACGCTGTCGACGAAGCAGTTGTCGACGAAGACGACGACGTCGTCGAATCGGCCCCGTTAGATTCACCGCCAGACGACTTTTCGCTCTTCTCCGACCCATTCTTCGTTCCCAGCGACTCTTCTCAACGAGATCTGGACGGCGGGGAAAGCGGCCGGAGAGACGGCAGACCTAGACGACGGTGAACGCCTGTCTGGTTCCGGAGAGGCAGCTGTTGAGGAGGAAGCGGACGGTGCCGACGAGGGGGTCGCTGAAGCAGCCGGCGGCGTGGATCTCGACAGAGACGGCGAAGGTGTCGCCACGGAGTAAGTCTGAGAGAGAGAGAGAGAGAGAGAGAGAGAGAGAGAGAGAGAGAGAGAGAGAGAGAGAGAGAGAGAGAGAGAGAGAGAGAGAGAGAGAGAGAGAGAGAGATTGTCTGGGAGAAGAACGGGGTTGTTTTTGGTATAAAAGTTGGAGAAATCCTTAGCTGTGTATTTTGGTTTTGGGCAGGAGTTGGTGGAAATATAGGTCCATAAATTGGACCGGCCCGTAAATCACCCAAAAAAGTAAGCGATTCGATTATCAAGTTGAGCCCGCAAAGAGACCCAAAAACGGCTTGAACTGGACCCTCCAGTCCATTTCGATTAAATGCACTAAAGAAGAGAATCCAACTCCCCTTTTATAGTAATTCATCTCAAACTCAAACTAGCTGTAAAGATCTATCTTCTGGCCCATTTGCCAAAGTCTAATACTCAGTTTCTCCGAGAGAGAAGGAAGATGCTCATTCCGTACACGTCCAAGATCACAGCAGTTCAATAGGCCCACCCACTGTTGCATTTTTTCCCGAAAATCCTAGCGGTGCTACCGAATAAAGAGAGTACCGAAAATGTACAACATTTTGCGGGGTTCACTTTTGGATCCCGCACGTCATTCCAGTGTGTGTGCCATTATGGTCTCACGCATTAGACAAACCAAGAACACAGCTCTTCAGTACAGGGGGCCTAGTAACAGAGTCCACGAGCCGCGAGGTGGTGATGGATCAACATTTCCTTCTTAGGTCAGCTATGACTTAAGTCCGAGAAGTACTCAAGGTGGATTCCCCAGTTAATCGGAGGTCACTACGTTAGTTCAATCCAGCCCGCCCATTTTTATTTTCCAAGACAAGCAGCCCGCCCTTTTTCAGTTGCGAAAAAGAAAAAAACCTTGGAGATCAAGAAGCGATTTTGGAAATGCAGAAACACTCCATTATCAACCCAGAAAGCTTAAAGCATTTCTTGTGTTGCAGGATAATAGAACTTGCAACTAAAGCAGGACATCCATCCAAAATAAACCAAACAATATATGTCTACCTTTCATTTCGTAAACCAAGAAATAGACTTGCGGCTCAAAAACACATTCTAAAGCTGTGTTGCTATTACCTGTGGATTTGCATGTGAAGAACAAGGGACCAACCATAGTTGCAGCAAACTCAACACACTGGAACTTTTAAACAATGGCAGATCTCTTTTAAAAAAGTTCACCAATAGGGGAAAAAAAAAATCTTTAGTTCACTTTTTGGAACTTTTACTCATAATTTTTTAAAATTAAATTTCATATGTCAAAACAAATAATTAATGCAAAAAAGTTGACATGAATGTAAGAAAACATTTGAAAAAATGATTTCAAGTACTGACAATAAGATTAAATCCTTCAGTTACATAGCCTAGCATGTTTATGCTTATTTGAATATGTTTATGGTTTGAGAAATGCTAGGGGTACAGCAGCCCAAGTACAGCAGTCAAGTACAGATCCGTTTTGCGCCCATCTTGGGTCTCACAAAGATGACCGGAGTCACTCATTTTGTTCAAAATATGTTGTTTAAGGCCCCTGTAAAAAATCATTTCAATCCGATATCGGTAAGGGAGTTTACGAATCATACAATTTTGCTTCAGAATTTCAGGCACACCCACACACACAATAAAAGAATGACACATGATAGGTATCCTGCTTAATTTGACAACCTTGCAAGCAACATACACTGCATGAATCGAATTTGATTTTCCATTTACTATGTTAAACGACAGATTGCAAGATGCAGATGTCTAATCCAAAATCAACACGCGAAAGAAGTTTGTTTTCCAGTGCTTTTCAATGCGAGTGTGACAGAAACTTGATGAGCAAATAATCTGTTAGAAAAATCAGTAAGCACATCCATTCACTAGATAAAAGGAAATTTTATTCTTACGTACTCCACCAAAACAAAGCAGCAGAATGTTTGGATAGAACAACTGTTCACGGATCAAAAAAAAAAAAAAAAGAACTGTTCAGAACTTCACATTAATGGAAGCCTTGAATGGAAAAAACAGCTTCTCAGTTTAACAATGGAAGCCTCTACACTGGTAATGACACTCAAATAGAAACAAATAATACATGTTTGGTTGCTCGGAAAATCTGCGCAACGTAACCTAACAATCAGGAAGAAAACCTACATGTACAAAGGTGGTTCCTCATCTGGGTAGGCTTGTATACAAAGACTAAAATCCCCCAAACATGAACAAAGGAAATCCACAAGGCAAAAAATGAATAAATCTAATTGGAGGGGAAAAAATTTATAAGAATGCTATTGAAGAATCGTACTAGCTTTTCTTGAGCCTCTTTAGGGCTTGATCCGACTCCTCCTCACTGCTTGCAGCCCTTGAATGTGCCACCACTGGATCCTGAAACAAGAAATTTTGCATAAATGACATAATTCTACGCAGTGATAATATCATGACGCTTAAATTTATACTTTGGAACACCCGGGGAAGAAAGGAAGTCAAAGTACCTTAGCTGTGGATGTTGAGGCAGGCAGTCTACCATTTGCTCTCTTTCCAAGATCAATTTGCACTGAGATGCTGGCCTGTGACAAATCTATTCCAGAACTCTGAAGTGCATGTGTTAGAGTATTTAGCAACCTGTTCAAAATCTTTAAATTATCAGAGCACAATTAATAAGAAGGTTTTCGGACAAAAAGAAAGAAAGTAAAGCTATAATCACACTACAACAGCTTACAGTAACAAAATTAAAAACGAACTGCTTATACCGGACGGGTCGTTTTTCCGCAAATCCAAAGAAGATAGAATTAATTGCTTAAACCACTGGCACCTTAGATCATACACCAAATGGAGAAAGTTTGAAGATTATGTACAGAGAACAATATTAAATAAGTCATCTTCATTCTCTCCTCTCTCTTGTAATTTTTTATTGTTATCAATGAAACATTACTTTCTTTGCCAATCAAACAAACAAACAAACAAATAAATGAGTCATCGACTAATAATGCGCTGGAGTCCTAAATCTCAAACATGCGCCTTCTGACATTAGCTTCAAATATTTTCTAAGTAGAACTTGGACCATGAGGGAAATTACATCTCCAGGGTTTGTCTCCAGGGATTTCTGATAGCTTTATGAAGGGATAAGGTTTACTGGGAAATTAAGTAAGATAAATTCAGCTTCTTCACCTCATTATATGCCAATGTCTTCCTTTCTCTTCATAAATCACTCCACAAACCCATGATAGAAACACAGCCCAAGTGATTGAAATTGTGGAGAAACTCTACTTCTACCCTTTATTAAACAATACAAGTCCAGCAATTGCCCACTGTAGCATTTGCCAACATGAATAATACAAAAGTTTTGCGGGTAAAAAACAGCAGGTTGAATTTCTATTGCTAGGTTAAGTTGCCAGAGACACTAAATCCAAGTTACATAGAAGCAAGCATCCTCGAGCCAAAGAATTAATCAGCTTTTGTCAACTGGTAATGAATTTCAAAATATAAGCAGTGTGAACTACGACACAGAGATGAATTCAATATGCAATTCTTAGATAACCGTAAGTGTAACTATATGAATGCTTACGTTCAACAATTAACAAAGAAATCATGTCATAAGTCCACATACCCACAGTTTAAGTTGTGTAAAGATAACCATTGTTAGCCCAACAACATGCAAAAATTGAATGAATATAGGTCAACATGAACACTCACCCTTGAGAGTATACACTTGAGATGCAAATTTTACCACTTTCAATAGTTAACTCCTGTTCCTTTAGCTTATTACTTGCAACAGTATTATCAGTTGCATGTGATCTGCTCTGCAAGAATGGAGACTGAGGTTGAGACATTACATTATCCATACCGGATGTCACTCCAGCTGGAATTGGAACCATTAGACTGCTACTTCCTGTAGGAGTGAGCATATTTGGCTGCAGGGGCAGAGAAAGAGGTACTGCTTTATTTGTTAATACAGTGCGGAGATCAATTTCTTTCAAGGTCGTAACAGTGCTCAAGTCAGATTCTATGCCATTGTGTCCATTCCGGGGATTAGTAGGTGAGACGACGATGTTATCCTCATCAGACTTTGCAGCAAACATTAACTTTGGACCAGAGCCACTATTTGTAGCTAGAGATTGATCAACAAAACCTTCTACAGAACTCTGATTGTTTTTCTGCTTCAACAAACAGCAAAGAGCCATTAATTAGGTATAAGACCAAGCATTTTTCTTATTACAACACAACATGCAGTAACATTCAAAGAAATTTGTGCTCCTCTGGGCATTATTAGCATATATGTGGAACATATACACTGGAGCCTCATTTTTCTTGAGTACACCTAATCCCATAAAAAAACATGTGCACTATTGAACTTAACTAAGCTTTTATCTTAAGTGGCTAGGCTACACGAAGAAACTATTTACCACTCTTAAGGCCGCACTCATGAAATCATATGATAGACTAGTCATAATTCACCTCATTTAAGAGCATGGCCACTTACAAGGAACTATTTCAGCAGTAATTTGATGCACATTGGGTGAAGTTAGGTTTTTTTATTGATTTTGAGCGACAAAATACGAGATTATGGCGTCAACAAGTACTGAGGCCAAAGGAAATACGGGGCGAACTGCAAAACCAAGTTCAGGATTTACCCATGGCATCAACTTTGGTGGTTCTTGATTCCATCCCTGGTATGACCCCTCATACTTGTCCACTTTCTCTTGCAAAAATTGAATGTACTCGATAACCTGCATATGGATTCGGATTTTCCCTCAATAAATATTTGATTTTTTAGGTTTTTGTCAGTAGAGTAGAAGAACAGGACAAATAATATCTGAAGATAAGGCATCCATGTACCTCTAGCAAGAACGATGCTTTATCTCTCTTTTGGTCACTATGAGGGATGAGGTCTCTCAACATCTGAAACCTGCAAGATGATATTAGACAATCTTGAGGCATTTAAACTAGCCAACCTATTGCAATAACATACAAAAGACATTTAAATTAGTACAACTAATACCAAATGCCTCTTTATGTCTTAACTCTTCACAATTTCATCTATAGGCAAAAAGAGTGATAGTATTTTTGTATGAGCACATCGTAGGCAGAAGGGACTATAATTAAACTCAACTATGAACCAAAATGGGAAAGGAAACTGTAAAAGATGACTTAAGATCCTGATGATATCATACAGAGATAATACTCAAATAGCTTAAGAAAACTTCGGCATTGGGAAAAGGCTTCAACATGCCTGTCATTGATTTTGCTTCTCCTACGCTGCTCAGTTGCAGAGTGTTTTGATCTTGGGGTGTTAGGCTTCTGATCGTTGCTCTTCCCACCCTCACCTGCCAGTTTTACAGACAAATCACCTGGAAAAACTAGTTAATATTTAGTTCCTGCGGTACTAAAACAGAGATGTAGAGAAGCAGTAGCATGCGGTACTGAAACAGAGAAGTAGAGAAGCAATAGCACGCGGTACTAAAACAGAGAAGTAGAGAAGCAATAGCAAAAAGAAATAGTAGAGAGAGATATACTTTTGGGGTACGGGGATGGCTCTTTCTTGAGCACAAACTCTTCCTCCTCCTCCTCGTCATCATCTTGGGAAACCTTAGCAGATTTTAGCAAATCCATGAAAGTCTGATTCTTCTGAGATGAAGGTGGCCTATAAAATGCAAAGAAAACCCAAACAATAGTCGATAGTCGATCAGTTTACAATCGTTTCAATTGAAGGCTTGATATAAAAAAGGGTTAAGAGGAGAGAGAAGGCAACTGACTGAGAGGAAGAGAGTGAGCTGAAAGTGGTGGTGGCATTGCGATGGTTGGTGGCAACGTGGTTGGAAGAAGATTGTGACGGCCGCTGCCTCGACGTCGCCCATTGTCCTCCTCCTCCGCCTCCTAGTGCGCCTTGTCTAATATTTACCCTTGCCTCTGCCATACACGGGTCAGGTGGAAAAGTATTCAGTTGGATGTTAGAGGTTATTTTGGGCCTTGGGTTGAATGAAATACTTTGTAAAATGGGGCTACTAATCCCAAAGTTGGTCTGTTCAGCCGGTGGTCTTGCTCAATCAATATCGTCATCACCGATGTAAAGTAGTTCTCTTGCTTTATCCATCGCAACAAATGAGTATGGTCCTATTTTCATCATCTTTCTTGAGCTTTCTTCTTGCCAACAACTCTCTTCATTTTCTTGTCAAGTAAGTTTGCCCTTAAAAGAAAATTGTAATAGCTTGGGAAATTCTAAGAATAAATAAGTTTTTTGCCATGAGGAAGTCCTTTTTGTTTCTGCATTTGAAATGTTGGTGTATTGTTCTTTTATAAAATCCTAGATGTTCAACTCAAGTGGTTTTGGCTAAAAAAGTAAAATTGACCTTTTGGTTTGTCTTTATTCAAAATTTTTTCGCATTTGTTAGTTTTGCATCAAAATTTTGTAGATTATTGATTCGTCTTGATAAGAGGAATCGAAAAGGTAAAAAAATTTGATCGAAACTCATTATTTTTAATAAAAAAGACAAAATAAGTCAAAAAGACTAGAAGTTTGATGCAAAACTAACAAATGCGATTTTTTTTAAAACCAAAAAGTCAATTTTACTTTTTTTAGCCAAAACCACCCGTAGCCTTCAAGAATTTTGTTTCTATCATACATGAAAGCACTACTCTTAAATTAGCAGGAAGATCTTGAGGTTTAAAACTTTCGATTTATTGCCAGCTATAATATCCTTGTGAAATCATTGTTCAAACAATTCAGGTAAAGATTGTGTGATAAGAAAGAATAACAAACTTTATTACATGCATTTTTAATGCCTTCTGTTATATTACCAAGAATACAAAAAAATTATATATTTAGGCGGACCCTCAAGAAATTGTCAATGAAACTAATTTACTTTTCAGGATTTAATAATCCAATTTTATCACAAAAGAAAACAAATTTATTTTTTGATCGGCAAAGACACAAAATGAAAACAATACCAAACAAAGTACATGCTTAAGATAACAAATTGAAGGTAAAAGAGGAAGCAAAACAAGATTATTTCTAGTCTCAATAAATCATAAGAATACTCCCGACTTGCATCATTCGTACACGTTTTCTGTTTATATTTTTCAAGAAAACATAATATTCATATTTTCACAAACTGTTTCTGAAAGCAGTTTCTAAACTTTTTAATTTATTGTAAATAACCTTCTAAGGATGGTAGGGAATAGAAAGTTGCTTTGATAACAAGAAAACCTCCTTTTATTTATTTATGTTTATTTTTTTGCTCAGCGAAAGTTAGTATTATTAATAGTTAGATTTCAGAAAAAAAATTATTCCCACAAAGATGAAAACAATTACTATCTGTGAATTTACTCCTTTTTTTGGTTCCAAAACCACAAAACCAAAATGCATGAAAAGAAAACAATACCAACAAAATGCATAAATGGACAAGTAATAAAATGAAGATCATAGCGGGGGAGCAAACAGGATGACCGAGCTTTACCTTTTGACACCTGTTTGCTATCTCCAGAGGCAACATTCTCCTTCCCTGTCTTTCCCTTCTTCACCGCGGATTCTTCCCACAGTGTAAAACCACTTCCGGTGTTAAAAGAACTAGAGTTCGAATTCTCCTCATTACGGTCTGTACTACTTGACTGAGCCACGGTAAAAACTGCTGCGGCCCCCTCCGGCTTCAGAACCGTTTGGTTAAAGTAATTAGAAATGTGGCTTATGCTGTACGTCCCGATGCCCCCGGGGAGGAGATGCTCGCCGGAAGTAGTAGTAGGTGGAGGGGCTGGCAGTGGTGGCTTATCTAACGTCGTGATAATTTCTACTGTGCTATTTTCTTCCTTGGTAATGTTCTTCCCTAACCCCTCTAGTGGTTGTAGGAAGTCATGGGTTTTGAGGTAAGCGCCTGCTTTGAGGTGAGAATGGAGGAAAACAAAAATTACAGAAAGGAAAAACAGAATTGAACTGAACAATATACTGTTTCGATTTTAGGACTAACTAATAGTTTCTCTTTCAATGACCACTGTTCTTTACTTCAACAACCAGCAATGATATCAACAGGTGTATTGTGGACCAAAACCATATCAAAGCACCGTGAGTTTTGTAACCAAAGCAATTGAAAAAAAAGTCAGAGCAGTTTTTCCAGAAATTGTCACTTCAAACTAGTTTTCCGATTAATTGATAACAAGATCAAACCAAAATGTCTACACGAAATGAAAAATGAAACAACTAGTAACAACAGAAGTAAGAAATTTCATCTACCGTAAACATCTTTTGATACGAGATATAAAAGTAAAACCTAGGATTAGAAGAACTTAGAAAAGTCAAGCTAGCACCAAGAAGTATTTTGAACAGAAGTTAGCGACCTAAATGACCCCAGAAAAATACATTCAAGATACACAACATAGAATTTAAACAGCCGTTGAATAATGATAATTAAATTCAGGTACTTTTCTCAAAAATAAGGTTTTCTTGTTTTCTTTTGGGAACAATCAAAGTCTACCATTTGAGCTTCCAACCATGTTACCTTTTTATGGATGTTCTAATTTGTAAAGTCTAATTCATTTAAAAGAGATATATGGGACATTTTGGACCTTCATTTGCAACCAAAATGATTACCATAATTTTGTGGCTCATAATAGCAGCAAAATGCAGTACTTTTCATAAATTATTCTCATGGATTCTGGATAATTTTTTCTCATAAACCAAGTTTTTCTAGTGGTGAGGGTACACGATGCTTTTATCCAGACTATTCCTCCTATACTGCAACTAACACCGGGATAGAGCCAATATAGCAGGCTGCAGTTTACATATGGGCCTCATCTTGGGTCAAAAATGCAATCCCAATTGTTCATTTTGTTTGGATCGTCAAATAGGTAATGTGTGCAAAAATTTAGATGAATAAGACATCGGTACCAACTACCAACAGAAACGAAACACATTTGTTTTAAGAGAATTTGACGGCTGGTATGAATTTGAGAATAAACTTCAAGACTGACATATTCATATTGGTACCGATAGCTGATCAACTAAATTTTTTACAAACATTTACCCAACGAGGTGAGCAAAATGAACAATCCAAATTATTTTCTTCGGCTCGGGATGGGAATGGGAACTGGTCACAACAGGATCCCCTAGTCTCTTGTTGTGACTATCTTTTCTTTATGTTAACTCCTTGATTTCCGATCAAACATTGAAACAAACAAACAAAAAAACTCTTTTGATTTAAAAGGACAAAGGAAAAGGAGGGAGGATTCTCTCCAGTCAATAGGGACTAGACCATTTTTTTTAAGAGCATTTGTGAGTCCGTGACGAGCCCACTTCGACGGTCGGTCGATATTTTAATATTTTAGAGTTCGTTTAGCACATGAGGTGCCATAAAAAATCAAGTTGATTGGATATCTATGATTATAGAGCACATTTATCTCCAAAAAAACTACTCCCTCCGTCCCAAAATGCTTGTCCGGTCTGCAAAACGGAGTGTTAAAAATAATGCAAAAAATTCAAACTTTTTTCATAAATTAAAAATACTCATTGATATCTAGTAAGTTGTTAAAAAACTTTTGATTTTTTCTTGCAAAATTGTATTATTTTTAACACTCCGTTTTGCGGACCGGACAAGCATTTTGGGACGGAGGGAGTAGTTACTGAAATGATATTCCATTTTTCACAACAAAAAACGAGTCACCATCATATATTCAACGATATCCGATCAACGTGAATCTTGATACAGTTTTTTTCCTAACATACTCTTCACACATTGATGTTCTCAAAGAGTACTAGAATACGATCGGGCCGATCATTGAAGTGGCCGGAAAAGACCTATAAATGCCCTTAACCGGAGGAAGGGATTAGAATTGTAATGGATACCAAAGGAAAATAAAGAAAAACAAAAATTGGCATGGCAATGTGACGTAACACCAGTAGGCGGTAGACCTGGTGTCTGGTCTGTAGGGGATCCACGCTTGAAAATTAATGAGGCAGAAAGCAACAAAGACGGAGGACCTGCCCCCACCAACACAGATCAGGAGAGACATTTTGCACTTAAAACCATATCTCACGGATCACGTGCCTCTACTATTTAGTTAACATACAGTAGTTTTTTAGGGACATGCAGTAAAAAAGTAATATTTTTTTGTAAATTTCTTAATTTCGGAGGGATGGCTGCTTTTGACCCGATCAAAAAGGAAGTATTCAATGTCCGCCTAAACTGACCCAAATACCTCTAACCGCCATAGAAAAAATTAAATTATTTTTTTTGCTTTTGGGAAATCTGCATACCATGCACCTCCCCCGTAGGCCCGAAGAGCGGCGATGACGACGAGGATGTTTATTGTGTTTATTCGTATCTCATAATAGTAACTCCGTTCTGGGACCCACCCTCTAACTACCAAATACTCCAATCTGATGGACGGTGATAAAAAGTCCCAACCTCTCACCCTTTTTGGATTAGGCAAATGCGGGCCTGCCTACATCGCAGTTATGGCCCACCCTAAAACACATAGCCCAGTTCCACATAATTGAATTGGGGTCACGGGTATAGCTCATGTTGAAATACCCACCACACTCGTATCGACAGACAACACAACACTATATACTGGAGTATTAAACAACGTCGCTTGGATGGTTGGATATAGATATTTCCCACCCCACGTGAACCTAAAGTTTTCTTTCCTTTTTGCATTTGTGCTATCCTCCGTTCTGCTGTCATTTTTCCTCTTCTCTTCCATGAAATTTTATTCCGGTAATCAAGTGTCTGGGCCAATTTACGCATTACTCGACTAAGACTAATTCCATTATTCCACAGTCTGCTAGCGGGGGGCCATGAATTCAACAAAACTTTCCACCGATCTAGATTTTTGATGCACTGATTAGTTAATAAAAATAAAAGAAAGATGGACGATAAAAGAATTTCATTGATTTTCCACAAATCCACCGAAGTTATGAAATATTTCAACCACTTCTTCACATATTGAAAATTTTAACTTCAGAACGTCACATTTATTAAACGTAAGAGGGGACGTTAATAAATGAACCAATCAATTAACAATTTTTTGGGAAAAAAATTGTGACGTTAAGTGTCACCAATTAACTATTTTTTGGATAATTGTAGATCTCTAGCTCAAGCAACCAGAAAAAAAAAAAAAAGGGTCGAGAAGGCCGAAAACTCCCTACTCGTATTTAAACTCCTGTTTAATAGTATCTTTCCTACATATAAGGAAAAAAAAGGGTCGAATTTACAGAAACAGCACTTTATTTAAAAAAAAAGAAGTCCAAAGACTCGTTAATAACAACACATGCACACACAAACAGCAACAAATTGAGGACTCCAATTTTCTTTCTTCATTAAAAATTGAATAGAAAGCATATGTTTTAATTACCTTGAGAAGTAGGCCTTGGATCTTGTTGGACTGGTGAATACAGCGAAAGAAAGTCATGCGTCGATTGCCTTCCTGCAAATGAAAACATACTACTAACAATCAATTTGGACCAACACAGCTCAAGTAAAGCATAATTCGATTATCAAAATGCGTTTTTTTGTTTTTTCATAACTCAGGTGTCCCGACTAGCTTTCACGCACCTTGGCTAATTTTGGAGACCAACCCACAGCCCCCTAGCGGGATCCCAATTAACATGTGTATACACTTGAATTTACTTATTCTCTACCGTTTGTAATTTACCTTCGGCTCCGAAGGGACGGGGTTGACGAAGCTCCATCAACAGCACGCTATTTCCCACGCAATTGTTTTACGATATTTCGAATCAGATCCAGCGTCCGAATTTTCCAGATAAACAACTGCTTCGAGTTTCCGAATTCTGCTCGCAAGTTTTCGAATTCTGCTCGCAATTCGAAAACTCGAAGGGGAATTGGAACGTTCGCTCTTCAGATCCGTGGCATGTAGAATGAAAGACAGAGCATCTCAGACAAGTTCTCCACCCTGAGGATCGGAGGCGCATTCATTCACTTCCTCCAGAAAATTGAGAGAGAGAGAGAGAGAGAGAGAGAGAGAGAGAGAGAGAGGGGTCTGTATGTGTTCGATTTAAGATTTTGGGCTGGTGGTGATTCCGATCGCATAGAAATTGAGGCGTGCAAATATATATTCCGCGACAATTACAAACTAAACCCTAGATTTTAGTTTTGTCAGGTATCACTCCACATGCTTGTAGTTTTTGCAGTTCAAATCCAAGGACTCTTTATTAACGACAATGTCAACCCTCCATTTATCCCTCTACGGCTCTACTTATAAATTCTCTAAGACTTTACCGGGCATGGTCTATGAAACACTTTGGATTGTTGTCAATTTGGATTTAGGGTTATTACATAATTAAAATCAAACCACTTTTGCTATTAAATGCAAACTTCACTTGCAAACCACTGCTACATTCTTTTTGCCCTTCCAACCATGTTGTTTTTTCTTTCCCAATTGTGGCACCTTGATAAAATAACAGACTCATTCCGTCCCAATTTGTTTGTCCTCTTTTTTACTTTGTCATGTTCGAAAGTATCCATCCATTTTAAAAAATAAAAGAACAAATTTCTATGAGTTTTCTCTTTTACCCTTCTCTCAAGAATTGAAACAAGTCCAATATGAATAGAAGTGCATTTTTTGGGAAAGTTCAAACCTTTAACATGTAATGTTGTGTTAGTTGGATTTCTCAAAATGGACAAACAAATAGAGATGAATATATGGAGTATCACATATGATTGATAAAACCATTAAACCTAATTAAAATGGTGGCTTGGTAATCGGAGAATGGTTACTAAATGGATTGTGGATCAGTCAAGCTAGTGGTGGTTGGGTGTTGTGGCTAGCTATCGCGAAGGTCAAATGATCATGTTTTAATCCAATGTTGATCAATATTGTTTTGGTACACATCTCAGTTGTGAAAAAAATAGATTGATACTCCTATGTGGGTTCAAAACCCATTTATTTCATGTCAATTAAAATATACCGATCAGTTGTTTTTTTTTTTTTTTGGTGGTAAATTAGCTTGAAATTAAAAAAGGTTAACCGAATATACAGCCTACAAGGGGTATACCCCATGAGGAAAAGAAAAAGGAAAAGAAGAAGAGTGGAAAAAAAGTGCGATAACCTATGCACAACTCACATGGAGAGTAGGATAGAGTAAGATATGCAACAAATGTGCATTGAGTTTTGATAGCATACCCCATTGCACTATCCATCTGTAAGGAAAGACAACACAATGGGGTATGATATGAAATGAAGCGAATAGAAAATGACAAAACTAACTATATCCTGGCACATCTCGCCAGACTAGGAATTAAGATAAATAACCATTGTCGAATAAGAAGCCATTGTTGAACCATCACTGAAGAAATTGCAGCTACAAAGCAACTCGACATCGAGGAGAGGTTGAACAGCAACAACAGAGGAACTAGGCACCAAGAAGAGGTTCGATCCGGGATGACGACATCCAACAGGAAGCCCAACCCTGCACACTACGCTCAACCCATCCAGCTTAATACACTCTCATCCAAAGCCCCAAAGTTCGCCAGAAAACAACCCTCCCTCAGCCAAAACCCAAAGCCACAAGCCTCCAGAGATGGGATAAGCAGACCAAGAATCCAAAACTCCAACCAAACACAGAAGAATCAAGCATAGAATCCACTTCTAAGTAACAGTTACTGCAAAGGACCGGACTCCGAGAAGAGATTTGATCAGAAGATGACGACATCCGACAAGACTACCTCCCCAAGTACCTTGTACACCACCCCGGCCCATTCAAACCGGACTAATACGCCCTCGACCTAGTACACAAGGCTCATTATAACCTAAAAGAGGGACAGTACAAGGGCCTCGATCAATTGTTGATTAGCATTCGATTAACATGACTTTTGTTGTGATAAGCTTGTCGACAAGCCCTATCAATGAACAATATAAATCTCACTTGACGAAATCCAAAACTAGATTGGTCTAATTTTTTTTTGGAGGGAGCCGATTCCATTTAATTGTGTTAAAGTCATCCAACTATAATTACCTGAAAAAATAATGGTAATAAAGAAAGAAGGAAACCCCATTAAAAATGCTGCAAAACAAATGGTTAAACCAAGGGTTGACCTCACAACAGTTACCCGTTTAAACTTTAAACTCGTAATCAACAGAGAGATACTACTACTTAATTAAAATGTAATTGATGATTAGGGCACGGATCCCACTAAATTATACTCCTATCTGTGTTAAATGTCGAAGTTTGTTTGGCGCTGATGAGAGAGAGAGAGAGAGAGAGAGAGAGAGAGGGCAGAGGATGTTGGTGGTAAAGGAAGAAAAGTCACGTGCTGCCTCTCCTTGTCCACTGTAGTGTTCTGTAATGTGAATGGGGTTTTTAGCTTTACCAGGAAACGCGGGACCTCCCTAGTCCCTACCCCAAGTTCCCCATGTGCTCTCTCCAGTATTCCAGATTCTCTCCTCCTCTATCTCAAAATACTTAGCAATAAAGCTATTGGTACCAATGGGTACCACATCGAAAATGGACCGACGGTTGCTCCGGGTCAATTCCGGCCACCTGACGGTCGATTCGAGCTGTCCAAAAATTCTAAAAAAAAAAAAACGATGGGGCTTACGCGAGAATCAACGGCATCCGATGTGTGTAGATGCTCGATCCAAACACCCTATTTTTTTTGTATATATATGTATATGTGTAGGTGCTCGATCCAAACACCCTATTTTTTTCGTATATATATGTATACGAAAAAAATAGGGTGTTTACACACATCGGGTGCCATTGATTCTCGCGTGGCCCCATTGTTTTTTTTTTAATAATTTTTGGACGGCTCGGATTGGCCGTCCGGTGGCCGGAGTTGGGCCAGAGCGGCCGTTAGTCTACTTTCGGTATGGTAACCGTCGGTACCAATAGCACTACTCAATACTTAGGACTCGATTAGATGATGTATGAGTTTTGGGTATATTATTTATAGAGGAAGATAAGATAGTAAGAGGTATTAGTTAAGAAATGAGGACCCACTACGATGTGACATTTATGGAAGGAGATTAAAAAGTAGATGGTTTGGATGAGGTATTAGAGAGGGGGAATAAGGAAGGGTGGATGATGTAAAAACTATCAAATGACTCTTTTACCCTTGTGCATTCCAAACTTAATTATGCATTACATTAAATATATAATTGCAAAACCTAATTAATTCAATTAGTTTTGGACAATGAAGCCATAATAAATTTGTTTACTTATAAATTAGTTAATTTACTAATTATAAAAAAAACTTAGAATGTTATTTAGTTTAAATTTTTTTTTCCATATGTCCCAGCCATCCATTTGTTTCCATTTTCCATCCAGCCGTCCATTTTCCATTCTCCTCTATTCCAAAAAACCAAACCCACTTGCACCCAGTCATTTTCCAGATCCATACCTCACGATTTCCACCGTAGACTTCCATCGTTCTCGGTGGATCAACGACTAGTCGACTTCCACCATAGATCCACCACCAGTCGACGGCGACGGTGAAGCTATAGATCCACCACAATGATGCACCCAGAAATCTCTCTCTCTCTCTCTATTTTCCATTTGTTTCGACTGTATGTGATGATGAGGAGGATAGAAAGGTCAAATAACAGGTGTATAAGGCCGGATTAGTTATTGCAAACTCTAGGGGTGGCAATAAATTAGTACCCCTACCCCTGTGTTAACGAAGGAGGGGGATGAAGAAATACAGGACGAATCGATCATCCAAACGGTGCAAAACATGTCCAATCAGAGCCACTACACCCAGATTGCCTCATACACTCAACGAATACGACATCCAATCGAGCCCTTACTGTATTAGTTATATACTCCTACTACTCTACTATCTCTACGTGCACCCGGCCATATGCATTCATGTTTGGACATATTCACATTTTACAACATCCAAAAATCTAGGTACTCACAAAGAGGGGTTGGATTAGTGGTGAAAATTCGGAACCGAAATTCTATGGATCCCGAAATGTTTCTCCGAAAATGTTCTCGACAGTGGAATTAATGATTCAGATTCACTTTAATGTGTGAAACCCAAATATCCAAGTGAAATTTGAACCACTGATTTCTCTTTACGGGAATATTTAAAAAAAAAAAATCGGAATCCCTAGTATTACTCAAATTAGGAATTGATTAGACAAGGTCCAAATTTGAGTCTTTTCCTAACTTTTTATTGGGCCTAAACATTATTATATATCGGTAGAGTTTCTCAGAACTAACGATCGAAGTTACTGACATTAATCTAAAAAGTAACAAGATGGAGCATAAAGGATTTGTTTACAGGAAGGACAGAAGACAACAAGTATTTATTTAACGTATCATTTCATGCATGTATAGTTCTATTTCTATATATACTAATCTAAAGTCGTCAATTATGAATCTCTTAATTAATAAATTAACAAAGCCAATGCGAAATAGGAGTAATAAATAATTAAGTGCGTTGTTTAGCTCCAATATTCACGGCATAGCATTCACACCGCGGTGCGTAGCTACAACCAAACAGCTTGGCATGACAATGCATCAGACTAATTAATTAAACTTTACACAAATAAAGTCACAAGTAAGCATGGCTTTCTTTCCAGAAGTGCTATGAGCACAGCAAAATAGGAACAATGCACATACCATTTTGCTGCGCTTGCCTCGGGTCACGCAAAGATTATCCGAACCGCTAATTTTTTTTTATTAAAAAAAATTATGAGTCCCCGTAAAAATTAAGCTGAATTGGATATGGGTAAAGACTTTTTCAGAATTCATGAGGCGAACCAGTCAGTTTTGCCCTACGAATTAATTTTGAAATAGCTCTTTAGCGAAATCCGAGTGATAGCTGATTTTTTACGCGGACCTATAAAAAATATTTTTACAAAAATGAGTGGTTCGAATCATGTTTGCGGGACCAAGGAGGGCCCAGCAAAATGATCTGTGCATTATCTGTTCCTACAAATCTGTGTAAACAGACTTTTTCTTTCTTTCTCATATACTTTGTTTGATTGATAGCTAAGGTTTATGGACTAGCTTATATGCACATCACTAATCTTGAGGGACCAATTTAACTGTTCACTAGCGAGAGGCCGATTTAAAACCGGTGCAAAGTCCACAAATAGATGGACCGCACAAGAGTTGATAGCACTTTCTCAGTTTTGCTTCACGTACTAGTTTTAATAATTCAATGGCTCGACATATCATAATTTAAGCAAGTTCTTGCTAACCCTAATCCTTTTTTTTTTTTTTAATCTGCAAATCGATAAAACTTGTTTCCGAATTAATTACTCCATGGATGACATATCCGCGGTGTGTTTGTTATTATTATTTAAATTAATTATTAGAACATGCTGCAGTTAGGAAGAATATGTAGAATAATAAGAGAAAAAATTATGCCCATGTCGAATCATGTGACCTACACTTTGGAACGCATGTGAACCCTAAATTAAAAAATTGCTTGCTTTACTTTGTACTCCTAATATGCAATACAGATCAGGTGTGGCGGCTTTGACACCGTCACGTCGGAGAAATAAAATAGTTAAGTCGGAGCTTTTTTGTCAGCTTTAACCTCCATATACTACTGTATAATGATCGGTCATATAGACAATAATAACATTTGGAGTCCCACCTTTCTTCAATCATCATTAGGCGATCTTAAGATTTTTTCTTAGCATTAATCTAAGTGCACGTAAACTGACACAAACATCTGATTATTAGAGAATATATTGTCTGACTTTGGCAGTGGCAGAACCAAGATTTTGACCCTAGAAGAGCCGGCTTAATAGACATATATTTTTTACCGGAACGTATATTTATTATATCATAAGGTTTTTGTTGTCTAATACATTACATTTGTACATTAAATTAATGATTCTAGCCTAATGTAGTTAAAAAGTATACTAATCATTTTTTTTTCTTTAGACTACATCAACTGTCACATGCGTATTTGTTATTTATGAAAGAAATTGAGCAATAAGAATGTAAAATAACCAGTTTTTGTCAAATCAAATCAAAATTGTTAAGATTAAAAGTAGTTAGACACGAATAATTATCAATAATGTTCAAAATCAGTTATATATAAAAAAAATTTAAAACTCAGATGCTGGGGGAGTAGGGGCTGAGGGGCGCGGGGCCCCCGGACTCCAACATAGCTCTGCCCCGGGTCACTTTGGGTCCACTTTTCTTCATTAAATCGTCTTTAATTAGGTGTTCTTAAATTTAAAATGATGCAGTAATTCAGAACTATTGAATTCTTTCAGAGTGACGTAGTGTATGCTAGAAATAATTAATTGTAAAGTCTGAAGTTGAACACTTGGTTTGAGACTACTAATTTTGGGGGGAATATATACCTTTTTCTCAGAATATTACCTGACCATGTTGAGTGTTTTGTGGATAACTAGCGCATGCCCGTGCCTGAAGGCATGGCTTCGAATCGATGGTCAAAAAATTATTATTGAATAACCCTCTAACCTCTTTAATGCAAAGGCAAAAAAAACTCAACATAGCATCCTCCTTTACTCATCAATTTATTCAAAAAAACTCAAAAATAGTTCAGTTTTTATTCCCCCGAAGAAACACGTAGAAATTTTTTGTGTATTCTTATAAAAACAGTTGTTTTCTTTTTGCATATGAATCAAAAAATGATTGTTTCCATTTTTATTGTAGGAAAATCAACCTAAAAGAATCAACTTAAAAGAAAATATTGAATTGAAGGTAAGGAAATCAATTTTAGAGAAATCAATTGAAAAAGGAAGGGGTGTATATTTCTCTAGAAGGAAAACATGTAACTTCTTTTTTTACATTAGTGTAGGTGGATATAACAGGAAGTATTTATTCAATCCGACGGCTATAACCTTATCAGAAAGTACGTACGATCGAACGGTTATAGATGCTACTTTATTTGTATGCCTAGACATTTTTCAAGAAAATCGCTCTGTTTTATAATATAGACTAGTGCATGCCCGTGCCTGAAGGCACGGCGCAACACATTTCGGTCATACGTTTGGCGATAGGGGAGAGAGCGAGGGAAAGGAATGTGCTGGTCCTGTAATGATTTGATTACATTGTTACCTAAGGAAAGGGATGTGTTGGTCCTGTAGTAATCTGATCAAACAATACCATTCAAAGAGGCCATGACATGAAAAAACCCATATTCTACCAATCCTAATAATCGAGATCCAAAAACTACTTTGTAGAATTTGGAAGCGATAGTCGCCATCAGTTTTCGAAGTTGGAAAACTTCATAGGCCATGTCTACGCAATTAGAGTTTAGAAATCAAACTCCCAAACAAAGGCCGTGTATTAGTTGTAGTAAATCAAACTCCCAAACAAAGGCCGTCGTGTCTAGTGCATGCCTGTGCAACACATTTCGGTCATATGTTTGGCGACAGGAGAGAGAGCGATGGAAAGGGATGTGTTGGTCCTGTAATGATTTGATCACATCGTCACCTAGGGAAATGGATGTGCTGGTCCTGTAATGATTTGATTTGATCAAATAATACCATTCAAACGAAAGAGAAACAAAGTCCACAACAAATAAACTCTCAATTGGAATACTTTTTAAAAAGTGTTGAATTCACTTTGTCGTGTCCCCAACATTTCCCTAGAAATATCTCCACATGTTGTTACCGTCGTGTCACCTGTCCTCGCAATATCGGACCACAAAAGTCTATCCAAAAATTAAAAGAGCTACACAAAAGTGGACATAAAGAATTAATTCACTCCCCACTATTTTTACTTTGTCAAACATGCATTTTAACAAACACAAAGTGAGCATCTTTGAAAGACAAATAACAAAAGATATAGATAAAAAAAATTCTCATCCTAAACAGCAAAATCAATTTTCTTTTTCTGAACAGCAAAAAAAATACTCATCCTAAACATAAATTTTTTTTTCCCGTAAGACTTCTATCAAAAAAATTCTCATCCTAAACAGCAATTTAGGCCACATTATTTTTTATGCAGGAAGACTCTAAGGATGATGGGAGTCTTACCGAAGAGGGAGAACCAAATCGATTTCATGGATGGTTGATTGGTGGGTGTGCGGGACGGTTGATTGGTGGAGGAGCTTTGTGGGCGCTGTTTTTTTTTCTTCCGGAGCGCTGAGGAGTGGGTTATGCGGAGAGAGAGAGAGAGAGAGAGAGAGAGAGAGAGAGAGAGAGAAACTATGGAGGAAGAGAGGAGAGGAGAGGAGAGGAAACACAATGGAGAAGAGGAGACACGATTGAGAACAGGAAAACTGCAGGGTAGACAGGCGTGGGAAATAGATTGGAATCAATGATTCAATCCAACGGCCGTAACCTATTGAAATTGCGATCAAACGGTTGGAGAGGCTCATGTTTGTATGGATAGACAAAAGACCGCTCTATTTTATAATATAGATATTTTGAATTTTGAAAATTATCTCCAATCGTCAGTTTCAGATAAGCTAATTAGAGCATCCGGACTAGTATACTTAGAGCATCCACAGTGGAATAATCAAAAGTGGATAATCAAAAGGTGCTACATCATCTTTTGGTTATCCATTTAAGGGGTTGTTAAAGTTAGCAATGTAGAGGTCCACAGTGGTACAATCAAAATTGAATAATCAAAACTTGCCACATCACCTTTTTTACTTATAAAAATCTAGAAAAAGTTTTTTCTTTCAAAAGAACAGTTTTTGAAAAAAAGTTGTAATAAAAAAACTGTTTTGAAATAAAACTGTTTAAAAAAAAAAGGGGAAAACAGTTTTAATAAAAAAAAGTGTAAAAAAACTGTTTTTTCAAAAAAATAAAAAATGTTTTTAAAAGTATTTTTGTTATAAACATGTTGAAAATAGAAGAAAAAAACTTTTTGTGTAATGATGGTATACTTGATTGAGGAAATGTGAGGACAATTAAATTTGATTATTGGCAAAAGGTTGATAGTTTTGATTATCCAAGGGTCAAAATTTGATGAGTTGCTAAGATGTTTCTAAATTTGGTTATTCCAATGTGAGCTCTTTTTGAGCAAATGTTGCTAACTTTATAAACCTTTTTTTGTTTTGATTATACCACTGTGGATGCTCTTAGTACTTAACTAATTTTTGGGAAACCAATCCTACAGTCCATTAGCGAGCGGCCCTTTTAAAGCCGAACAAGCTAAGAAAGCATGCTTGGTGATGGGTTTTGGACGTTGTGATAATTTTTTTTCGAAAATTACCTATCTTTTAATTTATTATTTTTGTTTCAAAAAGATTTTCTTAACTGCTAATTAATTTGGATTTGAATTATTCAATAGAAAACAGACCAGAAAATTTGAACACATTCCTTCTGAATTTGTGTGAAAATACTATTAAACAGATTTTCGTGACAAATCGATCACTCATTGCATGTACCTTAAACTAGAGGGTTGGGTTGGTGGTCAGAACCTGAGATTTAAGAGTTTGGTCCCTCCTATGTTACAGGTTTGAAACTCCATATATGCTATCAATTCTTTTGGGGTCGTTCCATATTAAGCTTTTTGACTTTTAATGGGCTCCCGCTAAGAATTAACTGCGGTGTGCATGGGTTAGAAAGGAAGCCAAATTTTTGTGGTGTGGGCTACCCGACCGGTGCGCCCGGAAAGAGTCGCCACCGGATTTTTGAGATGGATAATCCGAGAAATCGAAAGTTTGTTTGAGAGAATAAGGCTTTTGGTCTAGCGAAACATTGAGACTTTGGGTTTGGGAGCCACGTTACGAATGGGGAAGGTTTTGTTAAAAAGCACCCCATTCGCCCGGTCGAAACCGGTCTCTACTTAGCATTTTCAAAGGGGGAAACCTTTACATCATTCGGAAGATTAAACTCTTTAATAAACAAGCAAGGGAAATGGACATATGATTGAATATATCACATTGACGTGCCTGTGGTGCTTACTATACAATAGATGATAAAGGGATGATGTGCAGAAATGAAATAACCAAAATAACAACAAACTGCCTTGATCACAAGCAATACCGTTCGGTTTACCAGGATACCGTGCACAGTTTTCTGATAAACCGTACGGTATTGTAGCTCACCATCAGTTCACTATTATTACTCAGAACCTCGCACGGTAATCTAGCTACCTCGTACGATATTCCACAAAACATCACACGATATAGCTTCTGGCTGATTCCAAAATGGTGTCATATCTTCAAACTATTTATCCAAAACAGCTTTTTTATTGTTCTTAATGTTTATAAAACAGATTGTAAACCCTTTTTGATGCACTTGATCATTAGGGATAATCAAGAAAGCTTCTTTTAAAACAAAGAACATGATTTTTAGATAAAACCCCATTCTAAGATACACCTGTGATGAAGTCTAAGCAACATTAACGAGCCTAATCAATGGATGGATGTGATCAAAGCAGTAAGAACAAATAATAACGAACAATAAAATCACGTACGGTGGAAAGCACTTATATCGTGCGGTGTATTTTAACACCGCACGTTGTAGTGTTCCCAGTACAGTCACTGGCTTTGTTTTTATTTCTGAAAATGGGTTTTTAAGCCAACACTTAACAAAACAGGTTAAGTGTGACTACGGAAAGTCCCCTCAAGGCCAAGACCGAGCTTGGCCCAAGGAAACTTGTTTTATACCTTCAGTGTTGAGCTTGGATGAGGATGGATGATGATGGGCTTAGAGCTATTGAGTGGTGGGGTTCCAAAGCTAGTAGAGTACTAAGGCTTGGAAAGGGAGAAGGATAGAATGTTTGTAGAGAGAGAAAGAATGTTAGGATAACTTTCTCAAGACTTGGGGTAGAAAATGGGTGTAAGGGCCATTTTCACTTGAGAGGAGGGGTGTATTTATAGGTAAAAGCCAAGAAATATCAATGCAAATGGGGGAGTTATCTTCTAGGTCGGCTAGGAGTTTATTCCCTGCCAAGCCGTCCTTGAGCTGTGGCTTCAAATGAGCGTGACTGACAGCTTTCTGAGCCAGTCAGAACTTTTCCCCAAAATGCCGTGCGGTATAACCATAACCTTGTGCGATGTAATAAATTTTATTACACCGTTCGATGTAGTGGTGTCCTGTGCAGTATTCTAGGTTCAATCTCAGGCTTTTGGGCCTTTCTGGGCTTTTCGGGCTATGGGAGTTCACATTCAAGCTCTTGAATGCATTGTTTCCTTTATTTCATCATTAGAAAATTAGAGGCCGGTCCTCCTTTTTAGGTTTGGTTTGATCCCAACCCTAAATATTTTCTACCGAAGCTAGATGGTTCGGTTATGTCACTTTAGGACTTTTTTGTCCCCCGTTCCATTCCACAGCAAACGTAAAACTGAAACCCCTCCTCTCTCTCTCTCTCTCTCTCTCTCTAAACCACTGTCACCAACACCTCTCTCTCGCTTTCCCTCCACCGATGGAGCAGCGCCGACCACGACCGCCGTCTCCTCTCCGACTAGAATTCGCGTTCTTGCCGCCGTCGGATAAGTCAACAATTTCAGCAGAGTTGCCGCCGTCTCCTCTCCGACGAGAATTCGCGTTCTTGGACGGGCGAATCGAGAAGGTAATCTGAAAACATATCCAGCTGCTGCTTTGCAACGACCGTATCTCTGCGACTTTCCTCGTTGTGCTCTTCATCCTCCGAAATACGCACCCAATTGAACCGCTCGCTTGCACGCCGCCATTCCTTGAAACGGAATATGAAATCTTTGAAGCAAATGAAGAGGTATCAATGACTGGATTGATTGCTACGAAAAGAGGTATCTTCGAATTGGTTCCTGATGATCAATCGGATAGAAAAGGGGGTGGTGATGATGGGCTGTGGAATGCTCAAGATGATGGGCTCCGATCGACGGCGGCGGTGATCGATTGACGCAGCGGTGGTGATCGATGTCATACATTTATATTTCTCCGTATGGCCGGAGCTGCAAAATTTTCAGATTTAACAAAAATTGGACATGGAGCCTTCAATGGTGAGTTTTTATTCACCAATCAGAAATGAATACAAATTGAGATCCCCTTTGTGCTCTGTTCTTAGGTAAGAGTAAAGACGCACAAAGCTTAACAATCTAATTCATACGTTTTTTGGTTTTTTTCAATTTTTGTTCGTGTGTATTGTCCATGAGAACTGTGGATTTTTTATGAGAACTGTGTATTGTTCATGAGAACTATCTATGAGAACTGTGTATTTTCTATGAGAATTGTAAATTTTTCTATGAGAACTGTGTATTTTTTATGAGAATTATGTATTTTCTATGAGAACTTTGTATTTTAGTGTGGTAAGACTATTTGAACAGTGTATTTTTTAGTTCATATAGTCATTTCACATGAGAGCGGTCTATGAGAATTGTATTTTCAGTTCACATAACCATTTCACATGAGAACGGTCTATGAGAACTGTGTTTTTTCTATGAAAAATGTATTTTTTTCTATGAGAATTGTTATTATCCATGATGATTATCTATGAGAATTGTATATTTTTCTTGAGAACTATGTATTTTCTATGAGAACTGTGTATTTTAGTGTGTGGTGGGACTATTTGAACGGTGTATTTTCCAGTTCACATAGCCATTTTACATGAGAACGGTCTATAAGAACTGTATTTTTTTCTATGAGAACTGTATATTTTTCAATGAGAACTTTGTATGGTCCATGAGGACTATCAATTGGACTGTTTATTTTCTATGAGAACTGTGTATTTTAGTGTCTGATGAGGCTATGTGAACTGTTTATTTTTTAGTTCACATAGCCCATTCTCATAGCCAGTCTATGAGAATAGTCAATTCTCATAAAACTTACCATTATAATTGAATATGAGAATTGGTAATTCACATAGCAAGCTCTCATAATTCAGTTCACATAGCCAATTTTCTATGAGAACTGAACGGTTCTCATAGAACAGACTATGAGAATTGGCAGTTCTCATGGCTCACATAGCCAATGGTATTTTTGTCCGAAATAATATGGGTCACATAGCCAGTTTTCCATGAGAACTGAGTAGTTCTCATACAACTGACTATGAGAATTGGCAATTCTCATAGCCCACATAGCCAGTTTTCTATGAGAACTGAGCAGTTTTCATAGAACTGACTATGAGAATTGGCAGTTCTCATAGCCCACATAGCCAATGGTATTTTTATCCGAAATAATATGGGTCACATAGCTAGTTTTCTATGAGAACTGAGCAGTTCTCATAGAACTGACTATGAGAATTGGCAGTTCTCATAGCCCACATAGCCAAAGGTATTTTTGTCCGAAATAATATGGATCACATAGCCAGTTTCTATGAGAACTGAATAGCCCACATAGCCAAGGGTATTTTTGTCCTAAATAATATGGGTCAGAAATTAATTATAAAATATAAATTTTATTAAAAATAGACATGTACACAAAAAAGTTAAGAAGAATGGGTAAAATAGTAAAATTGCATGAAAAGTCAAGAAAAAGGACTGAAGGAAAGAAAAAATATTTTGGTCAGGACCAGGCCCGGCCCTGGCCCTAGGCCCACCAGGCGGTGGCCTAGGGCCCCCCCCCAAAAGACCCAAAATTAGGGCCCCCAAACATTATAAGTTAGTATACTACACTAGGAGTCTTTTGGGCCCAAAATTTGTACCCAAAGTTAACTTAAAAGAGTGAGGCCCCATTTTAAAACAAGGCCCAAAATGTTTTTTCAGCCCAATCCGGAATTCTGTCCTAGACAACTCTTGAAAGAATAAAAAAAAGGAAAAAGAAAACAATAGAACCACACAGGAGAGAATTGAAATCTGAAATTTGAAAACCCCAGGTCCCCAACGTCGGCTTCTCGAGTTCTCCAATCTCCAATCCTCTCGGCTCTCTACTCTCACCTTCTCCAATTCTCTAGTCCTCTGACTCCTCTGGTCTCACAATCACAACAGAGCTGCAGAGAATTGGAATGTGAAATTTGCCCTTGAAGAATGAAGAGCCAGAAGGGGTAAAAACGTGAATCGGCGGCAACTCGGCAAGAAGAAATGTACCAGAGTACGAGGTATGCTTTTTTCTTTTTCAAGTTGAGAACTATTTGTTTAATTTCTCGAAAATAGGGTTAAAGCCATGCAATGAATCGGCACAAAATAGGATAAAATATGTTGGAGTTGTGATTTGTGATAAAATATGTTTATGTTGGATAAAATATGTTGGAGTTGTCAGTGGTGAATCGGCAGTGGATTTGGGATTTGTGATATGTTGGAGTTGTGATTTGTGTTTATGCCTATTCACTGTTTCGGCTCTCTGCTTTTTTCTTTTGTGATTTTGTTGAGTTGTGCTCTTATTTTGTGGAGTTGTGAACTAGCTAAGTATTTGCAAGTCTTATATTTGGGTCAATTTGTATATTTTGAAAATATTTCATTTGTAGATGTGAAGGGCCCCAAATTGGTTGGCCGCCTAGGGCCCCGGAAAACTCAGGGCCAGGCCTGGTCAGGACTGTTTGAAATCCGAACCAAGAAAAAAGGGTCGGCCTCTAAATTCCCCTTTCATCATCGGGACATTTAAAGAATAGAAAATTAGAGGCCGGTCCTCTTTTTTAGGTTCGGTTTGAACCCAATCCTGAATATTATTCCCGAACCAGCATAGGCTCGGATATGTACGTTATGACTTTTATACCCCAAATGAACCAATCGAACCCCCCTCTCTCTCTCCTCTGACATACTCCATCCCCATCACCGATTTCCCATTTCTCACCAAACCAGCCAATACCACTTTCGTTCAGGACGAGTTGAGGATGCCGTGGCCGTCGTCGGAGACTTGGACGAGTTTGGGGCCATCGTCCTTGACGACGACGATGACAGAGGTGGAGCCACCGTCGAGGCTGTTCTCGATCAGCTCCTTCACGGCGGAGACTGGCGCTGGATCACTTCTCCGGTGGCGATTCGGTTCACCACGGATACGTCCACTCCAGGCGTCTTTCTCTCCCCTCTTCGATTCAACTCCTTCTTCACAATCGCCGTTTCCGTGGGCCTCTCCCTCGCCTACCCGGACCAGCATAGCCTCGAGAACCTCCGCCTGCGACGCTGGCGTCGCCGCCGCCAAACACCATGTCGTCTTCGAAGTGGTCTCCTTCAGCTTCTTCCTCTTCTCCTCCGTGCTGGCCTAGGGCCTCAAATTGGCCATCAACCTGAAGAACTCACATTGGTTGATCTGTTCAATGGTACACTTGCCGAACAAATATTGAGATTCTCTTGAAGAATTTCTTCCACTCAATTGCATATATGGAATATCAATCGATTTTCTCGAAGACTTTCTTCCATTAATTTACTCTCGGTGAGAACTGTAATTATATGGAGATTTTCTCAAAGACTTTCTTCCATTAAATTACTTTGAGTGAGAATTTTTCTTATTTTCTCAACAGTTTTCTGCATTTTCCTTTGGGTTTGTTGATTTCGAATTCTAAGGTTGTGTTTGACATTAAATATTACAAGTCACTGAATCTGTTATAATTAGACTTTGTTTACATAGTTCACATATGTGAATTGTGTATTTTTCTATGAGAACAGTGTAATTTTTATGAGAACTGTGTATTTTCTATAAGAACTGTGTATTTTTTATGAAAACTGTGTATTTTATATAAGAACTGTGTATTTTCTATGAGAACTGTGTACTGTCTATGAGAATTGTGTATTTTAGTATGTGGTGAGGCTATTTGGATGTGTATTGTCCATGAAAACTGTCTATGAATACTGTGTATTTTTCTATAAGAACTCTGTATTTTTTATGAGAACTGTCTATTAGAACCATATATTTCCTATGAGACATATATTTTTTATGAGAACTGTGTATTTTCTATGAGAACTGTATATTTTTCATGAGAACTGTGTATTTTCAATTTATTTCCTATGTGAACTATTACTTCTTTACTTTGATTACTTTTTTTAGACATGGCGGTGAGAACATTTATAACTATATTTAATTTTGATTACCTTTTTGTTTTTGTTCAATTTTTGTTCGCGTGTGTATTTTTCTATGAGAACTGTATCTTGTTTATAAGAACTGTCTATGAAAACTGTATATTTTTCTATGAGAACTGCGAATTTTTTATGAGGCTATGTGAACTGTTTATTTTTCATTTCACATAGCCTCATTCTCATAACCAGTTCTCTATGAGAATAGTCAGTTCTCATAGTCCATTATCATAAAACTTACTATTAGAATTGACTATGAGAATTGACAGTTCACATAGCCAGCTCTCATAACTCAATTCACATAGTCAGTTCTATATGAGAACTGAGCGGTTCTCATAGAACTGACTATGAGAATTGACAGTTCTCATAGCCCACATAGTCAAGGGTATTTTTGTCCAAAATAATATGGGTCACATAGCCAGTTTTCTATGAGAACTGCTCAGTTCTCATAAAACTGATTATGAGAATTGGCAGTTCTCATAGCCTACATAGCCAATGGTATTTTTTCTGAAATAATATAGGTTAGGAATTGATTCTAAAAATATAAATTTTACTAAAAAAGGACATGTACACAAAAAGTTTAGAAGAATTGACTATGAGAATTGACAGTTCACATAGCCAGCTCTCATAACTCAATTCACATAACCATTTTTCTATGAGAACTGAGCGGTTCTCATAGAAAGGACTATGAGAATTGCTAGTTATCATAACCTACATAGTCAAAGGTATTTTTGTCCGAAATAATATAGGTCACATAGCCAGTTTTCTATGAGAACTGAGCAGTTCTCATAGAACTGACTATTAAAATTGGCAATTCTCATAACCCACATAGTCAATGGTATTTTTGTCCGAAATAATATGGGTCACATAGCCAATTTTCTATGAGAACTGAGTAGTTCTCATAGAACTGACTATGAGAATTGGCAATTCTCATAGCCCACATAGCCAAGGGTATTTTTGTCCGAAATAATATGGGTCACATAGCCAGTTCTCATAAGAACTGAGTATTTTTGTCCTAAATAATATGGGTCAGAAATTAATTCTAAAAATATAAATTTTATTAAAAATAGACATGTACACAAAAAGTTAAGAAAAATGGGTAAAATAGTAAAATTGCATGAAAAGTCAAGAAAAAGGACTGAAGGAAAGAAAAAATATTTTGGTCAGGACTATTTGAAGTCCGAACCAAGAAAAAAGGGCCGGCCTCTAAATTCCCCTTTAAAGAACCTTCGAGGTCCGGATTGGGGTGTCTACATGTGGTTTATTGGTTTGTCCTAACAAGAGGAATCAGAAAAGTAAAAGAATATTATTTTTTACACTTATTTTAGAAAAATCCAAGAAAAACACAAAAAGCGCTGGACTTTTTGGATTTTTTCTTGAATATTTCTTAAGAAATTGGGTAAAAGTCAAATTTTTTTACTTTTTCTATTTCTCTTATCGAGATGAACGAATAATTCACAAAATTTGACGCAAAATTAATAAATGTCGGAAAAAAAAATGAATAAGGATAACACAAAAGGTCAACTTGGTTTTTTTTGGGACTAATGCCCATGTTTTTACGAATTTTTAAACAGGTCATTCTCCTTTCATACATTAACTAAAATAATGCAATTTAATGGAAATAACTATTGTTATCAGAAGAAAAAAAATTGTATATAGCGGAGATTGGTAATGGAAAAGGTAATTGAGTTATCTTGGGTAGTACAAGAAGGATTTGTAGTGCACTCAATTCGGCCATCCATCTCGGCACGAATGGCTCAGATTTAATTCAAGTTTCTACAGATCTAAATCGTCCATTGCTTGATTTAAAATTCGAGCCGTCTATACTGAAATATATGGCAAGATCGGTCTCATAACACGCTCTTCGGCGGGATGCCGTAGGGCATCCCAAGGTCCAAGTTAAGAAACCAAAAGGCTAAGGGTACTGACCCCTTAGGTACTAATTAGATACCGATGGAGTGTGGGACCCTCTAAAATTTTAAAATGTTTTTGTGAGTGATTCAGTTAAAATCAGCTGAATTGAATATATGTAAGTATTTTATCAAAATTTTCAATTTCTCATTCAGAAGCTAGGATCTTGAATTTTGAATGAAAATTGAAATATTGGATCAAAGACTTTTACACATTCAATTGAGTTGATTTTCTACAAGGTCACTCAAAAAATATTTTAAAAACTTTGAACGTCTCGGATCATCAGTGTGGAACCCTTTAGTGGGTTCACACGCCATCTGTACCTAATCAGTACCCCTATGGTTGGTACCTAAGTTACAAAATGCACGTGTGAGAGCGTAAAAACGTTTTTAAAAAAACCTACAAAATAACTAAAATTTATTGGAACGAAAATTAAAAGCACAAGCGCAAAGCAAAGATTAAGAGGGAGAGCGATTGCCAATTTAAAGGATCATGTCCCTAAAGTCGGTAGCCATAGTGGGGCCGGTAAAAAAAGGTCGTATCTGAAGTTTACAGTGGGACTCCTCTGTGTGGTACGATATGGATATTGCAAACAGCTGAAACAGCAAAAATCATGGTTTTCCCGTTTGTCGTGTGGTGACAACAGATGGAAAACCGTGGGCCACGTGAGCTTGACCCAGCAACTCACGTGCAATACAACGAAAGGACACATAGGAGACCCAGTACTTTGGACAGCCCAACTGCTCCAAACTAAAAAAACAAACCAACCAACCAATGCCCCGAACCCACAGTATCAAAATTCTGAATTCAGGATTTTACTCCAAACAATAATTCTAAGCACCCAAAAATATACCACGAAATTACACCGTAAAGATAAACTAACGGTACAAGTTCATTTTGAATTTACTCAAACAATAATTCTAAGTACCCAGAAAATATACCCCGCAATTATCCCAAAAAGGTAAATTAACGGTATAGATTCACCACTTTGATTTGGTAAATTTGTACAGTTAATTTACTTTTTTGGAGTATATTTTCTGTGTATCTAGTATTGCTCGATGGTTTTTTTTACATATTTTTTTTTTGTTTTGTCTTGAAAAGAACAATAATTAATAAAATATAAAACAATGGACCGAAAAATCAGCAGAACTAATCTTAATTACCGTCCCATAGTGGGAGGACAAATGAAAGTTGGGCAAAACTTCTAATGGTATTAATTGACCACCCAACGCATGAATTAATTAATAGCGCGCATATATGTTGAACTATAAACCAAACGCTTCCTAATTACCACGTGATCGACAACCCAACACATGAATAAACCAAACGCTTCCTGAATTAAACACCTTATCACGTTCCCAGTTCAAAGTGAAGTCAGTAAAACTTTCCCCTGGTCCCTACAACTTAAAAATTTATCTTCTTCGATATTTAAAGAATCAAATTGCTTTAGACCAGTCGAAATATTATTGATTAACGGTGATATTTCGATTATATGATCAGATATTTTTTGGATCAGTCCTTCTTACCAAAAGAAGAAAACAAAAAATACACAATTTATGGTCTATAAGGGTCAGCGAGGTGATTTCAATGGTTAGATTAAAGAAAATGAAAACAATATATATTAATTTTCAGATGTTAATTACTGTAAAATCTAAAACCCTGGAAACACATGTTAGATAGAGATATCATCATCTAATCATAATTTATATATCTTATTACTTAATCAAACAACATACTAGACTAGTAAGATACAGTAACATACTTGAATACTGCAAGTGGAGCGATAACCCAGTAATAGACATGATGTACTCTTGTGCAATTAGAGAGTTTAAACTTCCCTAAGTACAACTGACTTTAGCCGCAAAAAAAAAATAAAAATAAAATAAAATGTTACTTAAAAAACTAGAATAGATTTACGAAAACATTGATGACAACAAAAGTCAGCGTGAGTAGCAGAATTGATAGTTCTAGGTGTGTTCCACTAACAAAAATAAATACTTATTTTTTGAATTAAATGTGATGTATTGTTAGAGAATGACATGTCTCGTAAAGCAAAAAATAAATACTTAAAAATAAAGAACCTTAACGAAACAGGGCCCATAATTTGATTCAATCATATCAAACCAAACCCCCGCGCCTCTAATGCCTTGTTTGGATAGAGATTTGAAAATTTTTGGGTTTGATTTTTGGGATAATAAGTGGAGAGAGAAATTAGAGTAATACTTTGAGAGATAGGAGTAATGAGTTGAGAAAGATAGAGAGAGAAATGAGAATAATGATTGGAGGAATGGGTAATAAGTGGAGAGAGAAATAAGAGTAATGATTGAAAGTAGGGATAATAAGTGTTTTTTGAGTTGAATTTTTTTTTCCCGAAAAGCCATCCACACAAGGCATAAACCTCCCACACAAGGATTATTAACTTAAAATAATAAGTGGAGAGAGAAATAAGAATAATGATTGAAAGTAGGGATAATGAGTCACTACAAGAAAATTGGGATCTAGCAACGGTCAAAAGCGTCACTAAAAAACACAAAAAGCATCGCTAAAGGCTATACCAACGGTTCACCAACCGTTGCAATATATCCGTCACTGTAGAGGTATAGCGACGGTTTTGATGAGCGTTCGTACAAATTTTTTTTAGTAACGGTTTCTTTAGCGATGCTTATAACCGTTGCTAAAGACATTTTTTTTTTTGAAAAATCACTGTTGTGGGACGTAATGGCCACTTGTCCTCCACGTGGTGCTGATGTGGCACCCACACGTCACCCACATGGCGTTGACGTGTCAACCCCGTGTCGCCCGCGTGGCGCTGATGTGGCACCCACGTGTCGCCCGCATGGTAGCGTGCAACAAAATTTTCTCCTCCTAGGAATCGAATCCAAGACATCGCTCGCGTTCATACACGCACGCGCGAACCAGCTGGGCTAGCACAACACTTGTGTAAAATGAAGCATCCACTAATAGTTATATTATATTATCCAGATTTTTCTTAATCAATTTTTTTAGTAACAGTTATTAAAAACAGTCGCTATAGTCCGATTTTTCTTAATAGTTGTTTTTTGAGTTGAATTTTTTTCTTTTCCGAAAAGCCATCCAAACAAGGCATAAACCTCCCACACAAGGATTATTAAGTTAAAATAATAAGTGGAGAGAAAAATAAGAATAATGATTGAAAGTAGGGATAATATGTGTTTTTTGAGTTTGAATTTTTTTTTTCCGAAAAGCCATCTAAACAAGGCATAAACCTCCCACACAAGGATTATTAAGTTAAAATAAGAATTAAGATTCCCCTACATAAAGACAGCACATAGGTTCATGAACACAAGGTGTATTCGCCTTTTCCCGGTATCTATTTTGGTAATCTGCATTTATTATTGGATGCTGATTTTGGCGCTCCACTTTTATATGCAGACGCTCCATCTTTAATGTGAAGTTATTAGTAATTTCATGTACAAAGTGGAGCGCCTGCATACAAAAGTAGAGCACGAAAATCAATTTCCTTCAATATTATTAATTACAAAACCATTACTCTAATTATGTTTTGGGTGCTACTGCTAGCTTGTGTTCTGGCACTCACCTAGCTTAGCCTATATTCCTTCCTATCTTCTAGATAACGAGGCAATTTCTTTTTCCTCTGGCTTGTTTTTTTTGGGGTAAATTAGCTTGAAATTAAAAGAGGTTAACCGAATGTACAGCCTACAAGAGGCATACCCCAGGAGGAAAAGAAAGGGAAAAAGAAAAAGATTGAAAAAGTGTGAGAACCCATGCACAACCCGCATGGAGAGTAAGGTAGAGTAACTATCTTAACAAAAATGCCATGTGTAATGAGATCATACCCCCGTGACACTATCCATCTAAGCGGAAGGAAAGTACAACGGGGTATGATATGAAGTGATACTATGAATAATAACATGAAAATGAACTAGTACGACCTGGCACATCCCGCCAGGCTAGGAAATCAAATAAATAGTAACGGCCAGAGATGACCAAATGTTAACCATCACTGAGGACAAGCAGCAACATAGCAATAAGGCAACAAGGGAAGCTGAACAGCTACTACGGAGGTACATGGCACCAAGAGAGGCTCGAACCAGAGATGACGACATCCGACAGGGGGCCCCACCCTGCACACCACGCCCATTCTATCCGGCCTGATACTCCCTCATCCAAGCCTAAGGCTCGCCAGAAAACAACCCGCTCGCCGCCCACTACCAATCACCATATACTCCAGAGATGGGATAAGCAAACCAAGCTACTAATACTCCGATCAACCCAGAGAACAAGCATAATACCACTTCTAAAAGAACAGCTACTACATAGGGCAAGGAATCGAGAAGAGGCTCGAACTGGAGATGACGGCATCCGACAAGACTACCCTCCCAAGTATCCTGCACAGACTGCACACCACGCCCATTCCATCCAGACTACTACACCCTCAACCTAAACCCCTAAGCTCGCTAAACTCAAAAGAGGAACAGAAAGAGGAGCCACGTAATGTGGCCACTCGAACCGCAGGTGAACCACGTAATGTGGCCACGTAATCTGGCTTGTTTTTTCCTTACAGTGGCTTTAATTAAGCACATTGTATTGTATTTTTTTCATTCTCGCATGTACGTAACAATTTTTCTGCCTTGATGATGGCATATGACTGCATGACGTAAGGAAAAATCTAAATGAATAGTATCATCTTAGGCATTAAATGGCCTCAGATGGTATTAAAGGGCAAATGAAAATGTTTCAAACGATGATTAAAAGAGAAACACATAGTACAAAAGAAGGGAAAACAAAGCTTAATTAATAGTATGAATCGGTTTGTCATAGAGGAAAACAATTGAGGAATGGGCTTTTGTTTGGAATATTGGGTTTAGGGTTTAGGATAATTTTGTTAATTTTATTACTTAAAAGAAATTTGACTCGTTGAACATTGATCGAAAATGCTATATATAAGGTCAGCTATGTTAAATGACACGAAGTGTGAACTATTATGAAACAACATACAAGTAAGAAGTGTGTGGGCTCCCGCGCGCCCGGTGCGTTCGAAGATTCGCCACCCGGATTTTTGAGATGGATGATCCGAGGAACCGAGATGTTTGTTTGAAAAAAAAAAGGGCTTTTGGTCTAGCGAAAACGTTGAGATTTTGGATCCGGGAGCCATGTTACAAATGGGGAAGATTTTGTTGAAAAAGCACCCCGCTTGCCCGGCGAAAATCGGTCTCTACTAAGCATTTTAAATGGGGGATTTAATACTATTTGAAAAACCTAAAAAAAAAACAGATACGGGAAAGGGGAACAAGAGGAAATGTATCACGTTGTCGTGCGCGTGGTGCTTACTATACATAAATGATGAAAGATGATGTGACGAAGATATAAATAAGGAAAGCTCTTAAACATGCTGTCTGGATCACCATCTTCTGCTTCATGGCATACCTATATATGGCGCACGGCTTTATGATATGCCGTGCGTGGTTCTAACCCTGTCATCAGGTTTTTGCGGTTTTTCAAAGCCTCGTACGGCGTACTCAGTACGACGCACGGTGTTTCTTCAAAACATCAGAAAACTCACAGCCATCAGATCATCTTGGAACTGTACCATTCCTCCAAGCCACAAGTAGAAAACCACTTTTGATACATTTGTTCATTCGAAAAGATTGATAGAGTTTACTCATGGTAATAAAACATGGCTTGTAGATATGGTCTCATTCCGAGACTGCTATTGCTGTACGGAAACAGATCCAGCAACAGACGATCATGATCCAGACAGTTTGAACAAGAAAACAGCAGTTACCTAAAATGCCGTGCGTGTGAGTCTACTATGCTCTGCGACGCTTCAAAGCACCGTACGGCGTAGCTTACCCAGCACAGAGGACTTGTTTTGCTTTGTAAAAATGGTTTTAGATCAGATCTTAACCAAAAGGAGTTAAGCCTGTCAACAGGAGAGTCCCCTCAGGGCCAGGACAGAGCCTAGCCCAAGGAAACTTAGTTTTTACCTTTGATCTCGAGCTTGAACGAGGATGGTGATGGATGGGTGTGTTGGATGATGATGAATGAGCGTCGGTGAGGTTGATAAAGAAAAGAGGAGGATGGATATGTATAATAGATGGGTATGTTGGGTAGTTGGGGTCTCAAAGTTAGTGAGAGACTAACTTTGATGGTGAAGAGAAAAACGGAGCAAGAGACCTAGAGAATGTCTTTTGAAGGCAATATTCTCAAGACTTGGAAATGGAAAATAGATGTGAAAGCAAGAAGAGAGAGAAATGGTAGAATAATGATCAAGGGCCTTTTTCTCTTGAGTGGAGGGGTGTATTTATAGGCAAGAGCCATGGATTTTGAATTTCAAATGTTGGAGGTATTTTCTGGGCGGGCCAGAAGTGTGTTTTCGGTTGAGCCATTTTGCAGCTGTGCCTCAAATAGGCGTGGCCCACAGCTTTCTGAGCCAGTCAGTACTTTTCATGAAATGCCGTGCGGCTAACCCCATGATCGCGTGCGGCGTTGTAGCTTTGGATATGCCGTGCGATGTAGAAGTGTCCCGTGCGGCATTCCAGGTCCAGTCTAGGGCTTTCTCTGGGCTTTTGGTTTATTTGGGTTGAGAATTTGTGTGGGGCTGAGGGAATCCTTTATTCAAGCTTGCAAAAGTTCTGCTTCCTTTGTTTCATCATCGGGGTGGACAAAGACCCTTCGAGGTTCGGATTGGGGTGTCTACAAAGTGTTTGGCTAATATGACAATATTGAAATTGATGTTTGATTAAATTTTGGTACAACATAGTGCTAGAGATGAAAACCTTCGCATAATGATTGTAGTGACACTGAGAGAAAATACATTAATATGATTTTCACATGTCTTTATAGATCAGGATACGGGGGATGATATGATTAGGGTAATGCTAAGTTGCTAACACTGAGAGAATGAATAAACCAAAATTGATTTAAAATGTGATAGTTCGAAAGGTTTATGTTTTTGGAATATTTAAAGAACACGATATCTTTTAGAGTAAGAATTTTTAAGGCTATGCGTGAAAACAAAATTTCGACCCATTACAAAAAGAAATGGAAAAGTACATTATTATTTAATGTGGTAGGCATGGCTTGGCGGAGGGACCTGTACGATGACCGCGTCACACTGGCTAGTTAGACCCGTGGACTCATGGGTCGGATGGACCGGCGGTGCAATGTTCAATGTGCCTCTGCCGGACTCGTCCTGCCGGGCCAAGCTCGTTCACCCGTGGAGGAACCATGGACCCGAATATGGGTTAATCGGTCATAACTTTCGGTTCGGTGATGTCCCGCCGGAACAATTAGCAACTCTACAAAAGTACGAATGCAGCCGGGCTATTTCAATCGGCAGAACCGACAACCATCGAGCCACCCCTGCTCCCTGACTTGTAGAGGAAGTCAGGTAGAGTCGAGTAGGTGTGACAGGTGGTGTGGCACCGTTTCCCCAATTACACGAATGAATCGTGGAGATCGTGATAGGCCTTAGACTGCGGGCCTGATTTGGCGCCACGATTGACGAACCAATCATCGAGCGCGTGGGCTAGTCTTCACGTTTTCCTTTGCCTATAAAAGAAGTAATCCACCTCCAGAGTAAGGTAACTAATTCTTCCTCTCCGAAACCCTAAACACTACTTAAAAAGCTCATCTTCCCTCTTACTTACTTGACCGTCGGAGTGCCTATCCCGAACTCCCCACGATCCAGGTTTGGGCACTAACGTTGGTGCTAAGTGTGCAAGTCTCATCCACGCTCAGGATACACCAACCTAGCCACCATTCAAGAAAGTTCAACTGGAGAAAGCATGGCACCACAATTGGTGACTCTGCTGGGGATTCTTCTGACTCAGATCTTGTGGTGAAACACTTTCTCCTCGCATCCTTTCTCCCTTTCTCTCCTTATCTCGTTCAAGGATGACTGCGCGGACGGACGACTTCTTGGTCTGGCGCACTTCGTTCTGAACCCCTAAGCTCACCAAGCCTCCCTAACAACTCAGCAAGTACGGGCGAATCTGAGGCTCGTGGGCACCCCTGCAAGGAGACCCGATGGCTCCATTATGGTGGGGTCGATGTTCGCTGGGACGAGTAGCCTTGTTGCAGGAAAGGCTTTGTTCCACATCAACGGGGTCAACCGCATGGCAGCCAGCCGTAACCCAATTCCACCTCCTCCACCAGAGCTCCCAACGAGTATGGCAGAGGAGTTACTGCGACTAAGGACGCAGGTACAAGAGCTCCAAGCGCACCAGGAGGCCCCTCCCGTTTTTAGGTCTAGGGAACGACATCGAAGGAGGAATGCGGTCCATCAGTCCTAAACGGTCGATACTGCTAGGGCCTTCGCCTTTACAAGGCACGGCCCACTGTGTCGCCTCGACACTAGTGGACACATTCATCTGGAGTCGAGACGCTGAGCGGCTTTTCACAACGAACCGTCCGATGATGGCCATACTCGCCGAACGCTTTTGCCCAAGACAAGCACCACGGTCTCGAGCGCTCGGACAAGAGGATCTCAAGAGGGGCGAACACCGACCGAGATGGCTCGCCGGACCGGCTGTGGGACGAATGTAGCAGAAAATTCCCATAATCCCACTAGTTCTCATGACCACTGAGATGATCGTTACGTAGCCAGGTTTGGGGACCGGCGGAATGAAGACCGTGGGAAAGGAGTGGAAACTCATCCTGACGGCGTTCGTCGGGGCACTCCGCACATCATTCCCAATAGCGTTCGCTGGGATATTCCGTGCGTCATCCCCAATAGCATTCACCGAGGTATTTTGTGGGACTGTTCTAAGTGCACAAGGAGGACAGCCAATGGCTGCTCCCTAAGGAAAGGTGCGAAGTCAGCGGTGGCAGCGGAGCTTTGACTGTGGTGAACACCCAGACCGGTGAGAGACCGGGTGGCCCAACAGCACATGGTTTCCCCACCAAGGAAGGAAAATGTCAAGGCAGTATTAGGATCCAAGAGACGGTACTCACCTGAGTAGTGTCGGCGGTCGACGACCCCGAACTCCGCTTCCCGACAAGCGTTTAATGGATGTTGTCCCCGAGACGTACATCTCCCCTTCGGAAGTCATTGCGTCGAACCTTCAGGCCATGATTGTGACCACAGCCAAGAAGGCGGGGTCACATTTCTCCAAGGCCATAACGGAAGAGGTTCCCCCTTCCAACTTCAAGGTCTCGAAGTTCAACACTTACAGTCCAAAGTCGGATGCTCTGGCCCATGTACAACAGTTTAAGTCAATGTCTGCACTCTACGGACTTAGCGAGGCAATGATGTGGCGAACATTCTCATTGAGCTTGCCGGATGCCGCCATGCTGTGGTACACGTAACTCAAATATGGGTCGATCAATAGCTTCGGCGAGTTGGAGTGCTCATTCACATCTCGGTTTGTCGCAAGCAATCGGGGATCGAAGACTATTGAGGCTTTAACGGACCTAAGGCGAAAGGTTGGTGAGTCATTGAAGGACTACTCGGACCGCTTCTACAATGTCTATAATTTGGTTGAGAGCTATGACCAAAAGATTGCCGCCGCATCGTTTAAACGCGGTCTTGATCGAACTTCCGATCTCTCCAAGAAGTTGATGCTCCGGCCACCGGGTGACATGTTGGACCTAATGCACACCGTTGCCCATTATATCGAGCTCGAGGAATATATCAGGGGCTCTGGTGTTGCAGAAGTTGCCGACTTGACTAAACTGGTGGCGAAAGAAGTAAAGAAGCAAGTCAACACCGTTGCCAAGAAGGAAGGCACCGGCGTAGGCAGCAATAGGGGAGGTGGCAAAACGTGGGACCGACCACCGAGCAATGGACGAGACCATCTCGCCATTACCACCTATTTCAAAGAGCCCATCTTTCGTATGCTCCGAGAATGAGGACGGCTGTCTGGATTCCAGTGGCCAATAGGAGCAGCGAAAAGTATTAGGGACCGCAGATGGGCGTGAGTCGAACCAGCGAGTGTACTGTTCATTCCACAATGAACAAAGCCACTATACGACGGCATGTCAGCCGTCTAAACTTTATCTCGAAGAGCTCGTCCAGCAATGGAGGATGGACCGGACTAAGTCACCGGACGCAGGGGTCCAGGCGCGGGCCCGGATCATAGATGGCTTGGTACAATGCATACATGGTCCAATGGGTCAAAACCGGGCCAATGAGCTCCATAGAGAACTATATCAGCCTTCTCCTTCCGAGGTGATGGTGAAACAGTCATCTATGAAACGCAAGATGGATGCTCGTCACACGTTGAAAGTCACGTTCACCGAGCGGGATATGGAGGGGGTGTCTTTCCCCCACAATGATGCTTTGGTCCTCTCACTACCCATCCAGCGGAAGATGGTCCGGCGAGTGTTGGTCGATCAAGGCAGCTCGACGGAGATTCTGTACTACTCGGTGTTTAAGGCCCTTGGCCTTCCCAAGGATCAGTTGTCTCCGGTGGACGCCCATCTAGTTGGCTTTACTGCGATTTTGGTCTACCCGGTCGGCAAGATAGTACTCCCGGTCTTTGCCGGTTCAATGCAGATAGATGTAGAGTTTATCGTGGTCAACTCGCTGAGCCCTTACAATGCCATTTTGGGTCGCAACTGGTTACACGGCATGAAGGCTGTCGCGTCCACACTGTAGACACCTCCCTGAAGCGGGGCATCGCCATACAGATTGATCATTGCTGTTTGTTTGGTTGTTTGCTTCATAAACCAAGATCGTGGATATTCCCATGGCTAGGAACATCGCCACACGATAGCGGTTATCATCAAAATAGAGTCGCCACCTAGTATATAAAAACTAGGAAAAACAGATAGAGATTCTGGGTACGGGAGCCAAAAGTACAATAAGGGGAAGGTGTTAGGCACCCCTATTTGCCTAGTCGTGAGACTGGCCCATAGTTGTTCGACATATGATTAATTCATGCTTTACTTAATTCCAACACATAGTCTGTTTATTTAGCCTTTAAGCAGTTAATGGTGAGCCGAGACTGTAATTAAAAGCATGCATTAGAAAAGCAGAATAAAATAGCTTTGTTCCAGGGGATGGATTCCGCGGCCGGTGAATGGATTTCACGGCTGAAGAATCCTCCTAGTTCAATGTACCGGACAAGGGATTGAAGCCCTGGCTGATGTTCTTCCTCACACCAGACTAAACAGTTAATAGATAATCAAAACGTTACGATTAAGGGTATGAACAGAAAATAAATCAAACCAGAGGCCCCTAGGCCTCACCACCTTGATCCCTCAGTAGCTTGATTGCTTCGGATTGAGGGTGATTGACTGATTGCTTCTTGAAACCCTATGGTTAGGGTTTGAACTTCGGGGTTTGATCGTCGGATTAGCGGTTGCCTTCGGAAGGTTAGGGCTTTTGTAGAGGGGATATGCGAGTGTATGTTGGCAGAGTTTCGTGGCTGTAGAGAATGAATTGTGTGTCTAATTTCGGAGCCGAAGGCCCCTTTATATAGGCATGGAGATGACTCATTCCATCCAATCGAAACACACGATTGGAATTGGAATTGCAATGCAATACAAACTCCTCATGGTGATCTCCAAACGTGGCCCGAACGCATCGGAAAAAGGCTGCTAGGGTTTTGTGAACGGATTAAACGATTGACAGAACGTTCCAGAATTTGGAAAATAGACGATCTGGCGGCCGAAGGATTGATGTTGCGGCCGAGGGATAGACCTGGCGGCCGAGTGATCGATCTCTCAGGGAGATTTTCAAGCAACAGGTTTCACGGGTGAAGAAATGATGTTGAGGCCGTGAGATCAATGTCACGGCCGACAGATGAATTCTCCTAGGATACTGCACTTCTGTCTGAAAGGCTATTTGGCTCTAGATTGGGTCCTCTAAGTGGCTAAAAGTTCTTACAGAAAGTCCTAAGGTTCACAGGAAGTCAAGCAGCAATCACTGTATCCATATCATCATCGGGATGATCCCCAAGGTGGGACTTGAAATAATCGTTAGGCCAAATTAGGGTGTCTACAGATGCCCCTCTTTGACTGAACTTAGACGGATCGCGAGACATGTTTAAGTGAGAGTCAAAGCTGTAAAAGCAACTCAAATTGGTCCAACCACTATTCCAAGAGGTTTTCGAAAAAGGTTTTTGTTATGGTCGGGCCGGGAGGCTGCCTACGTATTCCACAGGGGAAATTTAGACTAACCATAGTTCGGGAGGGCAATAAAGAAAGATAAAAAGTTTTGGACGGTTAGAAACAGAAGACGTACCTTCAGGCTTAAAAAGCCGTAGTGTGACGTACCTAGGCTGAGCCAGGATTTTTGGCGGAGGATAGTGAAGGAGCGCGGGGCTGCCGGGGAGATTTTTGCAGTGAGCATCTTCAAAATTTTGGGATAGACCCATACACAGCGGGTTAGTCGTTTTACTTTTCTTGATCATCTTTACTTTGACTGAGGGGAGCTCGGTAGAGTAGCTTATCCTTACGAATGAGCTGGAAGGAATTGATGTAACTGGGGTGGAATCCAAACCATCTGCTGAGGATGAATTTGGACGCCGATTTTTGAGATATGGGGGGGGCGCGAGGCTAGTAACTGGAGCACGGAGCATTGAGATGCAGGAACCGAGGCGCGGAGCCGGTTGTAGTCATGAGGCGAGAGCCTGGAGAGCTTAGAGCTTTGACGTGATGGAACCGAGGTGTAGAGCCGGTTGTGGTCACAAGGCGAGAGCCTGAGGAGCTTGACAGATTTGAGGCGTAGAGCCAGTTGCATTCACAAGGCGAGAGCCTGAGGAGTCAGAGCTTAGAGCTTGACGTGATTTGAACCGAGGCGTAGAACCGGTTGCATTCTGATGGTTTGTGCACGGAGCTTTCTCATCATAAGTTTTGGCGTAGAGCCAAAGGATCGAGGCGCTGGACCGATCAATAAAACCGATCCGTAGAGCCGATTGATTGCAGGATTGACCTGTTTCATGAGAGATAGAGATGCAAAGTGTGTATATGATAATAATGGTGGGTTAGATGTGAACAGATATGATGATGGTGATGTAATTGATGCAGACTCGATGTGATAATGGTGATGCCATTGATGCTTATGTGCACGGGCCCGTGCGTGTGTGTTTGATTTAAGCGTAGAGCTTCTTTCAAGTTCTGGACTTGAGCATTCAGAGCGTAGAGCTTGAGCATTCAGACGGCAGAATCCGAGCATTCAAAGTATAGGCTTTGAGCATCTAGTACGCAGTGGTTGGGCATTCGAAGAGCTTCGAGCATTCAAAATGTTGGATTTTGAGCATTCAAGCATAGAGCTTGAGAATAGATGATATGTTGTTGTTTGAGGCGTGGAGCCTGTTGAGATAATGGGTGCGGAGAGCCGCTGAGTTGACGGGCGTAGAGCTGCTGAAAGGGTGAATACGGGCATTGAGCCTGTTGATAATTGTTATGGCGTAGAGCCACTGAATGACTGGGCATGGAGCTGCTAATCAATAGTGAGTTTGGAGTTGCTGAGGTAGCGAACGTAGAGCTGCTGGGATGAAAAGATGCGGGCGTAAAGCCGTTGGGCAATTAATGGGCGTAGAGCCGCTGATAGTGGTAGTGAGCTTGGGGCTACTGAGGTAGTGAGCTCGAAGTTTCATGGAGCCTACCGAGTGGCTCGAGTATGGAACTATTGGGCCATTGACTAGCTTTGATGGTAGCGAGCATGTAGCTGTAGAGATAATAGGTGCGGAGAGCTGCTGAATAGAACTACTGGGAGGAGTGGAACTGCTTAGAGGGAGCTGTTAGGATGGCGAGCATAGAGCTTGCTGAACGACTTGAGAAGTGAGCACATGGTGCTGCTGAGGCTGTGGGCGTAAAGCCATTGAATAGCTTGATGAGCTCGGGGTTGTTGAATGAGCTTAGAGCTGTTGAGCGAGCGTAGAGCCAGTGAGACGATATTTTCATGGGCGTCGAACCGCTGAGCTGAGTACTAGAGTGATGACAGAGTAGCTTGACTACCGTAGTAAGAGCTTGGGTTCGATATTCCTTGGTGGTCAAGCGACCAGCAGTTTGTGGAGAGAGTGCTTCCTTATGCTTAGGTGTGCTTCCAAGACTAGTTCTGGCAATATTGCATTTGCTCGGGAATGCCCCCAAGGCTGTTTTGATTTTGCTTTTGTTGGTCATGGACCCAGAACTTCTTACTTACTTGAGTTGGTGCATTGGGCAAGATCTGATACTTTTGTAGGAAATAGATTAGGAGGTCAGGAAATCGATCTCGCGGCCGAAGGAACGAAGTCTCGGCCGAGGAATTGATGCCTCGGCCGTGAGAAAGCTAACAGTTAGAAAATCGATTTCAATTAAGTTCGATCGATTTCACGGGTCATTCGATTTCTTTCATACGAGCGACCGAGATCACCCCGTCCCTCGACCGCCGTTGCTGCGGCCGTTCATCACCACCATTCTCCCATGGCTTCGTCGTCTCCCCCTCCACCGAGAAATTCAGGCAAGGCTCCGGCCGTTGAGGCCATGGTTCTTGGCGGGGTTTCAAGTACTCGCGTCCTTCGTTCGAGTCGGCGTATGCCGATTGTTGGGGGGAGTTCTTCGCAATCCGATCCTCCTGAAACAGAGTTCGAGACTCCTTCTGATGTGGGCAATGATGCTTTGCTGCCGTTTGACGCCGTCACGTATGTCCCTCAGGTTCACATAATCGGGCGTGGTGGATTGTTGCGATATCGTCCTCCTCTTAGTGACGTCCCACCTGAGGTCTTGCACAGAGAGCCCGAGCAACACTTCAGTTTTACCAATGTGAAGGTAAAATTTTATCCTATCAATGATATTTGTATAAAACTTCACGAAGCAATAATTTGATATTTAGTAATGAAATTGAGTTCTAGAAATTGTCCCTGTGTAGGCGACACTTTTGTATTGATCTCTTCTTTGCATTTTGTTTGGCAAATGAGAAGCTACGCATGTGGGGGAGTTGCCCTCAGGTGTTTGAGTGGTACGAGAGGCTACCCCAAGGTGCCAAGGATGCAATCGCTTTGAACCTTTGATACTTGGTTTCCGTCTTCCGAAAGCGGAGCTAGGATTGACTACGGCACTGGTGGAGCGGTGGTGGGATACCACCAATACTTTCCATTTTCCCGAGGCTGGGGAAATGACAATCACACCTGGTGATTTTGCTTTGCTTACAGGATTGAGGGTTGGCAGTGATCCTCTTCCGATTGATCCACGGATTCACGAGTGAGAGGGTGCTTTTGAATACCTTTTGGGGAAGACCCCTGTTGTGTCGGAGAGCGGTCATATTACCTATTCCTGGCTTCGGGAGCAGTTTGATCGTGTGGGCAGTGAGTCTGAGGTATTGACGCAGCAGTTGGTGAGGGCTTTTCTCCTTTACTTTCTTGGACAGACCCTGTTTTGTAACAAGGAGAACTCGGTGCACGTTCAGTTTTTGGCTGCTTTGGTAAACTTGGAGATTATAGTGGAGTTTGACTGGGGGACTCCTGCTTTAGCTACGCTGTACGGGCACTTGGGCGCTTGTTCTCGAGGCGTTAGCCTCTCACTAGGTGGGCATCACCGCGTTCTCGAGGTATATGTTTCAGCTTTTCTTGTCGCTCCTTTATTGCCTTGATTTCTGTATCTCATGCTCATTTTTTACCTTTGCTTGTAGCTATGGGCTTTTGAGCACTTGTTACAGTTCCCTCCTCCGACGAGGCATAAGGAGCCTAGGTTCGTTCCATGGGCAGCTCTTTGGCTGAAAGGAGTTCGAAGGACGCGGTCGCCTGCCATGGACCTATTGGCCTGGAGGTGAGTTTTGGATCGTTTGACGGTGGATCAGGTAGAGTGCGTCCTACTTTTCTTATCTTCGTGTGATTTCTCTGCTTTGTTGCGTTGAAGCTATTTCCCTTTTCACAGGTGCGGTTTGACCCGTGGGGCACCTTACTTGACGATGCTCCCTTGGAATTGACTTCAGCTCGGGCTTTGGATAGCCAGCATTTCCTTCTAGAGGGGCCCTTCTCAAGGGCTTGGTACCTTGAGAGAGAGGGTAGCGAGCCAGTACTTTCCATGCTCAGAAACGTTGCAGCTTGTTCCTCTCCCTCCTCCAGCTGGCATGAGGTCGACTCACCTTTTGACAGGAGAGAGTTTGTTGCTTGCCCTCGAGAGACAGCTCGCCACAGGTTTTCTATAGGCGGGAGATTACTTGGCCTTCCGTTTGGTTTCGCTGGTCCTACCTACTACCACTGCTACTGTTGCTCCTCCCGTTTGGCCATGGGCTCCTAGTTTCATCTCTTTTCATAATGCTAACGGAGAAGAGGAGCGTTTGACGCTAACTCCATGTGCTAACCAACTGTACGTGCTTCCTACTGGCGTCCAGCAGGTAACATTGTGTATTTCGGTTGCCTTTGATATCCCTTTTATACTTCACTATAAATGATGCGACTCCCTTTGCAGGTGCCGACAGACATAGTTCAGGAGTGGTTGCGTGCATTTCAGAGTGCAGAGGCCTTGATTCGGAGGCAGTGCAGATGGATAGTTGCGGTAATTTTCTTCTTTCCATCTGTAGACACTCCAATTTGGCCTAACGATTATTTCAAGTCCCACCTTGGGGACCATCCCGATGATGAAATGGATACAGTGATTGCTGATTGCCTTTTCAAGAACCTTAGGACTTTCGGTAAGAACTTTGAGCCACTTAGAGGACCCCATCCAGAGCCATACAGCCTTTCAGACAGAAAATACAGAAGCCTAGGAGAATCCATCTGTCGGCCGTAACATCGATCTCACGGCCTTAACATCATTTCCTCACCCGAGCAACCTGCTGCTAGAAAATCTCCCTGAGAGATCAATCCCTCGGCCGAAAGATCTATCCTCGGCCGCAACATCCATTCCTCGGCCGCCAGATCCATTGCTCGGCCGCCAGATCGTCCTTTTTCCAGACTCTGGAACGTTCTGTCAATTATTTGATCCAACTACACTACCTCTCCGATGCGTTCGGGCTACGTTCAGAGATTGCAACGAAGAGTTTAAATTGCATTGCAATTGCAATTGCAATCGTGCCATTTGATTGGCTGGAGTGAGTCACCAATTGCCTATATAAAGAGGCCTTTGCACCACGAAATTAACAAGTGAATACACCCTCTCAAGCCCCGAAATTCTGCACAAATACTCTCTCAAATCCCCTCTTCAAAAGCCCTAACCTCCCGAAGGCAGCCACCAATCCGGCGATCAAACCCCGAAGTTCAAACCCTAATCCTAGGGTTTTCCGAAAAGCAATCAGTCAATCATAATCAAATCCAAAGCAATCAAGCAACTGAGGGATTAAGGTGGTGAGGCCCAACGGCCTTTGGTGTGAGGAATTTAGTCATTTGCTAACTTTTTTGTCTGGTGTGAGGAAGAACATCGACCGGGGCTTCGATCCCTCGGCCGATATATCAAACCAGGAGGATCCCTCGGCCGTGACATCCATTCACCGGCCGCGGGATCCATTACCCTGGGACAGTTTGTTTTGCTTCTCTGCTTTCTGATGCATGCTTATCGCACTGGCTCACTTTATTTACTATTTAAAGGCTTAAATAAACAGACTATGTGTTAGAATTAAACAAAGCATCTACATGTCTTATGTTGAATAACTATGGGCCAGTCTCACGGCTGGGCAGAGAGGGGTGCCTAACACCTTCCCCTTACTGTACTCTTGGCTCCCGTACCCGGAATCTCTATCTGTTTTTCCTAGTTTTAATAAACTGGGTGGCGACTCTGTTTTGATGATAACCGCTATCATGTGGCGATAATCCTAGCCATGGGAATGTCCACGATCTTGGTTTATGAAGCAAGAAACCAATCAAGCAACAAACGATCAATCTGTATGACGATGCCCCATCTGGGAGGTGTCTACAGTTTTTGGCGACTCTGCTGGGGACATGAAAGCCATAACCAAAAAGTTCAATGATAAGTAGGAAATACCCTCCTAAAGTCAGCCCAGGCGATTAAGCCCAGCACAACACGAAGGGCCATGCAAGGGACCTAGTGACGCGGAGCTTAGTTTGAAGAGCTGAGCTCAATGGATCAGCCCAGGGGCGAAGGTCATCCCAAGGTTAGCCCAAACCAAAGTGCTCACGAGCACAGCCTTAAGGGCTCAAGCTAGAGTCTCAAGAACACGGGATCTAGCCTATAAAAGCTGGCCTCTACTAAACCAGCTCAAGGACGGAGGCCAGCTCACGAGCACAGCTCATAGAAGAATACCGAGCTCAGCTCACCAGGTGAGCTCGGCAAGGATGGCAAACCTGCAGCCAGAGACTCATAGAACAACCAGGACCTTATCTCATCCAAAGAGATTAAGCCGCGAGTCTTAGAGGATAACCACAGAGATTCGTCCACCATGAGGACTCCTAACCTTGATGACAATCACAGAGTTCTAAGGAGAGGAGAACTCCTAAACCTGATAAGGACCAAAGAAGTCCTAGGTAAGGAGGACACTCCAACCTATTTCCGTCATGTGCGGATAAGCCCAAGAGGTCCCAGCACCGTAAGGACTCTTAACCTGATAAGCAGGTACAAGAGTCCAAAGGTGAAGGGACTCCTCAAACCTGATAAGAATCAGGGGAGTCCTGAGGTAAGGAGGACACTCCAACACCTATCTATACCCGCCACGAGCGGATGAGACTTAAGAGTCCCAATCCTAAGGGATTCCTCCCAAGATGCCTATATAAAGATCACATCCCCACCTCACAAAGGTACGCAATGCAATACTGCAGAACTCATACTCAGTCCATACTCTCTTCTAAAGCAGATCAACTGACTTAGGCATCGGAGGGGTGATGGCGACAGCCACACCGGTGCCCATAGCTTTTTGTTATGTATTGCAGGTCGAAAGATCAAGCTCTCCGGAAGCCACTTCATGGATTGGAGGATCAGATGGACGGTTGAGGAACCCCTCCTCCGGAGGTGACCAAAAACTGCTTCATCAGCTGGCGCCGTCTGTGGGAACGATTTGTTCTCCCTATCATTTCCTCCATACTGGATGGTTTCCAACAAGATCCCATACGAATTGGCATGCGCACGGTCTGAATGATTCGAAGTCAATCTAGAACAAAGAAGTTCTTATGCATTCATCAACACAGATGCAACGGACCAGTCTGCCAAAGAGATAAGTCTCAACTCCCTAGAAATACGTTTCGACCACAGTTTTGATATTAAAATTGTTAATACAATACAATATGCTTTGCTCTCCTAGAAACGAATTAAGCACATTGATGCTTTACAAAGCCCAATCACCACATGATCAGAAGTTATCCATGAGATAAGTTTATTTGTATTTTAATATTATTTCATCCTATGCAAAGGCACAAAATAATATTCTGATTGAGGCAGACTCGAAATTTTACGCATATTTCGATCATTATTAAAGCAACCTGCTGAATGCTCGGATTATGGATCTAGCTTCAAATTAATACAACTTAGGTTCTATTTCTAATGATTTTTTATGAAGTTCAAAGGCCATTCTAGGAATGCCAAGGTGTTTTTTATAGATGGTCTTGAAAGAGATCTCACGCTGATCAATGCGCACACGATCAAAACCGAAGTTATCAGTCCCGAATGGTGAATTGATCAAGCGAGGCATTGGCAGCCACATCGAGATATTATATGAGATAAGATCCAATTCTCAAATTTTATGATCTGGTATTCGCCGCTTCTTTTTAGTGGAATTATTTTGCGTTGGGCAAGTCCAACCCACTCCAAACTCTCGGGTGCACTTGATTCTAAAAAGAGTTTTTGTAAAGCAAAAACCTCTATTTCCATCTTTTGTTATACAGTAATTGAAGTTATTGATTAGGACTCCTAATCAGTATGAAGTCTAGTAGCCAATGGCCTTTACGACTATACATCATACTTATCTTCGAACTCCTCCTGGGATTTGACCGCATCACAATAGATTTATTTCTCTGGATAAATAAATTTATTCTTGTGGTATAATTAATGTTTCACGTTATGATCACGGTTATCTTTATCTAAGGGAAACAGACTGCAGGTCTTTCAAAAAAAAAGTATAGCTACTCCATCACGAATGATGAAGACGCTCGACGATTCACGGGGCTATGGCTACCAGTGCCTCAATTACAAGGAACTCACTGTTGCATGTTTCGTAATAAAGGGAGACGTGTGTAACTTCACGCTAGCGAAAATCCATCAATCGAGGCCGATCTCGCTTCGTGGAAAATTCAACTACGTCAATCTTGCTCATGAGGCAGGGAAAAAAATTGAACCTGATCACTTCCGAAACAAGGTTTCAATGCAAAAATTAACGCCGACTCCAACGGCCTGTGTGAACAACATCAAAGGAATAAAAACCGAATCATTCATGAGCCACGGCTCAATGAAGAATGATTCAACCGCCAATATATTTGACATCAAAGAAATTGGCCAATTTCGCGTTCGTTATCCTCGGCAAAGTCTGGCATCCATATTGGATATGCATTCCGAGTGTTCAAAGAAAGAAAAAGAAACGAGTTTTCAAGCCACGGCTCGTGACAGTTGTGCATCGCCATGACCTCTTGGCGATTTTGTTCCATCAACATGAATTCAGACATGAACTAGGAGTAAATTAAAAGGCTCACAGATTGTCATGACAATTCCGAGCCCGACCACAACTTTACAAGCAAAGGCGTACAAAGTGGAGCCTTGAAGCAACTATTGCAATTTGAGTCCCATGGGATCTGCATCAATCCGAACAACTCTCGGAATTTGACCAAATGCGGCAATCGAGTTGTTCGGCAATAAATTTATCTCCCGTGGATAAAATAAATATATTCATGAGTGATAATATTATTCATGGCTGTTATAGGTGATCTTTTTCCAAGGAAAATTGATTGGCGGGCTCTGAAAGAATGATCGCACTCCATGCGTACGACAACAACAACAACAAAAAAAAGAGAAGAAAAAGGGAGAGCCACGGCTCTTGGCAATTCTGCTCCATCACCATGACTCCCGAATACGAATCCGGAGTACATTGAATTTCAAGCGCACATATCGCCACGGTGTTCTCAAGCCCAAGCATCAGCTTTCCTTCGCGGATAACGGTGGAGTTGATCACGGAAAATATCCTACTACAAGATAAGTCTTGTTCCTCCTTTATTTTGATTAATTACTGCTTATCACAAGCATATCCCCACATTGGGATCACTCGCATAATTTTTTGGATTACCATAAAGAGTTCATATTCAAATGAATCTGTTTAAATGGAGAATTCTAAAAATCTAGGACTCTACATTGAATTTTCCAAATACAACTCATAGGGAACTATTGACCCACAAAATGCATGTGGACTAATGTCCTTTTCTAATCCATCTGGCCTTTTAGGATACATAAAATCCCCAAGAGTGAACGCGATCTTAATCTGTTCAGCTCAAAAAGAGCCTAGGGTCCCACGGGACCAGAGTTTGAGTGTGACCACGGTTACTCCAAAGCAAACAGTGTCTTAGTAAAGTTTGACTTTCATCTGTTTGGTAAACAAATAGCTTAGGTAAAAAGCTTTTATCCTAAGGGACCCATAACCTGAGCATGATTTTCATCTGCTCAGTTTCGTAGGATAGTTAAAATCCTAATCCGAGCATAATCTTCATGAACTCGGCTCACTATGATAAAATTATCAGGTAACATTGAACAATTTTATTACTGATACAAGCATGATTTTCATCTGCTCAACCAAAGAAAAAATCTGCTTTCGAAAGTACGATCTCCATTAAAAAGTCAAACATTGGCAAAGATTGATAAGATAGTACAACAATTATATCCCAAGAGACAACCAGTTACGTTGGCCCATATGAAACAATTACACAATCTACAAGTGTTAAGATGTTTTTCCAACACCTTAACACTTGGGGGAGCAGGGAAGTATATGGACATACAAGTCTTCTCAGCCAAAGCTAGAGCTCTGGAAGTAGCTAGAAAAAGCTTACGGAGCTTGGACAACCAATGGGTAAAGCCCAGTCCCAAGGGAATTAAACCTGGAAAAATTGGGCACGGCCCGCAGTCAAAAGCAACATAAGTGTTTGAAACTTAACCATCAACAGCAAGCCTGCTCAGTCACAGCTCAAGGCCCCAAAATTAGACTAAGCAAAAAGTTCAGCATTGAGCAACCAAGGTCTGCTCAGAAGAACATAGTTGATAAAGCATGTGATGTTCTCCATAAAGCAAGTGCAAGTGCAAAATTGTCACGACAATAGCAGTGAATGAGTAACTCACCTCTACGGAAACATGAAAATTTCTAAGGAAATACACAGATAAGAGCTCAGGCTCGTTCAGAGAGCTGAGCATGAAAGGCAACATCATCTTATCATCTTCAAGGATTGACATGACGCCATCATCAGCCCAGCTATATGGACCACCAAGTTACTCCAACAAAGGATTTTGATCGTCTAAGGTGGCTGAAACACCTCCTACGGGAGGTGACAAACATAAAATATCCTAAGGGATAACCCAGGAGAGTACCTCAAGACGAGTACCCCAATTGGACAACAGAACCTAGCCCGTCAACAATCCCAAGGGATAATGATTTAAGGCTAGCTAATCTTAAGAGATAAGCTCAGCCAACACAATATTACATGACAGAGGAGCTCAACTAAAAGTCCCAAGGGACATGGTCACCCTAAGCATAGCTTAGTTAGGCCAAGCATATCATCATGTTCGACTCAACACAAAAAGTTCAAGTAAAGACAGTCCTAAGGGACAGGGTTGCCCAAGGTTACAACCAATAGTTGCAATGAGGCTGCATGCCCAAAAAAAAAATGACCCATGTTGCTCGCATTCGATGCACCAGATAAAAGCACGGAAAGAAATCACCCTCTCAAGTGTTTCCCTTTTCCTGACCTGACCAGGTCTAAAGAAACAGGGGAATAACTGAAGCTGAGTATAAACTAGACCAGCTCATCCCAAGGGACAAGCATAGTGAGCACCACGGTGTAACACAAATATGCTAATCATGGACATTATCCTAAAGGGATTAAAAGTCCTAAAGCAAGAGGGGATGATAATGGCCAAGTATCACAGTACCTTGGTCAGATTGAGAAACCTCTGAGCAGAGGATCTCCTTCCCAGAAAAGTTGACCCTACGAGGGGACATATACGGAAAACCTGACCTCTTAAGGCCAGCCAACTTAGAAAAACCGCTTCACATAGCTTGAACAACACAGCTCTGGTAAGAGCTAAGCTCAACCTAAGGGTTGATGAATCAACTTTGCGTAGCGTAGCTATGCAATAAAAGGAGCTCAGGAATATTTCCAAGCTCAAGAACGTAGCTAAGGCTATGCAACATAAAGTTATCAACGAGTCGAAGCTCATAAAGCTCAGACTGACATTTAATTCCCAAAGTGTTGTCAAGTCCACGTGGTCTAGTCCCAGGAATAGGCACTGAAGAGTCTCAGCCCTAAGGGGCAAAAGCTAAAAGCCCGAGAGTGCGGCCTACAAGACTCATTGACCCAGTCCAAAAGAGCTCTGAACTAACAAACCCGAGTTCAGTTACTAACTCAATACCTCTAAGGTCAGCTAAGGACGCCTTGAAAAATAAAGACTATGGGAAACCTCATGCTAAAGGCATGAGATGTTTTTTCAGGTCTCGTGCTAAAAGCATGAGATGAACTTTGATATAAACCTCGTGCTAAAGGCATGAGGTGCTATTTCAGGTCTCATGCTATGGCATGAGCAAACCTCATACTAAAGGCATGAGGTGCTATTTCAGGTCTCATGCTATGGCATGAGCAAACCTCATACTAAAATCATATGGTACTAATCCAAGTCTCATGCTAAGGCATGAGCAAACCTCATGCTAAAGGCATGAGGTGATGATTCAAGTCTCATGCTAAGGCATGAGCAAACCTCATGCTAAAAGCATGAGGTACTGTTCTAAGTCTCATGCTAAGGCGTGAGCAAACCCCAAGCCAAAGGCATGAGGTGATAATCCAAGTCTCATGCTAAGGCATGAGCAAACCTCATGCTAAAATCATGTGGTACTATTCCAAGTCTCATGCTAAGGCATGAGCAAACCTCATGCTAAGGCATGAGCAAACCTCATGCTAAAATCATGTGGTACTATTCCAAGTCTCACGCTAAGGCATGAGCAAACATCATGCTAAGACGTAGAATAACCATGCTAAGACAAGTATTACAGCTCACTCCAGGGCTTATTAAATGAGCCTTGAAGAGTCGAAGCTCTAAGAACTCCAGACGTAGCACGGCTATGCAATAAATAGAGCTTAGGAAAAATTTCCAAGCTCACAGACATAGCACAGCTATGCAATAAACCAAGCTTGGGAAAAATTCCAAGCTCACAGACGTAGCACAGCTATGCAATAAACGAAGCTTCGGAAAAATTTCCAAGCTCACAGACGTAGCACAGCTATGCAATAAACGAAGCTTGGGAAAAATTTCCAAGCTCACAGACGTAGCACGGCTATGCAATAAATAGAGCTTAGGAAAAATTTCCAAGCTCACAGACATAGCACAGCTATGCAATAAACCAAGCTTGGAAAAAATTCCAAGCTCACAGACGTAGCACAGCTATGCAATAAACGAAGCTTCGGAAAAATTTCCAAGCTCACAGACGTAGCACAGCTATGCAATAAACGAAGCTTGGGAAAAATTTCCAAGCTCACGGACTTAGCACAGCTATGCAATAAACGAAGCCTGGGAAAAATTTCCAAGCTCACAGAGGTAGCACAACTATGCAATAAACGAAGCTTGGAAAAAAATTTTAAGCTCACAGACGTAGCACAGCTATGCAATAAACGAAGCTTGGGAAAAATTTCCAAGCTCACAGATGTAGCACATCTATGCAATAAACGAAAATTTGGAAAAATTTCCAAGCTCAAAGACGTAGCACGACTATAAATGAAAGAAGCTCAGGATATCATTTATAGCTCCAAAACCTCATACACTTAAGGGAAAGACCAAAGATCAGCCCAGCCTGCCATAGGTTAGCTCGGATGCTAAAGCATTAGCTGATCCTACAGGGATATAAGCTAAGCAAATAAACAAGCTGGAAATAGCTTATGAGATTCGCTAGGTCCTAAGGGATACAAGCACAAGCACCAAGCTCTCAAACACAAGTGTCATGATGAAAAATCAACTGACACTAGAGGGAGTAGAAATATAAGAAAATCCAAAGCAAAATAAGCCAAGACAGATAAGTCGATAGACATCATGCTAAGGTATGAGAAGATGTGCTAAGGCATAATGAAAATAATCATCATGCTAAGGCATGAGATGATATGCTAAAGCATAAAGCTTATGACAATCATGCTAAGGCATGGGATGATGTGTTAAGACACAAGGCATATGGCAAACATGCTAAGGCATGAGGCACGAAGCATATAACAATGCAGATATGGAGGCTCTCCAACAAACAAAAACCTCCAACAGACAGAAACCTGTGCCAAAATGCCTAAAGCTAGCAATAATCAAGGCCAAACATGGCCATTTTAACAAATACCCTAGGGGAAAGGGTTGCCCAGTTGCAACCCACCATAGCTTAAATATAGCAGATGACATATAATGCCAAGGCATAAACCACCCACCTTACAAGTGCAAAGCTATTAACACAACTTTACACTTGGGGGAGTAGGGAGTAGACATCAAAGAGAATAGTTTCTAAGGGAACATGTTAGCTAAGTAACTCCAAGGAGTTATGTCAGCTCAGTAACTCTAAGGAGTCATAAGAGAAGCATAAATAAGAGTTTCTAAGGAAACGACAGATATCAGGAAAGCAACAAACTTCTAAGGAAGTAATTTAAAGCCATCCATTCAACCTGTTTAAAGTAAGCATTGTTGCTAGGGCAACTAATACAAAAAAAAAAAAAGAGTGCCAAGGCATCCTGCTCAAGTAAGAGTAGCATTTAAATATGTTACATTCAAGTAACAGCTCGACTGATCAGTGCCAAGGCACCAAGCATAAGTACTACCACATAAATAAGTCCGAGAAAGAGGCCTACAAGTCCACTCGGATTAAGCTCAATAAGCTCTGGACTACGAAACCCAAGTAAGGATATCTTACCTTGGGCATCAGTATACTAAGGAGGAGGGGTACAACATAGTGTAAAAGTTATTTGGATACAGACGACTAAACACTTAGAGGAGTGGTTAAATGCTAAAATGAGCCATAAGGCTAAAAGTCAGCATAGACTACGTAAGACCTTGCTCGATAAAATTGAAATGTAAAGGTCCTAAGGGACCAGTACCTGAGAATCCAAAAGAATCAAGATAAAAGCATGCATAATTGTAAGAGGTCCGAGCACAGCTCTCACAAACCTATTCGGACAAAGCTTATGCACAGCTCGGCCCAGAACTCTCAAAACTTCGTCAACAAAAAGCTAAGTCCCCCAAGACCAAAAGTCGAACACGATTTCCGAAGCTAACAAGCTGTGACAAATTGCAAAGAACTTGAGAAGTTCAAGCACGACGCTCAGGTCTACTCAAGCTCTCAAAAGCTCTGTAAAGATTACAAGAGTCTTGAGTCCTATGGGACACAAAGGTTCGAGTAAGGTACTCATGCCTACTTGAGAAAAAACCTTACAAGAGGCTTAAGTCCTCCAAGATGCAGAAGATTCGGGCATGATGCACACATCGGCTCGACCAAGGTCTTGTAAAAGGCCTAAGTCAAACAAGACGGAAAATTGCTCACACCTATTTTGACAAAACCGCTTCATCAGCTGGTTTAAGCCCTTACGGACCTAAAAGGCCTAGCACAGCTCTCAAGCATGCTCTGCCAAACATTCAAAGTAGCTTTATACAACCAACAATACACATGAAAAACTACTCATGTGCCAAACGAACTGCTAAGGCAAAATATCGGTATAAGATCAGTCCTAAAAGGACACAAAATCATAAGTACCAGATTATTTTTTAGCAACCCCACACTCAAGGGATTGGGGGAGTGATAAATATAACAAACCTAGTAAGGTCAACACCACGAGAATCACAGACCTGGGGAGTAGGGACCGGTCTCACCTGAACTTCTCTATCACATCTCACCGAGTACAAAATCAGGGCATGTAAGGTCTGCTCGGCAGACGAAGGGACGAAGCTGTCATAAGGTCCAAGGACCAGCTCTGGCCCTTAACTACGGAAAGAGGGATGATATTCAATTGATATTATCCATGGAATATACATATTCCAACAAAGATACCTCTTTGGGATTCGGTACAACCTAATTCCTAGGGGATAAAGAACGCCATCAATAAGATGAGCATTAAATGCCCCTGATATACATAATCAGGGTTGGATTGGGATTCCTAGCTAAGGCGGGACTCATCTAACCTTAAATAGGTAATCCAGAACTCACGAGATATAGTCCAACAAGGACTCAACCTCCTATCAAGATGACTATAAATACAGCAGTAGAATGCCAATCAAAGGATCAGGTCAGAGCTAACGACAAAGCTGATTCATCAGGATACTTGAAATAAATCAGTACCCCCACATCTAAGTTATCCCAAGGTATTCCTAAGGGAACTAACAAAGGACATAGCAAACGTAAAGCTCTAGAACAAGAGCAGGCTTCACTAAAGCTTGGCTCCCTCAAACACCAGGACAAATGTATTTTTCTTTGCTCTGCTACAAGCATTGCTACTCAGCAAGGCTAAGGCCAGATACCCCATGGTTGAAATAACTACCATAGATGGGTGCTGATCAAAGTAAAAGGGCGCGTTCTGTTTAGCCCCTAAACATTCTCATCGGTTTGCTATTCAGTAAGGTCAGCTAGTGAAGTTGTTCAATAAAGGCAAAAATGACAACATGATCATAGGACTAAGGGTCCACAAAATTCCCCTGAACCAAGCAATGGCTATGTACACCGCAACTTGATGAACATCACAGATGATACACAGGACAGGCAGGCATAGTTGTCGATTCCAAAGCAAATAGTGTTTCCTAATCTTCACTGATGTTCTTACTCGGAAACAGGGGAGTACCTGATAAGTAGGAAATAACCTCCTAAAGTCAGCCCAGGCGATTAAGCCCAGCACAACACGAAGGGCCATGCAAGGGACCTAGTGACGCGGAGCTTAGTTTGAAGAGCTGAGCTCAATGGATCAGCCTAGGGGCGAAGGTCATCCCAAGGTTAGCCCAAACCAAAGTGCTCACGAGCACAGCCTTAAGGGCTCAAGCTAGAGTCTCAAGAACACGGGATCTAGCCTATAAAAGCTGGTCTCTACTAAACCAGCTCAAGGATGGAGGCCAGCTCACGAGCACAGCTTATAGAAGAATACTGAGCTCAGCTCACCAGGTGAGCTCGGCAAGGATGGCAAACCTGCAGCCAGAGACTCATAGAACAACCAGGACCTTATCTCATCCAAAGAGATTAAGCCGCGAGTCTTAGAGGATAACCACAGAGATTCGTCCACCATGAGGACTCCTAACCTTGATGACAATCACAGAGTTCTAAGGAGAGGAGAACTCCTAAACCTGATAAGGACCAAAGAAGTCCTAGGTAAGGAGGACACTCCAACCTATTTCCGTCATGTGCGGATAAGCCCAAGAGGTCCCAGCACCGTAAGGACTCTTAACCTGATAAGCAGGTACAAGAGTCCAAAGGTGAAGGGACTCCTCAAACCTGATAAGAATCAGGGGAGTCCTGAGGTAAGGAGGACACTCCAACACCTATCTATACCCGCCACGAGCGGATGAGACTTAAGAGTCCCAATCCTAAGGGATTCCTCCCAAGATGCCTATATAAAGATCACATCCCCACCTCACAAAGGTACGCAATGCAATACTGCAGAACTTATACTCAGTCCATACTCTCTTCTAAAGCAGATCAACTGACTTAGGCATCGGAGGGGTGATGGCGACAGCCACACCGGCGCCCATAGCTTTTTGTTATGTATTGCAGGTCGAAAGATCAAGCTCTCCGGAAGCCACTTCATGGATTGGAGGATCAGATGGACGGTTGAGGAACCCCTCCTCCGGAGGTGACCAAAAACTGCTTCATCAGTACTGTCAGGCAGGTTAAATTCCGATCGCTTCGGAACCAGAGTCAATCTCCTTACCTTGACCATCCGAAGCAGAGTAATTTGACCATCAGAATCCAGATACGCATACCATCAAGGTTAGTCCCAAGTCAAGGGAGCCGTTCGGGCACGGCAGACACCAGAGGTATCGCAACCTCCATGGATTTACGGTCTCCTAGACAGACCGGAAAATCCTAAAGAATTCTAGGGAAGCCTAATCCTCTAGCCTGCAAGATGCAATGATGCGTGGATGATATGCATGTACAGAAAAGAAATACACATAAACAGGATATATCACATAAGTCCTAACCATGGGTTCCTGTCCTAGTTGGGAAGGTTCTATGGTTATGTACGGGTGCATAGGCCGGTTTTGGTCTCAGAAGGGTTCCCCGGACTAGAGCCAAGATGTACTACCCCATGTCAAGTGTATTGCAAGACAATAGTCGAACAGCACGATGGCCCATCATAGTCGAGGGTGGCTAGGCATCTCGGGAGAGCTTGTCACCGGTAAACCGGGCAAGATTGACGAGACACGCTAGTGAGGCTTGTGCTGTGCAAAGTGTAAAAAAAAGTTTAAATTTTCCAAATTGCATTAAGCCCCCCAAGTAAAATACCTTTCAAGTTTGGCCCTCTTGATTATTCAACACTCCTTTATATTTAAAAAAAAAAGAAGAAGTATTGAATAAAAGTCCCCAGCGGAGTCGCCACTGTGGGCTCCCGGGCCCTCGGCGCGTTCGAATAGTCGCCACCCGGATTTTTGAGATGGATGATCCGAGAAACCGAGAGTTTGTTTTGAAAAGAAAGGTGTAGACACCCCAATCTGGATCTCCCAATTGTTTTACTTCGTTTTACGATTTTCTTGTTTCCCCGATGATGAAATTGGATCAAACGAGCTTGGATTGGGAATGGATTAAGCTTGGAGTGCTTTGAACCCTGCTTAAACCTTTTGAACCCCCTCTGAACCTTCAGTCAAACCTTAGAGTCTCTCGCGCGGTACTCTGCTTGCCACGTGTGGTCAAAGTCAAACAGTTGACTGTTGACCATCGCGCAATTGTTTCTAACCCTCGCGCGACAGTTCCCTCCTGTCCCTATCACAGAATCCAGCTGGACAGGTGACCATTGGGTGTCACATGGGCTGGAACCCCGTTTTCCTCAGCTGAACAGAGTTCTGGCAGGTTGTAGCCCATACAATCCCCCAACCAACCACCCACCTTGTTGGCTAGCTTCACAACCAAGTTGTGACCAGCCTTGTTGGCTGGTCCCAAGGCCATGTTTGGCCATTTTCTAGCCCTGGCACTCTCCCTATAAATACCCCCCTTCATCTTCCATGTTAAGGGTTCCAAGAATTTGATTAAGAAGTTCAACCATTATTTTACAAGGCAAACAATAGCTAGCACAAAGTTACTAACCCCAAACCCCATTCTAATCTTCCATACTTAGTGTTTCAATGTACACTTAGTTGCAAGGCCACACCAATCAATCCAATCCATTTTCAAACCCCTTTCCAAGCAAAGGTATAACATTTAACCTGTTTTTGTTTTGATCCCTGAGGGGGGCTGACAGGGCCAAGGCTGGTAATCAATACCATGTCCTGGTCCTAAAGCCAGTAGAGTTACAAGAATTCGTGGCAGTTACACCCTCGCGCGATGGTCCACTATACTCGCGCGACACTTGTGTCAGCAAGAGAATGGACCTCGTGGGGAAGGGAGGCTAGCCCTTTTCTGTTTTGCAATATATTCATGCCTGTTGTACTTTATTTTGATTTTTAGAATACTGTTATGCATGCAAAAAAATAATACAATAGCTAGTTTATTTACTCTAAATAGTTTGGAATGCCCTTGGGATCCCTGAATCTGTCTCAGGACCCCAAGCATGCAAAGCAATTCCTGGAAGTCCAGTCAGGAATGTCGCGCGAGACTCACTCTCTGTCGCGCGACAGTTCTGTGATTTCCATGAATAGCCCTTGCATGGGTAACTAGGCCCTTGGCCTCTGTTTTGATACCCCCACTGTTTAGGGGTTGTGTTTCAATTCATTTGGCTCCTGTTTGGAGTATTCTGTAATAATTAGTATCTTTACAGTTCCCCATAAACTGCTTGGTTTGCTTCCTGGGTGTGCACTGGTCCTTCCAGAGCCCAGAAGGGGATGAACTTGGGACTGTGGTGAGATGACAACACTCGCGCGAGGGTCAGTGTGTCTCGCGCGATGGTTGGCTTGCATACAGATCTGTTCATGCATGCAAGTTGGCCATCGTGTAGGGCAAATCTGTCCAGAGCCTAGTTTTGGCATTTGATCGCTGTTTTGGGTCTCATCCCATTTATTATTCATCATGACATCCGTCCATGCTATCATTTGATCACATCCTGTAAATTGTTACAGTTTTTAATCCCCGATTAACTGTTCCCCCGCCCTAATTGGCTAAAATTAATTAAAAGAAGAAAAATCACAAAAGTTTTCATAAAAACGCCTAAGTAGAGACCGATCTCCGGATTGGGCGAGAGGGGTGCCATAAAACCCTTCCCCTCTCGTAACCTGGCTCCCGAACCCAGATATGGTTATGACGGACTGGTTTCCTTCATTTTTTCAAATAAAGCGTGGCAGGTGCTTCGAAATACGGTTCCTTGAGTGTCGGACCTTCAAAACTCAAGTGGCGACTCTGTGTTTTTGAGCGCTTGCCACCGGCGCTCGCGCTCTCTCGATTTCCAAAAAGGGGCCGCAATGGCGAAAGGAACGGAATCCTTTTTCCGAAGGGCATGCTGCCCACAAAAGGCTTTTGATCTAGCGAAACCATTGAGATTTTGGATCCGGGGGCCACGTTATGAGCGGGGAAAGTTTTGTTAAAAAAAGCACCCCGCTCGCCGGGTGAAAACCGGTCTCTACTAAGCATTTTAAATGGGGGGATTTAATACCATTCAGAAAACTTTGAAAACACATAAAGGAAAAGGAGAACAAGATGAAACATGTCATGTTACAGTGCTAGTGGTGCTTGCTGTACAGAAATGATAAAGGATGCCATGATGATAATATAAATAAGAAAGACGCAGGAACATGCTGTCTGGATCACCATCCTCAGTCACACGGCACACCGAGTTATGACACGCGGCCTTCTGATATACCGTGCGTGGTTCTGATTTTGTCATCAAACTTTGTCATTTTTCAAAGCTTCGCACGGCATACCCAGTATGACGCACGGTGACATTTTTAAAATTTCAGAAAGCTCGCGGCCATCAGATTATTTCAGAACTGTACCATTCTTCCAAGCCACGAGTAGAAAACCATTTTTTTGACACATTTGTTCATTTTGAAACGATCTATAGAGTTTAAAACATGGCTTGTAGATATGGTCTCAGTTCGAGACTGCTTTTGGTGTACAGAAACAGATCCAGCAACAGACGATCGTGATCCAGATAGTTTGAACAGGGAAACAGTAGTTAGATAAAATGTCGTGCGTGTGAGTCCACTACGCCGTGCGACACTTCAAAGCGCCGTGCGGCGTAGTGTACCCAGCACAGAAAACTAGTTTTGTTTTGTAAAAATAATTTTTGGGTCAGATCCTAACCAAAAGGGTTAGGCCTGAAGATAGAAGAGTCCCCTCAGGGCCAGGGCAGAGCCTAGCCCATGGAAACTTGGTTTTTACCTTTGATCTTGAGCTTGAATGAAGATTGATGATGGTGGATGGACGTCGGCAAGGTTGGAAAAGAAAAAGAGAAGTATGGATGTGTGTAGTAGATGGGTGTATTGGGTGGTTGGGGTCTCAAAGTTAGTAAGGAACTAACTTTAATGGTGAGAAGAAAAATGGAGTAAAAGGCCTAGAGAATGTCTTTTGGAAACAACATTCTCAAGACTTGGAAATGGGAAATGGGTGTGAAAGCAAGAAGAGAGAGAAATGGTATAATGGTGATCCAGGGCCATTTTCCCTTGAGTGGAGGGGTGTATTTATAGGCAAGAGTCATGGATTTTGAATTTCAAATGTTGGAGGTATTTTCTGGGCGGGCCAGAAGTGTGCTTTCGGCTGAGCCGTTTTGCAGCTGTGGCTAAAATAGGCGTGGCCGACAGCTTTCGGAGCCAGTCAGAACTTTACCCAAAATGCCGTGCGGCTAACCTCATGATCGCGTGCGGCGGAATGACTTTTGATACGCCGTGCGGTGTAGAGGTGTCACGTGCGGCATTACAGGTTCAATCTAGGACTTTTGGGTTTTCTCTGGGCTGACGGTTCATTTGGGCTGAGGATCTGTTTGGGGTTAATGGAGTCCTTCATTCAAACTCGCAAAGGTTCCGTTTCCTTTATTTCATCATCGGGGTGGACAAAAATCCTTCGAGGTCCGGATTGGGGTGTCTTCACCCTCCTAGCTCCCACTACTACGTACAAGAAGCAAATCTAGGCAAGAAAAAGTGATCAGGTTGCATTTGTTGAATCTAGATGGGCATCAAATTAATGTGGAACGTAAAGATCAATGCAAAGCGTCAAATTATATAACCCAGTATTATTGTACTCTCTGGACATCTAATCAAGAAGTTTTTTGGATTAATACTAGTATAAGACTCCGCAAGTTATATTATTATGTTGCACTCACGGCCCATTGGTTTAGACCAAAACGTACAGTTTTTGGAAACAGACATATTTTCAGTAACTTTTGAGGCCACCTCTCTTCATGTGCATATAAACGTAAAGGGGCTAAAAGCAGGGCCGGTCCTGAGAATTAAGAGGCTTAAAGCGACTTTTTAAAATTGAGGCCTTAGGTTTTCTAACAATAAAAAAATCAATATAGGTGGTTAATACAAGGTAAAAATATTAAACATGTATTTTGGTTTCATAATTTAACTAAAATAAAATTTTAAAATATTTTATACCATTAGAAAAAAAAATCAAATATAACGAAATATCACTCATACACTGCATTTTTTTAACTAATCATGTTATTAACTTTAACCATAAGAATGCTATATTTAGCAATGAGAGAATTGCTATTTTTAGCTATTTTTAACTAATCTTTTTCTACCCATCAATTGTTGTAATGGATGGTCCAGATTCGCTGAGGGAATAAATAAATTATTCGCGCAAATAGTTTACTTAAAATCTGGACCGTGCAAACACATCTGGTACCTACCTAGATTAATTGCAGAAAATAAGAAAACGGAAGAAAAACAATTAGTTTGCCAAGATTAACTACAGAAAATAAGAAAACGGAAGAAAAACAATTAGTTTGCCAAGATTAACTACAGAAAATAAGAAAACGGAAGAAAAACAATTAGTTTGCCAAAAGATGGCCTCCTGAGATTCGAACCCGAGAAGTGCAGCTTCAATAACCATTATCGGACCATCAATGCTGAGTCTCCTCTTTTGCAAGATGAGGAACAACTTATATATATATATATATATATATGTTCTTGTCTAGGAAATGAGGCCTAGTTTTGGGTTAATTTTCGGAGGCCTAAAGCCGCCGCACCCTGGGCTTTAGCCCAGGGCCGGCCCTGGCTAAAAGGATTAGACCGTTGCACACAAGATGGCCAACAAAAGTTTTTCTCTTTACTTGATGATGAAAATATTTTCAAATCACAACTGCTATAGATGTCGTGCGGGGCCCATTATATATGCCAAAAAGTGAGATCATTAAAGGACAATGTTGTAACTTCACATGAATAAAGACAAATGGGAGATTGCGGTTATAGAAATAGGGGAGTGCGAAAATCACTCCCCAAAGTAAATGCACAACTTTTTCAAGCTGAAAAGTTAGCTTAATTTATTAAATTCATGATTTCATTCCGGGATTTTGATGATATTTATTTAATTAGTTCAATTTTAATTTGTTTCGTTAATGGTCGACTTGTGTTTGTTGTGATGGTTGTACGGTGATGATGGAGGGTTGGAGGTAAGGGGTTGGTCATGGTGGTTGGTGGTGATGTGGTGGAGTGGTACTAGTAGCGGCTGTTGTAGCGGTGGTGTCGGTGGTATCAATATCATGGTGGTGGTGGGTAACTGTAGTAGCAGAAGGTGCATGGTGGAGACATGGGTGAAAGAAAGACGGTGAACTGATGGTTGTAGCACTTATGGTCGTGATTGTTGGAGAAACGACGATAGTGGTTGTGGTGGTGGGGAGAGATGAAAGTACAGGAATGTTCAACTTTATGTATTTTCAACATGTTCTGCTAGTAGAATAGAAAAAAATGGATCAAAAATAAAAGGGAAATTTATAGAAATGGTCCTCCTAGTTTCATCCGAGTCTCATTTTTGTCCTCCAAGTACCAATTGCGTTAGTTTTAGCCCTATAGTTTATATTTTGCCTCAATTTCGTCCCTCTTGCTTACGGTGTCAATGAAGCAAACGGAATTGAAGGGCAAAATTGTCATTTCTCCTCACAAAGGGACTAAATTGAGACTTCATACAAACTAGAGGGACTATTTTTAAAAATATTCTTTTTACTTTTGTTTTTGCAAATATAATTAAAAGACACCATACATAATATATTTTTCATCTCAATTTTTTTAATCAAAATATGTTGAAAATATTAATGATGTTCCATACTTAATATTCCATACTTAATGATATGGAATATAAAAACGCAAGAGGAAACAATTTGCAAAAGTTTTCAACATATAATAGGAGTACTTAATATTCCATATCAAATTTTTTTTTGGAATATATAAACAATTTTAAAGCTTTTACTTTTATTATATTCCATATCACAAATTTTTTTAATGATGTTCCATATCATTAAGTATGGAAATATAATGTTTTTATTATATTCCATATCACAAAATTTTTTGTTTTTATCATTTAGTATGGAATTGAAAATCATTATATTCCATACTTAATATTCCATATCATTAGTATCATGTTTTTATAATGTTCTTTTTTTTTTCACCCAGTAAAAAATAATGTTCAAAATTATTTAGTTAATCTTGTAATCATTGATTAAAAAGTGGATCACTATTGAATAACAAATAAGCGAGTGAACTTTTGACTTGGGGGGTGATATTTTAAGCCAACTCACAGCTTTGATATTGCTAACTTATATTGATTTGAAGATATTATTTTCGTATTTCATTATGTAGCTATATGTCGTTAAATTATTTGAAGACTAAAATAAACTGATTATGTAGCTATTAATATTCAATCTGTATTTATTTGTTATATAAGTGGTCCTATGAGTAAGTCACAAAAAAATACACTATACCCATGTTTTAATGCAATAGTATTTCATTGGTTAATTAAACAAAAATACAAGACACCTAAATACTATTGAGCAATTTTTCTTTTTAATCGCGTAACAAAGAACATAACGAGATTGAAAATCCAATTGAAAAAAATACGATACATAGACATTTAACATAGGGGTTACTTTTCGAATTTTCTCATATTTTTGTGATATGGAATATAATAAAAGCTTTAAAATTTTCAACATATTTTGATTAAAAAAACTGAGATGAAAAATATATTATGTATGGTGTCTTTTAATTATATTTGCAAAAAAAAAGTAAAAAGAATATTTTTAGAAATAGTCCCTCTAGTTTGTATGAAGTCTCAATTTAGCCCGTCTGTGAGGAGAAATGACAATTTTGCCATTCAATTCCGTTTGTTTCATTGACACCGTAAGCAAGAGGGACGAAATTGAGGCAAAATATAAACTATAGGGCTAAAACTAACGCAATTGGTACTAGAGGGACGAAAATGAGAATTCATGTAAAGTAAAGGGACCATTTGTAAAATTTTCCCAAAATAAAAATAAAAAATGCTAGTAGGAAAATTGTCAGACTTATATATTTAATTTTCCTGTCACGATTAACTTCCCCCTAAAATTTGTTTTTGCAAAAAAGCACAAGAATTTTGCTGGAATCGTGTTTCTACACATGTAAATTACTACTGTACATTTTAACTTTCTCATAAATTTATTCGATCAAATGAATTTAGGCTTCATTTGTTTTAAAAGTAAAATATTTTTCGACGTAAAATATTTTTATGTAAAATAATTTTACAAAAAATAAATTTTTATTTTTATTTTCCGGTGTTTAGTTGATAGTTGTTCCACACAAAAAGTTTTCTGAAAAATGACTTACAGCATTTTCAAGCGGAAACACATTTTCAACCATATGAAGTATAATAATGTTTTACCTGGTAAAATATTTTCGTGTCTTTTGCACAACTAAACACCCAAAAATAAGTGAAATACTCCCTCCGTCCCATTTTCTTTGGTCTTTTTTGATATTCGTGCCATTTTTCAAACTCTTATATCTTCGAATATGAATCTCCAAATATATGCAATATGGATCTTGTTTGATAGTTCTCGATTAGATCTATAATACAAAGTTTTCAAAATTATAAAAAATATTTATAAATTGAGAGATATAAGAGTTTGAAGAATGACATGAATATCGAAAGAGACCAAAGAAAATGGGACGGAGGAAGTATTTTTCAGAGAAATATGTAACGCCCCGATTTTCGGACACGTTAATTAAATCATTTTTAATTGATTTAATAATCCATAAAACTAATTTAAGAAATGAAATTTTATTAAACAGAGTTTAGCAATGGAAATCTCAAATACCAAATTCAAAACTACTTAACGGTCTTACAACTCAACGAAATAAAACAGAGTTTGACAAATGTGATAACACTTTTGGAAATTCAAATAATAATATTTTAAATTAATAGAGCTTCTAAGGGTAAGGCATCCAAGGCTCGACAAACTCCCCTTCCTCAGCTGGGAGGTCTTCACCCTGGTGCTGATCATCTTGTAGAGGATTCTGTTTTTCGGTCTCCTGATTACCTGGCATGAAACGCCAGCCCAACGGCACTATAATGAGTTTTGAAACTCAGTAGATAAATCTTACTCATTAACCCTTACACTACAAGTAATCGCATTTATAATAAATAACGTAAGAATTGTATAGCACAAAACTTGTTTCATTATATAACCATCAACTTAAATAAATATCATACTCTCAACTTTGATAAAAATTCCAACACCTCAGTGATCAACAGATTCCCAAAATCATAATTTCACCAATCATACTATGCATAATTTCCTACTAGGCTACCCTCCATAACACGAGGTCCTAGTAGGCTACTCTCACAATTCTAGGTCCATCAGGCTGCCCTCAAGGTCCTGCTAGGCTACCCTCCATATCTGAGATCCTGCCAGGCTACCCTTGAGGTCCTGCTTGGCCACCCTCACAATTCTAGGTCCATCAGGCTGCCCTCCAGGTCCTGCTAGGCTACCCCCAATACTTGAGGTCCTGCCAGGCTACCTCAGAGGTCCTGCTTGGCCACCCTAGCTACACCGGGTCTTTCAGGCTGCCCTCAAGGTCTTGCTAGGCTACCCTCAATACTTGAGGTCCTGTCAGGCTACCCCTGAGGTCCTGCTAAGCCCACAACCTTTCATCTGTTTCCTTTTTCCGTTAACCAGAACAACATCTACAAAAAAATTCTAAGTCCACAACTCATCCAATGTCTCTAATGACCTTTCTACGTTCTCAGCTCAATCAACAAAACAATCATTTCAAATAAGGAGTAAACATATCATAATATAAATACAGACACAGGATAACTGAATCGCCGCACACCCACATTCAGTGAGCTTAAGTTCAAACTAACTTCACAGCAATTTCGATATGTTTCAATACCAAAGTATTTGCAAGTGGATCAATAATAACAGCAATTCCTAAAGAGTCATTGAAACAATACATTATCAACAGTTCAAAAGACACAAGAATATTTCACATAAAGTATTCAGATTTGTCCTGGTGACTTTTGGGTTTCATTAAGATTTTGCACATAGGTTCATTTTAGTAATTTCCATTATTTGAGGATTGGATAGTTATTTGTAAACCAAATGGTTAGTTTAATAACTTAACCGATCTTAGCGATTGTCTTGTAGTATTTAACCTTAAGGTAAAATTTATAGTTTCGATCACTTAGTTAAAATCTTACTAGCCGAGATCTTCTAATTGTTCTAATTGTCACATTAAACTATTCACCTAAACACCATCTAGTTTTATCAAACTAAATTACTGAAGTAGTCGATCAAGTTTCACTAAAAGGCATACATTTTTATTAACTACAATGATGAATTATAATTATTTAACCTCACACTTTTATTACCAAAATCTGACAATATACCCATATAGTTTTGTTTAGTGAAATATAAACTTTACTAGTTAAACAAGTAAAATTGATTATCTAGTACATCCGTATAACATCTTAATCAAGTAGTTCCAAGAATCTTCTATTTGTTTTAACTTCTTTACACTTCTAAACATACTAACTATTTCGTGCCTTACTAATTAATAAATACTAGTTTTATTCCACACTCATATAGATCAGTAGAAAACTTGTACATTTCAACCACACTACCAAAATATCATTACCATTATAAGGCCCAAGCTAAATGTATATCCTTAATTAAGTTACTAACAAACAGAACTTGTATTACCCGAATAGCCAAACAGATGGTTAATAAGGTGGCGGTCGTAAGGCCGTACTCACGGACTCGAGGTACCGACTTGTTCGAACAGTTTTGGTAGTTTTGGTTTCTCTTTGCACGGGCTCGATTCAACCCACGGTTTTCTTCACAACAAAACTATTTTGATATACTTAGAGTTAATGGGTAAAGAAAATCGACCTTGATCCTTGGAGTTCTAGTTAGGATTTTATAAAAGAATGAAAGTGATCGGCGGCTGCAACGGATGATCTTCTTCTTCTCTTCTTTTTATCTTTTCTTTCTTTCCTTTCCAGTCACTCTTCTCTCCCTCTCGGAAAATTAGAAGAAGGACAACACACACACACAAAAATAGAATATGGACTACAATGTTTAATTCTCTCTCTCTCGGCAAAATATGAAAAAGAAAAGAAGGAGGAGATAGTGGAGGATGAGGGAGATGATATCTCTTTGCCGAAAAATATGAGAGAATGGGGAGGGAGTTAGTTTTGTAGGGGAGAGGTGGGGAATGGAGTGTGGGAACGTGGGAAGGGTGGGTTTTGTTTGGATAAAATTTTAGTTAGAGTTTTTAGGGTGTAGTTAGGAAAGATAAGGGGTAATTATGGATATCCATGTATATCTAAAGCATAATATATATCCTATACAAGTTTGTAAGCAATATCAATATATTATACACCTGATAATATATTTTAGTTTCTCAATCTAATTAATTATTGAATAAGTATTTAACATTTCAAATTTGTATTGAAAAAAAAAAATTAGGGCAAAAATCCGGGTTGTTACAAAATATATATTTTATGCCCAAACAAACGAAGCCTCACTGTTATTTTTATGGAAATTGATCATTTTGTTGACAAGTGAAGTAAAAGAGGTGAGAGAATCCGTAATGGGGTTTGGTATATTTGTGTGTTAAAATGTGTATCAGGATAAAAATGGGTCCCACAAGTTGTGTTAGACATTGTTAACATAGGAGTGTGTTAGAACATCCACAATGAGTTTGGTAAATTTGTGTGTTAAAATATGTGTTAGGATAAAAAATGGGTCCTACAAGTGTATATTAGGAGTAATATATATTTATATTTTATGGTTGGAGCTTGAATTATAGAGTTGAAACCCACTTATTGTTTGTTACCATAGTTGTCAAACTTAGCCACACATGCTAGCACACTACAAGATTTAATACACTCTAACACACAAATTAATGCAAGCATTGTCTGTTCAAAGAAAATAATTAAAAAAAAAATGCAAGCATTGTGGCACAAAAAATACATTTTTATTTATTAAATCTTAACACATATAATTAAACACATTAGTTAATACACTGTACACCCATTGTGGATGCTTGAAGGGCATTTAGCAAAACGATAAGTGAGGGAAGCATTTGGTATGGGCAAAGATTGGGGGATCCGATCTTGTAAAGGAGATGTTGTATCATCATTCATCAGCATCCAAAATTGACAACGTCAATCGGTACGTGTGAGCACGTGCTTGGATGACTCGTCTTGGCGGTGCGTCTTTCTCTTTCCCGTGACGGTGTCACGTGGGGATTCGTGAGACGGGTGACCCACTTGAATTACCCAGGGGAATTTGCATTTCAGTAGGAGTTGAGGCATATGTCCAAATCATTGAGAGATTTTTTTGGAATTGCATAAATATTGAACGGAGGAAATAAAATTTTTCATATATAAAATGGAGGAAAAAAATTCCCAAAACATGTAGTCAGTTTGTAGTCGAATATAGGTTTGAACCTAAGTCGCCTCTTCTATGGATCTAAGTTGCCCCTTCTATGAACTTAAGTTTCACCTTCTATGGACTTAAGTTGTACTTTTTTTATTTAAGAAGAGCAGTCAGTGAAGCAAATTAGTAGCTAGTAGTATAACTTCCTCACATTTCAAAGTAAAACCAAACAAGAAATTTCAAGTAGCAATTCATAGAATCTAAAAGCAAAAGTATAAAGTGGATTCTAAAAAATATACACCTTATTTTCTCTATCCTTTCTTTTTCTAAAAGATTATCCAAAAGGTACTAATCTTAAAGTACTTTAAAAACCCAAATCTGCAAGTAACCCAGATCCCAATTTTCTTAGAAAACAATGGAAATGGTAGGGAGATTGAAGAAATGCTCAAGAAATTAAACACCCAGGAAGTTCATAGAGGGGACAACTTAGATTCAAACCCATATTCGACTACAAACCAACTCCATGTTTTGGGAATTTTTTTCCCTCCGTTTCATGTATGGGGAATTTCAATTGGTCCGTTTCATGTATGGAATTTTTTTTTCCTCCGTTCCATATTAATTCTGAAAAAATCTCTCCATGAGTTGGGCATTATTTGCCCCAACTCCCATTGAAATGCTAATCCCCCAATTACCAATAAACAAGGGATGTGTCACCTTATGGTGTATTGTGTGAGCATTACCTGTCTCATAAAATGAAAATTAAATACTTACAAAATAAGAATTTTAGCGGAATGGAGTCTTATTGTCAAACTCAAATGTACTATTAAAACATTTTGAAGGTGGTAAGGCATAAATGTCCTTTTACTTCCACTAAGGAACGCTATTCACTCTATAATCCACATGAATTTTATAATATTTTTTTTGAATGTGAAAAAAGGCAACATAGTAAATTTATATCAATAAAGACAAAAACAAAAAAGAATTGTGGATTATAAAAAGGGGAGTATGAAAATTATTTTCCTGTTCTAATGTCCATCCGTCCCAATTTAATTGTCTCTCGTTTTATTCTAACCGGCTAAAAACAAGTTATATCTTTAAATTTGTAATGAATTTCATATCGAATATGGATGTTGTTTGATAGATCTCGACTAGTTTTATAATACAATATTTTTGAAATCACCGAAAACATTATAAATTTTAAGATATAATTAATTGAAAAGTGAGACGGACTCCTAAAAAGGATAATTAAATTGGGACAAAGGGAATATTATTTTTGATTTACTAGTATAAAACTACTAAAAGAGAATATTGATGATATTTATTATTAGTAGTAAAAAATAAAAAGGAAAAGACGTGAAAACAGCAAATGCAAAAGTAGTGGGGGGAAGGCATGTGCATGTGCACTCCTTTTGGTTTTGGAAGTGAGGTGTCTGTCGTCTTTTAATTGAAGAGAAGAGAAGAGAAGTCCGAAAGAGGAAGGGGGGTTGAGTCACGTGCTCCTTTTTGCCTTTCTCGGCTGCCGGCAACGTAGCCCCCACACTAGCATGGACATGTGTCGCTTCCAACTGTGGCACAAAAATCACCGATGATTGTAGTCCAGTTGACAGGGTTCACTAGTCACTATCCTCCTCAACGGAGACCTAAGTTCGAGTCACGGCTCAGCCTCATGCCTGCGGATGAGTCTTCGGACCATGTAAGGACCGGGTCAATCCTGCGCATAAGCCCACCAGTTAGCCGCCTAGGACCTCCCGTTTTTTGCCAAATAATAGGGCCCCAAAATAAGGTATATGTTTTTTTTTTTTTTTTGGTAAATCAGCTTGAAATAGAAAAAAGGCTAACCGAATATACAGCCTACAAGGGACATATCCCAGGAGGAAAAACAAAACAAAATAAAATTTGACTACGCCTAGGCCAAATGGCTACATACTAAAGAAGTCTAATAAACGAATGTTTCAAGCTCCTCTAGATAGAGAGAAAGGAAACAAACGATAAAGGAGTACAACTGGAAGATAACATATGTGAGATACACAACCAAAGTTGCGGCACTGTTATACATCATGCATTTAACAACTAAAAGTCCAATTAGAAGGACCACACTAATTGAGAACTACTTGCAGCAAGCCTAGTGAGAATTTTTCTAATGGGCTAACATAGTCTGGTGGTAAGAATTTTGTCACAGATTTGAAAGGTTATGGGTTTGATTCTTGCATCTTTTAGTTTTAAAGTGAAATAGTTTTTGAATTTGTGCGAAGAAATGTACTCTAGCAGACTTGAATTCGCGAACATGGTGTCTAGAAGTTGGTTTGAGCACGTGCTGCCACTAAACAACACGTAATTAGTTCTCATATCAAATAACTAATTTATATAGACAAAAATGAGAGGCCCCATTTTGAATCTCGCCTAGGGCCTTCAAAAACTCAGGGCTAGACCCAGGGGCGGACCCAGGATTTAGTTGCAGTGGGGTCAAATATTTACAACACATGTAATTTCGTGGGATCTTCTGGGCAAGAATATTATCTTTTGGGGCAAAATTACAAAATACTCCTCAAAACTATACATACTCTTGAGGTATTTTGGAACTCAGGGGGGCAAAATTACAAAATACTCCTCAAAACTATACATACTCTAGAGGTATTTTAGAACTCAGGGGGGTCACGTGACCCCCCTTGCCCTATTCTAGTTCCGCCCCTGGCTAGACCTATGTAGGGGGGAGCTTATGCCAACTGTATACTTAGGTGGTGCTGTGGTGATGGCCTGTTATCATGGACAGTAGCTATGACTCGAACCAGACATTCCATAGTGGGTAGGGAGCCCCTATAGTTATGCTTAAGGGGGTTGTTACTCTGATCATCCCCTCCTACCCTTTTTTGAAGTTCAAAAAAAAAAAAAAAAAACTGTGGCACAAACCAAACCCAACCCACATTCACCTTCCCCCGTTCAGTTATCTATCTGGTACTGGGTTACATCAACTACAGACGTTGCTCATGGCCCAAATATTAGGGAAAATGATGGCCCATGACGTGTTTTGATAATTAATACCCGATAAGGACATTTTCAGCATTAACAAATGTTCTTAACATGTCCTTGGCGGGTATTAATTATCAAAACACGTCCTTATCCGTCATTTTCCCCAAATATTATTGAGCCCTAGCTTTTGCGGTTTCCTGCTTCTGGGTTTCAAATAACGGCCTTCTGGTTCACCTTTGGTTTCAAATATGGCCCCCGGCCCAGTTTAAATAATACTTGGTGTTTTAGAAAAATTACATACATGAGAATCAATTGGGGCTAGCTCGGTTGGTTAGGACTCTTGTAGTATTTCATTAGCAAGTCAATAGTTCGAATCTCCCCACCTGCGTGTAGGTGTTTTTCAACTTATAGGTGCTTTTTCTTTCTTTCTTTGTTTCTACCCACTATGAGCTTATTTCTTGTATTGGTTAAGTTATTGGACTTGATTGTCTCGTAAATACTCACAATTGATGTAGTGTCTCACGTTTGTACTTCATATATGATATAAATGATCTCCTCTATTGATTGAAAAAGAAGAAGAAGAAGAAGAAAACTACATGACAAAATTGAGTTTGAGAACTTAGGTTGAGGTCATACAATTAACTCGAAGTACCAGATTAGTTTGAGGACCAAAAAAAGATTAGTTTGAATCTTTCACGAACAATATTAGGGTAAAAAAATTGATTAAAAATCAATTTGGACTAGCTCAGTTGGTCAAGATTCTCGCATCTTACTATGAGGTTAGAAGTTCAAATCTATCTCCTACGCGTGGGTATTCTACCCTTCGTATTTGTTGGGACCTGTAGTTAGATTTGGTTTATAGTGATTGTGAAATTGTTTAGGATTGTTTATACCCCTAATACGACTAATAATTGGGTTGAGCTTATAGTACTTGTGGAGTTGTTTCCAGATTGTATTTCCTACTGCTTGACAAAAAAAATAACAATGATTAAAGAAATCTAGGTAAATTACACATTGTTGCAGTATCTTTTATAATTAAACGATATGCAGTATCGTATCATATCATTAATCTTGAATATAGCTACAATCATATCATTCAACGATATGCAGTATCTTTATCGCATGGTATTATTATTAACCATAGTTTATTGTGCTAAAAATAAAATTTTTTCTTATTGTTTAATTATGGTTGAAAATTTATACTTCTTTTACAATATTTACAAAAATTATACTAAGAAATAAAAAAAATTGGGTAGAGCCGGGGTGTAAGTTAAAATCACAAAAAGGATAAGGGGTGTATGTTCAAATTCCGCTACATGGTCCTCTTCGCGGGAGTGATTCCTACAACCCACCACAATTACTGCTTGTATCAACGATCTTATAAATTGCATTTGTATTTTTTGCATGGGGACTGGAAAATAAAGAGAGGAACGAGGGAAATTCCACGGTCCTTCGAAAGCAGGGCTTGGCTTGGCTAGCCATATTTTTCGTACCAGCAATGAACATTTTAATAGCCCTATACTATACGAACAATCAATTCGTTTTGTACATTCCTGAGTTCCTAATTTAAAGTCCACCAACGGTTCTCAGTTCCTATGAAGCTAAAGTTGAGAGCAGTGTATTAATATAATTCCAGAAGTTCGAATTTTGTATCCAATCAAAAGCATTAGAGTGATAATCTCAAACAAAAACGACACCTTACTTCAAAATTGGCTTGTATTTAGGGATGGAAATTTCCCTCGCTGCGGCACAACGTTGCTAGTGCATGTTCATGTCTGAAGGCACGGCTTGAACGATAAGCACACACAAATTAATATTTGACATTGAACGCAATATATCAACCCCTACCCAATGAATCATCAAATAAAGAACAAACAATTTATCAAGTAACTAATTGCATATTCAGTGCCAAAGGGAATCAGAGAGGAAGGGTACCGATACAAATTAAAAGAAATCTTCTTTTTTTTTTTTAGGGTTCCATTGTTCCAATAGGGAAAAGAAAGTTTGAGACTACAATTTTACAACAGTTCATGCTATGCGTTTAGGAACTGATGTATTTCCTTCCTTGAGGGTCTTCTTCGATTCTGGAAAGGAGATTCTGATAATTGATCAATTCACCACACATCACATGATCATACCTGAAAAAACAAAAATAAAAAAACATAATTTAAAGAGTATTTGATACTACCCAATAGATTATACACCACCCACTGGAACACAGTATTTGATACTATCAAACTTACTGCTCGACTAAACTAAAACAATAGAACACTGAAACGTATATAAAGCCTAGACTTCTTAAGACACTCTCAATTGAGAAAATGACTAACCAAGTGTTAAAAAGGTGATTTGCATTCGAAATCAGAATGCTCTGTCCAAAATCACCGTACCCGATGTCACACCTGCCAAAAGCACAAAAATATCCATGAAGACCGGTGTTTTATTTTTAAAAATAGGATTTTCAAATCACCCACCTGGTATTCAGCTCTCAAAGGCACACAATGGCTTTCGGCTCATCTTGATTCACTTAGTAAAGTTTCTATAGCTGCCTCAAAAAAAAAACAGCCCTTAACAAAATTGGGTAGTTCTTAACCAAAAATTGACTCTAATGTAAAGTTAAATCTACTGAATAGAGAGGGTATTGAAAAATTATGCCTCAAGAATCTCACTTACACGTGAAATTTTCCTATCCCAATTTCGTTTAACATTCTCCAAGCCAGCTAGCTCCAACCATATACGTTAACATACTCATTCAATGCGTAATTATTAATTACTAGTGCTAACCCGTGCCTACGGCACTACGCAATCCAGTTGGAAGGAGATGGCAGTTGTGTGATTTAGGTGAAAACCATGGGCACTTAACCGGGAAGTGGGAGGATGCATTACAGCCTTTGGATCAAATGAATCTAAGCCGTTCCAACAACTTGTCCCCACACCCTTCTGTTTTATAATAGAGATGAAAAATTATGCCTCAAGAATCTCACTTACACGTGAAATTTTCCTATCCCAATTCGTTTAACATTCTCCAAGCCAGCTAGCTCCAACCATATACGTTAACATACTCATTCAATGCGTAATTATTAATTATGTTTGAGTTAAAGCTTAAATAGTTCAAATTGTTAACTATGAAAAAATACCACCAAAATACCTGTTGACATGTTAACTCTTCCTACCAATTTGCTTATGTTACAAAGTAAACTGAAATCTCAATTCTTCATCTCACAACTCAATAATTAATCACTACCACAATTGAATAGGGAGCATGAAAAATAGAATTACACAATTCAAAAACCTCCTGTGAAAATGACAATTGGGATAACTAAAACATTATTTCAAGTCTTTCAACAGGTCACACGCAACAAATTATTACCTGAACATCTTTGAGCAGTGTAGCGAATCCAAATTGAATACCCTGTAGTTTGTGGCTTGTACTATTAGATACACAAAAAAAAAACAACTAAAACATATATCTAAAGTTAAATACCTTATCACAGTTGGACATGGACTTCAAACATTGGTGAGAAGCCCTTTCCTTTTATCTGCATAGGTGAGAAGCCCTTTCCCCTTATCTGCATCACTTAACTTCAGGCTTGACTAATGCGTTGTGTTTGCCCTTTGTGTATCCTTTGAAATAATGCATAATGAAACGTGTATTCGTAAAATTAACAAAGCTGATTAAAACAATTATAACTAAAAGAGCGTGCTTAAGGAATACCTCATGAATACAGACGTTGTTGCCAATGTTGGCATAGTGCTCATCCCAGGCAGCGTTGATATTTATTTCGTGTAGAGGTTGAGTCTATAAATAGACAGCGAATTGTTCAGTCAGTTGCATATATTTGAATTGAAGGTTGTATCGACTATCATATTTGTTGCCTTTAATTTTATTTTGCATGTCATTGTTTTTATTCAAAAGAGTCTTACCTTGGTATCCCCTAGCAAGTGTTGTTCTGATCGTCGAGCAGTGCTTTGCTTTAGGATTCGCTCTCGTTCCCATCGCGCACATTGTGCCAGTGTTAATTTTGACATCTCTTTACCAACTTGTGGCTAAAGAATGTGTAGAAGCAATTTTCATGTCATAATTAGTATCCAATACTCTTTAAAAAAGTATCAGTATTATTAAAGCACTAATATTTGTTTCCCAAATGGAAGATAGAAGTTAGGTGTCAACGTGTATACCTATGAGTTTTCCTTTCCACTTGGCAAGCGTTGTTCTGACTGCTGAGCAATGCTTTGCTTTAGAATTTGTTCTCATTCTTGTCGTGCACGCTGCGCAAGAGTTGATTTTGATATCTCTTTACCAGATTGTGCCTAAAAGTATGCGTAGCAACTATAATCAATTATTGTAATCCCAATACTCTTTAAGAAATTAGAACATGAATGTGTTGTCTACCAAATTAGGTCAAAGGGTCAAATTGTCCCAATAATCTATTTCTTAGTTAGTTGACACCCAGTTTTTTTTGTCAAAATAAAGATAGGAGGTACGCCAAAGGGTCATACTCGTGAATATTCTTCTACATGTGTTGGCTGCCTTTTTTCTAGCTATTGTCTCTAATTCTTCGTTCCCTACTAAGAAAAAACATTATGTTCTTATAATTCCAAGAATGAAATGATTAGGGCAATGAAAAATGATACCCAAAAAGTATCACAAACCAAGTAAAAGGGTTAGGGCAATGAAAAAACTCCCACTGATCATGAATATAGACATGAAGACAGAGTCTGTCGGTCTTCGGTCGCACACTATTTTTTTTCCCCATAACTTCACTAACCCAACAACCAAGATTGGGAAAAAAAATGGAAGGAAGCTCGAAGTTCAATTGTGAAATCGAAGTTGCGGTTCCCTACCAAACTATGTGATTACATTCACAAAGTTGTACGTTGAAATTGCGGCTCCTTATACAATTGTAATCTCTAGCCTCATTTATATTTGTATGAGGCATTTTTACAAACACCTTGGATGTAGACCACCACGCTCGAAGACCACCGTTAATATAGCATAAAAAAAATGCCCCCAATTGTCTGATCAAAGTTCAAATACAACTTATGGAATAAATCCATAAAGATAAGAAAGCACTCTGAGCTGTTTCCTTCATGTATCTCTCTTTCCCTCATCATTTTTATCTGCTACTAATTCAACCTGTTTCTGCCAGTGGGATCAAGACTGAAATGGAGTACCAAAGCATGAACTTTCATCATCGATCAAGGCCTCTCTGGTTAAAAGGCAAAGAAGCTTAGAAGGCAAAGCGCAAGAATGCCCGTGCCTGATAAAGAAGCTTAACTTCAATAATACGGGAGAGCGGCGGGACGATAGGGAAAGGGGAAGAATTCCCGTATTATTGAATTTTCAAAACCTAGATAAGGAAAGCTTAAAAGGCAAAACACTTACTTAAAAGACGAGAGGGAGAGCGGCGGGACGGACAGACAGGAATGGCAGCAGCTTGGAGCCGTCTGTCTCTGGCTATGCGCGAGGGGAGGAGGTGGTGGCAAAGAAGCTGCTTGACAGGGAGAGAGAGAGAGAGAGAGAGAGAGAGAGAGAGAGAGAGAGAGAGAGAGAGAGAGAGAGAGAGAGAGAGAGAGAGAGAGAGAGAGAGAGAGAGAGAGAGAGAGAGAGAGAGAGGCGCCGTATTCGGAGAGAGAGGGTTTGGAAATTAGATCGGGAATAGATCAATGATTAGAAAATGGTCAAAAAAAAGTTAAGTATTTACGGACATGCCTTTTGTAGAATGAAGGGTGAAGATTTATGCAAGGGATACATTTGGAGCGTTGATTATCTTTTAGATTCAAAACTAGTCCTGTCTGGAGCGTTGGTTATCTTTTAGATATGTGTGTGTACATATATATGGGATCGGTTTTGCTAACACATACTTTTAATTGCAATACAGGAAATTACTCATTCAGTGTTCAGTTTTTGTGACAAGCGATGTGTTTGGTCATTCAAGGATAACAATTCCCTGACGAACATTCTGCAATACTATTATATACCATATAGTATAGATTTGCCAACAGTTTTTAATTTTCCTTGGCGTCAAACAATCAATATTTTGTGTCCTTCCTCAAATGAAATAAAAAAAGAAATCCATGTTGTATTTCCTGCCCACCCGCTTATGAGAAAGCCCTACTTGAGAGATGAATGGCCAATCTATCCAAATCGATTTTTGAACTACCCCCTCCTCCGACGGCATCCAATGCCGCCATTTGTAATTCTCTCGACCTTATGTTCTCACTCCCAAGCTTATTTTGCACCGATTCCGCCACAATTCAAGCCAATTCGTCCGAGTCCGGAATCGTCTGTGCCCCCTCACAAACTTGAGTCGCCACCTTCAACTCGTCCACCAACAAATTGACATTCAAAAACTGCTCCCCCTCCATTGGCCACGCTAGCATTGGCACCGCAGCCATAAGCCCCTCCAATACCGAGTTCCAACCACAATGAGTCAAGAACGCCCCAACAGCTCGGTGCCTCAGTATCATCACCTCAGGGGCCCACTCTCTAACCACCAAACCTCTTTCAGCTATTCGATCATCGAAACCTGACGGGATCACGCCGTAATCTCCTCCCTTTGCGCTTCCCTTTGGGGCCTCTTTGATGCACCAAAAGAACTTGGCCCCACTTTTCTCCAACCCATCCGCTATTTGCTCCATCTGATTGTTTCTCAACATGACTTGACTCCCGAAGCATACGTACACCACCGTCCGATCACCGCAAGTGTCAAGCCAAGATATTATATTACCATCGGGCCTTCTTGTTGGTTTCGATGGACTATCAATCTCTGCAGGGAGTAATGGCCCCACCGCCCACACTCGATCATGTCCATCTTCCGCCATCACGTGCTCCAAATAAACCCGTTCCAACTCATAGAATGAGTTAAACACGAGCCCCTAACTCGCCATATTTGTAAAGACCCGATATTTTTTAATAAATAATATTAATAATAATTATCAAAACAAAAATATTATTTATGCTCGTTAGTTTATTTTTTTAATGCGGAAAATTATTTATGTCGTCACACAAAATTTTATTCCGTAATTGATTGTATGCGTGCGTGTCCGGCGAGTAATTTTCCTAGTACATGTATGTGTTGCACTGGAGCATTTTCTTTCAACCCAACCCTTTCCCATCCTTCAAAATTTCGGCAGAAGAGAAAGAGAGACAAACCCCTTAATTCCCTCCCTAAAACCCTCTCCATTCGACAACTCATTTTTACCCATTGGGTAAAACTCCCCATGTAAATCCAACCCATCTTTTTAATACCCCTTCTTCCTTTTTATTTTCTGTTTTTCCCAGCCACTCCCTCTCCCATTTCGGCAGAGAGAGAGAGAGAAGGGAGGCCAGCTCACCACCACCTTGCGCCACCATCACCGGGTCACCCTGTCCACCGTCACCACCAAGCACCCCCACCACCGGTTATCACCCGACTGCCGGCCACCGGAGATTTACCTCCTTCCTCCATCATCAACCGAGATCACCACCTCCAGCCGTAGCACCATCCTCACCAGCCGAGCTGTCGCCGTTCCGAACCACCGCCAAAATCACTCCGTAAACCGTTTCGCCGGACGAGAGGTAGTTCGGAACTCACCTCCCTATATATATATCGCGTTTATATGGTGATTTTAGTGTTTCGGTGTGAAAATAATCCAAACCGACGTCGCGGGTCGAGTCCGGCCGAAATCCCCTGTTTTACCGAAATGAAACGGTGGCCACTGGAATTTGAAATGGGATTTGGATAAATTATAGTTTAGCCTATGAAGTTTGTCTAGTTTATAAATCTAACCCTTGAATATTAAAAGCAAACATTATAAGCCCCAAAGTTAATTAGTTCCGATACGATCTTAGTTTAATCGCATGATTAATTTTACGGCATGATAAATTTTATCACATGATTTGCTATTATCGTGAAATTAATAGTTGTTAGCCTGTTAACATGTTTCGTAAAAATGTGGGATTGCGTGATATGTTGTTGTATTGATAGATTGGACAAATAGGTTCCCGGAGTTGGTTGCGATGTATGCATTTATCACCTCAGACGTGAAAATACGATTAATGGAAAAATTGAATAATGTGAAAGGTTGTGGGCTTAGCAGGACCTCGGTGGTAGCCTGACAGGACCTCGTGTTATCGGGGGTAGCCTGGTAGGATCTTGAGGGCAGCATTAAAGACCCGGTGTAGCTAGGGTGGCCAAGCAGGACCTCAGGGGTAGCCTGGCAGGACCTCAGGTATTGAGGGTAGCCTAGCAGGACCTTGAGGGTAGCTTGATGGACCTAAAATTGTGAGAGTAAGACCTGTAAAGTATGTCAAGCAAAATTTTGAGTTAATGGCTAGTAATTGAAATTGATTGTTTGCTGCTTAAATTGCCTTTTAATTTAACCGTATCGTACATGCCTTTGTTTGCAAGTTATGGGTTTCAGGTGAGTTTTGGCTACTGAGCGTCATCGCTCACGGTACTATGTTGCCCTGGTAACTCGATCACCAGGTATTGAAGACAGAACAGAAGGGGCGCAGGCAAAGAATGATTTGACGTTGACCGAAGAAGATATTATCGAACTCTGATTATCCCTTGATTGCTCTGTAATTTCAATTAATTATTTTAATATCGTATAGTAAGAGAATCTTAGAATCTAGCAAAATACTTTAAGGTTGATATGTTGTGATTTGATTGAAATTGACAAGACTTTTTGTAATTTTAAATGCTTTGAAATGGAAAACTAGTTGGAAATCTCTTTTTTTTTTAATGTCTCTGAATTTTCGGGGCGTTACAAATGGTATCAATGCTTTAGGTTCAAACTCTCGGCCTTGGGTAGATTGGGTAGATCATTTTCTAAGAGTGCTATTCGGGGTAGTTATGCGTTTAATCTATCTATTGTCTTAGCTATTGTATGATATTTTATTTTATTATAAGAGTAGCATATAAATATGTCTTGTTGCCTGAAGCAACTCTGTTAAAGTACTGAAGTCAACGATTCCAAGAAAGAGATAGAAGAACCTGCTCCTATTGTATATGTAAGCCGATCAACGCAGTCAAAAAGTTCTCGTTCAAAGACGATGTGATAGACCTTGACAATCATGGGAGAATAGATCGAGGTCGTTGAAGAGGCTACCTACGAAATTAAGTACCTGTTGAAAGATGATATTCCTTCTCCGTTTAGACTACGTTCAAAGATAGGTTAGAAAGGGTAGGGCCATTGTGAGAACGTACCGTGAGATAACTTAAGTCTTGCGTGTTTGACTAGCTGTAAGGGCTAACTGTAGTGAGTACGTGTCTGACCATGTGACACCTTTTGTATAGATACTTTTTTTTTTTTTAGGGGGGGGGGGGGGGGGTAAAACAGCTTGAAATTGAAAAAAGAGGCTAAGCGAATATACAGCCTATAAGGGGCATACCCCAAGAAGAAAAGAAAAGAAAATTGATAATGTCAATTGGCTACATGGGCTAAGATATGCGTTGTTTCCAATCCATCTAGGTAGAGGGAGGGAAAACAATGCCTTGAAGATACCAACAAATATATACAGAATAACATGAATAACATGAAACTTCACCGTTTGAACGCCTAAATCTAAACTCCACAATATAGATGGATTGATATTAGAAATACAACCCACTAATAGCAGTATACCATCCTTGGTGAGCTCATAACAGCAGTAAGAGACCTATGCACATGCTGGACTAATAACGGTAGCATAGACTAAGTAAGTACCATCTTAACAATAAGTGCCATCTTGGCTTGAATCTCCCAAAGTAGGAAATACTATCAGTAGAATAGCCAGCAGATAACCAACCAGAGTGGTGTTGGAATGTATCCAACAGAACAGCAGCAGTAGCTATAGGAAGGGACACCAACCTGTGACAAAAACAAAGGCTATAGCAGACACTAGCAACTATACACCATGTAAAGGACGTCCCCCTTTGCGAAGGGAGATCCCGATGACAGCCTCTGTTGATTAGGCATATACTACATATTGACTTTCAAAATTCTATACGAATTGCCTGTAGAGTAGCAGCAGCAGACTGGTACAACCATATCATGCATTTACAAAATAGGAATCTGGACTGTTAATCTGTACAACCATATCAAGCCAGGACAACAACAAGCAAGCAGTCCAGCTGCACTAACAGCTATGCAACAGCTCAGCGCATTAAAAGGCAGTAAATTGAAACTGAAACTGAAACTGCAACATCTCGGCACATCAAATGGACTAGCAACAGCAACTGCCGATGCACAGCTGCTGCTCTATAACAATGCAGCCTACTCATTTCAAAGGAGATGGCAGTGACTGGTAACAAAATAAAGCCGCTCAAACATAACATAACAAAATAGAACAGTAACTTCATGACAACATGCTTAGTGTAGCACACGCAGTAGCAGTAACAAAATTGTTCAACTATTGAACTGAGCAGCATAACAGTAGCAGAACAGTAAGCAAGAGAACAGCCACAGGTACAAATGGTAGCTAAAAATAGCCCAAAACCTGAACAACATTTAATAAGTTACAGCCAAAACAGATGCTACCCTGAGCACTATGTCCTCCCTTGCAACTCCCTCGGAAAGCTCACATCACCCCCTCTTCTTTTCACTCATGTGCTAGGACATGGTTCCACCAACTCCCTCCTTAGATCTCAAAATACGCCCCCACTACATATTACCTCCTCTCTCAAATAAATGATGAGGCATTAGCACACATCTCACATGGAAGCACACTATATGAGGTAAGTTCACACAAAGTCTCCGAGTAACCTCACCAAAGAATATGGTATATACCTGATAAATAGAAGTAATAGAATCATGAATGGATTGCTACAACAAATGCAGCCCTTGGATACTCTCATGCTCATGCTCTTTGGTGATACCACTCAAACTGACCAGAAAACCACATACCAACAAAACAGTAGCATGCAGTTGTAAAACAAGCAGACAACAATAGTAAATCAACATGCGACAATGTTCCATTCATTTACAATCCACTGTGCTTGTGATTGAGGCAAATTAGGAAGTGATAAAAGCCTAGCTCTCACCATGGTGCAGATTTTATGAACAACTATCTCCCAAGAACAGCAGTGATTTTGAAATCTTCTCACATTTCTCTCAATCCAAATATTGTACACAGCTACTGTGAAGCCCAGTTTAGTGATAAGATTTTTAAGACTTCTTCCTTTTACATTTGATAACAGTGTTACCCAGTCAGCCCAAGATCTAGCAGGCCACAACACATGGAGTTTGGCCTGAATAGCATTCCACACTTGCTTTGTGAATGGGCAATTAAAGAAAAGATGATAATGGGTTTCACTCCCCTGACACAGACCACATTGAGGATTATGATTTAGTCCAAACAAGACAAGTCTATCAGTAGTGGATAGTCTATTTTGAATAGCTAGCCATGTGATGAAACTGCATTTTGGAATGTGGCTAGAGAACCATACAAGCTTGTGCCACAAAATCTTGGGAAAGTGAGTTCTCAATTTGTGGCAACCGTGAACTGTCCATTAGAAGTAAGGGTCCATCTCTTTTGATCATCTCTCTTCAATCTGGACTGGACAAGTGGGGGAAGAGTATTTCTCACCTCATTAAGCTCAAAGGTTTGGGTAATGGGGAAAGCCCAATTGGAGTCATGAATGATATGTGACACAAAAGCATCTTTTGGGATACCAGAGTCATACGCAATTCTAGGGCCATATTTTGCCACTAAAGGGCCAAGAGGGTGCCAATTGTCATACCACAAGGATGTGGAGTTCCCATTTCCCAAAATACTAAGAATATAAGGTTGCACCAGAGGTCTAAGATTCAAAGTTTTCCTCCAGACCCAAGTGCAATCACCAGGAGTTTTTAAATTCCAAAAACTCCTCCCTTTGATTAAAGATGATTTGACCCATTGACACCACATAGACTGTTCACCCCCAAAGATAAGAAACCAAACATGCTTCGCAATGGCAGCCTTGTTCCATACTTGCATTGATTTGAAACCAAGTCCCCCTTCCTCTCTTGGAGAGCATAAATGATCCCAAGAGACCTTAGCACCAGATTTCTTTAAATCAGGACTAGACCAAAGAAATGCTCTAAGGAGTGACTCGACTTCCTTGATTATCTTTTTAGGAATGATAAACAAGGAAGACCAATAGGTTTGGATGGAGAAAAGAACATTCTTTATTAATTGAACCCTACCTGCATAGGTTAGGTCTCTATTGGTCCAAGTCTTAGTTCTGGCAGTCATGCTCTCCACTAGACGCTGACAATCAGAGGCTTTGAGTTTAGTTGAGAGGAGGGGCACTCCCAGATACTTTACAGGAAGTGTGCCCTCCTTAAACCCTAATACATTCAGAATGCTCAATCTAATGGTACTATTAACCCCAGAAAAATAGATACTACTTTTCTCAGGGCTAGGGGATAGACCTGATAAGCCTTGAAACTCAGAGAGAGCATCCTGAATATGATTGATTGAGGACAGTTCACCCTTACAAAAAATCATCAGATCATCAGCATAACAGAGATTGATGATCTTATTGTTTCCACACTTCCAATGAAAATGGAAATCAGGGAGCTGGGATTTTTCTCTAAGTAGACAAGTTAGAATTTTCATCATAATTACAAAGAGGTATGAGGACAGAGGATCACCTTGCCTTAGACCTTTCTGCCCAATGATATAACCAGTGGCTTCCCCATTGATGCTAAGAGAGTAGTTAGCAATGGTAACACAAGCTTGAAGCCATTTGATCATTGTTGGATGGACATTCATAGAGGATAGAATATCCCAAAGAAAATCCCATCTAACATTATCATAAGCTTTCTTGATGTCAACTTTCATAGCACATCTTGGGGTAGATGTAGATTTATGGTACCCTCTCATGAGCTCTTGAGTAAGGAAGATGTTATCAGCAATTCTCCTGCCCTTAAGAAATCCTGATTGAACAGGATCAATTAGCATAGGGAGGACATTTTGCAATCTGCTAGCAAGTATTTTAGCAATGCACTTGTAAACAGTATTACAACATGATATGGGTCTAAAGTCCCCAACTTTGGAAGGGTTAGGGACCTTCGGGACCAGAGCTACCATGGTAGAGTTGGCCCTTCTAAGTAACTTACCAGACCTAAAGAAGGTCTTGACAGCTACATGGACCTCATGACCAACAATAGGCCAAGCTTTCTTGAAGAAACCTGCATTGTAACCAACAGGTCCAGGAGCTTTACTGGGATTGAGAGACCAAAGTGTGTCCTTAATCTCTTGATCAGTGACCTCTACAATCATTGCCAATTTTTGAGTATCAGTTAATCTCTTATTTACTAACTGTTGAATCCTACTACTTCCTTGATAAGCCTAAGGATGGGCTGTACCTAGCAAGTTAATGTAAAAATTGACAAAATTGGACTTAATGACTTCAATGTCATGGGTGAGGGACCTATCCTCTAAGACCAGACTAGTTATCTTACTTCTATTTCTTGTGTTAGTCACGGATTTGAAGAAATAAGTACACTGATCACCCAACTTCATCCATTGGATTCTCGATTTTTGCTTAGCTAGACTTTCCTCAGCCTTGAGCATTTTGAGGAGCTGTTTATAAGCCTCTCTTTCCTGACTAATCAAGGAAGGATCAGGATTATGAGTACTCAAGGCTTGCTGCAAAGTTTCTAGTAGTTGTCTGGATTCAACAACCCTATTAGAGACATCACTAAAATCTCTATTATTAATTTGTTTAAACTCACCTTGTAACATCTTGAGTTTCTCACAAACACAGTACATTGGATTCCCAATAATCACTCTCCTCCAAACTCTCTGAACTATATCCAGAAACTGAGGGTGGTCAGCTAGGAAATCAAAAAACTTAAATGGTTTATTTGATTTCTTAGGACGTGGAAGGATAGTTGTAATGGCAGAAGAATGATCAGAAATCCCAGGATTAGGGAAATGAGCATAAGAACAATTATACACCCTCATCTAGTGCTCATTGACTAAAACTCGATCCAATTTTGTACTAACAAAATGTGTTGGGTCCTGTTTGTTGGCCCAAGTGAGAAAGCAACCAGTGTACCTAAGATCATCAAGCCCCAAAGCATAAAGACAGTCATTGAATTCATCCATAAAGGGAGGCCAAGAAGCAACTCCCCTAACCTTCTCTCTAGGGAACCTGTTGACATTAAAATCTCCAAGCACTATCCAAGGGGATGCAGTGCTCAGGAGATGAAGTCTAGACCATAGTGCCTGCCTATTCAAATAATTGTTCTCCCCACAAACAATAGTTGCAAAAAAAAGGGGCTCACCACATTTAGGCTGTACTTCACAGTGTATAAATTGATCAGATTGGTCAAGGACCTGAATCTGGACAATATTAGGGTCCCAACACACAAAAATCCTGCTTATGGATGCTTAGGGATAATTGTTCACAAAACTCCAGTGAGGGCAGATATGTTTTTATCACTCTAGAAGCTTTATCCTCCTTTATTTTATGCTCTAATAAACCCACAAGTTAAAGTTTGTTCTTATTTACAAAACACTTAACCACTTTTTGTTTGATTGGATCATTAAGACCCCTGATGTTCCAAAAACCAAGATTAAGGGGTTGTATAGACATAAAACAACTTAAGCAAAATGGAAATGCAAAAGGCAGAAAATGAAAGAACTAGTATACTGCCCTAACAAAAAGGATATGGTTACTTCCCTGATCTGTAGAAGGAGCCTTTTGTAGAGCTCCTCTGCTTCCCTATCTGCCCTGCCTTAGACGAACCTCCCATCAGTTTGATATCAGAAATGTTACTAGGATCAGGAGGTTCCTTGTCCTTGAGCTTTGCAGCTATTTTGGCAGCTTTCTTCGCTGCTGATCTGGAGATTGGAGCTGCTGGATTAGAAGTTACTTCTACAGTTTGTTGGCTGACCGAACTACCCCCATTATTATTTCCATCCACTACTTCTAAGGAGCCATGGTGCACTGAATTAGTAGATTGCATTTGCTGAGACAATGATTCAAGCTCCTTATGATTGACAATTTCTTCAAGGGAATCCTCTTGCTTAACAGGTATAGCAATGTCCTGAATAGATACCTAATGGTTGTGCTCTTTATTCTAAGGCAAAATCAACGTGGCCTGAGAAGTGCTCACAATACTTACCAGAACCTGTTCCAATTCATCTTCTGAGTCTTCAAGTACTGTTTGAGGGTTATTGGTAGCATGCTTGGTAAATTCATTCTTCTGTTTTCCATTACCCACTAGGGTCCATTCCTGATTTGGATGACTAGAGGTTGAGGGTAATTTCTTAGAGCATTGGGTATTAGAATGTCCAAAAACTTTGCATTGTTTGCACATTGAAGGTAACACCTGATAATCAATAGGCACCACAACTGAATTGCCCTCTACAGTAATTCTCACATCTTCAGGAAGGTCATGCTTAGCACTAATTTCAATGCATACTCTTACACTGGTTGACTTAGTCTGGAGAAGGCCTGGTTGTCTTGAAGTTTTGGCTGTGGCTTGGTCCACATGCAGTGGTTTACCAATGGTACTGGCCACCCTGCTCAAACACTCCTGGTTCCATAACTCTAAGGGTAAGTTACGCAATCTCACCCAAGCTGGAATATGAGAGGGTTGGTCTTTCACTGGCTTCATCATTCTATGCCAGTCTTTGAGGACTAGATATTTTTGTGAAAAGAAATAAGGTCCACCATCCAAAACTTGTTGCTTAGCCTGTTCATCTCTAAATTCAAAGAGATAACACCCTGTAACATCTGGCTTAACAGCCACAAACAACTCTTTCCATTGATACCTGGCAGTGGAGAGTACCAAAGGGTAAGGCATTTTCCCATCCAGGAAATGGCCTACTAAGTACTTGTTCCACATACCAACATCAGTAAGCTCAATATCAATTTCTACCTCGGCTTCTTTCCCTCTAAATAAATCAGGATGGAACTCAAGTTTCATATCAAATGAGGGACTTTGGGATTGCAGTAAGGATGCCCAATTTTTAGGTTTGGGTTTAGGACCATTTGGGAGCTTTCGAGATTGATTGAGAGGCTGAGGAGGTATGGTGCGTGGAGGGTGAGTAAATGCAGTTTCATTGGGCTGATTTTGGGGAGACCAAGGCCGCCTAGGTTTAGTATTTGCTTCAGGGTATCCCATATTGGGATCCCCTTCCATGTACGAAATGCCTCTAGCATTGACTAGGATTTTCGAATTAGAGTTTGAAAGTACCTCATGTTGTTGTTGCAGATGATCATGGAGTGCACGCTCCTCCGCCTCCAGAATTAAGCTTTCCTCAAAGAGTGCTTGTTGTAGTTTCTGGGAGGGACTAGGGTTTTTGTTGGATGTAGGACTGAGAATCCCCAACCCAGTTGAAGAGGAAGGTCGATTGAACTCATTTGGGTTGTTTGATCGCGGATTTCCCAGCTCAAAAGGGATGGAGCTGTTAGGGTTTCCCGATTGCGCTGAGTGGAGTTGAATGGAACTGATTTGATCCGAGATATTCTTCTGCATTCTTCTCATTTCATTGGAGTTTATAGCTTTGTATCCAAGCCCTTCAGCCATAGTCACCGTACCGTCAGCCATGGAGAATCGAAGCTCCTCCACGCCCTAGTCAGGAATCGCCAGATCGCCTACATCGCCTTTGTATAGATACTTTCTATTGTCTTTTTCTTAAAAAAAAAATACGTTGCATGTCATTATATGTGAAATTCCAAAATTTCTTTTATTTTTGTAACACTAAAATCCTTGACACAATTTCATAATTAGAAACCCCTAACCCTAACTTTGTATGAACAATAATGCCAACGCCGTCCACGTCATCAACATGCTTACATCAATCTCGAGGTCAACGAAACACGAAGCCCAATGTGATACCGAGTAACACGGAAGTTATGCAACTTCTATAAGCGATTGCCACATCGACTATTTCAACACCCCAACCTCAAGCGTCGTAGACTCCTCAAGATAGTAGATAGATCAACGAATAAAAACATGATGATGCCAGAGATTCACAATCGTCACCCAGTTATATACCATGCAAACTGAATTCAATGACGACACCATCATAGTTCAAGCAGATCGATATGAGTTCAAAGTCGTGAATACCTAATAAACTGACAACTATTTTCTTGCAAGGAGGTTCTATTTTTTTTAAGGGGGATAAAAGAGCTATTGACGATTTTTCATCTTAATCCTAACCAGCCGTTATTTTGAATCTCTTCATTGTTATTTTTAAAATCACTTTCATTGTGACTCTTCATTGTTAGAATTATGAATTCAACTCAATCCTAAATCGTTGAATACCTTGTGAATTCCAAACACCGAATCCTCGCGACATATTTTTTTTGTTGTGAGTTTGTTATTCGTAAAGGTCATCTTGTTCCAACTTTTCTTAATTTGATTAGATTTGATTGTGAAGTCAACAATTTACTCAATTATGAGTCTAACCTTCTTGATCCCTTGCGTACTGCATGCTTAGAGCAATCCTTGTCAATCTTGGATCTGTGCACTCCCAGTAAATTCTAAGTTATCCTCGTTACAAGTCGTGTAAGAATCATTCACGACTTTCAATTCTTTTGATATCACTGCAAGACATGTCTCCAACTCTTCAAAACTCCAAACTCACAAACCTAATTCAATATTCGTTGTTGGAGTTGTCAAATGCACATATTTTTGCAATACCTCACTCTCTTAGAGCTGTGTATCCTGTCTTGAGCTAATAAAATTCAATAATCGTTCTATCAATTCCTTGTTCTATTCTAAGAATGGACTCGTAAGCCATTGCTTACTTTTCAGTTGTGCCCAATATTTATTTTTAGATAATTAGAGTGAGATGTTGTTCTGAAACCCGATGGACCAATGTGGTGCAAAATAAATATCTAATTTGGTTTCATCGTTTGAGCTCGTATCATTCAGAACCTATTACGATCTATGTTTCTTACGAGAACCCTAGTTCATTCCATTGCAATGTTTGAAGCCAAGTATTTGTATGTTCCATTCGCCTATTACGCCTTTAATCTGCAATATTACAAGATGAGACTCTTCAATTCCAATCATTGAGTTTGACTTCGGTTAACTTAATTCTTGTTGTCCTCGTGTTTAAACTCAACTCAAAACTACCCATACCTCTGACTCGTGGAGGAGGATCTGTTCGTACTCTCTATTAGGTTTTATGACCTTCGAGCATTTGAGTCATGTTTGAAATCTCTTGAAAATTCTCTCCTTCTCGTTTCTTTCTGAGAAAAGTACCATCCATCTACTAAGAGACAAGAACCAAACTTTCGAGAACTGACCGAGGATGGAGATATGCTGACGACATACGATCACTCAAAGCTTGTACAAGAGTTACGCCAACAAAAGGACAGGACCATAGACTTTAAATGTGATTTTTGTTCAAGCCGCGCTGTGGGATCACCCGATTTGTCAAGAAAGGAAAGTTATCACCTTGCCACATTGGTACGTTTGAGATCTTGGAGCAAATTGAAGAAGTAGCCTATCGCCTAACTTTATCACCTCAAATCGCCAAAATTCACGTTGTCTTCTACGTTTCTATACTGCGGAACGATATGGCCCATTCCACCCACGTGCTCAATTGAGAGGAAGTCACACTGAACGAGGATACGATCTTTAAAGAGCAACCGGTGAAATTTAGGATCATGGAGAAAAGTTACCCGAGGACGAACAATCAAATTTGTCAGGGTCCTACAGAGACACCGATGACTGGAGAAATCAACTGGGAAATGAGAAGACATGATTCGTGCCAACTACTGACAATTGCATTCACCAGAGAGTACGCTTTAATTTCGAGGACGAAATTGTTTTAAGGGGGATAGGTTGTAAAGATCCGATATTTTTTAATAAATAATATTAATAATAATTATTAAAACAAAAATATTATTTATGCTCGTTAGTTTATTTATTTAATGCGAAAAATTATTTATGTCGTCACACAAAATTTTATTCCGTAATCGGACATATGCACGCGTGTTCGGCGAGTAATTTTCCTAGTACGTGTACGTGTTGCACTGGAGCATTTTCTTTCAACCCAACCCTTTCCCATCCTTCAAAATTTTGGCAGAAGAGAAAGAGAGACAAATCCCTTAGGGGCTGTTCGAACAAAGAAGAAATCCGGCTTTCCTGCCATATTTTGGCTTATTGGCTTTTTAACCCTTTCTGACACACACCCCCTTTTCCGACCCCACCCCAGTATGACAAAAAAAAACCCAGCCCCAAAAACCTCATTTTCCGTTGTTTCTCCTGTATTTTTTCTTCTTTGTCTTTTAGTTGTTATTATAAATATTATTTCCATGTTCCGATTTTCAATCCAGTTCAATCAGTGCAGAGATCTTGTTTTTACTTTCATGTTATCTTTAATGGTCATAATGAATATTTGGCTCTAAAGCTTTTCAACGAGCATCCTAAAACTTCTTATTTACATAGTTTATATATTAAGAAATATCATTACGAAAAATTGGAACACTTTTTTTTTTTTACATAGTTTATATATTAAAAAATATCATTAAGAAATTAAGTGTTTCAATTTTCAATCGGTTTGAACTGGTGCAAATATCTTATTTTTCTGATCATTTTATCTTAAATTGTCATAATTGATTTTTCGCTCTAAGACTTTTCAATAAGCACTATAAGAGTAACCTGAAACTAAATAAAAAGTTTTAGGATGCACGTTGAAAAGCTTTAGAGCCAAATATTCATTATGACCATTAAAGGTAACATGAAAGTAAAAACAAGATCTCTGCATCGATTGAACCGGATTGAAAATCGGAACATGGAAATAATATTTATAATAACAACTAAAAGACAAAGAAGAAAAAATACTGGAGAAACAACGGAAAATGGGGTTTTTGGGGCCGGGGGTATTTTCGTCATACTGGGGTGGGGTAGGTAAAGGGGGTGTGTGTCAGAAAGGGTTAAAAAGCCAATAAGCCAAAATATGGCGGGAAAGCCGGATTTCTTCTTTGTCCGAACAGCCCCTTAATTCCCTCCCAAAAACCCTCTCCATTCGACAACTCATTTTTACCCATTGGGTAAAACTCCCCATGTAAATCCAACCCATCTTTTTAATACCCCTTCTTTCTTTTTATTTTCTGTTTTTCCCAGCCACTCCCTCTCCCATTTCGGCAGAGAGAGAGAGAGAGAGAGAAGGGAGGCCAGCTCACCACCACCTTGCGCCACCATCACCGGGTCACCCTGTCCACCGTCACCACCGAGCACCCCCACCACCGGTTATCACCCGACTGCCGGCCACCGGAGAACCACCTCCTTCCTCCATCATCAACCGAGATCACCACCTCCAGCCGTAGCACCATCCTCACCAGCCGAGCTCCGTCGCCGTTTCGAACCACCGCCAAAATCACTCCGTAAACCGTTTCGCCGGACGAGAGGTAGTTTATATGGTGATTTTAGTGTTTTAGTGTGAAAATAATCCAAACCGACGTCGCGGGTCGAGTCCGGCCGAAATCCCCTGTTTTACCGAAATGAAACAGTGGCCACTGGAATTTGAAATGGGATTTGGATAAATTATAGTTTAGCCTATGAAGTTTGTTTAGTTTATAAATCTAACCCTTGAATATTAAAAGCTAACATTATAAGCCCCAAAGTTAATTAGTTCCGATACGATCTTAGTTTAATCGCATGATTAATTTTACGGCATGATAAATTTTATCGCATGATTTGTTATTATCGTGAAATTAATAGTTGTTAGCCTGTTAACATGTTTCGTAAAAATGTGGGACTGCGTGATATGTTGTTGTATTGATAGATTGGACAAATAGGTTCCCGGAGTTGGTTGCGATGTATGGATTTATCACCTCAGACATGAAAATAGGATTAATGGAAAAATAGAATAATGTGAAAGGTTGTGGGCTTAACAGGACCTCGGTGGTAGCCTGACAGGACCTCGTGTTATCGGGGGTAGCTTGGTAGGACTTTGAGGGCAGCATGAAAGACCCGGGGTAGCTAGGGTGGCCAAGCAGGACCTCAGGTATTGAGGGTAGCCTAGCAGGACCTTGAGGGTAGCCTGATGGACCTAAAATTGTGAGAGTAGGACCTGTAAAGTATGTCAAGCGATATTATGAGTTAATGGCTAGTAATTGAAATTGATCGTTTGCTGCTTAAATTGCCTTTTAATTTAACCGTATTGTACATGCCTTTGTTTGTAAGTTATGGGTTTCGGGTGAGTTTTGGCTACTGAGCGTCACCGCTCAAGGTACTATGTTGCCCTGGTAACTCGAACGCCAGGTATTGAAAACGGAACAAAAGGAGCGCAGGCAAAGAATGATTTGATGTTGACCGAAGAAGATATTATCGAACTCTGGTTACCCCTTAGTTGCTCTGTAATTTCAATTAATTATTTTAATATCGTATAGTAAGATAATCTTAGAATCTAGCAAAATGCTTTAAGGTTGATACGTTGTGATTTGATTGAAATTGACAAGATTTTTTGGAATTTTAAATGCTTTGAAATGGAAAACTAGTTGGAAATCTCTTTTATTATTATTTTTCAATTTCTCCGAATTTTCGGGGCGTTACAATATTTGCTAGAACTCCATCTCTCATGAAATCCGAAATTGGGTCTCCCTCAACATAGCTCGTATTGTACAGAAACATAAGCTGCTACCAGGGGTAAATTTGTAATCCTCGAAAGAGTGATTAGTGCTGTGTTTGGTTTATGTTTTGAATTTTTTTTTGAAAAATAGTAGGGGTAATAATTGGAGAAAGATAGAGAGAGAAATATTGGAAGTAAAGGGAATCTAGGGGAATTTTTTGAAAAATACTTTTTGAAAAGCAAAGAGAATAAGGCATAGCCCATTAGGATCATTGGGATCATCTCTCTTTGGTGGGTACTGACATAGGGAATAGATTGTCGACATGGCCATTACACCAGATGGAGAGAACATAAACCTGGGTATACCGAGCTTGCCGGCTAGTTGGTGGGTCCACCAAAAAACATGTCAGAAATAATTGCCACCGGCAGCAAAGGGTGGGCTCGGAACCACTGGATGATCGGAGCATGGAGTTGGCGCATGAAGTGCATGATAGCAGGGAAGGCAGCAGGAGAGAGGTCTTTGACGTTTTTCGCGTCGGAAGGGAGGGAGGGGTGCGGAGGAAATGGGAGGACTAAGGGCGTTATAGAAGGGTGGGCAATGAGAAGTGGGCGTAGAATAGAGAGGTTTTTGGGGGTGACGAGGACAATGATGGTGAGGCCACATATGGATAGTTGGTGGGCTAGGTCGAGGAGGGGCATTATGTGCCCCGGCGTAGGGTAAGGGAATATCAGGAATTCGATGATTAGCATTTAGCCATGTGATGAGAGAAGGAAACAAATGCGTTGACCTACCTACACGTGCGGGATGCTAGAGTTCATTGTTGTTCTCCTTTAGGCTCCGTTTGTTGCGATGTAAAATGTTTTTCATGTAAAATGTTTTTTTACAAAACAAACTTCAAACTTTTATTTTCCGTTATTTGGTTGGCACTTGAAAATATTTTCAAAAATCAACAAAATAGTGTAGAGAGAGAGATAGGGGCTTAAACGGTGGAGAGATCAGAGAATATTGGAATTGAACGTGGGTCATGACTGACGATCGAGGACACTGAGCAGTGAGAATTGCAGTAGAAGGCAGCGGGTTCATTTCGGAAAATAACTTACGGAAGATTTAAGGGTAAGTCATTTTCATCCAATTGATGGAAAATGTTTTACATGTAAAATATTTTCCTAATTTTTTACACAACCAATTAAACAACGGAAAATAGGTAAAATATTTTACGCCCAAACAAACGGAGCCCTAATTCATCAGTTTATTCCTAATTGTCTTAAGCCACAGCTGTTGGCAAACATGAGGGGTGTTTCTTATCTCTGAACTTTGTACTTGTCATTTTATTTAAGTTTTTTGGTTAACCAAAAAAAAAAAAAATCCATTGTGCATATTTCGCCACACCGAAGAAAATGAGCCCGTTGGGAAAGTAAAGGTCCTTCGTTCTCGGTAGTTTGATGAGAGACAAAAAAAAAAACAAGTACTAATTAAAATGGCATGATGATAAAGAAACTGGATCGCGATAAAGGAACCGAACTATTGATTGTTGAGATGGATGGCTCTAATCGCGCACTTTATCTCTGTAGTGCAAATATGTAGTATAGGGACCCCGGTTCCCACTACGGAGACCCCAAATCCGAGGATAAATAGACAGAAGAATTGAGATGCGAAGAGAAATGAAATGTAATGAGAAAAAAAGTGACTCTTCCACTCATATTCTACTCCTATCTCACAAGTTCTGCTTTCCTTCTTTTTTTTTTTTTCTTTTAAAAGAACAAAAAAACGAAATGTAGACTCCGTTTGTTTTGATGTAAAATGTCTTACAATGTAAACTATTTTTTCAGAAAACAAATTTTAAACTTTTATTTTTCAGTGTTTGGTTGGCACATGAAAATATTTTCAGAAATCAACAAAATAGTATAGAGAGAGAGAGAGGTGGGGCTTAAACGAGGGAGATATCTGCGAATGTTAGAATTGAAGGTGGGTTAGGACTGACGATCGAGGAATCTGAGCAGTGAGAATTGCAGTAGAAGGAAGCGGGTTCATTTCGGAAAATAACTTACGGAAGATTTAAGGGTAAGTCTTTTTCAACCAATTAATGGAAAATATTTTCCTCATTTTTTACACAACCAAACACCTGAAAATAGATAAAATATTTTACCGGAAAACATTTTACGTCCAAACAAATGGAGCTGTAATGAGTGGTACTGTATATAGTACGATACACAATAGTTGGTTTTCCTTCAAAAGGAATTGAAGTATTCCGCCCAGAATTCGTTGAGTTGTGGTTCGTCAGGGTGAGGCTTTTAGTTTTAGTCAAATGTTTTATCCCTGATGAACAATTATAGAAGGCCCCAATAACTCAAAATCTGAGTGTAATTCTTAAGCGGATGAACATTATTCACTTTTTGTGTGGAATTCATATTGGGACTCACTTGAAGTCACCCATCCATTCATAAAATCAACTCCATTTGATAATCAGTAATTATTCAATCAAATAACACTTGTCTGAGTTCAGAATTTCTAATCAAGAACTCCATAATTTGCCATACTTTAGTATTTTTTTCAAAATTTTAGACAAAGGGTTGCATGATTCGATCAAAAACTTACAAAAATCCAAACGTACGAATGTCCAATTGAGTTGATTTTAAGAATGACTAAAAAATGAAAGTCTACAAATTAACGGATCATCGTTACAAGACTCTGTATAGTATTGAGGCCCAGACAGATTGGTAATGTTCAAGAAATGTAGTTTGCATACGCATTTATTATCTGATTATGATCCAGAGATTTAGACGTGGAGGTGTTTGGACAGCTGCATACAATGACACTTTTTTTTGGCAGCACAATCAACCCATCTTTCATGTCCGAACCTATTGTTACAATTTCAAGCATGGTGGCCCTTTGGGAACCACTTAAATTGCTGCCTATCATATACCACGCTACCACGTATGCATAAAATTTTAACTTTGATATATGGGATTATCTTGTTCGTCGGGGAAAAGAAAAAACAATTCAAAGGAGAACCTTAAAATGACATCTGTGAAATCGACAACTTTCACTAATATCCCCTTAAGACTGTGTTTGGATCATGTATGATTGAGGCCGGGTTTGCCGAGAAAAATGCGAGAGAAACGTATGAAACATTGCATGCTTCTTCAATTCCGTTATTATTATTATTATTATTATTTTTCATCTTTTCTGTTTTCAGCCTCAATGGAAGGCTAACAAGTGGGGCGCTGGGTCTGCTAATTAAAAAAACTAAATAATTAACAACATATTATTATGAATATCTCCAACTTAGTCAACAACTTCTAGAACAGAAAAACCTCCACAAAATGTTGGTAATTAAAACTGTTAGCTAGGAAAAAGAACGCACTACATGAAAATCAAGATTTCCTGTCGTTTTTCAGTAATGGCTAAAAAACCGCGCTGTGAGTGGTTAGTTACAAAAGCTAGTGAGGAACTTAGGAGGCGTTCCAGATTTGCTTCCTTTTCCCAAACTTCCTATTTTGGTGATGAACAGTGCAGAAAAAGAAGGCTGGTTCCACTTTTCCTTAAAAGTTGTTCTTTTTTAAAAAGAGCCATGTTGAAATGACCATTTGCTTCTGTTTTGGGGGTACAATGAAAGCCCTAAGAGATAATGGGGCAAGGACAATATTGTCATTTCACCCGGGGATTGTGGGGACCAAAGACCAAAACGGCGTTGTTTTGGTCAAATGAATTTTAAAAAAGCGGAAGGCTCCAGATCTGGAACCAGCCTTCTTTTGGACCAAATAAAAGTAATTTTTTGTAAAACTGGAACGTCCCCTTAATTCTCCTCCTGTACGGGGGCAAAATTGTCAAAAAAAGAAACTAAACTTTTTTTTGGGGTAAATTAGCTTGAAATTAAAAAAGGTTAACCGAATGTACAGCCTACAAGGGGCATACCCCAGGAGGAAAAGAAAATGAAAAAAAAAAAGTGAAAAAAAGTGTGATAAACCATACACAACCCGCATGGAGAGTATAGTAGAATAAAGTAAATAACAAGTGCTTTATGATTTGTTATCATTTCCCATTGCACTATCCCTCAATGAGGGAAGGCACAACGGGGAACGGTACAAAGCAAACAGTAAGTAATGACGAAATGAAAGCTAACTATGGCCTGGCACAACCCGCTAGACTAGGATATAAGATAAAGTAGTCACGGTCGAAAAACGACCAGCTAATGAACCATCACTGAGGAAATGTAGCAACATAGCAGTTCGGCATCGAGGGGAGGCTAAACAGCTACTACGAAGAAACTAGGTACTGAGAAGAGGCTCGACCCAAGGATGACGGCATCCGACAGGGGGCCCAACCCTGCACACCACGCCCAATCCAACCAACCAATCTACTACTCCCTCAACCTAATTCCCAAGGCTCACCAAGAAACAATCCACCCTTAGCCAAAACCAATCACCACAGCCGCCAGAGAAGGGATATGCAGACCAAGATTCTAAACTCCCAACTCACCTAGAGTCAAACGCAATACCCACCTCTAAGAGAACAACTACTACAGAGGAACTCGGATATGAGAAGAGGCTCGACCTGGAGATGTCGGCATCCGACAAGGTTACCCCCCAAAGCACCCTGTACACCACGCCCATTCCATCCAGACTACTACACCATCAACCTAACTCCAAAGGCTCGCTAAAAACTAAAGGTGAGACAGCACAATAGCCTCAAATCTAACTGCCATTAACCGTGCAAACCACCGAATCATCTGGCACAAAAAGAGGACACAAGATACCGCAGGAGGACCAAAGCTGCCTCTTTCAATCAGCGATCAACCTCCAATCTAATCAAAGACAGCCACAGAAGCTACCTCTTTCAATCAGAGATCAACCACCAACCTAATCAACGACAGCCTCGAAAGCTACCCCTTTCGATCAGAACCCAACCACCGACCTAATCAGTGACAGCCGCGAAAGCTACCCCTTTCAATCAGAGCAAGACCCAATCTAATCAATGATAGCCATGATCACAACCATACTACGCACAACAACCGGGCTAAAGAAGCATAGTAACTAGGAATTTAAAGAAGCTCAACAAAGAATCATGAGCTATGAAATCATCACTGACAAATAGTAACCAACACTGGCCCATAAGTCCAGCAACAATCAACATTTGGCAGTAAATAATCAACTAAATCATAAGCCAGTACCTGCATAGGTTATTATCCAACCTCTTGTGTAACAAAATTTGCTGAGCAGTAGCAGCGAGAACCCACCATTATCTCGACCATTACCGCAATCTTTACTGTTGAGTACATCCGGTTAACTAAGGAGATCCCCCTTCCGGTTAACACATGATTTACCAAAACCCACAACACAAACCCAGTTGTAGATCTAATTGATATGTTTATTTGAAACAATAATAAGCTGCTGCTGATCAAGGATGGCTCAGAACCTTACCTAGCGGACTGACCCTTTCTGACCGGCAGCAAGTGAAGAACTGAACCCACCGGCGGCATGTTATCTCCGGTGGGAGTTGGCAGATCCGACGAGGAATGCCGGATGTCCAGTTATGAAAACCCCAAGAGGAATCGGATGCTCAGTTCCTGATGGGTATGAATACTCTGCCCCTCCTCTGTGAAGTTGAATCGCGGATGTGAGCTCCAGAATCCCTCAAAGACACAGCTCCGACCAGAACCCACATCTCCGACACCGTCCACCACTGCGTAAACTCCGAAGCTACCTGCAATGGCTAGGTTACCTGAGCTTGGACTGAACCGAGCCAAAGAACCGGGCATGGATTTGAGGGTTTTTGACTGAATACATTAACTGTTTTGATAGAGGAACCAAATCGTCCACCAACACGGAGGGTTTTGGTTTCAGAAATTTGGTTATGGTTTTAGAATATTTGGTGGGTTTGATCGGAAAGGATCATCCCCTTTCTCTCTCTAGAAATTTTAGAGAGAAGGCAGAGCCCCTCGAAGGCTCTCCTTTTTAAAGCAACTAAACTATCCTTAACGTGCTTTATTTTCATGAACCAAAGGCTCAAAATTATTGATTGGAGGCTTGCGAGGAGGATTATCAAAAATTGCTCCAGAGTTGTCCTTGTTCATTAGATTCACATTAATCCCAGTAGTAGTGGCCTCCTCATCAAGTAACTTCTGGGACTGAGACTTTTGAGAGGAATCAAAAGATTCTTTTGAGACCAGGGGCATTGACTTTGAGAAAATTACTGATCCGCCCCTAATTGTATCAGCCTCAGAAACTTGGGTACCTATTCGGTTGGTTTTATGGAGATCAACCCACCACCCCTTACCAGAAGTTCCAAGGTACTCAGAGCTCAGTGGCTTTGGCTTAAACATGCTTGCATCCATCTGTGAAAAACGTTAAAATCAAAGACTATTATAAGAGAGATTTTAACGTGCGATCTGGCTTCTCAGTAAATTAGGAGACAAGACCAGATCGTATAGTCCAGTTTGTTGCACGGCATCTATTGTTGGGTTGTTCGATTATGTCAGGCCCAACAAGTCTTTCATGTGACAACTTCAGAATTGTAATTAAAATCCCCTTAACTCGTATAAGAATATATGCACAGCAGCAAAGCTAGGGTTCTCATATTGCTCGTCAAGGTGAATACAAAAATATTTCGGATGCCCTGAGATAAAACAGGACACTGGTTTTTCATATTTTAATGGGTATCCCTTGAAATAATAACCCATAACAAGCAGGACTTAGCAGAATTCTTTTTTCAAAAAAATTGAAGAGGATCTCGTTCAATTTTGAATCTATTCATGAGAGAGGGAGGCCGAGAGAGAGAGACCTGATAATTCGCACGCTCATCTGAGATTTCAAAGGGATTCTTCTGCACATTCACAGTCCTTCCTGCATCCAAACAAACCAATACTCAAATTGAACCATGAAACCCATCCATCTTCTGCACCCATTTAGTCCAATTGCACTCCGGTCAACAGCTATGCACATAGCCCAAACAGACCACAAGCTAGCTATTTTATTACTAACAGAGAAAACCATCCATTCGATTGGCCAGAAAACAAAGACGACATAAAATAAATCAAAATCTTGTTGAACTTTACTATCAAAATTTGGTCTACTGACCATTGGAATTTCTCTCCCGTACATACAAGTATATGTAATAATCCCGCACTTGTTTCTCAAAAAATCAAACAAAAAGAAAGGAAAAGAAAAAACAGAGGATGAAGAATACATCTTTTGTCAGTTATTCTTAGGGGGGTGGGGTCTGGGCACATTATAATCAGCATTGAAAGCCATAAATCCTTCCCTCTCCCCTTTCACTGGTTGAGTACTACTACTTCTAGCACCCAATTTACAGTTTCCATCAAAGCAGTTTGCACCTGAATTCTTTGGAGCTAATCCTTTCATGGCTTCCTCTCGTTTCTCCATCTCTTTACCCATCGCCACTTTCTCCATCATTTTCCTTCCTCCCAGTTTTCCATTGTTTGCTCCAGCTGCATTTGGCGCAACATCAAAATTTTCCTGTGATATGTTTCTCGCGATTAGACATTGCTGTTACACAGACAAGAACGATTTGTGGTACGTAGTAGTAGTGATGCAAGCCGATATTTTGATTATTCTAGAAATATAGGAATCTTAGTAGTGGTGATGCAGACCGATATTTTGATTATTCTAGAAATATAGGAATCTTAATTTATTATTTTGAGTTTAGCATTTTAGTAGGAATGTTTTATTTTAGTCAAGATAATTTATAAGTATTTAGTTTTCCTAATTTGATTTGATCTAATATTCCTATTTTGAATAGGTTTCTTGGTCAAGGAAAATTAGGATTGATTTTATTTCCTTATGTTTATTTTTCTTTCTAGATTTTAAGAAAGCTAGATTTAGGAATTCTATTAGTATAAATAAGATTGTAAGCCTTAGGGCTAAGGAGTTGTTTATGATTGATTAATGAAAATTTGAGAAGTTTTCTCATAATTGTGTGTTCATAGAGGGAGTATCTCTAGTTCATACTTATTCGTGATTGTCCTTGTTGCGCGTTCTTCTATTTCAACACGCCTCCTTGCATCAGCTGGTATCAAAGCCTGCGCTCGATTCCGATTCATGGCGCAACAAGGAGTTTGTTATGGTCGTTATGTTGTTGCCGAAGATGTGTATAATCGAAGTAAAGCTGCACAAGAAGCACGAATGAAGGAGAGGTTCCAACAACTTGAGCAGCGTGTGATGGATGCGATTGGTGTCCTAACCGATCAGATGGATGCCATGGCTGTTGGGGGGAACCCACCTTGCTGTTGTCCGGTTCAATCTCGGTTTCCGCAAGAGGAGGAGGTGTTGGATGATATTTCTATCACCAAACCTTTGGTTGGTAACCATCAGTCGAGGGGGAGGACAAAAGTGGATGAAGCTACCATCTAGTGGCCATTCACATCAAATATTATTCCAGATCTAGTAGTGGATTGGAATAAGCCACCAGTTTTTGACGAAAAACCAGTGGAGAAAATTCCAAAAAAAGAAAATCAGAAAATATTGCAAAAAGAAGAAGTTACAAAGTTGGTGTTGTTGGAAACTGAATTTATTGATCCGTTTTGGGAGTTTATTGAATATACTACATGCAAGTGTCCTTGTGTTTTGATCCGGGAGGAAGGCAGATTTGTTTTATTGATGGAAATTATTTCCTCACAATTTTCAGATTGTTGTGTACAGTTTGGGTTGGAAAAAATAAATTTGAAGTACAAGATTGATGCAAACAAGTTTCAACAAATTCAACTATATAAACTCGAGGACGAGTTTCTTCAAGTAGGGGAGGATGATGTAGGCCGATATTTTGATTATTCTAGAAATATAGGAATGTTTTATTTTAGTCAAGATAATTTATAAGTATTTAGTTTTCCTAGTTTGATTTGATCTAATATTCCTATTTTGAATAGGTTTCTTGGTCAAGGAAAATTAGGATTGATTTTATTTTCTTATATTTATTTTACTTTCTAGATTTTAAGAAAGCTAGGTTTAGAAATTCTATTAGTATAAATAAGATTGTAAGCCTTAGGGCTAAGGAGTTGTTTATGATTGATTAATGAAAATTTGAGAAGTTTTCTCATAATTGTGTGTTCATAGAGGGAGTACCTCTAGTTCATACTTATTCGTGATTGTCCTTATTGCGCATTCTTCTATTTTAACACGCCTTCCTGCATCAAGTAGTAGTAGTAGTAGTTTTTTGAATCGTAAGTGATCATGGTGCGCATGTGTTTTTCTTTCAAATTAAAGGCCTAGAAAAAGCCCCATAATCATAGTACATGACTGTTCTTTACAACTCTCTTGTATTTACAACAGTTATTATGCACACAACAGATATACATGACAGTTTTTCTCAATAATGCTAGAAAAACAAATTACTTTCAAAAGTTAACGCAAAAGTTGAAATGTATGGCATAGTATTCTACAATTGTTGTAATGTGGGTCGTGCTCAAGTGAATCTGGTCCACTCATTTCAATTCTTCATAAAATTCTTGGTACTTGTCAAAGAAGTGAAAAAAAAAAATTCTTGATTTTTCTAAAGAACTAGAATGATGTGTTCATTAATCATGTAACTCATAAAAAGATGCTTGAGAATTCTACCTTTTCATCAAGAGTGGACGGACTCAGTCCTGCAGCCAAGAAAGAATTTCCACCTCTGACTACCATAATTACCATTTCTTCCTTAGCTGTGAGAAGCATATATAACAAACAGTTGATTAGTCTATTTTTATAAAAACTAGCTAGGAATAAAAGTAAAACAGAGAGACCAAGCGCAAATCAAATTACCTTTGTGGGTATATGCTAGAGAATCCCTTACAGAGAGGAAAACGAGCACAAGTGCAAGTACAAAGCAATTAGACATTGTTTCCACCATTTTTGCTTTTCTTTCTTCTTCCGGCCGGTAGACTTGCTGTTCAACAGAAAGAATTGAGGGGAACTTCGAAGGGAATATGAAGCAGCAGCAGAACGGATTTATAGAGAGAAGTCAAAACTCCAATTGCTCAAGTCAAAGCCAAGTGTTGTAACCCATATTTTAGTAACGTAATGGTTAATCGCGCACACTTGGGGAAACTCAAAAGTGGGCAGCAGTTTCCAAAGCAGCAGTTGAAAAGTTCGAAATGGTTTTCTTGGTTGGGGATCACAATGCTAGGGAAAAGGCATATGGTAACGTGGAATGAAAGATACGAGTGTTTTGCGCCTGTCTACCGCCATGCATGCAACGAGGAGTCTTTGTTTTGGTATCCTACACAAAATCCAAGGGTGTGAATAATAGAGTATTATTGAAAGGAACTCTAGTCCGTACATTTAAATAACTATATGGGGCACTGCTGTTGATTTTCTTTAGTGAAGTTACAGGGACGGAGTGGAGGTGGGTACGTAGGACATTCAAGGGCGGAAGTATATCGAGCGGATGTGGCACGTGACGCACGTCCACCCCGGTTCCCCCAAAGTAGAAGTTATTTTACTAAAAGATCACAAGAGAGCTGAACCAGATTTTTATGTTAAAAAAAAAAAAAAAAAAGATCAGGACAAGGCCTGTAAAAGGCACTTAACATTTCTTTTCGTATTTATTTGACCAACATTGCAACAATACTAATGGGACAGACTCTATCTCCAACACTTCGGACATTGGTATCCAAATGCTGGGAAAAAAAAAAATCTTTGCCTGTAAAACTACTTTTTTTGTGGAATGATGCCTCGTACGTCATCTAGGTTAATTTCTTAAGTAAATTGTGGTTAATAGTCTACTAATTGAGCTACAATCACCACTAGATTTCGAAGTAATATTGGTAGTGCTAAAAATCTTGTCAGAAAATGACATTGTCAAATTTGTTACAACTTACCATGCCTACTTTTACTAAGGCTCCGTTTGTTTGAACGTAAAATATTTTACCGATTTTCCGTTGTTTGGCTGATAGAAAGAGGAGGAAATATTTTCCAGGTAAAATATTTTTGCATGAAAGGGGTGAAAATGTTTTACTCTCTTTTTCTCGATAAGTTGTTTTTGTTTTTGGTGCCCGATGGTCTTACTGTACACGTATCCCATCCCCCTTCTCAAAATAGGTGTACCCATCCCCTTCTACACATGTGATTCGATCGAAATAAATAACTAGTTCAAAACAGTCCGTGAGTAGCGCTGCAAAAATTAAATTCGATCGAAATATTTTACCTGTTTTCTCAAGGACCATGTCTCTCTTCATTTAATTTTTTTTTTCATATTTCCATTGTTAACATTACGGTTGTGTTTCAATCTCGGTGCTTGGGCGCTTCCGTACGTGTGCAATCCCAACAAGAAGGAAAATTATTCTTCCCTACCATTTGAGGAATTTTTCAGTGCCGCAAGGGTACCACGTGGTGCCGCTCGATGTATCCGGGCCGTCCAAAAGTTTTTTGGACAATTTGGATTAAAAATCATCTATTCACAGTTTTTAATCCGGATCATCCAAAAAAATTTTGGACGGCCTAAATATGCCGAACAGACACCACGTCAGCCGTACCCACCCGACACTGAAAAATTTCTCCTACCATTTTCCTCATCCAATCCATGACCCAAAACATAACCCAAAGGACATCAAATTTGACTCGTGCCTAAAAAGAAAGATGAAAACCTCAAAAGCAATGCTAGAGAAACGAGAGTTTGAAGCAAAAAGGAGGTTAGAAACAGAGCCTAATTCGATGTCGGTTTGAATTCTGACGTTAATTATTACCTCCGGAAATACTTTTGTTGGTTCCGATTCTGATGTTATTACCGTTGGAAATACTTTTATCAACGGTTTTGGGGCTTTTACCGGCGGTTATATAATGCCGCTAAAGCCAAAACTTGGCCCAGTGTGTTTTGGGTCATGAATTTTATGGAACTTGAGCATTTCAACCGGAAAATACACAGGTATTATTGGTGCAATATTTGCAGAACCATTTGAGTGGAAAATCATTTTGACAACCAAACGACAGAAAACCATTCACTTTGTTTGGATGAGCATTTTGAAAGTAACTTTTACTCTCGGCACAATTTTCAATAAATTTCTCTCTCTATCTCTCTCCACTCATTACCACTCAACTCTCAAAAATAACTTTCTAAAAGTTCATCCAAACAAAGTGATTGTTTTTGGAAAATATTTTTCATGTGTTAACCAAACACCGGAAAATAAAAGTTGAAAATTTGTTTTCTGGGAAAATATTTTACATCGAAACAAACGGAGCCTAAAAGTCTTGTTAAATACTCCATCCATCTGGATTTAATAGTCTTTTTTGGGAGTTCGTGCCACTTTTCAATCGATTATATCTTGTAATTTGTAATGTTTTATATAATTTTGAAAACATTGCATGTCTTATAGAACTAATTGAGATCTATCAAATAAGATCCATAATGGATATAAAATTTATTACTAATTTAAACTAGGGACTATTAAATCCGGACGGAGGGAGTAAGCGATAGGGTTAAATCAAGAGTAGAAGGAAGTTGCACAAAATGAATTTTTGCACTAGTTTATTGAAGTTCCTGAAAAGTGGAGTGCAGTGCAGTTGGCCTCCTTTACATACTCCCATGCACATGGACAGAATTCGATCCCCGTAAGCCCTCTCTCCCTCCCTAAAGTCCCAAAGGATAGTGTAGATTATGATTAACGAATGGTGAAAAAATAAATTATTGAAATTGCTGTAAAAGTTTGTATTGAGAAAGAAGAGAGTCACAAGCAAGACTCATACTACAACGTTAAACCCTTTGCACACATTTTTACGCTGTGTGAGCTCCACAGAGTTATGTGAGTGCATGCATATACAAAGTGTGTGCAGAGTTTTGCGGTTATAGAGTTTTCGACCGGTGCAGTTTCTAATAGTAGTGGAGGGCACCTTGCCTGATCTTAAATTACTTGGTTTTATTTGTGTGTGTGAATTAAATGAGAGCTTAATTTTTTTTACTTATTTAGTCAAAATCCAAGAATTGGTTTCAGTTGGATTTTGAGGCCTTTGACTGAGGAATTTCTCAGGTTCCCTATACATGTGGTAAGAGTATATAGATAGAGGAGAACAGATAAAAATGAACAAGTTTTCATTAACAATATTACTTACAGTAGCCTCTCTACCGTGGATCAATCACCATTCGCCACTTAAGTGGACGGTGGGTTTATCGTTCTCAAGATTAGTCGAGGTGCGCTTAAGCTGGTCCAGACACTTGATTAAAAAAACAGACGAATATTAATATTATATAGTACACACTACTACACTAGTCTTATAGGTAGCCAAGGAACAAACACGTGGGGAGCAAAAAACAGAAAGACGAATAAAATACGGTCAAATTCTTCTTGTCAGAGTGGCATGATCAAGCTGGCTAGGTGGTCGAGCTAGAGATTGAAGAAACATGGGCAAGTGGTAATGCATTGAATCACTTAACAAATTCAAGTACTATCAATGAAAATCTCTATTATTAAAATCTACAGTAATTAGGGTCATTGATCGTTGAATGATTTGGCGAGTTCTCCGACCCTTTACCTGTTTATTACCATTGGTAACAGTGTCACTATAATTAGGTCAGTTCCAGCACTGGTGAAAAGTGAAAGTATCAGGGTATCTAGATTCAGGGATCGATGCTGTAGTCTGGGGCTGCTAAGACTTGAGTTTAGTGATGACGAAAAAGAGAGGAGCGTTTTTTCGATACGAAATTCTATATAAAATAAAATTGGAGTTTTTAAATTTCCATCCTTAGACCTCATCCCATGTAAGTATTCATCTTGGTAATTTTAAACAGTTATATTTTCATCCCCACTTTTAAATAATTCCAAGTTTGTCCTTTATTATATAGATACATTAACTATTATATATATATATATATATATATATATATATATATATATATATATATGCAGAAATTTTTGGAACTAAAAACTAATCTTTAAAGACCTGTAACATAATTTTAGGTAAGCACCCCATCAAATCCCAAAACTTTCGGCAGATCAATTTAACCCCATTGAAACGTTAAAAAATTGGCCTATGGTCCACTATAGCATGTTTCTAACCCACTAAGTCCACTAATAGATATTTGGTAAGGCATAAAGTCCATTTCATTTAAAAGGGGAAATAGTCCCTGACAGATTTACCCTTCCCTTCAAATCCCCTTATCCGTTTAGCCCATTATCCCCCCACTATCCCTTCTACATTTGAAATCACGCCATTTACGTTGGAATAGAGCGACAGAGAGAAAGAGCGAGAAAGAGATCGATTGATCTCGCAAACATCTCATGTTCCTCCTCCGGTGATCGCGAATCCTATCCTGTTGTTGGTGATCGTTTGTTCGTCGGTGATCGCGAATCTAATCCAATTCCCAGACGATTCATTCCAAGGAATCCAGGCCCTAGTCTCGCCTCTCTCCCTCTCGGGTATCTCTCTCTCTCTCTCTTTTGTCTCTCTCTAGTGATCTGTTGATCTTGATATCGTTTTTGATCTTGATATCGTTTCTGATCTTGAATTTGTTATTGTTTTTGGTATTTTTTGAAGTTGTTATTGTACATATGAGAGTTGCATGTTAAAACTTGATAAGATTCGGATCTAACATTCTATATTCTCCTTTTCAGATACATTGTATATAACGTTATTGTACTTATATAACGTTATATAACATTCTATATTCTCTTTTTAGAGTTACATATGACATACGCAAATATATGACCATATATGTTTGTAATGTTGTCCAGTTTTTGATATATAACCATGTTTTTCGGTTATTTGATTTTTTTATTTTGTTGTGTGTTGTTATGTGTGCAGTTGTCATGAATTCAACAATCATGTTTCTTTGTAAGTATGGGTTGCAGAGTCTTCCGGTGAGGTTATCAACTGGTGGTAGGTTGAAGGATGTCTTAAGCAGCATTTGTAATAGGTGGAAGAATTTGTCTGTTTGTTTCATATGCTTATGAGGATGGTTATTGTGCTCTTCAGAATGAAACTGATTTTGAGAACATGCTTTTCTTGTTTAGTAATTGTGATCGCATAAATGCTAAGGTTGACGAGAATAAACATAGTAGCAGGTTAATTGTTGGTAGTACTATTGATGAAGTGGGTGATGTTGATGATGAGTTAGAATATGTGGATAGAATAGACCCTGCGGAAAAGTATTGTAAACATGCTGAGACTAGGTATTTGACGGAAGGTTGATTTGATAGAGGGTGTTGGACAAGAATTTCCCGGAGGTGTGAAAGAGTTCAGGGAGGTGCTGGCTAAATATGCGATTGAGAATGGCTTTATGTACCGTTTGGTGAAAAATGACAAACTTAGGGTGACGGCTGTTTGTGTTATTAAAGGGTGTGAATGGCACGTGCATATTATTTTAAATAGAACCAATATGGTATTTCATATTAAAAAGTTTCATATTGAGCATAATTGTGGTTACGTACCGAACCAATAAGCATAAGCACATGTCATCCCGTTTGGTTGCGAATGAGATAGCTGGGATTGTTGAGAAAAAACCCAAGACTTCACCAATCGACATGCTGGATTGGTTTACGGACAAGTATGGTCTTGATTTGTGCTATCATAATGCTTGGTTAGGTGTTGAGCAGGCAAGAGGGGGATTATATGGAGATTATGAAGGTTCATTCGATAGGCTTTGGTGGTATGTTGAAGCTGCAAGGGTTATGAATCCGGGGGAGCGTATTGAAGCTTGAATCTTTTTTTTTGGGGTAAAACAGCTTGAAATAAAAAAAAGAGGATAACCGAATGTACAACCTACAAGAGGCATACCCCAGGAGGAAAAGAAAAAATAAAAGATAGAGAAAGAGAAAAGTGGAGATGCCAGAGCCAAGTGGCTACAAAGAGCTAGGCGTAAATAAAATGACCTATCCATGGTTTCTAATCCATCTACAAGATGGAGGAAAAACCAAGGGCAAAAGGGTCGTGAACTACAAAGACCTACGGCCTCTTCAGATTACTTCTCAACCAACTACGTAGAGAAGAGAGAACGACACCCAAATTACATAAGACAGCAGCATGATGAGGCATTGGATTCCACCCAGATCTTGGCTTCTCTAGATTCTTATAACTAATGAGGCATTGGGACCATATTTTGGATTGATCTAACAACCTCAAGATGCAGCAAGGAGTTTTCGCGACTGTTTGTGTTGTTTGACGCTTGTATCAAGGGGTTCAACTACTGTCGGCCTTTTCTGTCTCTTGATACGACCCATCTGAAAGGTAGATTCAAAGGAACACTTCTTGCCGCAACAAGGAAAGATGCAAATCAATGTATGTTTGTATTGGTTGTTTATGTTTTGACCTTATATATTAAATTTCATTTGTACAGTTTTGAATATATAACATTGTATGTTCTATTATGTGAAGCTACACATGACAAAAGTTCGCATATAACGTAATACGTTATCATTCATGTGCAGGTTTATTCCCTATAGCTTATGCAATTTGTGATGTTGAAAATGATGCTAATTGGACTTGGTTTCTTGGCCTTCTGAGGAGTACATTGTCCCCACGTCCTATTACCTTTATTACTGATCATAACGCAGGTCTTGTCAGCAACATTCCTGTTATGTTCCCCGGTTGTCATCATGCATACTGCCTCTATCACCTACAGTTTAACTTGAAGGATCACTTTCCGGGTCGTTGAATTGTTCAACAAATATGCATATGCTTCATCAGTGTCGGTTTACAAAGCTGTTGAGGAAGATTTTTACCAATTTGGTGGAGTTAAAGCTAGGACCTTTATATAATCAGTGTCGGTTTACAAAGCTGTTGAGGAAGATTTTTACCAATTTGGTGGAGTTAAAGCTAGGACCTTTATTGCGAGTGTCCCCAAAGAGCATTGGAGTAACGCATATTTTGAAGGCCACCGATATGGCGAGATGAACTCTTGTGCTGCGGAGACGTTTAATAATTGGATTCTTAAAGCTCGTGAATTGCCTGTATTTTATTTAGTCGATGAGCTTCGTCGCAAAATTATGAAGCAAATGGCAGCTAGGAGAGTAAAGTCGATGAAATGGAATTCAGTGATTTGTCCGAAGATGGATAAGAAGTTAGCTCGCTTTATCAAGAAAGGATGGTCGTGGAGCATCATTATGTCAAAGGGGGGTTTGTACAAGGTGCGGTGTCTTCCCCCCAAGGTAGTATGTGTTGAGGAAAGTACGTGCTCTTGTGGTTATTGGCAGTCTAACGGTTTCATGTGTAGGCATGCTGCAACGGTTATGGTTATTATAAAAGCTTGTGGAGGGGAAGGAACTTTGGTGGACCACATGGATTTGTTATACCTTGTTGATGCGTATCGGCGTGCGTATGAAGAACCCAAATATCCAGTTGTAGAGAGTGACATTCCTGATTTTACAAAGGAAGGTGACCAGGTTATAAACCCTCCATGGAATAGGCAGCCAGCAAGTAGGCCCAAAGTTAAACGCATTCGTTCAAGGGGTGAAGAGTCATATACCAGGCCAAATAAATGTGGGAGTTGCCACAAGGCTGCAAAGCACACCGAAGAACATGAAAAGAGCCAAGCGATATATGAGGCAAGAAGGTTAAATACGAGAATAAAGGAGAGATTAGGATAAAGAATAGAATAAAGTTGGAAGAAGTAAAGTCCCAATAATTGTTTGATTTGTTATAACTTCTCTTTTTTCCGGTAAGATTGAAATTGGGGGATTGTTTTGTTTTTCCTTATTCATACTTAAATATTGAAATTGTTTCTGTTGGTTTATGGATAAATAAAGAGTTTAATGTTTTTTAGACATGAGTTGTGTACAGTTTGACATATGAAGGATGCAAACCTAAAATGATTTTGGTTGTTTAGGTTTAACTTTATATATTGAAATTCATTAACAATAAACATTTGTCCAGTTAAGAATATATAATGTTATAATGTTTTATACAGTGGAAGCAGCACATTACAAAATAAATCATATAATGTCATATGTTCCTTTTTTGACAGGTTACACATGACAGAAGCTCACATTTAACGTTAGATACTCATTCATCAGATCACATTTAACGTTAGATACTCATTCATTAGAAACAATGGAATATTGACCTGGCCTCATATAACAATGTAATATGAGCTTCTGTCGTGTATTTGAGTCCAGAAGTCAATATATAATCATGTAGGTATAGCGAACATATTGGGATGAATTAAACATTGTAATTTCCAAATGTAACAGCCTACCAACATTCCCAAATACATTAACATATTAACAAGACAACCGAGTCTTCTCCAAACAAAGTCTACTAGTGCTAGAATATGCATTGAGATCAGTGCTAAACATGAATTGCCTGATGATGTGAGAATTACTGTGGAGGGAGAATCAGTTGTTGTATCTGTTGAATATCAAGTGTTACCCCTCATGTGCAAGCTCTGCCAAGTTTTTGGCCATTCTACAGCTCAATGCTCTAAGAAAACACCCCCAACAACTAGTCAGACCAGTCAGGATTGGATTGTAGTGGGCAATGGTAAACCAAGGAATCACTTTTCCTCACCTACCTATTCTAAGCTTGCTATAGAATGCCCTCAAGCTGAAGTGCCTTCTGATTCAGAGGGTGAATTGGAAAAGATGCTTGAAAGTGTGGTGAGCAGTTCTCAGGCAACCTTGATCCAGCCTCAAAATGGATCACTTCCTTCCACCATCCACCCAAGCCTAAGTATTCCTATTGAGCAAAAAGAAGCCTTCAGCAAGCTGCCACCAATCATAACAGTTCAGAGGAACAGATCAGCAATAGTAAGGAATCAACAATTCAGGAGGTTACATCTAGCCTGGCAGCTCCTATTTCCAGATCTGCAGCTAAGAAAGCTGCCAAAGCTGCTGCAAAACTAAGAGTTCAAGAACCTCCTGATCTTGGAGTTCCTGACATCAAGTTGCTGATGGGAGGCTCTTCCAAAGCAGGGTCGAGAGGGAAGCAGAAGAGCTGGAGCTCTTCCCACAGATCAGGGAAGTAACTTTTTGTACCTATGTTTTTGTCCACATTTAGTTAATCAGTGCTATCTGCATTTCACTCTCACTCATGCTGATTTGAAACTTTGTGGTTTATTTAGTTTTGTTTTATGGATTGCTCACCTATACATTTTGGAATTTGGAATTTGAGGGGTCTTAATGACCCTCTCAAGCAGAGGGAGGCAAAAAATTGGGTCATTAATAAGAAATTAGCCTTAATAGGATTCATTGAGCATAAAATAAAAGAACCCAAGGTTTCTAAAATTGTCAACGCTATTCTCCCTCAATGGAATTTTGTTAGCAATCATGTCAGCTCTCCTTTGGGGAGAATTCTGATTTGCTGGAACCCTTTAGTGTTTAATGTGCAAGTTCTACACCAATCCAGTCAGTTTATCCATTATAAAGTGCACTCTTGTGATGGCCAATACTCTTTTGTTGCCACCTTTGTCTATGGAGCTACCTGTTACCTTGATAGACAACAACTTTGGGCAGCTTTACAGCAGCTCTGTGTTGCTACACCTTGGGTGGTACTAGGTGATTTCAATGCTTTAAAGTCTCCCATGGAAAAAGTAGGTGGGGATAGAACCTGGTTGCCCTGGATGGAGGAGTTTAATTCTTGCCTCCATTCAACTGAATTAGTTGATCTCAGATACTCTGGTTGTCAATACACTTGGTCTAATAAGCAACTAGGAGATGCCCGCATCAGTACCAAGATTGATAGGGTTCTAGTCAATGAATGTTGGATCAAGGACTTTTGTTGGTCCAATGCTCATTTTCTTAGCCCTGGAGTGTCTGATCACTCCCCTGTTGTTGTGCACTTGACAGCTGGCTCACCTCCAAGGAAAAGGCCGTTTAGGTTCTTCAACTTTTTGGCTGAACACCCTAAATTCATTAACACTGTTCAGCGGGTTTGGAGGAGGGTTATCATTGGTAATCCAATGTTCTGCGTCTGTGAGAAACTTAAGCACTTGCAGGACAACCTTAAACACCTGAATACCAACGAATTCAGTGAACTGTCTACCAGGGTGGCCTCCTATAAACAACAACTGGAAGCCATCCAAAGAGAGCTTGGCTCTAATCCCAGTGATCCCTCTAAGCAAGCCACTGAAAGGGATCTGTGTAAGCAGTACCTAGTTTATGTTAGAGCAGAAGAAAGTTTTGCCAAGCAAAAGTCACGAATTCAGTGCTTAAAGTTAGGGGATCAATGTTCCTCATTCTTCTTTAAAACCATTACCAATTCAAGAAATAGGAACATAATTTCTAGCTTGGTTTTAGAAGATGGATCTGTCACCCAGGACATTGAGTTGGTTAAGAACACTTTCATCAATCATTACACCAACTTGCTAGGCACCAAACATCTGAGCTCTTACTCTGGATCCTCTAGAGTGCAACAACTCATCACTAGGAAACTTTCCCCCTCCCAAAGCTTGGAAATGGTGATGGAAGTTACTGACAAAGAGATCAAGGATACTTTCTGCAGGTCTCTTAATCCTCAAAAAGCACCTGGCCCAGATGGTTACAATGCTGCCTTTTTCCACAAAGCTTGGCCTGTGATAGGCCATGAGGTGACCTCAGCTGTTAAGCTTTTCTTTAGATTTGGTCAGCTACTGAAGAAAGCTAATGCTACATTAGTTGCTTTGGTTCCTAAAGTCCCCAATCCTTCTAAGGTAGGGGACTACATGCCTATCTCATGTTTTTTTTGGGGTAAATCAGCTTGAAATTAAAAAGAGGCTAACCGAATATACAGCCTACAAGGGGCATACCCCAGGAGGAAAAGAAAAAAGAAAAGAAAAGAAAAGACAGAGAGAGCCTACGCCAAACGGCTACAAAGGACTAAGATAAAATGAAACATTTGTTTCCTACCCATCTAATAGAGGGATACAAAACAAACGGCAAAAGGGTTGCGCAACGTGCAACCATGCAAATGGAACCAGTAGAAACACTAAGTACAGCACAAATGTAACAAAATAGCACAACTTGAATCAGTAGAACTTGTGCAGCTTGAATGAGGTACAAAATGGCTGCTGACTTGGGGACAGTACATGGAGCTAGGCTGCTATGTTGGTGATTAACATAACAGCCAGCACAGCAGCAGTCCATCAGAGACAGCAGCACAACAAAAGAAGATCAGAAGTTACAACAGGAAGCAGCCACTAGATCTTGGCCAACACTAGACAATTAACAGCTGCAATTCTTGGGCGTGTAGGTAGCCAAAACCTGTCCAGGCAGTTAGTAGGGTCTGCTATCAGTCAGCAGACCAGCAAAATAGCAGAACAGCAATACAGCAAATCAAGCCTCAAGCTGCAGCAGCAAACAACACACGGCAGCAGCAGCAGCAGCTTCCAAAAGCAGTGAGATACAACAGCAGTACTAAAATAGATCAAACGCTGGACTCCAACTAAAATGACAACTCTAACTGACAGCTAACATTTAGCAGCTTAACGGAAATTGAGCGAAGCTCCCAACACCATAGTAGCCATAGCAGACAGCAGACTTCGATCCTAACAACCATACCCAGTCCATTAAAACTGAACAGCATAATAAGGCACACAGCATGAGGCAAACGGCAGCTGTAGCAGGGGAAAACACCACCAGCAGCAGCAAAATCAGAACAGGCAGCAGCAGCAGCAGCTAGGTAGTAGCAACATCAGAACAGGCAGCCAAAGTACTGGGCAGCATCAGCAGTTAAATGGTGCAAAAGAAGGCTAGGGACAGCCCCCTAGAAAAGCATTAACTGTCCTAGGGACAACCCCCTAAGGATAGGACAATACAAAATCAAAACGACTAGAAAGGTGAAAACAGCAATTGCCCAACAAAATGACAATAGATTGCACCGAGAATACAAGTGCAAACCAAACCAATCCAAAACCAGCTACACTTGACAGCCAAATCAGTCAACACATCCAAAACCAGTTTGCAGAATAGCTTGTTCATACTCAACATCATATTTGACAGCCAAATCAGTCAAACACATAACAGATGTGTAACAAATAGAAAAGATAGCAAGCCATAGTAATCTGTACAACACAAAGAGCTTCCACAACAGACAGCTGCCGATCTATGAAGGACACAGACAAAACAGCAGCTTTAAAGTTTCTGACAGCAGCCACAACAAAATGATATGAACAGCTAATATCTCCTCACTCTACTCCTCCCTCGGAGCCTAATTCACCAACATTCTACAAGTAAAAGGGTGAGCTACTACTCCCTCGCCTCTCCCTCACAAAATGCCTCCCTCTATTTATTACCTCCACTTGCAAAAAGATAAGGCTCAAACCCACAAGTCACGGGTTCACACAAGAAGAGGCTAACTCAAAATCCATAACCAGACCTAGACTCTTCAGACTCTTCAGATTCCAGCTTGAGATTAAGATATTTACCTCATATGTAGAAGTATTAGTAGCCAAGACCTCTCAACTCTTGAATCCTAGAACTCCCAATTGTATCACCGAGACCTGAGAATGATTAAGCAACAGAATGGGCCACACACAACCTGCCAAACAAAACATATATGCAAGATAGAACTTGGAAAACAAAACTCAAGATCAAGCAGCTGATAATCCATACAAAAGATGATTATTCCATAGTTAGACCCCATTCTCTAATAAATCTAGAATCATGTGAGCTATTGGGCAATTTGGGCAGAGACAGAAGTCGACCCTTAACCATGTTATAGATTTTGTGAACTACTACTTCCCATGTGCTAGTTGTATTTTGGAACTTCCTCATGTTTCATTCAAGCCAAAGTTGATAGACTGAACCAGTAAATATCAATCTATAAACAACAGCCTTAAGGGATTTCCCCCTAAAAGTGGAGAAGTGAGAAATCCAAGCTGCCCAAGACCGGGGAGACCACCTCTCATCAACCTTTGCTAAAATAGCCTCCCAAACACGCTTGGAGAATACACAATTAAAGAACAGATGGTCATGGCTTTCACTACCATGGCAGAAGCTGCACTGAGAACTAGATTTAATCCCAAAAGAAACAAGCCTATCCTCAGTGGAAAGCCTACCCTGAATGGCAAGCCATGTAATGAAGCTGCACTTTGGGATATGGCCAGAAAACCAAACAGCTTTATGCCAAGTTACTTTGGGAAATGATTCTCTCCATTCCTCCCACAAAGAGGCAATGCTAAATTGTCCATTTGAGTTAAGAGCCCATCTAATTTGATCCCTTGAACCTCTCAAAGAGGGAAGCTGTTGTCTGATTTCATTCAACTCCCAAGTTTGTGTGATTGGGAATGCCCAAACAGAACTGAGAATGATTTGGGACACTTTGGCATTCAAGGAGAGGCCAGAATCATTAACAGTTCTGGGACCATACCTATTCAACAAAGGGCCCAAAGGATGCCAATGATCATGCCATAGGGATGTGTTGTCCCCATTTCCAATGATATGAAGAATGAAGGGCTGGACAAGTGTTCTTAAGTTAAGCAACTTCCTCCAAACCCATGAGGGGTTACTTGGCATTTTAAGGCTCCAAAAGTTCTTCCCTTTTAATAAATAGGATTTAACCCATTGACACCACATTGATTGTTCACCACTTAAAATCAAGAACCAGATATGCTTGGCTACTGCAGCCTTATTCCAAACTTCCATAGATTTGATACCAAGACCACCCTCATCTTTAGGAGCACATAAATGCTCCCAAGCCACCTTAGCCCCAGTTTTTTTAAGGTCAGGGCTAGACCACAAAAAGGCCCTGAGAATAGATTCAACTTCCTTAATGACCCTTTTAGGTAAGATGAAGAGGGAGGACCAAAAAGTTTGCATGGAGAACAAAATGTTCTTGATAAGCTGGACTCTCCCTGCATAAGTAAGATCCCTATTAGTCCAACTTTTAGTTTTTGTAGTGATACTATCCACCAATCTCTGACAGTCAACAGCTTTGAGTTTGGTAGATAGTAATGGAACTCCCAAATATTTCACTGGGAGGGAACCCTCTTGAAATCCAAGCTCCTGTAGAATAGACTCTTTAACTCCCACACTGACACCAGAGAAGAATATGCTACTCTTCCATGGGCTAGGGGAAAGACCAGAAAGAGCCTCAAATTCTGACAAAGCATTTTGGATGTGTTTGATAGATGGAAGCTCTCCTTTGCAAAATATCATTAGATCATCAGCAAAGCAGAGATTTATCAATTGATTATTCTTACATCTCCAATGGAAGTGAAAATCAGGGAGGAGAGATTTCTCTTTAAGCAGATTCGTAAGAACTTCCATCACAATAACAAAGAGGTATGAGGACAAAGGATCCCCTGCCTCAGACCCTTCCTACCTTTAATGTAACCAGTCACTTCCCCATTGATACAGAGTGAATAGTTAGCAGAGGATACACAAGCACAAAGCCACTTGATCATGGTAGGATGAAAGTTCATTGCAGATAGAACATCCCATAGAAACTCCCACCTAACGTGATCATAAGCTTTCATAATGTCAACTTTCATGGCACACCTAGGAGAAGGTGATGACTTATGATAACCTTTCATGAGTTTTTGGGTGAGGAATATGTTATCTGCTATTCTCCTCCCTTTCACAAATCCTGATTGGATAGGATCAATAAGCGAAGAAAGGACAGATTGCAATCTCTTGGCTAAGATCCTAGAGATGCATTTGTATATGGTATTGCAACATGATATGGGTCTGAAGTCACCCACCTTGGAAGGGTTTGGAACCTTAGGGACAAGTGCCACAATAGTGGAGTTAGCTTTGGTGAGCATTTGTCTAGACCTGAAGAAGTTCTGGACAGCAGAAGTAACCTCCCTCCCTATGACAGACCAGGCTTTCCTAAAAAACCCTCCATTGTACCCATCAGGGCCAGGAGCCTTGGAGGGATTAAGGGACCAAAAGGTCTCTTTAATCTCCAAATCTGAAACTGGAGAGACCATATGCTGACTTTGCTCAAGACTGAGCTTGTTCCTAATTAATTGCTCAACTCTATTAGGTCCCAGGTGAGGAGTGGGATGGGGGGTACCAAATAGAGTTGTGTAAAAGTTAACAAACTCTTCTTTGATAACCTTGATATCATGAGTGATAGAGTTGTCACTCAGCACTAAACTTGTTATTTTGCTCCTGTTTCTCCTATTGCTCACGGCTTTAAAGAAATAGGAAGTGCACTGATCCCCAAGTTTCAACCATTGAATTCGTGACTTTTGCTTGGCGAAGCTTTCCTCCGCCCTAAGCAAAGAGATATATTGTCTATGAACCACCCTCTCTTGTTCAATGGCAGAGCTATTATTGGGATGAGAGCCAATAATAGCTTGAATGTTTTCTAAGTCATGCTTAGTGGTACACACCCTCTCCGAGATGCTGCTGAACTCTGTTTTATTAAGCTGCTTCAGTTCTTGTTGAAGGTGTTTTAGCTTCACACACACACACAGAACATGGGATTACCAATTACAATAGACCTCCAAACTCTCTGAACAATTGCAAGGAATTGTGGATGGTCAGCAAGAAAGTCAAAAAACCTGAAAGGTTTGAACCACAGCTGGAGAGTGGTCAGATATACCAGGAACCAAGAAATGAGCTGTGGATTGAGAAAATGATTTCATCCAGTGCTCATTTACTAACACCCTATCAATCTTGGAGGTCACAAAATGAGGAGGGACTTGTTTATTGGACCAAGTGAATAAACACCCAGTGAACCTAAGGTCATCAAGTTCAGAAGAATACAAACAATGATTGATGTCATCCATGTGTGGAGACCACTCAATAGTACCTCCAACTTTCTCTCTAGGATGTCTAATAGCATTAAAGTCACCAAGGACCACCCAAGGTGAAGAGGTCCTGAACTGAGTTAGATTTTGCCATAGAGACTTACGATCCAAATGAGAATTTGCCCCATAAACCATAGTAACCAAAAAGAGTGCACTCCCATCTTTGGGTTGGATCTCACAGTGTAGAAATTGGTCAGACTCATCTAGCACCATAAGGGACAAAACTCCTGGGTCCCAACCCACAAAAATCCTCCCAGAAGAAGCACGGGAGTAATTATTCACAAAACCCCAATCCGGACATATGAATTGAGTGATCCTATCTGCCCAAACTGCCCTAATTTTATGCTTAAGAAAGCCTACAATATTAAGATTATTAGATCTCACAAAGGATCTCGCTTCTTTCTGCTTAATGGGGTCATTAAGACCTCGAATGTTCCAAAAACCTAAATTGAAAGCTTGTAAAGACATAGAGAACAAAATCACAAGGTAACAAGTGATGCAGAAATAGAAAGTAGTAGTACTGCATATACTCAAAAGGATATCATTTATGCTTATTCCTTCGTTTCTGTGAGGAGCCCTTGGAATGACTCCTATTATTGCCATTGTGAGTAGCCTTATTGGAACCTCCCAACATCAACTTAACATCAGAGATGGTTGGAGACAGTAAGTCAGGTGGTTCCTCCTTTATCTCAGCACCAACTGTAGTTTGCTCATGAACTGTGTTCTCTGTCAGCTTACTATCAATGCTGGTAGGAGGAGTGGTGACCTTAACAGATGTAACCACACCCTCCAGTACCTCCAAAAGATCAGTTTCAGAATCATCAGTATCCTCCTCCAGGATGGAAGGATCAGGAAGTGGGGTTGATGACAGGGTAGAAGGAGATATGTTCTAAGGGGTATGAGTATGCTTATGAGGAGATAACTGATCAACCCCCTTTTGTTTTCCGTGGTTCACAATCCTCCATTCTTGCTCTATGGGAGGAGGAACAATAACAGTGTGCTTGACACATTTGGGAGTAGAATGCCTAAAAACATGGCAATATGAACACATGGGAGGGAGAACTTGGTATTCGATGGGCACCACAACTGTCTCCCCCTGAACACTAACAGTAACTTCATCATGTAGTTCCTGCTCTGCACTAATCTCAATACAAATCCTAGCCTTGGTGGACTTGGTGTGTAGAAGGCCAGGCTGTTTGGATGTCTTTGCAGTAGCTTGGTCCACATGGATAGGTCTACCCACTGTGCTAGCAACCCTGCTAAGACATTCTGAGTTCCATAGTTCAAGAGGCAAATCATGAAATTTCACCCATGAAGGAATTTTGGTAGGTTGGTCTTGGAGTGGTTTCATCATTCTGTGCCAGTCCTTAAGAACCAGGTATTTTTGGGAGAAGAAATAGGGACCTCCCTCTAAGACCTGTAACTTAGCTTGCTCATCCTTGAATTCAAATAGGTAGTAGCCAGAGACATTGGATTTGACAGCCACAAATAGAACTTTCCATTGATATCTAGCTGTGGAAACAATGAGGGGATACACCATCGTTCCATCCAGGAAATGACCAGCTAGATAACGATTCCATATTCCTACCTCAGTCAATTCCACATCGATTTCAACTAGAGCTTCCTTGCCTTTCTGAAGGTCAGGGAAGTATTCAAGCTTCATATCCAATGATGGGCTTTGGGAGTGCAGGAGAGCAACCCAATTTTTAGGTTTAGGCTTGTTCTGTCCAGTATTGGGCTTGGAATTATGCTTGGAATCCGTGCCACTTTTTTGAGAGAAATGGGAAGGGGGATTTCTCAGTTTAGTGTCCTGAACTGGGTATCCCAGGTTTGGATCACCTTCGACAACTGCCTGGTGTTGCCGAGGTATTATTTGGGGCTGATGAGGTTGAATTAGAGGATTGGCATTTGGGTTTATTTGATGTGGTATGTGGGAAGGGTTGAGCTCAGGTTTGTTAGAAGAAGAACCAGAACCCCGACTGTTATACCGAGGTCTGGTATCCTCTAGGCTATAACCCATATTAGAATCCCCTTCCACATATGGAGTACCTCTAGGGTTATACAGGATCGTAGGTGAAGTTTTAGGACTACGTACCTGTTCCTGTTCACGTGTGTCAGATAGACGAGCTGCTCGCTCTTCCGCTTCCTTCCATGATTGCTGAATGCTTTGTAGTTTAGCCGTAACAACATCAAGCACGAAAGGATCTGCCGAATTATTGAGCTCATCCTCAAGATGGCCCACAATTTCAAGCATTCGAGCTTCGAAATCCAGTTGCATTCGTTCGTTCTGAAACACCTGTTGCAGTTTATGAGCGGGGCTCGACTTGGTGTATTTAGGAGTGTGAACCCCAAAATTAGTTTGGGGATCTGATTCTTTAGAGCTGTACACCCCAAGCCCAGATGTAGACGTCGTGGGAATAGCTTGCCGGAGAGAGGATCCTAGTGTGGGTTCATTGAAGGTGCTCAAGAGCGGAAATTCCAATTCTAACGGGTTACCACTATTAGGGTTTACAGAGCGCGGCTGTTGTAGATGAAGTGAGCCATTGGGATCTGAGATGTTCTTCTGTCTTCTACGGATTTCGTTGGAATCAAGGGCTTTGCATCCGAGTCCCTCCGCCATGGAAATCGTACCGTCAGCCATGGAGAGTCAGCTTCTCCACGACCCTGTCAGAATCCGCCCAAATTGCCTACATGTCAGAGCGTGGTACTCTGGCTATTTGCCTCGCCTATCTCATGTTGTAATGTGGTCTACAAATGTATAGCTAAAATCCTAGCTAACAAAATCAAGCCTGCCCTTCCATCCCTTATTGATCCTGCCCAATCTGGGTTTGTCCAGGGCAGGCGGATAGCTGAAAACATATTCCTTACTCAGGAATTAATGAGGGGTTACCATAAACATTCCTCATCCCCTAGGTGTGCCATGAAGGTGGATATTATGAAGGCTTATGACAATGTCAGATGGGATTTTCTCTGGGATGTCCTTGCCTCCATGAATTTCCACCCTAAAATGATCCAATGGTTGAAAGCTTGTGTCTCCACAGCTAATTATTTCTTGTGCTTTAATGGGGAGGCAATAGGATACATTCCTGGTCAGAAAGGGTTACGACAAGGTGATCCCTTGTCTTCTTACTTGTTTGTGATCGTCATGGAGGTTTTGACTTGTATCCTCAAGGAAAAGTCTCTCCTTCCTGACTTTAAGTTCCATTGGAAATGTGGCTCAACCAAGCTTGTCAATCTTTGCTTTGAAGATGATCTTATGATTTTCTGCAAAGGTGATGTGAGTTCCATAACTCACATTAAAGACTCTCTGGCTGAATTTGAGACTTTGTCTGGACTCTATCCTAGTCCTACCAAGAGTAACATTTTCCTCTCTGGTGTTAACCTTTCTACAAAAACATCCATTTTGAATATTCTTGGTTTCCAGGAGGGGTCTTTGCCAGTAAGGTACTAGGGGGTTCCTCTTCTGTCTACCAAACTCAAGCACACTGACTGTAAAGTCATGGTTGACAGAATTTTAGCCAAGACTAAATCATGGACACATAGGTATTTGTCTTATGCTGGTAGAATTCAATTAATAAAATCTATTCTGTTTTCAATGCAAACCTACTGGTCATCTCTCTTTATTATCCCTAAAAGGGTAATTAAAGAGGTTGAATCCATTCTTAGAGCTTTTTTTTGGTCAGGTCCTAACCTTAAGAAGACTGGTGCAAAAGTTTCATGGGAGCATCTTTGCTCTCCTGTTAAGGAAGGTGGTTTGGGCTTTAAATCTATGGAGATTTGGAATAAGGCAGCTGTAGCCAAGCACATTTGGTTCCTTGTCTCTGGTGGGGAGCAATCTATGTGGTGCCAATGGGTTAAGTCTTTTTTTTTTGGGTAAATCAGCTTGAAATAGAAAAGAAGCTAACCGAATATACAGCCTACAAGGGGCATACCCCAGGAGGAAAGAAAACAAAACAAAACAAGAGAAAAGAAAATAGCTTACGCCAAATGGCTACATGGACTAAGTGATGCAATGTTTCCAATCCATCAAAAAGATGGAAGGAAAACAACGCCAAAATGGCATCAACAAAATAAAAACTAACAACAAAAAAGCATCCTCGCTTTGATAGGACCAATACACAAATGGACAGCAAGAAAGGACAGCATCAGCCATATCATTCAAATGGGTTAAGTCTTACTTACTTAAGGGTAGAAGTTTTTGGAGTGTTAAAACTCCGAGTGACCCCTCATGGGTTTGGAGGAAAATCCTTAACCTTAGACCACTCATTCAACCCCACATTAAGTATAAAATTGGGGATGGCCAGTTAACCTCTTTGTGGTTTGACAACTGGCATCCTCTTGGCCCCCTTTTGCCAAAGTTTGGGCCTAGAATTGTCTACGATTCAGGGCTACTCAAGGATGCTGTAGACACCCCAATCTGGGTCTCCCAATTGTTTTACTTTGTTTTACGGTTTTCTTGTTTCCCCGATGATGAAATCGGATCAAACGAGCTTGGATTGGGGATGGATTGAGCTTGGAGTGCTTAGAACCCTGCTTGAACCTTTTGAACCCCTTCAGAAACTTCAGTCAAACCTTAGGGTCAGGTTTGACCGTTGCGCGATCCTTCATATTACTCGCGCGATACTCAGCTTGCCAGGTGTGGTCAAAGTCAAACTGTTGACTGTTGACCCTCGCGCGATGGTTCCCTCCTGTCATTATCATAGAATCCAGCTGGACTTGTGATGATTGGGTGTCACATGGGCTGGAACCCCGTTTTCCTCAGCTGAACAGGGTTCTGGCAGGCTACACCCTCACACCCTCACAACCACTCCCACTCACCTTGTTGGCTAGCCTATCCACCAAGTTGTGACCAGCCTTGTTGGCTAGTTGCAAAGCCAAGTTTGGCCACCACCTAGCCCTTCCACTTCCCCTATAAATACCCCTATTGGTCTTCCATGTTAAGGGTTCCAAGAAAATCATTAAGAAGTCTAATTACTCTTCACAAGGCAGTCAAATCCCTAGCACAAAGTTACTAACCTAAACCACTTCCTAGTCTTATAATTAAGTGTTCTACACTCACACTTAGTCAAAGGGCTTCACCATTCAATCCAATCCATTTCCAAACCCTTTCCAAGCAAAGGTATAATGTTTGACCAGTTTCTGTTTTGATCCCTGAGGGGGGCTGACAGGGCCAAGGCTGGTAATTAATACCATGTCCTGGTCCTAAAGCCAGCAGAGTTACAAGAATCCGTGGCAGCCAAACCCTCGCGCGATGGTCCACAACACTCGCGCGACACTTGTGTCAGCAAGAGAATGGACCTTGTGGGGAAGGGAGGCTAGCCCTTTTCTGTTTTACAATATTAGCATGCCTGTTGTACTTTATTTTGATTTTCAGATCACTGTTATGCATGCAAAAACAAAATACAGTAGCTTAGTTATTTGTTTTGAATAGCATGGAATGCCCTTGGGACTCCCTGGATCTGTCTCAATTCAGAGTTCAGTCAGGAATGTCGCGCGAGACCCCTCTCTGTCGCGCGACAGTTCTGTTTATTCCAGAAATGGCCCTTGCATGGGCAACTAGGCCCTTGGCCTCCTTTTGTCCCCCCACTGTTTAGGGGTTGTATTTTCCTTTATTCAGTTCCCTTTTCAAGCTGTTTGTAATAATTAGTATTTTTACAGTCCCTTTGATAAACTGCTTGGTTTGCCTCCTGGGTGTCCACTGGTCCTTCCAGAGCCCAGAAGGGGATGAAATTGAAACTGTGGTGAGATGACAACACTCGCGCGAGGGTTTGTGTGTCTCGCGCGATGGTTTGCTTGCATGCAGATTTGTTCATGCATGCAAGTTGGCCATCGTGCAGGGCAAATCTGTCCCGAGCCTAGTTTTGGCATCTGATTGCTGTTTTAAGTCCATCCCATTTATTACTCGTCATGCCATCCATCCATGCTATCATTTGATCACATCCTGCAAATTATTACAGTTTTAATCCCCGATTAACTGTTCCCCCGCCCTAATTGGCTAAAATTAATTAAAAGAAGAAGAATCACAAAAGTTTTCATAAAAATGCCTAAGTAGAGACCGATCTCCGGATTGGGCGAGAGGGGTGCCTTAAAACCCTTCCCCTCTCGTAACCTGGCTCCCGAACCCAGATATGGTTATGACGGACTGGTTTCCTTAAACTTTTTCAAACAAACAGCGCGGCAGGTGCTTCGAAATACGGTTCCTTGAGTGTCGGACCCTCAAAAACTCAAGTGGCGACTCTGTATTTTTGAGCACTTGCCACCGGCGCTCGCGCTCCCTCGATTTTTCAAAAAAGGGCCGCAACGGCGGGAAGGAACGAAATCCTTTCTCTCCGAAGGGCATGTTGCCCACAGTGGCGACTCTGCTGGGGATAAATCGAACCAATATTAATTCATACTTAGAATTTAAAACGCTTGGGAACAATCCCTCAAAAGCCTGTCAAAACGGTTAGCTTCGCGCTGCCGAAGGTCGGAATGGTGATTTAACAGGACCTCGTGTCCGGCCATTCTAATCTGGGGCTTTTCCAATTGTTCGCTCGCGTAGTTTCTTCTAAAGATGGACTAAATAAAGTGAGCCAAATTTGAAAAGGCATTTTTACGACTTTGTGATTCTTCTTCTTTTTATCAAATTTTAGCATCTCATTTGCATCGATGTGGGAAAAACCTCGTTGGATCATTTTGGCAATCCGGCACGATTTACCGGAGCCCGGGGACCCCGAATGACCAACAACCTTCGACGATGATGGGTCATGCTACCGTTCGACTGTTACTCTGCGAATACGCGGGTAACGGGAGGTATATCTGTGGCCCTAGTCCGAGGAACCTGTTACGAACCAAAACCGGCCTTTTGCATATACAAAGCATTAGAACTCTCCAAACTAGGACAGGTACCCACAGGTTAGGATCTACTTGCATCTAACCCTATAAATGCCTATGTGTTACTGCTTTTCTTATCGCATAAACTGTACATACATCTTGTTCAGCGTAGAAGCATGTCTAGGATGGCTCCTAGGTTCTCGATCTGTTCCGAGTCTGTCTTTAGGCTTAGTAGGACATTGTCATGGCCCGATGAGGAGTCGTGCATCTCAGTGATGCGCATTATCATCTTTTAAGTCCTTTTACGGTGGGACTTTAGGAAATCAGAAGCTTTTCTACACCTTTGCCCGCATACCTGTTTAGGGTTTCAAACAAAAAAAACAAGGAACCACGGAGTAAAATGCCATGATGCTTACACCTAAAGGTAACAAGTGCCCCGTCACTTACACCGCCCGGCTAATAGCACAGTGCTGCTCACGCCAATCGGGTTATGGCATCATGATATTCATACCGAGTTGTTCTGGCTTCAGAAAACTTGAAACCCCGAACATCGAAACGAACAAAGGTTTAGACTCCTTTTGACATCCTTTAGGACCGCTCGTTCCAAACAAGGATACATCTTCGAAAAGAATTCTGAGGGCCTAAAACAGTGTCCGAAGTGTCGTGAGACAGACTCTCACGACTTGTCTTCTGGTTCTAGAGTCTAGGGTGACACTGACGACGTTGCCTGCATCCGCTTTAGTCTTTTATTTAGATTAAAGTCACTGCAGGACCCTTATTAAACCTCATTTTGCCTTGCAAGCAAAGATCTGAATCATTGCACCGCCAAGGAAAGTATCGAGGCCAGTCGCCAAACCCGCTTGGGAACGTCTGCATCTGAATCCCGTTCAAAGGCTCGTCAGGTTACAATCCCAGTCAGTCGCCACGGAAGACTCTCCACACACTCTGTTGATTGCTCTACAGTCAGATTCTCAGGCAGGTTCACCACCGGTTTTACAGGAAGGGCGTCCGACTACCCCAGTATCCGCATCAAGCAGCTCCGAACCTCCTGTCACGATGGAACGGCCACAGCCAGAACCTCTTACCTTGGAGACCATGCTGATGAACCTTCAGGACAGCATCACCACCATGCAGCAGAGGGCAGCTCAGACAGATGCTAACATTGCCCGTCTCAATGACCTCATCCACACTCGCCTTCCGCCCCCTCTCGAGGAAGAAGGTGAGGACGATGAGTCTGACCAGGAGCAACCCGTCTTGGTTCCAGATCCGCTTCACACAGGACGTCTCATGGTGCTGAACCTGAGGGAAGGCCGCAGGCCCAATGCAAACCTTGCGGGTGGTAGACTGCCTCCAAACCAAGAAGAACCAGCTCAGAATCCGGACGTGGTCGCACTCATGGCCAAGATGACCAAGCTGGAAGAATCCATTGCTAAAACAGAAAAGATCAGTGCCGGAGAAATCGATCTGGATCGCCTTTGCCTGTATCCCAATGCCAGGCTTCCTGAAAAATTCAAAATGCCGGACTTGGCTAAGTTCGATGGGAGCGGTGACCCCAGGACTCATCTCTACAGCTACCATGCCGCTATGAAACTCCTTTCTGTCGAGCCAGAGGCCATGTCACAGCTTTTCCCTCAGACCCTTTCAGGCCCTGCTTTCCACTGGTTTTTGTCACTCGACATTGCCAAAAGGAGGACTTGGGAGGATATTGGGACTGCGTTTATTTCGCAGTACAATTACAACTCCCAGCTGAAAATGACTACCCGGGAACTTGAATCCACCAAGATGGAAGCTAAGGAGTCCTTTGCGGACTTTGTCAAAAGATGGAGAGCTAAAGCTGCACAGATGACTGACCGCCCGAGTGAGAAGGATCAGCTCCGCATCATTTCCCGCAATCTCCAACCAGACTATGCTAGGCATCTGGTCCTAGCTCAGGCATCTGCCAACTTTGAAACCTTCTTCGACTCTGGCCTGGCCATCGAAGATGCTCTGCAGAGTGGGATTCTATCAAAGGGTGAATCCTCGCACGCCACCAAGTCCAAAGCCTCGGGCTTATTCTGGGAACGCGAATGCGCTGTTCGGAACGGGGACTTACTCCAACACGGCAACCGCCGGTACCAACACCACTTCCTCCAACACTGCTAATCACATTGCGAATGTCAATCAGGTTCAAACTCCGCAGAACAACCGGCCTCGGAACCAACCCCGCAGCTTTTCCGCTATCGAGGCAACTCTATCCTCGGTCTTGGAAAAATTGGTCAAATCAGGGCATCTCAAACCCCTGGATCCAACTCCTCTACCCAAGAACCCTTTACCCGGCTTCAAAGCCAACCTTTACTGTGCTTACCATCAAGGAGCGGGTCATCTCACTAACTCCTGCTTTTGCCTTCGTCATGCAATCCAGGATCTCATTGACGATGGCACGCTGGAAACCCCTCCACCACCTCAAAAACCCAATGTCATTGCCAACTCTCTCCTCAAACACAACGCTGTACCACATATCAGCCAAATATCTCTCAGCTCCACCATATTCAACCCCATTGACTATATAGCCTCAACCGATCAACCCAGGCCCATCGTGCCTTTCCCGCTCGAACCATCCACCGAGATTTCTTATATACATGTGATTGAAGGCCAGGTCGTTGACGCAGATGCACCTTCAGAACCTTTACAAGCTGGATCACCTGTCTCCGAAGAATTTGTCAGCTCTCTCTTCCATCAATCAATCCCTGCTGTACAGATCAATTCTGCCTCGTCGCTTGACAGCCCGTACGCAACCATCGCTGTCCCGTTTCCTGATCCCTACCAGCCTTGGGTGCCTCCCTCAGATAGCAACATGCAAGCTACTGGCTGGGCCATAGCAGACAATTGGGACTACGCCATTCCTCTGGTCAACGAGTGGTCAAGCTTTGAAATGAACGGGATTCCTCCACAACCCGAAAATGTCCCGTTTGATCAAGCCTGGTATGATGGCTGGTTGGCTGGTTATGAAGCGGCCATGCTCGATCCTCTGGATGGGTTCTCCTTATACATGCTGTTCAACCCAATTGAGCCTCCAGTTCTCGAAGCAGAATATTACTGGGATCCTGAGCCAACTTGGAATGCTCCCATGGACGTTGACCCTAACCCTCTTCAAGGCTATGCTATACCTTGGGAGGCTATGCTACATGCTTCACTACGCAGAGGACGAACTTGTCCAGGAAGATCCACGGACCTTGGGAGACCACGTTTCCCTCTTTGGTTCGGTCTTTGATTCAGTTTGTGATACTGATCCCGATGCTGACTGTGACCCCTGTTCCTACATTGTCGACGAGGAAAATCCGCGCCCTCAGGTGCCTTACCCCAACAACAGGGATTGCAATATCATGGTCACGGACCGCGTTCCACCTGCTAATCTTTGGGAAGTGGACGACATAGTGGATGTCCAAGTTGGAAACGAAGTCTGGGCTGTCAATCGTACCCTAGCTGACACTGGCCTTTGGGATGTTCCCTTTATTGCGAATCCGGAGCCTGTTGCTGAAGTTGCTGCTGTGAAAGACTTGAGCTTCTGGGACTCCTTGCTGATGAAAGATCTGGCTGAGGATCTGGGCTTAGACATGGAAGTGCCCGTCTCTGCACCAACTACTGACAAGGGAAAGCGCAAACTTGGAGATATCCCTGCTGACCTCTGGGATGTGAAGGAAGACCCTCAAGTCGTGCCCTCTTTGGGGAACGTTCACAATGTTACAAGGAGTGGACGGATTTTTCAGCCTGCTAATCTGCAGGCCAGAAGTTCTTCCAATCCTGCTAATCAAAGGAACGAACCTGTTTCTTTCCCAAGGTCTGCACCTCTTGAGGTATCAGCTGGCAATCTGATTCCTGACTTAGTTCAGCGGCAACTTGAGCGGATTCCTGCTGTAATTTCTATCTGGGGACTGATCTGTTCGTCCAAGGAGCATCGTCAGAGGCTGTGTCACGCCCTATCCCGCCTTGAAGTCCAGGCCGACGTCACGCCAGAGGCAATGATATCTCTCATCCTCCCTCCAACCTCCAAGCATACAGTGACCTTCACAGACAAGGATCTGCCAGTCGAAGGAGTCGACCACAACCGCCCTTTGCACATCACCGTCAAGTGTCGAGGACTCTGGGTCCCGACTGTTCTTATTGACAACGGCTCCGCCATTAACGTTTGCCCTCTGAGGGTCGCTTATCGTTTAGGACTCACCAAGAAGGATCTTGCGCCTTCCAATCTGGCTGTCAAGGCATATGACGGCACCCGTCGCGTAGTCGAGGGTGTTTTAAAGCTCAAACTCGATGCTGAGGGTTTTGAGATGGACGTGGAGTTCCATGTCGTAGACATTCCCGCGACTTTCAATCTTTTGCTGGGCAGACCGTGGCTTCATCGGTCCGACATCATGGCTGTGCCGTCTACTCTCCACCAAAAGGTTATTCTAGGACTACCTACCGGTACTTTAACCATCTGCGGGGATTCTGGCATCCGCCCGCTCAAGGAGGATGGGACTCCCGTTTTGGGAATTCAACACGGCGAAGAAGACGTCGATCTTGGGGGTTTCTCTTTTGATACTTCAGGCACTGTGATGGCCATCAACGTGGATGGGAACTTCCTCATAAGCTCTGTCGCGCTGGACATTATGAGGAGGATGTCTTATTTTCCGGGCATTGGTTTAGGTTCTCGCCGTCAAGAGGTCCCGAAGTTCCCTACTTTTCCTTTCAACGAGGGCCGCTTTGGTTTGGGGTATATCGCCTCTGCCAAAGATGCCAAGCGGAGGAAATATATGGGAAAACCTCGGACCCTCTGCAGCGGTCCCAAATTTGTACGTGAGGTGGGAAATACCGCTTACACTGGGCAGGCTGAGCCCTTTATTCATTCCGAAACCGGGGAGCTGCTGCCTAGGTTTGAGATTTTCGCTGATGACACCTGGTCAAGCAGTGATGATGAACCAGCAAAGGAAGAATTCAAGAGGAAGCTTAATCAGGAGAAGATCAAGACTGACTGGCTGGGATCTATCAATCAGGGAAATTTGGAGCTGCTGTTCCAGGAATTCTCCCAAGTGGGTTTGGCTGGGGAAGCTAAAGAGGCCGAAGTGCTCATGCTCGGGCCCGACGCCCTCGAGGATCCCACCTCTCTCATTGTGAAAGCCAAGGGCTCTCTAAATAATTGCATTTTCAAGCCACGCCTGACTTGCATTGACGACACTTCTGAGTCTGATTCTGAGTCTGGGTCTGGGTCTGAGTCAGAGTCTATTTCATCCTCTAAGTCTAGCTCTGAGTCGGAGTTTGTGCCTCTAGGCGCCTCTAGGCCCTCCACGTCATAGCTTTTATTTTGAGTTTGACTCTCTTGTACTTGGCGACCCTTCAGGGGCTTGTGAAATGAACGAAGCATCTTCTGACTATTTCAATGATCTTTATATAAACTGTGTCGACCCTGACGATGAAGGGATAGATTTCGATGGGGACATTCCCAAGGAAATCCGTGCCTTTATCGAAAGGGAGGACGAAAGGCATGCTCAGCCATTAAAAAAAGAAATAGTTTCTATAAATTTGAAAGATGAAAACGATCCCCGGATGGTTCAAGTGGGCTCCACACTTTCACCAGAGGAACATCGCGATTTCAAAGAGCTGCTCACCGAATTCAGTGACGTTTTTGCGTGGTCTCATCGAGATATGCCCGGAATCGATCCCGGGATTGTGGAGCATCGCATTCCTTTGTTTCCGGATGCCAAGCCTGTGAAACAGAAGCTCCGACGGATGAGGCCGGATTGGGTTCAGAAGATTAAGGAGGAGGTTACCAAGCAGATTGAAGCTGGCTTTCTCATGGTCTCTCAGTATCCCACATGGGTTGCCAACATTGTCCCTGTTCCTAAGAAAAATGGCCAAATTTGAGTTTGCGTTGATTTTCGGGACTTGAACAAAGCGAGCCCCAAAGACGATTTTTCCTTACCACACATTGATGTGCTTGTGGACAATACTGCGGGGCACGCTTTGCTCTCGTTCATGGACGGCTTCTCTGGCTACAACCAAATTCTCATGGCACCCGAAGACCGCGAGAAAACCACGTTCATCACTGAGTGGGGGACCTATTGTTATCTTGTCATGCCTTTCGGCTTGAAGAACGCCGGGCCCACTTATCAGCGAGCCGCTACCACCATCCTGCATGACATGATGCACAAAGAAGTCGAGGTCTACGTCGATGACATGATCGCCAAATCCAAAACTCGAGAAGGTCATATTCCTGTGCTTAGGAAGTTCTTCGAGAGATTACGAAAGTTTCGTATGCGTCTAAATCCTCAGAAATGCACCTTTGGGGTTACAGCTGGTAAGATGCTTGGTTTCATGATCACTTCTCGTGGAATTGAGGTCGACCCGTCGAAAATCAAAGCAGTCCTTGATATGAAGCCACCAGATTCTGAAAAGGGGGTGCGAAGCTTTTTGGGAAATGTACAGTTCATCAGCATATTCATCGCCAAGTTGACTCTAACTTGTGAGCCGATGTTTCGTCTATTGAAGAAGAATACTCCGTTTGTTTGGACAGACAAGTGCCAGGCGGCTTTCACCTCCATTCAAACCTACATGCAGAACCCTCCGGTTTTAATGCCACCAGTGCCAGGGAAACCCTTAATACTTTACTTGTCTGTAAATCCTTCGTCTATGGGGTGTTTGCTAGCTCAAGAGGGAGAAAAGGGAGTCAAAAAAGCCATTTACTACCTGAGTAAGAAGATGGTTGGCGCTGAAGAACGCTACACCGCTCTCGAAAAGACGTGTTGGGCTCTTGTTTGGGCATCCAAGAAATTAAGACACTACATGCTGGCTTACCCAGTGAAGTTGATTTCTCGAATGGATCCTCTCAAGTATCTGTTTGAGAAGCCTGCGCTCACTGGTAAGCTAGCACGCTGGTTGCTTTTGCGCGCTGTGGGCACACGCCCCAAAAACTCCCATGCCTTTCGGGCATAAAAATTCCGGGTGCGCCCTATCTCGCGGAAAGCGCGGCGAAGTGCTTCGCAGTTCAAAGAGTCGCCACTCGGGTTTTGCGGAGAATACCCAAGAAACCGTGATTTTGAAAACGTTTGGATTGTGTTTGTTTGAGTTTGAAAAAGGCTTGTAGACTGGTTCGTCGTCACCTTTGAAATCTGAGGTTCGGGAGCCAGGTTACGAGAGGGGAAGGGTTTTATGGCACCCCCTCTCGCCCAATCCGGAGATCGGTCTCTACTCAGGCATTTTATAAAACATTTGCATTTCTCTCTTTGTTTGATCATTTTCTTAGCCAAATAGGGCGGTGGAACAGTTAATGGGGATTAAAACTGTAACACGTTTGCAGTTTATGTACAAATATGTGACAAAATATTTATGGATGATTGATGTTTGATCTAAGCAAGTATAATAGATTGAGAACAAGCTACTGTGAACATTTTGAACAGACTAGAGCACACTAACTGTGCAGTGGTGCACACAGAAGCTTGCATGCACTAAGCCATGCATGCAGCCGACTGCGTGTGCCACACCACAAGGCGCCGGTAAACTCAAGTTCATAGCTTCTGTTATCACTCTGGGCTCTGGAAGGGACCAGTGCACACCAGGACAAACCACGCAGTTGACATAGATTACTAAACTATTACAGACAGTTAAAGCTTAGAAGCCACCAAATGAACAGAAAACCCCTTAAACAGTGAGGGGAGAATGATCAAAGGCCTGGATGGAAGATCCATGCAAGGGCCAAGCCACTGGATGCTAGACTACTACCGTACGCCAGTAGTGTATGGCCGTACGCCAGTTGTCACTTTGCTCCAATGCTTTGGCTTTGCACCATCTGGGCTCTGGATCATGACCAGAAGGCTCCCAGAGGCCAGACTACACTAAGATACAGATGGAAGAGAAAGCAGTTCTAAAATACAGTAAGCAAAAGTTTGGTTTTAGCATGCATCAGGGTGATCAGAACATAAATAAAGCAATAAAACAATGATCCATGATCCCCACGCCAGTTTGCACATACAACCATGACTGGCGTACGGCTCAAACTACTGGCGTGCGCCACTGATCACTGCATACGGTTTTGAAACCTTGCCAGCATTAGGGCCAGGACTGGTATAGATTACCAGCCTTGACCCTGCCAGCCCCCCTCAGGGGTCAGAACAGAAAAACAGAAAGCAAAGGTGATATACCTTTTGCTTGCAAGTTTGATAAAGAGTTTGGGCTTGAGCTTGAGAGTTGAGGGTTGGAGGATGGATGTAGTGGGGTTTAAGGAATGTGGTCAAAGAGTTCTTCACTTACTCTTTCTATGGAAAAAGAAAGAAAGCAAAGAACTTTTAAGAGGAAGAAGACAAGGAGCTTTAGAGCCTTGATGTGGTTAACCCCTTTTGTGAACCAACCAACCCTTTGCAAGGGTGAGGGAGAGGGGTATTTATAGGCAAAGAGGGCTGAGATCAGTTGGGTTAAGGGCTGGTTGGGTTAAGGAGAGGAGCCTCCCATGCATTAAATGCATGGGACTAGTTGATGGAGGGTGTAGGAGAGAGGGGGGAACAGAGCTGCCAGCTGACGTCAGGTGGTTACAAAATCTCCCGCGCGTCTGGCTGAAAAAGGTTGATTTGACTGGCATTGACTGGCGTACGCCCCTTGTTGAGTGGCGTGCGCCAGTAACTGGCGATGACTGACACGTGGCAGTGCTTCCTGCGCACGCTAGTCAAGAACCAGCGTACTCCAGTAGGGTTTTGCTGAGGCCATTTGGTTCTGGCTTGAGGGTTCGACAAGGGTTTGAAAAGGGTTCGGATGAGGTTCAGGACGCTCAAAGCTCAAACTCATTCACAAACTCAGGATGTTCTTGACCTTAATCATCATCGGGGAATCAAAAGACCGTAAATAAACTATTCTGGAAAGTTCAAAATAGGGTGTCTACACTCGCAGAGTTTGACCTCGAGTATGTCACTAGAAAGTCTGTCAAAGGGCGCACGGTCGCCGAGTTCCTGGCTGATCATCCCGTCAATGGGCCAGAGGACTCAGATTTTGCATTTCCAGATGAAGGGATAATGGCGGTGGTCAAAGACACCTGGACCCTTTATTTTGATGGAGCAGCCAATCATATGGGATACGGGATTGGAGTTTTGCTGATAACCCCCGAAGGTGCTCACATTCCGTTGGCATTTAAACTCAATTTCGATGTCACGAACAACCAAGCTGAATATGAGGCCTGCATTGTTGGCATGGAAGCTGCTCTTACGCTTGGTGTGGAGAAACTCGAAGTCATTGGTGATTCCAACCTTGTCGTTTCTCAGGCTAACGGGGACTGGAAAGTTCGGGAGGACAGATTAAAGCCTTATCACCAAGACCTGGAGGACCTTATTCCTCATTTCAATAAAGTCATGTTCACGCACATCCCTCGGATGAAGAACCAGTTCGCTGATGCTCTAGCAACTCTGGCTTCCATGGTTGAGCTTCCGATTGGTGTCAAGCTTCGTCCTATTCTAATTGAACAGCGGGACTTGCCTGCTTATCAGTACATCAACGCCGTCGATGATGTTGATGACGGCCTACCCTGGTATCATGACATTTGGAATTTCATTGAAAGTGGTCAGTTCCCGCCTGACACCACTAAAAAAGATCAAACGGCACTACGAAGATTGGCTGCTCAATACATTATCTGTGGAGGGAAGCTGTATCGGAGATCTTACTGCGGAATGCACAAGCTCTGTGTCGGTGGTACTGAGGCCATCAAAATCATGGAGGAAATTCATGAGGGAGTTTGTGGCCCTCACATGAGCGGGGTCATGGTCGCCAGAAAAATCCTGCGACAGGGTTACTTTTGGTCTACCATGGAATCTCAGTGTGTGGATTATGTGCGCCGCTGCCATAGGTGTCAAATTCACGCCAATCTCATGCATGTCCCCCCTTCTAAACTGTTCGGCATGACATCGCCTTGGCCCTTTTCTGTTTGGGGTATCGATGTTATCGGCATGATCAGGCCTTCTGCTTCGAACGGGCATCGGTTCATTTTGGTGGCAATAGATTACTTTACCAAGTGGGTCGAGGCTGAATCCTACAAGACCCTGACGACGGTTCAGGTTGCTCAGTTCATCCGAAAGAACATCATCTATCGGTACGGGGTTCCACAGGCGTTCGTTTCTGACAATGGGGTCCATTTCAAAGGCAGGGTGTTAGAACTTTTCGAGGAATTCCAGATTCAGGTTCATCACTCAACGGTCTATCGCCCTCAGACGAATGTGCTTCCTATCGAGCTTGAAGTACCGACTTTGAGGATCATGGCTGAATGTGAACTCACGGAATCCGAATGGCTTAGTGGGAGATTTGTTGAACTTATGCTCTTCGATGAGAGGAGGCTTCGTGCCTTGTATCATGTTCAGGGGTATCAGCGCAGAATTGCTCAGGCATTCAACAAGAAAGTGAAGTCTCGTGACTTGGCTGAAGGGGATATGGTCACAAAGGAAATCCGGGCTCCCATCTTCGATCTACGTGGTAAGTTCCGCCCGAAGCGCGCAGGACCTTACATTATCAAGACCATCCTCTCGGGTGGGGCTGCTCAGCTCATTGATCTAGACGGCAACGAGTTCAACACTCTGGTCAACCTGGATCAACTTAAACGTTACTATCCTTGAGAGAAGCTCGTTGGGCCGAAAACCACAAGGGTGGGCGGTCCCAAGCAAAAATTAGAGCAAGCCTGCTAGACTGAAAACCCAAGGGGGCAGTTTAGGCAAAAATAAATAAGCATTCAATCAAAGCTCGCTAGACTGGAAACCTGCAAGGGCAGTTCTAGGCAAAATTTAGAGCGCAAAAGGAGAGCCAAAATACACGAGCGAACCTTAGCCTGAACTACGTTTTGACCTGATTCCCTAGCTTGGGATACATAGGCAGTCTCTCTGTGAGATTCGGTCACAATCAATCAACTCGATCCAGGGTTTTTATTCCAAAGTGTACCTCAACATTCAAACGACGTGGTGTTTAACACTTGGACCAAAAGGGGAAAATTCTTAATCTTTCACCTTTATTCAAAACTATTATTTCTATTACATAGGGTGAGCAGAGCCCTAAAGACAGTAAAGCATAAAAAACAGAACGAAATGCTAAGAGGCCCTCACGGGTTCACAGTTTATTCTAGATCATTGGAGTCGTGTCAGGAGTCAGTCTGTGTTTTGTCTCCTTGCAACCTCTTCTCTTAGCCATGCTACATAGTGGCGTTTGAGTCTTGTGCTGAAGTCGTCTTCCACTCCTCCGAGTTCTCTCAAGCCCCAGTTACGCTCATACCCTACCAGATGTTGGGCTGTGAATGCTGGAATCTGGAAATCTTCTATCCCAGCTCGATGAAAGCCTTGGCTCATGCCTAATTGCCACAGAATGCGACCTGGAATGTAGAACGTGAAACTGGACAGCCCAGCTATCACCATTCTCTCAAAACCTACAGAGTGCATAGCCATGTCCGGGATGTTCAGGGCTTCGTGCCGCCAGACAATCTCACGCGGAGACATCTCCCTCATGAAGGTGTACCACTCCTCCTCAGACATTTCTGGGTACAGCATTCCCCTTTGATGCATTCGCCCGGGCAAACGGGGCCAGTTTGCTCCAGGAGCCGAGATTAGCCCAAGTTTGTCGCATAGCCACAACTGTATGAGCGAAAAAAACAAGTAAGGAGCCACATAAGCCTGAGCGAAATAAAACAAGTAAGGAGCTCCTATATAGCCTTAGCCGAGAGTTGAGGTAAAAACAGACTGTGTGAAAGCCGGAAAAAAGGTGAGCTGAGTGAGAATTTACCTGCAACAGGAGTGGGCTGCCAACGAACGTGTTCGTTTGACCTGTGGCCACCAAATCCAAACCAATGAGCGTTTCGGTGAGCACCATGGGAACTACGTTCTTTCGAACACCCATTTGTGTAGCCACGTCAACCAGCGAGGGGTCGGGCCGTCCATGCGGAGACACCAGCAAATATGCGGCCAGTATGCCAATTGACATGGCAAATCGACGTCGAGCCTGCAGAACAGTATCCGTTGGGTCGCCGTCGGGCCCGTACCATTCCATTAGGCGCACGACGTTTATCTGTCCGCCAATCAGCAGGCCTTCCGCCGCACCTCTGGAAATATTCAGACAGGTTTTCAACAGCTTTGACATGCTTTGCCTGTAAGGCGGCACGACAATCACGCTCGAAGCAAAGCCTTGGAGATATGCCTGAAATTCTTCTACGGTCGGGCACAGCTCGTTGTCCCCGAATCGGAACACATGGACGTCCCGGTCCCAAAACTGCAGGGCTGCTCTCAGAATTTCGGGGTGGAGCCTTACACTTTTTAAGAAGCGAAAGGCGGCCAGCCCGTGAGAACGGAAGCATAGCCAATCGCTCGCGACAAATTCTTCGAGCCACGGGCTGATTAATGTGGGGAGATGATTTGCCATTTGGGGAAAAGTGTCTGAAGTTTTCTACGGAGAGCATACCCTTCATTCAGGGAGCTACTCCTCTTTTGTAAGCCAAGGGAGTAGGTAATGTCTTTCCTTTGGATGAGGTGTCCATGCAAGGTGTCCCTCCGCTTATTAAAGATCAAGGGAACACCTCTGGGAGGAACCAGAAGCCCCTGCACGTCCAGACCTGCTGACAAAGCCTGCCACCTTTTTCTTTCCGAATGGGTCAAGGCTGGCCACTGTAATAGGAGTTCTCCATCGCGCGATGGTTTTGAAGTGTCGCGCGACTGTTTGTACTCACGCGATGGTTTCGTTTGCTCGCGCGAGGGTTAAGTTTAAATTTGGCACAGTAAGGCAGGCTACTGTCTTTTTGGGGTTATTTTCCGAATTTCGACTCGGGCCAGATTTTGAAATTCCGATGCTTCCAGTAGATCATTATGGGTGATTATGACTACGTCGAAGCGTTGTTTGTTCAAATTGCACGTTTGGTGACAAATTCAGTCCCTCAAATGGATAACGGCCGGATGATTTAAAGTTGTTATTTAGCCGGTCAAGCCCGGCGAAGGGTCGTACAATTTACAAAGCAAGTATTAAAAAGCAGAGCCAGAAGTTCAGGCAGCCTGATGGTTTTACTAATTACAGCTTGGGTTTTCCCACGGGATTCAGAAATATCCCCTCAGCCTTGCTTCGACTTCAACGCGAAGCCACCTTATGTAACGACTCTCCAACCATGTCTTGAACTCTGGGATTGGTTCCTTCAGCGTCCTATCGCCCCAGTTGTCTTTATAGCAGCGCAATTGCCACAAGTCAAATGCAGGGATATCGAAGTCTTCCGCCCCATAACGCTTATACCCTTGGCTTCTTCCGAGCTGTCGGAGTGTACGCCCTGGAACGTAAAATGTGAAGCTCGATAGGCCAGCGATTATCACTCTCTTGAAGCCAGCTGAATTGAGCGTCATTGCTGGAAGGTTTAACCAGAGACATCTCCAGACTATGTCCTCAGACTGCAGATCATTCAGGAACGCAAACCATATGTCCACCGTCAGGTCAGGGAATAACATTGGTCTTTCGACCAAAAGCCTGGGGAACTCTTTAAAGCCAGCCTGTGGCTCTTCTAAAACCCCCACTTTGTCCGCCAGCCAGAGCTGCATAGGAGCAGAGGACAAATCAGAAATCAAGTACAGCCAGAGTATTTGGGGTAAAAAAATGAAGATGCAAGAAATTGTGCCGAATGGGAATTTACCTGGAGCAGGATAGGGTATCCGCTGAAGGAGTCAGCTTGCTCAAGTTTCAGCATGTCTAAACCCAGGAGCGTTTCCGCTAAAATCACCGGCATGATATTTTTCTGAGCATCCATTTGCAAGGCGATGCTCACTAATTTGGGATTCGCTCCTCCGTCAATGGGAATCAGCATATACACAGCCAGTGCGCATATGGACAAAACAAAGCATTTGTGAGCTTCCCCCACGTAGTCTCCCAGGGCTCCCTCAGGTCCGTACAGCTCAATTAGGCGGAAGACGTTGAGTTCGCCATTCTGAATGATACTGGCCGTCAGTGCCTCTAGAATATTGAGTCTCTCTTGTAGGATTTGCTCCATGTCTTCGTGAACGGGCGGAACCGCAAGAACGTCTAGGTTGGCGAAGCCTGGCACGTACGCTTGAAATTCTTCTACGGTAGGGCACATCTCGTCTTGACGGAATCGGAAGACATGCACGATTGGATCCCAAAAAGGCAATGCGGCTTGAAGGAGCTCGACGCACGGTCGAGCGAATCGGAGGTCTCGAATTGAGGACAAGCATCGAGACCGGGGGCTCGCCCAATTTATGGTCTCTTCCCTCAGTAACCAAAAGTCGAGTAATTCCGTCAATGCATCTCCCATTTTTGGTAATAAAGAGGGGTGCACACTACATTCCTCCTAGAAGCCTTCCTTCTTATAGGCCAAATGTGGTGGATTTGAGGCTTAGGTGTCCCACCACCTTGCCATGCGAGGACTCTCCTCTTTCTGCAACCTCAGAACAGCTCCCAAGACGTGGAACAATGAACAGGATAATGGCAATAATTTGGTCAAACCAAGGCAGCTTAGCAGGGTTTGACTATCGCGCGACACTTCCAAAGCATCGCGCGATAGAGATTACTTGCGCGACATTTCCAAACCATCGCGCAATGGTTGGTCTGCAGTATTGACAGTTTCCAACAGCTACTGTCCAATTTTTGTCGTTTTTCATTCCAAGGGTTTTTTTGCACTTTTAATGATTCCAGCAAGTCATTATGAGTATTTATGACTGTATCCAAGCATCGGATTCCAAATGCCATGCTCAACGAAAATTTTGGACCCTCGGAGGCCCGTTTCAAGTTCAAATCGAGGTTTCGGGAGGTCGAAACTCGCCATGGAGGCTCTAGCCCATTTTGGTCATGCCATACAGGTCACCTGGACCTTGAGTGACTGTGTGGAGGTGTCGGTTTCAGTCCAGGACATAATTGAGTCTTTCTTGGACGTATTATGCCATTTTCGTGTCATTTTGTGCGTCTTTCGGTATGAGTCTTTTCTGGGGACATTTTGTTCAGTCCGTTGATTGGTACAGGTCATGTTGACCGTCATTGACCTTTCATAAGTGTCAGTTTTGTCTTTAGCAGAATGTTGTGAGTTTTGGCGTGTTAATGCCCAAAATTTCATTATTTCTCGTATCCTCGTATCCTAGCCGTATCCTAGGGAACCTTTCCTATTTCTTTCAGAGCTAGGCCAGTTTTTGTACTTATATGTCTCTATGAGTGGTCTCGGTGTGTTGTCAATGCAAGTTTGGTATTAGTGGCGCGTTTTACTTTCTCTTATTCATAACGAGAAATGATAAACTTAAAAAATGCAAAATTTCTATAAAATAACCATGATCTATCCATGTCAACTACTATATCAACGGCACATCGGCCAATCAAAAACGCCAAGTCAAGTCAGGGCACATGCGCCCGCTAGTCAAAAGGCACGCAGGCCCTCAAAGTATCTGTCAAAAGCTATCTACTTGGGCACGCAGGCCCGGAATCAAAATCAAAAGCAGCATGCAAAAGGGTAACGGAGGCTTCATCGCTGCCTTCCGTGCACTCAAAGCCCGTCACCGCTACCCGCATCGTCCCGTAGCTCCTGGGGATCGTCTCTGTACCCCGGATCGTCAATGGAGTCGTCGGAACCACTGCTAGTGGACGAGTGCTCCTCGTCCTCTCCTTCCTCTCCTTCCTCCTCGTCCTCTTCTTCCTCTTCGTCCTCTTCCTCCTCGTCCTCGGAAGTCTGACCCAAGATTAGCCGCTTCCGGCGGCCCGGCTCCTCCAGTGTCGGCTTCTCGCGCTTCTTAAGTTGGTACTGAAGCTCAGCTTGCCTCGCGGCTCGTCTGTCTTCCTCCTCGCGTGCACGTGCCGTCTGTAAGCCCCTCGTCTGTCGCTGCGTAGTAGTGGCCGAAGGTGTGGGTTTCTTCGCCGCCGCCTTCTTCGGTGGCAGATCTCGCGCGCTCTTCCTCCTAGGGTTCATCTTCCCCTGCACCTGCATTGGCATTTCATTTCAAAGCATGAGTATCTATTGTGCATATTGAATTTCTGTATTGAAAGCAGGTACAGTCTATCAGGCTATCAAATCAGGAATGTATCGAAAGCAGGAGTGTATCGAAAGCTGGAATGTATCGTTTTCATACCTGGGTCCTCTGAACGACGACTAGTTGAGTCGACTGTGGTGTCGGTACCTGGTATTGCAACTCCAGTGGCATGCCGCTCGCCGCTCTTCTCACCACGTTCTCCAACGCCAGCATCCGTCGAACGGCCTCGTTCACCCACTCAATGGGCACCTGCATGCAATTCAAGTTTATCTAGCTATTCAGCATATGATTCAAGTATTTGGAATTGAAAAGCAATATTGGAAGCTGGGTCTTACCGAAACAGTCACAGGAGTGGGCTCCGCTCTCGCGGGCACTAACTGCAACTCCGCAGGATTCCCCTGGCTGTTAACCACAGGAATCCTCCAAAGTAGCGCAGGAAGTCCACCAACCACCGGTCCGCTCGGGACTCGCCTTGCCCGGCTCTCACCACCTTTCCGTCCCTCTCCAGCTGCTCTCCTCTCCTCAGCGGCCCCTGCGACCTGGCCCCGCACCTCTCTCAGGCCACGGATCCCCAGTGGACCCGCCAGGAAGTCTCTCTGGTAGACAGCATAGTCCCTCTTAGGACGCAGGTAGCGCGCAAGCTCAGTGTCCGGCCTCGTGTACCTCTCCAGCTCAGCCAGTGTGTACTCTCCTGTGTGTGAAGCTCGGGGTGGAAGTGGCCCTGGCATCTGGAACTCAGGGTAACCAAGCGACTGGCGCGTCACTCGATCCCCCAAGTACCACTGCCAACCGAATGCCGACTCCAGTAACACCCTGCTGGCCGTGACAACCCTGCTCCGGGCCAAGTACTCTAGCTCTGGTCCCGCTCTCCTCCAGGGATCCCAATTGACCTGCAATTCAAGGCAAACAAGCAATACGAGCAATTGATCAGCAACAGCATTAAAGCAAGGAAACGAATACATATCTAATGCTTATGGTTATGTGTTCGTACCTGTGAGGCCCTGAGCTCGTCCAAGTACAGCGTGAAGGCGTTGAGCTCGCCTCTCCCTTCCTTCTTCCCCGTACTCGCCTTGCTCCATTTCAACGCGCGAGGGAGAGTGCTCAGGTCTGGATGCTTGCACTCCGGCGGATACATCCTCAAAACCTCGTAGGCCCAGAGCTGCACGATGTTTAGACAAATTCAAACATTAGTCACAAGGCATACAGCATTTGAAATTGAAACAGTCAAGCAGACTAAACAATGGGCAAGCATAATCAAATTGTGCTTAATAATGGATCAGAATTGTACCTCCCAAACCCTCCAGTAGCCAGCTATGCTCTTACCCGTCCTCGACGAGTTGCCAAAGAAGTGGTAGGCCGTCCCAAGAGCAGCTCCACCCCAGTCGAAGCGTGAGGCTGTCCTCAAGTCCCTCAGCGCTGTCAAGTAGGAGAGGTGGACTTTACTTCGTCTGTTTGGGTACAAAGTGGCACCAAACAGGTACAGCAGGAACGCCCGAGCCATCTGCTCCGCCTCCCGGTCGCTCGTCACCTCCTTCTTCAGATAACCCTTGAACTGGTCATACCTCGCCATCCCCTCCTCTATCTTGGGCGCCTTGCCCAGAAACCACTCCAGAGCAGCCCGATCCTCTTGGATCCCCGAGTCAAATGGAATGGGCTCACCTCCAACCCTCAGCCCTGTGATCGCTGCAAAGTGTGCAGGCGTCACTGTCATCTCCCCAGGAGGTAGGTGGAAGGTATTCGTGGTATCCCTCCACCTCTCAGCAAGCGCTACGAGGACGGCGTGGTCATTCCTCGCAGGGGTCAAAGTCTGTACAAACACCCCGAAGCCTGCCTCGTCTACCAACTGCCTCACCCTCTCCGGCAACCCCTCGTACAGCTGTAAGGACATACACGCGCCCCCGAAGCCGCGGATATCCCTCTGTCCTGCTCCAGCCTGTTTCAGATACAAAGACAAGCAGCGAAAGGGTTTATCAGTATACAGGAAGTTCATTCTCAAGTTCTAGGTAATCAATGAAGCCTAGGACACATGTTTGGCTTGAATTCTATGCCGTGGCTCGACTCGGGAGTGTGATGTGCTATTCTAAATTCCCGTGCATACAGAGTTCTCATTTTCGAGTTTTAGGTAATCAATAAGGCCTACAACGGATGGTTCGTTCAAGTTATCACATATTGGGCCTACGTTACAAGAAGTACATGGGTTTAGCATGCTTTGGCTCGCGAATTATCTGTGCAATTCTAAGTTCGAGCATGTTCTAAGCAAGTATCAAATGTGAACTATCAAAGCAAGAATATCGAAATCAAATTACAAAGGGTATTTTCTTGGAATATACCTCCATCCACGTTGCTGCAATGTGGGCCCGGGGATCTCTCAACACCAACTCGTCGTCGTAGTCTCTCCGCGACGGTACGCGTGCCCCAATGCCTGACGGCACAAAAAGGAGCGGCGTGGGAAGCACATATGCTCCCGCTGAAAAGCCCGGGCGACTCGTGTCCTTCGCCTCCGCCACGGCCGTAACCCTAGGCCCCTGTGCCTCTGCTCTGGCCCTCTCCTCGGCCTCTGCCTCTCTCAAAAGCTCCTCTCTCTCTCTATCGGCCCTCTCTGCGGCCTCCGACGCCTCAATGGCCCGGGCACGATCCTCTCTAGCCTTTAGGACCAACTCCCCAATCAGGGGGTTGTCCTCAAGAAGCCTCGCCAGTGCCTCGTCTGTCAAGAACTCGGCGACGTCGTGTTTTGTAATCGGCCTATGGCTCGACGACGTCACCGCGGGCCGAAACAAAATGTCCTCCTCTCGGACCTCAACTGGAGTCTGTGTGACCTCCTCTTTTGCATCTACAACGCTTTTGCCCTTCGCCGAATCCCTCGACGGGGACTCGGACGGCTCAACAGTGTCATCTCCTGCCCCACTACTACTGCCTCCTCCAGCTTCAACCCTCGCGCGAGGCTCCTCTTCTGTCGCGTGAGGGTGCTTTCCGGCACCAACATCTCCGACGTCCCCTGGACTTACTCCGGCCACTACTGACCCTCCTACGGCCGTGCTAGAGTTTAGCCGCTCAACACCGTGGCCCACGGCTCCTGTATCAACCGTCGCGCGAGCCTCTGCCTCTGTCGCGCGACTCTCATCGCCGCCACCAACCTCCTGTTCGCGGCCTCCTTCGCCATCTCCGCCTGTCGCCGCCGCTGCACCGGCCTCTGCGATGGCTTCCACCGGTGGTTGATCCCCTGTTTCAACGACCATTGGACCTCTTCGGTCCTCCGACTCGTCCACGACTTCTCCTCCGCCTTCCCCACTGCCGTGGTCTGCCATGAGTGGATGATCAAGGTTGGGTTTATAGGTTTTTGTGGATGGAATCGAGGTTTGAGAGGGTTTGAGAGGGGTTTGAGAGGAGAGATGAGAGTTTGAGAGAGTTTCGAAATTTCGAAACTGTTTTGGCACTGTTTCTGTAACGTCCCGCGGACGTTTAAACATTTGGAACGGGTCTGGGCCGGGTTTGGGCCTGTCCAGATCCAAGCCCTAACTCAAGACCCTCGCGCGATGGTTCATGAGTGTCGCGCGACACTTAGCTTTGGGCCGCAGTCCCAATCCAGATTCTACGTCCGGCCCAATCTCAATCGCCTATCCGTTAGGGTCCATGACTTTTTGATATATTGCACGATAAATTTGAGGGTCATTTTGGAAGTGTCGCCTTCGACTCGAATCATTTTTGCATCCCCAACAGTGGTCCGCCCGCAATCAGCGACGATCCATCCGTCCGATCTTCAAATCAGCGACGATCCATCCGTCCAATCAAATCAGCGACGATCCATCGGTCTGATCAAATCAGCGACGATCCATCCGTCCGATCTTTAAAATCAGCGACGATCCATCCGTCTGATCTTCAATCAGCGACGATCCATCCGTCCGATCTTAAATCAGCGACGATCCATCCGTCCGATCATCAATCAGCGACGATCCATCCGTCCGATCTCAATCTGCGACGATCCATCCGTCCGATCTCAATCAGCGATGATCCATCCGTCCGATCATCAATCAGCGACGATCCATCCGTCCGATCTTAAATCAGCGACGATCCATCCGTCCGATCATCAAACAGCGATGATCTATCCGTCCGATCATAAAACAGCGACGATCCATCCGTCCGATCGTCAATCAGCGACAATCCATCCGTCCGATCTTCAAATCAGCGACGATCCATCCGTCCAATTTCAGATCAGCGACGATCCATACGTCCGATCATCAAACAGCGACGATCTATCCGTCCGATCTTCAATTTCCCCTTGGTGCACGGTATTTTTTTATATACTCGTCTACATTTTCCATTTTGTCGGCTTTTGGGCGGATTTGGTGGGTGTCTAGAAATCTTTGACGTACCCGTACCAGTCAATGGTGCTCCGCGTGCCGTCAAAGAGGGACTACTGTAGACACCCCAATATGGGTCTCCCAATTGTTTTACTTTGTTTTACGGTTTTCTTGTTTCCCCTATGATGAAATCGGGTCAAACGAGCATGGATTGGGGATGGATTGAGCTTGGAGTGCTTAGAACCCTGCTTGAACCTTTTGAACCCCTTCAGAAACTTCAATCAAACCTTAGGGTCAGGTTTGACCGTCGCGCGATCCTTCATATTACTCGCGCGATACTCAGCTTGCCAGGTGTGGTCAAAGTCAAACTGTTGACCCTCGCGCGATGGTTCCGAACCCTCGCGCGATGGTTCCCTCCTGTCATTATCATAGAATCCAGCTGGACTTGTGATGATTGGGTGTCACATGGGCTGGAACCCCGTTTTCCTCAGCTGAACAGGGTTCTGGCAGGCTACACCCTCACACCCTCACAACCACTCCCACTCACCTTGTTGGCTAGCTGTAGACACCCCAATTTGGACTTTTCAAAATTCCTTGATTCGTGGCCCGGAGGCTCCCCGATGATGACTTTGGATTGAAACAAGCCTGGTACCGATCGGAACTTTGCTCCTTGAAAGATTTGAAGAGGGATTAAAAATGGTCAAAAGCATTTTCAAGCGCTTGGGAGTAGTCCTGAGCGCTCAAAACCATTTTCCAAAACCTCTGGCCTGGCTCCCTCTCGAGCGCTCGAAAGTGAGGTCCCAAGCGCTCGGGAGTGATCCTAAGCGCTCGAGACTGATCTGTTGCCCAATGGATGGCAGTATCACCCACTCACCAAGCTACTCATCATTATAACCACCTTGAGCCCGCCGATGGCTCGGTCCACACTCAACCTCTGGTGGAAGATATTCAGGCCAAAGATTTTCCCTTTAAAAAAATGTTTTATCAAAACCATTTGATTTTCAAAAACCATTTGATGTTTTGCCTATAAATATAAACTGGTTTTTCAGCTAGAAAGGAGGACCACGAAATTCTCTCTCTAAGAACTCCATCCTCTGCTCTTTCTCTCTCTCTCTCTCTTGCTTGAAACCAAAAACACCCAAAACTCTCTTTCCAAACTTCAAAAGTTTTGCAAATCACCAAGGCAAAGGGCAAGAAATCCAGAATACTCTTCTGATCTCTTGCACTCTCCTCTCTTCATCCACACTTCAAAGGCACACCAAGGAGCAAGGTTCAAGGAAAAGGTATAAAACTTTACCTTTGGTCACAACTAAAGGGCTATTCATCCCTTATGAGGGGGGTCTCTCAGCCTGACCCAGTCTTCAATACTGGGTGCATGGTTGGGAGACCCTAGTGTAAAAACAAGAGCAATGGGGCACAAGAAAATGTTTTCACAAAACCCTTACTGGAACCACTCCCAAGCGCTCGAGAGTGCTCCTGAGCGCTCGGGATGGTTCCCAGTTTCATGCATGCCCCCTTTGTAACGCAGTAGGTTGGGAATGATGTGAAATATTAAAAGAATTGGTTTCATCTTGGCATGCACGCCCAGAAAATGGTTTTCCCCTAAAAGCATAAACATTTTCTCACAAGTTTTCATGTGTGAACAAGGCTTCTCTCTTTCAAAGTTAAAAGAGGTTCTCCTCTTGGGAAATGTCAAAACAAGGGCCTTTGCATGTCAAAATTAGTACCATTTCCTGTTTGAGAGTAAGCTGGTATGCAGCTCACTCCCAAGCGCTCCGAACCATTCTAGAGCGTTCGGGAGTGCATGCATGCCATTGCTTCCCATTTTCCAGTCTACTGTGTTATCTGGTCTCTGCATGCATTAGTGTGGCCTGTTGCTCTTTTAAATTCGTAGATTTAGCTTTGTTAAGGCAGGGATGCATGATTTGAAATATTGAAGGCTTAGCTCAGTCTTCCAAGTCCTCTGCAGAGCCAGTAGTGTACTTAATATCACTTCAGTTCCTATTTTAGCATTGTATCCTGTCTGTGCTAACAAAGCTTGCAGGTTGGGTATCAGAACTCCCAAGCGCTCGGGACTGCTCTCGAGCGCTCGAGAGTGAAGTCAGTGACAGATCCTCAGTTTCTGTGATCATGCATTTTGCTCACTTCCATTTAATCATCCATTGTACACCAGCACATGCATGCAATTCTTACCCGTTATAACTGTGGATACTTGCTAAATGATCTAATGAAACAAAATCCCTTTGAAAAATCCCACAAACGTTTAGTAGAGACCGATTTCGAATCGGGCGAGGGGGGTGTCGTAAAACCCTTCCCCTCTCGTAACATGGCTTCCGGACCCTTGAAACTGATCTCTGGTTTTCAATTCAAATCAACTGGTTTTCCAACCAAAACGGTTTCTCGGGTGATACACCACAAATCCGGGTGGCGACTCTTCAAACGGCGTATTTCTCTTCAAAGCGGCGGGAAAATACAAAAAAAAACGATTTTCGTTTTTTCGGGCAGGTAGCCCACAGTGGCGACTCTGCTGGGGAATAGTTTAATTAATACTTGAGAAAAAGTTGGTCTGTTGATAAAACGGCCCGCTTTTCTTGAATATTAATTAAACTTGTGAGCCAGGCTTGAAAAACGTTTGTGGGATTTTCAAAAGGGATTTTGTTTCATTATTTATTTCTTGTATGTATATATCTTGTGCAACCCCGCTGTTGTGTTTCGGCAATCCTACCCGGCTTGCCGGTGATGGGGAATCCCGGAATGCTCAGCAACCCTCGACCGTGATGAGTCATATCTACCGTTTGTACCATTATTGGGTGTACGCTCAATAGTGGGAGGTATACTTTGACTCTAGTCCGGGGAACCCTCTTCAAGCCAAAACCGGCCTTTGTACGTGTTTAGAAAGCGATAGAACCTTCCAAACTAGGACAGGGACCCGCAGGGTAGGACTATGTGCTATATCCTGTCTACATGTTACTGCTTTCTGCATCTCACCATGCATCTCATTCACGTCATGCCGTCTGTTCAATTTCGAGTCATGCGCTCTTAATCTCGCTCGCACGGTCTGTAGAAGGTTGCCAAGGCCCGATGATGAATCGTGCACCCCGGTGTACGTTGTCTAAACTACATGAGTCCTTAGAACAAGGAGACTTTGGGAAATCAGGATGTTACTAAGTCCTTGACTAATGCCTAATCGAAATTTCGACGGAGAATAAGGAATAACAAGGAAAACGATGCCGTGATGTCACTTTACTTACACCACCTTGGCTAATGGCACCGTGTCACTGACACCACGATGGTTGGGGTATCACACCGTCTATACTAAGTTATTCCAAATTCAAAATTGAGACTTCGAATGAGGACTAGTTGAATACTTAGTTCATTTTGACATCTCTTAGAATTTGTCGTTCTGAACGAAGGATACACCCTAAAAAGAAATTTTGAGGAATTAGGTAACCTTCGAAAGGCCGTAATCTTATCACGCTTACACATCGCACCTTGCATCTTACACTTGCTTTCGTGTCGCATATAGGACTCTTACGCTTGTTTACGCATCTTGTTTAGGATTGCCTGGACCGATGATGAGTCGTGCTTTTTAAAGGCGCGTTGTTGAAATTAATCATTCCTAATCAAAGGATGCACCCTAAAAGAATCTCTGAGGACTAAGGCAATCCTTCATAGGATGTCGTCTCTTGAGTCAGGGTCTAGGAGACCATAAATCCATGGAGTTTGAGATACCTCTGGTGTTCGCCGTGCCCGAACGGCTCCCTCTAATCCAACCTTAAGTGCATCTTCCAGCAGTCTTATTGCTCTGTCTCGGATGGTCTTAGATAAGGAGATTGGCTCTGATTCCCAACGTGAGGAATTTAACCTGCCTGACACCGACTTACCCGTGACTGTTGGAACTTCCCGTGAAGTTGGATCCCTTGAGTCGACGATGACAACGTGTCATTAACAATTCTTTTATTCATACGCATTCTTCAATAAATCATAACAGGGGCACGTTCTGAGTTCGCTTTTTGCTTTACTGTCAGCACTGAGCCACCTATCCTACACAAAACCACACCACCTTCTCCGACTACCTCGAAATGGCAGGGCAAGCAGAGCTGATTGAGCTAAGAAGGGCTGTAGAGGAAATGAATCGAAAAATGGATGAGCAAACGGCTCTATTGCAAGGGCTGATTGGCATTCTCACCTCCATCGTGTCAAATCCGGGTCTGGGATTGAGTGCTGATAAGGCCAGGATCGGAGAAACTCCGCAAACCTACCACTCTCCAACTGCCGGAGTCAAGCCATGATCAGAGGTGACGCTCTCTGACATGCTCAGAGACTTGGTCGAATTCCACGACGCCAAGAAGCGCTCAAAGGAAACTACAGGGTCCTTGCCTAAAACTAGGACTAAAAGGCAGGACATGCACAAAGGCAAGAAAGCATCATGCAGTGCCGAGGCAAGCAACGTCTCCGCCAGAAGCTCCCTTGGCACCGCTATGAACCCTCAATCCAGCGGCAAGATCCCACCAAGGTTCCTCTCCCGCTTTTCCGCCCCTTTGTCTCTGGTTTATGGGAGACTCCTCGAAGCCGGTCTCATCCAGCCGCTCCCTCCAACTCCCCCACCTCAGAAGCTCTTGTCGTCCCACAATCCGGACGCCTATTGTACCTTTCACCAGTGTGCTGGCCATTCCACTAACAGCTGCTTCCGTCTCCGCCACAAAATCCAAGACCTCATCGATGAGGGAATCATCTCACCTCCACCTTCAAAACCAAGTCCTGCCATGGGAAATTATCCTCCGACCTTCGAGGAGTTCAAGGTTGCCCAGGTCAGCGACTTGATGGGACATGGTTCCTTTGGGCAACTTTTGAGCAACCAAACCATCAACGGCAATGGCATGAAAGCCCATCCCCTCTAGTGCATCATCGACAATTGGTCGCCGGAACCCGTTGTTCCAACCCTTGATATGCTCAGCGCCTTAGCCTCAAGCTCCAAACAGACGCAGAATCTGAGGATGGATCAGAATCCGAATAATGCTTGAGATGCTTGAAAGGACTATGACCATCCCAGCACCGGACCTTTGAACTGGAGAAGAAAGGCGAATGCAGTGTAGCCAGCTCATGGATGGAATTTGCTCACGAGTTTGGGAAGCTTTTAAGTTTCGAGTCAAGTCCTAGTCTTTTAATTTCGAGTCAGTTTGTACTTTGGGTCTTTCATGCTTTCGTGTCTGTATGTTTTCAAATTCGAGTTTGTAGTCAAAAAAAGAAAAACCAAAAAGAGAGTCAGTTTCGTAAGCCTGAACTACGTTATGACCTGATTCCTCTGCAAGAAGGATATGTAGGCAGCCTTATCCCGAGGCCCGGTCATGTTCTTTCGAGTCGATCCCAAAATTCGGTCACAATCTTTCGAGTCAATCCTTTGTCGGTCCATCCCGTCTTTTGATGTCAAGCCTCTTGAGTCGAAATTGTGATAATAAACTCACGTTTTGTGATAAACCCTTAACTTGGAATTGTTTTTCACCATTAATTGAGAAATTAAGACACGAGGTGCTTTGTCCTCTGAAGAAGGAGAATTTCATGGAACCACTCCCTAACGCCATCAAGAAGCAACGCCTTAGCATGAGAAAAAGCTCGCTAGATCAAAACCTCAAAATATGATCTAGGCAAAAGTTAGAGCACACATATCTTTTAACTTGCATCTAGGATCCAGTTATCGAGTTGTGCAATTCAAAATGAAGAAAGGCATTCTTTTCTTTTATCACACGCTTGAAGATATATATCCACTGATAACCCCCTTTGAGCCTAAATCAATTTCTTTGAAAAAAACCAGCTAGGCAGCTATCCCCCACACCAGGGTGAAATGAGGAGGACAAATGGGCCAAACACCTGGTTATCATCGGCACATCAGAATTCAAAGTGCAAAAGTGCCAAATACATAGGCACGGTGAGATGCAAAACATCGAAAAAGAATCAGAGAAAGCTCAGAATCAACGAGAGTGCCAAACGCATCGGGCACAACAAAAGGCGAAGCAAAGCAGGTGAAAGAAGGCGCCTATCAAAAGCAAAGAAGGCACAAAAATATTCAAGATGGCTGCTAGCTCTCGAAACCCAAAGACAATGAAAATTTTTGAGCCTATCATCCTTTCATTGCTAAGCCGAACCTTGGCCACGTTACAACCCTGATAAAGTCCTTTCAGATTGGAAAACACAACTTGATAATAAAAATCCTAGACAATAGGAGAAGACATGAAGGAGCGCCAAGGCATTTTCTAAATCCATGGGTTGTCATCAGCAACCTGGGGCATGGTTCGCGGTAAAAATCCTCGTGTTCTGACAAAACAAGAGAATTCTGAATGAGCATCACTTGATAGAGTTAAAATAATTTCAAAACCCCAAATGAGAAAATCATCAAAAATTGATTTTATCATGACAATTTCAAACAATCAAATCCTCAAGTAATCAAGCCACTCATCCAGCCAAATCAAACTCCTCGTCCAGCCCGGTTCATCATTGAGTCAGTCCTCGGATAAAAGGTATTTCTTGTCCTTCGAGTCATCTGGGCCTTGTCCAAATTCACACAAGGTCATTAAGGCCCCAACTCGTGAGAGAAACTCCAGTACATGGAAGAACCCGCACTTGTGCTCATGACAAAACTCGTTGCCGAAACTATCAGTGGAATCAAGGAAAAGATATCAGAACTAAGGTTTGTCACTCACTGGGGCACATCAGCACAATGCTATCATTCACCGCAAGCGTGTAGCCAACCTCAAGACTGGGGCATGAATGCTCGGAACTCAAGCCCTGAATCAAACCAGCTCCAAACCCAAACCAACTCCAGCTCAAACCCAACTTCCATCCAGAGACAGATTCCATCCCAGTTCCCAAGGTCCTGAAAATACCAGCCCGCTGATCAAAAGCAGTAAAGCAGAAGGGATACTTAGACATGTCCATTGTTTTTTCAAAAAAAAAATTAATAAAGAAAAATAATATCATCGTTGTTGTCAAATGTCGAAACACGGGTCTCACTTTCTAGCCTCGACCTCTTATGGTCGCCTTCATCTATCATCTTCTGCCATAGATTTGGCACCGTTCTTTCCTGCCATAGATTTGCCACCCTTTCATCTCAAATTCAAGCTTTCTTCAAAATTCAAGCTTTCTTCAAAATTCAAGCTTCCTTCAAAATTCAAGCTTCTTTTAAAATTCAAGCTTCTTTTAAAAATTCAAGCTTTTCAGATTCAGGTCTCTTCGCCTTTATCTATCATCTTCTGCCATAGATTTGGCACCGTTCTTTCCTGCCATAGATTTGGCACCCTTTCATCTCAAATTCAAGCTTTCTTCAAAATTCAAGCTTCCTTCAAAATTCAAGCTTCAAAAAAATTCAAGCTTTTCAGATTCAGGTCTCTTCGCCTTCATCTATCATCTTCTGCCATAGATTTGGCACCCTTCAATCATCTCCCGCCATAGATTTGGCACCCTTTCATCTTCTGCCATAGATTTGGCACCCTTTCATCTTCTGCCATAGATATGGCACCGTCCTAAGGGACATCTCCCCGGTTTTCTCCAGGACCCTCTGTGCATTCATCTCATCAACGTCTTGTCGACACTTTCTTGTGCATGCATTACACGTGTTTGCATTTGCCCCAAAGAACTACGCTGGTCTGATCTTTGCAGAAAGGGGTACGTAGGCAGTCTGAAAAGATGCGACCACATGCATCAAATGTTTGTGTCTTTACTTGCATTTGATTTTTAATTGAGGATTTGATTTGGCTCGAATTGGGCTGTCTCAATCTTTGGACGGCACTCGTATCTAGATGTGATGCTGAGCGTCGCCCAAAGAGGGGCAACTGTAGACACCCCAATTTGGACTTTTCAAAATTCCTTGATTCGTGGCCCGGAGGCTCCCCGATGATGACTTTGGATTGAAACAAGCCTGGTACCGATCGGAACTTTGCTCCTTGAAAGATTTGAAGAGGGATTAAAAATGGTCAAAAGCATTTTCAAGCGCTTGGGAGTAGTCCTGAGCGCTCAAAACCATTTTCCAAAACCTCTGGCCTGGCTCCCTCTCGAGCGCTCGAGAGTGAGGTCCCAAGCGCTCCGGAGTGATCCCAAGCGCTCGAGACTGATCTGTTGCCCAATGGATGGCAGTATCACCAACTCACCATGCTACTCATTATTATAACCACCTTGAACCCGCCGATGGCTCGGTCCACACTCAACCTCTGGTGGAAGATATTCAGGCCAAAGATTTTCCCTTTAAAAAAATGTTTTATCAAAACCATTTGATTTTCAAAAACCATTTGATGTTTTGCCTATAAATATAAACTGGTTTTTCAGCTAGAAAGGAGGACCACAAAATTCTCTCTCTAAGAACTCCATCCTCTGCTCTTTCTCTCTCTCTCTCTCTTGCTTGAAACCAAAAACACCCAAAACTCTCTTTCCAAACTTCAAAAGTTTTGCAAATCACCAAGGCAAATGGCAAGAAATCCAGAATACTCTTCTGATCTCTTGCACTCTCCTCTCTTCATCCACACTTCAAAGGCACACCAAGGAGCAAGGTTCAAGGAAAAGGTATAAAACTTTACCTTTGGTCACAACTAAAGGGCTATTCATCCCTTCTGAGGGGGGTCTCTCAGCCTGACCCAGTCTTCAATACTGGGTGCATGGTTGGGAGACCCTAGTGTAAAAACAAGAGCAATGGGGCACAAGAAAATGTTTTCACAAAACCCTTACTGGAACCACTCCCAAGCGCTCGAGAGTGCTCCTGAGCGCTCGGGACGGTTCCCAGTTTCATGCATGCCCCCTTTGTAACGCAGTAGGTTGGGAATGATGTGAAATATTAAAAGAATTGGTTTCATCTTGGCATGCACGCCCAGAAAATGGTTTTCCCCTAAAAGCATAAACATTTTCTCACAAGTTTTCATGTGTGAACAAGGCTTCTCTCTTTCAAAGTTAAAAGAGGTTCTCCTCTTGGGAAATGTCAAAACAAGGGCCTTTGCATGTCAAAATCAGTACCATTTCCTGTTTGAGAGTAAGCTGGTATGCAGCTCACTCCCAAGCGCTCCGAACCATTCTAGAGCGCTCGGGAGTGCATGCATGCCATTGCTTCCCATTTTCCAGTCTACTGTGTTATCTGGTCTCTGCATGCATTAGTGTGGCCTGTTGCTCTTTTAAATTCGTAGATTTAGCTTTGTTAAGGCAGGGATGCATGATTTGAAAGATTGAAGGCTTAGCTCAGTCTTCCAAGTCCTCTGCAGAGCCAGTAGTGTACTTAATATCACTTCAGTTCCTATTTTAGCATTGTATCCTGTCTGTGCTAACAAAGCTTGCAGGTTGGGTATCAGAACTCCCAAGCGCTCGAGAGTGAAGTCAGTGACAGATCCTCAGTTTCTGTGATCATGCATTTTGCTCACTTCCATTTAATCATCCATTGTACACCAGCACATGCATGCAATTCTTACCCGTTATAACTGTGGATACTTGCTAAATGATCTAATGAAACAAAATCCCTTTGAAAAATCCCACAAACGTTTAGTAGAGACCGATTTCGAATCGGGCGAGGGGGGTGCCGTAAAACCCTTCCCCCCTCGTAACATGGCTTCCGGACCCTTGAAACTGATCTCTGGTTTTCAATTCAAATCAACTGGTTTTCCAACCAAAACGGTTTCTCGGGTGATACACCGCAAATCCGGGTGGCGACTCTTCAAACGGCGTATTTCTCTTCAAAGCGGCGGGAAAATACAAAAAAAAACAATTTTCATTTTTTCGGGCAGGTAGCCCACACTAGCCTATCCACCAAGTTATGACCAGCCTTGTTGGCTGGTTGCAAAGCCAAGTTTGGCCACCACCTAGCCCTTCCACTTCCCCTATAAATACCCCCATTGGTCTTCCATGTTAAGGGTTCCAAGAAAATCATTAAGAAGTCTAATTCCTCTTCACAAGGCAATCAAATCCCTAGCACAAAGTTACTAACCTAAACCACTTCCTAGTCTTCTAATTAAGTGTTCTACACTCACACTTAGTCAAAGGGCTTCACCATTCAATCCAATCCATTTCCAAACCCTTTCCAAGCGAAGGTATAATGTTTGACCTGTTTCTGTTTTGATCCCTGAGGGGGGCTGACAGGGCCAAGGCTGGTAATTAATACCATGTCCTGGTCCTAAAGCCAGCAGAGTTACAAGAATCCGTGGCAGCCAAACCCTCGCGGGATGGTCCACAACACTCGCGCGACACTTGTGTCAGCAAGAGAATGGACCTTGTGGGGAAGGGAGGCTAGCCCTTTTCCGTTTTACAATATTAGCATGCCTGTTGTACTTTATTTTGATTTTCAGATCACTGTTATGCATGCAAAAACAAAATACAGTAGCTTAGTTATTTGTTTTGAATAGCATGGAATGCCCTTGGGACTCCCTGGATCTGTCTCAGGACCCCAAGCATGCAAAGCAATTCCTGGAAGTCTAGTCGGAAATGTCGCGCGAGACTCCCTCTCTATCGCGCGACAGTTCTGTTTATTCCAAAAATGGCACTTGCATGGGCAACTAGGCCCTTGGCCTCCTTTTGTCCCCCCACTGTTTAGGGGTTGTATTTTCCTTTATTCAGTTCCCTTTTCAAGGTGTTTGTAATGATTAGTATTTTTACAGTCCCTTTGATAAACTGGTTGGTTTGCCTCCTAGGTGTGCACTTGTCCTTCCAGAGCCCAGAAGGGGATGAAATTGAAACTGTGGTGAGGTGACAACACTCGCGCGAGGGTTCGTGTGTCTCGCGCGATGGTTTGCTTGCATGCAGATTTGTTCATGCATGCAAGTTGGCCATCGTGCAGGGCAAATCTGTCCCGAGCCTAGTTTTGGCATCTGATCGCTGTTTTAAGTCCATCCCATTTATTACTCGTCATGCCATCCATCCATGCTATCATTTGATCACATCCTGCAAATTATTACAGTTTTAATCCCCGATTAACTGTTCCCCCGCCCTAATTGGCTAAAATTAATTAAAAGAAGAAGAATCACAAAAGTTTTCATAAAAATGCCTAAGTAGAGACCGATCTCCGGATTGGGCAAGAGGGGTGCCTTAAAACCCTTCCCCTCTCGTAACCTGGCTCCCGAACCCAGATATGGTTATGACGGACTGGTTTCCTTAAACTTTTTCAAACAAACAGCGCGGCAGGTGCTTCGAAATACGGTTCCTTGAGTGTCGGACCCTCAAAAACTCAAGTGGCGACTCTGTATTTTTGAGCGCTTGCCACCGGCGCTCGCGCTCCCTCGATTTTTCAAAAAAGGGCCGCAACGGCGGGAAGGAACGAAATCCTTTCTCTCCGAAGGGCATGCTGCCCACAGATGCCACTGTGAAGGCTATCATTTTGAACAATCAATGGGCCTTCCCATTGACACAATCCCCTGATCTCAATGATGTGAGATCTGAATTAAAAACTGTCCCCATCAATGATTCCATTGGGGATAGATGTTTTTGGACTCTCACTGCAACTGGTAAATTCACCATCTCATCCCTATGGGAAAAATTGAGGACACACTTCCCTGCTGTCACTTGGTATAAAGTGATATGGTTTTCTGGTCATATTCCTAGGTGCAGTGTGATTTCATGGCTGGCCATTCTTAATAGATTACCTACAGAGGATAGATTAGTTTTGTTTGGCATGAAATCCTCATCCATTTGTAGCCTGTGTTTGGGTGTAGAATCCTGTGATCACCTGTTCTTTGACTGTCCCATGGCTACACAGATTAGGGGAATTCTGTCTCCAAAGACCCCTCATATGGCTGGTTTGGCATCTTGGCAGCAGTGGGTGACTAGGTTGTCCACTTTGCGGGGTAAATCCTTGGCCAGCACAATTGCGAAACTGGTTTTCACAGTCTATGTGCACTAGTTATGGATTGAGAGGAATTATAGAAAATTTCAGAATATTAGCTGCCCCCCTGGAGTGGTTGCTAACAAAATTTCAAATGAAGTTAGGTGTAGGTTGTTATCCTTATCCAAATTCAAGGGACCTTCACTTTTACTCTCTTTGTGGAACATTCATGATTAATAGATTATTTGTTAGAATGAAAAGTGGATTCTACTCACATTATTACATTTGCAGGTCACTAGTCAAGGGGTGCAGTCTCACAGCTATATCCCTTGATTTTATTAGTCTCCATGTTCAGAAGCAGGGATCACAACTATGTGCCAAACTGGGTGTCTTATCAATATGGGCAGCACATTCAGAGGTTTTTGTTCAAGGGATATTTGCTGCTATTACTTCTATCCTAGTAGGTAGTTACCTTAATCCTTGTCGGATGTTGTGGTGACATGCAGCTTTTGAGTGTCTTTACTATATTGTGTGTTGACCTTGTGAGTTGTGTGCTAGAGCCCCAATTTCCTTGAGAGAGGAGGTAATATTTAGTGGGGGAGTCTTGTGAGGTTCAGTGGAGGGAGTAAGTGGATTCTCAGCTTTTGGTCTGTTTGAGAGTGGGAGGAGTGAGCTTTCAAGGTTGTAGAGGTTGAGGTGGTGGTTTATTTAGTGTTTATTCAATGGTACTTACCTCAGTGCTTTGTTTTCAGTTTTGGTTTATTCCTTTTGGTCTGATTATGTAACTATATTTCTGTCTGTGCTTCAGACAATCCAGCAGGGGTTCTTACTGATTTCTAATGCTAGTTTGCTTGTAGATACTATACTAAATATGTTGATGCTGCTACTTGGCTACTATTGTTTGCGACTGTTTTCTGTCAAAATGTTTTTGTGTCTCCTGCTGCTGCTGTTAAGTTGTTTACTTTCATCTATGTAAATCGCCTAACCATCAGGGGCTGTCGTTGGGATCTCCCTTCACGGAGGGGGACGTCCTCTGTATAGTATAGTATAGTATATTTTCTACAAAGCCTGCTGCTCTGTTTAGAGAAGAATGTGCTGCTATATCTATGCCTATTCTGCTGCTACTGCAGTTGGCATAAACTCTTTGCAGTTGGCTGCTGTCTATTCTCTCTGTCTGTTTTCTTGCTGCTTCTGCTATGGTGGATCATGGTGTTATAGCAGGGTTGCTGCTGATGTTCTGATGTTCGGCTGCTGCTGATGTTCTGATTGTATGCAGTCCAGTTGAAGTAGTTTGCTTTGCTGTCCTTTTGTGTGTTGGTCCTATCAAAGCTACTGTAGCTGTTTTGTGCTATTCTAGCAGCCTTGTCATGTTGCTGCAATGCTGTAATGGGTGCTGCTACGGCCTTGTTGGACTGATCTGTTATTGCTACTGCTGTTCTGTTTTCTGTAGCAGTGTTGCTGCTGCTATCACTGCTTGCTGTTTGCTATCACTGCTGTTCTGTTTTCTGTAGCAATGTGAAAGGCCTGCAAGTTCTGAAGGTGATGTTTAGGAGTTATTGCTCAATGTGAATCAGGGAATCAAGGGGAAATGTCTTGCTGCTCCTGTCCAGTAAGGGAAATGAAGAACAATTCTGTGAGGGCAGACCACAATGTCCTGTCCAGTTATCTACTATGCCGGATTTCAAGAAGCTAGTGCTACCAATGGGCTAGATTCAACTTTTGTAGTCTTTTGGCATGTGTTTCTCTCCCATCTCTTAGATGGCATTGAAACATGTGGATTTCGTATTCCTTGTCATTAGTTAATGTAGCCACTTGGCTTAGGTCAATCTTCTCAATCTTTGTTTTTCTTTTTCTTTTCCTCCTGGGGTATGCCCCTTGTAGGCTGTATATCCGGTTTTCCTCTTTTTTAATTTCAAGCTGCTTTACCCACAAAAAAAAAAAAACTTAAGCAGCCTTTAAATTCCATCATTGACAAATTCCATCATTTACAAAATGTACCATCTAAAACAAGCCATCACTAACAGTTCAGAGGCGAAGTCAATTCCGATTAAAATGTACAGACCCCTTAACCAAAGAAAACCCTAAACCAAAAAAAGAATTTGTCTCAAAAACACCATTTCACTATTTCTCTCACCATCTTGCCGACAATCGCTTACTCTGGCTCATTTTGAATTTGTCTGGCTTGCCATTCACCTAATGTCCAACTTATTCCTTTATCGTTCAAGAATCGAGAGACTAATCCAGCTCTGAACTCGTCAATATCAGACCTTGACAGCTTATCCGGGATTGGCTCAAGATGTCTCAATTTATCAATGATCATGCAAACTATAACCCCACAATCAACCCTAAAGAATTTTGTGGGAAAAATATAAGAATATATGAAATGGAGATTTGGTTACTACGGTATTGGAAGAAATCATTGTGATTAAAGCTTACGTTGTACTTTGTTGTTGCGTTGAATTTTGAGGTGAGCAGATCGGAGCATCAAAAGTCTGTTCTTCAAAGAGTACTTGTGATGGTAGGAGATCGAAGAAAAATTGATTCCTCATCTCAGCATGCCTTTCCTTCATGTATTTCTCCACGTATTTTTTCTGCATATGGAAAACATAAAATTAGTCTAATTGATATTGTTTGATTTTGGATTTATGAGGAGCATAATGTACAAGTACCACGGTGGTCGCATCTTTTTTTTTTTGTGTGGGTAATTTAGCTTGAAATTAAAAAAGGGTTAACCGAATGTACAGCCTACAAGGGGCATACCCCAGGAGGAAAAGAAAAAAAAAGAAGATTGAAAAAAGTGCGATAACCCCTGCACAACCCGCATGGAGAGTATGGTAGAGTAAGAAAAATAACAAAAGTGTCATGATATGAAGTGAAATAACAAAAGTGTTGAGATCATACCTCTGTTGCACTAGACATATAAGCGGAAGGATAGTACAACGGGTATGATATAAAGTGATACAAGTATGAATAACATGAAAGCAAACTACTACTTGGCACATCCCGCCAGGCTAGGAAATAAAATAAATAGTCTCGGTCAGAAACGACCAAATGATAACCATCACTGAGGACTAGTAGCAACATAGCAAATCGGCATCAAGGGAGGTTAGATAGCTACTACAGAGGAACAAGGCACCAAGAAGAGGCTCGAACCAGAGATGACGGCATCCGACAGGGGGCCCCACCCTGCACACCACGCCCATTCCATCCGGCCTAATACTCCCTCATCCAAGCCTAAGGCTCACTAGAACAACCCGCCCCGGCCAAAAACCAAACACCACTAATCTCCAGAGAAGGGATAAGCAGACCAAGATGCAAGAACTCCAACTTAACCCAGAAAAGATCTCAACGTGGCACTCTCTTCCAGAGAAACAGTTACTACAGAGGACCTCGAACCCAAGGAGGCAATAAGGAGATAAATGCACCCATACACGAGTACCCCCTTAACCCCGCACAAATGCCTAATCCACACGAACTGCGCAACCTCAACCGATTACCAAAGGCTCACCGCTCTCTAAAAGTGAGACAGAAAAGGAGCCTTTAATCTGCCACCAGTAAAAGTGTCTTACCACCGAATCAACTGGTACATTTCGAGGCCACACAAGACTGCAGGGAACTATAAACTGCTCCGCTCAACCAGTGTATAACCACTCATCTAATAAGAACAGCCACAGTCACACACATGCCACACTAAGAAACAAACGGGCTTATAGAAGCAAAAGCTCTTGGGATGTGAAAATGCAGCGCATCAACTTGCACAGCATTGAGCCCTCAATGGCTTGAGTGCCCAGTTACTAAACTAGGCATAAATGTTCCCAATAGCTAAAATGGGCATCACTAGCGATGGCAAAACCAAACTACTACTTTTTCCCAAAATCGGCAACACACCGGGGGATCCAACAGATGACTAAATTAATTCCAGAAGTTAACCCGATCTCAGTCCAACAGATGACTGCCCATCGAGGTTCTCAATAATGATCTACTAGTAAACCCCACAGAAACATGGCCATTCATACCCAAATCCCATTATCACTAAACTGAAGCAGACGCAGAAACGACAGCAATGGAAATGGCACAATTCCGAAGCTATGAAAAAACCAGTTAAGGTGCTATTTACGGTTTCAGCATATATATCTCCTAAGCCAGATTTGAAAGCCCAAATTCTGATTTTGCAAGAAATCAGTACTTATTCCTCAATCCGAAATGAGAGCAGAACATATATTAACGAAGCAGGGCGCAGAAGTACACCACTACAATACCTTAATTCCAACGGAGATGGAGACCCCATTGGCAGCAACGGCCATTGCATACCCTGTGAAGACAGATCTGAACGCAAATGTTCCAACCATGTCAGATGAGCCACCGCCCTCCGTTGTGTACCACACCCGAGCAGCGTTGGACCAGATCTGTTATGTATAAGGACTCATCGTCGGCAGCAATGGGTAGTCAGATTGGTGCTTGAGAGAACCCAAAACGAGATGCTTGGGTTTAGAGAGACTCTAACCTGGCCAGAGCTGTGTCCGGCGAGCCACTGCAGCTCTAACTCAGATCCGCCAGCAGCCATGGAGCACTCCGGTGCTGATCCCGAGAGCACCACCCGAGATGCTTAGCTGATACATCCAGTTGGCTCTCTCACCCGACGATTTCAGAGCAGGTCGGCGTCTGTTCCCAATCTTTACGGCTGGGCGTGGATGCTCGGGATACGCCACTGTCGTGGGTAAGTGATGGGCCGATTCACCATGGAAAGTGAAGATTGGCATGAGAGAAGTGGTGGAATCGACAAACTGATTAACCCATCGCTGGTTGTGGGAATCTGTCTATGGGATGGATTGATAAGATTCAGAGTGAATTTATTTGAACCAGCTGATAAAATCAGTGGTTTGAGTTTCAAAAATTTGATTTCTGGAAGGAGGAGTGCATTCTCTCTCCATTTCTAGAGAGAGATGCTCTCAACTCGGTGGTCGCATCATCTGTCATGAAGATTAAAAGGAACTTACACGGGGTTGAGAGCTTCTCTCTCTAAACTTAGAGAGAGAATGCACTCCCCTGTCAAAATCCACCATAGATTTCACACTTCCGACTGATTTAGAGGTACTATGCTCTGTTCAGCTACATCTACACTATCATGCCAGCCGTGGCTTTTATCCATCCTCACCGAGATGACCCAGAGCTGCTGGGATCCCAAAAATCCAAGCTCGTGGGTTTTCAAGGCACAAGGAATCACCGGCTCCACCGCTCTAGTCCAGAAGCTGAACACGGCGGAGGGCATTTACTGGTCGGAACTGGTGGCACTGTTCAGACGGAACTGGTGGTTCAACATCAGACCGATTCCAACCGGTGTTAGAGTTTCCAGAGAAATGGGATCTCACACCCAACCGGACGGGTTGGGAACGGAGGAATTCCACAGCCGTGGGTCAACCACTGGTACATGGATCAGATTCTCGGAACCTTTACCAAAATCTAACCACGGAACCTTATTCAAATGTACGATTCTGAGGTAATTTTAGCTCTATTCGGAACATGTAATGGACTGCTACTGTAAGTGGTATTCCAGATCTGTTTTTCTCTTTTCGTCTGCGTCTTTTAGCAACTCGCTTCGCAGCACCGGAGCTGAGCCAGAGATGCATGGTTGTGGTCAGGGCGGACGACTGTGGCTCGCCGACCGTAGCTGCGGTCAATCGGAACCTCACTGCTCATCTCGTCTCGTCCAGAGAATAACTCATAACTCTCAACGGCAGAGTCGGCCATGGTTGTCGGCGTTTGAGGCTGAAGGTAATGCAAATTGGATCTTGTATTTCATACAGGATCTCAATCAATGATTAGGAAAGTTTGTGCTTAATGGTATTGCACATTAACTGGTTATGGTTTTTGCGAACCCGTGAGCTAGTTAGATTATCTGTTTTGATGTCAAATTTGTTGCTAGACTGTTGGGCCAGTGTAACCTCGGTGCTGCAAACACCAACGTTTGTGGAACCATCTTTGGTTTCATTGTTCAAGCTTGTTGTTAAGCTTCTTTAAATTCCTAGATTCTTTGCTTCTTTAGCCTGGTGGTTGTGCGTAGTATGGTTGTGGTCGTGGCTATCGTTGATTATATTAGAGTCTGTGCTGATTGAAAGGGGTAGCTTTGCGGCTGCCATTGATTAGATTAGTGGTTGGATTCTGATTGAGCGAGGTAGCTGCCGGGGCTGTCATTGATTAGAATGGTGGTCGTGCACTGATTGAAAGGGATAGCTTTGCAGGCAGGCAGTGATTAGATTGGTGGTTGTGCACTGATCGAAAGGGACTGCTTGGTTCACCTGCGGTTCGAGTGGCCACTTCTTGTGGATCCTCTTTCCGTCCCTCTTTTAGTTGGTAGCGAGCCTAGGGGATTAGGTTGAGGGTGTAGTAGTCTGGATGGAATGGGCGTGGTGTGCAAGGTACTTGGCAGGGTAGCCTTGTCGGATGCCGACATCTCCAGCTCGAGCCTCTTCTCGGTCCCTAGTCCCTCTGTAGTAGCTGTTCTCTTAGAAGTGGGTATTATGCTTGCTCTTTGGGTTTGTTGGAAGTATTAGGTTCTCGGTTTGCTTATCCCAACTCTGGAGGTTGTGGTTTTTGGTAGTTGGTTGAGTGCTGGTTGTTTTGGTGAGCCTTAGGCTTGGATGAGGGAGTATTAGGCCTGAAGGATTGGGCGTGGTGTGCAGGGTAGCCTTGTCGGATGCCGTCATCTCTGGTTCAAGCCTCTTCTTGGTGCCATGATCCTCTGTAGTAGCTGTTCAGCTTCCCTTGAAGCCGTATTACTGTGTTGCTGCTTATCCTCAGTGTTGGTTATCATGCGGTCACCTCTGACTGTGATTATTTATTTTATTTCCTAACCTGGCGGGATGTGTCAGGTAGTAGTAGATCATTTACAACTATTATTAATTGTATCACTTAATATCATACCCCACAACGGGGATATGATCTCAGCTTACATGGCATTTTTTGTTATGTTATTTACTTTTTCTTACTCTCCATGCGGGTTGTGCATGGGCTATCGCACTTTTTCCAATCTTATTTTTTCCTTTTATTTTCCTCATGGGGTATGCCCCTTGTAGGCTATACATTCGATTAACCTTTTTTAATTTCAAGTTAAGTTACCCCAAAAAAAAAACTCGGTGGTCGCATCTTGTAGGAGTGGATCGCTGTCTCTTTCTTAAGGAATTGTAGTGCATCCAGGTTTTTCTACGAACATCAAAGAAAAGAATCGTCCAATGGTATGGAGTAATTTTTTTTTGGGATAAATTAGCTTGAAATTAAAAAAGGTTAACCGAATGTACAGCCTAGAAGGGACATACCCCAAGAGAAAAAGAAAAAAGAAAAGAAGAAGAGTGAAAAAAAATGCGATAACCCATGCACAACCCGCATGGAGAGTAGGATAATCTAAGGCATGGAGTAATTTTCAACCCTTTGTTTCCAGTGCCATTCATAGGGAAAACCAAATACCGATAGTATTTGGTCCCATGTTGTCAGATGTTTTTAAACACACGCTTAAGCTTCGTGTTAAGGTCAATTTTTTCTCTCATGTCGTCATTGTCTATGTGCAGTATAGTATGTTGCATTAAAAAATAGTTATGGACAAAAGAACAACAGATATCATATAACCTTATATCAGCATTTATGTATAGAACTTACCCAGATGATGCATGGGAAATAAGCGACGTTATCATGGTTCATGTTTTCTACATCTTGCTCCCTCGTCAGCACAAATGCGAAACCATCAATTAACTGCATAATTTTCTATTTCATGTTAAATTGACATTAATGAGAACACATATAGCATTAACATGATATTGCAGCATTACAAGCACGTATTTAAGGTTTACCCAATTTGAGTCCCCTCCTTGCAATAGTTTAACTAGGTCTTCCAGAGGAACAACCTCTCTTGTTATGTTATTGGTCCAGACAGTGGTACTGTGCATGTCATCGGGAAGTTCAGTTAATGCAATGCTACTTTGCCAATATATATGTAAATTGAGTGTAGTATATGTACTTACTTGAGATCTGCATCATTCCAGTCAACAATTTGGTGCAATAGGTCCACATCAGTTTGCAGGAGCAAGTGAATCAATGGTGCTCGACTAGGATTCCACTTTTGTTTTGATTTCTTCTTTTCCCCCTTTTTTAAGACAGGGTAGACATAATCATCTAGCCGTTTCTCCACTCTGGTGTTTGTTTTTTTCACATTCTTGGCCAGCGATGATGGGTCCACTCTTTTTTGGATTCTTCTCCTCTTTTGTTTGGGTGTGTCTCCCGCTAGTACAGCCGTGTATGCTTCAATAGTCGTGCTATCCACTTCTGCATCTGGCACCATTATGTGCTCTGGCCCACCCTCATCCGGGACAATTTCAAAACTCCCCCCTTCTTCTTGTTCTTCCACATTTTCTGTTTCCTGATAATCTCCCACTGCATCCTCTTCTGTGCTCTGGCCCACTTTTTCACCGGTCTGTTTTAAAAAAAACGTGAACAGTTACTGTTGTAAACTTATTACCCACAAATGAATATAAAAAAGCATGCATATATAACCTAATATATTTGATGTACCTGGTACATTTGTGTTACAGAATGTGTAACAAACTCATCAATGATTTCTTCGACCCCTTCCAATTTTTTTTCGACAATGTCTTTCTCTACGAGCATGCCACCGATCTTTATCTGTAAACCCACGTTTTCGTGCTCAAGGTGGTGTTTATTAAATTGCGCAGTAATGCCTTCGAATCCCAAATCAGGTGTTGTGGTTTTTTTGAAGCTCTGTAATCCTTTTCCTAAGATCAGAAATTGTAGCATTTTTCTCCATGTTTTCCCTCCGAAGCTCAGAAATTGTCCGGTCCTTTTCTGCATTATCTTCGGTCAACTTTCTGATTCTATCTCGGAGGGTTACCACTTCGTTCCCTTGTTCGATATCATCCTGCTCACTATCCATCTCGTCATCAGTTGTATCCTCCACGACCTCATTGCCCGACTTCTCAACTGCCGTCTTCAACTGTTGAGTCTTCTCATTAGTCTTGTGTTTGGGGTCCGCGAGAAAGCTGAACAACTCTTCCTCATCGACGTTTAGCTCCAACTCCGAGGAGATTACCTTGAAAAAAACACAGTAAATAATCATGAATTTAACACACATATAATAGTTGTGCACTTATATGGTTATATAATAATTTTTAGGGAATGGATATGTTTACAATGTAGCACTACAACTATTACATAATGATATAACAACTTCCACGGAATGCCTTGCTTAGGTCACCAAAAGAGGATTGAGAGAGTCCAAGTTGATTGTACGCAATGCCTTGCTTAGGTCACCAAGCCTCCACTTGATGAACCTTGGAATGTTGTGTGGATCTCCTTGATTAATTAGACGCACATGCTCACAAAGCCAATACTGTTGTCAAATGGGTGCACAAATTTTTTTTTTTTTGGGTAACTTAGCTTGAAATTAAAAAAGGTTAATCGAATGTACAGCCTACAAGGGGCATACCCCAGGAGGAAAACAAAAGGAAAAAAAAACAAGATTGAAAAAAGTGCGATAGTCCATGCACAACCCGCATGGAGAGTAAGATAAAGTAAATAACATAACAAAAAATGCCATGTATGCTGAAATCTATCCCCGTTGCACTATCAAGGATCATACAACGGGGAATGATATTAAGTGATACAAATAGTAATAGTTGTAAATGATGTACTACTACCTAACACATCCTGCCAGGTTAGGAAATAAAATAAGTAATCACAGTCAGAGGTGACCACATGATAACCAACACTGAGGATAAGCAGCAACACAGTAATACGGCTTCAAGGGAAGCTGAACGGCTACTACAGAGGATCATGGCACCAAGAAGAGGCTCGAACCAGAGATGACGGCATTCGACAAGGCTACCCTGCCAAGTACCCTGCACACCACGCCCAATCCTTCCGGCCTAAAACTCCCTCATCCAAGCCTAAGGCTCGCCAAAACAACCAGCTCTCAACCAACTACCAAAACCACAACCTCAGAATTGGGATAAGCAAATCGAGAACCTAATACTTCCAACAAACCCAGAGAGCCAGCATAATACCCACTTCTAGGAGAACAGCTACTACAGAGGGCCAGGGACCGAGAAGAGGCTCGAACTGGAGATGTCGGCATCCGACAAGGCTACCCTGCCAAGTACCCTGCACACCACGCCCATTCCATCCAGACTACAACACCCTCAACCTAATCCTCTAGGCTCGCTACCAACTAAAAGAGGGACAGAAAGAGGATCCACAAGAAGTGGCCACTCGAACCGCAGGTGAACCAAGCTGCCCCTTTCGATCAGTGCTCAACCACCAATCTAATCACTGACAGCCTGCGAAGCTACCCTTTTCAATCAGTGCACGACCACCAATCTAATCAAAGACAGCCCCGGCAGCTACATCGCTCAATCAGAGTCCAACCGCTAATCTAATCAATGGCAGCCGCAAAGCTACCCCTTTCAATCAGCACAGACTCCAATCTAATCAACGATAGCCACGACCACAACCATACTATGCACAACCACCGGGCTAAAGAAGCAAAGAAACTAGGGATATAAGGCGGCTCGAGAAGAGCTTGAACGAACCCGATCTCAGTCCAACAGGTGACTGCCCATCGAGGTTCTCTGAGAAACACAGTAAACTGGTCCTAGATCTAATTGATATGTTTACTTGAAACAATAATAAGCTGCTGCTGATCAAGGATGGCTCAGAACCTTACCTAGCAGACTGACCCTTTCTGACCGTCAGCAATGAAGAACTGAACCCACCGGCGGTCCGGTGAGAGTTGGACTTTGAACCAAATTCTGGAGTGAAATCAACCGGAAAACCAGTAGCTATGGAGAGCTCCGGTACTGGTTTTGGCTGACCCTGCTATTGTGATGAACCCACGGCTGTGGTATTGCCGTGAATAGAACCACGAGGTACCTGTCGCCGCTATTGAGCCACAGCCGAGTACGTGATGAGAACCAACTCGAAGCTCATCACCTGCCGCTCCCAACCCATCTTGTTGGGCGTCGGGCTCGGATAGATCAGGATTGCGAGATGGTTGTGGTTGATTCACCATGGATGTGCTGAATCGGTGAAGATCTGCTGTTAATAGATAATGATGGGACTGAAATTAGCCCCTTCAATCATACCTGTTATGGGAATTGTCCACGGGGTGGACTGAAAAATATAACCAGATTCAAGGGTGAGTCTGATTCAAGGGTTTATGTTGAACCGATTCTCCAAGGAAGATCAGTAGTTGACCCATTTCAGAAAAAGTGGGTTTAATGGGGAGATCCCCTTGCTTTGGTGAACCTCAAGCCTTTAAGAAATCAGTCCACGATGCCTCTAGCTTTGCCTTGTCATCATCCAAACCTACTCCAGAGATCGTTCCAGATGTAACTTGCTCCAGATTGGGAAGTATGACAATGGGTACCGAAATCCCCTTAAGAAGAGATAGCGAAACCCCTTGTGGATTACCAATGTGAATTAAAGAGATAAACCAAACAAAAGTTCAGAGATTTGTCAAAAATCAGAAGATTTATGGTGGATTTCGTAGGAGTGCATTCTCTCTCTATTTCTAGAGAGAGAAGCTCTCAACTCTATTAAGCAATGATGTTCATCATAGTCATTTAATGGGTGCACAAATTAGTTTATCTCATGCCAATAATAAGGGAAAAAATGAAGGATGATGAAGAGGGAAGCCATTTTTACCATAAGTCCCATTACACATCCTCCGACTTTTGTTGGATTTGAAGAAGCCCTTATGTTTAGTTCATGGATGACCTCTTTAGTTATGAAGGTTGACCAAGTGTACAAGGTGCTGTTCTCCAAAGGTTCAATGAAATCCAAGTAAGCCCAACTCACTCTGGCTTGCGTGTTTGCAAAAAATAGTGTCCCTATCTGTTATCTTGCTGCTGCTGGTGGTATGCTGCTGTCCGTTTTCCCTGCTACAGCTGCTGTCTACTGCAGTTGGATCATGCTGCTACTGTTTGGTTCCTGTACTCTACGGCTGCTGCTACTGTTTGGTTGTGTGCATTAGAGTTGTATTCTGCTGTTTTCAGGGAGTATCATTTCCAGGTTTGGAGCTGTATCCTCTTGATCATGTGGCTTGGGCTGAATACTCTCGTGTGGAATTGAAGTTCAAGTCAGTTGCTATTGGCATCGGAAGCTCTGTTGGAGGCTCTCGAGATGAATTAGTCCTCTTTTGGATGTTTTCAGTAGTATGTAAAACTTTTCTCATATGTCATGTTGCTTCTTTTCCTTGTAAGGTTACACTAATTGTAATCCTTTTGCCGTCTGTTTCGTATCCCTCTGAAAGATGGATAGGAAATAGATGTTCCATGTTCATCTAGTCCTTTGTAGCCATTTGGCGTAGGCTTTCTATTTTTTGGTTTTCTTTTCTTTTCTTTTCTCCTCCTGGGGTATGCCCGTTATAGGCTGTATATTCGGTTAGCCTCTTTTATTTTCAAGCTGTTTTACCCCCCCCCCCCAAAAAAGGCAGAGGACACGCGCCAAGTCCTTCGCATCCTCCAAAGTGGTACCTTTAACAGCCTTGACAAAGAAGTCCCTCAGTATCGGAATGGTCAATATCATTTGCCCTTTCGGACCAGGGCAAAGTCGATCTGCGAAATCTGATATTGGGACCCTTGGAGTTGGATTTATAACAATCCTGGTAGGACCAGACTTTATCCCAAATATAAGTGTAAGCTCTTTGGCCGTTATTTTGACAGACTTGCCCCCCAATTTGAAACTTCCACCTGTCCCTTCATATTGTCTTACCAACTTTAAAACGTCAGTATCGCTCTTCCTTATGTAGGCCTCATCCAGCTTCACTTCGACAATCCCAAACACAAGCTCCGCAAAGGGTGTTTTCTTGATCTCTTGTATTTGACGTGCTGTGAATTCCCCGTTAGGAATAGTCTGCCGTAGCTTCACCACAGTTATTAAGTTGGACCTGCATAAAATACAGCCATTGATATTAAACTATATATGTAAGTAAAATACAGACATAGGTAATATGGAACATATATAGCATATAATAAAACAGAAGGGTGTTTAGGAATATTCCTAAAGAATATTCTCTCTCAACGGTTCAGATTTTTCCCTAACACAAATTTTATCTATCCATACAAACAAATCCAACGGTCTAGATTTCTCTACCCTTCACATACAAACTAATAGCATGTTTTGTAAATAGCGTGCAATCCTAGGGCTTAAATCATGGGGCTATCTATTCAATAATGGAAAACAACTATACTGAGCAATCTGAGCATATTGATTGAAGCATGAATGGTGGGGATAAAGGGAAACCTTTTTTTTTTCCTTAAAAAAATGAAGGAAACCTAATTTGATATTTATGGTAAAGATGGGTAAATTATTGGGGTTAAATAACAAAGAATACAAACTTCAGTTTCTCATTTTCTTAAAGTACACCATATTGATTTACATAAGTTTCCTATTTTAAGAAAGAACTTATTGGATAATCTATGAATCTTTTTGAATTTAAAATATATGAATCTTTTTAATTTGAAATCTATAAATCTTTCCAAACCATATCTTTGAGATTTCTCTCTACTTACCTATTTTTATACATGGCTATCCAAATAGAAATGGAAATTCAAAATCATTTCAGTCTACCGAATAAAACTATACACTCACTTTTCTGAGAGAGAGAGAGAGAGAGAGAGAGAAGTACCATGGAGTAGTTATTTTTGCATCGAAGGTGAGATTCCAATCATTCCATTGGTCCTTTTCCATTTGATTCGGCTCACTACATGCGTGTAGTGGGCAATCTCTGCTGTTCAATTGGCGATGAACAGTTCGGATCAACGTACACATAAAATAAGCATTTTACATTTAAGTTCAGTTCAAATTATCCAGACTATTGGCTACCTATTCTCAGTGTCCCTCATTGTATTTGTTTGAACTTTAATACTTTAGATTGCAATAGAATTTTTGGTACTGCATGCTACAAGGGTGTATGCTTTGCTGGAAGTTATATATTGACTCAGTGCTTCAGTCGGTACAACTCTCTTCGGAACTAGAAAACTTATTTCAGCAAATTGGTCTAAAGTCCAAAAGAAAAGGTCACAAAGTAGATTTAGTCCAGCTTAATTTTCAGTGATGTGTAAAGTCCATTAACAAAAATGTTTTAGAGTTTAAGATCCGTGAAAAGACCAAATTGCCTTTAATGAGACAAGGGCCTTGTTTGGCTAACACAAAAAATGTCTTTTTCATTTAAATTGACTTTAATGAGACAAGGGCCTTGTTTGGTTAACATAAAAATGTCTTTTTTTTATTTTTTTTATTTTGACCGGTGTTACCGGCATTGACTGGTGTATCTGTTCATTTTTGGTATATCTGTTGATTATTTTTTTATTTTTTTGACCGTTGACTGGTGTTGACCGACGTATCTGTTCATTTTTGGTGTATCTGTTGATTTTTTTATTTTTTTGACCATTGACTGGCATTGATGTTGACCGGTGTATCTGTTCATTTTTGGTGTATGTTGTTGATATCTGTATATCTATATTTTAAGTGGAGGTTGTGGTGGTAGAAGTGGTGGTGGAAGTGGAGATTGTGGATCTATTTTGGTATATCTGATATTGATATACCTGTATCTGTTTTGTGTTGGTGTATCTATTTAGGTGTATTAGTATATCTGTATCTGTTTTGTGTTGTGTAGGGGTGTAAACGAGCCGAGCCGAGCCGAGTTTTGGTGAGCTCGAGCTCGGCTCATTTACTTAACGAGCCCAAAACTCGAGCTCGAGCTCGGCTCGAGCCTTAACGAGCCGAGCCCTTAACGAGCCGAGCTTAGTCATTTACTAAACGAGCCTTCTTTAACGAGCCGAGCTTTTGTCGAACAAGCCGAATAGTCGAGCTCGAGCTCGGCTCATTTACTAAACGAGCCGAGTCGAGCCGAGCCTTAACGAGCCGAGCCGAGCCGAGCTCACAAGTAGCTCGGCTCACTTACAGCCCTAGTGTTGTGTTGGTGTATGTATTTTGGTATATTTATATCTATTTTTTTTAATCCATTGTTGGTATATTTGTATCTATTTTGGTACATCTGTTCTTGATATAATTATATCTGTTTTGTGTTGGTGTATCTGTTATGGTATATCTATTATATCTGTTTTGGTGTATCTGTATCTTGTATATTTGTATTTATTTTGTTTTAAGAAATAAAAAAAAGACTTTATTGAGATTGTGGTGGTGGCTGTGGAGTGGTGGTGGTAGACATGGTCGTGGAACTGGAGTGGTGGTGGTGGAGTGATTGTGGAGGTGCTGATGGGTGGTGGTGGTGGTGTGGTGGAGGTGGTGGCGTGGTGGTGATGGAGGTGGTGGTAGAGGTAGTGGTAGAAGTGGAGGTTGTGGTGACATGGTGGTGGTGATGGTGACGTCGTGGTGGTAAAAGTGGTGGTTGAGTGGTCGAGGTGGATGTGGAGGTGGTGGCGTGGTGGTGATGGAGTGGTGGTGGAAGTGGAGGTTGTGGATTTATTTTGGTATGTCTGTTGTTGATATATCTGTAACTGTTTTGTGTTGGTGTATCTGTTTTGGTGTATTGGTATATCTGTATCTGTTTTGTGTTGTGTTGGTCCATGTGTTTTGGTATATTTATATCTATTTTTGTGTATCTATTGTTGGTATATTTGTATCTATTTTGGTACATCTGTTGTTGATATAACTATATCTATTTTGCGTTGGTGTATCTGTTGCGGGTATATATGTAAGTCTTTTGTGTTGGTGTATATGTCTTGGTATATCTATATCTTTTTTTTTGTTGATGTATCTATTTTGGTGTATCTATATCTATTTTGGTGTATCTATTATTGGTATTGTAGACACCTCCCAAACGGGGCATCGCCATACAGATTGATCATTTGTTTGCTCGATTGGTTGCTTGCTTCATAAATCAAGATCGTGGACATTCCCATGGCTAGGAACATCGCCACACGATAGCGGTTATCACAGAGTCGCCACCCAGTTTATTAAAACTAGGAAAATAGATAGAGATTCTGGGTACGGGAGCCAAGAGTACAGTAAGGGGAAGGTGTTAGGCACCCCTCTCTGCCCAGTCGTGAGACTGGCCCATATTTGTTCAACATAAGACATATAGATGCTTTATTTAATTCTAACACGTAGTTTGTTTTTAGCCTTTAAGCAGTTAATGGTGAGCCATGACTGTAATTGAAAGCATGCATAGGAAAGCAGAAAACAAAATAAAACACAGCTGTCCCAGGAAATAGATTACTCGGCCGGTGAATGGATGTCACGGCCGAGTAATCTCACTGGTTTGATATACCGGCCAAGGGATCAAAGCCCCGGTCGATGTTCTTCCTCATACCAGACAGAAAACTTAGCAGATAATCAAAACGCTACGATTAAACATAAAAACGATAAGTAAACCAAACCTAGAGGCCGTTGGGCCTCACCACCTTGATCCCTCAGTTGCTTGATTGCTTCGGATTGGTGGTGATTGACTGATTGCTTTTTTTGAAAACCCTAGGATTAGGGTTTGAACTTCTGGGTTTGATCGTCGGATTGATGGCTACCTTCGGGAGGTTAGGGCTTTTATAGAGGGAGTATGTGAGACAATTTCTGCAGAGTTTGGAGGTATGAGATGGAGGAATTGAATGTTAATTTCGGAACCCTAAGGCCTCTTTATATAGGCAATTGATGACTCACTCCGGCCAATCAAATGGCGTGAATCAAAAAGGAGTTCTAGGGTTCAAAGATCTCTAGACGCGATCTATTTCGTAGCCCGAACGCATCGGAAAAAGGCTGCTAGGGTTTTGGTGCGTCGATCAAACGACTGACAGAACATTCCAGAATTCTGGAAAAAGACGATCTGGCGGCCGAGGAAACGATGTTGTGGCCGAGGAATCGATCTTACGGCCGAGGGATTGATCTCTCATGGAGATTTTGCTAGCAACAGGTTGCTCGGGTGAGGAAATGATGTTAAGGCCTTGAGATCGATGTTACGGCCGACAGATGGATTCTCCTAGGCTTCTGTATTTTCTGTCTGAGAGGCTATATGGCTCTGGATTGGGTCCTCTAAGTGGCTCAAAGTTCTTACCGAAAGTCCTAAGGTTCTCGAAAAGGCAATCAGCAATCACTGTATCCATTTCATCATCGGGATGGTCCCAAGGTGGGACTTGAAATAATCGTTAGGCCAAATTGGGGCGTCTACAGGTATATTTGTATCTATTTTGGTACATCTGCTGTTGATATATCTGTATGGAAAATTTTTATATTAGCACCTGATTTTTCACGCAAATCACATAGATACCTGACCTTATCGAAATATCATATAAACATTTGACGTATTAAAAACAATCATCAATTAAACTCCTACTGTCAACTTCCGTCCAAAAACAAACGAAAAACTTATTTCTCTCTCCAATTTTGCAAGAGAAAAGCCGAAGCAAACCCCAGCAGATATTGTTGATATATTTGCATCTGTTTTGGTACATCTGCTGTTGATATATCTGTGTCATTTTTGGGTTGGTGTATCTGTTGTGGTATATCTATTGTATTTATTTTGGTGTATTTGTATCTGGTATATCTGTATCTGTTTTGTATTGTGGTGGTGGTGGTGGTAGTGGCGGTAGCGGTGGAGTGCTGGTGGCGGTGGCGGTAGTGGTGGTGATGGACATGATTTTGAAACTGGAGTGGTGGTGGTGGTGGAACAGAGAGGTGGTGGTGAAGTGGTTATAGAGGTGCTGATGGGGGTGGTGGTGGTGTGGTGGAGGTGATGGTGGAGTGGTGGTAGAGGTGGTGGTAGAAGTGGAGGTTGTGGTGGCATGGTGGTGGTGGCGTCGTGTTGGTTGAGTGGTGAAGGTGGGGGTGGAGGTGGTGGCGTGGTGGTGATGGAGTTGTGGCATGGTAGGGGTGGAAGTGGAGGTGGTGGTGGTGGTGGCGGCATCATAGTGGTGGTGGAAGAAGTAGTGGTTGAGTGGTGGAGGTGGAGGTGATGGAGTGGTGGTGGAAGTGGAGGTTATGGTGACATGGTTGTGGTGGAAGAGGTGGTTGAGTGGTGGTGGTAGAGGTGGAGGTGATGGCGTGGTTGTGATGGAGTGGTGGTGGTGGTGGTGGAGTGGTGGTAGAAGTGGATGTTGTGGTGGTGTGGTGGTGATGGTGGTAGTGAAAGTGGTGGTTGACTAGTGAAGGTGGTGGTGGAGGTGGTAGCGTGGTGGTGATGGAGTGGTGGCATGGTGGTGGTGGAAGTGGAGGTTGTGGTGGCATGGTGGTGGTGGTGGCGTCGTAGTTGTGGTGGTGGAAGTGGTGGTTGAGTGGTGGAGGTGGTGGTGTGGTGGTGATGGAGTGGTGGAAGTGGAAGTTGTGGTGGCATGGTGGTGGTGATGGTGATGGTGGAAGTGGTGGTTGAGTGGTGGTGGTGGAGGTGGAGGCGGTGGCGTGGTGGTGATGGAGTGTTGGTGGAAGTGGAGATTGTGGTGGCATGGTGGCGGTGGCGGCGTCGTGGTGGTGGTTGAGTGGTGGAGGTGGAAATAGTGGCGTGGTGGTGATGGAGTGGGGGTGGAAGTGGAGGTTGTGGTGGCATGGTGGTGGTGGAAGTGGTGGTTGAGTGGTGGTGGTGGTGGAGATGGAGGTGGTGGTTGAGTGGTGGAGGTGGAAATAGTGGCGTGGTGGTAGAAGTGGAGGTTATGGTGGCATGGTGGTGGTGGAAGTGGTGGTGGAAGTGGTTGTTGAGTGGTGGTGGTGGTGGAGATGGAGGTGATGGAGTGGTGGTGGTGGAGTGGTGGTAGAAGTGGAGATTGTGCTGGCATGGTGGTGATGGTGGTGGTGGAAGTGGTGAGGTGGTGGTGGAGGTGGTAGCATGGTGGTGCTGGAGTGGTGGCATGGTGGTGGTGGAAGTGGAGGTTGTGGTGGCATGGTGGTGGTGGTGGTGGCGGCGGCGGCGTAGTGGTGGTGGTGGTGGTTGAGTGGTGGTGGTGGAGGCGGTGGCGTGGTGGTATGAGTGGTGGTGGAAGTGGAGGTTGTGGTGGAAGTGGTGGTTAAGTGGTGGAGTTGGAGATGGTGGCGTGATGGTTATGGAGTGGTGGTGGAAGTGGAGGTTGTGGTGTCATGGTGGTGGTGGAAGTGGTGGTGGTGGAGGTGGTGGCGTAGTGGAGGTGGTGGTTGAGTGGTGGAGGTGGTAGCGTAGTGGTGATGGAGTGGTGGTAGAGGTGGTGGCGTGTTGGTGATGGAGTGGTGGTAGAAGTGGTGATGGAAGTGGAGGTTGTGGCGGCATGGTGGCGGTGGCGTCGTGGTAGAAGTGGTGGTTGAGTAGTGGAGGTAAAAATAAAAAATCAACAGATACACAAAAAATGAACAGATACACCAGTCAACGCTAGTCAACACCAGTCAATGGACACTATGTAAATTCTGGACATAATGTCCTTTAGACTTTAAGGGAAAATATTTATGTCCTTATTATTGCAAAAAACCTTCAACAAATTGGTCTAAAGTCCAAAAGAAGAGGTCACAAAGCAGATTTAGTCCAGCTTAAGTTTCAATGATGTGTAAAGTCTATTAATGAAAATATTTTAGAGTTTAAGGTCCTTGAAAAGACCAAATTGCCTTTAATGAGACAAGGGCCTTGTTTGGCTAACACAAAAAATATCTTTTTTCATTTAAATTGACTTTAATGAGACAAGGGCTTTGTTTGGCTAACACAAAAAATATCTTTTTTTATTTAAATTGACTTTAATGAGACACGTGCCTTGTTTGGCTAACATAAAAATGTCCTTTTTTTATTTTTTTTTATTTTGACCGGTGTTACCGGCATTGACTGGTGTATCTATTCATTTTTGTTATATCTGTTGATTTTTTTTATTTTTTTGACCGTTGACCGGCGTTGACTAGCGTTGACCGACGTATCTATTCATTTTTGGTGTATCTGTTAATTTTTTTATTTTTTTGATCATTGACCGGTGTTGACGTCGACCGGTGTATCTGTTCATTTTTGGTGTATCTGTTTGGCTAACAAAAAAGACTTTGTTGTGGTTGTGGCTGTGGAGTGGTGGTGGTGGTGGTGTGGTGGTGGTGATGGAGGTGGTGGTGGAGTGGTGGTATAGGTGGTGGTAGTAGTGGAGGTTGTGGTGGCATGGTGGTGGCGTCGTGGTGGTGGTGGTGGTGGAAGTGGTGGTTGAGTGGTGGAGGTGGTGGTGGATGTAGAGGTGGTGGCATGGTGGTGATGGAGTGGTGGTGTAGGTGGTGGTGGAAGTAGAGATTGTGGATTTGTTTTGGTATATCTGTTGTTGATATATCTGTATCTGTTTTGTGTTGGTGTATCTGTTTTGGTGTATTGGTATATTTGTATCTGTTTTGTGTTGTGTTGGTGTATGTGTTTAGGTATATTTATATCTATTTTTGTGTATCTATTGTTGGTATATTTGTATCTTTTTTGGTACATCTGCTGTTGATATAAGTGTATCTGTTTTGCGTTGGTGTAACTGTTGCGAGTATATCTGTAAGTGTTTTGTGTTGGTGTATATATCTTGGTATATCTGTATCTTTTTTTTTGTTGGTGTATCTGTTTTAGTATATCTATATCTATTTTGGTGTATTTATTGTTGATATATTTGTATCTATTTTGGTACATCTGCTATTGATATATCTGTATGAAAAAATTTCATATTAGCACCTGACTTTTCACGCAAATCACACAAACACCTGACCTTATCGAAATATCATATAAACACTTGAAGTATTAAAAACACTCATCAATTAAACTCCTACTGTCAACCTTTGTCCAAAAATAAACAGAAAATTTATTTCTCTCTCCAATTTTGCAAGAGAGAAGTCGGAGCAAACTCCAGCAGATATTGTTGGTATATTTGTATCTGTTTTGGTACATCTGCTGTTGATATATCTGTATCTGTTTTGTGTTGGTGTATCTGTTGTGGTATATCTATTGTATCTGTTTTGGTGTATTTGTATATGGTATATCTGTATCTGTTTTGTATTGTGGTGGTGGTGGTGGCGGTGGTGATTGTGGAACTGGAGTGGTGGTGGTGGAACTAAGAGATGGTGGAATGGTTATGGAAGTGCTAATGGGGGTGGTGGAGGTGGTGGTGGTGGAGTGGTGGTAGAGGTGGTGGAAGTGGAAGTGGAAGTGGAGGTTGTGGTGGCATGGTGGTGGAGTCGTGGTGAAGGTGGTGGTGGAGGTAGTGGCATGGTGGTGATAGAGTGGTGGCATGGTAGTGGTGGAAGTAGAGGTGGTGGCGGCGGCGGCGGCGTCATAGTGGTGGTGGTGGAAGTGGTGGAGGTGGAGGTAGTTGCGTGGTGGTGATGGAGTGGTGGTGGAAGTAGAGGGATTGGTGGCATGGTAGTGGTGGTGGTGGAGTGGTGGTAGAGGTTGTGGTGGAAGTGGAGGTTGTGGTGGCGGAAGTGGTGGTTGAATGGTGAAGGTGGTGGTGGTAGCGTGGTGGTGATGGAGTGGTGGCATGGTGGTGGTGGAAGTGGAGGTTGTGGTGGCATGGTGGTGGTGGTGACGTCGTTGTGGTAATGGTAGAAGTGGTGGAGGTGGTGGCGTGGTGGTGATGGAGTGGTGGTAGAGGTGGTGGTGGTGGTGGAAGTGGAGGTTGTGGTGGCATGGTAGTGGTAGAGGTGGAGGCGGTGGCGTTGAGGTGATGGAAGTGGAGGTTGTGGTGGCATGGTGGCGGTGATGGCGGCGGCGTGGTGGTAGTGGTGGTGGAGGTGGACATGGTGGCGTGGTGGTGATGGAGTGGTGGTGGAAGTGGAGGTTGTGGTGGCATGGTGGTGGTGGTGGTGGTAGAAGTGAAGGTTGAGTGGTGGTGGTGGAGGTGGAGGTGGTGGAAGTGAAGGTTGTGACGGCATGGTGGCGGTGGTGGTGGCGGCGTGGTGGTGGTGGTGATGGAAGTGGTGGTTGAGTGGTGGAGGTGGAGGTGGTGGCGTGGTGGTGATGGAGCGGTGGTAGAGGTGGTGGTGGAAGTGAAGGTTGTTGTAGCATGGTGATGGTGGTGGTGGAAGTGGTGGTTGAGTGGTGGTGGTGGTGGAGGTGGAGGTGGTGGCGTGTTGGTGATGGAGTAGTAGTGGAGTTGGAGGTTGTGGCGGCATGATGGCAGTGGTGGTGGCGTCGTGGTGGTGGTGGTAGAAGTTGTGGTTGAGTGATGGAGGTAAAAATAAAAAATAAAAAATCAACAATCAACAGATACACTAAAAATGAACAGATACACCAGTCAACGCCAGTCAATGGTCAAAATAAAAAAAATATTAAAAAGTCAACAGATACACAAAAAATAAACAGATACGGCGGTCAACGTCCGGTTGACTTCTGAGGGTATTTTTGAGAAACTGATTGCCAATTGTCCTGGAGACTATATGGAAAAAAATAGATGGACTAATTATGGCATAAACCCTTAGACTATGTCCTCCTACTCAATTTACCCAAAAACCTTATAGTATGTCCTCCTACTCAATTTTCCCAACTTATTTATTAGTGAATACGAGTGTCTACATTGTGTTTTATTTGTTTACTAACAAAGGTTCTTTTGATCAAAAGCATAAGTTTTAGGGAAAAACAAATGGATGAAACGAAGTAGAATATGTGCATTTATTTTTAGCTTCCAAGAGTTTTTTGTTTTTGGTAAGTTTCCAAAAGTTAACTTGATCATTAGGATTAAACTTTACTATTTTTTAATTGCTCCATCCAGTGAGGTTAACAAAATTTGACGTGCTGTCTTTCTTTGATTCACATTTTAATTGAAGGACCTCTCTCTCTCTCTCATTGTATGGCTTTGAGCTTATCATATTTTTTCTTTCTTGGTTGTATCCATTGTGTAGGAAGTTGTCGACTTAAATTGGTGGATTGAAGGAGGAGGTAATATTGTTGTTGGCTTAATAGGTAGTCTGTTGCGGTTTAAAAAAAAAAAAGTATTCTGTTCATAATTTAAGAACATGCCATTATCAAAATTTATGAACATGACACGGCGTAACAAAATTTACATCTGCTCTTATGTTGTTAAATGCAGAGCATTGGCTGGTGTGCTTAGATTTTTTCTAACTTCGTTGATGCAGAGCACTAACTGATGTGCTCCTTGGTTTTAACTTTTTACCTTGGTATTTATTGGAATTTCATAAGCAAATTGATAGTTCTTTGTAGCTAGCTTAAATGTATAGTTTGGGGAGTGCCGTAAGCACGGGTAATTCTCTTTCGTGCCACTAAGAAGAGTATCACATACTACACACTAATGAATCGATTTAGTGTTTTGAGCCACTAGCTAGCAAGTGCCGTAGGCACGGACAATTCCAATAGGGATGCATAGTGCCGTAGGCACGGGCAAGCACTAGTAGCATTATATCTTGTTGCATTACTATTAAAAGTATACAGAAAATCATATATAACCCTATATATTTCAGTACAGAACATCATTTATAATTTTTCACATGACAGTAGATCATATATAACGTTAAATCAGTAACTATATATACATATAACCATAAATCATTACCTGTACTGAATTTTTTTTGGGAAATTTAGGGGAATTTTAGACATTCCAGGTTCCACTTTCTTGCCCTTAATCCCTCTACTTGGCTTCCCTTTCTTCCCCTTTCCCTTTTCTGTTTTGCGAGGAATTTGCGACCTTGGATTGTCCTTACCCGTTTGCATTTTCTGCACTGTATCTGCAGATCGTGTCACACTCTTTGTTGGGGTTGCCAAATCTATAACTCCTTCATCTTCCTTATTTTGCCTTTTTCTCTTTCTCTCACTAATCGTATCAACTTTGGGCTTTTTGATATTGATTTTAATTGGCTTCACTTTCTTTGTCGGTGTCACCTTTTTCCTTGGGGTTGGGGTGCAAGTCTGGACGGGTGGCACGCTTTTCTGGGGGGTGGGGGTGGAAGACTTGACGACCTTGGATTTATGCTCACTGTCTTCAATGTTTATCACAATTGGTTCTACTGTCCGCTTCCTGGAGGATTTCTTCTGCCTCATCTGTTCTGAAGGGGCAATGATTGCTAATCGGACATTTGTTGGGTATTGAACAGGTACCAACTCTTTACTTGTTGTTTTTCGAACTGTCATTTCTGCACATATAAGGAAAAAGTTAAACAGATGGGAACATATAGCTTTATATGTTAAAAAAAAAAGATTCAAGTATTCGTATATTACCATTTATGTTTCATAATATCAGCTGTCAAACAAAAACCTAAAATGATGGCATGATATATGTACAAATAAAACTAATAAATCTATGAATGATGGCATTATCTTACGTTATTGAATTGGTCCACGCAGTGGCCTGACAGTCCTCAATATATAACCCTAAATATTCACAGAACAAAACTGCAACCAGATCAACCCCTAAACGTTATATGTTATCTTATTTGGGATTTTCTAAGAACGTATAATCAGATATAATCATTTGCATTCGCATATCACCATATAACCATATTAAAAAAGCATACCACATAGAACCATCCACTATATAACCATAAATATTCACAGAACAAATTGGCAACCAGATCAACCCCTAAACGTTATATGTTATCTTATTTGGGATTTTCTAAGAACATATAATCAGATATAACCATTCGCATATCACCACATAACCATATTAAAAAACAGACCACACAGAACCATCTATTCACACACAGTTTACATTCGCAACCTATAACAAAATTCATATATAGCCAACATTGATATAACCATATATACTAGTAATCAAATCCCAAACTTAATTCAACCATACCCTAACGGATCAAAGATTGATATAACCACATACACTCGCAATCAAAACCCTATCTTAACTTAACCAATACCTAACCGATCAGAGTGATATAACCATATATACTCGTAATCAAAACCCTAACTTAACTTAGCCAAACCATTCATATAACCATATATACTAAGAGAAACATACCTAGTGTATCGATTGCGACGTTCACACACAGTTTACATTCGCAACCTATAACAAAATTCGTATATAACCAACATTGATATAACCATATATACTAGCAATCAAATCCCAAACTTAATTCAACCATACCCTAACGGATCAAAGATTGATATAACCACATATACTCGCAATCAAAACCCTATCTTAACTTAACCAATACCTTATCGACCAGAGTTTGGCATAACCATATATACAAGGGTAAAGTTAATGGCAAAAAAAATGGGTTAGGCGATTTCGGTACTGTTCATAATGGGGGATGGTACAATCTCCATGGCTGATGGAATTGGAATAAGAGCTGTCGATTCTAATGAACTACGAAGGAAGATCCGTGGTCCAACTCCCACTCACCAAAATCTCAGCAATTCCAAATCCATTTCACTCAAATCCACGACTGCTCCGATTCAGTCGGACCTGCAAGCCCTAAAACCGAACATTTCAGGAGATATCAATCTCGAATCTACTATTCGAAGCACTGTTCCTTCTGCATCTCCAGCTGAGGTTGGGAAGTTCAGTCCTAACTCGGCCAAATAATCTAGGGTTCATAGTCCCAGGTACAACCAGCCGGAACCAGTTCATCAGCCACAAAAGGTGCCTCAGAAGGAAGGCATGTGTTCGGATTCCGAAGCTCGAATGCTTGAAATCGTGGGTCACCTGGAGGACGAGCTCAACTCTTCGGAAGATCCATTCGTTCTAGATGTGGTTACAGCCAAATTACAAAGTATACAACAGTCATGGAGAAAAGCTGAGAAACAGGCTCCTCCAAACAAGAAATCCAGTCCCTCTAGGAAGATTCAACAGGCGCTCTTTGAGGAGGGTTTGAAATTGGAAGCTGAGGAATGGGCTCGCAAACAACAATACGAAGTGCTCGATTCTGGAATAGAAGTGATTCTCGTCCATGGGAGTTCCTCTCAGACTCAACGCTTTAATCCCCTTCAACAACAAAGCGATCTTCTTCAACAACAGCAACGACAACAGGTATTATCAAATCCTGCTCCAAAAACCTTAGTTAATCCTAGAGGAACCCCATACCTGGAGGGGGACCCCAATACGGGGTATGATGAAATTGACACCAAACCCAGGCGGCCATGGACTTCCATAAGTCAGTCAAATGGTACTCGAGTTCCCAATAAACCCCGACAGGTTCTGAATGGTCCCAAACCCAAACCAAAAAATTGGGCAGCTTTACTACAATCGCAAAGTCCTTCTGTTGATGTGAAACTAGAATTTCATCCTGACCTATTTCGAGGGAAAGAAGCTCAGGTAGAAATTGATGTTGAACTTACCGATGTTGGGTTGTGGAACAAGTATTTAGTAGGTCATTTTCTAGATGGCAAAATGGCATACCCTTTGGTTCTCTCCACTGCTAGGAATCAGTGGAAAGAATTGTTTGTGGCAGTTAAACCGGATGTTGCAGGATGCTACCTTTTCGAATTTAGAGACGAACAGGCTAAGAAACTTGTTTTGGATGGGGGCCCTATTTCTTTTCCCAAAGATATCTGGTCCTCAAAGACTGGCATAGAATGATGCAACCAGTCAAGGAACAACCTTCTCATATCCCGGTCTGGGAGAGGTTGCGTAACTTACCCTTAGAATTATGGAACCAGGAGTGTTTAAGTAGGGTGGCAAGTACCATTGGCAGACCACTACATGTGGACCAGGCCACAGCCAAAACCTCAAGACAACCAGGCCTTCTCCAGACTAAGTCAACTAGTGCAAGAGTTTGCATTGAAATTAGTGCTGAGCATGACCTTCCTGAAGATGTGACAATTACTGTTGGTAACAATTCAGTTGTGGTCCCTATTGAATATCAGGTGTTACCCTCATTGTGCAAGGAATGCAAAGTTTTTGGTCATTCTAACACACAATGCTCTAAGACACCATCCTCAACTCCCAACCCCAATCAGGAATGGACTACAGTGGGCAATAGAAAACAAAGGCCTGACACAACTTTGAGTGCAACTTCAACCAACCCTACTATTCCTTTAGTTGTGGCTGATGATTCAGAGATTGAATCAGAAAAGGCACTAGAGAGTATAGTAAGTAGCTCACTTGAAACACCCTTTCCCACTGACAAATCTGTTGACCCATTGGACTCCTTGAAGCAGCATGTTATCAATCCAGTTGACCTTTTGAATGAGTCAGAATCTGAAGAGGAATTGTTAGGAGTTCTTGAGGGAGTGGTCAGAAGCTGTCATGAAGTTTCACAACCTGGAATTGTTCTAACTGTTAACAACAAAGAAGAAGCTCTCACATTGTCTCAGCAATTGGTGAGTGACAGTGATGAGGACTTAAACCCTTTCAGTCAGCAGGTTAATCATACCCCTACTGCTCAAGTATCCAGATCAGTAGCTAGGAATGCTGCAAGAAAGGCTGCAAAACTCAGAAATAAGAAGCCACCTGATCCTGGTGCAGTGAAATTGCAGATGGGGGATTCCTCCAAAGCTGGACAGATAGGGAGACAGAAGGGCCCTACGAACAGCTCTTTCCATAAGTCAGGGAAGTAACTCTCTCTAGCTGTATTTTGTCCTCTTATAGTTATATCAGTGTTTTGCTATCCACTCTTATTTTACTGATTGTAACTTTGTGGTTGTACATAGTATTGTTTTATGGATTGCTCACCTACAAATTTTGGTTTTTGGAACTTGAGAGGTCTTAATGATCCTCTCAAACAGAGGGAGGCAAAAAATTGGGTTGTTAAGAATAAATTATCTCTAGTAGGACTCATTGAACATAAAGTCAAAGAACCCAAAGTCTCTAGCATTGTCAAATCTATGCTCCCTCTTTGGAATTTTGTTAGCAATCACCCCAGCTCTACATTGGGTAGACTTTTGATCTGTTGGAACCCTTTGGTCTTCCATGTTCAGGTTTTGTGTCAGTCAAGTCAATATGTCCATTGTAAGGTACTCACTTGCGATGGACAGTACTCTTTTGTGGCCACGTTTATCTATGGGGCTAACTGCTACCTGGAGAGACAACAGCTATGGGCTGACTTACAGCAGCTTTGTACTGTCAATCCCTGGGTGGTATTAGGTGACTTCAATGCCATAAAATCTCATATCAAAAAAGTAGGTGGGGATAGGTCTTGGACGCCTTGGATGGAGGAGTTCAACTCTTGCCTCCAATCAACTGAACTAGTTGACCTTAGATTCTCTGGTTGTTACTACACTTGGTCAAATAAACAATTGGGAGATGCACACATTAGCACCAAGATTGATAGGGTTTTAGTCAATGAGCGTTGGATCAAAGATTTCTGTTGGTCCAATGCTCATTTTCTCAACCCTGGAGTGTCTGACCATTCCCCTGCTGTTGTGTTTTTGTCAGCTACCACTCCTCCAAGGAAAAGACCTTTTAGGTTCTTTAATTTTTTGGCTGAACACCCTAAATTCATAGAAACAGTCCAGCAGGTTTGGAGGAGGGTAATCCTTGGTAATCCTATGTACTGTGTGTGTGAGAAACTTAAGCACTTGCAGGAGGGCCTCAAAAAATTGAATAATGATGAGTATAGTGACCTGTCAGCAAGGGTGGCCTCTCTTAGGATACAACTGGAGGCCATCCAAAGAGAGCTTGGTTCTCACCCTAATGACCCCTCTAAACAGGCCATTGAAAGAGAGCTGTGTAAGCAGTACCTTGTTTTTGCTAGGGCTGAAGAAAGTTTGGCCAAGCAAAAGTCAAGAATTCAATGGTTAAAATTGGGGGACCAATGTACTTCATTTTTCTTCAAGACTATTAATAATTCTAGGAATAGAAACAGAATTTCCAGTTTAGTTTTGGAGGATGGATCTGTCACTCATGACATTGAATTGGTGAAGCACACTTTCATAAACTACTATACTAACCTGTTGGGTACCAAGCATTTGACTGACTATTTTGGATCATCCAGAGTGGACCAACTTATTACTAGGAGACTATCCCATTCTCAAAGTTTGGAAATGGTGATTGAGGTAACAGATAAAGAGATCAAGGATACCTTTTGGTCCCTCAATCCTCAGAAAGCACCTGGTCCAGATGGCTACAATGTAGCCTTCTTCCAAAAAGCTTGGCCTGTAGTTGGCCATGAAGTGACTTCAGCTGTCAAACTCTTCTTTAGATCTGGTCAACTCTTGAAGAAGGCTAATGCTACCTCGGTAGCGTTGGTGCCTAAAATCCCCAATCCCTCCAAGGTCGGGGATTACAGACCTATCTCATGTTGTAATGTGGTATATAAGTGTATTGCTAAAATCCTAGCCAACAAAATAAAACCTGTCCTACCATTTCTCATTGACCCTGCCCAATCTGGCTTTGTACAAGGTAGGAGGATAGCTGATAACATATTCCTTACCCAGGAATTAATGAGGGGATATCACAAACACTCCTCATCCCCTAGATGTGCTATGAAGGTGGATATCATGAAGGCTTACGATAATGTTAGATGGGACTTCCTCTGGGATGTTTTAGCCTTCATGAATTTCCATCCTAAGATGATCCAACGGTTGAAAACCTGTGTTTCCACTGCCAATTACTCTTTATGCTTCAATGGGGAAGCTATAGGATACATACCTGGGCAGAAGGGTCTAAGATAAGGTGACCCATTGTCTTCATACTTATTTGTGATCGTAATGGAGGTTTTGACTTGCATTCTAAAGGAGAAGTCTCTTCTTCCTGACTTTAAGTTCCATTGGAAATGTAGCTCTACCAAACTTGTCAACCTCTGCTTTATAGACGATCTTATGATTTTTTGCAAAGGTGAAGTAAGCTCTATCAGTCATATTAAGCAATCCTTGACTGAGTTTGAGGCCTTGTCTAGCCTCTCCCCCAGCCCTACCAAGAGTAACATTTTCTTTTCTGGTGTCAACCCTACCACCAAATCCTCCATTCTCAATTTATTGGTTTTTCAAGAAGGGTCTTTACCTGTAAGATACTTGGGAGTACCACTTCTATCTACCAAGCTCAAACACACAGACCGTAAAGTCATGGTGGATAGGATAGTTGCCAAAACAAAATCATGGACCCTTAGATACCTGTCTTATGCTGGTAGGATACAATTGATCAAGTCAATACTCTTTTCTATGCAAACTTATTGGTCATCTCTCTTTATTATCCCTAAAAAGGTAATTAAGGAGATTGAATCAATCCTTCGAGGCTTCTTCTGGACTGGTCCTGACCTTAAGAGGACTGGTGCCAAAGTCTCATGGGAACACCTTTGCTCCCCTGTCAAGGAAGGTGGATTGGGCTTTAAGTCTATGGAGATCTGGAATAAGGCTGCTGTGGCCAAACACATTTGGTTCCTTGTCTCTGGGGGGGAACAATCTATGTGGTGCCAATGGGTCAAATCTTATTTACTCAAGGGCAGAAGTTTCTGGAGTGTTAAAGCTCCAAGTGACCCATCTTGGGTTTGGAGGAAAATCCTCAACCTTAGACCATATGTCCAGCCTCACATTAAATACAAAATTGGGAATGGCCATTTAACCTCTCTGTGGTTTGACAATTGGCATCCCCTTGGGCCCCTCTTACCAAGATTTGGTCTTAGGATTGCCTATGATTCTGGGCTTACAAAGGATGTCACTATGCAGGCAATCATTAGGGATAATCAATGGGCCTTCCCTATGACTCAGTCTCCTGATCTTAATGAAGTGAGATATGAACTACAAACTGTCCAAATCAATACTGCCATAGATGATAGATGCATTTGGACTCTTACTACCTCTGGGAAATTTACTATCTCCTCTCTTTGGGAGCATTTGAGACCTCATTTCCCTGTTGTCACCTGGACTACAGTGGTTTGGTTTTTAGGGCACATTCCGAAGTGTAGTGTGATATCTTGGTTGGCCATTCAGAATAGATTATCTACTGAGGATACACTTGTTCTGTTTGGCATAAAATCCACATCCATTTGAAGTTTCTGTACAGGTGTAGAATCCCACGATCACCTATTTTTTGAGTGCCCCATAGCTACACAGATTAGAGGTATTCTTTCCTCTAAATGCCCTTCTATGGTAGGGTTGTCTTCTTGGCAGCAGTGGGTAAGTAAATTGTCCAATTTAAAAGGTAAATCCATGGCTGTCACAGTTGCTAAGCTAGTATTTACAGTCTATGTGCACCAATTGTGGCTTGAGAGGAATTTTAGAAAGTTCCAGAATCTTAGCTGCCCCCCGGGAGTGGTTGCTAACAAAATTTCACATGAGGTTAGATGCAGATTGTTATCTTTGTCTATTAAAGGACCCTCTCATTTACTATCTTTGTGGAATATTCATGCTTAAACTAAATACACTTGTTATATTGGGACATACTTCTACTCATATGATGACATTTGCAGGTTCTGGTTCAAGGGGGTTCAGCTTCAAAGCTTTGACCCCTTGATCCTATACGATTTCATTCCATTCCAAGAGGTTGGGGTTCAATTGAGAATCCACATCACTCAAAGCAGGGAGTTAGCTTGCCAATATGGGCAGCACAATCAACTTGAGGGGTTGGCTGCTGGTACATCTATTCAGGAGGTATATCATCAGCACCTACTGCTCAAGGGTTTTCAGGAAGGCTGGCGTCAGTCCTCATACAGCAGTTCTTGGCCTTCTAGTTCAGTTGGCTATATCTGCTATTACTTCTATTTTATCAGGTATATACCTTAATCCTTGATGACTGACATCTGAGTTACAATTTTGATGTGTGCACCTTCTTTGTTGTGCCTCCTTCTTTCCTGTGAGCTGTGTGCTTGAGCCCCTGAGTTCTTGTAGAGTGGAGGTAATAGTTAGTGGGAGTCTTTGTGTAAGGGAGAGTTGAGGGTGTTCGGATCCCTTCTATTACTTTTAGTTTTTTTGGTGAGTTAGGTTTCGAGGGGGTAAGGTGGAGAGCAGATAAAGCAATAGGACTCTGTTTTGTTTCTGTTCTGCTGCCTACTACTCAACCTTACTACTGTTATGGTTCTGTAGCCCTGCTCTGCTATTGTTCACACTAGATTCTGTTATGATGCACAACACTTTTATGATGAGGATGCTGATTGTTTTGAGAGTGCTGACTGTCGACTGCTACTGCTGCTTATGGGATTTGTCTCCTTGTCAGTCTTTGAGCAGTATGGAATGGTTGTTATTATCTAAATGAGAGGGTCCTTTTCTGTTACTACTGCTGCACCTGATTTCTGAGTTGATCATGCCTCAGTTTTCTGCTGCTGCACACTCCACACATGCCATTCAAACCACTAAACAAACTATTATGCTCTGCCAATAGGGGCTGTCATTGACTGCTGTATCCTAATGTAATTACGGTCAGAAGTTGTAATGAAGTTTGTTTACTGGTTTTTTCATTTCTAATATTAGCCTAACCAATAAGGGCTGTCATTGGGATCTCCCTTCGCAGAGGGGGACGTCCTCTGCATTTTGACTTTGTGTGAATTAGTCCAGAATGTGTTTCAATTCTCTTGGCTCTGCATGTTGGAAGCTTCTAGTTTGGAAGCTGTTACTGTGTTTGGCTGTTCTGGGATGGTGTTGGGGGCTTCAGAAGTTTGGAAGCTCCCTGTTGTCATTTCTGATCTGCCTGTGCTACTGATGGACTGCTGCTATTCTGTGATAGCAGCATCAATTCTGAAGCTTGTTCAAGCTGCATCAGTTCTGCATCAGTTCTGAAGCTTGCTGTAATGTAGTGTCCTACAATCAGAAGTGGAATGTTGTAATGTTGTAAGGTTGATGACTGTTGTATTGTGCCTGCTTTCTATAGGCATGTCCAGTTGGATAGGCATGGATGCTAGTCAAGGTGCAGTTGTATAGGCATGTTCAGTTCAGAAGTGTTGTAAGGGGAACACTTCTTTTAGTTGTACTTCTAGATGCCTTGGGCATAGTTTTGTTGTTATCAATTGGCTGTGTTTCCTTTCCCTCTTCTAGATGGATTGGAAACATAGCTTCTCATCAATGCCTTGTAGCCATTTGGCGTTACCAATTTTCTTTATCTTTTTTGTTTTCTTTTTTCTTTTCCTCCTGGGGTATGCTCCTTGTAGGCTGTATATCCGGTTACCCTTTTTTCTATTTCATGCTATTTTACCCAAAAAACAAAAAAAAACCAGAAAAAAAACCATATATACTCGCAATCAAAACCCTAACTTAACTTAGCCAAACCACCCATATAACCATATATACGAAGAGAAACATACCTAGTGTATCGATTGCGACGTAGGATCTGACGGCGATGGAGAAATGAAGGCGAAGAACTACGACGAGAGCAATGGTGTCCGACTGAAACAAAGGCGAACAACGGCGACTAGCGTGACGGAGACGAAAGCGATGTTGGTGAACGGGCGCGACCGTTGGTGGATGACGGAGATCGACTGACGATGACAATGAAGAAGGCCGACGACGAATGGTAGACGATCTAGTGTTTGAGGTGGAGGAGCAAACCGTCTAGGGTTTTTCCCTCTCAGTCTCGTTCGTTTTGAATGGATGCCCAGGGAAATAAAGCCCGCTTTAGGTTTCAAATTTTTTTTAAAATAGGGGTATATTAGACTAACCGGGGTTATTATATCCTTACTAATAGGTTAGTGGACTTAGGAGATTTGCAAAGTGCTATAGTGGACCTATGAAAAATTCTCCCTTGAAACTTTCCATTTAAAACCCATTTTCCAAAATTTTTGGCAAAAAATAATTTAACCCATTGAAATTTTCCATTTAAAACCATTTTCATTCACCAAACTTCCCATTTTCATTTGCAGATTGCTCCTCCCTTGGAATTTCTGAAATGGTCGAGCGGGGACAGAGGGAGGCGAGCGGGGAAAGCGCAGCGGCAAGAACCAGAACGGGAATGATTTTGGATTTCCATGTTTCCAAATCCCAAAAAGTCCATCTACAGCAATCACCAGATGAAACATGTCTCCGTCAATCAGCCCGAAATATCTCAATGGCGGCCACCAGAGCAGTCTTTTTCATGGCCGTTTTGTCGCTGGTTCTACGCTCTCAATTGTCTCTGTCAATCAAACCAAAACATTTCGTGTCGGCAAGATTTATGAGCCGGCAACCCATTTTGTCAACTGAACCACCCCCACAACTGCCGTCATCGGTAACGGAAGATTGGAAAAGGAGCAGGAGGTGGCAGTAGAAATTGGGTGTTCTACGTAGTTTATGGCTAGGATTTGCTCGAGGAACTCCAGTGGAAACTTTTCCATACCCCTTTAGTTCCTTTTCCGAATATTTTTTGATATTGTTGTGGTAGAAGTTTTACATTTGTTTTACCCAAAAAAAAAGTTTTACATTCGATTTTTTTTGGGGTAAATTAGCTTGAAATTAAAAGAGATTAACCGAATGTACAGCCTACAAGGGGCATACCCCAGGAGGAAAAAAAAAGTGAAAAAAAGTGCGATAAACCATGCACAACCCGCATGGAGAGTAAGGTAGATTAAAGTAAATAACAAAGTGCAATGCGGTTTGTTAACATACTCCGTTATACTATTCATCAGGAAGAAAGCACAACGGGTATGATACAAACGTGATATAAGAATTAATGATGACATGAAAGCTAACTACGGCCTGGCACAGCCCGCCAGGCTAGGCGATAAGATAAAGTAGTTGCGGTCGAAAAACGACCATCAAATGAACCATCACTGAGGAATTACAGCAACATAGCAACTCGGTAATAAGGGGAGGCTGAACAGCTACTACAGAGAAACAAGATACAGATAAGAGGCTCGATCCCGGGTTGATGGCATCCGACAGGGGGCCCAACCCTGCACACCACGCCCAAACCAACCAACCTACTACTCCCTTGATGGCATCTGGGGTTTACATTTGTTTTTCGTTTCATGGTGTTTTTTGTTTCAAACATGGTGTATTTTTCATATTGTTTGTGTTTTCATGAATAAAAATGGTGTATTCATGAAAAACATGGTTGAATAATTTATTCATGTTTTTCATGGTTGATTAAAAACATGGTGTATTAACATTTTTCGATTAATTTTTTGGAGAAATTGCATTTCAGTAGGAGTTGGAGCAAATAATACCCAACTCATGTAGAGGTTTTTTTCGAAATTACATAAATATGGAACGGAAGAAAAAAAAATTCCCATACATGAAACGGAGGAAAAAATATTCCCCATACATGGAGTTGATTGTAATCGAATCTGGGTTTCCTAAATTGCCCCTTCTATGAATTTAAGTTGCTCATTCTATGAATTTAAGTTGTCCCTTATATGGACCTAAGTTGCTCCTTCTATGAACTTTTTGAGTATTCAATTTCTTGAGCATTTCTTCAATCTTCTTTCCATTTCTATTATTTTCTGAGAAAATTGGGATTTGGGTTACTTGCAAATTTAAGTTTTTAAAATACTTTGAAATTAGTGTATTCAGGAAAATTGGGATTTGGGTTAAGTTTTTAAAATTGGGATTTGGGTTACTTGCAAATGCTCAAGTAATTGAATACTCAGGAATTTCATAGAAGGGGCAACTTAGGTTCATAGAATGGGCAATTTCTTGAGCATTTCTTCAATCTCCTTATCATTTCTATTATTTTCTGAGAAATTTGGGATCTGGGTTACTTGCAGATTTGGGTGAAACGGACCAACTGAAATTCTCCATGCATGAAACAGAGGGAAATTTTTTTTCAAAACATGAAGTCGGTTTGTAGTCAAATCTAAATTTGAACCTAAGTTGCCCCTTCTATGGACCTGAATTGCCCCTTCTATGGATTTAAGTTGTCACTTCTATGGACTTAAATTGCACCTTATATGATGAAAAAATAACTTTTCAAAAAGTGCCGGATGAAAATTTACGAAGAGTTAAACCAGATGACTATCTTTTATGTCTTAAAAATTTATTGGGCCTGATTTATACTATTTTATTGAGCTATCTATCTATTTACCCACCAATTGAAGTGAATTTTATTCATTTTCACTTTGTACTAATGATCTTCTAGTGCGAACAATACTAAAGAAAAATCAAATTATAAATAAAAAAAATAAAACAATTAATTAGTATATTTTTTTAACTCAAAGAGTTCGCTTGAAAGAGCTTCTCTCTCTAAGAATGCACTCCCTCGCTGTCAAAAATCCACCACAAATTCGGTTATGAGGTACCAAGCTCAAATCGGTGCTTATAGTGGACTGCTATTTTCGTGGTAATCCAGTTTTGTTTGGATTCCTTCTTTCAATCAAGCAGGCACACATCTAGGTGCTCAACAGTCCAGACCGGAGCCGAGTTCTGCTTGAAATCTGTCTCGAAGATTTTACAGACAGGCACCTCATCTGGTGCTCATCAGTCCAGAACCGAAAAGGATGGGGTGATTGGTTCTCTCATTAGTTCATATCCAAGTCGGATTTCAAGATCCGTTCTTCAGAAACCCAAAACAGATACGATCGAAGCTGTAAACGGCGGAGGTACGATCGAAGCCTGTCGGTGTCATACATCCGGGTCAGAGGTAAATCACGCTCTGAATCTGTCTCAAAATTTGATTCACTCCTGAATCTGATTCAAAGTTGAGAAAGGGATAATTTCCGTCCAAATAATCTGTCAACAACAGATCTTATCTTTGACTTTCATGGTCAATCGGCCAACACCACCTCACAATCTCGATCTTCGAGCACCAGTGCCGGCCCAGACATTTGAGTTGCCCAAGCCCATTTTCATGCTTTGTTGCCCACTTACTATTAAGTCATACAAAATTTTATTAAAAAAATACAAGTACAAAAAAAAAAAATCAAAGTTTCAATGTTCCTTTAAATTGAATAACATAAAAAAAAAAAAAAATCAACATCGCAATGTAACCCCGGTTATAGCGCTTTATGATTAGCACGATCCGATTCAAAAAAAATAACTTCTCGCATTTTTTGAAGCAAATTTATCAATTCAGTCATCGTACTCTACTTATTCAAGAACTTGAGGCCTGTTCCTCTAATTTTTTGTTATTCAGCCTTTTGGGCTTTTTAGTTGATATATTTGACGAGCTTTTTAGTTGATATATGTGACGAGAATAGCCTATCTCAAAAAGCGTAAAAAGTTAAAAAAAAAAGTTTCAAATGCCCAAAACTGCTGTTAGTGGAATGACATAGCCAAGCTACTTAACCTCTCTTACAAAACGGTAGTTAGCAGGTAAAAACAAAAAATCGTGACTTTTTCTTTAATCAAATGTAAGAACATATCATACATTACTCCACAATTGTGTTTGTTAAATCAAAAATTTTCAACAAAGTATTTTAGTAATACGTATTATTTTCCTAATATTTTGGGGAGAGGAAAAGAAAAAGAGGTAGAAAATGGAGAAAAAAATCCTAATATTTTGGGGAGAGGAAAAGGAAAAGCGGTAGAAAATGGAGTAAAAAAGAAAAGGCAGTGGAATCCCCGGGGATCGAACTTGGCTCGCCAGGAGGCTTGTGGGCATTCAGCAGCCGCTCAACCAAACAGTTGGTTTGTGCAAACTATGAGAACTATTTTACATTTATACCTAACTTAAAAATTTTTTTTTGGTTGCCCTGGCCCGGGGGTTGCCCAAGCCCGAGGGCTTGCGGGGCTTACCCCGGGGCCGGCCCCGAGCACCGACGTCCAGCCGGTTGGGTTAGGAGCGGACGGTGATGCGGAAAAGGGGTAAGTACTTTTGCGGCCGTGGGCGGGTGCAGAAAGTTTGATTCACGCTCTGAATCTGGGTCAGACTGCTTCATCTTCTCCGAGGATGGGTGCAGAAAGTTTCAGCTTCGATCGGTGGTCGGAGGAACCCAGGGTGGCCGGTCTGCATTTGTCGGACCTCCTATCGGCAGGTAGATCCAGAGCTTACAAGGACGGCATCAGAGATGTGGGTTCCGGAGGTTCCTACAGGATATCCCATCCCGATTCTGGAATTTACAGTGAGAACACCTGTTCAGTTAAGGTCAATTCCTAATGGATTCTGGATTTTCAAAGGTAATCCCGATTCCCAATCATTTCCATTAAGTTCAGCTTGTACGCGATTAATTGTGGTGTATTGTGATCCGCGCCGAGCTCCATAGCAGCGCCGAGTTACAATTTAGATCACACCAGGTTGAAATTACTTGTTGGCCTGGTATTCTACAGAAGACTAATTGGGTTCATTGTGATCTGTTTATGGACTGCGATGGTTTCTATTGGTCAGTGATGGTTTCTTAGCTCATGATTATTTGTTGAGCTTCAATATCTGTTGGACTGAGATAGGGTTAATCGTTTGGATTTTAGCTCTTTGTTGAGCGTCTTTAAATTCCTAGTTTCTTTGCTTTAATAGCCCGGTGGTTATGCAAAGTATGGATGTTACCGTGGCTATCATTGATTAGATTGGGGGCTTGCACTGGTTGAAAGGGATAGCCCACGTGGCTTTTTTCTTTTTCTTTTTTTTTTGGGTAAATCAGCTTAAAATTGAAAAAGAGGCTAACTGAATATACAGCCTACAAGAAGCATACCCCAGGAGGAAAAGAAAAAGAAAACAAACAAAAGTAGAGAAAATTACCTACGCCAAGTGGCTACATGGGATAAATGATATGCGATGTTTCCAATCCATCTAGTAAGAGGGAAGGAAAACAACGCCTTAATGAATGTCAAAACCAATGCTTGGACACCTAAGCATTACAAAAATGACATGGAAGTAATGGGCAGTAGCAGTCAGAACTGAATACATAGCTTATACCAACCAAACTGATCAGTTGCTGGACTAAATACTAGAACAGAATACAGAGCAACAAAACACCATTGCTGGACATTAGTTTGCTGCCGTGGCTATACCAAAGGAGTAGTTGCCATAACAAAACAGCAGCAGCCGTAGGAGCATAACAGCAATAGAATAGCAGCACAAAACAACAGAAGAAATAGCTGCAGCTTGCTGGACAGCCGGTTGTTGGACAGCAGTTCGATAGCATCTTGGTTGCTACTGCAAGCCATAGTAAACAGACCATCTTGGTTTGAACATTAGCCAAAACAGAAAACAGCTGATGCCTAAGGAAAATACAGCAGAAACAGTAGCAATAGTAACCACACAACAATTAGCAATAGAAAACTAGGGACAAGCCCACTAGAAAAGCATAAACGCTCCAAGGGACAACCCCCTAAGGATAGGTCAACATAATGAAATAAGAGTGATAGAAAATCCATGGCAATACACTTCAAATGCAGCAAAACAGCCTTTGGGGGAGCAAAACAGCAGAAACAACAACATAACCGCCGTAGTACTTATGACAGGCATGCACACACAGCCACATACCATAAGGAAGCTAGGGACATGCCCCTTAGAAAAGCATAATCATTCCAAGGGACATCCCCCCAAGGATAGGACAAAACAGGTCGCCTCAATTGCTCAATTGCATCAAAACACTTCAATACTCTTCAAATGCAGCAATACACCTCAATTGCTCACATAACTATAGATCCAGTAAAGCAGTAGCAACAAAATGCTAACTGGACAGCAGTAGCAAAACAGTAATCAGCAGCTATAACCGGAAATAGCAAGAGATACAACAGCTATAACCAGAAAAGTAACAGCGTTCGAACCAGTAACATAACAGTGGTAACAAGACAATTCAAATGCTGATCTGCACATAGCAGAATAACAGAACAGCAGTACCAGTAATTGTCAAACTACCAGAACAGTAGATAGCATACAATGCAATCCTGGAACTAAATTGATCAACATGAAAATGATGGCTTCAATGCAAGAGAGAGGACCAAGAGTCAAGACCACAACCTTCCAAACCTAAAGGATGAAACCCAACTCCCTCCACTCTCCTTCACAAAGCGCCTCCCACTAAGTATTACCTCCACTCACAAGAAGGTAGAGGATCAAACACTCTTCTCACAGGTTCTACATATACTGGCACACTCAAGAACAACCTGCTATTTTGAACAACCACCACCATGACAATGAACAACCTGCCATTTTGAACAATAAAACCACTATGGATAACAGTTAAATCCAAATCCAACAGATACAGTAATGATACAGTAACTGGTACAAAATTAGCTTAAATAGTGTTTCACACATGTACAATCCAATCTGCTTGAGCATACTGCAAACTAGAAAGTGATAAAATCCTATCTCGTACCATCATGCAAATTTTGTGAACAACTATCTCCCAGGTACATGATTGATTTTGGAACTTCCTCAAATTTCTCTCAATCCAAATATGATAAACAGTTACAGTAAAGGCCAACCGAGTGATCACACTCTTAAGGGATTTACCCTTAACACTTGATAACAAGGTCACCCAATCTACCCAAGATGATCTAGCAGGCCAAGAAGCTTGAAGTTTGGCCTGAATGGAATTCCACACCTGTGTGGTGAATGGGCAGTTAAATAAAATATGGTCATGGCTTTCATTCCCCTGGCACAAACCACACTGTAGAGAAATGTTAAGACCGAATGACAGAAGTCTATCCGCAGTGGATAGCTTGTTCTGAATGGCCAACCAAGTAACAAAGCTGCATTTAGGGATGTGAGCAGAAAACCATACTACCTTATGCCACAAAGCCCTAGGAAAGGGGGTTCCCATTTTGTCCCATAGAGACGCAATTGTGAACTGCCCATTAGAGTTAAGGGTCCACCTTATCTAATCAGCCCCATTCAACCTGGCTTAAACAAGAGGAGGTAGAGTGTTTCTCACCTCATTTAGATCAAAAGTCTGAGTAATGGGAAACACCCAATTTGAGTTATTGATAATGTGAGACACAAAAGCATCCTGTGGTATACCAGCGTCATACGCAATTTGTGTACCAAATCTATCTATTAAAGGACCGAGGGGGTGCCAGTTGTCATGCCACAAGAACGTGGAATTCCCATTCCCCAGTATATTAAGAACATATGGTTTAACCAAGGGTCTGAGATTCAAAAGTATCCTCCAAACCCATGTACAATCACCCGGTATTTTCAGAGTCCAGAAACTCCTACCACGTAACAAGTACGACTTGACCCACTGACACCACATGGATTGTTCTCCCCCAGAGATTAGAAACCAAATATGTTTCGCAATAGATGCCTTGTTCCAAATTTGCAAAGATTTGAAGCCAAGACCTCCCTCCTCTTTAGGGGAACACAGATGTTCCCACGAAACTTTAGCACCCGTTTTCTTTAGATCAGGGCCAGACCACAAAAAGGCCCTAAGAATTGACTCAACCTCCTTGATTACCTTTTTGGGAATGATAAACAGAGAGGACCAATACGTTTGGATGGAAAAGAGAACATTCTTAATTAATTGAACTCGACCTGCATAGGTGAGATCTCTATTGGTCCAAGTCTTAGTCCTTTTTTTTTTTTGGTTAACTAAGCTTGAAATTAAAAAAGGTTAAGCGAATGTACAGCCTACAAGGGGCATACCCCAGGAGGAAAAGAAAAGAAAAAAAAAACAAGAATGACAAAAGTGCGGTAAACCATGCACAACCCGCATGGAGAGTAAGATGAAGTAAATACGTAACCATGCACAACCCGCATGGGGAGTAATATAAAGTGAATACATAACAAAATGCCATGTGTACTGAGATATATAAAAGTGAACTACTACTACCAGGCACAACCCGCCAGGCTAGGAAATAAGGTAAATAAGGTAGATAGTCATGGCCAACGATGACCACATGATAACCAACGCTGAGGAGAGCAGTTACGAAGTAAGACGGCTTCTAGGCAATCTGAACGGCTACTACAGAGGAACAAGGCATCAAGAGGTTCGAACCAGAGATGACGGCATCCGATAAGGCCCCGCTGCAAGAGCCCTGCTCACCACGCCTAATCCTACCGGCCTAACCCTCCCTCATCCTAACCTAAGGCTCGCCAAAACTACCAACTGAACCAACTACCCAGTAACCTCCTCCTCCAAAGCTGGTATAAGAAAACCAAGAACCTAGTACTTCCAAACCCAAGGCTAGCATAATACCCACTCATAATACCCACTCATCAGAGATCAGCTACTACAGAGGGACACAGACCGAGAGAGGCACGACCTGGAAATGTCGGACAAGGCTACCCTGCTAAGTACCCTGCACACCACGACTACTCTCCCCTCAACCTAATCCCTTAGGCTCGCCAACGACTATAAGCGGAACAGAAAGAGGAACCACCAGAAGTGGCCACTCAAACCTCAAGTGGACCAAGCTGCTCCTTTCGATCAGTGAAAACCACCCATCTAATCGGCAACAGACTGCGAAGCTACCCCTTTCGATCAGAGAACAACCACCAATCTAATCAATGACAGCTCCGGCAGCTACCTCGCTCAATCAGAAACCATCCACCAATCTAATCAGTGGCACCCACAGCTGCTGCTACTGCGAACTACCCTTTTCAATCAGAACAGATTCTAATCTAATCAACGATAGCCACTACCACAAGAATACTACACACAACCTCAGGGCTAAAAAGCACATGATCTAGGGATATAAAAGGCTCGACCAAGAGCCCGACCCCCAATTTCAGTCCAACAGATGACCGCCTATTGGGGATCGCAGAGACTAGCAGTAAACTGGCCCATAAGTCCAGCAACAAATTGACAGTAAGTAGACAATTGCAAAGCGCAAAATGAATAACGGTGAGAGAAATGGATACATCCCTCACTGCCCAACGGCTTGCCTGCTCGGGCTGGCTGCTACCAGCTGGCTGGCCCGGCTCCAGCCGGCTGGCCGTGGCTGCTGGGCTGGCCTGAACGGCATGGACTGGCCGGGCCCGACCTGACTTGCCTGGCCAGGGTCCAGCACCATTTGAACCTGCTGCTGCAGTGAGTTTGGGTTTCTCCGGCGAGGACTGAGCCCGAAACCCTCAATGAACGGCGGCGGCAGTGAGTTTGAACACCGGTCACAGCCCCACTCGTGTCGTACCGGAGCGAGGAGCAGAACGAACCCCGCCTCCGTGCCACCGTTGCCGGTCGGTTGTTGAGAAGTGCAGAACTCCGATGGTGGTTATGGAGTAGATCGTACGGCCGCCGTGTAGACAGACCCCTGAACTAGAAGACGTAAGTCAACAGACCTTGGGCATCTTGATTGTCCACCGCCCGCGGCTGAGCTGCCATCATCTCCGACGAGATCGGCCCGCCCAGCAGCGTAGGAGCGAGGACTTGCTTCGCCGAGTGAAGAAACCCAAGAACTGGGCTCGTACAACCCACGAACTCAGAATCGAAACCTGGACTCGAGTTCTGAGAAAGAGTTTGGGTTTCTGGGAAACCCAACTGAAAAACCCAGTTTAGCCTCCGACTGGATGTTGGAGATGAAATGGGTGCGCTGGTGCTGGACCGATTGGAACTTGCTGTTCACTGGAACTCCCCTGAACGGAGCAGTGATAGATGGCCGGACCAGAGGCGGCCGAATAGAGGTTGGCCGGACCAGGAATGGCCGGGTATGGGTTGGGCGGTGGAGGAGAACTTCTCTAGAGAGAGAAGTTCCCTTGCCATTGATGTTTGGAAGTTTGGTCTCCCAAGTCTTAGTCCTAGCAGTCAAGCTCTCCACTAAACGATGGCAATCAGAGGCCTTGAGTTTAGTAGAGAGGAGGGGCACCCCAAGATATTTGACAGGAAGTGTGCCCTCCTGGAATCTTAAGACATCTAGGATGGCCACTCTAGTGGTATTGTTGACCCCAGAGAAATATATGCTACTTTTCTCCGGACTGGGAGAGAGACCAGACAAATCTTGGAACTCAGTGAGTGCTTCCTGAACGTGGATGATTGACGACAACTCACCCTTACAAAAAATCATGAGATCATCTGCAAAGCAAAGATTGATGATCTTAGTATTCCCACATCTCCAGTGGAAGTGAAAATCTGGTAACATAGATTTCTCTCTAAGTAAACAGGTGAGAACCTCCATCACAATGACAAAGAGATATGAGGACAACGGATCACCTTGCCTTAAACCTTTTTGCCCTACAATGTAACCAGTATTTTCCCCATTCAAGCTGATTGTGTAATTAGCAGTGGTAACACAAGCTTGAAGCCATTTGATCATTGTTGGATGGAAATTCATAGAAGACAAGGTATCCCAAAGAAAATCCCATCTAACATTATCATAGGCTTTCCTTATATCTACTTTCAGTGCACATCTTGGGGTTGATGAGGATTTATGGTACCCTCTCATTAGCTCTTGGGTGAGGAAGATATTGTCAGCAATCCTCCTTCCCTTAACAAACCCTGATTGAACATGATCAATTAGGTCAGGAAGGACATTCTGCAGCCTTTTAGAAAGTATTCTAGCAATGCACTTGTATATAGTATTACAACATGAGATAGGCCTAAAGTCCCCAACCTTAGAAGGGTTAGGAACCTTTGGAACAAGAGCTATCACAGTAGAGTTGGCTTTCTTGAGCAGCTTACTAGACCTAAAAAAGGTCTTAACCGCTGCAGTGACCTCATGGCCAATGATAGGCCAAGCTTTCCTAAAAAATCCAGCATTGTAGCCATCCGGACCAGGGGCTTCGCTGGGGTTGAGGGACCAAAATGTGTCCTTGATCTCTTGATCTGTGATCTCAGCAATCATTGCAACCTTTTGAATATCAGTAAGTTTTCTATTGACTAGTTGCTAAATTCTGCTATGCCCATGGTAAGAATCAGAATGGGCAGTACCTAGTAGGTCTGTGTAGAAGTTAACAAAACTTGACTTAATGACCCCAATGTCATGGGTGAGAGACCCATCCTCTAAAACCAAACTGGTTATCCTACTTCTATTTCTTCTGTTGGTCACAGATTTGAAGAAATAAGAAGTACATTGGTCACCCAACCTCAACCATTGGACCCTAGACTTTTGCCTATCTAGGCTTTCCTCTGCTCTAAGCAAAGTGAGAAGTTGTTTGTAAACCACTCTTTACTGACTACTCAAAGAAGGATCAGGATTATGAGAACTCAAGGCATGCTGTCTATTATCTAGGAGTTGTCTACAGTCAACAACCCTAGCAGAAACATCACTAAAATCTCGAGTATTAAGTAACTTAAACTCACCTTGCAACATCTTTAGCTTTTCACACACAGAGAACATTGGATTCCCAATGACCACTCTCCGCCAAACCTTTTGCACCACAACAGTAAACTGTGGGTGATCAGCCTGGAAATCAAAAAACTTATAAGGTTTGCTAGAAGTCCTATGTCCAGGAAGGATGGTTGTAATGGCTGGGGAATGATCAGATATCCCAGGAGCGGAAAAATGGGCAGAGGAACAATTGAAGACCCTCATCCAATGGTCATTAACTAACACTCGTTCCAGTTTTGTGCTCACAAAATGATTGGGATCCTGCTTGTTGGCCCAAGTGAGAAAGCAACCAGAGTACCTAAGATCATCAAGTCGTAATGCATATAAGCAGTTATTAAACTCATCCATGTAAGAAGGCCAAGAAACAGAGCCCCCTACTTTTTCTCTAGGGAATCTAATTACATTGAAGTCACCAAGCACTATCCAAGGGGATGTAGAACCTAGATGATGAAGGCTAGACCAAAGGGCTTGCCTACTCAAATAGTTGTTCTCACCATACACAAAAGTTGCAAAGAAGGATGGGACACCACATTTAGGTTGTACTTCACAATGAATAAACTGATCGGACTGATCAATAACCTGAATTTGGAGAACATTTGAGTCCCAACACACAAAAATCCTACCTAATGAAGCATGAGGATAGTTGTTAACAAAATTCCATTGAGGGCAAACATACTTCATCACCCTAGTAGCCATATCTTCCTTTATTTTATGCTCTAATAAACCCAAAAGTGAGAGTTTGTTATTATTCACAAAACATTTAACCTCCTTTTGTTTAATTGGGTCATTAAGACCCCTAATGTTCCAAAAACCAATATTAAGGGGTTATTGAGCCATAAAATAAACTTAAAGCAGAATGAAAACTGTAAATGGCAGAATATGAAAGAATTAAGATACTGCCCTGACAAAAAGGATATGGATGAGTTAATTATGTCCTCTGGAAAGGGAACTTAGTGACTGCTCCCTAGAAAGTTTTTTCATTCTCCTTTGGGCAGATCTGGAGAGAACTTTTTGAAAAGTTCCCTGGACATCCTCCTTTGATGCAACGACCTTTACCTCTGAAACTAGTGGATCAGGTGGTTTAGGAGAGAGGGTGTAGTTCAGATCAGCGACCATTCCAACTTTAGGCACTGAGGAGGAAGGCTCTTTACCACTGCTTGAGATTTCCAGCTTGGACCGTGGTTGTGACTTAGCCTCTTGAGAACTTCTAACCACGCCTTCCAGAACTTCCAGTAAGTTCCCTATCCTACTCTCCATGCGGGTTGTGCATGGGTTATTACATTTTTTTCAATCTTCTTTTTTTTCCTTTTCTTTTCCTCCTGGGGTATGCCCCTTGTAGGCTGTACATTCGGTTAACCTTTTTTAATTTCAAGCTAATTTACCCCAAAAAAAAAAAAACTTCCAGTAATTCCTCTTCAGATTCCGACTCACTCAAAGTGTCAACTGCGTTACCAGCTTGGGACTTGTCAGACTCCACCAGATTAGTAGTAGCAGGTGAAGCCTCCAATGACTCCGAATGGAAGGAGCCTACCAAATGCTGCTGAAGAGTGTCTTTCTTTCCAGTCCCCACTGGAATCCAGCCCTAATCATCATGCTTGATTGACTGTGAGGGTGACGCAGCTTTCCTTACACATGAATCTGTGAAGTGCATACATGGCATATTTTACACATGGGAGGAAGGACCTGCTATTCAATGGGGACAATTACTGATTCCCCTGCCACAACCACTGTAACCTCCTTAGGGAGGTCTTGCTCAGCACTTATCTCAATACACACTCTTGCTTTTGTGGTTCTGGTTTGTAGAAGGCTAGATTGTTTAGCTGTTTTTGCAGTGGCTTGATCCACATGAAGAGGCCTCCCTATTGAACTGGCCACTCTACTTAAACATTGTTGATTCCATAACTCAAATGGAAGGTCATGAAATTTAACCCAAGCAGGGATAATGGAGGGCTGCTCTTTAGCTGGCTTCACCATCCGATGCCAATCCTTGAGCACAAGATATTTTTGCGAGAAGGAAATAAGGCCCCCCTTTTAGGACTTGCAATTTGGCTTGCTCATCCTTAAATTGGAACAGATAAAAGCCAGCAACATCTGATTTAACACCTACAAACAGATCCTTCCATTGTTTCCTAGCAGTGGAAACAAGGAGGGAGCACGCCATTTGTCCATCAAGGAAGTGGCCTATCAAGTAGCTATTCCAATTTCCAATTTCAGTAAGCTCCACATCTATTTTAACCAGTGCATTTTTCCCTTTCTATAACTCTGGGAAATATTCCAATTTCAAGTCTAAAGATGGACTTTTTGCCTGAAGGAGGGAGGCCCAATTTACAATTTTACGCTTAGCCTGTTGTTGTCCAGGACCCTGCCTGGAATAGGTTCGAGGAGGTATAGGCTTATGAGGATTGAACTGTGGTTGTGGAGCATTACGAGGTTTAGTATCCTCAACACTATAACCTAGAATATGATCTCCCTCTACATATGGAGTACCCCGAGCATTGAACAATACTTTAGGGTTAGGGTTTAAGTTCTGTACGTCTGTTGGAGGACTTTGAATCTGAGAGGAGCTCCCCTGGACGAGAGGCCCTTTTGCTTCATGATCAAGTACCCCATGCTGTTGTAGACGAGCCCGTTCCTCTGCTTCTAGAATCAAGCCCTCTTCAAAGAGTGCCTGCTGGATTTTCCTGGAGGGACTGGACCGCCTGTTTGGGTTCGGTCCGATAGGCCCAGACCCAGATGAAGAAGATGGATGAGTAGATGAAACCTATGGGTTTAGCGCTCCAGGGCAGAGATCGAATGGCTTGTCAACCCCAAAATTGGTTTGGGGGTCTGATTCTTTAGGGCTGTACACTCCGAACCCTAATGTAGACGTGGAGGGAATAGGTTGCCGTAGAGTGGGTTCATTAGAGGTGCACAATAGTGGAAAGTGCAGTTCCAACGAATTACCACTAATAGGGTTTACATAGCGCAGCTGCTATAGATGAAGTGAGAAATTGGGATCCGAGTTGTTCTTCTGTTTTCTGCGGATTTCATTGGAGTCAAATGCTTTGCATCCGAGTCCCTCCGCCATAGGGATTGTTCCGTCAGCCATGGAGAGTCAGCTTCTCCACGACCTTGTCAGATTCCGCCCAAATCGCCTACATGCTAGATTGATTCTTGTTGTAGCCCACGTGGCTGTCATTGACTAGTTCGGTGCTTGGGCTCTGATTGAAAGGGGTAGCCTCCGGAGCTGTGTTTGTCTATTTGGTGGTGTGGGCCGATTGAAAGGGGTAGCTTCCGTGGCTGTCTTTGATTAGATTGTCTTGAGCTATGATTGATAAGGGCATCTTTGGTTCTCCTGCGGTTTTCTACTGTCTCACCTTTAGTTTATAGCGAGCCTAGGGGATTAGGTTGAGGGAGTAGTAGTCTGGAAGGATTGGGCGTGGTGTGCAGGGTACTTGAGGGGGTAGCCTTGTCGGATGCAGACATCTCCAGTTTGAGCCTCTTCTCGGAGCCTAGTTCCTCTGTAGTAACTGTTCTCATAGAGGTGGGTATTGCGTTCGACTCTTTAGGTTAGATTGGAGTTTTAGAATCTTGGTTTCCATATCCCATCTCTGGCGGCTGTGGTGATTGGTTTGTTGGCTGAGGGCGGGTTATTTTCTGGCGAGCCTTGAGAATTGGGTCGATGGAGTAGTAGATTGGTTGGATTGGGCGTGGTCTGCAGGGTTGGGCCCCCTGTCGGATGTCGTCATCCCCGGATCGAGCCACTTATCTGTACCTAGTTTCCCTATAGTAGCTGTTCAGCCTCTCCTCAATGCCGAGTTGCTATATTGCTGCAATTCCTCAGTGATGGTTCATCAAATGGTCATTATTCGTTCGCGGCTACTTTATCTTATAGCCTAGCCAGGCGAGGTGTGCCAAGCAATAGTTAGCTTTCATATAATCATCACTTATTGTATCATACCCCGTTGAGCTTTCTTCCTGATGAATAGTACAACGGAGTATGATAACAAATCACATTGCACTTTGTTATTTACTTTAATCTACCTTACTCCATGCGGGTTGTGCATGGTTTATCGCACTTTTTTCACTTTTTTTTTCTTTTTTTTTTCCTCCTGGGGTATGCCTCTTGAAGGCTGTTCATTCGGTTAACCTCTTTTAATTTCAAGCTAATTTACCAAAAAAAAAAAGAGTTCGCTTGAACCCCTGAATTGATGGTAGAGCCACCCATGGCTGCAGTACGCAACATGTTAACATTTGAACAATTTGAAAGGTTTTTTTATTTTCCTGCTCAAAACGACGCAGTTGGTTGGCTGGTTTGGTGGTCCAATTCATGACCACAACGACATAAAATGAAATCGTTGTAGTGCATCCCTGTATCCGGGTATCTATATCATCCATGTACGGATTTACCCCCCAAAAATTTGCTATGTCAAAATGTGGTTTTTTTGTTATGAGTTTTAAGATTTTGGGACCACTTAAATGCAAACACTACAACAAATATGACTTTTTATAGCATTATTTCACAGCGTTCTTTTAAGAATGCTATGAATGAAAACCAAATATAGCGTTCAGGGATAAGGAGAGGCGGAAAAACTTGCGCCTAGAATATTATAGCGTTCATTAGAGTATTTAAGAGCATCTCCAGCCTTGACCAATTTTAAGACTCAAACCCATAATTTGGATAAAATCATCAAAAACTCATCTCCAATCATGACCCAAACCCTTCCCCATTTTTGGGTTTTACCCATTTTCTTTCCCAAATTTGAGACAAACCAGACTCATACCCATTTTTCTGCCTCTCTCTCTCTCTCTCTCTCTCTCTTGCTCTCATTGTAGATACAAACTCACACCCACACCTTATTGTATGTTTTTTTGGGGTAAAAACCTTATTGTATGTTCATGTCATGAAACCTAGTCCCGCCCGAGCTCTTTCGATTTTCTCCACGACGCTCTCAAGCTCAACGGCACTGACATCTCCTTCTGCTGCGACTCATCGAAAAATGGCCCCAACGACTTCCACCTCATCTCTTCCAACCAGCACATGAGACGTTCGGAGCTTCGCCGGAGCTATGTTGGAGCTGCTGATCTGAGGATTCTCTCTTGTCTTATTTACATGAATGCCACTGGGTATTTAAAAAATGATAAATTTGGGTCAGAATAGGGTTTTACCATTGGAGATGCTTCTACCCAAAATGAGTTTTTCCTCAACATTTGACCCAAATTTGAGGAAGGGAAAGAGTAAGGACCGGAGATGCTCTAATAGTGTTCCACAAAAATTAATTTACTTGGCACCTCCCACACTCCCTTGCTAAAAATTTCAATTTTTCTTCTGAAATCAGAGGCGCAAATCTTCTTCTTCGTCAGTGTTGAAACCCTAGAAATCGACTCAGTTCTTTCATTGTATCAGAAATGGCGAGTTTCGATCAAGCTTCTCCTGGCGACGCCAAACAAGGTCTCTCTCTTTCTCTCTCTCTCTCTGAAATTCGTCTCCCCCTTTCCCCCTTCCTCCCACTCTCCTCCTTCTCCTCTGTTTGTGAGTGGGTGTGTGTTGTGACATAGGAAAACGAGGATGCATGTAAGCACCACCGGTCTCCACCATTTGCGAGCAAGAGAAGTTTCGAGAAATCAAGCTCAATTTCAGAGAACCCACGAGTAGCAATAGCACACGACAGACACGGCAACCTGGTTGCTTCTCTCTCTCTCTTGCTATACATATACGGAAAAATCTATAACTCCTAATTCCAGAAAACCTAGATTTTTTCAAGAAAAGAAACCAGATTTAAAAACCCTCAATTGTTTCCAAAAATTAATCCCAAAGTGTAAACCCTAGTTCTCTTATCCAGCCCTAAATAAACTTCTGGTTTGTATAAATCTGTATATACAACTTGGATTTCAATATGTGCTTATGAGTAATTTATGATTTCATAGAGAAGAATTGATACCTTGACCCGTTGAGAGTGTTCTGTTCTAGTTCCTTTCAATAGAATGTCAAACATCATATATTGGGTTCCTCTTGATCAAGTTTTTTTTGTCACTTTAATCTATATGGGCAATTGGATGGCTTCATATTTTGCCGTTTTGGGATTTGCATTATCTGAAAAGTGTTGATACTATATGAGTAAGGTCTGCTTCATTTTTATCTCTTTAATGGGTTTTAAAATTTAGAACTCATTTTGTTAGCTTTATGAGCAATGGGTGTTTATTATTGGGTGTTTAGTACTAGTTCCTGTTTATCCTTTGAAAGGTAAACCGCATTCCAGTGGGTGCAACTTAACTCTGTGGACTTAGAGGAAACCGTGGTAGAAAATGATAAGAAGAATGCTTGGGGCCAACTCCATTCTTGTGACATAGCTGTTTAACTAGACATCTTCTTTGAAAATCACTTTTGCCACTTCCGAGGGGTATGGGTATGCGACTGTTGAAAAATTGAAATGAAAACTTTCTTTCTGTTGTGTACATGTCAAGTTATGTGATGATAGATAACCTCATTACTCTTATGCTTCTGTTGCGTACGTATGGCTGCTCACTACAACAAATATAGCTTTTCTCTAGGTATTAAGTTTTTTTTTTTTTTACATAGTGCTCAATACTTAGAAATCTCTTGGTAGGTTCCATATTGCTTTTCAACTGAATGTGTAAAGGAGTAAATTATTTAGTGTTTTCTTAGTTCGGTAATTGTCGCATTGCTGTGTGGCTGTTTTACTAAGCTCTGACATTTATTTGGTTTAAAGTTCCTGGAAGTTGAATGGAGTTACCAGCTTTTACAATCTAACTACAAGCTTAAGTGTCAAGCACAAGGAAGTTAAGACATGGTAATCTCTCTCTCACTCTACTTAGTCTGTGCCATTATCAGAATACTTAATGCCTATTGCAAGTGCCAAAAACTGACTACTTCTACAAATTCTTTGGCCTTGTGATTTTCTATTTTAGGTTCTTCAAATTGATTAATCACCTTTCAGGTAATGCTCTCTCTAAAACTTGTCTCTTTGCATCAGCAGAGTTTATTTAGCTTGTTTTTTTGGTGCTTCATAAATGATTGCATAATGCTTCATGGGTGGTTCCAGGCTTCCAGCTAAGGAGCAAATGAATTTGCTCAAGTTGGGGCCATAATTGTTGTAATGTAATGAAGGAGGAGATTCCCCTTTATTGCTCTGTCCCTCTTTGTAGAGTAAAAGAGTTTGTTTCACCCATGGTTTTTATTGTTTTTTTGCTTATCAATTATCAGGAGAAAGAGAACAAAACAAGTTGACAGACTAATTTATAGTAGCATATCAGATATAGGCATGTATAAAAACCAACTCCAAGAATTGGCCTTCTCTCATACTCCTATAGTCCTTGAGTCTATTTTAGGGTTTCAGTCTCTATTGGGCTCAATTTTCTCTTTTATCATGTTAACTTTCTGCAAAATTAGGGACCTTTCTACAAATTAGGGTTCAGAGTCGTCGATTCTATGTCTCTATTGTGTGCCCTGTATCTGCTCGAACTCATTCGAGTGTGTTCGATGTCTCTTCTCTGGGGTTCGAGGCGTTCAATTGGAGTGGTTGTTGAAAGGAGTTGTCCACTCCAGATTTATTCTCTTGTATTTTTCCAAGAAATTCATGCTCTCTTAGCTTTTCTTTTTTGGGTAAATCATGCTCTCTTAGCTTGACTAACACAAGCAAAAATTTCACCTAACAGAGCATTGACACTTTCACTATTAAAGCAACTGCTATGCGATTGGAACAACTGAGGGAAAGAAGGACAAGTGTCCCTTTATGTGTCCATGTTGTGGGGCATGTCCAATGACTACAGTAATAATTTCTTTGGTGGTAAAAGGACTTAAAGAGTCCACAACTTCAAGTTAGAGAGAAAAGAGGACGCCGGATGTTCAAGGGGTTGAGAGCTTCTCTCTCTAGGAATAGAGAGAGAATGCACTCCCCTGGTTATTTTTTTTTCTTCCGTACCCTAGATCCAATTTTGAGGTAACAAAGCTCAGAATCGGAATTTTTATTCAAAACCCATCGGTTCAGTCCACGGGGGTGGACTGAATTCCACAGCAGACCAGGGGAAATCCGTTCAATGGAGGGCAATCAATGCTTCAATCCCGACTTTTAGAGCATACGATTCAACAGTCGTGGGTTCTCTTCAGCTTCACAGAGATGACCCCAAACTGCTGGGATCCATCTCAACTTCACGGCGATGACCTAGAGCTCCTAGCTCGTGGGTCCTCTTCACGGCAAACGGAGTCACCGACGAGTCTATCTCAGTTCCGACGTAACCCATTATTTCCCCCGCTCTAGTTCTGAAGCTCGTACGGTAGGGAGCTGTTGATCGTCGGAAATGGTGTACTGTTCGGATTTGGGGGATTAGGATTTCGGCTTTAAGTAACGAATCATTCCTCGGTGGTCACCATATCAGAGCTTCATACCTTCTCAGTGCTTACATTGGCACGGTGGTAGGGTGAATACCGAAGGGATTCTGGATTTACAGAGGTAAATTCCAGTTTTCAATATTTTCCGATTAAGTTCAGTGTAATTGTGGTGTCTTTTGACCCATACTGAGTTCCATAGCAATGAGGATGACAAAGTTCAGTTTAGTTCCAACTGGACCTCACCAGATCTACGAATTGGGCAGTAAAAATTAGCTGCAAAATTATTACAACCTGTAGATTCATTTGGTCAAACTCGATGGGCAGTCATCTGTTGGACTGAGATCGGGTTAATCGTTTGGATTGTTAGGCTCTTGGTCGAGCCTCATATCCCTAGTTCCTGTTCTTTTAGCCTGCGGTTTTGTGTAGTATTCTTGTGGTCGTGGCTATCTTTGATTAGATTAGATTTTGTTCTTGTTGAAAGGGGTAGTCTTGCAGTAGCAGTAGCAGTAGCTGCGGGTGCTCTGATTAGATCTGTGGATGGTTCTGATTGAGCGAGGTAGCTGCCTGAGCTGTCTTTGATTAGATTCTGTTCTGGTTGAAAGGGGTAGTCTTGCAGTAGCAGCAGCTGCGGGTGCTCTGATTAGATCTGTGGATGGTTTCTGATTGAGCGAGGGGCAGCTTGGACCGCTTGGGGTTTGAGTGGCGTCTTCTAGGGTTCCTCTTACTTTCCGCTTATAGTCGTTGGCGAGCCTAGGGGATTAGGGTCAGGGGGGAGTAGTCGTGGTGTGCAGGGTGCTTAGCAGGGTAGCCTTGTCCGACATTTCCAGGTCGTGCCTCTCTCGGTCCGAGTCCCTCTGTAGTAGCTGATCTCTTTGAGTGGGTATTATACTAGACTTGGGTCTGGAAGAACTAGGTTCTTGGTTTTCTTAGCCCAGACTTGGAGGATGAGGTTTCTGGGTAGTTGGTTTCAGTGGGTGGTTTTGGTGAGCCTTAGGTTAGGATGAGGGAGTGTTAGGCCGGAAGGATTGGGCGTGGTGAGCAGGGTTCTTAGCAGGGGACCTTGTCGAATGCCGTCAACTCTGGTTCGAGCCTCTTGATGCATATTCCTCTGTAGTAGCCATTCAGACTGCCTGGAAGCCGTTCTACTTGTAGTTGTTCTCCTAAGTGCTGGTTATTTTGCGGTCATCACTGACCGTAACTATTTACTTTATTTCCTAACCTGACGGGTTGTGCCAGGAAGTAGTTCATTTTCATTTCCATTTCATTTCACCACATGTTTGTACTCTTATCCATCCATATCATACCCCGTTGTGCTATCATTAGTACAACGGGGCTATGGTTTACCGCACTTTTATTTCCCCACATGTTTGTACTCTCCATGCGGGTTGTGCATGGTTTACCGCACTTTTATCATTCTTGTTTTTTTTTTTCCTTTTCTTTCCTCCTGGGGTATGCCCCTTGTAGGCTGTACATTCGCTTAACCTCTTTTAATTTCAAGTTAATTTACCCCCAAAAAAAAAAAAATTTCTTTGGTGGTGCCTCAGTGTGCATTCTTCATGTTATGGAGTACGATGAGAAATGATTGGCATAATGTTATTTATGCAACCAATATTTGGAGTAAATAAGGTATTGTTTTGCTGGGGGTTGAGTTTAAGATGAGGCAGCAAAGTTAGATCCTTATACTGATACAAGACACGTTTGTTGTATTTTGTATCTTTGTCTTATATGTCATATGAGTACATGTTTGTTTGTGTCTTGCACATAGGCACAAATATGCGCCGCAGTTGGATTTTTAACTTATAGTGTTTGCTGTTATAGATCATTTCTGATTCATTACAACAGATCGTTGAACAAGTACTTTGTTGATGCCTTTTGCACTTCCTGAATATGGTAACTTCTTAGTGTATGTTACTTGGGACTCCCTTTTGGTATTTTAGAAACCTCATCAATTATATCCTAGACTCCGACTAGTTTTTGGTAATTCACTTTAATAATTATATCCAAGTAATCCTGTTTGTGGAATGGACATATTACTTGTTATTGAAAGTTGAAATATGGTTTCGACACATTTTGAATTATCTCAAAATAAATTGGATTAGCCTAACGATCTTAATGCAGGGATGAACTTTGTCGTTTTTTGCTAAGAAAAGATGTTTTACAAGCCTTAAGATGGAAGGTTGTTCTCACCTTGGGGTTTTCAATCTTTGTTCATCAAGTTGTAAACCATGTTGGTGATTTGTCCCATTTGCTGTCTTTTGAATATTACCAGAGATATGTCTACTATCTGAAGCAGTTATGTTTGCATATCTTTTTAAAGCGCAAATTTTCATGATTAAGACTGATATATCTCTCAAGTTGGATACTTCTGCAAAACTTCTTTATCTCCATTGAACCATCTAAAGGGCATGTTAGTAGTTGCCGTAATCTATGTTAGCTCTTTGATATGTCGAATTATCAATTTCAGCTTTGAATAAGTGTCCTTCAACTTCCTCTGCTTTTGTCAATCAAATATATGGGATTGATGCAGCATCTGGAGATGCTAATTTAGCTTTGAATATCTCCTCAAGAGATCACGTCTTTGATCTCTATGCCTCTCCTGGTAAGTCTGCTTTGTAATTAGCTTAATGGCCAATTTTGTTTCGAACATGTACTTCGTTTGTTGATAGAAAGAGTCAATTTAGATTAATACCATCTAGGGGTTCACAGCCTAGAAATAAATTTATGAAAGGCAAGAAAGAAAAGTTGTAGTGTCTAGGCAACCCCACTTCTAATCTGCTTCACCTTTCCTTTGTTGCTCTAATAAGTTAGCAGAAGACTGAAGATTTTGCTAGTAACCCAAATAAACTCAGACTATCGCCCCAATGCACAAGATAGTTGGCATTTCTTCGCATTTCAAAATTGAAATAGGATTTTCTTGCATAAAAAGAAGGATCGAACTTGTCTAGAATTGAAAGGAAGTAAAAAATTGAGTTTGCCAAAGATTGATTTTTTGTTGTTGTTGTTGGGTAAATCAGCTTGAAATAGAAAAAAAGGATAACCGAATGTACAGCCTACAAGGGGCATACCCCAGGAGGAAAAAAAAAAAACAAAAGAAGTAAGATAGAAAAGTGAAGATGCCTGAGCCAAAAGGCTACAAAAGCCATAGGGGAAAAGAAAGACCTAGCCAAGGTTTTCTAGTCCATCTACAAGATAGAGGAGAAAACCAAGGGCAAAACAGGTCAATAACAACTGAAACTAATATGCCACAGGCCTATGCAAAACCAAAATACACATGAATATGCCACAAGCCTATATAAACTCTTCCATCCGAAGGTTGGATGTGCTCAGAACAGGACATACAGCTGCCTTGCATTGGTAACCTGGACTGCACTGCACTAACAGGTTGCAACTGTAAGGAGCTACCCCACTGGACAGCAGCAGTGTTCTTTAAATTAACCTAGGATTTGGTTTTTTAAGTGTACTTGCTTCTTAGGTATGACCATTTCATGAAGTCTTCACGAGAGTGCTTATGAATGATAACTGTGGGAATTATACTTATGACAGCGTAGAGTTATAGCATGCATTTGAAAATGCTATCTATTGTGGTGAATATATAGCGTTTGGTTTTTGTGGCAGGCATGGCTCGGTAGAGGGACTCAGGTGATGGCCGCGTCACGTTGACTAGTCAGACCCGTGGACTCATGGGTCGGATGGATTGGCGGTGCAGTGTTCAATGTGCTTCTACCGGACCTGTCCTGCTAGGCCAAGTTCGTTCACCCGTGGAGGAACCATGGACCCGAATTAGGGTTAGTCGGTCATAACTTTTGGTTCAGCAGCGTCCCACCGGACCAATTAACAACTCTACAAAAGTCCAAATGCAGCCAGGGTATCTCGATCGACAGAACCGACAACCACCGAGCCACCCCTGCTCCCTGACTTAGAGAGGAAGTCAAGAAGAATCAGGTAGGTGTGGCAGGTGGTGTGGCACCATTTCCCCTATTGCAGGAACGGATTGTGGAGATCGCAATGAGCTTTTGATTGTGGAGCCCGAATCAGCGCCACGATTGGCAGACCAATCACCGAGCGCGTGGTGTGTACGGGTGGATTGGCCTCCACATTACCTTTGCCTATAAAAGGAGTAATCCACCTTCAGAAGGAGGTAATTGAATTCTTCCTCTCCGAAACCCTAAACATTACTTAAAAAGCTCTTCTTCCCTCTTACTTACTTGACCGTCGGAGTGCATGTCCCGGACTTCCCACGATCCGGGTTTGGGCACTAACGCGGGTGCTAAGTTTGCAGGTCTCAACCACGCTCAAGATATATCAACCTAGCCACCATTCGATAAGGCTCAACTGGAGAAAGCATAGCACCAAAATTGGCGACTCTGCTGGGAAAACTTCTAACTCAGATCTTGTGGTGAAACACTGTCTCCTCGCATCCCTTCTCCTTATCTCTTTCAAAGATGACTTACGTGGACGGACGACTTCTCGGTCTCGCGCACTTTGTTCTGAACCCCCAAGCTCACCAAGTCTCCCCAACAACTCAGCAAGTACGGGCAGATCTGGGACTCGTAGGCACTCCTGCAAGGAGACCTGATGGTACCATTATGGTGGGGTCGACTGTCGCTGGGACTAGTGACCTTGTTGCAGGAGCGGCTTCGTTCCACATCAACGGGGTCAACCGCATGGCAGCCAGCCTTAACCCAATTCCACCTCCTCCACTAGAGCTCCCGGTGAGTATGGCAGAGGAGTTACTGCGACTAAGGACGCAGGTACAAGAACTCCAAGCGCACCAGGAGGCCTTTCCCATTTCTAGGTCTAGGGAACGACGTCAAAGGAGGAATGCGGTCCATCCGACCCAAACGGTCGACACTACTAAGGCCTGCGCCTTTACAAGGCTCAGCCCACTATGTTGCCTCGACGCCAGTGGACGCATTCATCTGGAGTCCAGACGCCGAACGGTTCTCACAACGAACCGTCCGACGAAGGCCACACTCGCCGAACGCTACTACCCGAGACAAGCACCAAGGTCTCAAGCGCTCAGACAAGAGGATCTTAGGAGGGGTGGACACCGACTGAGGTGGCTCACCGGACCGACAACAGGGGGAATGTTGCAGAAAATTCCTAAGATAACCACCCTACTATGTTTTAAGACCGCCAGGGTGATCGTTACGCACCCAGGTCTAGGGACCATCAGAATGAAGACCGTGGGAAAGGAGTGGCAACTCATTCTCAATAGTGTTCGCCGAGGCACTCCGTGCGTCATTCCCAAAAGTGTTTGTCGGGGCACTCTGCAGGTTATTCCCGACAGCACTCGTCGAGGCATTCCCGGGGATCGTCCCATGCTCACAAAGAGGACAGCCAGGGGCTGCTCCCGGAGGAAAGGTGCGAAGTCAACGGCGGCAGCGGAGCTTTGACTGTGGTAAACACTTGGACCGGTGAGAGAACCACCTACCGGGTGGCCCAACAGCACATGGTTTTCCCCTAAGGAAGGAAAAGGTCAAGGTGGTATCAGGGTCCAAGAGACGGCACTCACTTGAGTAGAGTGTTTGCGGTCGAGGACCCTAAACTCTGCTTTCCAACAAGCGTTCAAGGGATGCCATCCCCAAGACGTATGTCTCCCCTTCGGCTGTCATTGCGCCGAACCTTCGGGCCATGACCGCGACCGAGAAGACGGGGTCACCTTTCTCCAAGGCAATAACAGAAGAGGTTCCCCCTTCCAACTTCAAGGTCCCGAAGTTCAACACTTACAACCAAAGTTGGATGCTCCGACCCATGTACAGCAGTTTAAGTCAATGTCTGCACTCTGCGGACTTAACGAGGCAATGATGTGCCAAACGTTTTCATTGAGCTTGTCAGATGCTGCCATGTGGTACACCCAGCTTAAACCAGGATCTATCAATGGCTTTGGGGAATTGGAGCGTTCATTCACCGCCCGGTTTGTAGCAAGCAACCGGCGGCCGAAGATGATTGAAGTGTTGACGGATTTATGGTGGAAAGTCGGCGAGTCCTTAAAGGACTGCTCCAATCGCTTCTACATTGTCTATAACTTGGTTGAAAGTTGTGACCAAAAGATCGCTGCTACATCTTTTAAGCACGGTTTGGATCGAACCTCCGATCTCTCCAAAGAGTTGATGCTCCGGCCGCTGAGCGACATGTCAGACCTTATGCACACCGTTGCCCATTATATTGAGCTCGAGGAATATATCAGTGGCTCCGGTACGGTAGAGGTTGCCGACTTAACTAAGCCCGCAACGAAAGAAATGAAGAAGCAAGTCAACGTCGTTGCAAAAAAGGAAGGCATCGGCATTGGCAGCAATAGGGGAAACGGCAAGACGTGGGACCGACCACTGAGCGATGGACGGGACCATCTGGCCATTACCACCTATTTCAAAGAACCCATCTTTCATATGCTACGAGAGTGCGGACGGCTGCCTGGATTCCATTGGCCAACAGGAGCAGCAGAAATATTAGGGACCGCGGATGGGCGTGAGTCGAACCAGTGAGTGTACTGCTCATTCCAAAATGAACAGGGCCACTATACGACGGCATGTCAGCTGTTTAAACTCTATCTCGAAGAGCTCGTCCAGCAAGGGAGGATGGACCGGTGGATCAACCAGACCAAGTCGCCGGATGCAGGGGTCTAGGCGCAGGCCCAGGTCCTAGATGGCGTGGTACAATGCATACATGGTCCAATGGGTCAAAACCGGGCCAATGAGCTCCATAGAGAGCTAAATTAGCCTTCTCTTTCCGAGGTGATTGTGATACAGCCGTCTTTGAAACGCAAGATGGATGCTCGTCACATGTGGGAATTACGTTCACCGAACAGGATATGGAAGGGGTGACTTTTCCCCACAATGACGCTTTGGTCCTCTCACTACCCATCCACCGAAAGATGGTCCGGCGAGTGCTGGTTGATCAAGGCAGCTCGGCGGAGATTCTGTACTACTCGGCATTCAAAGCCCTTGGTCTTTCCAAGGATCAATTGTCTCCGGTGGACGCCCCTCTAGTTGGCTTTACTGGGATTCTGGCATACCCGGTCGGCAAGATATTGCTCCCAATTTTTGTCGGTTCAGTGTGGAATTTATTGTGGTCAACTTGCCGAGCCCCTACAAAGCCATTCTGGGCCACAACTGGTTACACGACATGAAGGCCGTCACATCCACACTGCACCAATGTGTTCGATTCATCGGCGAGTCTAGACGGCAGGAAAACCATTAAGGGAGATCAAATGGCCTCCCAGAAACGCTTTGTCAATTCCGTTCGCGAAAATGGCAAGACAAAGGAGATCCAGTGGATTGAGGTGCTGGAGCTACCGAACGGAGTAGAACCCAGCGACGCAGTCAAGGACGCATTATAGGGACTAGATGAAATCGGCAGACCCGCCTGTGATAAAGCTGTGGAAGATCTGGTTCAAGTACCGATCGATGAAGGTGGGACTCGGTTCTTTTTGGTTGGCTCGGAACTCGATAAAGCCGAGCGCGATCAGTTAGTCCAGTTCCTCAAGTAGCCGTTCAGCTTACTTTGAAGCCGTATTACTCTGTAGCTGTTCTCCTCAGTGTTGGTAATCATGTGGTCATCTCTGGCCGTGACTATTTACTTTATTTCCTAGCCTGGCGGATTGTGCTAGGTAGTAGTTCAATTATTTCATGTTATTTCTACTCGTATCACTTCATATCATACCCCGTTGTACTATCCTTCTTCTTAAGTGGATAGTACAACAGGGCTATGATCTCTACACATATGACACTTTTGTTATTTTATTTCCATTACCCTACTCTCCATGCGGGTTGTGCATGGTTATCGTACTTTTCTCAATCTTCTTGTTTTATTTTTTTAAATTTCCTCCTGGGGTATGCCCCTTGTAGGCTGTACATTCGGTTAACCACTTTTAATTTCAAGCTGATTTACCCCAAAAAAAAATATTGAAGTCTTTGCTTGACCCCGTACGAGATGCCAGGAGTGAGCCCTGATGTGATAAAGCATTCGTTAAATGTTGATCTGGGCAGGAGGCCCATCGTGCAGAAGCCGCGCCGAGCTCGGCGATGCACGCTGACGCTGTGAGTGAAGAGGTTGAACGCCTCCTTGATGCTTGGGCAATCCGTGAGGTTCAGTATCCTGGCAAATCCGGTGGTAGTCCGGAAGAAAAACGGCAAATGGCGGGTATGCGTCGATTTCACCGACCTAAACGACGCATGCCCCAAGGACTGTTTTCCCTATCCATGGATCAACCAGTTGGTGGACGCCACCGCTGGATACGTGCGATTTAGCTTATGGATGCATACCGGGGCTATCACCAAATCGCTATAGATGAGAAGGACCAGGAGAAGACAACCTTCATTACCACCAACGACACTTATTGCTACCTGGTGATGCCTTTTGGGTTGAAGAACGTCGGGGCCACGTTTCAGCTTATGATAGCCATGCTGTTCAAAGGGTTGCTCGACCGGATAATGGAGGCTTACATCGACGATATGGTTGCGAAGAGCAAGAACGCAGCCTACCATCTCCTCCATCTCGACGAAATATTTGACGTGCTGAAGAGGTTCGACTTGAAGCTTAATGCCAAGAAATGTGTGTTTGGTGTCGGGTCCAGCAAGTTCCTTGGCCATTTGGTCACACACCAAGGGATTAAAGCCAACCTAAGCCAAATCATAGCCATCTAGAATCTCAAGGCTCCCGCCACGGTGAAAGAAGTCCAACGTCTCGCCGACATGGCAGCTGCCCTTATCCGTTTTATCAACAAATCCTCGGATGTCTGCCGACCATTTTTTCAATCAATTAAGGGTAATAGCCGGAGAAGTTTTCACGAGTCAGTAGAGTGCGATCACGCTCTCGCCGAGCTAAAGGTGTTCCTATCTCGAGCTCCCTTGCTTGTCGTGACAAAGGAAGAGGAAGAGCTCTATCTCTACCTCGCCGTATCCGAACATGCCACGAGTGCAGTGCTGGTTTGGCAGGAGGGCACCAAACATGGAACTAATCGGTAGCCAATTTATTACATCATCAAGACGCTATTGCCCGCCAAGACCCGCTACATGCCAATCGAGAAATTGGCACTCGCGTTGGTCACGGCGAAGAGGAAGCTCTTGCCATATTTCCAAAGCTTCACCATTGTGGTCATCACCAAGTAATCGAGTATCCATTGAAGACCGTCCTTTGGAAGGCATACTTATCAAACCGGCTTTGCAAATGGTCCCTAGAGTTGGTTAATTTCAATATTAGATATCAGTCCCGAACGGCGATCAAAGGACAAGTGCTGGCAGGCTTTATCGCTGAGCTCTCTCCCGGCCTAGTCCTAAATGAAGACGGGGATGAACCCACGCCGATTGATGATTCAGCTATGCCAGCTCCCGGACCTTGGTCGAGCCACCCAATGCACGCTGAATTTATCACTAAGCGTCCCATCCCCTCTCACCGAGAAAAGATCTTCACCGGCCACGCCTGGCGTCTTCACGTCGACGATGCGTCAAACAACCGAGGGGTTGGCGCCGGGATTGTGTTGGTATCACCGAGCAGAACAATGCATGAGCATGCCATCAGCATTGGCTTCCCCACTATCAACAATGAGGTCGAGTATGAAGCCCTAATCGCCGGGCTTAGATTGGCCCCGCAAATGGGCGCCGAAGAAGTTCAGGTTTACAGCGACTCTCAGCTCGTTGTAAACCAGCTCAACGACGATTATGAAGCCAAGGATGCGCGCATGAATAAGTACATGAGCTAGGTCATTGCTTTGATCGGTTCATTTCAAAATGTGTTTTTTGACCATGTTGGCAGGGATCTTAACTCGCATGCCAACGCTCTGGCTGGCATCGGAGCCGTTTGTGCCTTGCATGCCGACAGTCGAACAATAGTCCTTGGTGAGGTTCCTTTACCAAGCTTCGAGCCAAGCCTAAGGGAAGTCATGAACATCCATCCGGCGCCAAGCTGGATGGATCCTCTAATCTCCTACTTGAAGCATGCTACCTTTCCTACTTATCGCAAGGAGGCTCGTAAGATTTGCTGTTAATCCGCCTCCTATTTCCACGATTCCTCCGGCATCCTATATCGTTGGTCTTACACGGGTCCCGACCTTTGTGTGGTTCATGAGCAAGAAGTGCCAGGCATCCTTAAAGAACTCCATGGTGGGAGTGCTGGCAGTCATACTGGCAGCCGATCCTTGGCCGACCGTTATCTTTCTCAAGGTTATTGCCGGAAGAAGATGGTACACTCTGCTACCGAGTTTTCCAAGTAGTGCGAACCGTGCCAAAAAAACTCTCCGCTTCTCCACCAGCCGACCCTACCTTACAACCAGTCTCCAGCCCTTGGCCCTTCGCCCAATAGGGGGTTGACATCGTTGGAAAGCTGCCTAAAGCCCCCGGCGGTTTCACGCACATCATTACTGCCACTGACTACTATACCAAGTGGGTGAAGGCCAAAGCGCTCATCACAATCACGGTTGTCGACGTAGAGAACTTTCTTTGGAAGCAAATCTTCACCCGGTTCAGCGTGCCATATGCCATCGTGTCTGACAACGGCACCCAATTTGTGGCTGATAAGAAACGCAATATTCGGATGAAGATGGCCTCCATTTCTTATTCTCAAGGGAACGGGCAAGCTGAAGCTGCCAACAAGGCCATTTCCGTCGGACTGAAACGCTCACTTACCAATAAGCGCGGCAAGTGGGTGGCCGAGCTGCCCGATGTGCTGTGGCGCTATCACACCACCCCACGGCGTGGCACCGGCCGGACCCGTTACTCTATGGCGTTCGGCGTTGAGGCCGTACTTTCGGTGGCGGTTACTCGCTTCACAGCTCGAAGTGCTACTTTCGACGTCTCGGCGAATGATGCCATGTTGGCCGCCAAGGCAGATCGTATTGATGACCTCCGAGACAATGCCCACATTAAGTATGCGGCCTATCAGCAACAGTTGGCTCGGGGCTATAACAAGAATGTGCGGACCCGGCCTTTCAACGTGGACGATCTTGTCCTTCGGCAGGTGGTCCAGAAGAAAGACTTGAACAAATTTATGCCCAAGTGGGAGGGTCCATTTCGGGTTGTTAAGAAGGTGGGCTATGGTTCTTATGAACTCTCCGAGATGGATGGCATGGCTATTCCTAACCACTGGAATGCGCAGCTACTTAGGAAGTTTTATGCTTAATTTTTCAAATTTTCCTTATATGTTCTCGGCTACTTTTGTGAAGCCTTCTGTAACTTTTTCGTTTTAATAAAGTTCTCTGGTTTGGCAATTTTATGCTTTTTACAATTGTTTTGTTCCCCTCGGTGGGATTCTTGTACTCATCCTCTTAAGTCCTCGTTAAGACCTGAAGGGCACCGGGGCACGCTTTTTTGGTTCCTATTCGGTGGAATGGGTCATGCAATATCTTGAAGGGGGCATGCCCAGCTTTTGCCTCCATTTTTGCTTTGGCAGAACCTTACGCCGATGTGGTAGGTGTCTGCCGATGCAGGGGCTGGGTAAGGCAAAAGCTAGGGCTACAACAATATCAAACCAACCATGTGCATGAAGTAGAAATGAAGTGAGATATGCCTTTGCGATGAAGAGGCATAACTCGACCATGTTGGGGGCCCTCCCCCCCGGCAGATTTTCCATGTCTTTGGAAAGGGCCACTTCTTTGAGAAGGGTCATGGCCAGAAGAGGGTTATTCGCCAGGCTGTCGGTGGCGGTTATCACGTGCCCGTCAGGGCATTCGAAGTCTTGCTTAAAGAGCGCTGAGGACTCATTTGACTCGGAGACATCAGCCGCGGCATGGCTAGCCCTAATGATCTCCACCTCATCCTCAGCGGTCTTGGTCATCTTCTCGGCCCTCTGATCCGCCCCATCACCGGCCGAGCTGCTCGATCTTTGGCGGCTGGGTGCTGATAGTGGCAGGGGGCTGAACCAGATGCACCTGCTCCTATTGGGTGTTGGGCAAGTTGGAAGTGGAGAGATCTTAGGCCACGTATTGGGTCTGAAGCGCCTCCCCGGCAACGGTGGCGAGATCCACTGTCTTCCTGACCATCTTGCTCTTGTCTTTTCAATGAGCAAAGCTATGGTAGGTGGGCTCGTAGCCAAGCAGTGTTGGTGCGTCCTTATCTGCACACCGGAGGAGTGCGATCAAGTTAGCCCACATGCCGGTGAAGAGGAGTCCCTTATTTGGTGTGGAGCAATCTGCACACAAGAAAAATGTTAGTATGGTGCAATGCTTACTAAATATAAAAGAAGGCATGAAAACAAGATATAAGAAGCAATACCAGAGGCGTCCCCGCTGCTAGGGAACCCTCGCACTGGAGGGACGCTGTGTGGCCTCTCTACCGTCGCGCCCCTCCTGGTGGGGAAGGGAAAGTCAAGGAGATGGTTTAATGGGCCCCATTCGAAGTTCCCGAACACCCTCACCAAGACATTTCCCCATTTCTCTGTGCCATAGAGGCGGTCCATTAGGTGGTTGAACCACTGCCGCGTGGTAAGGTAGTATTTGTCGTACATTGGGTTCCTTGATACCACGTACATCAGCATCAAATCACCCAAGGTGAGGGGCAGGTTGTTCAACTCGGCCAACCTCATTGCCGAGCACAGGATGCGCCAGGTGTTCACCGAAACTTGGATCGGTGCAAGGTTGTACGTCTCCAGGAAGTATCGGAGGAAGGGGCTTAGCGGGAACCTTACCCTTCCCTCGGTAATGGCGTATAGTGGGAGGATGATGAAATCCGCTCTGAAGGTGACTCTATCGCCGGTCACCCTCTCCACCAGGACATCATCTGAGATCTCATACTTCACCTGGAACTCCTTTGTGAAGCCCCCTGGGCCGTCGTTGTAGAAGTGGCTGTATGGCATTGGTTTAAGGGTCACTACAACACGAAAGGGCTATGGCGAGGAAAATGGATTTCGTCGCAAAAAGTACATTATTTGTGAGGAAATTCAATTTCGTCGCCTTTTCTAGCGAGGAAACAGATTTCCTCGCCAAAAGGCCCCTTTTAGCGAGGAAAAACCGATTTCCTCGCTAAAGGGCATTTTCTAGCGAGGAAAAATAAATTTCCTCGCCAAAGGGTATTTTCTAGCGAGGAAAAACAGATTTCCTCGCCTTTTTTAAGACTCATTAATTTTTGATATATACGTCATTATTAATTATGTTTATATGTATTTATAATATCATGATGGTAAAGACATAATAAACTACATAGTTGAATACCATCATCAAATTTATTAAAATAAAAAGGTGCTAAACAGGAAAAAATTATTTCGTCACTTTTCTTATTCTAATTAGTAATGAATGATATATTTCACTAATTCTATGCATTCACTTTTTTTCATTTTAAATTAATTGTTAACATTGTCAATTTATTCAAATTGTCATAAAATTTATTGTTTCAATAAATTTTTTTTTAAAGACATGCTGAAAAAATGTTATCTCATAGTAGTTGAGTGTCTTGAAGTGTAGATATTGATGATTTATCCCATAGTATTGAAAAACTCAACAAAAGACAAAGTTAAAAACATCTTGAAGTGATGTCGTATTGAAAATATCTCGAAGTTAGATCACCACAAATCTATTTTCAAAACATCTACATTACTGCTATCTACGAATACATTCAATTTCATATCTATTATGCATTTATGCAGTAAAGAATTTTTTTTGTAAACCGTTGATTTTTATTCAAACCAACTTAAGTGATTCTAATGGCATTCCTTTGTAACAGATAAGTATGTTAAACATTAATTTCAAATGCAATTTTGTAAGTATCATGCATTTTTTTATATATACATATTAATATTGTGTGTCTGAGAGATATAGGGCAATTGAAAATTTTAAAAAATTTGTTAAAGATGAATTTTTTTTAAAATGTATTGTCTTTAGTGCTTTTTGGATGATCTGAATATTTACAAATTTTGTTCATATTATTATAGCAATGATGAAAAAAAGCTTTTAAAAAATAAGCTACGAATCTATATTACCCTTTGTATTTGGCAAAAAAGAAGAAGCCCAAACTCACTCTTAAACACTAACGACACCGATGCCTCTTGTCATTCATAATGTGATACATACTAAAATATATCTTGAAATTATGACGACAAAATACTCATTCCATAAAAGGTAGGATAATCCCATCAAATAATTAGAATAATAACACATATTATTAGTCCTTCAAAAGTTGCTGTTAATTACCAATATAACATGTTTCAACCAAAAAAATTATGCATGTGGAGTGAAGTGCAGTTGGCCTCCTTTACATATTCGAATGTAAATAGGCAGGGTTAGATCCCCGTAAGCCTCATCCACATCCCAAAGTCCTCTAGGATAGTATAGATTAGGATTAATGAAGGGAAAAAAACCCAAAAAAATTATTGTGCTAGCAAAAAATTAAACTTGTTCAAATAAAGTTCAGAATTAATGTTGAAGAAAGTAAGAAATTAAACTTGTGCTACAAATTTGCAAAAAGTCGGAAGATCATAATTAATGTTGAAGAAAGTAAGTTGGAGAGGTGAAAAACATGCTAAAATTATGATATATATTAAAAAGTTCAACATTTTCAGCAGACGTGTAACGTAGTGCAGTTGGTAAGTGTTCCGCCTCCTATTAGCGACGTCCAAGGTTCGAGTGCTGGTAGCAGCGGAGAAACAACCTTCTTTATGGATTTCAATTTTTTTAGCGAGGAAAATAATTTTGTCGCCAAAACTATAATTAGCGAGGAAAAATTTCCTCGCCCATTAGTAAATTCGTAGCCTTTACAACAAATGGAATTTGCGAGGACAAAATTTAGCGAGGACAAAATTCCTCGCCAATTGTGTTAGAATAGGCGAGGAAATATAATTTTCCTCGCAAATACCTTTTGCGACAAGCTTTTAGCGAGGAAAACTAGCGAGGAAATTTTTCCTCGCTAAAACATTTTGCGAGGAAATCAGGTTCTTTGGCGAGGAAATTGAATCCTTGCTATATCCCTTTCGTGTTGTAGTGGTGGTGGTTGGCAGCGGGGGGATAAGGTTGATGTCCTTCGGTGGAGCCTCTGCCCCTCCTGCATCAGGCGAGTTCGGCGGTGCCCCTGCCGATGTAGATGTGCTGGCTTGGGCTCTAGCTGCTATGCGCTCGGCATGATCCTCCTCTTTTGGTTCGGAGCTGTGTGGGATCGGCTCGGCAGCGTCATCAAGAGAATCGCCCCGGCCATAAAGGATATCCCTGGAAGCCCTGTCTTCCACTTGGAGGGGAATGTGGATGCCGGAGATGACAGGTAGCTCAGATTGGGCAAAATTACTTGAGCTTTCGTCAAAGCTCACATTGCCCATCCAGTAACCCCTGTCGAGGTTCCCGATAGTCTCCTAGAGGCCCGGATATGCATCAGGATCTACCCTCGGCAAGCTAGAGTTGGGAGAGTTCACCATGCTAAAGACCTAAACAAAAGGGAAGAATGGAGAAAGTCAAACCCTACTTCAGCATGGTTCCACCCCTATTGGCATACCCCTAGTGGAGTGCCTATGGCCTCCGCTGGGGGTCATTCAGTAAGATCCTCCTCGGCTGAAAAACACGACGCCTCACCAAGGCCTTCGCCGCTAGATCATGGCAAGGATTGAGGATCCACCGCCGGAGTACGAGTGAGGACTGCCATCGTTGGCGATCCAAACGGTGGACCACAGCCAAAAGAGGCCGCAAAAACTTGTTGGAAATAGAGTAACTCCAAGTTTTAGTGCAAAAGTGTGCCATTTAGTGTGGTGAATGCTTTGGCAAGCAGAAAACGAAACGACAAAGAGATTGGAGTTACCTGAAAATGCTAAAGTAGAACGACGGTGGGCGGTGGTGCGACGAAAGACTCGAGCGAGAGCTTGGACGCAGACGAAGTTGCAGAGCGAGAGAGCAAGAGGGCGAGAGAGCAAAAGTAATTTTATGTCTCGCCCCCTTCCCTTATATAATGGACGAAGGGGGAGGGGGGAAACCTTGGGGTTGCGCACCGGAACCGAAGTGACGCGACCCCGTCCACTCTCAAGGCACCATGTGGAAAGCCTGCTTTGATCCGTACTCACGGCACCCCCCTTTTGTGCCACGTGACACTCTACGCCGCTTCAGGCTCAAGCCTGACCGTTCGATTCCTGAGCCAAGCAATCCCATCAGCCCCCTCTGCAACGAATATCATCATTACTCCGAATTCAAAACGCCTCTTCGTTCCTCATTAAGGCCCGACGGATGCAACTCAGCGTACCTACCACGGGGTGTTCCCTCAAGAAAACACTAAAGACATAACCGAGATGGCCTGGAGGAACCACTGGTCAACTCCTCCCACCTTTGTCCAAGGGTGGAAGAAGTTGAGGTGCTATTGTGGCGAGCATGGCTCGGTGGAGGGACCCGGGCGATGGCCACGTCACGTTGACTAGTCAGACCCGTGGACTCATGGGTTGGATGGACTGGCAGTGTAGAGTTCAATGTGCCTCTGCCAAACCTGTCCTGCTGGGCCAAGTTCGTTCACCCGCGGGCGAACCATGGACCCAGATTAGGGTTAGTCGGTCATAACTTTCGGTTCGGCAGCGTCCCACCGGACCAATTAACAACTCTACAAAAGTCTGAATGCAGCCGGGCTATCTCGATCGGTAGAACCGACAACTACCGAGCCACCCCTGCTCCCTGACTTAGAGAGGAAGTCAGGAAGAGTCGGGTCGGTGTGGCAGGTGGCGTGGCACCGTTTCCCTTATTGCAAGAACGGATCGTGGAGATCGCAACTGGCCTTTGATTGCGGAGCCCGAATCAGCGCCACGATTGGCGGACCAATCACCGAGCGCGTGGTGTGTACGCGTGGGTTGGCCTCCACGTTACCTTTGCTTATAAAAGGAGTAATCCACCTTCAGAAGGAGGTAATTGAATTCTTCCTCTCCGAAACCCTAAACACTACTTAAAAAGCTCTTCTTCCCTCTTACTTACTTGACTGTCGGAGTGCCTATCCCAGACTCCCCACGATCCGAGTTTGGGCACTAACGCGGGTGCTAAGTGTGCAGGTCTCAACCACGCTCAAGATATATCAACCTAGCCACCATTCGAGAAGGTTCAATTGGAGAAAGCTTAGCACTACTGTTTCGTAGTTAATTGTATTTCTAATATGTTGTGTTCCTTTCAATAATTTTATATTTACAGGTATGTGAATGGCTTTGGGAGCAGAAATGGTATAAGCTCGGCAAAGAAGTACGCTTCAAGTAAAGAAAATCTGTGGCATGAGATTGTTGGCCTAGTACATGATTACATTTTCAGGAAGGGGGAATTAGATTAGTTTTTTTTTTTCAATGAGTCTAATTAGTTAGACTCTTTTATGTAGTTTGTGTTGGAAAATTGTTTTTCCAAGCTAATGTAATGAACCTTTATTCAATATTGTACATTGACGTTTGGATATAGTTGGTGTTGGATGGATTAAATCATTTTTATTTCTTAAATGAAATTACCATATGATCTTATTTGAAAATGCTAGTATATTGGTATTTATGGAATTTTAAAAAAAATACCAAAAATTGGCTAATATAGCGTTCATCAAATGCTATTGTTTACTTTCAATAGCGTTCATTACAAGCTGTAAAAAATAGTATAGGATAGCGGGCAAAGAACGCTATGGAAAATATAAGATAACGTTCCGAAGAACGTTGTATTAGCCGATGCTATTAAAAGTCTTGGACGTTCGATATTGGGCGAAGAATGCTATTAAAAGTTTATCTAAGACCGTGGTCAAAGAACACTATTAAAAGTATGTTAAAGACAGCCTGCAAAGAACGCTATAAAAAGGTTGAATACCATAGCGTGCAATGAACGCTATTAAAAGTCTTGACTTTAACTAGCATCGGCTAACACAACGTTCTCTGGAACGCTATCTATGATATTCAATAGCGTTTTTCGCACGCTATAAAATGTATGTTATAGTGAAAATCCATGTAAATTACAAAAGAAGTGGTATATTTATTTATTACACCTATGATTAGAGCAGTGTTTGGCAGAAACAAACTGGTTATTTATGTTTTTTCAGCGAAAGAAATTCATTATTTTGAAAAGAACCAAGGGCACAACGGCAAACACCACACGAAATCAGAACAATAAGGAAAATAAGACGTCGGCCAAAACAACAAGGACCAAATAGAATGAAAAAACACCCTCTCCCAAAAGCCCAAAGATGGTGGATCCCAAGACATAACCAAAAAAACAAACACCTACACCTGCAGATAGAACCACACCAAACGGATGCAAGACACCAAAAACACAGCTAACTCCCACACCCCCATTGATAAAACCTAGTCCAACATCAAAACAGATCTAAGAAATTGAGTCAAAAACCCAAAACCCAAAATATCCAATAGTGTGGGGGCGTGATTTATCTTTGAACCTCCTGAACCCCTTCTTGTTGCTTGAACCGTGACGACTTTGACCGGCGACGCCGTGTACCTGCAAACCGGAGGGTGGTGTTCCTCCGGGTAGAAGCTCCGACGATCTAGTTAGAATCGGAAGGAAGAAGAAGGAGAAGTTTGGTAGGAAAATATCTTAGGGGAGAAGAATTTCTGACCTCTTCCCACAAAGGGGTAGCTTGCTATTTATAGGCAAAGACCTGGAGTGCTGAACAAGGTGGAAGTGTATTGCACGCGCGTTGCTACGCTCGGATGACGTCACATGTCAGAAGCACTCGATGGATACCATCCTTCAAGATCTGCAGACCCATGTGGGTCAATGTCAGAAACGTCAAATCGGTTATCAGAGAGGCAGACGTGCTTATCTTTGATTCTTCCAGCAGAAGCTTCCAGAACGTTCTGCCACCGCCTTAGCATCCGAGGAACCCTTCCGAGCACAAGTTTGCCGAGGATAAGACTTGCTCGCCAAACCATTCGCTCGAACAAGGAGGATGCTCATCCGAGTAAACAGGACTGGTGCCGAACAAAGGTGTTATGATCCCGTTCAGAGAACCAACTTAAGCTCGGCGGGCGTCCGCGAGACTGACTAACGTTCAGTGGGTAACTGGGATGACGTGTTATGTTTGACTTTTCCTCATACAGATGAACTGAGACAACTGGGCCGTGGGCCCACAAGGTCAACCTGTTGACCCCTTTAAACCCTCGAATATTTCGGCCCACTACAATAGCCCCTCAACTCCTGCTTTGCATGTCCCGAAGAAAGGAGGAGTTGACAGTAGTGTGGCCGAACAAAGCTATCCTGACAATCGACTACCCGTTCGCTTCCTCTCAAGCCGAGCGTGGACGAATGCCGAACAAAGCCGTTCACGTAACCCGAAGCAGACAGGCTCTGGACCCGCATTTAATGCTTCTGAAACCGTCGATTTCAAATTTTACACGTGTCACTATCTCATTGGGTAATGAAACGGCGCTGTACAACACCTTCCACGTGTCAACCATCGCGTGGAACGTCAATCTCCCGCTTCAATCCAACGGCTGGGGGCTCTGTGCCGTTTCGAATTCCCCTTGGTATAAAAGGGGTGGAAGGAGAGAGAAAATCACTTTTTCTCTCCTTCCATCAGACGCCTCAACTGCCCTTCGACGGTTCTTGCTCAAATATCGCCTGAAATCTGAAGATCACCACATCGAATCACAGATTTCTCTTGATATTCAGGTACGTTTTGCTTTTCTTAATACTTCTCTGCATTTTCAGTTATTTTCACGCATGTTTCGACCACAAAAGTGGGTTTTTCTTTCCGTTCTCTTTCCTGAACACTGTAGAACAGGTTGAATATGTTCATGTGTTCTTCCGAGCCCATGAACATATCCAGCCCGTGTTCTTCCGAACACAAACTAACTCCGAAGAATAATAACCAAGAATTCTCCGAACGAAATTCCGAATAAGTAGCAACCTTAATGGCTTCCGAAGCATAACTGCGCTCGGAATCCCCACTCAACACATAGTCGTTCGGGTGTAACGTGTTCGCTCGGTTAACTTAGGACACTGAGATTAGGCACCCTAGGAATAACGACCTTGCCTTTCGCTAACGGTCTTATCCCATGCACTTGTTTTAGGTATGGAGTCGTCATCATCCTCTTCGGGAGAGTCTCATCGCTCGGTGGATACCGAAGCACCCGGTTTCGGTGAGATGGACCCCCGAATAGCCAAAGCAATTAGGGCTGAGGCTCGGAAGTACCGCGTAGGGTCCGGATCTCCGGACGCCGAAATCGAGGGGATCGACTTTCCCTCGAATGTGATGCCTCTTCGGTCAATGGGCCCTGATATCGTCGAGATTGACGATGACGACTCTTCGAAGAAAGCTGAAGAAGACCCAGACGAAGAAGAGGACTTAGAGGAGGAAGCAGCAGATGTGGATGAAGAGGACCAATCCGAGAGAGACACGCCTGCCGCTTCATCTAGTCGGCCAGAAGGAGAAGCTGTCGTCCTCGGCGAATCATCTTCCGCTGTTCCGAAGAAGAAGGTCAAGAGGAAGATTATTCCCTTGGACCCAGACTTGATACCTGACCGAAAGGGAAAAGATCCCTGCCCCTACTGGGACTGTTTCGAGGACCAGAAGGGGATTGAACTCTTTCGGTGGGCCTACAGCATTCCGAACGACGTTGTGCTCACACCCGTGGTAGGGCCCCGAATATTATTTAGTGACAAGCATGTCACTGTTCCTTTAATGGCAATCACCGAAGGAGGACTTCGATTCCCGATGCACAAGATCTTGAGACAGATCCTCCATCGCTTTAGCCTTACGCCGTGCCAGCTTAGCGTAAACTCCTATCGTATAATCCACTCGATCATCAAGCTTGCTGAGGTGAAAATGTTCCCTCTTGAATACTACCATATCTTTGAGAACTACATGGTGTCGAGGAACGTTAGGCGTTCTCGGTACTACTTATGTTCTCGGAGGAACATGGAAAAGATCATTCCCGATGGTATGTACGACTCGGAGAAATGGGCCTCGGATTATGTAGAAGTCCGAGGTAACTTTCAATACCCGTCACTCGAGTATGGGCAGTTTGATGTTGCAACCCATAGGGGGGAACCCTGTAAGCATCTCGCACTACTCTTCACATGTTTTACGCTCGGTTCTTGTCGCAGTTTTATTTACTTCGCTTTAAACATGAATCCGTCACATCTAACTTCTTTTCTATCTGTTTGTCTTCGGCAGATACAAGTAAGATCAATAAGGATCTCCTCAGGGTAGCCAGAGGTTGCGGCTTGGCCTCGGCGTTGTTAACGATCCCAAGCGCCGAGAGAGACGCGCCTACAATCCTTGAGTACGACCCCACGTACGGTGGTAGGATCCGAGGGAAGGCAGCGGACAAAGAAATCGAGGAGAAGACAGTCAAGCTTCCCAAGGAGCTTCTTCCGAGCAAAGAGAAACCGCTCTGAGGGACGTTACGCGTGCCGATCACTGAGCTCTTCACCGGAGACGAGACAATGCCTCCCCGAAGCATGAAGGCCTTGCTACAAAAGAAGCTGGAGGACCAGATGAAACAGCTGGCCGAGCAAAAGAAGGATGGTGCTCCCGGGGCTTCAGGCTCGACACCGAGCAAGAGCGGCACCGCTCCTCCTCAGGCACAAAAGCGGCCCCCTTCCACCACTCCCTCATCCGAGGACGCTCCCCCGGTGAAGAGAACAAAGTCTCATGCTACCAAGTCATCTGGGGTCGGCCTTCCGAGGGTGGAGGAGAAGGAGAAAAATAAGGCCGCCGAGGGAGAAACAAGAGCTTCCTTGGATGCTGATGTACCATGGGTCCCGAACCTTGTCACTCCAGACAAGAAGCGGGTCCTCAAGTCTGAGAGCCTCCAAGAGGACCCTTCCCTTGCCTTCACACTGCACTCGGGGCTCATGCTCCCGAAGGATATCTCTGCTCCCCCATCCCTCAAGACTGCGCTGAATGATTACTACTTTCACGTTGGCAGGGTAAGCTCAAATCCTTTAACCTAACTGTTTCCTTCATTCAGTTGTTATTTTTGTTCCTTGACTTAATTAACATGTCTCTTCGTTCCAGGCAACGCAGTCCATCATGAGTGCCCAACTGTACCTCACCAAGCATGACAAGCAGTCAAAGATGTTGAGGCAAAAGGTAGAGCTCGGCCAGCTGAAGGTGGAGGAGTATAAGAAGAACCTGGACCACTCTGAAGGTGTCCCCCGAGCCCAGGAGGTCCAAACAAAAACCCTCAACGAACTGGTCAAGGGCCACCAAGACGCTGCCGAGCACACGAGGGCCGAAGGCAAGACTGAAGGGCTTGAGGAGGGACGAGCCCTGGGGAGGAAGGAGATGGAAGAGGAGATGCAGAAGCTGCTCCAGGAGGAGTTCGACAAAGGGTATTACCAGGCTGAAGAAGACTCTACGGACCAAATCCTAGCCCTTCGGAGTGAAATGAGGGAGAAGCAACACCGAGTAAGCTTCAAGCTCGGGTTTAACATGGGTTTTAATGAAGCCGGTGTTGAAGCTGACGACGAACGCCGAAGCCTTATCGAAATTCCTCCTCTCCCTGCTGAAGAAGCTGAGGCCGAAGAGCCTATTGTTAAAGAGACTGTGACCAGTCCAGCCGAGCAGGGGAGTACAGCCACTCCAGCACAAGATTCCACCACTCTTCCCTCCGTCACCCCTACTCCCGAAGCATAAGACTTCACATTATAATTATTATATTTTGATTTGTTTTCAAGTTGTTTGAACTTTTGATTTGAACGGTCGGCGCCGAACAATTTGCTTTAGCCGAGCCGTAGTGATGTAAGTAATACAGGTTGAGGGTGGCCAAGAACGATTTACCATGGCCACTCTTCGGTAAGGTTGTGCTCGGTAAATGCACGTATTGCAACAATTCATATTAGTAATTTGCAATTTTTTCCAAGTATTTTTGTTCGGTGTATGTTGTCTTAGTTTTGCAACGTTTTCTGGTCAAAACGTCTTTCAGATGATACAAGTAAAATTGCTCGTTCAACTAAACACGTTAAGGGTTCCGAACGATGGATGCCATTCGTACCCATTAGTTTACGTGGGGGTCCGAACGATGGATGCCACCCAACCATACGAAGTACTTTCCTTGGGGGTCCGAACGATGGACGCCACCCATGCGGATTTGTTTACTTCTCATGTTTACCCATAGGAGCCCCCTTGCCTTAGTGTATTACCAAAGTGAGGGCAGGAAGACACTAAGGCAAGAAAGTGGGTAAACAAAGGAACATAGAGTGCCGAGCCCCTACGATGGAAAAAACCGAGGCTTAGAGAATTTCGCCCAATCCAAGTATCCGAACGAATGTAGGGTAGAAGTGCCATGTACCGAAGGTATTGGGCGAGATAGTATACCCAGTTAACCGAGCGTATAATCCGAAGAAACAATAATGCAAGAATAGGAAACTTTCATTAACAAGGATGCCCGAAGGCTTACATTCCAAAGAAACAATAAAACGTAACAAAAATCAAGAGAGCAGAGACCCGCCGAAGTTACCCATGGAACTTCTGAAGTTTTTGGGCATTCCAAGGGTTTGCGATCGGCGTTCCATCCATCTCGGCCAGCTTGTAGATGCCGTGGCCAATCTTCTGAATCACTCGGTAGGGGCCCTCGTAGGGGTCCTTGAATTTTGTTAACTTCTTCGCCTCGACCACCATCCGAAGGACCAGGTCACCGACGTTAAACGGCCGAGCCCGAACATTCTTGTTATATCCCCGAGCAACCTCTTGCTGATAAGCAGCGTGCCGAAGATTGGCGTTATCGCAAAGCTCCTCAGCAAAATCCAGTTCCGCACCAACCAAAGCATTATTATCCACTGGATTGAAATTTTCAGACCGAACGATAGGGATAAGGGTAGAGAGGGCCAAGACAGCCTCCATACCATACACCATGGAGAACGGTGTTCGGCCGATGGATCGCCGTGGAGTAGTGCGGTAGCTCCACAGAACTTGTGGAAGCTCATCAACCCATTTACCGAGCTTGCGATCCAAACGACGTTTCAGCCCCCGAGTAATAGCCTTGTTAGATGCTTCGGCCTGGCCGTTTCCCTGGGGATAAGCAACGGACGAAGTATGAATGGTAATGTGATGCTCTCGGTAGAAATTTTGGATCGCCGAAGCAACGAACTAGGAACCGTTGTCTGAAAGAATAGCGTACGGCACGCCGAACCTGGAGATGATGTTCTTCCAAATAAAGCGTTCGACATCCCCGACCGTAGTCTTTACTAGTGGAGAAGCTTCAACCCACTTTGTGAAGAGATCGGTGGCAGTGAGCATATACTCAAATCCTCCGAGCGCCTTTGGCAGCTTTCCCACGATATCGAAGCCCCAGACGGCAAATGGCCAAGGACTCGTGATCATTTTGAGAGGAAACGCTGGCTGATGAGGGATGGAGGCATGCTTCTGGCACCGAACGCAACGCTTCACATATTCCTCGGATTGTTTAACCATCTTAGGCCACCAATAGCCCTGTGTTAACGCCCGCTGGGCCATCGTTCGGCCGCCCGAATGACCACCACAGCTCCCCGAATGAAGCTCATCAAAAATACTCTGAAATTGGTCTTCATGTACGACGCGCAAATCTGGACCAGTGAATGTTCGGCGGTATAGATTGTTATTCGGATCAAGGAAGTAGTTCGCTGCTCGGCAACGAATCTTGTGAGTTTCCTTTTTGTTTTCTAGGAGGGTTTGATGCTTCAAATAAGCGATGATGGGGTCCATTTGACTCGGGCCGAAGGTGATGACGTTCACCGAACAAAGAACAGATTCGAAGCTCGGGGACTCAACCTCGTCAAAAACGATAGTTCGACTACCAGAGGTTCGGTACACCGAGGCGAGTCCTGCCAAAGCATCAGCATGTGCATTGTGCTCCCGAGCAATCCATTCTATCTCGACGGGGCCAAATTGTTTGAGAAGAGAAAGAACGTGACTGACGTAGGAATTCATTCGCTCGTCCTTAGCTTGATAGTCGTCATTGAGGTGTCCTACGACCAGCCTAGAGTCACAGAAGACATGTACTGAATCGGCTCCCATCCGAAGAGCTAGCTTCAGCCCAGCAATAAGAGACTCGTATTCGGTTTCGTTATTCGTGGCAGGGTAGCCAATGGAAACTGAGCTTTCGTGGACCGTCCCAGCCGGAGAAATGAGAACAATACCAGCCCCAGCCCCGTGTATGTTTGAGGCTCCGTCAACCGTCATCCTCCAAGCATCCCCAGAGAACAGCTTCCACTCTTTCTTTGGCTTCTTCGTTCCCAAGGTGAACCGAGCCCGAAGGGATTCGGGGGGTGGGTTGCTCCATTCAACAAATTCCTCTTCTTTAGCAATCCGAGCCTCCTCAGCAGCAGCTGCCAAAGCGTTGTCCTCGTCCTTAAGCCCAGGCGTTAGCTCGGCAAAGAAATCAGCTAACGCTTGGCCCTTGATTGCAGTCCTCGGCTCGAATTGGATGTCATAATTGGCAAGGTCTTGGGAGAATTTCAAGATCCTGCTGGAGGAGGTGGTCTTCCGAAGAACGGCCTTGAGAGGAAACTCAGTGAGAACCACAATCCTATGGCATTAGAAGTAGGGCATAAGGCTCGTCTTAGCTGAAACGAGCGCTAGAGCCAACTTCTCCATAGGCAGATACCTCGTCTGAGATTCCGTCATCGTCTTGCTCGAAAAGAAAATCGACAAGTGGTCCATTCCTTCTTTCCGGACAAGTACAGCGCTCGTTGCATGATCCGAAACAGCAAGGTATAAGTACAGATCTTCGTCGGGTTCGGGGGTGACGAGGAGCGGAGCGTGGGAAAGGTAATCCTTTAAGGATTGCAAAGCCTGTTCACACTCCTCAGTCCACTCAAACCTACGCCGACTAGTCTTGATGGCTTGGAAGAAGGGCCTGCAAAGGTCGCTTGAACGCCGAATAAATCGATTTAATGCCGCAACCATCCCTGTCAGTCGTTGGACCTCTTTGATTGTAGTTGGAGCTCGGAGGTTTTGCACGGCGGTAAGCTGGGTCGGGTCAGCTTCTATTCCTCGGCGGCTCACCATGTATCAGAGGAACTTGCCCGAACCTACGCCGAACGCACATTTCTCGCCGTTGAGGGGAAGCCGGTATTCCTTGAGGATGTCAAAGATTTCCCCAAGATCCTGAAGGTGATCTTCGCCGAACTTGCTCTTGCACACCATGTCATCAATGTATGCTTCCAGAGTTTTGCCGAGCTTGAGAAGGAACATTTTGGTGATTGTTCGTTGGAAGGTTGCTCCGGCATTCTTCAACCCGAAGGGAACGACGTTGTAGCAGTACGTTCCTCGGGGGGAGATGAACGCCGTCTTCTCTTGATCATCTTTGGCCAGAGCGATCTGATGGTAGCCCCTGTACGCGTCCATGAAGCTTAGACGCTCGTATCCGGCCGTTGCATCCACCATTTGTTCTATCCGAGGGAGGGGGAATCGATCCATTGGGCAAGCATCGTTGAGATTAGTGTAATCAACACAGACCCTGAGTTTCTCATTCTTCTTCGGAACAACGACGGGGTTAGCGAGCCAAGTCGGGTACAATATCTCCCGAATGGCTCCAGCTGCTAGCAGTTGATCCACTTCGGCCATGACCGCCTCCACATGCAAGGCTGCCGAGCGATGAACCCTCTGTACCACGGGGCGTCTGTTCGGATCCACGTTGAGTGAGTGAGAAGCGAAGGACGGGTCCACCCCGGGCATTTCCTGAGGAGTCCAAGCGAATACTTCCATGTTCGCCTTTAGGAAATTGAACATGTCCATACGCTCGGAGTCACTCAAGGAACTGCCGACGAGGAAGTATCTTCCTCCATCTTCGGTGATTGGCATCCGCACGAGTTCTTCGGTTGACCTTTGCTCGGCAGGCAACCCCATTTTTTTGGGCTCGGGAAGGTCAGCCCTTTCAACGCATTGTACTTCCAAGCAGCTCCGCTCATTAGTCACTGTACTGACATAACACTTCTTCGATTGGATTTGGTCCCCCCGAAGGCTCTCCTGCCTTCCATTCCAGCCGATAAATTTCATGACCTGGTGGAGGGTAGAGGCGACCGCCTTCATTCCGTGTAGCCAGGTTCGACCGAGGATGATGTTGTAGGGGCTAGGAGAACTAACCACCACAAATTCGACATCAATCACTCGGGAGCTGGCTCGCACAGGAAGAGTGATCAATCCTTGAGGCCACACAGGTGCTCCGGTGAAACTGACGAGGGGTGTGCTTGCTGTCCGAAGCTGGTTCGGCTTGAGACCAAGGCTCTTGAACGTTGAGTAGAACATAACCTCCGCCGAGCTACCCTGATCTACCAGCACCCGTTGAACAGTGGAAGTGCCAACTGTGACCGAGACGACGAGGGCGTCGGTGTGTGGCATTTGAACCCTTTGCAAATCTTCGGACGTGAAGGTTACCGGGCCATCGAGGCTAGGATCAACCCACTTCCTCTTCGACGAAACTCCAATATTGCAAACGACCAAGGCAGCAACGGCTTTGTCGATTTCGGAATAGAGCTCGGCCGCTCGTCCCTCGGACACAATGCCTTGAATGACTCCAACGAGATTTCCAGCTGGAGGAGGCGGAGGAGGGGGGCAGTGGATTTCGCCGAAGGTCGATCCACTGATTGGGATGCCCTGCTGCCGCAAGTTCCTCCAGGTAGCGTTTGAATGGTTGGCACTGGGTGGTGTAATGGCCACGCTCCTTGTGGTACGTACACATCCCAGGGCCATTGCCCGCCGTTCCTAAGAATCCCGTCGGGCAAACGAAGAATGGCATCTGCCCAATGATACTCAGCAATTTATAGATTGTTCGGTAAACGCAGTTCGCTCGGCGACATACTCTTCCGGCCTCGGCTCCCTCTTCGTCTGCTGCCATTGAGGTTGTTGTTGCGGGTGTTGGGGAGGTTTGTTCCGGTTGTTCGGTTTGCTTGACCCAGTGCCATTTTGACCTGTTTGCCCCTGCCGAACGTTAACCACTTGCTTCTTTGCAGCAGTTGTCTTTGTTGTTTCTGTCCCCTTCGGTGCGTTACATTCGGCCACCGCCTCTTCATGCACACAATCTTTTTCGATAATCACCATAGGCTCCCCCATTGTCTTCGGCGGGTTCCGGGACAAATCTCTGAACATCGCTGAGGTTGGATCCAACCCGTTCATAAATGACTCGGCCGCCACGCTCTGATCACAATCGGTAATGAGGTTATACACCTCCCAATATCGCTCGGTGTATAACCGAAGGGTTTCGCCTGGTGCCCTCTTCATATTCACCAGCATTGAGAGTGTCTTCGGCTGGATGTTGCTCGTTACGAATCGCTTGGTGAACTCCAACTCCAGCTCGTTGAAGCACTTAATGGACTTCGGCTTGAGCTGATTGTACCATAACATTATTGGCTCACTTAGTGTAAGAGGAAAAATCTTACACATAAGCGCGTCGAAGAAGTTGTGGAGGCTCATCGTTTGTCGGAATCGGCAAACGAACGCGACTGCGTCCTCCTTGGCCTCGTAACGCTTGAGCTTCGGCAAGACAAAACGCTCCGGAGGTCGCTCTTGCTGTATGGCGTCGGTGAAGGGAGAGGCCTTGGCCTTACCGAGCTTAGAGTTATCGACCAGCTCAGGGACGCTCGGAATAATGGGCAGAGGAGCTTCGAGGCGGTTGGTTCGGTTTTCCCGAGGTTCCCTGTGGTGATGTCCCGGCCGGCTATTCTGCTCTCGCTGTTGATGCCTAACACCTTCCAAACGTTCCAGTTGCTCGATTCTTGGACCCTCGAGACGAACTTGTCGAGGATCGAAATCTTCGTTGACCGGTTGGTATATCGTAGGCATTCCTGTAAATTGGTCGTACAGAACAATGGTGTTATCTTGCCTCCGTTGTTCCCCACTTTCTGCTCGGTGGTGACTAGACGAGCCAGCTGGGCGTCGTTCATCCGGGTAACGATCTGTGTGTGATCTCGATTGTTCGGTCCGCTCGGGGCGTTCATTGGTCCGAACGCGCCGAGGCGGGTCATTCAGATCCAAGGGTCTCTTTCCGTCCGCGTGCTCCTGGTGCCGTCGAGAGGCATTGTACGTTCTCCCGGAAGCTTCCATCCTACGTGTACCTGCTATAGAGCTCGTTGCCGAAGAGCGAGTGCTCTCATTGCGAACGATACTTTCCAACCGTGGGCGAGAGGCTGTAGGTTGTATCCTGGGAGCGTGTTCAAGCCGATCAAAAATAGTACGTCGCTCGGAAGGGGCACCTTCGCACGCGTGCGCCTGGCGAGATTTCCTGCTGCGCTTGTGAGTTTTCTTCGGTCGACTCGGTTCGGCAGGGTGGCCATGCACAGGAGTCGTGGCCACACCTCCGTCCCGTTCTTCAAGACGTTGCTGGAGGAGTGCAATGACCGTGGCTTGACGCTTTTGCTCTGCCAGGGCAACCTCAAGCTCGGTTGGGGGGTAGGAGAGTTGTCGTGAGACTGGCAAGGTGGTTCTTGTGGTTTGGCTGGGGTCAGCGTTTATGGAACCAAACCCAGCTAAACCGAGGGTGAAGTTCTCCGGACCTGGAGGGGGAAGACGTTGTGCCATTACCCGAATGGGTGGTGGTGTACGGCGGAGAAAGGAGGAGGAGGCCTGAGATGGACCACGGCCCACTGTGTTTTGCTAGGAAAGCTTTGTTTCGTCCCCAGCGGAGTCGCCAATTGTGGGGGCGTGATTTATCTTTGAACCTCCTGAACCCCTTCTTGTTGCTTGAACCGTGACGACTTTGACCGGCGACGCCGTGTACCTGCAAACCGGAGGGTGGTGTTCCTCTGGGTAGAAGCTCCGACGATCTAGTTAGAATCGAAGGGAAGAAGAAGGAGAAGTTTGGTAGGAAAATATCTTAGGGGAGAAGAATTTCTGACCTCTTCCCACAAAGGGGTAGCTTGCTATTTATAGGCAAAGACCTGGAGTGCTGAACAAGGTGGAAGTGTATTGCACGCGCGTTGCTACGCTCGGATGACGTCACATGTCAGAAGCACTCGATGGATACCGTCCTTCAAGATCTGCAGACCCATGTGGGTCAATGTCAGAAACGTCAAATCGGTTATCAGAGAGGCAGACGTGCTTATCTTTGATTCTTCCAGCAGAAGCTTCCAGAACGTTCTGCCACCGCCTTAGCATCCGAGGAACCCTTCCGAGCACAAGTTTGCCGAGGATAAGACTTGCTCGCCAAACCATTCGCTCGAACAAGGAGGATGCTCATCCGAGTAAACAGGACTGGTGCCGAACAAAGGCGTTATTGTAGACACCCCAATTTGGCCTAACGATTATTTCAAGTCCCACCTTGGGACCATCCCGATGATGAAACGGATACAGTGATTGCTGATTGCTTCCTTGAGGACCTTAGGACTTTCGGTAAGAACTTTGAGCCACTTAGAGGACCCAATTCAAAGCCATACAGCCTTTCAAACAGAAATACAAAAGCCTAGGAGAATCCATCTGTCGGCCGTGACATCGATCCCACGGCCCTAACATCATTTCCTCACCCGAGCAACCTGTTGCCAGCAAAATCTCCCTGAGAGATCAATCCCTCGGCCGCAAGATCTATCTTTCGGCTGAGACATCCATTCCTCGGCCGTGATATCCTTTACTCGGCCGCCAGATCGACCTTTTCCCAGACTCTGGAACGTGTTCTGTCAGACGTTTGATCCGATTACACTACCTTCCCGATGCGTTCGGGCTACGTTAGAGGATTGCCATGGAGAGTTAGAATCACACTCTAACTCCAATTTTTATCGTGCATTGCGATTGGCCGGAGTGAGTCATCCCCATGCCTATATAAAGGAGCCTTTGGGTTCCGAAATTGATATACCTTCACACTCTTTCAAGCCTCAAAACTCTGCACAAATACTCTCTCAATCCCATACTTCAAAAGCCCTAACCTCCCGAAGGCAGCCGTCAATCCGGCGATCAAACCCCGAAGTTCAAACCCTAACCCTAGGGTTTTCAATCAAGCAATCAATCAATCACGCCTAATCCAAAGCAATCAAGCAACTGAGGGATCAAGGTGGTGAGGCCCAACGGCCTCTGGTTTGTTTTATTTATCGTTCTTACGCTTAATCATAACTTTCTGATCATCTGTTAAACGTATATTCTGGTGTGAGGAAGAACACCGACCGGGGCTTCGATCCCTCGGCCGGTACATTAAACCAGTGTGATTACTCGACCGTGACATCCATTCACCAGCCGAGTAATCGATTTCCTGGGACAGTTTGTTTGCTTTTCTGCTTTCTGAATGCATGCTTACTTATCGCACTGGCTCACTTTGCTTACTGTTTAAAGGAATAAATAAACAGACTATATGTTGGAATTAAACAAAGCATCTACATGTCTTATGTTGAATGATTATGGGCCAGTCTCACGACTGGGCAAAGAGGGGTGCCTAACACCTTCCCCTTATTGTACTTTTGGCTCCTGTATCCAGAATCTCTACCTATTTTCCCAGTTTTAATAAACCGGGTGGCGACTCTGTTTTGATGATAACCGTTATCATGTGGCGATGTTCCTAGCCATGGGAATGTCCATGATTTTGGTTTATGAAGCAAGCAACCGATCGAGCAAACAAACGTGATCAATCTGTATGGCGATGCCCCGTTTGGGAGGTGTCTACAGTTTTTGGCGACTCCGCTGGGGAATATGAGAGCCATAACCAAAAAGTTCAACATAAGACTAATACATGCCTTGTTTAATTCATTTATCATATGCATCGAGCGGGCAACCCGTTGAGTTCACCTGATATCCCGGCATGACACGGGCTACGTTGGGGGTTCTAGCAAACTCCACAGTCACTCGTACCTAGTGGTATATCAAAAAGGAAATCACCCAATCGCCGCCTATGATGGGCTGGTGAGAGGATTGGTGCCATTTGACAACGGAGCACCCTGAGACTACCAGAACCTTGCATGTTTTAGAAAGCCATAGAACTTATCAAACTAAGACAGGAACCTACTTGCATTTTTACTTGCAAAAGTTCTTCCTCACACCTTGTACCATCTGTTGTTGTAATTAACTCTTTCTGTGCAGAAGGGTTGGGATTTTCAACCCAAATCCTAACCCTACACAGGCCGAATACTGACTTCCAGGTATTCTACTTTTCAAGCAGGCACAATAGGTAAATCAAAGAAGCAACCACAGCCAACTTTGTACTCTTATAACACCCGAAGCTACGCCAAACAAAGGTCTCTGCAACCCTCCCGTCTATCGTCCTTATCTGACAAAACACCCTCACCACAACAATTCCAACCGCTTTCAGAAACTTCCCGGTCATCCCTTCAACAAACCCCGTCATTCACTAAATCTCAAGCTTCGTCAAGCAACCCTTCTACCTTCATGGCAGACAACAACGCCACTATTGCCGACCTCCAAGCTCAAATCACTGCACTACTAGCAGAAAAGGCAGCTAGAGATGCTGAGGATGAGGAAAAATCAATGGAAGACGAGAACCCCCATAAAGTAGTGTTGGCAGAAAGTCCTGAGTTGACCAAGCAAGTCAAGGAAATCAAACAAGCCTTGGCTCGTTCACAAGGGGACCAAATTCTGGATTTCGAGGGACTTTGCCTCTTCCCAGAATCCAAACTGCCAGAGAATTTCAAGATGCCCAACATTGAGAAGTTCAATGGAACTGGCAACCCTACCAGTCATGTTCGCCATGTTATCATCACCCTGAAGCCAATGGGCTTGAATGACGAGCTCATCGCTCAGTTGTTCCAACGAACTCTCACCGAAAGTGCTCTCGGCTGGTTCCTCACTTTGGAGTTTGTACATTATCAAACTTGGCTAGAAATTGCCAATGCTTTCGTCAAGCAATATGCGTACAATGTCCAAATTGAACTAACAACTCGAGACTTGGAAATGACCAAACAAGATTCCAATGAGGACTTTGCTACCTTTGTGGCAAGATGGAGGGAAAAGGCTGCCAAGATGAAGAACCGCCCCTCCGAGGAAGACCAAGTGAGGATAGTTGTCAAAAATTTGCAACCCAAATATCTCAGGCATATTTACACACAGGCTATCACCGATTTCAAGCGCCTGCATGCCACTGGGTTGCAAATTGAAGATGGAATCAAGTTAGGACTCATTGGGAAGGAAGAGGCCACTCCTCCACCTAAGAAAACCTTCTCTAGCCGTACATCTCACGCCTCTGTGAATGCCCTTGGCACATCCTTGACTCAAGACCCTTTCCAAACTAGCCCATCCCGAAGCTCCAATCGACCCCGCCACAACTTTGATCCTCTTTACATGACCTTATCCCAAGCCTTGACCATCCTTAGCCGTCAAGGGCATCTCAAACCTTTAAACAAACCGCTTCCTCCGCCGCCCTACGGTCCAAACCATGATCCAAACAAACAATGCGCCTACCACCAACACCCTGGGCACGAAACAGACAATTGCATGCGTCTTCGTCACGACATTCAAGACCTTATTGATAGTCGAACCATAAAACCACCAAAACCTGATGGGCAAGCCAACCCACTCCCTACTCATAATGCTGAAACGCCACCTCGAAATATCAATCTCATAAATCTATCTCACAACCCCACATACAATCCCAGCCAATACATTGTCCAAGACAACCAAACCAAACCTACCTTAACCTTCCCCGAGGAGGACGAGTGTTTCATGATTGAGGAGGAGGAGGATAATGATTCTAATCAGTCAGAAGTAATCGACGTTGATATGTCCGACATAAGCAGCAAAGATCAGGCAGAGGAGGAAAAGCTAAGGAAGTGGAAGGAACACTCCTGGGCAAAACACAATTTGGAGGATCCAGACATTCCATTTGTAGAAGATGACGAATGGCTTCGTATCTGGTTTGAGAATAGGAAGAAGGAAAAAGAAAGGGTCATCATGATGAGAAGGCACGCCCGCTTCGAGCCTGCCCAAATAGTGGTACGCATCAACCGTCCCAAAATTCCAACACCACCCATTGTTTGGGAGACAATCAATCTCATAGAAAAGGTAGAGGAGTTTTAAATGCAACCCTGGGTCAACCTTTACGACGAGTGCGACTATAGTCAATGGATAGAGGAAAGAGAAGATCTAGATTTCATATACACAGAACCCTATAAAACAGGGGAAAGCGACTTTGATGAAATGGAAGAAGAGTGCAATGATCCGCTCAATGAAACCTCCTTAGCATCACTATTCAATCAGGAAGAAATGGCTGATGACCACACAATCAATGAGGAAAGGGAGATTCAGACTAACACATCCATCTGGGGATTGCTCATGGCTCAAAGAAGTAGCCATCGTACGAACTTCAAAGATGAACCCAATTCGAAGGCTCTGTTTGGCAAGGAAAAGGGTGGGAAAGAGTACAAAGTTACAAAAGACAAGGGAAATGACCCCGACATTCTGCAATAGCTGAGAAGTCACAACATGGCAAACAAAAAGAAAAACGTTAAAACATTGTTTTTGCTTTAAACAAACTAGAACGAGTTTTGGGCCCCTATTTGGGCATTTTATTTCCGCTAAGAGAATTTCTTTTTCTTCTTCCAGATTATGCTTATCTAAATCTAAATTCCTAAATTGCAATTGCCATGCGCTATACTCTCATTGCCAAAAACAAGGGAAAAATTCGAAGGGATTAAAATCTTTGCGTCCTCGACGAAAGGGAAGGAAAGGATGAACTCTAATTGCTTAAGAAACTAGGTTTATTGTCAGAACTTAGAAGAAAGACACTATCTCCGTGAGAACAATTAGGGTTAGCTTGCCCATTGTGAAAGTACAAACGCAACAAGGAGATTCATAAAAACATCTCCATCAAATTCCTTTCCAAAAACACTAAAACCCTCTTGAGAGAAAAATGCTCATTGGGCAATCTATGCACCCAAGCAAAAGTAAGAGCAAAGCCTGCTAGGACAAGAAAAAGCGAAAAACGCAGCCTAGGCAAAAGTCAAGGCATTTGAAGGAAAGCTCGCTAGGAACTCAACCTCTATCAGGTAACCTAGGCAAAACTTAGAGCACGAGAGAAAGAAAAAAACCAAGAGTGAAAACCCAACCCCCAAAGGTGGTAACCTTGGTGTAGACACCTCCCAAACGGGGCATCGCCATACAGATTGATCAATGTTTGTTTGCTCGATTGGTTGCTTGCTTCGTAAACCAAAATCATGGACATTCCCATGGCTAGGAACATCACCACATGATAGCGGTTATCATCAAAACAGAGTCGCCACCCAGTTTATTAAAACTGGGAAAATAGATAGAGATTCTGGATACGGGAGCCAAAAGTACAATAAGGGGAAGGTGTTAGGCACCCCTCTTTGCCCAGTCGTGAGACTGGCCCATAATCATTCAACATAAGACGTATAGGTGCTTTGTTTAATCCCAACACATAGTCTGTTTATTTATTCCTTTAAACAGTAAGCAAAGTGAGCCAGTGCGATAAATAAGCATGCATCAGAAAGCAGAAAGGCAAACAAAATGTCCCAGAGAGATGGATCCCGCGGCCGGTGAATGGATGTCACGGCCGAGGGATCCTCCTGGTTTGATGTACCAGCCGAGGGATCGAAGTCCCGGTCAGTGTTCTTCCTCACACCAGACAGAAAGATTAACGGATAATCAAAACGCTACGGTTAGTTAGAAATATAGTAAATAAGGCAAACCAGAGGCCGTTGGGCCTCACCACCTTGATCCCTCAGTTGCTTGATTGCTTTGGATTGGGCGTGATTTGACTGATTGCTTGATTGAAAACCCTAGAGTTAGGGTTTGAACTTCGGGGTTTGATCGCCGAATTGACGGCTGCCTTCGGGAGGTTAGGGCTTTTGAAGTATGGGATTGAGAGAGTATTTGTGCAGAGTTTTGAGACTTGAAAGGGTGTGAAGGTATATCAATTTCGGAACTCAAAGGCTCCTTTATATAGGCATGGGGATGACTCACTCCGGCCAATCGCAATGCACGATAAAAATTGGAGTTAGAGTGTGATTCTAACTCTCCATGGCAATCCTCTAACGTAGCCCGAACGCATCGGGAAGGTAGTGTAATCGGATCAAACGTCTGACAGAACACGTTCCAGAGTCTGGGAAAAGGTCGATCTGACGGCCGAGAAAAGGATATCACGGCCGAGGAATGGATATCTCGGCCGAAGGATAGATCTTGCGGCCGAGGGATTGATCTCTCAGGGAGATTTGGCTAGCAACAGGTTGCTCGGGTGAGGAAATGATGTAAGGGCCGTGGGATCGATGTCACGGCTGACAGATGGATTCTCTTAGGCTTCTGTATTTCTGTCTGAAAGGCTGTATGGCTTTGAATTGGGTCCTCTAAGTGGCTCAAAGTTCTTACCGAAAGTCCTAAGGTCCTCAAGGAAGCAATCAGCAATCATTGTATCCATTTCATCATCGGGATTGTCCCAAGGTGGGACTTAAAATAATCGTTAGGCCAAATTGGGGTGTCTACAGATGCCCCTCTTTGACTGAAATCAGACGGATCGCGAGACATGTTTGAGTAAGAGTCAAAGCTGTAAAAGCAACTCAATTTGGTCCAACCACTATTCCAAGGGTTTTTTGAAAAAGGTTTTGTTATGGTCGGGCCGGGAGGCTGCCTATGTATTCCACAAGGAAAATTCAGACCAATCGTAGTTCGGGCAATAAAACAAAATAAAAGTTTGGAGGGTTAGAGACAGAAGACGTACCTTAGGGCTTAAAAAGCCGTAGTGTGACGTACCTAGACTGAGCCAGGGTTTTGGCGAAGAGTAGTTGAAGGAGCGCGGGGCTACCTGGGGAGTTTTTGCGGAGAGCTTCCTTAGTATTTTGGGGTAGATCAGTACACTGCAGGTGCGTTTGGTTTTCTTGATCATCCTTACTTTGACTGAAAGGAGCTCGGTAGAGTAGCCTATCCTTGCGAATGAGCTGGAAGGAATCGATGTAATGGGGTGGAATCCAAACCATCTGCTGGGATGAGTTGGACGCCGTTTGTTTTTGAGAAGGGGGGCGCAGGGCCAGTAACTGGAGCATGGAGCTTTGGTGATGAGGGAACCGAGGCACGGAGCCGGTTGTAGTCATGAGGCGAGAGCCTGGAGAGATTGGATAGGAATCGAGGCATGGAGCCTGTTGCAGTCTTGAAGCGGAGGCCTGAGGAGATTGGATAGGACCGAAGCGTGGAGCTGGTGTTGATCACAAGGCGAGAGCCTGAGGTGTCGGAGCTTTTGAGCTTGATAGGACCGAAGCGCGGAGCTAGTATTGTGGTGTCAGAGCTTTGAGCTTGACGTGATGAACCGAAGCGCGGAGCTGGCATAAGGCAAGGGCCTGAGGTGAAGGAACTGAGGCGTGGAACCTGAGGTGATTAGATTGAGGCGTGGAGCCTGTTGTAGTCTTGAGGCGAGGGCCTGAGTTGTCGGAGCTTAGAGCTTGACGTGTTTTGAACCGAAGCGTAGAGCTGGTTGTATTCTGATGGTCTGTGCATGGGGCTTTTCCATCATAAGTGTTGGCGTGGAGCCAAAGGATCGAGGCGCTGAACAGATCAATAAAACCGAGGCGTAGAGCCGGTTGATTGCAGGGTTGACCTGTTTCATGAGAGATATGCAGGGTGTATATGTGTGATGATGATTGTTAGATGTGAACAGATATGATGATGCGGACTCGATGTGAAAATGTTGATGCAATATGTGCACGGGCCCGTGCGTGTGTGTTTATTTTAAGCTTAGAGCTTCTATCAAGTTCCGGACTTGAGCATTCAGAGCGTAGAGCTCGAGCATTCGGACGGCAGAATCCGAGCATTCAAAGTACAGGCTTTGAGCGTCCAGTACGCAGTGGTTGGGCATCCAAGCGTAGAGTTTGAGCATTCAAGTGTATAACTTGAGCATCCAGTACACAGTGGTTGGGCATCTAAGCGTAGAGCTTGAGCATTCAAAAATGTTAGATTTTTGAGCATTCAGGCGTAGAGCCTGAGAATAGATGTCTTGATTGTAGGGGCGGCTTAGAGCCTGTTGCTTGTTTACGGCTTCGAGCCAGTTGAGATAGTGGGCTTTGAGCCGTTTAGAGTTTGTGATAACAGGCGTAGAGTCTGTTGCTGTGATAGCGAGCATAGAGCTGCTGAGATAGTAAACATAGGCTTCGAGCCTGTTGAGGAGATGGCTTGGAGCCATTTGAGATAATGGGCTTTGAGCCGCTGAGATTGCTTGTTTACGGCTTCGAGCCAGTTGAGATGATGAACACAGGCTTCGAGCCTGTTAAGAACTTGATTGTGTACGGCTTCGAGCCAGTTGAGACAATGGGCTTAGAGCCGCTGGGTTGGTTGTTACGGCTTTGAGCCAGTTTAGACGGTGGGCTTGGAGCCGCTGAATTGGTTGTTACAGCTTCGAGCCGCTGAAATGATGGGCTTGGGGCCGCTGAGTTGATAGATGAGGGCATAGAGCCTGTTAATAATAGGTTCGGGTCATAGAGCATCTGAAGTTTTGAGCTCGGGGCTACTTGTTTTGCTTCGACCAGCAGTTTGTGGAGAGAGATATTTGATGCTTGGGCATGCCCCCAAGGCTAGTTTTGATTATGTTGTGTTGGCTCGGGGATGCCCCCAAGGCTACTTGGTTGGTTGAGGACCTAGAATCCATGACAACTTGAATTGATGCACTGAGCATGATCTGAAATCGATTGGGAGGCCAGGAGGTCGATCTCTCGACCGAATGATTGATGTCTTGGCCGAGGAATCGAATGCTCGGCCGTTTAATCGGTTTGTTTCCAGGGGCCTATAAAAGACCACGGCGTCAGCCGTTTCATTTTACTTCCCACTTTTCCTCTTCCTCCCCTCGTTCCGAGAGCTCCACCGAAAACTCCTCTCACCCTTTTTCTTCGTTTCCGACAGCTCTGGGCTATGGATGATACGCTGACGTGGCTTGCGCGCGCGGAGGGAGACCGCGTTTGCTTTTGGTCCTGTCTTGATGCTTGATTTTGGACCCTCGCATGGGTATGCTTGATTAGGGGCCCTCGCATGGGTGGCTTGCTTCCGTGACGCGGAGCTCCTGGCGTGGCGGTGGTACGCAGTGTGGTGGTTTTTCTGGGCCATGTGGTGATTCTTTTGAGCCATGTGGTGTCCCTTCTGCACCGTAGTACTCCTTTGGTATACATCGCCCCAGGGGGCGTCCTCTTCTTTTTTGCAGCTGGTCTCTTTTGTTCGAACCACTAGAGGGTTCGACATCCTCTTCTGCTTCCTCTTTTTTTTGTTTCTTTCTTTGTTTCTCTTCCTGCATAGGTTAGTTCGGCAGGAAATCGATGTATAGTTTGTTTTAGGAAACATGGGATGATCCACCTTGTGATGTAAAAAGCTTTCAATATATGAAACAAAAACCTTTTGCTCTGCGATTGTGATTGTACATGCTGTTTCTACGTTGTTTGCGTGTGATATTCTCGTTAATCCAACGAAACGAACTGAACCGTGGGAACAGTCTGCAAAATAGCCGTTCTGGCGGCCGATCTAGTGATTACACGGCCGAAACTTCGATCTGGCGGCCGAATGATCGTTTTGTTTGCCTGGGTTTGACTTGTGGGTCAACCCTGATTCTCACGGGCCGATGGATTGATCCCACGGCCGTCTTATCGAAGTGCCGGCCGAGAGACCGACTAAATTTCCGAGGATTAAGAATCCGATTCCGATTCGAACTAAGACTCGACCTAGTCCTATAAGTACGCGTTCTACGAACCCGATAGCATTGTCAGCAGCAATTCTTTGCACATGGCACAACCAGTCCTTGATCAGTGGTTGGATTCCTTTAATGGCCTTGACCGTCTGCACTTTAAGTCCTTTGGCATGGACTTCCTCTTTTCCCTTCGTCACATTCCCGTGAATTTTGCCTTCCTTAGGGCAGCCGCTAGTTTGTGGGACCCTGATTTTCACGTCTTTCGCTTTAAGAGAGAGGAGTTGTGTCCTACTATCGAGGAATTTGCGGCCATTATGGGCCATTCAGACAGGGAAGGTTTTGTTGCCCCTAATCCTTTGTTCAACCGAGGTGATCTCCTGAAGGATTTACTCCAAGTTTAGAAACATGAAGTTAAATTCTTCCTAGTGAAAGGAAGGCTAGAGATTCTGCAACTTATTCAGCGTTTTGGTATAGCTGAGGCTCATCGCCAAGTTTCCCTACAGAAGCCGTGTTTTCATGCGTTGTGCATTTGTCTCCTTCATTACTACTTGCTTGGCCCTTCCTCTGGTCATGCTGATCCTGTACTGCTTAACCTTGCTCAGCAAATTGGAAACCGTGTGGGTTTCGCTGGCTTAGTATTGGCAGAGGCCTTGATGGGTCTAGATGTGATGAAGGGTAATCCTACAGCTCAGTTATCAGGCAGTCCCTTGCTATTGCAGGTTCGCTCTTTTATTTGTTTATTTGTCAAGTTTATCTTTTCACTCATCACTCTTTTGTTTTGACTCACGTGTTCTCTCAACTCACAATTTTCCCTTTTTCTCTAGGTGTGGTTGTTTGAGAAGCTAAAGGTGTGGGATGCGCTGGAGCGACTTCCTTATAATCCAGACCAGTGCACGGAGCGTCACATGATTAAGCAATTCCCAACTGAGGCTGCTTGGGAAGCGTGGATGAGAACTCGCATGGGTGATTGGATTCAATGGGTTTGCCCCTGGTATGGTATAGAGAGTATGACTGTGAGTACCATGAACCATTTTGGTGTACCAGCGATTGGCATTACTCGAGTCATCTTCTACTTTCCTGCCCGCTTTCAAAGGCAGTTTGGGGCTGAACAAACCGCAATCTTGGGTGACCCTGAGTACACTGTTTCTAAGATCCATGATGCCAACTTCCGTCGCAACATGCTGAGTCTTTGGCCAAATAGAGTGATGCAGGAGGTTGCTGAGAACTTCGTTGCCAAGCTATCGGGTTCTTACAAACGCTGGTTGAAGAAAAACCTTTTGGAGGATAGTAGTGCAAAAAGAAGGAAGACCTAGAGATTGACGCTTTGCTTATGTTTTTCAAAAGATGTTTGTTTGATTCTAGCTTTCATGGATTAAGAATTGTTTAGGTTTGCTTTGTCCTTTCTCTTTGGAAATAATAAAACCTTTGGCCGTTTTATTTGAAAATGTTATTGCCATAATTTGATAGCAAACATGCTTTAGGATAGACCTAGAAATTTTGGAAGTGATGATGATAGCAGTGGCCGAATCTCAAACTTGGAGATTGCCTACGTATCCCATGGAGGGAATCAGGCCATAAACGTAGTTCCAACAAATGGGATTTTTTTTGTTTTTTGGTTAGGGTCCACTCGGGTATTTTCCTCTCCTTTTGTGCTCTAAATTTTGCCTAAAACCACCCTTGCGGGTTTTCGGTCTAGCGAGCGTTTTATTTATGCCTTAGTTTTTGCCTAAGCCACCCTTGCGGGTTTTCGGCCTAGCAAGCTGCTCTAATTTTTGCTTGGATCCGCCCACCCTTGTGGTTTTCGGTCCAACGAGTATCTCTCATGGGTAATACTTCCTCAACTTGTCGATGTTGACTGGCGTTGCGAATTCCATTCCATCCAAGTCTGCAATGTATGCTGCTCCTCCAGAAAGTATGCGTTTGATAAGGAAGGGGCCTCCCCAGTTTGGTCTAAACTTGCCCCTTGGGTCTGAGACGTGGCGACGAATTGCTTTGAGCACCATGTCTCCTACCTTGATGTCCCTAGGTTTCACTTTTTTGTTGAATGCTCGTGCAAAGCGGCGTTGATACCCTTGTACATGGTATAAGGCTCTTAGTCTCCTTTCGTCTAGTAATGCCAACTCGTCGTAGCGGTTTTGAATCCAGTCTTCTTCGATTATTCCAGTCTCAGCTAAAACCCTTAACGAAGGTAACTCCAGTTCGATAGGCAAGACAGCTTCCATCCCATAGACCAGAGAGTAGGGAGTGGCCCCAGTCGAAGTCCTTTCAGTTGTTCGATAACCCCATAGCGCCAGAGGTAGCATTTCTGGCCAGTCTGTGTAAGTGTCGGTAGTCTTCCGCAGAATCCTCTTGATATTCTTGTTTGCAGCTTCAACTGCTCCATTAGTTTGAGGTCGGTAAGTAGATGACCGATGATTCTGTATCCCAAATTCGGCGAAAAGCTTCTTTGTCGCCCCCTTGAAGTGCGATCCATTATCACAAACGAACTCGTGAGGTACACCATATCGATAGATGATATTAGTGCGAATGAATTTGGCCACATGAGTGGCTTTGAGAGTAGCATAAGAAGCTGCTTCTACCCACTTGGTGAAATAGTCGATAGCCACCAGAATGAACTGATGTTTGTATTTTCCCTTTGGATTTATACTTCCAATGACGTCTATCCCCCAGGTGGAGAATGGCCAAGGGGATGTCATGCTGTACAATTCCGTAGGGGGAATACGCATACGATCAGCGTGAGTTTGGCATTTGTAACATCGACGGACATAATCAGCGCAGTCGGCCTCCATTGTAGTCCAGTAATACCCCTGACGTAGGATCTTCTTTGCCATTGTTGCCCCATTCATGTGTGGCCCACAAATTCCTTCGTGTATTTCTTCCATTACCTTGTGGCTGTCTTCCGTTGTGACGCAAAGTTGGCTTGGACCCAAGTGTGCCCTTCGATACAACGCTCCTCCACAGATTACAAATCGGGCAGCAAACTTTCGCAGAGCCGTTTTGTCCTTTGAGGTGGCCTCGGGTGGGTATTCTCCTTTTTCCAGGAATTCCTTCACGTCTTCGTACCATGGCTTGCCATCGTCTTCACCTTCCTCGGTAAAGGTACTAATGTTGCTCGATCATGAGGGGCCGCATTGTGAATCCCAGGGGTATTTCGACCATAGATGCTAATGTTGCCAGTGCATCTGCAAATCTATTGCTTACTTGAGGAGTGTGCGTGAAGATAACAGAATCGAATTGTGGAATTAGATCTTCCAGCACAGAGTGATATAGCTTCAGTGTATCCTCCTTGACCTTCCAATCTCCCCTTGCTTGAGATACCACCAGGTTTGAATCCCCAATGACTTCTACCCTTTTTGCCCTTAGCTTCAGGGCTGCCTCCATTCCAGCAATACAAGCCTCGTATTCAGCTTGGTAGTTAGTGACTTCAAACCTCAGTTTATATGACAAAGGGATGTGAGAATCGTTTGGGGAAACTAGCAATACCCCTATGCCATATCCACATCGGTTTGATGCTCCATCAAAGTAAAGTTGCCATGTGTCATCTAAGAGACATAAAATGTCCTCGTCGGGGAACATGAAGTCCTCTACCTCGGCCTCTGTCACAGGGTGATCTGCCAAGAATTCTGCCACAACTCTTCCTTTTACTGATTTCCTTGTCATGTATTTGAGGTCGAACTCTGCTAGCAGTAATAACCACCTAGCTAGCTTTCCGATAAGTGCTGGCTTTTCGAAAAGATACTTGATTGGGTCTAAACGAGAGACCAGCACCACCGGATGTGCCAGCAGGTAGTGCCTCAGTTTCTTTGTGGCCCATACTAGTCCCCAACAGGTTTTCTCGAGGGGAGTGTACCTTGTCTCATAATCCATCATTTTTTTGCTGAGGTAGTACATGGCGCACTCTACTTTGGCGTCGTTTTCTTGTGCTAGCATGCATCCCATGGATGTGTCTGTTACTGAGAGATACAGAATCAACGGCTTCCCAGGGATGGGCGGTGATAGTACAGGTGGATTCTGAAGATATTCTTTGATTGCCTCGAACGCTTGCTGGTAGTCCTGGCTCCATTCAAAATCAGTACCCTTCTTTAGTAGCTTGAAAAGAGGTTCACAGGTGGTTGTGAGCTTGGAAATGAACCTGCTGATGAACTGTACCTTCCCTAAGAAGCTCCTTACTTCCTTCTCTGTCCTAGGCGGTGATATCTCCATGATAGCTTGTATCTTGGAAGGATCTACCTCGATTCCTCTTTGAGTGATGAGGAATCCTAACATCTTTCCAGCTGTTACCCCAAAAGTGCATTTTTGAGGGTTAAGACGTAGTTGGTAATTCCTAATCCTCTCAAAGAACTTTTGGAGTGCTCCATAGTGTCCTTCCCTTTCCTTTGATTTGACTATCATATCGTCGACATATACCTCGACCTCTTTGTGCATCATGTCGTGCAACAGTGTTGTTGCCATCCTCTGGTAAGTGGCTCCAGCATTCTTCAACCCAAACGGCATCACTCGGTAGCAGTAAGTTCCCCAAGGCGTAGTGAAGGTGGTTTTCTCTCTATCCTCAGGAGACATAAGGATTTGATTATACCCAGAAAATCCGTCCATGAAAGATAGCAATGCATGACCTGCGGTGTTATCCACTAGCTCGTCTATGTGAGGTAATGGGAAGTCATCTTTCGGACTGGCTTTGTTGAGATCTCGGAAATCTACACAGACCCTAATTCCTCCAGTTTTCTTTGGTACGGGAACGATGTTTGCTACCCATTGTGGATATTCGGTGACTATGAGAAAACCGGCATTGATTTGTTTAGTGACTTCTTCTTTTATCTTTAGGACCCAATCAGGGCGCATACGTCTCAGTTTTTGTTTAACTGGTTTTGCATCAGGATGAAGAGGAATTTTATGCTGAACAATTTCAGGGTCTATTCCATGCATGTCCTCGTAAGACCAGGCAAAAACATCTTTGTATTCTTTTAGCAAAAGTATTAGTTTTTCACTTTCTTGAGGAGATAGTGCGGCACCAATTTTAACCATTTTGGGCTCGTTTTCAGAGCCTATGTTTGCTGTGATTATTTCCTCAGAAAAAGGTTTAGCGTGCCTTTCCTCTTCTCTCTCGATGGATTCTAGAATTTCTTTTGGAATTTCTTCCTCAAAATTTGGTTTGTCGGAATCCACACAATTGATCATAGGCAAAATGAAATACTCTAAATCTTCCTTCTCATTGCTAAGTTTATCAAAAGACATTTCAGAGTCGAACTCAAAGTAAATGCTATGCCTTGGTACTTTGACCAGGTTTTCCTCACTAGACTTAGTAGTTTCAAAGGATGAAAAGCTTGACTCGGACTGAGTCGACTCGGAGTCGGAATCGGAATCAGAACTAAGATCAGAATTAGCGCTTTTCATTTTGTATTTTAGAGTGTGTTCCACGGTCCAGTTAGGGTAAGCCCCTTTTTCAGCATCCACAATCAGCTCAGAGCAATCTTTTTCATCACCAAGGTTGATCACCAGCACTTCACTGTCACCTTGATTTGCACTTTCATCATTGTCACCCTGCAAGTCTTGGAGGGCCATTTGATTTGCTATCGCTGTTATCTCCTCCAATTGAGCTTCAACCTTGGCTTCGTCGCTGTTGTCGACTCGTCGTGTGCCAACAAAGCCCCACCAATTACCAAAGCTATCTATGATGGGGTGGATCACCCTTATTTCATTGTTGGTGACCCCCTCATCAAAGAGTAGGTTTAGTGATATTTCGTCTAGTGGGTCATTGTCGACAGCCTCTTCTTCCTTTGCCTCTTCAGTCTCGAGGTTGTTGACCTCGTCTATTGGCCAATAATTATCGGTAGGTGCATAAGGGTCATAAAAGTAGATTGGAACCCTGCGAAGCCCTTCTTCTTCAATCAGGTCTTCTACTTCTTCCTCATAAACCGTTCCAGCGAACATGACATGGTTGTCTTCAATGATAGCCACCATAGGCTTTGGTTGATTTATTGGAGTGATGTATTCAGAGGGGTTGAAATCTTCAACAGCAAAGTGGAGCGGGCCAGACAGCTTGGTGACAACTTGAAAGTGCGAATCAGACATGAACAGTGATGCAGTCATTTTTCCTGAAAAAGGTTTTTGCTTTAGTTAGATTGATTAATCTTACCTACTGTTTATTTGACTTAGAGAGATTCCTAAGGTTTAACCTGCAAAAGAGAAACTTTACAACATACACATATACAATGGGTGTGAGGAAGAACTTGGAAGTAAAATGCAAGTAGGTTCCTAGCCTGTAGGTTCCTGTCTTAGTTTGATAAGTTCTATGGCTTTCTAAAACATGCAAGGTTTTGGTAGTCTCAGGGTGCTCCGTTGTCAAAGGGCACCAATCCTCTCACCAGCCCATCATAGGCGGTGATTGGGTGATTTCTTTTTTGATATACCACTAGGTACGAGTGACTGTGGAGTTTGCTGGAACCCCCAACATAGCCCGTGTCATGCCGGGATATCAGGTGAACTCAACGGGTTGCCCGCTCGATGCATATGATAAATGAATTAAACAAGGCATGTATTAGTCTTATGTTGAACTTTTTGATTATGGCTCTCATATCCCCAGTAGAGTCGCCAAAAACTGTAGACACCTCCCAAACGGGGCATCGCCATACAGATTGATCAATGTTTGTTTGCTCGATTGGTTGCTTGCTTCGTAAACCAAAAAATCATGGACATTCCCATGGCTAGGAACATCACCACATGATAGCGGTTATCATCAAAACAGAGTCGCCACCCAGTTTATTAAAACTGGGAAAATAGATAGAGATTCTGGATACGGGAGCCAAAAGTACAATAAGGGGAAGGTGTTAGGCACCCCTCTTTGCCCAGTCGTGAGACTGACCCATAATCATTCAACATAAGACGTATAGGTGCTTTGTTTAATCCCAACACATAGTCTGTTTATTTATTCCTTTAAACAATAAGCAAAGTGAGCCAGTGCGATAAATAAGCATGCATCAGAAAGCAGAAAGGCAAACAAAATATCCCAGGGAGATGGATCCCGCGGCCGGTGAATGGATGTCACGGCCGAGGGATCCTCCTGGTTTGATGTACCGGCCGAGGGATCGAAGTCCCGGTCGGTGTTCTTCCTCACACCAGACAGAAAGATTAACGGATAATCAAAATGCTACGGTTAGTTAGAAATACAGTAAATAAGGCAAACCAGAGGCCGTTGGGCCTCACCACCTTGATCCCTCAGTTGCTTGATTGCTTTGGATTGGGCGTGATTTGACTGATTGCTTGATTGAAAACCCTAGAGTTAGGGTTTGAACTTCGGGGTTTGATCGCCAGATTGACGGCTGCCTTCGGGAGGTTAGGGCTTTTGAAGTATGGGATTGAGAGAGTATTTGTGCAGAGTTTTGAGACTTGAAAGAGTGTGAAGGTATATCAATTTCGGAACTCAAAGGCTCCTTTATATAGGCATAGGGATGACTCACTCCGGCCAATCGCAATGCACGATAAAAATTGGAGTTAGAGTGTGATTCTAACTCTCCATGGCAATCCTCTAACGTAGCCCGAACGCATCGGGAAGGTAGTGTAATCGGATCAAATGTCTGACAGAACACGTTCCAGAGTCTGGGAAAAGGTCAATCTGACGGCCGAGAAAAGGATATCACGGCCGAGGAATGGATGTCTCGGGCGAAGGATAGATCTTGCGGCCGAGGGATTGATCTCTCAGGGAGATTTGGCTAGCAACAGGTTGCTCGGGTGAGGAAATGATGTAAGGGCCGTGGGATCGATGTCACGGCCGACAGATGGATTCTTCTAGGCTTCTGTATTTCTGTCTGAAAGGCTGTATGGCTTTGAATTGGGTCCTCTAAGTGGCTCAAAGTTCTTACCGAAAGTCCTAAGGTCCTCAAGGAAGCAATCAGCAATCATTGTATCTATTTCATCATCGGGATTGTCCCAAGGTGGGACTTGAAATAATCGTTAGGCCAAATTGAGGTGTCTACACTTGGAACTACGTAAAAGGCCTGATTCCCTGATTGGGATACGTAGGCAATCTCGCATCGAGATACGGCCCAAACATTTGGAGAGAGGAAAACATCAACAGGTTTGTACTCAATGATAGGCATGGCTAACCCTGCGTATTGAGCTCACAAAAGATGAGTATGCTTTTTTCGAAGAATTGGCAACAAGTAATAGACATAAGAATTACAGTTCATCCCCTCTAACCCAAAAGTCGTCGACGCAATGGGTATGATACCTCGAAAGACTCTTAAGTTTGGCAATCAGGCTGTGAAGCATGGCAAAAGCAAGAGATAGAAAATCAAAGACTAAGCATAGGAAAGAATGTGAAACAGGATGCCACTTGGCTAAAGCAAAACCTATCTTCCTTGAGAAGATAGACGTAACGGCCGGATAATCAATACCTCGGCCGCCACAATGATTCTTCGGCCGAGTGATCGATTCTTCGGCCAAGTTTCTTCACACAAATTACTGTATATCAGCCAAAAACTTGTTCAAAAAGCCATGTTCTGACTATCGCATGCAAACTCAAGACATCTAGGGGCATAAAAAAAGCATTTCTCATTTCATGAACAAAAAAACTTGTTTACAAAACCATTATTGTGGTTGCTTTCACTATACAAATATAGTTTCTGCCTATCTCCCACTAACTATGAACAGGGAAAAGAAAAAGCCCTAAAAGCTAGGCGATCTCTAAGAAGAAGGCTGCTCACTGGTCCCCACATTCCCCCCACCAGCAGCCGGTACTCTCTCAGCCTCAAGCTGCAGCCAAAGAGGGATACAAACATTCAGACTCAAAGGATAATAAGCAGCAGATAAAGCTCATAAAGAAAGTCGTACCTCAAGGATCCTACGGCGCTGTCTCCAAACCAAAACCTATGTACTCTGATAGGCGTTAAGCCATTCTTGCACTATCTCGGCAGGTACCTGTGGAATAGTCAAACATTACAAACATATAAAGCAAGGGATACAATACGAAGAGAGGAAAGCTAACATGGAAAGCTAAAGGTACCTGTGAAGCCCCGGCTGGCAAGGTGTAAAGCTGGGTCGTACAGGGAGTCAGCGTCAGGCGCTCCTCCTCCCCATCATCTGAGTGGAAGGAGACAAACGATGGAGCCCGTGGCCAAACAGGAGCAACGGGAGGAGCCGCAACAGAGGAGATCAAGAAAAGACGGCAGTACTCCGTATAGTCACCTGCCTGGAGGAGTAAACCTGCCCAATCTCTGATCCGGGCATTCTTCAGATCTTCCTTCGACATCAAAGAAGTAGACCTCATAGATACTGGAGGAGGAGGAGGAACAAGCTGAAGAGCCTCAACGCGTGACCGCCACTGACTGGCCACTCGATCGCCTAAGTACCAGGCTCGGCAAAATGGACCCTCGAGCAAGCTACGGGTCCGGTCCAGGACTCTACAACGTGCAAGAGGGGCATCCTCTGGTACACCACCCCAAGGGTCAAACCGTACCTGCAAAGCAAGGACAAATCAGTCCCAACACAAAAATATGGAAGTCCAAAGGATAAGAGGTACAAAGAAAAAGGTACCTGATCGACCGTCAGTCGGTCCAAAACTCGCCGCCACTCAGGAAGGCTCAAAACTGGTGACCGTGGCCTCCGTTGTCCCACCAACCATCGCTCGTAACGAGGTATGCAGTTCGCATCACCATGCCTAGTCTCAGGGGGAAACTGGAGAAGGTGCTCAAAAGCCCAGAGCTGAAAAACAGGGTAGGTTCAGAACTAGAAAAAACCAAAGTGAAAACAGAAGTATAAAGGAATGATACGTACCTCAAGCACTCGAAAGTGACCACAAAGGATGGGACTTTTGTCCCGCGAACAAACTCCAAGACTGCCATACAAAGTGGCCAAAGCAGACGAGCCCCAGTCAAGCTCCCGAATAGCTCCCAAGTGCTGCAGAGGAGCCAAAAACTGCGTGTGTATCGAACCATCCTTGTTGGCAAACAACGTTTGCCCAAGGAGGTAAAGAAGGAAGGCCCGCGTCAATTGCTCGGCACTCACCTGGGTCAGAATGTCAGCCACCATAAAAGTCTTGCTTAGCCAAGCAAGATCGATATGACCCCGGGAACGAACAGGGGGCACCTTGCCCAGAAACCACCTCAAAGCACCCTCTCGCTCCCAAAGCCGGGGGTCAACTCGAAGAGCAACTTCGCCTACTCGCAGGCCAGTCAGCAAAGAAAAGTCACCCGGAGTGATAGTCATCTCGCCAGCAGCAGGAAACTCACCGGCACGTTCAGAACGCTCAGGTGAAACTCAGGCTCTCGACGAACCACCTCGGCCTCTAGGCCACCAACAGGAGGGTGGTACTGCAGGAAACCGCCATAACCCAGCCTATGCGAAGGACGAACGTAGGTAACAGCATCAAACAAACCGGGCTCCTCAATCGCCTCCTCATCGGAAGACGGATACTCGCACCTACATGGAGGATGCGAGGATGAATCCGCAACACCCGAAGATGACGTGGCCATCACGTCCAAGCCAAGAAAGAAAGAAAACCAACGGTTTCAAACAACCGAAGCCAGCAGCAACGGCAGCGGCAGCGATGGTCGGAGAGGATGGTCGCCGGAGATGATGATGGCCGACGGTAGTGGAGGAAGGCGTCGGCGTGCGGTGGTCGTCGAACGAGAGGAACGGAGGAGAATGAGAGGAGGAGAAGAAAAAATTAAATGGGCCGTGAGATCGATTTAACTGAACTTAAATCGATTTCCTGGCTTTTGGCGTTCTCACGGCCGAGCATTCGATTCATCGGCCGAGACATCAATCTTTCGGCCGAGAGATCGATCTCCGGGCCCCTTAATCAATTTCCCTCAGCAACAGCAGATTTTGCTCAGTGCACTGATCCAAGCCATTACGAACTTCTAAATCCTCAACCAACCAAGTAGCCTTGGGGGCATCCCCGAGCCGATGCAATATGATCAAAACCAGCCTTGGGGGCATATCCAAGCATGAGGAAAATCTCTCTCCACAAACTGTTGGCCAAAGCAAGTTGAAACATCCAGCAGCTTTACGCCCATATCCATTATCAAAGAACTCAGCAGCTCCGTGCCCATGTTCGCCCATATCAACTCACCTAGCAGCTCTACGCTCGCCATTCCAGCGACCATACAACCATCCACTCACTCAGCGGCTCTATGTCCATACTCACTCACTCAGCGGCTCTACGCCTTCAACTCAGCGGCCCTAAACCCATTACCTCAACAGGCTCGAAGCCTATGTCTACCATCTCAGCGGCTCCAAGCCCTCAAACTCAGCAGCTCTACGCTCGCTATTACAACAACAGGCTCTATGCCCGTTATCTCACCACAGCGGCTCCACGCCCACCATTTCAACTGGCTCGAAGCCGTAACAACTAATTCAGCGGCTCCAAGCCCACCGTTTCAATTGGCTCGAAGCCATAGCAAGCAACTCAGCGGCTTCAATTGAAGCCCATTATCGACAGGCTCCACGCCCGTATTCACTCATTCAGCGGCTCTACGCTTGCTATCACAAATCAGCAGCTCTAAGCCCACTATCTCAACTGGCTCAAAGCCGTAAACAAACAATCCCAGCGGCTCCAAGCCCATTATCTCAACTGGCTCGAAGCCGTAAACAAGCAACAGGCTCTAAGCCGCCCCAACAATCAAGACATCTATTCTCAGGCTCTACGCCTGAATGCTAAAAAATCTAACATTTTTGAATGCTCAAGCTCTACGCTTGGATGCCCAACCACTGTGTACTGGATGCTCAAGTTATACACTTGAATGCTCAAGCTCTACGCTTGGATGCCCAACCACTGCGTACTGGACGCTCAAAGCCTATACTTTGAATGCTCGAGCTCTACGCTCTGAATGCTCAAGTCCGGAACTTGATAGAAGCTCTAAGCTTAAATCAAACACACACGCACGGGCCCGTGCACATATTGCATCAACATTTTCACATCAAATCTGCATCATCATATCTGTTCATATCTAACAATCATCATCATATACACACTATGCATATTTCTCTTATTCATGAAAACAGGTCAATCCTGCAAATCAACCGGCTCTACGCCTCGGTTTTATTGATCGGCCCGGTGCCTCGATCATTTGACTCTATGTCAAAACTTATGATGAGAAAGCTCCGTGCGCAGACCATCAGAATGCAACCGACTTTATGCCTCGGTTCAATCAAGCTCCTCCAACCGGCTCCGCGCCTCGGTTCCTTCATTTCCAACGCTCCATGCTCTATTTACTGGCCCTGCGCCCCCCATCTCAAAAACAAACGGCGTCCAACTCATCCCAGCAGATGGTTTGGATTCCACCCCATTACATCAATTCCTTCCAGCTCATTCGCAAGGATAGGCTACTCTACCGAGCTCCTTTCAGTCAAAGTAAGGATGATCAAGAAAAGCAAACGCACCTGCAGTGTACTGATCTACCCCAAAATACTAAGGAAGCTCTCCGCAAAAACTCCCCAGGTAGCCCCGCACTCCTTCAACTACTTTTCGCCAAAACCCTGGCTCAGTCTAGGTACGTCACACTACGGCTTTTCAAGCCCTAAGGTACGTCTTCTGTCTCTAACCCTTCAAACTTTTATTTTTCTTTATTGCCCGAACTACGATTGGTCTGAATTTCCCTTGTAGAATACGTAGGCAGCCTCCCGGCCCGACCATAACAAAACCTTTTTCGAAAACCCCTTGGAATAGTGGTTGGACCAAATTGAGTTGCTTTTTACAGCTTTGACTCTTTCTCAAACATGTCTCGCGATCCGTCTGAGTTCAGTCAAAGAGGGGCATCTGTAGACACCCCAATTTGGCCTAACGATTATTTCAAGTCCCACCTTGGGACCATCCCGATGATGAAACGGATACAGTGATTGCTGATTGCTTCCTTGAGGACCTTAGGACTTTCGGTAAGAACTTTGAGCCACTTAGAGGACCCAATTCAAAGCCATACAGCCTTTCAGACAGAAATACAGAAGCCTAGGAGAATCCATCTGTCGGCCGTGACATCGATCCCACGGCCCTAACATCATTTCCTCACCCGAGCAACCTGTTGCCAGAAAATCTCCCTGAGAGATCAATCCCTCGGCCGCAAGATCTATCCTTCGGCCGAGACATCCATTCCTCGGCCGTGATATCCTTTACTCGGCCGCCAGATCGACCTTTTCCCAGACTCTGGAACGTGTTCTGTCAGACGTTTGATCCGATTACACTACCTTCCCGATGCGTTCGGGCAACGTTAGAGGATTGCCATGGAGAGTTAGAATCACACTCTAACTCCAATTTTTATCGTGCATTGCGATTGGCCGGAGTGAGTCATCCCCATGCCTATATAAAGGAGCCTTTGGGTTCCGAAATTGATATACCTTCACACTCTTTCAAGTCTCAAAACTCTGCACAAATACTCTCTCAATCCCATACTTCAAAAGCCCTAACCTCCCGAAGGCAGCCGTCAATCCGGCGATCAAACCCCGAAGTTCAAACCCTAACCCTAGGGTTTTCAATCAAGCAATCAATCAATCACGCCTAATCCAAAGCAATCAAGCAACTGAGGGATCAAGGTGGTGGGGCCCAACGGCCTCTGGTTTGTTTTATTTATCGTTCTTACGCTTAATCATAACTTTCTGATCATCTGTTAAACGTATATTCTGGTGTGAGGAAGAACACCGACTGGGGCTTCGATCCCTCGACCGGTACATTAAACCAGTGTGATTACTTGGCCGTGACATCCATTCACCGGCCGAGTAATCGATTTCCTGGGACAGTTCGTTTGCTTTTCTGCTTTCTGAATGCATGCTTACTTATCGCACTGGCTCACTTTGCTTACTGTTTAAAGGAATAAATAAACAGACTATATGTTGGAATTAAACAAAGCATCTACATGTCTTATGTTGAATGATTATGGGCCAGTCTCACGACTGGGCAAGGAGGGGTGCCTAACACCTTCCCCTTATTGTACTTTTGGCTCTGTATCCAGAATCTCTACCTATTTTCCCAGTTTTAATAAACCGGGTGGCGACTCTGTTTTGATGATAACCGTTATCATGTGGCGATGTTCCTAGCTATGGGAATGTCCATGATTTTGGTTTATGATGCAAGCAACCAATCGAGCAAACAAACGTGATCAATCTGTATGGCGATGCCCCGTTTGGGAGGTGTCTACAGTTATGATCCCGTTCGGAGAACCAGCTTACGCTCGGCGGGCGTCCGCGAGACTGACTAACGTTCGGTGGGTAACTGGGATGACGTGTTATGTTTGACTTTTCCTCATACAGACGAACTGAGACAACTGGGCCGTGGGCCCACAAGGTCAACATGTTGACCCCTTTAAACCCTCGGATATTTCGGCCCACTACAAATAGCCAAACCACAGACAACAAGCCGAAGGGGATACAACCTAGAAATTAAAACTCTAGAGAAAGAGAAGCACCTTCCTCCAAGACAACAAATTCATATCCCTAGCTTTTCGCAAAATCATCCTCCTCCATCTCAACAAAGTGGTCATATGTTGTTACAACAAAAGAAACTAAGTCGCGTGATACATATATAAGTACACTTCTGTACGAGTAAAGAGATAAATTTAATTAACTGTATTATTTTTACACTAAATAACATAATGGTTACTAAAATTTAAAATGCACAAGTAGTTACACAAGTTCGATCACATACAATCAAAGTTTTTTTTTTTTTCTTGTTTTAATATTCAATTTTTTTTTTGGTAATTGTTTTAATATTTAATGTTAATCCAACTTTAAAAGGGGACAAGAACAGGAAACCCCATCTACAATTAATTCCATTTAGTTATGCAAAACCAGAGGGAGGAATTTGCCAAGCAAGGCATATCAACCGATTCTCATCTGTCTTTTTTAACCCGGCCCTCTCCATGAGATAAAGCAAGCCCTCAAGTCATGTTTTGATCTTGACAATAAGGTCCCCATGGCTAAGCCTCTGTCTCTTGAAAACTCGGCAATTTCTCTCGCGCCAAATACTATACACCAGAGCAAACTAAATATGACAGAAACTAACAAACACTTGCTAATTAAGTTGCAATTAGAACATGTGAATGATCCAGTACCGGCCTCCGTATGAATTCTGCAAAATGTTGCAAAAGAAGCTAAAGATCTGGCCCATGAGATAAAGATCTGACCCATGAGATTGAGAATTCTATTAAGTATGGGAATTTTATTCCATAAAAGTATGATTTTTTCTCAGTTTCGAATTTGTGAATCACGACTAGTGGTCGATTCTTCAGTTCAAAGTCATTTCCATAGGCTTGACGGTCTAAATTTTTTTTTTGGGTAAAATAGCTTGAAATAAAAAGAGGCTAAGCCTCATACAGCCTACAATGAGTATACCCCAGGAGGAAAAAGAAAAGAAAACAAAAAGATTGAGAAACATGACCTAAGCCAAGTGGCTACAATGACCAACTTCAAAGGATTACATGAGATCCACATGTTTCAATTCCATCTAAGAGATGGGAGAGAAACACATGCCAAAGAAGAATATACAAAAAATTGAATTTAGCCCAGTGGAAGCAACACATAAACTAATCCACATGCTTGAATTAGGAGCATCCTCATTTCCGAACTTGCTGGGGACACTAAGTAGCTGCAGTTAGCAGAACAGCAGCCCATTCCAAGAACTGTCCCATTCCTAGTACTGATCCTCATTGTGCTTGAAAACCTTCTGTTAAGGACTCAAGCATCCTAAGCCAAGGCAGCAGGTAGTAGCAGTTCGGAAATGCAGAAAATAGACTGCATACTAGGCCTAACAGCTGCATCAACACAGCAGCAAAATGCTGGACAACAGCAGCAACAACAGCCATAGAAACAACTAAATCACCATTGCTAGACAGCAGAATGTTACCGTGGCTGAACCAACTTGGCTTGAAACAACCATAATGTTATATACATGAGCAGAGGCCATACCCATACGGTATACAGTACAGTACAGCAACTAGCATAATGGTATACAGTTAACTAATCAGCAGCAGCCACTAGAACTTGAGAAACCAACACAAAAGCAATATACAGCTAGGGACATGCCCCCTAGAAAAGCCTAATCATTCCAAGGGACAACCCCCCAAGGATAGGTCAAAAGAAAATGAGGGTTAATGCAGTAACAAAAGAAACAATACAAGAACTAAACAACGGCAGGGATTAAGATGACTGATCCAGCAGCATACACAAGCATACAAGTTCTGCAAGTATGCACTGCATAATAACACCTCACTTCTGATAAGAATTATACAGTGCCTAACAATGTCATGGATAATAAAAGGACTGATCCAGCAGAGAATGTAATGACAGGTAAGCAGTGAATGATAATGTAGTACACAATCTCACTGTAAGATTACGGCAGTGAATGACAGGTAAGCAGATTATAGCAGTGAACTATATCAATATCAATCTCAAAATCAAGGCCCTCAGTAAGTATAGTGCTCACCTCCTACTCCCTCGTAACCTCACACCTTCAACTCTCTTTCCAATACCAAGAGCAGAGATACCTCTACACCCTCCACTATTCCTCACATGATTCCCCCACAAGTTATTACCTCCTCTCACAAGGAAAGTTATGGATCTAGCACACATCTCACTTGGGTTGCACACAATATAGTAAGAACACACAAGAATTACTATAGTAGCCCACAGGGATTGAGCTAAACAAAAACAGAAAGTCTATAGTCACCACACCAAAATGCGGTGGCCGGCCACCGCACGCCGTGTGGGGCCCACTCCGGACCCCTCACGGATGATCCAAGCCGTTCAATAATTTTAAAAAAAAAACTGAGTGGGCAATGGGGAACATCAGTTCGATCCGATATAATGAGATCTATCAAACAAGATCCATATTGGTAGGAAAATTATTTGCGTAAACACATGATTTTTGAGCTTGAAATTACCTTCTTTTTCAAAAGTACTTTTTTGGAGAAAACGTCCAGTGTGTTGGAAGGAGGTGCCGTTCCATTTCAACAGTAAAAGGAGTTTAGGAAAATGAAGGTAATTTTAAGCTCAAAAATCATGTGTTTACGCAAATAATTTTTCTATCAATATGGATCTTGTTTGATAGATCTCATTGAGATCTTTTAAACAATGCAAAAAAAAATTGAAAATTTATTTTTCATTTTCAAAATATGTGAGTTCAAAATTACATTCTTTTTGAAAAGAAAGATTTAAAAAGAAAGCAGAACGAGGCCGGACTAGTCTTTAAAAGGTTCGAGAGCTTATAGTTTTTGATGTTTTCAAACTTTGGGTTTCGAAAAAGGGAAAGTGGGGGTAGATTTTAGACATGGTCACGTGATCCACACCACAGCCCGTGAACTTTCATTTGGAAAATACATGCATGCATGTTTTGTTGATAAAAATATCACTATACTTAGAGCGTTTCCCGTAAGCTAGAAGTTAATAACTTCTAGTAGCATTTTTTAGTTAAATTGTTTTCACTAAATTAATTAGTTAAAAAATGTGTGTTGGGCCGTTAGTGGAAGAAAATGTGTTTAGCTTTCTCATGGTCCGAAGCCCTTGGTTCCTGTAATGGAACTTCTCCTCACAATTAGAATATAGCACAAGAAGCCACGATTTTGCCTCGACTCTGCCAAATGTGTTGGATTAGTGAAAGAAAATATGATGGATGTTTTTGTTTAGTGGAAACAATTTTACTTTTGACAAAAAAATTTAGATTAGTATGAGCAACTTAACTAAAGCTAAAAAGTTGTAGTGAAAAAATTTAGTGGAAACGTGGCCTTTAACTTACTTATGAATATGTATGTGATTGCAGGTTGATCAACGGTGCAAAACCTACTGCAATTGGCTATTTTAAAATTGGGTTAAAATAGAGTCTTGTCATTGGAGATGCTCCTACCCAAAATAAATTTTTACTTAAAATTTGACCCAAATTTAGGGAATGGAAAGAGTAAGAACCAGAATTGCTCTAATACTACCAATCTTAAAAAAGACGTGTCCTTGAGCTCAAAAGTTAAAACTTGGGATTCCCAGTTAGCTAATGGATGGAAGTCAATGAATTAATGGAAATACAAAGAGAGGGGTGAAAAAAAGTAGGAGTAACTCTTTCTCTCTCTAAGGTGTTCCACTTTTTTCTAAAAGTATTTTTTTTTCAAATTAATGTAATTTCAAACTCAAATATAATGAAAATGAAAAATATTTTTTTAATTTTTTTTGCACCGTTTAAAAGATCTCGATGAGATCTATCAAACAAAATCCATATTGGCAGGAAAATTATTTACGTAAACACATGATTTTTGAGCTTGAAAAACCTTCTTTTTTCTAAAAATACTTTTTACTATTCATTTGGAACACCACTAGACAATGTACAAGCTAAGCTAAGCTAAGCATTTTAAGGTAGGGGGAAGTTTTTGCCGCCTCCTCCCCCACCACACCCACCCCCATCGCATGTAGATCCACCCCACCCCATCCTTTCCAAGAATAAGCATCTCCTAAGTCCACTCTGTCGATTGCTCCGCCGATCGGAGTTCCGGTGACCTCTGATGCCGCTTTGTCTCTCCGTTGCCACTCCGCCATTTTGTCTCTCCGTTATCCTCCTGCTTCGGCGATACAGTGTCCTCGGTGTCAGCCATGCACACTTCTCTCCTTGCTGGCTCGACTTCCCCCTCCATCCCTTCCTTCCCCGTCGAGCGACAAAACCTATCTTTCTCAAACACCCAGCCGATCGGCTCCCCCCCGCGATCGCTGCTTTCCCAGTCCGATCGACTGGATCAATCTTTCTGATCGGCCCCCCCTTTTCTGGTTTCTCCTTCTCATCCAATTGGTCTCCGATCTTCTTCCTCTCTTCTCTTCCGGTTGGATCTAACTATCCTTCACGTCCTCCCCTTCCCTGTCAGATCCAATCATGCTTATGGTGCGTAGCTAAGTTGCATGCCTTGAAGGCTGGGAGGAGCTCCTTTATGAGCTTAACGGAGGCAGGTTGTTTGGCAAAGGCTTCACAGTGTTTCCGAATTTTGAAGGCGGCAGCCTCCTTATGGTTGTGTTTTTAATTTGATGCATTAGCTTCTTCTTTTTTGTTATATTTGCTTATGTTATGTTTATGTGTTGCCACACACATAATTTCCACACTTCCCACACTGTGCTCTATTCCTTAGGCCTTTTGTTGACTTTCGCTTGTCGTCGGCGTCCCTAGGCTTTTTGTTAGTCTTTATCTTCTGGCGATAGCATAGTTCTTTGAGTATTTTGTATTTTGCAGGTCAGTACTTTGTGTTCTGTTCCTTAGGCCATTGTTTGGCCTTCGCTTGTCGCTGGCATGTCTTAATTATTGCAATGGTGATAGCACATTGTACTTTTCTTACTATCAATGAAGTTCATTGATCTTCCAAAAAAAAAAAGGGGGAGTCATTTCTCATAAATGGGGTGGAACTTTGAAACAGTGGAAACCTGAAGGGTTGTTAGAGCATCTCCAACAGCCTCCACTCTTCTTCATTCTCGTTTTGTTTGGCCTTTGCTGCCCTTTGTTTAACAGGATCATTTAAACCTCGAAGATTCCAAAAGCCAAAGCGAATGTCTGTATTAAGCATAAACTTATTAATGACAAAACGAGATACTTAGCTACTACTCCTATATTAAAGACCTAGCACACCAAAAGAGGTCTGTGATGGCAGATAATAGAAAGTACTTAAACGATGCCCAACAAAATAATTATGGAAGGAGTTACTTCCCTTGCCGTAAGAGGAGCTCTTGTTTTTTGCGCTCCTTTTTCCTTGCCCTTTTGCTTGCTGTGGAGGACTGAGAGGCATCCCCAACTTGCACATTAAGTTCAGGTGCTGGGGTTAGAGAGCCATTTAAGGCTCCAACACCCTCAACCGAGACAGTGGACACCAAATGGGAGTTAATTTGTTGAGGGATTACAGCATCAGATTGATTCTCGAATGCAGCCCCATCTTTGGGACCTTGGCTTGCCTCAACTTCTATATCCGCAACAATTTTCTCCTCCATTTACACCATGCTAAGATCCGTAGAGCAGAATTCCACGTTAGGGAGAGCTGTGTTGGTCTCAGTATGGGCAGGGATTGTGCATTTATCCAGAGCTGAACTCCCCCCTGCATTACCGATGGTGGGCTTCCCCTTAGCAACTCTTTGCCACTCCTCAGCTGGAGCGGTAGTTTTGGGGTGAATGGATTTCCCACACCTGGAGTGAGAATGACCAAACACCTTACACTCAGAGCACACAGGAGGCAGCCATTGGTATTCCACTTGTACGACAACGCTTTCCCCTTCCACTGTTACTTGAATTTCATCAGGCAACTCAGCACCCGCATCAATTTCTATACAGATTCGGGCATAGGCTAACCTCTTTCTCTCTAGGATCTTGACCATCTCCTGCCATGGCCGACGGTACTGTCTCTTTTGCAAATGGGTTGGGTGTTAAAGCTCTTGATTCTAATGATTTAAGAAGGAAACAAAGAGGGTTTAGTGCCTCTTCTCCACATCGGCCTTCTGATTTTGAAATGCCCAAGGAAATCACAACTTCCAGAAACCCTAATGTTACCATCTTCCCAACTGTCCAAGGGAATACCCAATCGACTGCTACTAATTCTTCAAGTTCTTCATCAGGTAACCCTAAAAAATCGTCATCTTCCCCAATTCATATAGCTCCAAACCAAAACCTTCCAACCCCATGGTGACTATCGCAACATCACCTGTCCCATTTGACTTTTGCCCGTCTCTTGCAGAGGTTCAATCCTCCTCCCTAAACCCCAATGTCTCCAAACAATCTTCTGAATTTGATACCCATAGTCCCAAACATGCAAACCCTAGTCCTGCTCGTAAACTTCAACAGGTTTTCCAACAGGAGAGTGAGCGGGTAGTGGCTGGAAATCGGATTTCGGGAATCATTGAGAAACTCGAAGAGGAAGTGAGGAGATCGGATAGTTCATTCGACATAGATGCAATTGCTGCAAAGCTAAAGCACATGAAACAAGGATGGGATGAGGCTGAGGCTCGAGAAGCTGGTTCAAATGGTGACATTCAGATCTCTGTACCAGGTACTTCGAACCCTAAACTCCTTTATAATGCTAGAGGGGTGCCGTATATTCAGGGGATCCTAAGAGCATCTTCTACCCATACTCCATTTCTTCATTTTGAAGAAAAAACATTCTCCAATCCATCATCTAAAACTCTCCTCCATTTGGGAGGATGAACTTTGATCCTCTAAATATAGAAGATGAAGGAAAAAATAGAAGATCTCCTCCAAATATGTGTTGGAGTTGAGAAATAGAGTGTTGGGTTGGAGTTGAGATAAATAGTACAATCCTCTAAATCTACTTTTCAAATAAAATAGATTAATTTGATTCTCTCAAATAGAGATTTGGAGGGTGTTGGATTGGAGATGCTCTAATATGGGCTATTGTTTCCCACTTTTCCGCCACGTAGGCGTGAGCGGAAAATCAATGGCGTGTGCGGTATGAGTGCGGGCGTGCCAGGACTTGTCGTCGTCCAATGTATGAAAGGGGTGAGCGCCTCGATCTGACTTCGTATGTAGTGCGACTGCGTGTGACCCAAAGGGTGAGGCCACAAAGAGGTTCGTGATTTGCCACAACGAAGTGGACTTAGAATTTCCCAACCGTGTGAGAAAAAGAATAGAATATCGTAGAAATAACTTTATTATGTCGTAATAATAAAATTGAGGGTACAAGAGAGATAGAATAACTTTATTATGTCGTAATAATAAAGTTGGGGGTACAAGAGAGATAGAAATTGGGGTACAAGAGAGATAGTTGCTTCACTGGGAAGGCTTTGGTTTTAAGCGTTGAGCTTGATTGGTGTGGAGACCCTTTTTTTTTGTCTTGCAAACTTGTATTTGTAGGCGAAAAATGTAGTGCTCTGGCTCTAAATGGAATTTCCCGCCTCCTTGCTGCATTGCCACGTGTCCCACTAACCCAATTGTTGGCGGTTTCTGGCAGTTGATTGAATTGCCCATGTATTCTTCTTAAGTCGTGGGTAGTTATTGGAAGTTTGGGAAAGGTAATGGGTACCCTTTTTCGTGGGCAGCAGAGAATCATGGCCCTATCAAATGGCCAATCAATGAACAACCTCCATGGGTCCATCTTCTATTTGCACGAGCATTCACCAGAATGTTCCAAATAAACATTTTCGACCATGTGCCTCTATTTCTTATTTGGATAATGAGCCCATAACATTTCAATCCATGACTGAAGCAATCAAAATTAATTGGGCCTGATGGTATCAACTCGGCCCATTAATTTTAGCCCAGAACATTTTAATTTTTCGGCCCAATTTAATTAAAAGATAATTAAATGGCCCTCCAACGGTAGCCCAAGATTTGGTGCAAAAAAACGGGTGTAAACAATGCCCCCCGCGCCTTGATTCTTTACTTTTAGGATCAAGGCGTGTATAAAAAAGAAAACTGTTTTTGGCATCCAAACAGACCTTGAATCCTATTTTAGCATACCTTCTTTTGTTTGCCTTGTCTATGGACTCAGTAGGCATTAGGCATTTTCCATGTTCCTTCAGACCTTTGACAAAATTCTTTGAATTCAGACCTTGGAAGGAATCTACCAGCTGTCTTTTGTTTGGACAGGCCTTTCAAAGGCCTCTCTTAGAGGTAAAGGCCTCAATTTGCATCCTCTAAGGCTTTTTAGAGTGATTGGATGATGCTCCCCCCTTTTATCAGGCCTATTTCCACCAACAAAGGCCTGTGTTCAGGTCTAATCGTAGAAAAACGATCAAACCATAAAAAAGGCCTGGCAAGGACTGAACCTCTGTTTGAATGCTCATAATAGTGATTCAGTCCTACAGGAAAGGTCTGAACTTCTGTTTGAATTGCTTAAAATATTGGCTCGGGCCTAGACAAAGAGCTCAAAGGTCCTTCGTACCTGCGGAAAAGGCATGCTCACACCAATAGAGTCCTGCATCCAGGTCTGGTTGTAGAGAAGCCATAGCACCTCAAAAGGCCTGGAAATGACCGAAAATATATTTGAAGGTCTGAACCTCTACTTTGAACTTTCAGGTATGCTTAATGAAATAAAAAGGCCTCCACCTCTACAGAAAAGGCCTAGTAAAACTCTGATAGGGCCTATTCAAGGACTGATAGGCCATGGCCGAACGTTTTAGAGGTGCTAGTTCGGCCTATGAAGGACTTTTCTTTGTTTTTAGCCCTTCTTGACACCATTTTGGCATTTTTCTGTAAGCCAAGTGAATAACACTCGCTTTTGATGTGCCCCACAAATCCAACATGGGCGCAATTCTACACCCTTAAGGCCTAAAATTGGCCTGTGCTTGTAATGTCTTTTAGCCGTTTGGACAATGCCAAAAAGGCCTTCATGAACCGGGGGAGGAGGGGGATCTCCGATTACAAATGAATCGGTATCAAGCCCTGGAGTGTCGTCGCCTTCCTCCTCTTCATTTAATTCATCTTGATCTAGAACGAGCGCAACATCCAATTCAGTCCTGCCCATAGGACTGATGGCAGGTCTGGATTGTTGTTGATTTGTATCTGTTATCTGCTCACTGCTCAGGACTGAATCTGGATGTGGTAGCTCTTTAGACACTTGAGAAAGCTCTTGAGAGGAAAGAATGGGCTGATATTGCCTCATCACAGGACTTTCTATGTTCTGGCTTACCTCAGGTCTGAGATCTCGCTCCCTTTGCATTGAAACAGACCTATCTTCTCGCTCCTCCAGGCATGGGAATAGTTTACCATCCAAAAGTTTTTGGAACACTCCTGAATGTTGGCTGTTGCGCTCAGACCTGAGACTGTTGCCCCTATCATTTTGATGTTTATCATCCAGACCTTGCCGCTGTTTGGGAATCCTCAAAGGACTGAGCTGAGAACTTTGCCCCCCGAGTCCAAGTCCTTGACCTCCTTGCCCCCCGAGTCTAAGTCATTGGCCTCCTTGCCCCTCGAGTGCAGGGCTTTCAGCAGTTAAGGACTGAGAGAAACCTGGAGGCTTGGAGTGCTTGCTAGAAGCTTGCTTAAAGACATTCAGGCCTGAAGTTTGGCCTGAAGTGCTAAATTGTGATATCCGTGGTGGAATAGAAGTTGACTCCTTATCTTCGAGATTAGCCCTTAATTTTTCAATGGCCTTGTTGGAGTCGTCAAGAGCTTTCTTGGAGTCCTCAACGGCCTTATTGGACTTGATTACCAATTCACACAAAGATGCATGCAAGGGATCTATGAACTCCTGTGAGAGTTTTTCGAATACCACGGTACAGGACTGGGTGCCCATATCTTCTTCAACTTGACCCCCAAAGGTCTGAGCAGGAGGATTACCAAGCCCACTATTTTGAAATTCATGCTGTTCGGGCAGGTTTGAAGACATGATATGTGAATAGCCATGTGACTTGGCACTAAAGAGACGGTTTACTTCATAACGTAATCGGCGATCCTCAACTTCAAGCTTGTCAACTTCATCTTCAAGTCTTTGAATTGCATCATTGTAGGAGTTTAGTGCATCATGAAACCAATCCTGTGTAGGTTTGAGTCAACGCCTCTCACAATCAAGGCGGTAGATTTCATCTTCAAGCTCGTCGACTTTATCATCACGCCAACGAATTTCTTCATTAAGACGCCGAATTTCAACATCCAATTCAATGTATTGAATTGACATGCGAATTAATCGGCGTGATACCCCTTGAAACGATTGGGGTCCCACCGGGCGTGCCAAAAGATGTTTCCCACTTTTCCGCCGCGTAGGCGTGAGCGGAAAATCAATGGCGTGTGTGGTATGAGCGCGGGCGTGCCAGGACTTGTCGTCGTCCAACGTATGAAAGGCGTGAGCGCCTCGATCTGACTTCGTATGTAGTGCGACTGCGTGTGACCCAAAGGGTGAGGCCACAAAGAGGTTCGTGATTTGCCACAACGAAGTGGACTTAGAATTTCCCAACCGTGTGAGAAAAAGAAAAGAATATCGTAGAAATAACTTTATTATGTCATAATAATAAAGTTGAGGGTACAAGAGAGATAGAATAACTTTATTATGTCGTAATAATAAAGTTGGGGGTAAGAAATTCACTCAAAAGGGTTGAGAGCTTCTCTCTCTAGGTTAGAGAGAGAATGCACTCCCCTTTACCAAAAATCCGATTTTTTGAAACAAAACCCTTGAATCAGATTTACCATTGAATCTGATTATATTTTTCAGTCCACCCCGTGGACAATATCTACAACAGGTATGATCGAAAGGGCTAATTTTAGTCCCATTCTTATCTGTCAACAGCAGATCTTTACCGATTCAGCACATCCATGGTGAATCGACCACAACTATCTCGTAATCCTGATCTATCCGAGCCCGACGCCCAACGGGATGGGTTAGGAGCGGCAGGTGACGAGTTTCGACTTGGTTTCTCATCGCGTACTCGGTCGTGGCTCACTAGTGGCGACAGGAGTCCTACCCGGTCATGGGATCTTTCTCGGAGAAGACCCACCGGTGAGAAGCCCTAGCTCGTGGTCCTATTCGCGGCAATAAAACCCAACGGTGAGGGCAGTGCTCGTCGGAATAATGGTGTTTGTTAAGAGGAGGGCCACTCCTAAGAATCGTGTTCGGTGGTTCAGTCCAGTTCTTTCCTGCCGGCAAGTATTGTTCAATCTGCTTAATCTTCTCCGAGGATGGGGACATAAGGTTTCAACTCAGATCGGTGGTTCGTTGCCGGTCGGAGGAACCCAGGGTGGCGGGTCTACAATTCGTTGGACCTCCTCTCGGCAGGTATCGTTCCTCAGACTTGTAAATCCATATTGTGAACCTCGATGGGCAGTCATCTGTTTGGACTGAGATCGGGTTATTCGTCTGGATTTATTTCATCATCAGCTTCATGCCCAGTTTAGCTTTTGGGTACATTGCGGTCTTTGCAAACCATGGCTGCCAATCTTGGCTGGCCAAAATAATTTTACCAGATGCTGCTTGGTTGTGGCTCACTGTGTTGGTTTCTATTGGTCATTGATGGTTTCATAGCTCATGATTCTTTGTTGAGCTTCTTTAAAATTCCTAGTTACTATGCTTCTCTAGCCCGGTTGTTGTGTGTAGTATGGTTGTGACCGTGGCTATCATTGATTAGATTGGGTCTTGCTCTGATTGAAAGGGGTAGCTTTCGCGGCTGTCACTGATTAGGTCGGTGGTTGGGTTCTGATCGAAAGGGGTAGTTTTTGAGGCTGTTGTTGATTAGGTTGGTGGTTGTTCTCTAATTGAAAGAGGTAGCTTCTGGGGCTGTCTTTGATTAGATTGGAGGTTGATCCCTGATTGAAAGAGGCAGCTTTGGTCCTCCTGCAGTATCTTGTGTCCTCCTTTTGTGTCTTGCCAGATGATTCAGTGGTAATACATTGTTAATGGCGGCTGGATTCTAGGCCCTTGTACTGTCCCACTTTTAGGTTATAGCGAGCCTTGTGTACTAGGTCGAGAGAGTTTTAGATCGGATGGAATGGGCGTGGTGTGCAAGGTACTTGGGGAGGTAGCCTTGTCGGATGTCGTCATCTCCGGTTCGACCCTCTCTCGGAGCCCAGTCCTCTGCAATAACTGTTCCTTAGAAGTGGGTGCTATACTTGAAACTTCTGTGCTAGGTTGGAGCATTGGAATCTTGGTCAGCTTATTATGCATTGGAATCTTCGACATTAGCTATTTATCTTATTTCCTAGTCTGGCGGATGTGCCAGGATATAGTTAGTTTCTTGTTATTTCATTTCGTTTCATTTCACTTCATTCATATCATACCCCGTTGTGCTATCCTTCCTTACAAATGGATAGTGCAATGAGGTATGATATCAAATCACATTGCACGCTTGTTGCATTCCGTACTTTATCCTACTCTCCATGCAGGTTGTGCATGGGTTATCGCACTTTTTTCACTCTTCTTTTTTTCTTTTTTTTCTTTCCTCCTGGGGTATGCCCCTTGTAGGCTGTACATTCGATTAACCTCTTTTAATTTCAAGCTAAATTACCCAAAAAAAATAAAGTTGGGGGTACAAGAGAGATAGAAATTGGGGTACAAGAGAGATAATTGCTTCACTGGGAAGGCTTTGGTTTTAAGCGTTGAGCTTGATTGGTGTGGAGACCCTTTTTTTGTCTTGCAAACTTGTATTTATAGGCAAAAAAAGTAGTGCTCTGGCTCTAAATGGAATTTCCCGCCTCCTTGCTGCATTGCCATGTGTCCCACTAACCCAATTGTTGGCGGTTTCTGGCAGTTGATTGAATTGCCCATGTATTCTTTTTTTTTTTGGGTAACTCAGCTTGAAATAGAAAAGAGGCTAACCGAATATACAGCCTACAAGGGGCATACCCTAGGAGGAAAAGAAAGAGAAAACAAAACAAAAGAAGAGAAAATTACCTACGCCAAGTGGCTACATGGGATAAATGAAATGCGATGTTTCCAATCCATCTAGTAAGAGGGAAGGAAAACAACGCCTTAATGAAAGTCAAAGCCAGAGCTTGGACACCTAAGTATTACAAAAGTGACATGGAAGTAATGGGCAGTACAAGAACTGCCTGGCAGTAGCAAAACATAATCAAAATAGCATAAGGACTGCCTGGCTTCACAGCTCAGCTGGAGCAGCCAACTGCTGCCATTAGCAGCAAGCAGAGATAGCAGGAAGCAGTGAAGAGGACAGCAGAACACAGCAGCAACGCTGAAATTAGTTTGCTGCCATGGCAAGCAAAGGCACCACAGCACAGCTAGAGCATAACAGCAACAGAATAGTAGCAGAAAATAGAATTATGCTGGGCAGCAAAAGCAATAGCAGCAGTTTGCTGCACAGCCGGTTGCTGGACAGCAGTTGCATACAGCAGAACAGCACAAGTAGCAGATTGCAGTAGCAGCCATAATAAACAGACCATCATGGTTTGAACATTAGCCAAATCAAAACACAGCTGATGTCTAAGTAAAATATGGCAGATCAGTAGCAGTAGCAGCCACACATCAGTAAGCAGTAAAAAACTAGGGACATGCCCCCTAGAAAAGCATAAACGCTCCAAGGGACAACCCCCCAAGGATAGGTCAACCAAATCAAATAAGAGTGAAAGACTGGCAGCAAAACAGTTGGAGTAATTACAAACGGCTACAAATGTAGATTAGAATGCCCCGTCAGAGTAGTACAGCAGCAACAAAACTACTCCATGTTGAATATAGTACAACAGCCACATGAACCAACTGTAGTAGCAGCTAGGCCTATGGCCACACAACAGCCAAGGAGACAACAACATAATTTGCACTGAGCAGTACAGCAGGCAAAAAAGAAAAAAGAAAAACAGTACAGAGGACATCCCCCTCTGTGAAGGGAGATCCCATCGACAGCCCCCGATGGTTAGGCATAATCTAAAACCCAAAGCTACAAAACAGAGGCCAAAAACAACTGGACAGTAGCAGTAAATACAAAGCAGCAGTCTAACTGAATGAGAATGAAAGCCCAGCAGTAGGCAAGCAGCAGAAGAATCAGTAGCAGCATGACACTTAACTAGAGCAGTAAAAAACAGACCACTCCATTTTGACAGAAAAACATGGAGCTTGATGACATCCTAGGGCAGCAAAACAGTATCTACAAGTAATCTAGCACTTGAAATCATGGATGCCCAGAGACACATTGCAAATTCATGAGAACCATGTAAACTTCCTCGGAATCTCACCACTCCTACTCTTTTTTCAAAACCAAGAATTGGGGAACCTCCTACTCCCTCCACTATTCCTCACATGACTCCCCCATTAATTATTACCTCATCTCTCAAGGGAAGATGGGGATCTAGCACATATCTCACCAGGTTATCACACAATATAGTAAGAACGCTCAAAATTGTCAAGTACCAAGTAAGCTACCAAGAAATAAGTTAACTACCTGAATACCTAGAAGTATTAGAAACCCAATGTGTGGAACTGAATGTTTTAGCAATTGCAGCTGCTGGATGACTGGCCTTCCAGACACTATGAATGATGACTGAAATCATATAGAGTCAAGGGGGAAGTTTTGGAACTGAACCCCCCTTGAACGATGACCTGCAAATGACAGTATATGAGTAGAAGTATTTCCCAATTGAACAAGTCCATTTAGATTAATCATGAATATTCCACAAAGATAGTAAATGTGAGGGCCCTTTGATAGAAAGAGACAACAATCTGCATCTAACCTCCTGTGAGATTTTGTAAGCAACCACTCCGTAGGGGCAGCTAAGATTCTGGAACTTTCTATAATTCCTCTCAATCCAAATTTGATACACATAGACTGTGAACACAAGTTTAGCTCAAATTTTCTGCAATTTTCGCTTCTTCTTTCTTTTCTTTTTCCTCCTGGGGTATGCCCCTTGTAGGCTGTATATTCGGTTAGCCTTTTTTTCAATTTCAAGCTGATTTACCCAAAAAAAAAAACACACACACACACAAGTTTAGCAATTGTGATGGCCAAAGATTTACCCTTGAGAAAAGCTAGCCACAGTGGATATCTGGGGGAGCTTCTCTCTCTAGCTTAGAGAAAGAGAGCAACCCTTCGGCCCAGGCAGCCCCCCAGCCATGGCAGCCAGGCCTCCGGCCGGCCACCAACAGCAGCAGCCAAGGCCACTGGCCATCAGAAGCAGCAGCTACGGGCTAAGGAGGTACTCCTGGCCACCACGCCGGTCTCCCACTACGATGGCAGCAGCAGCAGCCATGTCGGGCAAGGGAGCCCCTCGCACGACAGGGGCTCTCCTCCACCGCCCTCCCACTCCGGTCTGAAGCTCATCGCCATGGCTTCATCCTACCTCAACCCCGTCGTGAACCGGTGGGTTCTATCTCAGATCTGCTTTGAGCAGATCTGAATCAACCTCAACCCGGCAACACCACGAAGCCGGCCTTCATTCGACTACCACTACTGCTGGTCCGGCCAGCCCCTTATTGGCAAGTCGTGGCTTAACAGCCCTCTATCAGCTCCGGGCAGATCTGCTCCGGGCGTTCAACAGGCCGCCGGCAGTGGTCACTCCACTGTGGGTTCCGCCGTGGCCTCCATCACCGCCGTGGCCTCCAGCCGCCGAGGCCTCCATCACAGCCGTGGCTTTATCAGCCACCATGGAGCCAGCAACATCAATAGCCTGGGCCGAGCCCAGCAACTTACCCAGGCCAGCCTGCCTGCCTGGCAGCAGGCAGCCATTCGGACAGCCGCCTGGGCAATCCAGCCTGCCTGGCCACTCAGCAAATAGCAGGCAGCAGCCTGCCCGATGGGCAGCCATTGTTATTTACACTGCCTGGCCACACAGCAGGCAGCAGCCTGCCCAATGGGCAGTCACTGTATCCTTTATGAGCATTGCATTGCTTATCTGTGATCAATTGTTACTGGACAATAGGGTCAGTTTACGGTGATTACAGTCAAATTGTTGCTGGACTTATGGGCCAGTTCACTGTTAGTTTTGCAACCCCCGATAGGCGGTCATCTGTTGGACTGAAATCGGGGGCCGGGCTCTTCGTCGAGCCCTCTATATCCATTGAGCCAGCGCTTTTAGCTCTGAGGATTTGCGTGGTATTCTTGTGGTCGTGGCTATTATTGATTAGATTGGTTCTCCTAGTTAGGGGTAGCCTCGCAGTAGCAGCAACCGGGGGAGCCGATGATTAGATTATGGATGAGTCTGATTGAGCAAGGTAGTTGCCGGAGCTGTCTTTGACTAGATTGGTGGATTCTCACTGATTGAAAGGGGTAGCTTCGTAGTCTGTTTCTGATTAGATTAGTGGTTCCCACTGAACGAAATGAACAGCTTGGTCCACTTGTGGTTTGGGGGCTACTTTTGGTGGTCCCTCTTCCTGTTCCGCTTATAGTCGTTAGCGAGCCTAGGGGGTTTGGGTGAGGTTGTAGTAGTCTGGATGGAATGGGCGTGGTGTGCAGGGTGCTTAGCAGGGTAGCCTTGTCGGATGCCGACATCTCCAGTTCGAACCTCTCTCGGTCCGAGTCCCTCTGTAGTAGTTGACTTCTTTTGAGTGGGTATTATGCTAGTTTCGGGGTGATGGATTTCTCGGTTCTTGGTCTTCTTATCCCAGCCTTGGAGGAGGAGGATCTCTCCTCAGCGCTGGTTATCATGTGGTCACCATTGACCATGACTATCTACCATATTTACTTTATTACCTAACCTGGCGGGTTGTGCCAGGTAGTAGTTCAATTTACTTTATTACAGTACGCATAGCATTTTGTTATGTATTTACTCTATCTCACTCTCCATGCGGGTTGTGCATGGTTTACCGCACTTTTTTCATTCATATTTGTTTTCCTTTTCTTTTCCTCCTGGGGTATGCCCCTTGTAGGCTGTACATTCGCTTAACCTTTTTTAATTTCAAGCTAAATTACCCAAAAAAAAAAAGATTTACCCTTGAAATTGGACAACTTGTCCACCCACTGCTGCCAAGTTGCCAACCCAACCATATGAGGGGTCTTAATGGACAAAATACTCCTGATCTGTGTAGCCATGGGGCACTAAAAAAACAAGTGTTCATGGGATTCTACACCCGAACATAGACTACAAATGGGCATGGCTTTCATGCCAAACTTAACTAATCTGTCCTCAGTAGCTAACTTATTAAGAATGGCCATCCAAGAAATCACACTACACCTAGGAATGTGCCCTGAAAACCATACCGCTTTACACCAAGTGATAGCCGGAAAGTGTGTCCTCAAATGATCCCATAAGGATGAGATGGTAAATTTACCAGAAGCAGTGAGAGTCCATATACAACTATCCCCAATGGAATCGTTGATGGGGACAGATTGTAAGTCAGATCTTATTTCATTAAGATCAGGAGATAGGGCTATTGGGAAAGCCCAATGATTGCTCCTAATGATATCCTTGACAGTGGAGTCTTTAGGAAGCCCTGAATCATAGATAACTCTAGGCCCAAACCTAGGTAAGAGGGGACCAAGGGGATGCCAATTGTCAAACCACAAAGAGGTTGATTGGCCATCCCCAATTTTATACTTAATGTGAGCTTGAACAACTGATCTAAGGTTAAGGAGTTTCCTCCAAACCCAGGAGGAGTCACATGGGATTTTAACACTCCAAAAACTCTTATCCTTAAGTAAGTAAGACTTAACCCATTGGCACCACATGGATTGCTCCCCACCAGAAACAAGGAACCAAATGTGTTTTGCAACCGCTGCCTTGTTCCAGACCTCCAATGATTTAAAGCCTAACCCACCTTCCTTGACAGGGGAACACAGGTGTTCCCATGAAACCTTTGCACCTGTCTTCTTAAGGTCAGGACCAGACCAGAAAAACGCTCTAAGAATGGAATCAATCTCCTTAATTACCTTCTTTTTTTTTTGGGTAACTTAGCTTGAAATTAAAAAAGGTTAAGCGAATATACAGCCTACAAGGGGCATACCCCAAGAGGAAAAGAAAAGGAAAAAACAAGAGTGACAAAAGTGCGGTAAACCATGCACAACCCGCATGGAGAGTAAGATAAAGTAAATACATAACAAAAGCCATGTGTACTGAGATATGTGAAATTGAACTACTACCTGGCACAACCCGCCAGGCTAGGAAATGAAGTAGATAATGTAGATAGTCATGGTCAACGGTGACCACATGATAACCAGCACGAAGGAGAGATCCTCCTCCTCCAAGGCTGGGCAAGAAAACCAAGAACCCAGACTTCCAACACTCCAAAGCTAGTATAATACCCACTCAACAGAAGTCAACTACTACAGAGGAACTCGGACTGAGAGAGGCTCGAACTGGAGATGTCGGCATCCGACAAGGCTACCCTGCTAAGCACCCTGCACACCACGCCCATTCCATCCAGACTACTACAACCTCGCCCAAATCCCCTAGGCTCGCTAACGACTAAAGGCGGAACGGAAAAAGGAACCACCAAAAGTAGCCACTCAAACCTCAAGTGGACCAAGCTGCTCTTTTCGATCAGTGCAAACCACTAAATCTAATCAGAAACAGACTGCGAAGCAACCCTTTTCGAACAGTGAACCACCACCACTCTAGGGATAATGAAAGGAGATGACCAATAAGTTTGCATTGAGAACAGAATTGATTTTATCAATTGAATTCTACCAGCATAAGACAGGTACCTGTGTGTCCATGATTTAGTCTTGGCTACAATCCTATCAACCATGACTTTACAGTCAGTATGCTTGAGTTTTGAGGATAGAAGAGGTACCCCCAAGTACCTAACTGGTAATGAACCTTCCTGAAATCCTAAAATGTTGAAGATGGAAGCTTTTGTGCAGGGATTAACCCCCGAGAAGAATATGTGACTCTTGGTAGGACTTGGAGAAAGACCAGACAAGGCTTCAAACTTAGTCAAGGATTGTTTAATATGAGCAATGGAGCTCACTTCACCTTTGCAAAAAATCATAAGATCATCAGCAAAGCAAAGATTGACAAGTTTGGTGGAATCACATTTCCAATGAAACTTAAAATCAGGGAGAAGAGACTTCTCCTTAAGAATACACGTTAGGACTTCCATGACTATCACAAATAAGTAAGAAGACAAAGGATCACCTTGTCTTAGACCTTTCTGCCCAGGAATGTACCCTATTGCCTCCCCATTAAAGCACAAAGAGTAGTTAGCTGTGGAGACACAAGCTTGTAACCATTGGATCATTTTAGGATGGAAATTCATGGAAGCCAAGACATCCCAGAGGAAATCCCATCTGACATTGTCATAAGCCTTCATGATATCCACCTTCATGGCACATCTAGGAGACGAAGAGTGTTTGTGGTACCCTCTCATTAATTCCTGAGTAAGGAATATGTTATCAGCAATCCTCCTTCCATGTAAGTGAGGTGTTGGACGAGTCCCCTGGTAGTAATGGCCGAGGGAGATTAGGGTTTACAGAGTCAGAACTCTGAAACATTGCAGTCTGTTGATGTGAAGGACTCTGGGTCTTGATCGATTTGGGATCGACAGCTACGAAATCAAGTTGTAACGAATTCGATGAATGAGCTGGAGGAGTGGAGATGGAGTGAGAATGATCTAAGATAAGAGGATTCGGTATCTCCATCCCAGGTTGACTCTTAGGGATTCCCAAGAGTGATTGTTGAGTCGGTGGAGTCGTTGTAAGAGTAGAATTAGTCTGTTGCCTTTTCCTTAGTTCATTCGAGTCCAGGGCTTTGAGACCCAGCCCTGCTGCCATTGAAATCGATCGTCTGCCATGGATTTACAGATTATCCATGGCCGGTGTCAGAGTCGCCACTATCGCCCTACATGTCAGAGCTCCCCAAGTCCTAACCCTATCCCGTTGCCCATGTATTCTTCTTAAGTCGTGGGTAGTTATTGGAAGTTTGGGAAAGGTAATGGGTTCCCTTTTTCGTGGGCAGCAGAGAATCATGGCCTATCAAATGGCCAATCAATGAACAACCTTCATGGGTCCATCTTCTATTTGCACGAGCATTCACCAGAATGTTCCAAATAAACATTTTCGACCATCAGGCCAAAAAAAGATAGAATTATCGTAGCCTGGGAGCTTCTCTCTCTAGCCTAGAGAGAGAAAGCTCCCTTGGCCCGGTCAAAATCCAGCCGGCTGCAACCTCCGGCCAGCCGCAGCAGCAACAACAAGGAAGTCATCCGGGCAAGGGATCCTCTCTCCTTAGAAAGTCTCTCCTCCACCGCCTTCCACAGCCGGCAGCCCTCGAGCCGTCTCTCCTCCACCGCCCTCCACAGCCGGCAGCCCTCGGGCCGCCTCTCCGGCCAGATCTGGTTCGGTCGACCTCACTCTAGCCGGCCTCTATCAGGTCCGGTCCAACTTCACACTGGTCCAGTCGCCGTGGCTCAACAGCCGTAGGCATGGTATCCAACCTCAACCCCGCCGTGAACCGGCGGGTACCTTTATTGGGATCTGCACCGGGCAGATCTGAAAGTACAACGGCCATTACTGGCCAATCACAGCCAGGGCGCTGTAGTCGCCGTGGTGACCAGCCCCGCCGTGGTGACCCTCATCAGCATCCAGCCACCTCTGGCTCGGTACATCTCAGATCCAGCCAACACCTGGGTTCTCTCCATTCCCAACCCCGCCGCGGTGGGGCTTAGCCGCGGTGGGGCACAACTCCAAGCCTTGGTGCCGTTCAGATCTACCAGCCATGGCTAGCCACAGCGGCCGGCCACTGGTCCGGCCAACTCACAGTTAGCCACCTCACAGCCGCCGTCAGTTCAGCCGGGCAAGTGGTCCAAAGCCAGCTCGGGCAGGGGGCCCAACCACAGCTAGCCTGGCGAGGCCAGCCTAGCATCCTCCCAGCTCCCTTCCAGCCAGCCGGGCAAATAGCTCGGGCAATACCCAGCCAGCTAGCCAGTTTTCAACCCGGGCAGGCCATCCGTGAGTGGCTTGGGCCGGGGGCAGCAGTGCCAGTGACTGTTTGCTCGGGCAGAGGCTAGGTAGCAGCTTCAGCCCGGGCGATACGAGTCCACCTGCGTCCAGCCGCTGGAACAGCCATCCGCAGCTAGCCCGGGCAAGCAGCCAGCCCGGGCCAAGCAGCAGGCAGCAGCAGCAGCAGGCAATGGGCAGCAGCAGCAGGCAATGGGCAGCAGCAGCAGCAGCAGGCAGCTGCCGCCCGATGGCAGGCCAGCCTTGGCAGGTAAGCCGGCTGGGTGGCCCGGGCAGTGGGGAAATTTACTATTCTGTCATGCAATGTACTGTTTTTGCTTTTATATTGTTGCTGGACTTTGGGCCAGTTCACTATTAGTTTTGCAACCCCCGATAGGCGGTCATCTGTTGGACTGAAATCGGGGGTCGGGCTCTTCGTCGAGCCCTCTATATCCCTTGAGCCTGCGCTTTTAGCTCTGAGGATTTGCGTAGTATTCTAGTGGTCGTGGCTATTATTGATTAGATTGGATTCTCCTAGTTAAGGGGTAGTCTCGCAGTAGCAGCAGCTGTGGGTGCCGATGATTAGATTATGGATGGAGTCTGATTGAGCAAGGTAGTTGCCGGAGCTGTCATTGACTAGATTGGTGGATTCTCACTGATTGAAAGGGGTAGCTTCGAAGTCTGTTTCTGATTAGATTTAGTGGTTTGCACTGATCGAAAAGAGCAGCTTGGTCCACTTGTGGTTTGAGTGGCTACTTTTGGTGGTCCCTCTTCCTATTCCGCTTATAGTCGTTAGCGAGACTAGGGGATTTGGGCGAGGTTGTAGTAGTCTGGATGGAATGGGCGTGGTGTGCAGGGTGCTTAGCAGGGTAGCCTTGTCGGATGCCGACATCTCCAGTTTGAGCCTCTCTCGGTCCGAGTCCCTCTGTAGTAGTTGACTTCTGTTGAGTGGGTATTATGCTAGCTTCGGGGTGGTGGGCATCTAGGTTCTTGGTCTTCTTATCCCAGCCTTGGAGGAGGAGGATCTCTCCTCAGCGCCGGTTATCATGTGGTCACCGTTGACCATGACTATCTACTTTATTTACTTTATTTCCTAGCCTGGCGGGTTGTGCCAGGTACTAGTTCAATTTCACATTTCACGTATTTCAGTACACATAGCATTTTGTTATGTATCTACTTTATCCTACTCTCCATGCGGGTTGTGCATGGTTTACCGCACTTTTGTCACTCTTATTTGTTTTCCTTTTCTTTTCCTCCTGGAGTGTGCCCCTTGTAGGCTGTACATTCGCTTAACCTTTTTTTAATTTCAAGCTAAGTTACCAAAAAAAAAAAAAAACATTTTCGACCATGTGCCTCTATTTCTTATTTGGATAATGAGCCCACAACATTTCAATCCATGACTGAAGCAATCAAAATTAATTGGGCCCTGATGGTATCAACTCGGCCCATTAATTTTAGCCCAGAACATTTTAATTTTTCGGCCCAATTTAATTAAAAGATAATTAAATGGCCCTCCAACGGTAGCCCAAGATTTGGTGCCAAAAACGGGTGTAAACAGCTATCCAGCTGAAGCTCTCAAACCTCGTTATGCCCAACCATCACAAATCATACCACCAACCAAAGAAACTTCTAAACCTCCCCAACGAAATCTCTCATTGATGAAGCGGTTTTTGGTCACCTCCGGAGGAGGGGTTCCTCAACCGCCCACCTAGTCCTCCAGCAGATGAAACGGCCTCCGACATGCTCGATTAACGACCTGCAAAACAGACACGATAAACTATGGGCACCGGCGTGGCTGTCGCCATCACCCCTCCGATGCCTAAGTCAGTCGAGATATGGAGATATTGGACTGAGTATGAGTTTCGTATCGTTTGTATTACGTACCTTTGTGATATGAAGGTGTGATCTTTATATAGGCATCTTGGGAGGAATCCCTTAGGATTGGGACTCTTAAATCTCATTCGCCCGTGGCGGGTATAGATAGGTGTTTGGAGTGTCCTCCTCACCTTAGGACTCCCCTGATTCTTATCAGGTGTGAGGAGTCCATTCACCTTTGGACTCTTGTACTAGCTTATCAGGTTAAGAGTCCTTACGGTGCTGGGACCTCTTGGGCTTATCCGCACATGACGGAAATAGGATGGAGTGTCCTCCTTACCTAGGACTTCTTTGGTCCTTATCAGGTTTGGGGAGTCCATTCACCTTTGGACTCTTGTACCAGCTTATCAGGTTAAAAGTCCTTACGGTGGACGAATCTCTGTGGTTTATCCTCTAAGACTCGCAGCCTAATCTCTTTGGACGAGATAAGGTCCTGGCTGTTCTATGAGTCTCATAGACTGTACGAACTTCTGTCGTGGAGCGTTTTATAAGTCTCTGACTGTAGGTTCGTCATACTTGCCGAGCTCACCTGGTGAGCTGAGCTCAGTATTCTTCTATGAGCTGTGCTTGTGAGTTGGCCTCCGTCCTTGGACTGGTTTAATAGAGGCTAGCTCTTATAGGCTAGATTCCATGTTCTTGGGACTCTAGTTTGAGCCCTTAGGGCTATGCTCATGAGCTCTTTGGTTTGGGCTGACCTTGGGATGACATTTGCCCCTAGGCTGATCATTGAGCTCAGCTCTTCAAGCTAAGCTCCGCGTCACTTAGGTCCCCTACATGGCCCTTCGTGTTGTGCTCGGCTTCCTGGCCTGGGCTGACCTTAGGAGGTTATTTCCTACTTATCACTCACCTATCTATGGTCCTCAAAATTCCTAACCTCCGAAGCCTCCAATCACAACGGGTAGAGCCCCTCCTGCAAAAGATTGGGCAACACTATTTCGTCCACAAGGACCATCGAAATCAATGAAATTGGATTTTTATCCAGAGCTTCAAAAATGGAAACAAGCCGTGGTCGAACTTGATGTCACTCACATTGATGAAGTCAGATGGAACCACTGTTTAGTTGGCCATTTTTTGGAAGAACAAAATGGAATTTGCAATAGTTAGATCCACGGCCTATAAACTCTGGGGAAAGGAAAAGGGATTAATTTTAGTCAAAACCAATGATACTGGTTTTGTGTTCTTTGAATTATCGGTTAGTGTGGGGGATAAAACAAAGGCCAAAGCCTAGCTACCCATGCAAAGACCACTCACTGGTCAGAGACGAAACAGAGTGCGCGGGTAGTCCATTGTCGCGCGCGGGTTTGAGCCTAAAAACCAATGTTTGGTTCTGCTTGTTTCTGGGTTCTGGGACATGTCCAGAAAGACCCCAGGAATATTCCATAGTAGCAGAAATGAGTATTAAAATGCAACTAGCAGTTTTAACGAAGGAAAGCAGTAAACTAGTTTTTAGCATGCTCACAGTGATGTGTATGTAAGTAAAGACATGAAAGAGCAAGACACTAGTCCCCACGCAGATCCGCGCGCACAGCCAAAGAGTGGCGCGCGCGAGCAAGTGACCGACGCGTGCTGGTTCTCACCACGACGGTTTTTGAAACCCTGCTAGCTTTAGGGCCAAGACTTTGTATTGATTACCAGCCTTGACCCTGCCAGCCCCCCTCGAGGATCAGAACCGAAAGCAGTACAAAGGTGTTATACCTTTGGATTTAGGGTTTGAATGGAATGATTGAGCTTTGAGTTGAGGCTGGATGGCGGTGTTTGATTTTGATGTTGTGGCTGTATGGAGAGTAGGAGTGGTGTGTTGCTTCTCAAACCTAAAAGCTTCTTTGGTGTGCTTTTTGGTTTGTATGAAGGATAACCAAGTTTTTTTTAACCTTCTTCCCCCTTCTTTTTTTTTTGGGTAAATCAGCTTGAAATTAAAAAGAGGCTAACCGAATATACAGCCTACAATGGGCATACCCCAGAAGGAAAAGAAAAAAGAAAAGAAAAGAAAAGACAGAGATAGCCAACGCCAAACGGCTACAAGGACTAAGATAAAATGAAACATTTGTTTCCTACCCATCTAATAGAGGGATACAAAACAAACGGCAAAAGGGTTGCGCAACGTGCAACCATGGCTCTAAGTACAGCACAAATGTAACAAAATAGCACAACTTGAATCAATAGAACTTGTGCAGCTTGAATGAGGTACAAAATGGCTGCTGACTTGGGTACAGTACATGGAGCTAGGCTGCTATGTTGGTGATCAACATAACAGCCAGCACAGCAGCAGTCCAACAGAGACAGCAGCACAATAAAAGCAGATCAGAAGTTCCAAGCTGCACAGATCAGAAGTTCCAAAACCTGTCCAGGCAGTTAGTAGGGTCTGCTATCAGTCGGCAGACCAGCAAAACAGCAGAACAACTATACAGCAAATCAAGCCTCAAGCTGCAGCAGCAAACAACACACGGCAGCAGCAGCAGCAGCTTCCAAAAGCAGCGAGATACAACAGCAGTACTGTAGCAGGCCGAACATAAGTGTTCTCAGTGGTGCGAGCCGAACCCGCTCCCTGACAGACGTAGACCTTGCGTACGGCGTCGTCGGTGTTCCGTCATTTGATACTCAACTTGCCACGGGCTCGACAGAAGATAAGCCCGTGCTCAGACTCTGCCGTCGGCAAGGTCCACGACGACGTTACCTTCCCCCTTGGACACATAACCAGGCTCGGCATTATCCGTGTTCGGCCACCTTCGGAGCACGGCTGGCAGCCGACGACGGCTAACTGTTAAGCCACGCGTCTTGCCACGTGCAGAGGCGGTTATAACAGAAGATTATCATGGGCGCACATGGGTGTGCCAGCTCAGCCCCGAAAACGGTTATCAGATCTATTCCTTGATGTCACTATGACGTCACTCGGCCCGTGGAAGGCACGCGATCGTACTTGGAGAGCAAGCCAGGAGGCCCTATAAATATCTAGTGATGATAACCCTAACAGGTACACGCGACTGAATACACCCACTTATTCTCTCTAAGCTTTCTGCTTCCTCTCTGCGCTATACTCATCCTCTCGCCGGAGGGCCTTGCCGGGACAACCCCCGGCCAGGTCTTAGTCGTGCGTTCCCTGTGCAGGCTAGGAGAAGAAAGCTAACCCATCATCGAACCACCAACGAAGGATCAAGGACCAAAGGATCACGGGCCACACAATTGGTGAACCCGACGTGAAACGCTTCTGACTTAAACGGCTCTCTCATCCTCCAAACCCCCTCACTCCTTCGTAGAACAACCACCGAATCACCTACCATGGGTGGAGGTCCAACAGACGCAGACGTTTCGGGGGCCAAAGACGCTAGCGGAAACGTCATCCCCACACCAACCCTCGAAAGACACATGTCTTTGTCTCTCGCCCCTGGGTCTGGGCTCTCACCGGTCTCAGACGACGTCACTTCGGCTTACATCCGCCTACTGCAGCGTCGCGACGACGAACGCGACAATGAACTAGCAGCGCTAAGGGCAGAAGTGGCCCAAATGAAGCAACGCATGCAGCAGGACGCCACCCCCGCCGCATCGAGATCTGGCGGAGGCGGAGGAAGAGGCATGCAAACTCCACCCCCTCCACCTCCACCACCACAAGGGCGTCAGAACGAGGGAGGCCAACGCGGATCTGTGAAAGACCGCCTAGGCTTCACCCCTGCACCAGGCGACGCCAGAGAAATCATACTCTACAAGCAACCCGCCGTATCTGGAACACATCGTTCTAGAAGCCATCACGACGGAACCAGGACAAGGGATACCGAGTCGTTTATAAGCACGTACTCGACTGGTCGTGCAGAGTTCTCTCGCACGACGGCCTCGCACCGTAGCCGAGACTCTGCACGGACCAGACCCCATGTCTCCGAACGCCTAGGGAACACCCCGATTGAAAACAAGGACGACGAGCACCACGCTCGGCGCAACGGGAAGGGCGTACATATTGAAGGCGCGAACGATGAGAACAAGTCCCGCCGCAACAAGGATAAAACCGTCAACGGCCCACGCCGAACGGCGACGGACCTACGACACAAGCTTCGGCAAAGGGAAGCCGAGAAGACGTCGGCAAAAGAGCACAGGGAGAGGGACCCCAAGAGATCGAAAATGGACGAGCACGGCAAACCGCCGCGCCCAGGGTTCGAAAGACAACTAAAAGATCTCGGCGTCTCCCCGTTCACCTCCCACATAATCAACACGCCGCCAGAGCCCACTTTCCACCTGCCCAAATTCACGAAGTTCGATCCGTCGACGTGTGAGGCCTACACTCACCTCATCCACTTCAGACAAACCATTGAGCTCTGCACGCTAAAAGATGAGGTAAAATGCAAGGCGTTCCCGTCCAGCCTTGGTTCCCTGGGACTCCAGTGGTTCAACAAATTGCCCGCTGGATCCGTAAGGAACCTGGCTGACCTTGAACGCGCCTTCAACACACGCTTCATCACGAGCAACAAAATGGCTAAAGAGCCTGAATCATTGTCTCAAATGAGAAAACTATCGTCGGAAACCCTCAGGCAATATGCCGAGCGTTACTGGCAGCTATTCAACGAAATTCCAGGAATCGATGAATATTGGGCTGCGCGCACTTTCAAGAACGGCCTGGAAACTGGCAGCAAGATCTTAGAAGAACTCGCCATCCGTCCACCACACGGCATGGGTGAACTGATGCGCGTCGTGGAAAGATTTTGCGCTCTCGAGGAACTCTATGCAGACAGGGCGGCCCAGGGAATCCCGAGTTCAACCAATCCATTCTCCTCGACCGTACACCAGCTGCCAGCACAAGTGGCAACCCAACAAACACAGCCGAAGAAGCAAGTGCACAACATTAAAGAGGGGAAGAAGCGTCCGCCGAAGGAGCATGACTACGTGGCCGAAACCACTCACTTCAAGGAACCAATTTGGTCTTTTCTGAAGGAAATAATGAGACAACCGTGGTTTGAATGGCCGACGGGCAAGCTCGGAACCGACACCGGCCAACCGGATCAGAATCCAAGAAAAAAGTGCACATACCACAACGAGCTCGGCCACTACACGACTGCCTGCGCACCATACAAGGCTCTCCTTGAGAAGCTTGCGGCTCAAGGTCATCTCGATCAATACATTGATCGATCAAAGACGCTCGCCCGACAGACAAATCCCAACCCCAACAAACAACGCCCGCTGATCCATGTCATCCACGGCCCAGTAACCAAAGCGTCCAAGACTGCCCTCAAAGCCGACATCGATCACGCCTCGACTTCAAAGGAAGTACTCTCAGTCGGCTGCGGATCCAAGCGTCAACGACCACAAGACGTGCCAAAGTGGACGATCAGCTTCACCGAACGTGACCTTGAACACGTTCAAACACCGCACTCAGACGCCCTCGTCGTCACCGTCCAGATCGGCGTTCACGACGTCAAACGCGTCCTCATTGATCAAGGGAGCTCGGCCGAGGTTATGTACTACGATCTATTCAAAAAGCTGGAACTACCAGAATCGGCACTACTACCAACCGAAGTACCCCTCATCGGCTTCAGCGGAGCACCCATTTGGCCAGTTGGCTGAATCTTCCTCCCTGTCGTCGTCGGCACAAAAACACTCTCTGTTGAATTTATCATCGTCAACGTGCCGAGCCCATACAACGCCATCCTGGGACGAAATTGGCTTCACGGAATGCAGGCCATTGCTTCCACGTACCACCAACTCGTCCGCTTCATCGGCACCACTGGAAGACAAGAAGATTTACGAGGTGACCAAATCGCCTCCAAAAAGTGCTACGTTTCCGCCGTACACAGTTCTTCCAAAGCAAAACAAGTGCAATGGGTTGAAGTTCCTGACTTGGCCGTAATCGAAGACGTCGGCCAAAAGGCCGAGGACAAAGCCTAGGAGGACCTGGTGAAAATGCCCATCAACGAGGACGGATCACGTTTCTTCTTGCTTGGCTCCTCACTATCTGACGCCGAGCGAGAAGAGATGTTCCTGTTCCTCAAAAACAATCTTGAAGTCTTTGCATGGACCCCGGAGGAGATGCCAGGGGTGGATCCCAACTTTATTTGCCACTCCCTTAACATAAAAAAGGACGCCAAACCAGTGATTCAACGGGCTCGACGTTCGGCATCAGAGCACGCCGACGCCGTCATCGAAGAGGTCAACCGACTTCTCGACACCAACGCCATTCAGGAAGTGCAATACCCAACCTGGCTCTCCAACACGGTGGTCGTCAAGAAGAAGAATGGAAAGTGGCGAGTCTGCGTCGACTACACGAACCTTAATGACGCCTGTCCCAAGGACTGGTTCCCACTACCGAAGATCGATCAGCTCGTAAATGCAACAGCCGGCCATGCTCGGCTAAGTTTTCTGGATGCCTACCGTGGCTATCACCAGATCGCTATGGACCCGGCCGACATGGAGAAGACAGCATTCATAACTCCACATGGCATTTTTTGCTATAGGGTGATGCCGTTCGGCCTAAAGAACTCTGGAGCCACATTCAACAGAGCGATCTTCAAGATGCTCTATGCACAAATAGGCAACATCCTGGAAGCATACATTGACGACCTCGTCGTCAAAAGTCAAAAGGAGCACAACCATTTGAAGGAGCTGGCCGAGGTCTTCGAGATCCTTAAATTCCACAAACTCCGTTTAAACCCAGAGAAATGCGCGTTCGGTGTAAGTGCTGGTAAATTCCTTGGCCACCTGGTCACACGACGCGGCATCGAAGCCGACCCCAACCAAATCAAGGCAGTGGCCGACCTTCGGCCACCAAGATCAATCAGAGAGGTACAAAAACTAACTGGGATGGCGGCGGCCCTCAACCGCTTCATCAGCAAATCGTCCGACAAGTGCCGCTCCTTCTTTCACGCTCTCAAAGGGAAAAGCCGACGAAGTTTTGAGTGGACGCCGGACTGCGACAGAGCGTTGGCCGAGCTCAAAGATTACCTGGGTTCTTCACCGCTAATGGTAAAGCCCAAAGAATACGAAAATCTCTATCTTTACCTTGCAGTCTCGAGCCACGCCATTAGCTCAGCACTTGTTCGGCGAGAAGGGGCCGACGACATGCCTGTATATTTCACGAGTAAGACACTCCTACCCGCCCAGACTCGGTACCTTCCACTGGAAAAATTGGCACTCGCCCTGGTATCTGCGGCGAGGAAACTCCTGCCATACTTTCAGGCGCACACAATAACAGTGTTGACCGAGCACCCTCTCAAAGCGCTTTTTCGAAAAGCCGACCTCTCAAACCGAGTTTCGAAGTGGGCGGTCGAGCTTGCGAACTTTGATATCCGTTTTGAACCGAGGACAGCAATAAAGGGGCAGGTCCTCGCCGACTTTATTGCTGAGCTCACCCCAGAAGACTCTGAGATCCTACACACTACTCCCACCCAACCCTCTGCCGAACACCAACCAAAAGAGAACCGGTGGATCCTCTTTCAGGGAGACACTTGGCGAATGCAAGTTGACGGCGCCTCCAACAACAACGGAGCAGGTGCCGGAGTCGTTTTGGTCTCACCATGCGGAACACTTCACGAGAGTGCTATCACCATCGATTTTCCTGCCACAAATAATGAGGCCGAATATGAAGCACTGCTTGCTGGCCTACGCTCGGCAATCGCAATGAAAGTTGACAACTTAGCCGTGTTCTGCGACTCTCAACTCATAGTCAATCAAGTTCTGGGGGACTACGAAGCTAGGGATCCACGGATGATGAAGTACCAGGCCATGGCAGCAGAACTCATCACTCGCTTCAAGAACTTCAACATCGAGCAGATCAACCGCGAGCACAACGCACACGCCGACGCACTTGCTGGCCTCGCGTCGGCTTCAAAAGCATCAAAGTTCCGAACCATAAATTTTGGGAACATTGACCACCCGAGTTTCGACACAACTCCAGAAGTGCTCAACATTGAGCTTGGTCCGAGCTGGATGGATGAAATCGTTGCCTTCCTCAGAACCGATACCTTACCCGACGACAAGAAGGAAGCCTTCCGTATCAGAAACAAGGCCGCGTACTATTGGCTCTCTGAGAACGGCCAAATCTATAGAAAATCCATTTCCGGGCCCTATCTTCTTGTCGTCCACCCAAATCAGGTTGCCGAGGTCCTTAAAGAACTGCACTCCGGAAGCTGCGGCTGCCACTCTGGTGGACGTTCGTTATGCCAACGCGCGATGAGTCAAGGATACTTTTGGAAAAACATGAAAAAAGACTGCGAGGAAATCGTACGAAGGTGCCGACCATGCCAACTATTCTCCCCAATCCCCAGGCAGCCGGCTCAGAATCTCTCTCCCATCACAAGTCCATGGCCATTCGCGCAATGGGGGCTCGACATCGTCGGGAAACTCCCGACAGCACCTGGGGGCTTCAAATTCTTGATCACTGCAACGGATTATTTCTCCAAGTGGGTAGAAGCCGAGGCCCTCGTCACCATTACAGAAGCAGACGTCCGACGATTCGTATGGAGGAACATTGTGACAAGGTTTGGCGTACCATACGCCATCGTCTCTGACAACGGCACCCAATTTGTCGGGGACGGCCTCACAAGTCTCTGTGAGGAGTTCGGCATAAGATTCTTCAACTCAACACCAGCCTACCCTCAAGGAAATGGCCAAGCCGAGGCCTCGAACAAGACGGTCTGTGCAGGGATAAAAAGAAGATTGAATTCAAAGAGGGGAAAATGGGCAGAGGAACTCCCCAGGGTTTTATGGGCTTACCGCTCCACACCCCGCCGTTCAACAGGCCAAACACCCTTCTCAATGGCGTTCGGCATGGAGGCCGTAATCCCACTGGAGTCAAGGTTCCCAACCCTCCGAACAGAAACATTCAATCCTGAGACAAATGACGAAGCTGTGGAGCGAGAACTGATTCTGGCCGAGGAAAAACGCGATGACGCTCGGCTGAAGCTTGCAGAGTATCAACAGACTGTGGCCAAAGGATACAACAGAAGTGTCAGAATCAAGAAGTTCAAGCCCGACGACTTGGTTTGGCGAAAGGTCGTCCAAGCAAGCAAAAAGAAAAAATTTATGCCTAATTGGGAAGGGCCTTTTCGCATTGTCAAGGTCGCTGGTGAAGGGGCTTACACCCTTGAAGACATGCACGGAAAGGTGCTCACCAACCCGTGGAATGCACAGAACCTCAGGAAGGCTTACATGTGACGCTTCCCACACAACATATCAAGCAGACAACTACCTTCGGCCAACTCTTTTATGTTTTTCTTTTGCATTTCAAAGAAGGGCCTCGACCCACTGTTACTGTTTTTATCTTCACTATTTTCCCTATACTTCGAAGAAATATCAATGAAATGACAATCTTTTTTGATCCAAAAATCTTCAAAACATCTCAAGTCTCATTCCACTCTCGGCTAGAATGCCAAACACAAACGATGACTTCGGTCACACCAAACGGCTCCTTAAAAAGCCTCTTGCTTCGGCCAAGTAAAACCGCCCAAAGAAGCAGTCACTGGACATATGGTCCGCCGAGCCTGAAATACACTTTCAATTGGAACTCAGGCTTCGGCTCGGATTGGCAAGACACTATGGTCGGCCACCGAAAGGTTACACTCGCAATTTGGCGAGCAAACCACCCCCAAACAATCACTACTCTCAAACGTTCCTCTACCATGACCAGGGGCTGACACTTTGGCCGAGCCCCATCCACTGGCAAGGGGCACTTCACACTCTCAAACTTCTTAACGGTTGGATCATGTCAGATCACAATACATCCATGTTCGGCAACCTATTACCACGGCCATACTACTTTGGTCAGGGCTCGGCTGCGATATCTATACTTAACCATTTCGATCGTCAAATACTCTCAACTATTCTGCCGAACCCAAACCAAAAGTGGGGGCTACGGACAACTACACATTCACAAACATGCAAGACCCACAAAATCATGAGAAGACACAAAGGCAATTAGACAAGCTCGGCATCAACAGAACGTTGCAAAAAGAGCCATGCATTCATTCAAAAACTTCGAAATAAAAACAAGTGTTGTTAAAGATCCTAAGCTAGGAGGTACGGCGTAGTAAACCGTTCGGTGCCGACCCCCCTTCAACTATTACACCTGGCACGGTAAACTCCCAAGTTCGGAGCCGTCCAGTCCAACACAAAATTAAAGAAGTTCAAAGAAAAAACACAACTCTAAAAGACTTGATGCTCTAGATTTGGGGAGGATCACCCTCTGCCGCAACATCAGCATGGCGAACAGCACCGTCATCGGCATCAATAGCCATCTCATCATTCTTCTTAGCTTGCTCGGTGTCTTGATCGGCGTTCTCGGCCTCGACCTTCTCCCTCCCACTAGAACCATCCTTTCCACCTTCAGCGTCGGCCACAGTCAGATCATCAACATCGTCTCCGCTCTCAGAAAACTCCTCCGGAGGAAGTGGCGCACATTCCTCTTCCGTGTACGGCAGCACAAGCTCGGGCACCACGGCCGCAGGAATGGTTTTCATCAGGTTCATATCAGGCTCTAGCTGCATAACTGCACAAGCAGCTTGCACCCCAGCCTTGTACCCTTTTCGGTACGCAATAAAAACCCTCTTCTGGACCTCCTCGTTCACCATTGACCGAGCATTTCTCATGTACTCAGCTCCGGCTCGATCATACCCCGCCTGGTAGGCCTTCGCGTCCACTTCTTTCATCTTCCTTTTTTCCCTCCTCACAACTTGACCGAGCTCGCGGTCAGACTCCTTGGCCTTTTCCAGCGCCTCGTCCCTCTCTTTCTCAAGCTCGGCCACTTTTGCTTTAGCCAGCTTCAGTGCAGTCTTGACGGCCTTCGTTTTTTCACGCTCGGTCTTGGCATCATCACGATACCGCGTTCTCTCGGCCGCCAACAGGTCAGCCTGGCTGGACACCCGCAGAGCAGCCTGCCCGGCCTGAAAAAGAGAAGTTGGTCATGCTCGGCCAAAAAGGTAAAGAAGTTAACACAAAAAGGAAAATTCAAAAGTAAAGTCAAGTACCTGAACAAGGTAGGCGCTCAAATGAGCGATGCTCGGCTGTAGCTCCCCTGGAACTCTGTCCATATCCCTCGGCAGAGCGAGACCGTGAAGCATGGTAACGGCCAACCCAGGCTCGACCTTTACACTATCTTCGACAGTGACGATCCTGTCGTCGGCCATTGCGAAGGACGGTGCGAACTCTTGCACGATCGATCGACCACCCGAGCCCGCCGCCTCCATAGCCTTCGACCCAGCCGCTGCCGACGATTCGGTTTGCTCCTTCTCCCTCGTAATTGGCGTCGGCGGCCTTGTAGGGAAAAAGTCGCGTGTGATCTTCTGCTTCTTCGCAGGATTGTCGGCCAAATCAGCTTCCTTCTGACGGGTCGCGGCACCGTCTCTCAGATTCAACTTCACGACATTCCTCCTTCCCATCTCGTCGGCGAACTCAGGGATAAGGGTTCGGATAGGCGGAATGTTGATACCTTGAAAGTTGGCTGGTTGGCTGCTTTGGAACCAGAAGTCGGCTGACTTCTTAAAAGATGGGAACTTGAGTCTTGGTTCTTTCGCCTTCTTGCTCGGCTTGCTTCCTCCCGCTTGATCCTCGGCGGCCTTCTTCTTGCCTTTAGCTTTTGTGCTCGGCCCAGCCTCTTTCTTCTTCCTCCTCAACTTCCCCTTGTAAGAGGGAATGTAGTCCAGCAGCATCGGCGCGTCGCGGCAAATTTGAGCCCTCAACGTCTCAATGTTAGCCTCACCGGATAAAGAATGTTGTGTCTTGGTTATCGCTCGGTTATCTGCAAGGAGAGGGTATCTTCAACACTTTCAACAATACAAAGAAAGGATAAATCATACTCGGCAATATAAAGAAATTAAAACCCAACCTCGGAAGTCCTTTATCTTCGGCACCGAGTGTAGCCGCATTGATTGACTGCCGAACTCATAGTTCCCACTAACTTCAACATAGAAGTTAGCCCATTTATCGGTGTCAGGAAGCCCATTTATCAAGGGCTCCTTACCACTGCGTGTGGACAGGTACCTGCGCTCGGTCCCGCCGTGCCTGGACATGATATACGTATGGAAGAGGTCGGCCACGGTAAACTCGAGGTCGTGTAGCTCTTTCAATTTAATTATGGACATCACTATTCTGTAACTATTAATGGCAAAGTAATGAGGTACTATGCCGAACCTAGCCAGCAGTTCCCTCAGAAAAGGATGAAGGGGAAAACGGAGCCCGGCCTCGCAGATGGCCATCAGAGGGACCGTTATATGCTCGGGACGATCTTCCCTTTTATCCCTAATCCTATTGCTAGCTACCTGGTGGACTACGACGTCGGCCGGGATGTGGTATGTTCGGCAGAAGTTTTCATACTCGTCAGGACGTCCGCTGAAGTAATGGGCATGGGGACAGACCTGCCCCCTCTCGAATAGGTCGGCAAACTCCCTATTGTCGGAAGAAGTCTCGGCGGGAGCAGAACGGGAAGAGGTCGTGGCTCCGGCTTGAGAAAGAAACCTGGACTCAGCTTCGGCCCCAAGTTCGTGCTCGGCTTCAGACTCTGTTCTAGTGGAGAAGGTTATCTCCGGTTCGGTGTTGAAACCGCCGTACTCATGGTCACGCTCGGCGTTTGAGTCACTAGAATCTGACATGTTTGAGTCTATGGAGGAAGATCGACATCGGCTTCTGTATCTCTCCACGTATTTTCGAATCACGAGATCAGCAGAATCGTCCCCTGAATTCTCAGAGTCGGATGAGATGACGATGACTGGGTGAGCCAGACCTAACAAAGGAAGAAACAAAAATGAGAGACCTCGGCGTCGGCCAAAAGCAGGGATCTCACTAACGCTCGGCATCCTAATTGGCCATTGTTCTTAAATGTTCGGCCAAATCTGCGTTCGGCCAGACGTCAAGAATTGGGGCTCGGCCAACCCCATCGTCGGCCAAACCCTGACATCATGAACGTTCTGCGCTCGGAAGAACAGGTTGAAGAGGGAGATGAACAGTCCGTTCATCTCCAGGGCGCACTGTTCACTCAGAACAAAAATGCCCCAAAAAACCCAGAAAACCAAAAGGTAATGGACTGAAAACTACAGAAAATGAAGAGAAGCAAGAATCGAACACATACCAGGATTTGTGACGAGATCTGGTGGCAAGATCGCTGGGAATCAAGACCAGAAGATGAACTGGTGCTCTTCGAAGCTCTGACGATGGAGTTGTAGAGAGAGAAAAAGTCTGAGACTTTCTCTCTACTCGCCTCGCCCCTTTTATAGGGCTAGGGTTTGGGTTTTTGAGTTTCCCGCCCATTATTGCACCGCCGAACCACTAACCACTCAGCGCATGACACGTGGCGTGGAAAGGACATCCTGCAGGGTTTGCCAGCCGTCCCCTCGCCAGCCGTACCCAGCCATAGAGCGACATCTGGCACTCCTCCACTAAGGCTCTCCGTTAACGGCTGATGCTGCTCCTGAAGAGGAGGATGGATTATGTTCAGCGAAGGCTCACCTTGACAAGCGAAGATCGTGCTCGGCAGTCGACAGGTTCGGCCAATGCTTAACTTCAATCCCTGCCACGCGCTCGGCATCGGTAAAGATTGAGGGGCTATTGTAGCAGGCCGAACATAAGTGTTCTCAGTGGTGCGAGCCGAACCCGCTCCCTGACAGACGTAGACCTTGCGTACGGCGTCGTCGGTGTTCCGTCATTTGATACTCAACTTGCCACAGGCTCGGCAGAAGATAAGCCCGTGCTCGGACTCTGCCGTCGGCAAGGTCCACGGCGACGTTACCTTCCCCCTTGGACACATAACCAGGCTCGGCATTATCCGTGTTCGGCCACCTTCGGAGCACGGCTGGCAGCCGACGACGGCTAACTGTTAAGCCACGCGTCCTGCCACGTGCAGAGGCGGTTATAACAGAAGATGATCATGGGCGCACATGGGTGTGCCAGCTCAGCCCCGAAAACGGTTATCAGATCTATTCCTTGATGTCACTATGACGTCACTCGGCCCGTGGAAGGCACGCGATCGTACTTGGAGAGCAAGCCAGGAGGCCCTATAAATATCTAGTGATGATAACCCTAACAGGTACACGCGACTGAATACACCCACTTATTCTCTCTAAGCTTTCTGCTTCCTCTCTGCGCTATACTCATCCTCTCGCCGGAGGGCCTTGCCGGGACAACCCCCGGCCAGGTCTTAGTCGTGCGTTCCCTGTGCAGGCTAGGAGAAGAAAGCTAACCCATCATCGAACCACCAACGAAGGATCAAGGACCAAAGGATCACGGGCCACACAAGTACTAAAACAGATCAAACGCTAAAATGAACAGCATAACAAGGCACACAGCATGAGGCAAACGGCTGCTGTAGCAGGGGAAAACACCACCAGCAGCAGCAATATCAGAACGGGCAGCAGCAGCAGCAGCTAGGTAGTAGCAACATCAGATCCCAACGAGTATACATCATGCATAGGACGTCCCCCTCTGCGAAGGGAGATCCCAACGACATCCCCAGTTGGGTAGGCATGAATTACAGCAAGAATAACATCTCCTAACTGAATTAGTAGCTAAACAAATCCATATATAACTAACAGAAACTGCCCAGCAACTGTAACATAACTAACCAAAGAAAAGAGAAAAAACTTGTCTAACAGCAACTGTCCAGCCACAAAACCCAAAACAGCAGCAACCTTAGCAGATTAAACGACAAAATAGCAGCCGCAGCAAATTCAAAACAAAAGGGACACACCCCTAACTTCACATGAGAGCTAAAATCAGCAGCTGTAATGGTGGACTGACAGCAGCTAAAACAGGTCAAAGCTATAGCAGAACCTGCCTAAACAGAAGCTGTAAACAACAGCAAGGACAGCAGAAAAAGCTATAGCAGCAGTAAACAACATACAATTGCCCAACAAAATGACAATAGATTGCACCGAGAATACAAGTGCAAACCAAACCAATCCAAAACCAGCTACACTTGACGGCCAAATCAGTCAACACATAGCAGATGTGTAACAAATTGAAAAGATAGCAAGCTATAGTAATTTGTACAACACAAAGAGCTTCCACAACAGACAGCTGCCGATCTATGAAGGACACAGACAAAATAGCAGCTTTAAAGTTTCTGACAGCAGCCACAACAAAATGATATGAACAGCTAATATCTCCTCACTCTACTCCTCCCTCGGAGCCTAATTCACCAACACTCTACAAGTAAAAGGGTGAGCTACTACTCCCTCGCCTCTCCCTCACAAAATGCCGCCCTCTATTTATTACCTCCGCTCGCAAAAGATAAGGCTCAAACCCACAACTCACAGTTCACACAAGAAGAGGCTAACTCAAAATCCATAACCAGACCTAGACTCTTCAGATTCCAGCTTGAGATTAATATATTTACCTCATATGTAGAAGTATTAGTAGCCCAATTGTATCACCAAGACCTGAGATTGATTAAGCAACAGAGTGGGCCACACACAACCTGCCAAACAAAACATATATGCAAGATAGAACTTGGAAAACAAAACTCAAGATCAAGCAGCTGATAATCCAAACAAAAGATGATTATTCCATAGTTAGACCCCATTCTCTAATAAATCTAGAATCATGTGAGCTATTGGGCAATTTGGGTAGAGACAGAAGTCGACCCTTAACCATGTTATAGATTTTGTGAACTACTACTTCCCATGTGCTAGTTGTATTTTGAAACTTCCTCATGTTTCGTTCAAGCCAAAGTTGATAGACTGAACCAGTAAATATCAATCTATAAACAACAGCCTTAAGGGATTTCCCCCTAAAAGTGGAGAAGTGAGAAATCCAAGCTACCCAAGACCGGGGAGACCACCTCTCATCAATCTTTACTAAAATAGCCTCCCAAACACGCTTGGAGAATACACAATTAAAGAACAGATGGTCATGGCTTTCACTACTATGGCAGAAGCTGCACTGAGAACTAGATTTAATCCCAAAAGAAACAAGCCTATCCTCAGTGGAAAGCCTACCCTGAATGGCAAGCCATGTAATGAAGCTGCACTTTGGGATATGGCCAGAAAACCAAACAGCTTTATGCCAAGTTACTTTGGGAAATGATTCTCTCCATTCCTCCCACAAAGAGGCAATGCTAAATTGTCCATTGAGTTAAGAGCCCATCTAATTTGATCCCTTGAACCTCTCAAAGAGGGAAGCTGTTGTCTGATTTCATTCAACTCCCAAGTTTGTGTGATTGGGAATGCCCAAACAGAACTGAGAATGATTTGGGACACTTTGGCATTCAAGGAGAGGCCAGAATCATTAACAGTTCCGGGACCATACCTATTCAACAAAGGGCCCAAAGGATGCCAATGATCATGCCATAGGGATGTGTTGTCCCCATTTCCAATGATATGAAGAATGAAGGGCTGGACAAGTATTCTTAAGTTAAGCAACTTCCTCCAAACCCATGAGGGGTTACTTGGCATTTTAAGGCTCCAAAAGTTCTTCCCTTTTAATAAATAGGATTTAACCCATTGACACCACATTGATTGTTCACCACCCGAAATCAGGAACCAGATATGCTTGGCTACTGCAGCCTTATTCCAAACTTCCATAGATTTGATACCAAGACCACCCTCATCTTTAGGAGCACATAAATGCTCCCAAGCCACCTTAGCCCCAGTTTTTTTAAGGTCAGGGCCAGACCACAAAAAGGCCTTGAGAATAGATTCAACTTCCTTAATGACCCTTTTAGGTAAGATGAAGAGGGAGTACCAAAAAGTTTGCATGGAGAATAAAATGTTCCTAATAAGCTGGACTCTCCCTGCATAAGTAAGATCCCTATTAGTCCAACTTTTAGTTTTTGCAGTGATACTATCCACCAATCTCTGACAGTCAACAGCTTTGAGTTTGGTAGATAGTAATGGAACTCCCAAATATTTCACTGGGAGGGAACCCTCTTGAAATCCAAGCTCCTGTAGAATAGACTCTTTAACTCCCACACTGACACCAGAGAAAAATATGCTACTCTTCCCTGGGCTAGGGGAAAGACCAAAAAGAGCCTCAAATTCTGACAAAGCATTTTGGATGTGTTTGATAGATGGAAGCTCTCCTTTGCAAAATATCATTAGATCATCAGCAAAGCAAAGGCTAGGGGGTAGCAGCAGTGCTGTACATCTCCAATGGAAGTGAAAATCAGGGAGGAGAGATTTCTCTTTAAGAAGATTCGTAAGAACTTCCATCACAATAACAAAGAGGTATGAGGACAAAGGATCCCCCTGCCTTAGACCCTTCCTACCTTTAATGTAACCAGTCACTTCCCCATTGATACAGAGTGAATAGTTAGCAGAGGATACACAAGCACGAAGCCACTTGATCATGGTAGGATGAAAGTTCATTGCAGATAGAACATCCCATAGAAACTCCCACCTAACGTGATCATAAGCTTTCATAATGTCAACTTTCATGGCACACCTAGGAGGAGGTGATGACTTATGATAACCTCTCATGAGTTCTTGGGTGAGGAATATGTTATCTGCTATTCTCCTCCCTTTCACAAAACCTGATTGGACAGGATCAATAAGCGAAGAAAGGACAGATTGCAATCTCTTGGCTAAGATCCTAGAGATGCATTTGTATATGGTATTGCAACATGATATGGGTCTGAAGTCACCCACCTTGGAAGGGTTTGGAACCTTAGGGACGAGTGCCACAATAGTGGAGTTAGCTTTGGTGAGCATTTGTCCAGACCTGAAGAAGTTCTGGACAGCAGAAGTAACCTCCCTCCCTATGACAGACCAGGCTTTCCTAAAAAACCCTCCATTATACCCATCAGGGCCAGGAGCCTTGGAGGGATTAAGGGACCAAAAGGTCTCTTTAATCTCCAAATCTGAAACTAGAGAGACCATATGCTGACTTTGCTCAAGACTGAGCTTGTTCCTAATTAATTGCTCAACTCTATTAGGTCCCAAGTGAGGAGTGGGATGGGGGGGTACCAAATAGAGTTGTGTAAAAGTTAACAAACTCTTCTTTGATAACCTTGATATCATGAGTGATAGAGTTGTCACTCAGCACTAAACTTGTTATTTTGCTCCTGTTTCTCCTATTGCTCACGGCTTTAAAGAAATAGGAAGTGCACTGATCCCCAAGTTTCAACCATTGAATTCATGACTTTTGCTTGGCGAAGCTTTCCTCCGCCCTAAGCAAAGAGATATATTGTCTATGAACCACCCTCTCTTGTTCAATGGCAGAGCTATTATTGGGATGAGAGCCAATAATAGCTTGAATGTTTTCTAAGTCATGCTTAGTGGTACACACCCTCTCCGAGATGCTGCTGAACTCTATTTTATTAAGCTGCTTCAGTTCTTGTTGAAGGTGTTTTAGCTTCACACACACACACACAAAACATGGGATTACCAATTACAATAGACCTCCAAACTCTCTGAACAATTGCAAGGAATTATGGATGGTCAGCAAGAAAGTCAAAAAACCTGAAAGGTTTGATTAACTTCCTTGGATTAGGCTGGACATAAACCACAGCTAGAGAGTGGTCAGATATACCAGGAACCAAGAAATGAGCTGTGGATTGAGAAAATGATTTCATCCAGTGCTCATTTACTAACACCCTATCAATCTTGGAGGTCACAAAATGAGGAGGAACCTGTTTATTGGACCAAGTGAATAAACACCCAGTGAACCTAAGGTCATCAAGTTCAGAGGAATACAAACAATGATTGATGTCATCCATGTGTGGAGACCACTGAATAGTACCTCCTACTTTCTCTCTAGGATGTCTAATAGCATTAAAGTCACCAAGGACCACCCAAGGTGAAGAGGTCCTTAACTGAGTTAGGCTTTGCCATAGAGACTTACGATCCAAATGAGAATTTGCCCCATAAACCATAGTAACCAAAAGAGTGCACTCCCATCTTTGGGTTGGATCTCACAGTGGAGAAATTGGTCAGACTCATCTAGCACCGTAAGGGACAAAACTCCTGGGTCCCAACCCACAAAAATCCTCCCATAAAAAGCACGGGAGTAATTATTCACAAAACTCCAATCCATACATATGAATTGAGTGATCCTATCTGCCCAAATTGCCTTAATTTTATGCTCAAGAAAGCCTACAATATTAAGATTATTAGATCTCACAAAGGATCTCGCTTCTTTCTGCTTAATGGGGTCATTAAGACCTCGAATGTTCCAAAAACCTAAATTGAAAGCTTGTAAAGACATAGGGAACAAAATCACAAGGTAACAAGTGATGCAGAAATAGAAAGTATTAGTACTGCATATACTCAAAAGGATATCATTTATGCTTATTCCTTCGTTTCTGTGAGGAGCCCTTGGAAGGACTCCTATTATTGCCATTGTGAGTAGCCTTATTGGAGCCTCCCAACATCAACTTAACATCAGAGATGGTTGGAGACAGTAAGTCAGGTGGTTCCTCCTTTATCTCAGCACCAACTGTAGTTTGCTCATGAACTGTGTTCTCTGTCAGCTTACTATCAATGCTAGTAGGAGGAGTGGTGACCTTAACAGATGTAACCACACCCTCCAGTACCTCCAAAAGCTCAGTTTCAGAATCATCAGTATCCTCCTCCAGGATGGAAGGATCATGAAGTGGGGTTGATGACAGGGTAGAAGGAGATATGTTTTGAGGGGTATGAGTATGCTTATGGGGAGATGACTGATCAACCCCCTTTTGTTTTCCATGGTTCACAATCCTCCATTCCTGCTCTATGGGAGGAGGAGGAGGAACAATAATAGTGTGCTTGACACATTTGGGAGTAGAATGCCCAAAAACATGGCAATATGAACACATGGGAGGGAGAACTTGGTATTCGATGGGCACCACAACTGACTCCCCCTGAACACTAACAGTAACTTCATCAGGTAGTTCCTGCTCTGCACTAATCTCAATACAAATCCTAGCCTTGGTGGACTTGGTGTGTAGAAGGCCAGGCTGTTTGGATGTCTTTGCAGTAGCTTGGTCCACATGGATAGGTCTACCCACTGTGCTAGCAACCCTGCTAAGACATTCTGAGTTCCACAGTTCAAGAGGCAAATCATGAAATTTCACCCATGCAGGAATTTTGGTAGGTTGGTCTTGGAGTGGTTTCATCATTCTGTGCCAGTCCTTAAGAACCAGGTATTTTTGGGAGAAGAAATAGGGACCTCCCTCTAAGACCTGTAACTTAGCTTGCTCATCCTTGAATTCAAATAGGTAGTAGCCAGAGACATTGGGTTTGACAGCCACAAATAGATCTTTCCATTGATATCTAGCTGTGGAAACAAGGAGGGGATACGCCATCGTTCCATCCAGGAAATGACCACAACTAGATAACGATTCCATATTCCTACCTCAGTCAATTCCACATCGATTTCAACTAGAGCTTCCTTGCCTTTCTGAAGGTCAGGGAAGTATTCAAGCTTCATATCCAATGATGGACTTTGGGAGTGCAGGAGAGCAGCCCAATTTTTAGGTTTAGGCTTGTTCTGTCCAGTATTGGGCTTGGAATTATGCTTGGAATCCGTGCCACTTTTTGAGAGAAAAGGGAAGGGGGATTTCTCAATTTAGTGTCCTGAACTGGGTATCCCAGATTTGGATCACCTTCGACAACTGCCTGGTGTTGCCGAGGTATTATTTGGGGCTGATGAGGTTGAATTAGAGGATTGGCATTTGGGTTTATTTGATGTGGTATGTGGGAAGGGTTGAGCTCAAGTTTGTTAGAAGAAGAATCAGAACCCCGACTGTTATACCGAGGTCTGGTATCCTCTAGGCTATAACCCATATTAGGATCCCCTTCCACATATGGAGTACCTCTAGGGTTATACAGGATCGTAGGTGAAGTTTTAGGACTTCGTACCTAAACCTGTTCACGTGTGTCAGATAGACTAGCTGCTCGCTCTTCCGCTTCCTTCCATGATTGCTGAATGCTTTGTAGTTTAGCCGTAACAACATCAAGCACGAAAGGATCTGCCGAATTGTTGAGCTCATCCTCAAGATGGCCCACAGTTTCAAGCATTCGAGCTTCGGAATCCAGTTGCATTCGTTCGTTCTGAAACACCTGTTGCAGTTTACGAGCAGGGCTCGACTTGGTGTATTTGGGACTGTGAACCCCAAAATTAGCTTGGGGATCTGATTCTTTAGGGCTGTACACCCTAAACCCAGATGTAGACGTCGTGGGAATAGCTTGCCGGAGAGAGGATCCTAGTGTGGGTTCATTGAAGGTGCGCAAGAGCGGAAATTCCAATTCCAACGGGTTACCACTATTAGGGTTTACAGAGCGCGGTTGCTGTAGATGAAGTGAGCCATTGGGATCTGAGATGTTCTTCTGTCTTCTACGGATTTTGTTGGAATCAAGGGCTTTGCATCCGAGTCCCTCCGCCATGGAAATCGTACCGTCAGCCATGGAGAGTCAGCTTCTCCACGACCCTGTCAGAATCCGCCCAAATCGCCTACATGTCAGAGTATTTTTGGGCTTACTCCTGGGGGACTTCAAACATTCTTCTTCCCCCTTTGCTTGGGTGAGAGAGGGGAGTATTTATAGGAGAAGAGGGAGAGATACCAACCAAAGGAAGGCTGGTATCTTAGCCCTTAAGCCTTCCCTCTCATTGGATGAGAGGGGAAAAGGTGTTTATGGGATGTAAGGACTGTCCCCTGGCAAAGACTGCAATTTGGGCCAAACAGAGCCTTCCTCCAGCCCCAAAAGTCCTCTTGATCATGGCTGAATAAAGGTGATGGGACAGGGTTTGACCAGTGCGCGGAGGTCTCAGACTGGCGCGTGCGAGCCCAACCAACACCTGTCCATTTGACCCCTGCGCGCGGGTTCCATACCAGCGTGTGCTAGTAGGGTTTTGGCTAGGTTTAAGGGTTTTTCAAACACTCAAAACTCAAACATGCTATCATTCCCGAGGTGTTCTTGATCCGTTTCAACATCGGGGAATGAAAAACCTAAAGTAAACTAATCTGGAAAGTCCAAATTGGGGTGTCTACAAACAGTAAAAAGATAGTAGTGAAAAGTATTGAAGACGAGTAATAAACACTAGAAATGGCCGTAAAAGCCCTTGGGCCCCATTGATATATGAAATAATCACCAAGCCCAGGAGAAGGTGTTTTGTGTTGGGGAGTCAAAGCACTCGCGATCACATTTGTTTTGTAACAAGAGCCCACAATCGCGTTAGCCTGCTCGTATCCCTACTTTAGGTTCTTGGTTTCCTCAGATGAACAGAAACCAGAAATGTAGGTAGCTTACTACCTTTCGAGTGATTGATCAAGATTTTGAGCTTCGGTTTGAACGGTTTGATGATTGTTTTGAGTTGAGAAATGACGAAGGGGTTTTTCTATAGTGGAGTATTGAGGAAATATAGATTTTTGGGATGAGATTTTTTTCTTCAAATATAAAACATTTCAAATTTTTCTTCAAGTATATACGAAGAAAACCCAAAATACATATATTCTAAAGAGAGAAAAGAGCTTCAAACTTGAAAGAGAGTTTCAAGAATGAGGAAGATGTATTGTGTATTGTGTGTGGCTCTAAACACCTCTATTTATAGGGAAAAACGGAGGAGGAGCATCTTTGCAGACTTAGAATCGGCTAGATGCTTTGTAGGGTCATGATGAGATTCCTGCATGTGGGCTCCCCAACTGGCGCACCCGAGAGTCACCACCTGGATTTTTGAGATGGATGATTCGAGAAACCGAGGGTTTGATTTGAAAAAGAAGGCTTTTGGCCTAGTGAAAACGTTGAGACTTTGGGTTTAGGGGCAACATTACGAATGGGGGAAGGTTTTGTTGAAAAAAAAAAGCACCCCATTCGCCCGGTAAGAACCGGTCTCTACTTGACATTTTCAAAGGGGGAAACTTTAAATATCATTTGGAAAATTAAACTCTTAATAAACACTAAGGGAAAGGGGCATGGAATTGAATATATCACGTTAGCGTGCTCGTGTTGCTAACTGTACAGTAGGTTGCAGATGAATGATGTACAGAGATGAAATGGTAGCTTAAGTAACAGATTGTCTCAATCACCTAATAACATCGTATGGTGTACCAAAATACCTCGCACGGTCTTTTGGTACACTGCGTGGTATACCCTTTCATTGCCAGTCCATCACTATTACTCAGAACCTTGCACGGTATACTAGCTACATCATACGATATTCCTCAAAACATCGTACAGTATAGCTCTTGGCTTATTTCAGAATGCCTTCGTATTCTCAGGATGGAGCAAGCCATTGATCCAGGCATCTTTCTTATGATTTTTATTGAAAGACAGTCTGCAAATCCCTTTTTGATGCACTTGATTATTAAGGATGATCATAAAAACCTTTTTTAGCAAACAAAAGACGTGGTTTTTAGACAAAACTTCATTTTGGGATGCATCTGTAACGATCTCTGAGTAATATTAATGTAGCCGACAATGGATGGATGTGAATGAAATAAACAGAACAAACGACTAGTGAGTAGAGAAAGGCCGTATGGTGGACCTCACTACATCGTGGGTTGTATCATAACACCGTACGGTGTAGTGCTTCCAGTACAATTTTTAGTTTTGTTTTGTTTCTGAAAATAGTTTTAAAGTCAACACTTAACACAAACAAGTCAAGTGTGATTGCAGAAAGTCCCCTCAGGGCTCGAGCTTGTTTGATAACCTAAATTCAGCACTTAAAACTGAATCAATTAAGTAATAAGTGATTCAGTGGGTTTGATAACGACATTTTACATTGCTTAACAAATTAAGTGCTACTTAAAATATAGGCTAAAAAGTTGAAAAAAAATAAGTAGCTTTGAACTACTTAATTCTGGCTGAATTCTTGTGTTCTTGCATTTAATCACCATACCAACACCACAACCACAACCACTCCTACAATCACTCCGCCACCATCACCACCACCACTTCGCCACCACCACCGCCACTACCACCATCACCACCACTTTGCCACCACCACTTCAACCACTCCACCACCATCACTCCCACCACCACTTCTACCATTCCACCACCACCATCACCACTTCACCACCACCACCACTCCACAACTCCTACCACCACCTCTACCACTCCACCACCACCACCACCATCACTCCCACCACCACTTCTACCATTCCACCATCACCACTCCACCACTACTTCACCACCACTCCACAACTCCACCACCACCTCTACCACTCCACCACCACCACTACACCACCACCACCACTCTCATATCGCTCCATCACCACCATTACCACACTGCCGCCGCCACTACCACATCGCCGCCGCCGCCACCACAATGTCAAAATTGCACAACTATCACTCCACTGACACCACTTATTGCCACCATTATACCATCATCACTCCACTGCCGCCACCACCATTACACCACCACCACTCATTGCCACCATTACACCACCACCACCGCTATCGCCACCACTCCACCACCACCATTCCACTACCACCAACACACCACCACCACAATCACCATTCCACCTTTATTATAAGTACATTTTGACCATTAGTAAATTAAAAGAGATCAATCGGAACTAAAATTTTTTTATCATTTTTTTTAATTCAGTACTTAATATGTTTACCAAACAGTTTTTCAGCTTAAAAAATTCAGCATTCAGTACTTAACTTTTTAGCATTCAGATTCAGTTTTCAGTTTTATCAAACAGACCCAGACTTGAGCTTAGCCCAAGGAAACTTGCTTTTATACCTTCGGTTTTGAGCTTGAACGAGGATGGATGAGTATGGGGGTTTGGAGCTTTTGGGTGGTGAAGCTCCAAAGCTAGTAGTGTACTAAGCTTTGGAAGTGAAGAAAAATGGAATTGTTGTAGAGAGAGAAAGAATATCAGAATAACTTTCTTAAGACTTGGAGCAATAGGGGGTGTGGGATCAAGGTCCTCTTCATCTAAGATGAGTGGTGTATTTATAGGCAAAAGCCAAAGAATATCAATGCAAATGGGGGAGGTGGCTTCTAGGCCGGCTAGAAGTTTTATTCCCTGCCAAGCCATTTTTCAGCTGTGGCTCAAATGAGCGTGGCCAACAACTTTCTGAGCCAGTCAGAGCTTTTTCAGAAATGCCGTGCGGTATACCTCATAACCACGTGCGGTGTAATAAAATTTATTACACCATGCGGTGTAGTGGTGCCCCATACGGTGTTCCAAGTCTAATTCTGGGCTTTTTCGGCTTTTTAGGCTCTTCTGGGCTTTTTCAGCTTTTTAGGCTCTTCTGGGCTTTTAGGCTTTTCTGAGCTTTTAGGCTTTTTGGGTCATGGGAGTCCACGTTCAAGCTCTTAAAGGCATTGTTTCCTTTATTTCATCATTGGGGCATTTAAAGAACTTTTCAGGTCCAGATTGGGGTGTCTATAGTAGTCCCTCTTTAACAGAAGTTGAATTTAGCCAATTGGAATAGCAGCCTTTCGGATGATCATCATGGATGATCATGAAAACTATTTTAAATGAATGAATTTTAAGCAAAGCTACATTCTTGAATACACCCATACTAAACTCTGAGTAATGTCAATGTGACTAACAGTAAGAAAATGTGATCAAGACAGTCAGAAGAAATAACAATGGACATTAAAATAACGTACAATGGATAGCACTACATCGTGCGGTGTATTGTAACACCGCACGGTATAATGTTTCCAGTACAGTCACTGGTTTTATTTTTAATTCTGAAAATGGGTTTTTAAGTCAACACTTAACAAAAACAAAAATAGGTCAAGTGTGAGTGCAAAAAGTCCCCTCAGGGCCAAAATCGAGCTTGGCCCAAGGAAACTTGCTTTATACCTTCGATATTGAGCTTGAATGAGGATGGATGAGTATGGGTGAGGATGGAGGATGATGGATGAGTATGGGTGAGGATGGATGGGTATGGGCTTAGAGCTTTTGAATGATGGGGGTTCCAAAGCTAGTAGAGTTCTAAGCCTTGGAAGAGGAGAATGATGAAATGTTTGTAGAGAGAGAAAGAATGTCAGAATAACTTTCTCAAGACTTGGAGTAGAAAATGGGTGTAAGGGCCTCTTTCATCTAAGAGGATGGGTGTATTTATAGGCAAAAGCCAAGGATTATCAATGCAAATGGGGGAGATATCTTCTAGGCTGGCTAGAAGTGTATTCCCTACCAAGCCGTCTTTGAGCTGTGGCTCAAATGAGCATGGCCGACAGCTTTTTGAACTAGTCAGAACTTTTCCCCGAAACGCCGTGCGGTATACCCCATAACCAAGTGCGGTGTAATAAATATTATTACACCGTTCAGTGTAGTGGTGTCCTGTGCGGTATTCTAGATTCAATCCTGGGCTTTTGGACTTTTTTTTTTGGGTAAATTAGCTTGAAATTAAAAAAGGTTAACCGAATGTACAGCCTACAAGGTGCATACCCCAGAAGGAAAAAAAAATTGAAAAAAGTGCGATAACCCATGCACAACCCGCATGGAGAGTAGGGTAGAGTAAATAACATAACAAAAGCCATGTGTGGTGAGATCATATCCCCGTTGCACTATTCATCTAAGCGGAAGGATAGTACAACAGGGTATGATATGAATGATACTGTTAGTAATAAATTGAAATTGAACTACTACTACCTAGCACATCCCGCCAGACTAGGAAATAATATAAGTAGTCACGGCCAGAGATGACCAAATGATAACCAACACTGATGACTAGCAACAACATAGCAATACGGCATCAAGGGAAGCTGAACAGCTACTACAGAAGAACATGACACCAAGAAGAGGTTCGAACCAGAGATGACGGCATCCGACAAGGGGCCCCACCCTGCACACCACGCCCATTCCATCTGGCCTAATACTCCATTATCCAAGCTTAAGGCTCGCCAGAAAACAACCCGCTCTCAGCCAACTACCAGATACCACAGACTCCAGAGATGGGATAAGCAAACCAAGACATTAATACTCCAACAAGCCCAGAGAACAAGCGTAATACCCACTTCTAAAAACAGCTACTACAGAGGGACTAGAAACCAAGAAGAAGCTTGAACTGGAGATGTCGACATCCGACAAGGCTACCCTCCCAAGTACCCTACACACCACGCCCATTCCAACCAAACTACTACACCCTCAATCTAACCCCCTAGGCTCACTAAAATCGAAAAGAGGGACAGAAAAAGGAGCCACAAAATGAGGCCACTCGAACCGCAGGTGAACCAAGCTGCCCCTTTCGATCAGTGCAGTACCACCAATCTAATCAATGACAGCCAGTGAAGCTACCCTTTTCAATCAGTGCACGACCACCAATCTAATAAATGATAGCCCCGGAAGCTACCCTTATCAATCAGAGCCCAACCACCGATCTAGTCAATGGTAGCCGCGAAGCTACCCCTTTCCATCAGCACAAGACCCAATCTAATCAATGATAGCCACGGTCACAACCATACTACGCACAACCACCGGGCTAATGAAGCAAAGAGACTAGGAATTTTAAGAAGCTCAACAAAGAGCTTGAACAATGAAACCCAAAGATGGTTCCACATAAACTAACAGTACACTGGCCCAACAGTCCAGCAACAACTTTGACATTAAACAGATAATCTAACTAGCTCACGGGTTAGCAAAAACCACAATCAGTTAATTCGGACTGTGATTGATCAGTCAGTAATGACCTCCTTACCCACTCTTCGGGATCTGAAAATTCCGGCTATCTGGACATGTCTCCGGCAGTCGTGTAGGTGTTCCCACGGTTGGGATAATTGTGGACTTCCACTGGTGGGCCGGCCCATATAGAACCATGGCCGGCAACAACGGCTGGATGGACCTTAAACCCAGTCAGAACCAACCACCAAACGCCAGACGCCGGAGATCAAGACCGCCGCACCAGGTCCGATGTTAGGCCCAACAGGTTTCACTAGAGCAGATCGAACTGCTCCAAGTAGCAGCGATTTCTCCGTTTACCTTGCTGCTGCTCTCGGTGGTTTGACCACCGATATTTGAATAGATGAAGATGAGAGCCCATTTTTGAATAACCCTCTTGAATCGATCGAAGCTGGTGTCGATCTGAAAGTTCCCTCGGAATCCCTTCAGTTCCACACCACGCAAACCGTGAATGAAATTGGCCGATCAAAGTATTGATTTCCTCTTATTCAGACCAGTGATGAGAAATCGATTCAAACCAGTGATAAGTATTGATTTTCAACCCATGAAATCGATTATGAGCTTTGAAGACCCGGCTGCAACAGATCGAAGAACCAGGACCTTCATCGGCTTTGTGTTGGATTTTCAACCCCTGTTGTTGACAGAAGAGGTTGGACGGAAATTATCCTTTCTCTCTCTAGAAATTGTAGAGAGAAGGCAGAGCCCCCTCGAGGGTTTGCCTCTATTCTAGAGGTTCTCCAGCAGCAGTATGGGCTTTTGGACTTTTCTGGGCTTTTGAGCTTTTTAGGCTTTGAGAGTCCACATTCAAGCTCTCGAAGACATTATTTCCTTTATTTCATCATCGGGGCATTTAAAGAACCTTGAGGCCCGGATTGGGCATTTTGAACAAAGCGAGTCCTGGAGGAAGGAATTGCGACGAGTCCCGGAGGACGAAATTGCATCGAGTCCCGGAGGACAAAAATGCGACGAGTCCCAGAAGATGAAAACGCGACGAGTCATGGAAGACGAAAATGGGACGAGTCTCGGAGGACGAAAATGCGATGAGTCCCGGAGGGCGAAATTGAGACGAGTCCCAGAGGACGAAAATGCGATGAGTCCCGGAGGACGAAATTGAAACGAGTCCCGGAGGACGAAAATGCGACGATTCCCGGAGGATGAAATTGAAATGAGTCCCGGAGGCTGAAAATGAGACGAGTCCCGGAGGACGAAATTGAAACGAGTCCAGGAAGATGAAAATGCGATGAGTCTCTGAGAACGAAATTGAAACGAGTCTCGGAGGACGAAAATGAGCCTTTTGACCAAGGCACAACATTTTAACAGATTTTAATGCTTAGACAGCCGAAATATGTCATTCCTGAGGACAATATGGGGGTAGGTCGAATGGACCCACAGAAATAATTTAAATTCTGGAGTTTAAAACGCTGTGCAGTGTAGCATAACACCGTGCGGTGTTTCAACTTCCCAAGCATCTCTTCGATTTCCGAGGACAGTTGGTTGTTCAGGTGCCACCATTAATGGCAGGAGTGCCTCTTCGACGACTGAGACTCCTTTATAAGGATAGGTGGTGCCTCATCCCATGCACCCCCCTCAAAATTCTTCAAATCCTCTCTTATTCTTTTCACTTCAAGAACAGGTTGCTCTTTTTATTGCTTTTCAAGAATAGGTATCTTATTCCAATGGCAGATATCAGTCTTGTCACACGTGTGATTGCCTTGGAGTCTGAGATGATCTTCTTTCGCGAGGAGATCGATCACCTCAACTGCCACATTGCCACCCTCCTTTCAACTATCCACACTCTCCGCCGGGCCATCTCCAACCTCTAGGATGTTGCTTTTGACGCCCAGGACGACGAGCTCGAACCGGAGTTCGCGGAGGAGCGCGAGTCATAGCACTACCGAGTATAGTGAGGGCAATCCCAACGAGTCGAATGACTGCTCCGACGGCGCGAAAGATGCCACCGATGGCGCCAACTCCGAGGACGGGAAAGATGCCACCGAGGGTGTAAGGATCCCTCCTATTGCTTTTAGTTTTTTGGTGAGTTAGGTTTCGAGGGGGTAAGTTGGGGAGCAGATATTGCAATAGGACTGTTACTGTTTCTGTTCTACTACCTATTATTCAGCTTTGCTGTTGCAATTTGTGTGTAGCTTTGCTGTTGCAGTTGGACTGAGATAGCATGCTTTGTCTGACTGATATGTTATGGTCTGTTATGGCTTTTCTTAAGGGGCTTGTTTCCTTGACTGATGCTGTTATGGCTCTGTTTTGTAATGGCTATTTTCCCATGCCTTGCTATCAGTTTTGTTCTGTACAGTTATTTCTGTTTCGGTGAACCAAATCAAGTCCTTTACTGTTGGACTGTGCTGCTTTCAGTTCTTTAGCTGGTATAGGTTTGGTTATCATGTTGCTTTCAGTTATCATGTTGTTAATAGCTCACCCTTTTATATTGACCTATCCTAGGGGGGTTGTCCCTTGGAATGTTTATGCTTTTCTAGGGGGCATGTCCCTAGTTTGATCTTGCACCCACTGTTGTTGCACTCTGTTTACCTTCTCAGTTTATGTTGCTTGCTGTTGTACTGATCTGTTGCTTCCATACGGCAGCAGTCACCTGCTGTTGTATGTGATACCGCATGTGATACCCTAAGTTCTGCTGCCTCTGTGTGGCTGCTGTTTAGTCCATTTCGTGGCTGCTGCTGCTATATCGCTGCTGGATGATCAAGCAAGTCCAGCAAGAGGGCTGCCATTTCTGCTGCTGTTTTCTAGTTGGCTGTTAGAATGTGTGCTATACGGCTGTGAGCTGTTTTGATTGCTATTTGAATACTGCAAGTACTGTCTCCAAGTCAAGTGCTCTAAGATTGTATTTCAGTAATATGTTCATTGTTTTCTAATGTAGTCATGTTAGCTCGTTTTCAGTTAGTCTGATACACTAAGTGTATCCATTTTGCCATTTGTTTCTTATCCCTCTTTTAGATGGATAGGAAACAGATGTCCTATTTGCTTCTAGTCCTATGTAGCCATTTGGCGTAGGCTTTCTCTTTTGTTATTTTTGTTATTTTTCTTTTCCTCCTAGGGTATGCCCCTTGTAGGCTGTATATTCGGTTATCCTCTTTTTTATTTCAAGCTGATTTAACCACACACACACACAAAAAACTCTGAGGACGGAAGTGGTTGAGCGAGGGGGATGAAGAAGAAAAGGAAGGAATAGGATTTTTCTTCTTTTTTTTTTTTGGGTAAAATAGCATGAAATAGAAAAAAGGAAAACCGGATATACAGGCTACAAGGGGCATACCCCAGGAGGAAAAGAAAAAAGAAAACAAAGAAGAGTAAGAAAATTGACCACGCCAAATGGCTACAAGGCTAGATGAGAAGCGATTTTCCAGTCCATCTAGTAAGAGGGAAGGGAAACACTGCCAATTGATAACAACAAAAAGACTACATCCAAGGCATTTAAAAGTGCTATTACAGTACCAAACAAACAGCACCAGCAGAGAACATCTTGAGCAACTTAAACATCTTGACAGCGTAATAGTAGTGTTTCCCTTAAACATCTTGACAGCAAGCATTCAGCAGCAACAGCAAAACAGTAGCTATCTGCTACCTTAAATCAGCAAACAGCAGCAGCAGCAAGCAGTATGAGCAACAGGCAGAGTGCAGGAAATTAGAGCAGATGTAATACCCGTCTCGGATATCTAATATTTTAAACTCATATTTTAATTGAATTATATGTTTATGAGGTCGAATTGCATATAGTAGAACTTTGAGGGCCTTGTATGTGATTTGTGGGTTGGAGTATAAGTTGTATATGGTTTCGCTTGCATAGGATGATTTTTCTTATGTGTTAACAAAATATGCTGGGGAGAAATATCTCCCCTTGCCCTTATCATTTTACGGAGAGAGAGAGAGAGGCGGCAAGAAGAGAAAAAAGAGGGAAGGAAGAAGAAGAAAAGGGAATAGCTAGGGGATGATTCTTCTTGGATTGGATTGAAGTCTAAACTTGGTAAGTTCATGTTTCCTTTACTTGAATTTTATGTTTTGTTGTTGAATTTCGTGTTTGGATGGTGAATTCGTGGGTGGTGGTTCGATTGAGGTGGAGTTGCGTTTTGGGTTGAGTTCTTGGTGAACTCATGAACCTAGTCTTGAATCTTTTGATTTTCATGTTTGAAACTTGCTTTGATTCATGGGGTTTGGTGTTTTTGGAGTAGCCCTTGAGTTCTTAGAGTTTGAGCATGATTTTGTGAAGTTTTGATGAGTTTTAGATGAGATTTGAGTTGAGAAAAGGTTGGGAATCGGAGGATGAACAAGCTGTATTTTCACTAAAAAACCCAGTTGGTACCTGTACCACTTTTTGGTGGTATCTGTACCGGCGGATCAGAACTGAAACATTTGTGTCGTTTTTGTGTGGGTACCCGTACCGAGTTTTTGTGGTACCTGTACCTACCGGGTAACTTTTCAGCAATTGTTGTAAAACTTTGGACGATCATATCTTTTTCATCCGGACTCTGTTTTGGGCAAGTTATATATCGAAATTGATGTACTGAAAACATACTTTTTAATGGTGGTGGTTTCTTGACCTAATTCTAATCCTAAAAGAAGTTGTGGTCAGAATACGGTGGAATAGTTATTGGATTCTTTACCGGTTTTGGGGTTATGTTATGTTTAAGCGCTATGCTTGCTTGGGGACACTTAGAGGTCTTTGAGATGACATGTTTAAGTTGGTTGAACATCGTTTAATACCTTGTTAGCTCTATAACTTGATATCAAATGGTTGTAAAATGGATTAGGGGATGTTTGGTGATCTTGTTAACCTTTTGGGCATGTGTTAGCTTAGTAAAATGTTATGGGGTGTTATCATATATTTGTTTGATCATTCCAACGGAGAAGTGTGCTAATATGAGTTAGCCTATGACTAGGTAGCGGGCTGGTCAAATGGGAGGTGTCGAAACCGTAAGTTTGGCATACTCCAGTCGAATCGAAGGTGAGCGTGTTTGACATGATTATGTTCAATAAGGTATTGCTATGGTGGTGAGTGTACATATTGCTAATCGTAGTTTAGCTTTGATATGTTGTGGATGTGTGCGTGTGAGGCACACCATGTCGTAAGCCATGTCGTTCAATGGACGATGGTTGGGAGCATGGTGTGTGGGACACGAGATTTGGTTGTGATATGCGTGTTTGATGAATATGCATGTTGATGGGTGTTGTTTGAACCGCCGAAGGTTAGTGTGTGAGGCATACCATGTCGTATGCCATGCCGGCTAATAATCGGTGGATGGGAGCATGGTATGTGGGACACCTCGTGTTGGGTACATGCGAAGTGGCAGACGTGTCACTGCATATGTTGTAATTATATTCATTTTGTTGAGCATTGAATATTACTGCTCTGTTTGGTGGACATGTTGGATATAACTGTTGTTTACATTCTAGTGTTTCAGTTGTATTGGAGTTTCATATTTATGTTGATATTCCTTCGGGTATTGTGATATCTTATCGAGCACTTCTATGTCTCACACACTCTGGTTTTCCTTTTTGGATTGCCAGATAGCAGGTGGCTTAGAGTGGGTCCACTACCGGTCAACGTTTTGAGGTGTATTCGAGTGTTAGTTTTGGGAGATGGTGATGGTCGAGCTTGTTGTAGGTAGTTAATGAAGGAATTGATTTATATAAGTTGTAATTAAGTCGTTGGTGGATATGTTGAAGTATAGAACTTATTAAGTTTTGTAATCGAGGTTGTAGTTGATTGGTCAATACGTTGACTCATTTTCTTCTGAGGTGATAAGTCTTCCGCTGGGTGTTTATTTCTGACAGGTTATAAGGTGTGGTTTGGTCTTCTGTGTGGAATGCCACGTAGTCGTGCCGGCTCGGGCCCACTTTGGGTGCCGTTGCGTGGCGGGGCATGACAGCAGACGTCAGATATAACAAAGCTATTTGGCTGCCAAACATGACCTTCAGAACTTGCAGGCCTTTCACATTCAAACTACATTATCCAATAGTAGCAAGTCCATGAACTGGACATCAGGACTGGACACGGCAACAAAGCAGTAACAACAGCAAAGCACTAGCAGAAACTTAGCAGAAAACAACAGCTTGGTGATAGAAGAGGCTAGGGACAAGCCCCCTAGAAAGGCTTAAACATCCCCAAGGACAACCCCCTTAGGGTAGGTACAAAGTAATCGGGCTGCAGGGTTTATCGAACAAAGCAGCAGAATTTAACCAAAAGCATAGCAGCAGATATAGCAATTGAACTTTATGAGACTGGTTTTTTCTTCTTCTTCTTCTTCTTTTGTAATGAAATCTCGGGGTTTCCCCGATTAGAACTAAATGAAATCGATGCTTCCTTCATATTCATCTGTTTCTAAGAACTTTTCCATGTAACGTTCGATCAAACGAAGTACCATAGCCTCGGATGTCGAAAACCAGTCTCAGAATTTGAATCGTCTCAATAAAATATTACACTGTGTGGTGTTCTGAATCCACGCACGATTTTCCAGAATCTCGCATGGCGTACCAAATGGCCTTCAAACTTGGTTAGAACCTCGAGCAATGCAACATAGAATATACACAGGGCTCAAAATTGAATGGTGGAATCCCAAAATGTCCTTTGAACAAGGTTCAAAACCCCAAAACAATGTGGATTGGACCAGTATACCATGCAATGTAAATCAAAAAACTACTGTTTCTGCTGCAGTTTTTTACAGTTATTGCTTCTTACTGCTATTCTGTTTCTGAGCCTTCATCTCATCGACATAGCCGTCTGTTATGGTTAATTCTGCTACCTGCTTCCGCAGCTGCTTGCTGTTGTTCTGTTTTAGCTGTTAGCTGCTAGTTGCTGTCCTGTTTCCTGCTAGCTACTACGTACGATGAGTGCAGCTGCTAGCTGCTGGCTGTTATAGCTGTTCATGCTATTTGATGGTTGAGCAATTGGGTTTGTTTCTAGTTGCTTCCTCTTTATATCGACCTATCCTTGGGGGGTTGTCCCTTGGATTGTTTATGCCTTGCTAGGGGGCATGTCCCTAGGTTTTTTTGAGCATCTTTTGCTGTCTGTTTTGTACTATTTTATTTTGCACCTTTTACCATATTGCTGCTGTTCTACTAGCAGTTAGTACATGCTGCTGCTGCTGCTATTTAGTGGACTGCTAAGCTTTTTGTGGGTTGGAAGCTGTTCCTGCTGTTCTGTAATGATCTGTACATGCTGATCTGATGGCTACTGCAAGCATTGTTCAGTTTATGAAGCATTGTTAGGCTGCTCTTATTCGGCTGCTTTGCAGCAAATCAAGGTTGTTTTGTTGTATTTAGTCCATTGGATGCGGTTAAATATCTGGGCTACTCCCTCGTTGTAGATGGCTAGGAAACAAATGTATCTCTGGATGTTATTTGTTTTGTCTTCATCTCATTAGTATTGTCCTTCTTGTAGCCACTTGGCTTAGGTCTCCTTTTTCTCATTCTTTGTTTTGTTTTGTTTTCCTCCTGGGGTATGCCCCTTGTAGGCTGTATATTCGGTTAGCCTCTTTTTTAATTTAAAGCTGATTTACCCCCAAAAAAAAAACTTTGAACCCGATTCAGAATCATTTTTAGGAGAAGCGGTTTAAGGGGGATATAAAGGGGTGAGGCGTACACTGTACGCCCCACCAATTCGAACACTCTCTCTCTCTCGCACCTTCTCTCTTGTCTCTCTGCATTCTCTCTCTCATCTCTCCTCTCTCTTCTCTCTCTCTTTTGTTCTCTCTCCCTCTTGTCTCTCTCTCGCACTCTCTGACTATCTCTCTCCCTCTCGTCTCTCTCGCACTCTCTGCTTCTCTCTCTCTCGACTTCTCTCTCTCTCTCTCTCTTCGATCATGGATAGTGATGAGACACCTGGTGGTGATCAACCACCTAGGGTCGAGAGTACACAGTCCTCGATTCCTTTGGAGAGTGGTGGAGTGATCGAAGGGGTTCCAGAGACCTCGGGGGCTTCGGTTTTGGTGACCACGGCTGAGGAGGTCGTGGCCTCGGTTGCCACGGAAAGTGGCGATGGCAATGACAAGGGTGTGGTCGGTGGTGACCGAGCCACGGCGGGTTCAGGTGTAGTGGTACCGAGGAATGAAGAAGAGATCGGAGGTCGATCGGAGGTGGTGGGTAGTTCGGAGGAGAGGGCATCGGAGGTAGACGTGCATGCACCTCGAGTTGAGCGATTAGACTCGAGCGTCACCGTAGAGGGAGTGGTGATTAGTGGGGGTAGTTTTGGTAGTCGTTTAGAGGAGAGGGCACCTGAGGCCTCTCCTGTGAGGCAGCCTCGGTCCGACATGGGGAAGGACTCGGTTGTTGTAGAGGAGGTGGAGGAGCAGGAAACACCAACGGTTTTTGTAGGTTCTGGGGTAGGGGCAGGGGAAGGGTCATCATGTCCCATAATCATGGGTGACATTTTGGAGACGGCGACCATTGCGGACTTGGCTGAGTCCCTACGAGCCGAGCCCGAGTTAGCGGAGGGCTTACTTGCGGTCCGTGAGGAGGAGTTACTGGCCGAGTTTGAGGCTAGGGTGGAGGAGGAGCTATGGGTGGACGAGGAAGGTGAGTTGGTCCCTTGGAGGACAGTTGTTGAAGAGGTGGTGCTGGCCCTCAGGGGCCGAGGTGCTTTCGACAAGGCAACCTACGTACCTCTTCGGCATGAGGTGGTGCCGTCGCTTTTGGACGCTTACAGGCCCGGGAGGCCTACGTACGACGAGACACTAGTCCTAAGGGACCCTCAGCAGCACTTGTCCGAGCAACAAGATGAGGTATGCTTCAATATTTGTATTTTAATACAATGCATCACGCTTTCCAATTCCTTTGTTTTGATTACTATGCCTGTTTATTGAATCTTCTCATTTGCTGAAAGAGGCGATAGTGATATCGTGCTATGGTGGTGTGGCCGATGTGCCGAAGTTCTGGGAGAGGCTTTCGGAGGCGGTGAGGGTGATAGTTAGGGAGGCTGGCTTCGGGGAGTTTTTTTTGTGGGTAAATTAACTTGAAATTAAAAAAGGTTAACCGAATGTACAGCCTACAAGGGGCATACCCCAGGAGGAAAAGAAAAGTAAAAAATAAACAAGATTGAAAAAATTGCGATAACCCATGCACAACTCTCATGGAGAGTGTGGTAGAGTAAATAAGATAACAGAATTGCCATATGTGTTGAGATCATACCCCCGTTGCACTATCCATCTAAGCGGAAGGATAGTACAACGGGTTATGTTATCGGACTTTTTCAATCTTCTTGTTTTTTCTTTTCTTTTCCTCCTGGGGTATGCCCCTTGTAGGCTGTACATTCGGTTAACCTCTTTTAATTTCAAGCTAATTTACCCCCAAAAAAAAAAATATGAAAGCGAACTACTACCTGACACAACCCGCCAGGCTAGGAAATAAAATAAATAGTCACGGTCAGAAATGACCAAATGATAACCATCACTGAAAAATTGCAGCTACATAGCACCTCGGCATCAGGGGGGTTGAACTGCAACAACAGAGGAACTAGGCACCGAGAAGAGGTTCGACCCGGAGATGACGGCATCCGACAGAGGGCCCAACCCTGCACACCACGCCCATTCCATCCAGTCTAATACACTCTCATCCAAAGTCCAAAATCGCCAGAAACAACCCGCCCTCAGCCACAACCCAAAGCCACTAGTCTCCAGAGATGGAATAAGCAGACCAAGATTCTAATACTCCAACCTAGCACAGTAATAACAAGCATAGCACCCACTTCTAAGGAACAGATATTGCAGAGGACCGAGCTCCGAGAAGAGGCTCGATCGGAGATGCAGCATCCGACAAGGCTTCGGGCAGTTTGTAGGGGTCTTGACAAGGGCGAGTAATGACCGCCAGTTGGTGAGGGCTCTGGACGAGAGGTGGTGGGACACGACGAATTCGTTCCACTTTACTTTTGGCGAGATGATGGTGATGCCTTTGGACTTCTCGGTGATCACCGGTCTGAGGGTCGGACGTGACCCTATCCCTTACAACACGGAGATGGGAAACGATGTGGGCTTGCAGAGGCTTCTCTTGGGGTACGTGCTGAAGACGGAGAGTGACGATGCGTGGTACTCCCAGCTTCTAAAGTTTTGGAAGGAGCCTCTGGTGGGAAAAGTTCAAGAGGAGCAGATGGCGCGATGCTTCTTGCTTTATGTACTCGGTGCGTCCCTGTTTCCTAACAAGCGCAACCGGGTACATCTGTCTTTCTTGCCGGCCTTGCAAAATGTCGGGGAGATAGCCCGCTTCGATTGGGGAGGTGTAGCTTTGGGGGCATGCTATGCCTTCATGGCGTCTCTTTCCCGGGGAGCAGGGAAGAGTCTTGGCGGCTACTGGCGGGTCTGGGAGGTATGACTCGAAATTTCTCTTTTCCTTACTGCTGGTTAGCTTTCCATTTGCTTTTGTATATCTTGTGCTAACTCTTTGTGCCTTGAACTTTGCAGCTTTGGTCGTACGAGGTACTGAACATGTATCCTCCTGAGACCTCGTGCCCCAGCTTCGTGATACTTCCTCGAGCCTTGCGTTGGTCGAAGGAATATCGCGTGGTGAAGAAACGGAAAGGCAACTTGAATGCCTACCGGCTTTACTTGGCCGAGCTACATCCTGACCAGGTATCCATGCTTCTTTGATTACTTGATTCATGCTTTCTGTGCATTTCAATTTGATAGATTACTGATGCCATGTGCTTTTGATTGTAGGTTCGCTGGCACCTCTAGGACCGCTTCGACATTCCATACATTGCTCGGAGTAGGGAGGTGACGAGAGGGAGAGTACTTATGGAGTCGCCCTACGGCTAGCAGTGGTACTTGGTGACCGGGTGTCACGCTAGTCGCTGGGGTTAGACGCTTTCTTGGTCCCTGGACCACTCCCTCCTCTCGTGCTGAGGATGAGCAGGTATACGCTGAGGGAGGTCGAGCAGTTCACACAGCCGGACCCTCAGCTGGAGCTACTCTTTCAGGCAAGTGCTGACTACGCGAGGTAACGAACTCAGTACCTAATGGGGAGTTTTGGGATCCGTGTCGCTTCCGAAGCAGAGCAACAGGCGAGGGGTGGTAGAGGAGGTAGTGGTAGAGGAGATGAGGAAGAAGTGGTGCAGGTAGTCAGAGTGGGGCCAGTTTGCCTGCAGTCTCCTGGACGGTTGACATTGTCACCACTCAGGGGGTCTCCTGCTTTGTGGAGATCCCGCGCCCGGTGGTCGAGCCTCTGGAGTTTACTGCTGAGGTACAACATGCTTTAATTTCCTTTGATACTTGCGATCTTTACTGCATGCTTTGATCGATTCCTTATTGCGCAGGTGACTCTAGAGTACGCGAAGGAGATAGCGGCGGTCATTCTAGGCCAGAGCCAGCTGATACGGATGTATGCTATGGGTCGCGCTCCACTGGTACAGAATCGCAGGGAGGGGACAGAGGTAAACCTTCAAATTCCCAATATTTACGCAGCCCGTATTGCCTTTAGTCATGAATATGATGCGAATATTGTATGAATGCTATGCTTTTGTAGGCTAGAGGAGGGACCTCTCGGGGACAGCGCCGAAAGTCTGCTCGCATGCCTGCACCATAGATCTCTGCTGCTAGCTCTCAAGGGTAGCGCCCCCATAAGAGACAAAGGCTTACACTTCCCGCCGAGGAGGAGACTAGCGCCATTTCGGACGAGACTGAGGAGCTAGAGGATATCGACTTAGAGGATACCTCTGAGTGCTCGAGGCCTAGAGCTGTTCACGTCCCGGAGGTTGCCAGCTCTGAAGCGGAGAAGGATGCTTCTGAGGAGGATGAGGACGAGGAAGGGAGCGAGGATGATGAGGATTGAGTCTCCTCTTTTTGCTTTTTGCCTTTTGACGGAGCCTGCGTGGTTCCTTTTTAGGGTGCTTGTTTTCCCTTTCAGATAGGATTATGATCCCCCATTTTGCTATGTACTTCGACTCATGGATGCCGTTTGGCTTAAGAATTATTTCTTTATCCTTTTGTCATTCAATTCTTCTTATTATTGCTATACAAAGATAATTGAATATCCAAAACACATAACTAGCCATAGAACATGAGACTGAGTCTGATGCATAGCCCAAAGTAAGGAACATATTGACAAAGGAAAAGAAATCCAAGAAATATTTGAACAAAGTTTGAAAAACTGACACTGTACTTGAGAATTTGTACAAACAACCTTATCGAGGGTTTGAACACAACCACATATGTTAATAATGACCTTCATGACTCGGGAGACAACTCAAAAGTTGAATTTATGCCTTAAATGTGCTTGAAAGTGAGGAAATATTGACTCTTCTTTTTTTTGGGCAAAACGGCTTGAAATTGAAAAAGAGGCTAACCGAATATACAGCCTACAAGGGGCTTACCCCAGGAGGAAAAGAAAAAGAAAATGAACAAAAGTAAAGAAAATTACCTATGCCAAGTGGCTACATGGGATAACTAATATACGATGTTTCCAATCCATCTAGAAGAGGGAAGGAAAACAACGCCTTAATGAATGGTAAAGCCAGAGCTTGGACACCTAAGTATTACAAAAGTGACATGGAGGTAATGGGCAATAACAATCAGAACTGATTACAAAGCTTATACTAGCTTATACCAACCAAACTGATTGGTTACTGGACTAAATACAAGAATCTGACAGAGCAACAAAAAATCATTGCTGAACATTAGCTTGCTGCCGTGGCTATACCAAGGGAATAGTTGCCATAACAAAACAGCAGCAGCCGTAGTAGCATAACAGCAACAGAATAGCAGCACAAAACAGCAGATTGCTGGACAGCATAAGAAATAGCAGCAGTTTACTGGACAACCGGTTCGATAGCATCTTGGTTGCTACTACAAGACATAGTAAACAGACCAATTTGATTTGAGCATTATCCAAAACGGAAAACAGCTGATGCCTAAGGAAAATACAGCAGAAAACTAGCCACACAACAAATAGCAGTAGGAAACTAGGGACAAGCCCCCTAGAAAAGCATAAACGCTCCAAGGGACAACCCCCCAAGGATAGCTACAAATAGCTAAGACTACACAACAAAGATCCATTAGCAGATACAGATACAGCTACAGGTTCAGAACAACAGTACCAAATCAAATGCTAATCTGCACATAGCAGAAAACAGAACAGCTGTTCCAGCAACTGTCAAACTACCAGAACAGCACCCACTAAGCATTACCTCCGCACTTTTGAAAAACTCACAACACCCACTCCTCTATTCAATTATGTGCAAGGACACGGCTCCAATAACTCCCTCCCTAGCACTCACAATATGCCCCAACTACTTATTACCTCCTCTCACAAAGAAAGGATGTGGCGTTGAATGTGAGCTCTATACATGAGTTGTGAGATTCCGAGGGAGTTGTGTGATTGCTGGCTGATTTTGTTACTTCTTTATGATATTTTACTGTCATGTCTAGCATCATTTCACTCCATTACATGTTGCCTCTTGTGGCTTAAACAATATGCTACTGCTGTTGATGGTTTGAGATATTTTTGGTGCTGGTTTCCATGGCTGGTATTGCTTGGCTTGTCCACTGTGAATGCTGGATCTTATTGAAGACTTCATTACTTTGTATAAGGTGTTTAAGGTGTAAATGTTCAGTGGACTTGAACTTGGGGTCTGTCCCATTGTTTTGTTCCTACCCTTGGGGGGTTGTCCCTAGGGCTGTTTAAGCTTTTCTAGGGGGCTTGTCCTTAGCTTCTTCTTTTTTTGGGTAAATCTAGTCCCTAGCTTTCTACCCTCGCCAGTAGATAACAGAGTGTGTATCTTAGATGCACAACATGTGCATCAACTTCAGGTGTTGACTGTTCTGTTAGGTCCTGTTTGTACGTAATGTGCATCACTGTTTGAGTTTTATGGTGTAGTGTATGCTTAACCATCTGGGGCTGTCGTTGGGATCTCCCTTCGCAGAGGGGGACGTCCTTTGCATAGTGATTATTGTTTTCCTACAGGACTGTCCAGCAGTAATATGTGCTGCTAAGGCCTTGTTGGACTGATCTGTTATTGCTACTGCTACGGCTACTGCTGTTCTGTATTCTGTAGCTATGTTACTGCTCTGCGGCTGCTGTTTTGCTGTCTATTATGCAGATGTGTGCTGCTGTGTCTGCTTGAGGCCTTGTCTGCTTGCTGCTATTGCTGCTGTAATGCAGATGTGTGTTGCTGTGTCTGTTTTGTGTCCAGTCCAGCTGTATCTGCTGTTGTTCGTCCCCAGCTGTTACTGTTCCGTGGTCTGTTCCCTGCTGTTTTGCTTCGTTTGACAGCAAGCTGCTGCTATTTTGTTTCGGACTGTCCTGTGTAGACCAGTATGCTGCTGCTGCTACTGGTTGAATTGTTAGCTAATAGTATGTTGCTGCTGCTGTTAGAAACTTTACTACTACTGTTTGTATCCAGTGGGATTTGGTAGTTCAGGGTCAGCATTTGAAGTGTGCTGCTGCTGCAATTACTTGTATGCCATGCCTGTTTGTATTTTGCAACTGAGCTTAGCAGTCTGAACATGAGCTGCTCATGTTCAGACTGCTACTGAACTGTTTTGTAGCTTCCTGATGACTTCTTTTGAGGCGGCTGCTGCTCCCTGTGGTGTTCTAGATTTTATTCTAGATTTTCAGTACTTGGAATTATGCTATATATCCCTTTGTAGATGGTTAGGAAACAAATGTATCTCTTGGTGTTTTTGTTTTGTCCCCATCTCATTAGCTCGTTACTGTTTAGTATTATCTTTCATGTAGCCGCTTGGCTTAGATTTTCAATTTCCTCAATCTTTGTTTTCTTTTGTTTTCTTCCTGGGGTATGCCCCTTGTAGGCTGTATATTCGGTTAGCCTCTTTTTATTTTCAAGCTGGTTTACCCAAAAGAAAGAAGAAGAAAGGATGGGGCACTAGCACTCATCTCACATGGTTGCACACTATTTGAGGAAGGTTCACACAAAGCTTCCAAGTAACCTTACCAAGAATAAGGTATATACCTGATAAATAGAAGTAATAGAAACTTGAACGATTGCCACAACTAATGCAGCCCTTGGATACACTCATGCTCATGCTCTTTGGTCATACTGCCCAAACTGCCCAGAAAACTACATACCAACAAAACAATAGCATTTGGATGTAAAACAAGCTGCCAACAACAATAAATCAACATGCAACAATGTTCCATTCATTTACAACCCATTGTGCTTGTGATTGAGGCAATTTAGGAAGTGATAAAATCCTTGCTCTCACCATGGTGCAGATTTTATGAACTACTATCTCCCAAGAACAACAGTGACTTTGAAACCTTCTCACATTTCTCTCAATCCAAATATTGTACACAGCTACTGTGAAGCCCAGCTTAGTGATAAGATTCTTAAGACTTTTTCCTTTTACATTTGACAACAATGTTACCCAGTCAGCCCAAGATCTATCAGACCATGACACATGAAGTTTGGTCTGAATAGCATTCCACACTTGCTTTGTGAATGGGCAATTAAAGAAAAGATGATCATGGGTTTCCCTCCCTTGACATAGACTACATTGAGAATTAGAATGTAGTTCAAATAAGACAAGTCTATCAGCTGTCCAGAACTTCTTCAGGTCTGGACAATTGCTCACCAAAGCTAATTCCACTATTATAGCACTTGTTCCTAAGATACCAAACCCTTCCAGGGTGGGTGACTTTAGGCCCATTTCATGCTGCAATACCATTTACAAATGCATCTCTCGGATATTAGCCAAGAGATTGCAATCTGCTCTTCCTATGCTCATAGATCCGGTCCAATCAGGATTTGTGAAAGGAAGGAGAATTGCTGATAACATATTCCTCACCCAAGAACTCATGAGAGGGTATCACAAGTCCTCTCCTACCCCTAGGTGTGCCATGAAAGTTGACATAATGAAAGCATATGACCATGTTAGGTGGGAATTTCTTTGGGATGTCCTGTCCACCATGAACTTCCATCCAACAATGATTAAGTGGCTTCAGGCATGTGTAACCACTGCAAATTACTCCCTATGTATCAATGGGGAAGTGACTGGGTACATTAAAGGGAGGAAGGGACTGAGACAAGGGGATCCTTTGTCCCCATATCTTTTTGTTATTGTGATGGAAGTTCTTACGATTTTACTTAAGGAGAAAGCCTAGCTCCCTGACTTTCATTTTCACTGGAGATGTAAAACTAATCAATTGGTAAATCTGTGCTTTGCTGATGACCTAATGATATTTTGCAAGGGAGAGCTTTCTTCGATCAAACTCATCAAGGAAGCGTTGACTGAGTTTGAGGAGACTATTTTGCATGAGTTAGGGTTTCAAGAGGGTTCCCTTCCAGTGAGATATCTGGGAGTCCCACTGTTATCTACTAAGCTTAAAGCTGTGGACTGTCAGCGACTAGTCGATAGTATCACTGCCAAAACTAGAAGTTGGACAAATAGGGACCTTACTTATGCGGGAAGAGTCCAGCTTATCAAGAACATCTTGTTTTCAATGCAAACGTATTGGTCCTCCCTCTTCATTTTACCAAAAAAGGTCATCAAGGAAGTTGAATCTATTCTTAGGGCCTTTTTATGGTCTGGCCCTGACCTTAAAAGATCCGGGGCTAAGGTAGCTTGGGAGCAGTTATGTGCTCCTAAAGATGAGGGGGGTCTTGGTTTCAAATCTATGGAGGTGTGGAATAAGGCTGCGGTTGCCAAGCATATATGGTTCTTGATCTCCGGGGGAGAGCAATCCATGTGGTGCCAATGGGTTAAATCATATTTATTAAAGGGTAGGAACTTTTGGAGCCTTAAAATGCCTGCTAATCCCTCTTGGGTTTGGCGTAAGTTACTTAATCTAAGATCTTTAGTCCAGCCCTTCATTCATCATTTTATTGGCAATGGGGAGAACACATCCCTGTGGTATGACCTTTGGCACCCTTTAGGCCCTTTGTTGGATAAGTTTGGTTCCAGAATTGTTTATGACTCTGGCCTTCCCTTGAATGCCAAAGTGTCCCTCATAGTTCACAATTCTGTTTGGACTTTCCCAATCACGCAAAACATGGGAGTTGAATGAAGTTAGACGGCATCTCCCACTTTTGCGTGGTTCCAAGGACCAAGTTAGATGGACTCTTAATGCTAATGGACAGTTTAGCATAGCCTCTCTATGGGAGGAATTGAGAGTTCCTTTCCCCAAAGTAAATTGGCACAAGGCTGTTTGGTTTTCTGGCCATATACCTAAGTGTAGCTTCATTACATGGCTGGCCATCCAGGGTAGACTCTCCACTGAGGATAGATTAGTTCTCTTTGGGATTAAATCAATTTCTCAGTGCAATTTTTGCCATGGTAGTGAAAGTCATGACCATTTGTTCTTTAATTGTGGTTTTTCCACACGGGTCTGGAATGCTAAGTTGGCAAAAATTGATACGAGTTGGTCCCCCAAGTCTTGGCCAGCATGGATTACCCATTTCTCCTCTTTTAGGGGAAAATCTCTAAGGAATGTTGTCACTAAACTTATATTCACTGCCACAGTGTATCATCTTTGGATTGAGAGAAACTTGAGGAAGTTTCAAACTACAACTAGCACCTGGGAAGTTATCGTTCACAAAATCTTTAACATGGTTAAGGGTAGATTACTGTCGTTGCCAAAGTTGCCCGTAGGCTCACAAAATAATAGGTTTATTAGAGTATGGGGCATCACTGGGTAATGAGGTACTTGTGTGTTTGTGATGGTGTCTGTTATTGGGCCATCCTTTGCAGGTATAGCAAATGTGCATCCTTGAGGGTGACTGCCAATCACTGTACGGCATCCATCAATCCATCCATTTCCCACACTTTGGTCTCCTATTACTACTACGTAACCATGTAGTTACCTTACTCCTTGCGGATCTACTTGGGGATTCAAAGTATGTGTGTACTCTTTCCATACTGTGTGCTATCCATGTGAGCGGAGTGCTAAATCCCCATCATTCCTTGTGAGAGGAGATAATAACTAGAGGGGAATCTGGTGAGGTTCAGTGGAGGGAGTTGTGAGGTTCCGTTGTTCTTGGTTTTGGAAAAGAGAGTGGGAGTTGTGAGGTTCCGAGGGAGTAGAAGTGTGAGCACTATACTTACCAAGGACTTTTGTGGGAGTCATGCTACTACTTTATTGATTATTGGGCAATTCTATTGCTATGTATGGCTTGCCCTATGTTTGGCTTATGTATGGCTTTGTTTACTCCGTCTGTTGTGAGCAAGCTATGCTATGTGTGGCTGTTATATTGCTATTATGGAACAACAATTCTGCTGACTGTGTTCGGCCAGGTTGTTCAATGTATAGGACTGCTATGTTTCTATTTTGGAATGTCTGATCCTGCTGACTGGGTTCTGCTTTGGGTTCTGTTAAACAATTCTGAGTGTCCTGCTGTCCTGCTCTGGGTTCTATTTAGAAACCTATTGTATGGTTTATCTGCTGCTGCTTGTGTAGGGGCTGCTGCTGCTTGTGTAGTGGCTGTTTTGTTGCTGCTACTATTTAGTTACTGTTTTCCTGCTGCCCAAGTTCTCCTATGTTAATGTGTTTCTGTTATGGTTGTCTCAAGGGATTCAAGTGTTTTACTGCTACTACTAGCTCCTGGATGTTTGTATAGTTTTGGAGTGTTTTATATCAGGAATATGCCTAACCAACAGGGGCTGTCATTGGGATCTCCCTTCGCGGAGGGGAACGTCCTCCGCATAATGGCTAGTTGTAATTAACTGAGTTTCTGTTGCTGTTTCTACTGCTGTTCTGTCATGCTAAGGGGCTGTCCTTAGTGGGATGTTCCCGTAGGCCAGTTACTCGAAGTCAGCTGTTCATTAATGCTTTCTGCTACTGTTTTATTGCCTCTTTTGTTGCTGTTTGCTATGAGGCAGCTGCTGGTTGTTGTTGTCCTGCTGTTTGCTGTCCTGTCCTGTTTGCTGTCCTGCTGTCTACTGTTAGGATGTATCCCAATGATACTACTGCTGCTGCTATTGCGGTTGGCTATTGCTGTCCAGTTCTGCTGTTTGCTGTCCAGTTGGTCCAATGAAAGCTGTTGTCCTGTTCTGGTTTTCCCTACTGCTGCTACTGTTAGGATGTTTGTTACTTTTGACTACAAGCTGCTGCTGTTGCTGCTATTGTTCAAGTGTGATGCTTGTTACTTTTGACTACAAGCTGCTATTGCGATTGTAAGTGTGTCCATACCAGTTGCAAGTGTGTCCATTTTGCTGCATTTGCAAGTGTGATGCTTCCTTGTCCAAGCTGACCAAGCCAGCCCAGAATGCTACCAGCAGTTGCCATGTCCATTTTGTAGAAGATTAAGATGCATAGGGAACAAATGGTGTCCTTAACCGAAGGGTTCCATGCACAGGTTATGGCACTCATTCAATTCAAGGCAAGATTACGCAAAAGAGGGACCTATTTGGTCGTATCCTTCTTATTATCCTCTTTCGTCATCATTTCGTTGTTTTCACTGTGTCGTTTGTTTTCCTTCCCTCTTCCTAGATGGACTGAAAACATCGCGAATCAATTAGCCCATGTAGCCATTTGGCATAGACAATTTTATTTACTCTTGTTTTGTTTTTCTTTTGTTTTTTCCTCCTGGGGTATGCCCCTTGTAGGCCGTATATTCGGTTAGCCTCTTTTCTATTTCAAGCTGTTTTACCCAAAAAGACAAGTCTATCAGCAGTGGATAGTTTATTCTGTATAGCTAGCCATGTGATGAAACTGCACTTTGGGATGTGGCCAGAGAACCATACAAGCTTGTGCCACAAGATCTTGGGAAAATGAGTTCTCAACTTGTCCCAGAGAGAGGCAACTGTGAACTATCCATTAGAGGTAAGAGTCCATCTCTTTTGATCATCCCCATTCAATCTGGACTGGACTAGTGGGGGAAGAGTATTTCTCACCTCATTAAGCTCAAATGTTTGGGTAATGGGGAAGGCCCAATTTGAGTCATGAATGATGTGTGATACAAAAGCATCTCTTGAGATACCAGAGTCATATGCAATTCTAGGGCCATATTTAGCCAGTAAAGGGCCAAGAGGGTGCCAAAGGTTGGCAATGATTGCTGAGGTCACTGCTCAAGAGATTAAGGACACATTTTGGTCTCTCAATCCCAGTAAAGCTCCTAGACCTGATGGCTATAATGCAGGTTTCTTCAAAAAAGCTTGGCCTGTTGTTGGTCGTGAGATAATTGTAACTGTCAAAACCTTTTTTAGGTCTGGTAAGTTACTGAGAAAGGTCAATTCTACCATGGTAGCTCTGGTCCCAAAGGTCCCTAACCCTTCAAAAGTTGGGGACTTTAGACCCATATCATGTTGTAATACTATTTACAAGTGCATAGCAAGAATTCTTGCTAGCAGATTGCAAAGTGCCCTCCCCATGCTAATTGATTCTGTTCAATCAAGATTTGTGAAGGGCAGGAGAATTGCTGATAACATCTTCCTTACGCAGGAGCTCATGAGAAGGTATCATAAATCCTCATCTACCCCAAGATGTGCTATGAAAGTAGACATCAAGAAAGCATATGATAATGTTAGATGGGATTTTATCTGGGATATTCTAGCTTCTATGAATTTCCATCCAACAATGATCAAATGGCTTCAAGCGTGTGTTACCACTGCTAACTACTCTCTTAGCATCAATGGGGAAGCCACTGGTTATATCATTGGACAAAAAGGTCTGAGGCAAGGTGACCCTCTATCCTCATACCTCTTTGTCATTGTGATGGAAATTTTAACTTGCCTTCTTAGAGAAAAATCCTAGCTCCCTGACTTCCATTTTCATTGGAAGTGTGGACATAATAAGATCATCAATCTTTGTTTTGCTGATGATCTTATGATTTTTTGTAAGGGTGAACTGTCTTCAATCAACCATATCCAGGATGCTCTCGCCGAGTTTCAAACATTGTCAGGCCTATCCCCTAGCCCGGAGAAAAGTAGTATCTATTTTTCTGGTGTTAATAGTACCATTAGAATGAGCATTCTGAATGTATTAGGATTTAAGGAGGGCTCCCTTCCTGTAAGGTATCTGGGAGTGCCCCTCCTTTCAACTAAGCTCAAAGCCTCTGATTGTCAACGTCTAGTGGATAGTATGATTGCCAGAACTAAGACTTGGACCAATAGGGACCTTACCTACGTAGGTAGGGTTCAATTAATAAAGAATGTTCTTTTCTTTATCCAAACCTATTGGTCTTCCTTGTTTACCATTCCTAAAAAGATAATCAAGGAAGTTGAGTCAATCCTTAGAGCATTTCTTTGGTCTGGCCCGGATCTAAAGAAATCTGGTGCTAAGGTCTCCTAGGAACATTTATGCTCCCTAAGAGAGGAAGGAGGACTTGGTTTCAAATCAATGCAAGTATGGAACAAGGCTGCCATTGCGAAGCATGTTTGGTATCTTATCTCTGGGGGTGAACAGTCTATGTGGTGCCAATGGGTCAAATCATATTTAATCAAAGGGAGGAGTTTTTGGAATTTAAAAACTCCAGGTGATTGCACTTGGGTTTGGAGAAAAATTTTAAATCGCAGGGCAAGGGAGCTTCTCTCTCTAGAGAAGCTCTCCTCCACCGCCCAAATTCTAGCCCAGTCGGCCACTTGAATTCCTGATAAGGTTTTGGGATACACAACCGGCCTCTCATAAACATTCCTCCAAGGGATATTCAGTCCCACAAAATCTGGTTTCTACCGATTTTTTTCTACCGGTTTTTTTCAAGATCCCCAAACATTGTTTGGGTTCCACAAATTCACAGAGAAGGAGAAGGGTCAGTTTCCAAGGGGTTCATTTCCAAGGGGTTCATTTACCCATAACCAGACTTCCCATCTGGGTTGTTGAAAAGGAGAAGGGTCGGTTATATCAACAACCGATTCAAGGCAAGAAAATAATCACTGGAGTGGGGCGACTTACGGCGTCGGGCAACCTCTATTAGAGAGTTCAACTTCGATCGGCGGTATGGGCATCTCTTCCAGAACCGGACCTTTCAATAGCGAGGTCTGCCATGGCCGAAGAACGAGTATGAGTTGATCGGATTCCGATCGACCGCTGCAGTTGGGGGTCACGATGAAGAAATAAAATCGGAGGTCTCATGTGGGATTTCAGGTTATCTCTGATTTCAATCACGGGTCAGATTTCTCCCAGCTCCGGCAGCGGCCTCAGAGATGGGGATCTTTGACAGCCGGACGTGGTGGTGTACCACTTCTATCCGGGCCGGCCCATCTAAACCAGTGGAGTCCATCGGCAGAAATCAGATCTTCCTGGTGGGGTAATCCGTCGTTTCTTAAACTTATCGATCCATATTGAGTAACTCGAACGGACAGTCAGCTGATTGGACTGGGATTGGGTTAATCTTTTGGATCTGTCTCATTATCATATTATCCATTTCTTTCATCGATATTCAATATGCGCTTTGTTATTGTTTAGTTACAGTCAAATTGTTGCTGGACCTATGGGCCAGTTTACTGTTAGTATCTGCGATCCCCGATAGGCGGTCACCTGTTGGACGGAAATCGGGGGTTCGGGCTTTTGTTGAGCCTTTTTATATCCCTAGATCCTGTACTTTTTTAGCCCGGAGGTTGTGCGTAGTAGTTGTGGTCGTGGCTATCATTGATTAGGTTAGAGTCTGTTCTGATTGAAAGGGGTAGCTTTGCAGTAGCAGCAGCTGCAGCTGCCACTGATTAGATTGGTAGTGGATTTTGATTGAGCGAGGTAGCTGCCGGGGTTGTCATTGATTAGATTGGTGGTCGTTCACTGATCGAAAAGGGTAGCTTCGCAGGCTGTTTCGTTTGGAGCAGCCTGGTTCACCAGCGGTTAGGGTGCCTACTTTTTGTGGATACTCTTTATGTTCTTCTTTTAGTTGTTAGCGAGCCTAGGGGATTGGGTAGAGGGAGTAGTAGTCTGGATGGAATGGGCGTGGTGTGCAGGGTACTGAGCAGGGTAGCCTTGTCGGATGCTGTCATCTCCAGTTCGAGCCTCTTCTCGGTTCCTGTCCCTCTGTAGTAGTTGACCTCTGTTGAGTGGGTATTATGCTTGCTTTGGGCTTGTTAGAGGTATTAGGTTCTCGGTTCTCTTAGCCCAGCTTTGGTTGAGGAGGTTATTGGGTAGTGGGTTTTAGCAGGTGGTTTTGGCGAGCCTTAGGCTTGGATGAGGGAGTAGTAGGCCGGAAGGATTGGGCGTGGTGAGCAGGGTACTTGGCAGGGTAGCCCTGTCGGATGCCGTCAACTCTGGTTCGAGCCTCTTGATGCCTTGTTCCTCTGTAGTAGTCGTTCGGCTTGCTTTGAAGCCATTTTACTCGGTAGCTGTTCTCCTCAATGTTGGTTATCATGTGGTCATCTCTGGCCGTGACTATTTACTTTATTTCCTAGCCTAGCAGGTTGTGCCGGGTAGTAGTTCTATTTCATTTATCTCAGTACACATGGCATTTTGATATGTATTTACTTTATCTTACTCTCCATGCGGGTTGTGCATGGTTTACCGTACTTTTGTCATTCTTATTTTTTTTCTTTTTCTTTTCCTCCTGGGATATGCCCCTTGTAGACTGTACATTCGCTTAACCTTTTTTAATTTCAAGCTAAATTACCCACACAAAAAAAATTAAATTAAATCTTAGACCTTTTATGCAACCTTATATCCTTAGTATTATGGGCAGCATGCCCTTGGAAAAAGGATTTCGTTCCTTTCGCCATTGCGGCCCTTTTTTGGAAATCGAGGGAGCGCGAGCGCATGTGGCAAGCGCTCAAAAATACAGAGTCGCCACTCGGGTTTGAAGGTCCGACACCCAAGGAACCGTATTTCGAAGCACCTGCCGCGCTGTTTGATTTGAAAAAGTTAAGGAACCAGTCCGTCATAACCATATCTGGGTTCGGGAGCCAGGTTACGAGAGGGGAAGGGTTTTATGGCACCCCTCTCATCCAATCCGGAGATCGGTCTCTACTTAGGCATTTTGAAAACATTGCGATTCTTCTTTTATTAATCAATTTTAGCCAATTAGGGCGGGAAACAGTTAATCGGGGATTAAAACTGTAACAATTTGCAGGATGTGATATAAAGCATGTTTGCAGTTAGTATAGGATGAGAACAGACTCCTGTGGGAGTTTAAACAGACTGGAAAGCCCATGTTTTGGAGTGTCGCACGCAAGAGGTAACCAGTATGCACTGATCAAGTCAATGCATGCTGATCATACCTGCGCGCGCTACTACAAGACCTGCGCGCGCCAGTAAGCCTAAGCCCACAGCTCTTATTCTCAAACTCTCTGGGCTCTGGAAGGACCAGTGCACACCCAGGACAAACCAAGCAGTTTAAACTCTCTGGGCTCTGGAAGGACCAGTGCACACCCAGGACAAACCAAGCAGTTTATGCAGTCATAATATACAATTTAAAGGCTGAAAAGCCTAATAAATAAATAAAAACACCCCATAAACAGTGTGGGGACAAAATAACAGCCTAAAACCAAGTTAAACATGCAAAGCCAGCCACTGATCGGGAACAGAATGGAACCGTCGCGCGAGGGTTCCGAACAATCGCGCGACGGTGCGCCCGGGCGCGCGATGGTTGCGCCCTGGCGCGCGACGATTGCGCCCTGGCACACTGGTCAACGCTCCATTTGACTATCGCGCGAGGGTTTGGGTGTAGCGCGCGATGGTTCGAGCCAACTTCCAGTGTCTGGTTTTTCACATTTCTGGGTTCTGAGATAGGCCCAGGATGATCCCAGGGGTACTCCAACAGAACAGAACTAAATATTGAAATGTAAAACTGACATTTCTAACAAAAGAAAGCAGTAAACTGGTTATTAACATGCTTTACAGTGATCTATGTACAAAGTAAAGCATAAAACAGTAGGACACCAATCCCCACGCGGTCCATCGCACACAACAACGAAGTGTCGCGCGCGTATATGGGACCCTCGCGCGCTGGTTCCTACCAGAACGGTTTTTGAAACCTTGCTAGCTTTAGGGCCAGGACTGGTATTGATTACCAGCCTTGACCCTGCCAGCCCCCTCAGGGATCAGAACAAAAAAACAGTAGGTATGCTATACCTAAATTGATTTTGAACGGATGATTGAGCTTTGAGGTTTGAAGGCTTGATTGAAGTGTTTGAAAATGTTGAGATGGAAGAACAAGCTTTGTTCTTGAGTGCTAGGTTGGAAACCAAGTGCTTCACTTGCTAATGGAGAATAGATGAACAATGGGTTAGGGTAAGAACCTTTGTGCTTTCAATTTTCTGGAACCCCTTGAAGGAGAAACGAAGGGGGCTATTTATAGGAGAAAGGGAGGTGCAACCAACCAAGCAAAGTTTGGCCTTGGTGGCTAAATGCCCTCCTTTGAAAAGGTTGGGTGAATCTGATTGGTGCCAGGAGAGGAACTCAGCCAGCCACGAGGTCCGGCTGAGGGTGGCATTCGTGGCCAAGTCTCTGCCACTGGAAAGGTAGGTGGGGACTGAACCATCGCGCGATGGTTCCAAACTGTCGCGCGAGGGTTGCGCCCTGGCGCCCGTTGGTTGCGCCCTGGCGCGCGACGGTCAACGGTCAAACTTTGACTTTGACCATCGCGCGAGGGTTCCAAACTGTCGCGCGACGGTGCGCCCGGGCGGGCGATGGTTGCGCCCTGGCGCGCGATGATTGCGCCCTAGCGCACAATGGTTGTGTCCTGGCGCACGTCAGTAGGGTTTTTGGCTTTTGGAAGTGGCTTAAGACCAGGTTAGATTCAAGGGTTTTTCAAACACTCAACATTCCCGGGGTGTTCTTGATCCGGTTCATCATTGGGGAATCAAAAACCGTAAGTAAACTAATCTGGAAGCCCAGATTGGGGTGTCTACAAGTATTTTGGGAAATGGGAATTCTACCTTCTTGTGGTATGACAATTGGCACCCTCTTGGCCCTAGGATTGCATATGACTCTGGTATCTCAAGAGATGCTTTTGTATCACACATCATTCAAGACTCAAATTGGGCCTTCCCCATTACCCAAACAATTGAGCTTAATGAGGTGAGAAATACTCTTCCCCCACTAGTCCAGTCCATATTGAATGGGGATGATCAAAAGAGATGGACTCTTACCTCTAATGGGCAGTTCACAGTTGCCTCCCTCTGGGACAAGTTGAGAACTCATTTTCCCAAGGTCTTGTGGCACAAGCTTGTATGGTTCTCTGGCCACATTCCAAAGTGCAGTTTCATCACTTGGCTAGCTATACAGAATAGACTATCCACTGCTGATAGACTTGCCTTATTTGGACTACATCCTAATCCTCAATGTAGTCTTTGTCAAGGGAGGGAAACCCATGATCATCTTTTCTTTAATTGCCCATTCACAAAGCAAGTGTGGAATGCTCTTCAGACCAAACTTCATGTGTCATGGTCTGATAGATCTTGGGCTGATTGGGTAATATTGTTGTCAAATGTAAAAGGAAAAAGTCTTAAGAATCTTATCACTAAGCTGGGCTTCACAGTAGCTGTGTACAATATTTGGATTGAGAGAAATGTGAGAAGGTTTCAAAGTAACTGCTGTTCTTGGGAGGTAGTAGTTCATAAAATCTGCACCATGGTGAGAGCAAGGATTTTATCACTTCCTAAATTGCCTCAATCACAAGCACAATGGGTTGTAAATGAATGGAACATTGTTGCATGTTGATTTATTGTTGTTGGCTGCTTGTTTTACATCCTAATGCTATTGTTTTGTTGGTATGTAGTTTTCTGGGCAGTTTGGGCAGTATGGCCAAAGAGCATGAGCATGAGTGTATCCAAGGGCTGCATTAGTTGTGGCAATCGTTCAAGTTTCTATTACTTCTATTTATCAGGTATATACCTTATTCTTGGTAAGGTTACTTGGAAACTTTGTGTGAACCTTCCTCAAATAGTGTGCAACCTTGTGAGATGAGTGCTAGTGCCCCATCCTTTCTTTGTGAGAGGAGGTAATAAGTAATGGGGACATATTGTGAGTGCTAGGGAGGGAGTTATTGGAGCTGTGTCCTTGTACATACTTGAATAGAGGAGTGGGTTTTGTGAGTGTTGTTCTGTTTTATGCTTTGTGGGTGCTGTCCTGGTAGTTTGACAGTTGCTGGAACAGCTGTTCTATTTTATGTTATGTGCCGATCAGCATTTGAATTGGTACTGTTGTTCTGTTGCTTCTTATGCAAGTGTAATAACAAAATCTCGGTAGGGAACTCATCCGGAATGGACTGTTACTGCTTTGTAGCTGTCCAGATTTTGATCCTGTAGCTGTATCTGTGTATGTTAATGGATCCTTGGAGTGTTTAAGCTTCTCTTGGGGCTTGTCCCTAGCTTTTATTGGCATCTTTTATCTGTTACTACTGTTGGTATGTTGCTCATAGATGCAGTTCAAGCTTTCAGATTAGTGGCTGCTATTACCCTTGGCTGCTGTTCTATTGGTTTCATTTCAGTTCAGTGATAGGGCTGCTGCTATGGCTGTGCTGCTGTTATTGTACTGCATTCTTGTGTTTTGTCTTGGATTTTCTTTCACTTTTATTCCATTTTGTTGACCTATCCTTGGGGGGTTGTCCCTTGGAGCGTGTATGCTTTTCTAGGGGGCTTGTCCCTAGTTTTCTACTGCTTTTAGTGGTGTGGCTAGTTTTCTGCTGTATTTTCCTTAGGCATCTACTGCTCTCACTGTTATTGTGATGCTTCTACTATGTCTTGTAGTAGCAGCCTAGATGCTATCGAACCAGTTGTACAATCATCTGCTGCTGCTCTGTTTTGCTGCTATGGAGAACTCATTTTCCATTTAGATGTCAAGGGAGTGTTCTTCTGTGTTTACTGCTACTGTCAAGGTGTATTGGCTTCTTCTAGCCTGCCGGCTGCTGCTGCTATCCAGTAGTGGCAGACGGTTCAGCTTTGCCATTCTGCTCTATTCTGCATTCTGCTGTGATGTTGCAGCTGTGATTTGTTGTGCTTCCAAGCTCAATTGCTATATCTGCTGCTGCTGGCCTACTGTTGCATTCTGTAACTATATCTGTTACTGGTTCTCTGATCATACATGGTTGCAGGCATTTGTGCTGCTACACTGTTGCTGTTATGCTACTTATGGCAACTACTCCCTTGGTATAGCCACGACAGCAAGCTAATGTCCTGCAATGATTTTGTTGCTCTGTATTTTGTCCAGTCAGTTTGGTTGGTATAAGTTATTATAATCTTTGTAATGTCCTGCAATGGCGTTGTTTTCCCTCCCTCTTCTAGATGGATTGGAAACATCGCATATTAGTTATCCCATGTAGCCACTTGGCTTAGGTAATTTTCTTTACTTTTGTTCCTTTTCTTTTTCTTTCCTCCTGGGGTATGCCCCTTGTAGGCTGTATATTCGTTTAGCCTCTTTTCAATTTCAAGCTGATTTACCCAAAAAAATTGTCATACCACAAGAAAGTAGAATTCCCATTTCCCAAAATACTAAGGATATAAGGTTGCACAAGAGGTCTAAGATTCAAAATTTTCCTCCAAACCCAAGTGCAATCACCTGGAGTTTTTAAATTCCAAAAACTCCTCCCTTTGATTAAATATGATTTGACCCATTGGCACCACATAGACTGTTCACCCCCAGAGATAAGATACCAAACATGCTTCGCAATGGTAGCCTTGTTCCATACTTGCATTGATTTGAAACCAAGTCCTCCTTCCTCTCTTGGAGAGCATAAATGTTCCCAGGAGACCTTAGCACCAGATTTCTTTAGATCCGGGCCGGACCAAAGAAATGCTCTAAGGATTGACTCAACTTCCTTGATTATCTTTTTAGGAATGATAAACAAGGAAGACCAATAGGTTTGGATGGAGAAAAGAACATTCTTTATTAATTGAACCCTACCTACGTAGGTTAGGTCCCTATTGGAAATATTGACTTTTTAAGGCCATGACTTCAAAATTTGACCAACGACTCGAACCGGAACTTGGACTAAGTCACGTTTGACTATTACGACTTATATGACTCGAAAGAACGGCTTGAAACGACTTCAATCGGAATTTGATACTTCAACTCGACTCAAGCATATGATTTTATCGACTTTATGTGCCACGACCTCGAATTATGGGAGTTGACTTGAAACAAGACGTCCCTGAAGTCTCAAATACTTGTTGAAATGTGTTTTGGCAGTTGGTAGCCCCCCAAAAGACCTTAAATTCAATTTGAACCTCTGCTGTCAAAAACTGCAGAAATGCAGACTTTGAAACACCGTGCGGGGTTTTACAAAATACTGTGGATCCCTGAAACGCCGTGCGGTGCACCAATGGAACACCGTGCTATTATTTTGAAGTTTTAATACACCGTGCATTGTTTTGATACACCACACGGAGTTGTTTTCCTGACAGTCTGCAGTTTGCTCCTTCCCAAGACAGATTGCACGATTGCTGAAGTTTGACCCCTGTAATGACATTTCTGAGCCAATGCATGTCTGTATTGTGTTTCTATGCTATGACAAAGTTTTTTCCTATGCAAGACTCATGGAAAATTTGCACTTTTGGAAACCTAAGGCTCTTTAGAAAGTCGAAGTTTTTTTTTTTGGGTAAATCAGCTTGAAAATAAAAGAGGCTAACCGAATATACAATCTACAAGAGGCATACCCCAGGAGGAAAAGAAAGAAAATAAAATATAAAGACAGAGAGAGCCTATGCCAAACAGCTACATAGGACTAGGAGAAAATGGAACATCTGTTTCCTACCAATCTACTAGAGGGATACAAAACAAATGGCAAAAGGGGTGTGGGGAGCTTCTCTCTCTAACCTAGAGAGAGAAAGCTCCCCCCGGCTGGCCAACATCATTTCCTGTGCCGGTCATCCCCATTTCCGGCAAGGATCATCCCACAAAGGACGGCAAGGGATCAACCCTCCTTAGGGACTGCTCTCATCCATCGCCTCAAACCAGCCAACTCCATCTCCGGAGCAGCAGCAGTAACTCAGCTGGACGGAAAACCTGGGTCCGGCCATCCTTCCGGCCGCCTCTGGTCCGCTTAACAGCCGTCGGCCAGCCACAGCTGGCCTCCTCTGGTCCGGTCAACCCACTGCCGGCCATTGCTGGTCCGGCCACTACAACAGTTGCCGATCAATGCTACGGCGACGGGAGGACTTCCCTCGGGGAGTTCTCTGGATCTAATGGACGACGGATCTTGTCCAGAAATCACCAACACACGGCTGAAGCCACCATTCGTAGCTCGGTTCCTCCATCATCTCCGAATGGGTCTGGGCATAATCGTCCAAAATCAGAGATCCAGATTGGGCAGTTACAGTTGACTGCGAGATTTTCCAGGCGACGGCGAACTTCTTCCCGGCCGTGTGGTCGGCCGGTGCAGGTGCCGGACCACCACAACAGTACGTATCTTTCATTCATCGTTGGATCTGTTCTCTTTTACCGGCGGGTACAGGTCAGCTAAGCTGTTGACTGCATCGGGTTGGCCGGAGGAACCTGCGGGCCAGGTGATACTCCGGCGGGCACAGGTTCATAGCAGCAGCAGGTTCAAATAGGTGCTAGACCCTGGCCAGGCAAGTCAGGCCGGGCCCGGCCAGTCCATGCCAGTCAGTCCATGCCGTTCAGGCCAACCAATCTCAGGGCAGTCTGGCATCCTAGCAGTCAGCCCGGGCAAACAGCCAGCCCGGCCAAGCATTGATCGAAAGGGAAATTACAGTATCCGTTCACTTAATTTTTTAATATGAGCTTGGCAATTGTTTAGTTACTATCATTTTGTTGCTGGACAATAGGGCCAGTTCCTGTGATTATCTGAGAACCTCGATGGGCAGTCATCTGTTGGACTGAGATCGGGTGTTCGGGCTCTTTGTTGAGCCCCGTTATATCTCTAGTTCCTTTGCTTCTGTGCCCCGGAGGTTGTGCGTAGTATAGTTGTGGGCGTGGCTATCGTTGATTAGATTAGAGTCTGTGCTGATTGAAAGGGGTAGCTTTGCAGTAGCAGCAGCTGCAGCTGCCACTGATTAGATTGGTGGTTGGATTTTGATTGAGCAAGGTAGCTACCGGAGCTGTCATTGATTAGATTGGTGGTCGTTCACTGATTGAAAGGGGTAGCTTCGCAGGCTGTTACTAATTAGATTGGTGGTTTGCACTGATCGTAAGGAGCAGCTTGGTTCACTTGTGGTTTGAGTGGCCACTTCGTGTGGATCCTTTTACTGTTCCGCTTTTAGTCGTTAGCGAGCCTAGGGGATTAGGTTGAGGGTGTAGTAGTCTAGATGGAATGGGCGTGGTGTGCAGGGTACGTAGCAGGGTAGCCTTGTCGGATGCCGATATCTCCAGTTCGAGCCTCTCTTGGTCCTAGTCCCTCTGTAGTAGTTGATCTCTTTAAAGTGGGTATTATGCTTGCTCTTTGGGTTTGTTGGTAGTAGGTTCTTGGTTTGCTTATCCCAACTCTGGAGGAGAGGGTTTTTGGTAGTTGGTTGTCAGCAGGTGGTTTTTGCGAGCCTTAGGCTTGGATGAGGGAGTATTAGACCGGAAGGATTGGGCGTGGTGAGCAGGGTACTTGGCAGGGTAGCCTTGTCGGATGCCGTCATCTCTGGTTCGAGCCTCTTGATGCCTTGTTCCTCTGTAGTAGCCGTTCAGCTTGCTTTGAAGCCGTATTACTCTGTAGCTGTTCTCCTCAGTGTTGGTTATCATGTGGTCATCTCTGGCCGTGACTATTTACTTTATTTCCTAGCCTGGCGGGTTGTGCCAGGTAATAGTTCAATTTCATTTCATTTCATATTATTTCTACTCGTATCACTTCATATCATACCCCGTTGTACTATCCTTCTTCTTAAGTGGATAGTACAACGGGGCTATGATCTCTACACATATGACACTTTTGTTATTTTATTTCCATTACCCTACTCTTCATGCGGGTTGTGCATAGTTATCGCACTTTTCTCAATCTTCTTGTTTTTTTGTTTTTTTGTTTTTTTATTTTTTATTTTTTATTTATTTCCTCCTGGGGTATGCCCCTTTTAGGATGTACATTCGGTTAACCTCTTTTAATTTCAAGCTGATTTACCCACACAAAAAAAAATGGCAAAAGGGATTACACGTTGCGCAACCTGGAATTCGGAAAAGAAAATTTGAAATGATATTTGGAAACCCACTGGACTTCATGAACTTGGAATGAACGGATTCCTATACCAACTTGGACAGCAACTTGAACCATCTTGGATAGCCAACTTATAGCAAACCAGAAGCAGCCACAACACAGTTCAGCAGAACTAAACAAAGCAGAAAATAGATTATTAAAGCAGCAGCTAATTACAGCCGTTACAGAGCAGCAAGAACAGCATGTGGACAGCAGTTACAGCAGCAAGTAAACAATAAATCCAGCTTGAACAGCAGCTATAAAAGCAGATCAGACAACAATCCAAACTGAGCAGCAGCCATTTGTGTCATGAAGTTCCCCAAACGACTGCCCTGCTATAGCAGAAACCAGGAATAGTAACAACATCATACGCAGCTAGCAGCAAGTGTAACAACAATACCCTTTAGGTGCTGGTCTGCAGAGAAGAAACCAGCCCAATAGTAACCACAGAAGCAGTAGCAATAAAAACACCACATAGGCAACAGTAGCAGCAGTAGCAGTAACAATGTAATAGAGATCAGTTTGCTGCTATCACAAGCAGCAGTCAAACTGGACAGCCATATCAGGTAAAAACTGGACACCAGCAAGCAATAGATGTGGTACATGAACAACTAGAGACATGCCCCCAAGAAAAGCATAAACGCTCCAAGGGACAACCCCCCCCCCACCCCCCCCCCCCCAAGGATAGGTCAATGTAGAGAAATAATAGATAATGACTACTAATCAACGATCCAAGTGCAAACTTGCTGGAGTACTAAAGCCATAAGCTCAAAATACTTCAAAGAGGATCAAATGACATGAGTAAGAGGCTTTATTTTGCTTCTCAGTACAACAGTAAAACAATATCAGAACAAAAGAGTTAACAGAAATGTACTGACAGTAGCATATTGAGAACCATAGAATAATAGATCCTCCCAAAGAGCTTGACAAAAAATTCAAAGCAAGAGAGAGAACAAGAGTCCTGAACACATCCTCCCAATCTAAATGATTAAAGGTTGCAACCCAACTCCCTCCACTCTCCCTCACAAAGTGCCTCCCACTAAGTATTACCTCCACTCTCAAGAAGATTGAGGCTCAAACACACTTATCACAGGTTCTACATATAGTGGCACACTCAAGAGCTCCAAGGAGCAAAAGTAACCCTCACCTCAGCTCAAGCTCTAGAACAAGAAGACCAATGCAGCTGCAGCAGCTAGAGAGTAAGGTTACCTTGTACGTAGAAGGTGCGAGGGAGATTGCTTTGGGAGGTGGAAATATACATTGCATCACACAACAAGAACCAGCAACTTTGTGAGTATTCTGAAACATGATTCACTGTATTAGCAGAACTTCTTGTAAAACAGAATGGATCAGGGGCATATTTCAGTTATTCAAGATCACCTAAATGTGGGTCTGCATTTTTTTGACCGTCTGAGAGTGGTGAAGCCACTCTTTTTAGCCAAAACAGGGCATCAACTTCCCATTACTTGGTGCATGTAGCAATGATTAGGATCATGTACCCTATTAGAACTGGGAAGGCGAATTTGGCTTCATGTCAGATAAATGTTATGGTTTAATCCCTATGAAACAATGTTATGGTGTTTTGTTCAATTTTATTTTTGGGTAAATATCAATTTTATTTTTTGTTCCTTGTTCTTTTTAATGTGGGTATGATTCTGTCATATTTGATAGTAATAGTCAATTCAGATAAGCTATGTGGGATTTGAATTTGGGAAGAGTTGTGTGGAGAGGTGTTTGATCGGATCTCCTTTGCTCCTCCTGGATTTGAATCATCGCCCGAGCTCCGCCTCACAACCTGGAACTACAAGGCAACGAACCACCGTTACTGCCTATCTGGCCGGTGACGACCGGCGAGGCACTCCAGTGGCCAAGTCCCTGAAGGAGGTGAATAAGTACAAAAATCAAGTGTAGAGCGATATGGCGCGGCTTACCTCTTAGGATGGCACAATGTCCATCGAGATCTTGACATAGAAACAAAAGGTGTTCAGTTCACACTGGCATCTGTCTTGAAAAGTAATCATCAATATATCACACCTACAACGACAATTAAACCTCGTCAAAGTGTAGTGTAGACATGAAAAACTGGCGTGGAAGAAACAAACCATGTGGCACAATGTCCATTGAGAGATCTCGGAGAAAACTTGTAAGAAAAAAAGGTATGGGTTGGGTTCCCTTTCGATCCACTCAAAGTCAAAGTGGATCAAAAAAAAAAAAAAGATCCACTCAAAGTCAAAGGAATTGTACGGTTCAATTTTAGTAGTATTATAGTTTGTAGGTTTTTCGGGCTTATTTTATTGATTCAAATCATTTACTAAGCAGTACTATTTTAGAGGTTGTCAACTTCGTCATTGTGGGGACACACCCCTAAAAATCTCCAGTGCGCACTTTTGGAAAGCGCGGCAAAACGTTTAATTCAGAGTCGCCACTCGGGTTTTAGCGGTGAATCACCCAAGGAACCGAACTTGAAACACTTGCAACGTTTTGATTGGAAAATATTTTGTAGACTGGACCGTCGTTACCTTTGATATCTAAGGTTCGGGAGCTAGGTTACGAGAGGGGAAGGGTTTTAAGGCACCCCTCTCGCCCAATCCGGAGATCGGTCTCTACTCGGGCATTTATAAAACATTTGCGATTCCCTCTCATTAATCATTTTTTAGCCAGTTAGGGCGGGGGGAACAGTTTAAGGGAATTAAAACTGTAACATGTTGGCAGGATGTGATAAAATGGCATGCCAGTTTATTGAGATGATTAGTATAGATTGAAAACAGACTCTAGTGGGTGCTTTAAACAGACTAGAAGACACAGTTCCGGAGTGACATGCGCAGGAAGAAACCAACATGCACTGAACAGGTCACTGCATGCTGACCATACTTGCGTACGCCCCTATGGAACTTGCGTGCGCCAGTAACCCTAAACCCACAACTCTTATTTTCAACCCTCTGGGCTCTGAAAATGACCAGTGCACACCCAGGATAAACCAAGCAATTTATGTGGCAGGTAATATACGATACAGACAGTTAAAATGGGCAGCAAAGCCATATAAAATGAATAGAACACCCCATAAACAATGTGGGGAACAGAGGTCAAGGCCTAGTTGCCATGCAGGCCAGCCACTGGAATGGGCTTGACTGGCGTACGCGGGTAGAGTACTACCGTACGCCAGTTCTAGCCTCTTCTCCAGTGCTTGGCTTTGCACTTTCTGGGCTCTGAGACATATTCAGAAGGATCACAGAGGCATTCCATAGCAGCAGAAATGAATATTTAAAAAAAAAGGTAAAACTAGCAGATTTAACTATAGAAAGCAGTAAATTGGTTCTTAGCATATTCACAGTGAGATATATGGAATGTAAGACGGAAAATAGCTAGACACCGATCCCCACGCCAGTATTGCACGTACTGCCATGACTGGCATACGCATGCTTGTCACTGGCGTGCGCCGGTTCTAGCCATTGACGGTTTTGAAACCTTGCTAGCTTTTAGGGCCAGGATTGGTATTAATTACCAGCCTTGACCCTGCCAGCCCCCTTTAGGGATCTGAATAGAGAGTTTATCAAAGGTGGTATACCTTTGGTTTTGAGTTTGGAAGGGTGTTTTGAGCTTTGAACTTGAAGGTAGTTTGATGGAGGATGTATATGAATGGATGAATGTAGTGGTGTATGGTGGTTGTGTTGTTCAACTTTCTTTGTAAGAAAAGGATGAGCAATGAGGGTTAGGGTACTTGGCAAGATGACAACTTTATAACCAAGCTTGTAACCCTTTGAAAGAGCAATGGAGGGGTTATATATAGGAGAGTTGGAGAGTGTAACCAGCCAAAGGTGGCTGGTTAAACTTGGCAATGAAGTCTTCCTTCATTAAATGCATATGACAAGGTGATGGATGGCATGTGAGAGAGGGGGGACATCCCCCTGTCCGAGATCACTTCTCAGATGAATGAATAGGGTACTGGGGTGGCCAAAAAGTCTTGCGAACGTGGTTGAATAAAGGTGATGGGACTACCCTTGACCGGTGTACACCAATACTAGACCTACGCACGTGAGTCCAAGCCTAGTCAACGGTCAAAGCTAACCAATGACTGACACGTGGCAGTGGACCAGCGTACGCCAGTGTGAGACCAGCGTATGTAAGTAGGGTTTGGCTGAGGCTTTTTGGTTCTGGTTTAAGGGTTTCAAAAGGGTTTTATGCGCTCAAAACTCAAGCATACTAACATTCCCTGGGTGTTCTTGATCTTATTCATCATCGGGGAATCAAAGACCGTAAATAAATTAATCTGGACAGTCCAAAATAGGGCATCTACAGTCATGAATATCGATCAAATAAAAAGTACGATGATTAAAATGCATGTATCTAGAGAGGGAGATTTCAACACCAGATGAAAACCTATTCACCTAAAAAAAAAAAAAAAAAGCCCCAGAGAAACTGTGTAGAGACAAACGCTTTTTGCAAAATTATTTGTATATGAAACGTCATCTCATCTATATTATACTACTCCATCCATCCCTAATATACTACTCGTCCCTATTTAATTGTCCACTATGATTTTGCGTGCATTTTTAATGGCTTATATATCTCGACGTATATTATGTTTTATGTTATTTAAATCATTGTCTTCGTTTTACCCAAAAAAAAATCATTGCCTTCTAGAAAAAAATGAGATCTATCAAACAAGATCCATATTGCATATTTTTAGAAATATACGTCAAGAGATATAAGCGGTTGAAAATGCATGCAAAACCGTAGAGGACAATTAAATAGGGATGGAGGGAGTAGTAAAAACTTGATCATTGACATTGGATAGTTTCTTAATTTGTGATAAAAGAAAAACAATGGGTAGGAAACCCCGATTGAACTCTAAGTGGGGTTAAGAGCTTCTCTCTAATACACTCCCCTGCTCATCCGATTGTGCGGAAAATCATCCATAAATCTGACTAGAGGTAATCAAAAGCTCTGATCGGAATAAATAGCGGGGGCATCATGTGAGAATAAGTGGAAGGAGTTGGTGGAATCAGGCCTTTTTGCATTCGAGTGAAAAGAAGAGTGGGAGATGTGAGTCTTTCAAGGGGGTTGTAGTGTGAGCACCAAAATGCAAAAGGATATAGGATATGGGATAGTTATTGTTCACTGTTACTGTTGCGATATTTTATCCCTATTCTGTTAGCTGCTGTTCAGTTAGTTGTTATTTTTCATAGATGCTGTTTTCACCTGGCATTAGCATCTCATAGGCATATCATTTACCTTACCTGGCATTAGCTGGCATTAGCATCTCTTTGTAGAATGCTTGACTGGTACAGATCCTATGGAGCACACCTTGGCACTTTGTTTTATAAGTTATGGTGGCAGCTGTTATGCTTCCTGTTATGGTGTCCCCTATTGCTGTTATGCTTACTGTTATTCGCAGAGGGGATCTTTCTACTAGATACTGAAGGTGTGTGAGGGAGAGTTCTGCTATTACTCCTACTTACATAGGCTAGCTGCTGTAGCTGTTGAGCTGTCCATATTTCTGTTAGTAGTTGCTGACTGATAGGACTGTCCTTATTTGTACATTTAAAACACGTTCTCTTCTATAGCAGGGCAGTCCTGTTTTGGTGCTTTTTGCTGTTTTTTATGCCTAACCAACTGGGGATGTTGTTGGGATCTCCCTTCGCAGAGGGGGACGTCCTCTGCATGTTGCATACCTGGGATTCGGCTGTAGCTCTGTTCTTTTGCTCCATTCTTTTGCATACCCAGCTGCTGCTGCAGTATTTTATCAGGTGTATCCAAAAAAAGGAACACCTTTTGGAGCTTCAGAAGTTTTATGCCATCAGAACTGCACCTTCTGTGATGGACTGCTGTGATGGACTGCTGCTCTTCTGCCATCAGAACTGCATCAGTTCTGAAGCTGATGCTGTCTTCTGCTGTCCAGCCCTGCTGAAGCTCTGGGCAGGCCCATAACCTCTACATGATGTTTAATTGCTCTATTTGGTAGTTTTGTAAAAGGTTTTTTGTGCATTGTAATGACTGATTAGTGGCCACCATTGTTTAGTGGCTGTTTCCTGTTTCTGCCGCTACCAGTTTCTGTAGCTGTTTGTCATGCTACTGAACTGATCTGTTCTACTTGGATCCGAAGGTTACTGCCATATGCTGCTGCACTGCTGTAATCTGCAGCTGTTTGCTGCATGGTTTCAAGAGGTATATCATTAGTTCTACTCCTGGACAGTTCTGAAGCTGTCCACCAATGCTGCTGTTGTTTTGTCTTAGGAGCAACAGATTACTCTACCTGGGAAGTAATGGCTGTATTTCAGAACCATGTATATTGGTTGTACATTGGTTGATTTCTCAGTTTTGCTGGTTGCACTTTGTGTAATCATTTTGTCATTTGTTTTGTATCCCTCTGTTAGATGGATAGGAAACAGATGCTATATTTACTTCTAGTCCTATGTAGCCTTTTGGCGTAGGCTTTTTTTTTTTTTTGGGTAAATTAGCTTGAAATTAAAAAAGGTTAACCGAATGTACAGCCTACAAGGGGCATACCCCAGGAGGAAAAGAAAATGAAAAAAAAAACAAGAATGACAAAAGTGCGGTAACCATGCACAACCCGCATGGAGAGTTAGATAAAGTAAATACATGGAGTAGCCATGTGAACGGTAAGTAAAGTAAATAAAGCTAAATGAAATAGAGCTACCACCTGGCACAACCCGCCAGGCTAGGAAATAAGGTAAGTAAAATAAATAGTCGAGGTCAGACATGACCACATGATAACCAACACTGAGGAGAAGCCACCAAGTAAGACGGCTACCAAGCAAGCTGAACGGCTACTACAGAGGAACAAGGCATCAAGAGGCTCGTACCAGAGTTGACGGCATCCGACAAGGCCCCGCTGCAAGAGCCCTGCACACCACGCCCAATCCTTCCAGCCTAACCCTCCCTCATCCTAACCTAAGGCTCGCCAAAACTACCCACTGAACCAACTACCCAGTAACCTCCACCACCAAAGCTGGGATAAGAAAACCAAGAACCTAGTACTTCCAAACCCAAGGCTAGCATAATAATCACTCAAAGAGATCAGCTACTACAGAGGGACACGAACCGAGAGAGGCAAGACTCCCCCCTGACCCTAATCCCCTAGGCTCGCTAACGACTAAAAGCGGAAAGTAAGAGGAACCCCAGAAGAGGCCACTCAAACCCCAAGCGGTCCAAGCTGCCCCACGCTCAACCAGAAACCATCCACAGATCTAATCAGAGCACCCGCAGCTGCTGCTACTGCAAAACTACCCCTTTCAACCAGAACAGAATCTAATCAAAGACAACTCAGGCAGCTATCCTGCTCAACCAGAACCATCCACAGATCTAATCAGAGCACCCGCAGCTGCTGCTACTGCAAGACTACCCCTTTCAACCAGAACAGAATCTAATCTAATCAAAGATAGCCACGACCACAAGAAACTACACAACCGCAGGCTAAAAGAACAGGTACTAGGGATATGAGGCTCGACCAAGAGCCTAACCCCCGATTTCAGTCCAACAGATGACCGCCTATCGGGGATCGCCGAACAAACAGTAAACTGGCCCGTTCGTCCAGTAACAAATTGACATAAACAAATAAGTGCAAAGCGCATATTGAATATCGAAAAGCGCAATGGATACGAATTATGGAGGTGCTAGTTGCTTGCTGCCCGGGCTGAAGGCAGGCTGTGCTCGACGGCTTGCCTGCCCGGGCTGGCCTTTGAATGGCTGGCGGAGAGAGGCGCCGCCGCTGCTGCTGTTAATGGCGGCAGCCACCCATTCAAGGAGTGCACACAACCGTGACGATGTCTTGGACAAAAAGAGATAAGAGATCGAAGAGTACGCTCGTCTGATTAAAAAACGAGAGTATGAGATCCAGGAATTGCAACGGATACGAGAACATCCGGAGGATTCTGGACTGTCACGAAGAAATTCCAGAGGAGACAGGCTGGCAATAGTGGAACACAAGAAGGCTCATTCACGAGGAAGGAGGAGCAGGTCCAGAAGCCCGACCCCGAGAAAGAAAAGGGCTTCTTCATGAAAAAGAAGGAGCAGAAGCCTTACCCCCGAAGAAGGGGAGATTAGAAGACACCACAGGGATAGGTACGAGAGGCCTGATTCCGATTGGGAAAAGAGTACTCCCAAGAAGGCAAGCTGCCACCGCAGCCCCCATGTGGCCGATGACTGTAGAGGCCCCGACGAACCTTGGCCGGAAGAAATTTGCCCGGGCCGGCTGATTGCCCGGACGGCTGGACTCCACGGCGGATAGTGGGTCCACGGCGGGGATGGAAGACACGGCTGCTGAGCCACGATGGATTACCAACGAGCAGCCAGGCTGTGTTCTGGCTGAGCCACCTTGACAGGCGGCGTGAAGGTGAGTCCCGCGGTGGGGTTCCAGCGGCCGGCTGGTGAACCGACGGCTGTTGAAGACCCTCGGTTGAGCTCGTCGGATGAGGTTGAAGACCGTCTGGTGGTGGTTGAGCACCTCCGTTGAGCTCGTCAGTGATGGATGACGGCGTCGGTTTGATTTCAGATCTGCCCGGAGCAGATCCCAAATGGTACCCGCCGGTTCACGGCGGGGATGAGGTTGGAGACGAAGCCCACGGCTGTGGAGCTCCGGACCGTTGTGAAGCTTGACCGGACCAGCTGAAGGCCGGCCAGGTGGTGTAACCGAGCCAGATCCGTCCGGCGCGGAGGGCGGTGGAGGAGGCCGGTGGAGGAGAGCCTCTCTAAGGAGAGAGGATCCCTTGCCCGGATGGTGGCTGCTGCCCGGCGTGGCTGCAATCTTGTGGTGGCTGCCGGCTGATTTGGCTGGGTCAGAGGGAGAGAGGATCCCTTGCCCGGATGGTGGCTTTTTTTGGCGAAGGCTTTCTCTTATGTTTTTCTCTTCTTTTCTTTTTTTTCTTTTCCTCCTGGGGTATGCCCCTTGTAGGCTGTATATTCGGTTAGCCCATTTTTATTTCAAGCTGATTTACCCAAAAAAAAAAAAAAGAAGCTCTGATCGTAATTCTTCTTCTAATGTTCAACCTCGGTTTTGTCTTCGAGGATTATTCCAACTCAGCACCGAAGGTCTAAGTGGTGTAATCCTCCACGGCTGTCTTCACTAAATTGCAATTGAGTATCCACTGTTACTGGCGGTGGGTACTATTTCTCAACAGATCCGATCCAAGGCTACTCGGTTGGGGTCTCTGGCGTGGCCATAGAGTTGAACTGCTGGTGGTAGCTCGCCGGTCACGCCGGGTGGGCAGTCATAATCTGCAATACATTGAAGGTAAGATCAATGGTAAGGAGCTCTGTACTGGGAAGTCTAATTTGGCTGCAAATTATTTATAATCTGTAGATTCATATTGACAAACTCAATGGGCAGTCATCTATTGGACTGAGATTGGGTTAGCACGTCGGTGTGACGATGATTGGAAAAGTTCTAGTATAAAGCAATAGAGAAGCATTGGTGTGGATTTGGGTTATCCAATCCCACCTCAACACCCGTAATTTGTCCTAGAAAATCACAGTAAGCTCTAGTACAAAGTAGCTGATTGGGCATTTTCATGTTCAATAAGTTCAAGAGCGGGGTTGATTTCTTGTTCAACATGGATCCATTTTCATGCCCAGTTTAATTATTGGGCACATATTGCCCAATTTGGGGCTCAAATGTTGTGCAACTTGTTGTGGAGCTCTACAAGCTCTTTGTTGAGCTTTTTTAAATCCCTAGTTTCTATGCTTCATTAGCCCGGTGGTCGTGCGTAGTATGGTTGTGATCGGGGCTATCATTGATTAGATTGGGGTCTTGCGCTGATTGAAAGGGGTAGCTTAGCGGCTGCCATTGACTAGTTCGGTGGTTGGGCTCTGATTGAAAAGGATAGCTTCCGGGGTTGTCATTGATTAGTTTGGTGGTCGTGCACTAATTGAAAGGGATAACTTTGTGGGCTGTCTTTGATTAGATTGGTGGTAGTGCACTGATCGAAATGGGTAGCTTGGTTCACCTGCGGTTCGAGTGGCCACATTTGTGGCTCCTCTTTCTATCCCTCTTTTAGATTATAGCGAGCCTAGGGGATTAGGTTGAGGGTGTATTAGTCTGGATGAAATGGGCGTGTTGTGCAGGGTACTTGGGAGGGTAGCCTTGTCGGATGCCGTCATCTCCAGTTCGAGCCTTTTCTCGGTTCCTTGTCCCTCTATAGTAGCTGCTCTCTTAGAAGTGGGTATTATGCTTGTTCTCTGGGTTTGGTTGGAGTATTAGTCTCTTGGTTTGCTAATCCCATCTTTGAAGTCTGTGGTGATTGGTTGTTGGCTAAGAGCGGGTTGTTTTCTGGCGAGCCTTAGGCTTGGATGATGGAGTATTAGGCCGGATAGAATGGGCGTGGTGTGCAGGGTGGGGCCCCCTGTCGGATGCCGACATCTCTGGTTCGAGTCTCTTCTTGGTGCCTTGTTCATCTGTAATAGCTGATCAACTTCCCTTGATGCCGTATTGCTATGTTGCTGCTAGTCCTCAATGTTGGTTATCTTTTGGTCAACTCTGGCCGTGACTATTTATTTTATTTTCTAGCCTGGCGGGATGTGCCAGGTAGTAGTTCAAATTCATGTTATTTCTTCTTGTATCACTTCATATCATACTCCGTTGTACTATCCTTCTACTTAGATAGATAGTGCAACAGGGGTATGATCTCTACACATAGGGCACTTTTGTTATTTTATTTACTCTACTCTACTGTCCATGCGGGTTGTGCATGGGTTATCGCACTTTTTTCAATCTTCTTTTTTTTCCCTCCTGGGGTATGCCTCTTGTAGGCTGTATATTCGGTTAACCTTTTTTAATTTCAAGCTAATTTACCACAAAAAAAAAAAGATTTTGCCGTTTCAAAAAAAAAAAAACCGAATGTCTCATACAAATTGATGTTAGTAATTTATTTTAATCAATGGGTATCTGTAATCTTAACGTGGGGAGATTAATAAGTATTTAATATCATGGAGCTCGTAATATAATTGAGATAAGGACGGGAGTGCAATTATAATTCTGTAGTGGGGTGAATTATAATTAGTGAAATAAGAAATAGAATCCTGGTGGGATTAGGTTTTCTTATTTACACTGGGAGCCCAGACTTATTACTCCTTAGGTCCTTATCGTAGCCCTATATATACACGTTATGCTCTCTAGGTCAGGATGATGTTTTTTTGACATTTCTATGATTCACTAAATAGAGACAGATCTAGAGAGGGCAAACAGACCACGAAAGAGTCCACACTCGGTTCGTGTTCTAGACGTGCAGGGAATACGATAGAAGATCGTAAGGTGCAGTCGAGCAGTATACGTGGCTTATAGCAAGACGTGCTATAACAAGTTCAACCAGCGTTCGTGTTCGCAGGGAGTTGAGGTAAAACCCTAATTCCGCCTTGTAGGGTTTTTGCGGTTTTCTTATTGTTTAATCTGTACGCGTCATTACTGGTTTCTGGGAATCGTTTCCCAACAGTGGTATCAGAGCAGGCTGTAATCACGCGTATAGATTAAACAGGCCATGTTGTCCGTAGGTTATAGAGGGTAGAACGTAGAACTGTGCTAACCCTTGTTTTGCAGCGTTCTTACCCAGCTATTATGGTCACATGTTTTTTTTGTTGATTTTGTGTGATTGGATCCCACATAATTTTTGTGTGGTTATTGTTATTTATTGGGTACCACGATTGTTTTTTGTGGTTGTAATAATTAACGTAGCATGTGTTATTTATTGGGTGCCATGATTATTTTTCGTGGTTGTAATAATTAACGTAGCATGTGAACTCCAATGGAGGCATAAGATCGATGTATGTATGTTTCTTCGATTGTAATAGCATTCGATGGTTATTCGGAGATCGAAGAAGGGAGATATAGAAGATACAAGTTGTTTGGCTCGCAACAGTTTTTTTCCAGATTCGTAGGGTCTGATTGCAGGGCTATTTCGACCCAGTAAACGTTGGAATTAGAAAATCTGTTCTTCACAGAAGTTGTAGATAATTGAATTTCGAATCCAACCCAATTTGAATCACTTCAATCGGTGGTCGGATGAGGAAGATATGGCCAAAATACTGAAGACTGTGCAGTTCACGCGGGAATATATCAAATCCGAATTTTCTTGCCTAAGCACGGTTGGATTTTGGTTTCCTTGATTGATTCAAAGTGTCTAAGTCTTCCACACAAGTATAGCTGAAGGATTTCAAGGTTGGAAGGATTGCTTAAGGATTTCAAGTTTGGAAAGACTCCTTATTGCTTAAGGATTTCAAGTTTGGAAGGATTCCTTATTGCTCAAGGATTACATCTTTGACCATAATAGCTGGATTCTTTATCTTGTGTTTCCTTATTATTTGTGTTTCCATATTGTTTGCATATGTGATAGTTTACCATATTGGGGCAATATGGTAATATTTGGCCTTTGACCTAGATCACGTTTTTTTGCAAACTCAAAAATTTGATAACCCTCACAATTTTTTTAAATAACTAAGTGGGAGAGGGAATTTATTTTGAATAAATCCTATGGTCTCCATTGCTAGTTCGTAGGTGATATAATTAATTTTGTGTGTTGGTTTCAGAACCTTCCTCCCTATCGGACAAAATTAATTGTGGCATCATCGGTACAAACTTCCTAAAGGGATAACTCTAAGATAATTGTTGTGTGGGTCACTTCTCCATCTGAGGTGGTTTATAACGGAACAATAGGTCTAAAAGCTAGGTAATAGTATACACTTAGCTGTAAATAATAGTATCCTCACCATCTGAGTCACTATTATTATTTATAGGACCGAAGCTATATTGGCTATTTAATTTTGCTTGGCATGGTATAATGTCTAGATAGTAAAATTAAAAGGTTGTGCCTATCTACACGAATGATGAAGAGTAGACGACCTTCCCATCGAGGCATGCTCTTCACGGTGTGTAGGGTTGCCAATGTTTTTCTTTTAACACGTGGTTGAGGGAACCAATATTAAAATGAAATTCAAGGTTTTATTGCCCTTCATAATTGTTGTTATGTGATTCTCATATTCAAAAATGGGTTTTTTCAATCCACTTGCAATTATTCTCAAAGCTAATAAACTTACTAGATCGAATTATATTGACTGGAAAAGGAATTTGAATATTGTGTTAACTCAGGACACAAATTTGTGTTGTTTGAGGTATGCCCTCCTAGACCTGATGAGAATGCCACATAACAGGAAGCAAAACTTTATAAAAATCGGTGAGTATCACCCATGTTGAAGGGACCCCGATTAAGGATCATGTTTTGAAGATGATAGCTCATCTTAATAAACTAGAGATCCTTGGAGCTGAAATTGATGGGGAAACTTAGATCGATTTCGTTCTTAACTCATTGCAGTCTGAGAGTTTTAAGTAATTTCGCTTGAATTATTATATGAACAAAATGTATTTATCTTTGGCGAAACTTCTTAAGGAACTCCAAGCAGCTGATGGTCTTTTGGTTGTGAAGAAACCACCTTCAATGTTAGTGGCAGAGAAGGCTTCTACTTCTAAGTTGAAAGGCAAGAAGAAGCAGAACAACTCTCAGAAAAAGGTTATGGAGACAGTTCATGTGCCTCAAGGTGGAGTGAAAAAAGCCTGCGGGCAAGTGTTTTTCACTACAAGCAGAAAGAACACTGGAAGTAGGAATGTCCATTCTATCTCAATAAAGTGAACAATTAGGATAAATCTTTTTCACTAGTTGTTGAATCACGTTTAGTGGTGTTATCTACCAGTACCTGGTGTGTAGATACGGGAGCCACTAATCATGTTTGCATTTTATTGCACGGGTTCCAGGAAACCAGACGACTCGGTGTTGGGGAGATGTATCTACTTGTGGAAAATGCTACGAGAGTGGCAGTAGTTGCAGTAGGAATGTCTTTTCAAATTTTAGTAGTAATAGGAATTTAATTTTGAGAGATTGCCTTTATGTTCCCTCTATTAGAAGAAACTTGGTTTCAGTTTCTAAGTTGATCAAGGATGGATATTTAGTGGATAATCTCTACATTATTAATCCTATATTTCCTACAGTGCAACTGCATGAATTGAATAACACTAATAATTTACCATGTAAGAGAAAGTAGCCTTCTAAATTGAACCAAACGTATCTTTGGCACTTATGTCTTGGTCATATTAATCTGAATAGGATTTCTAGAATGGTTAGAGATGAACCTTTAGGTTCATTGGAAGTTGAGGAACTTTCAGTCTATGAATCCTATTTAGAAGGTAAAATGACCTAGAGGCCTTTTTTTCCAGCAAAAGGATATAGAGCCAAAGAGCCGTTGGAATTGGTTTCATTCTGATTTGTGTGGGCCTATGAATGTCCAAGCTAGAGGTGGTTTTGAGTACTTTGTCACTTTCATTGACGATTACTCAAGGTATGAATACATTTATTTGATGCGCCGTAAGTCCGAATGCTTTGAGAAATTCAGGGAGTATAGGGCGGAAACGGAAAAGCGTCTGTGTAAATGTCTCATGACACTGCGATCTGATCGTGGTGGAGAATACCTCTTGGGAGAGTTTAGGGACTACTTGTCAGCTGAAGGGATTACATCCCAGTTGTCAGCTCCAGGTATGCCGCAACAAAATGGTGTAGCAGAGAGAAGGAATAGGACTCTTATGGATATGGTAAGATCAATGATGAGTTATTCAGATTTACCAATTTCGTTTTGGGGACATGCACTAGAAACGACAGTGTATATTCTTAACTTGGTACCATCTAAGTCAGTACCATCTACGCCCACAGAACTGTGGACTCGGCGCAAACCTAGTCTGCAGCATGTTCGGGTTTGGGGTAGTCCAGCACATGTGCTGAATGGGAACGCAGATAAATTGGAATCAAGGTCATAAGTTTGTCTGTTTATGGGGTACCCTAGAGGAACGAAATGTAGATTATTTTATAGTTCTAAGGATCAGAAGGTCATTGTTAGATCCAATGCCCGATACTTAGTGGAGGACTATGTGATAGACTACAAGCCCAGAAGTAAAATTGTTCTAGTGAAATTGAGAGGAGAGAGATCGGCACAAACTTCTTTACCGCCAGTAGTGCAGGAGGAAACACCACAAGTGACATCTGTAGAGGCACTTATTGACACACCGGTACCTCGTCGTAGTGGGAGGGTTATTATTCTACCCAGTCGGTATACGTTGTTGGGAGAGTCTTTTGAAATGATCCCTGTGTTAGTAATTTATTTTAATCAACGGGTATCTGTAATCTTAACGTGGGGAGATTAATAAGTATTTAATATCATGGAGCTCGTAATATAATTGAGATAAGGACGGGAGTGCAATTATAATTCTGTAGTGGGGTGAATTATAATTAGTGAAATAAGAAATAGAATCCTGGTGGGATTAGGTTTTCTTATTTACACTGGGAGCCCAGACTTATTACTCCTTAGGTCCCTATCGTAGCCCTATATATACACGTTATGCTCTCTAGGTCAGATGGACATTTTTTGACGTTTCTATTATTCACAAAATAGAGGCAGATCCAGAGAGAGCAAACAGACCACGAAAGAGTCCACACTCAGTTCGTGTTCTGGACGTGCAGGGAATACGATAGAAGATCGTAAGGTGCAGTCGAGCAGTATACGTGGCTTATAGCAAGACGTGCTATAACAAGTTCAACCAGCGTTCGTGTTCGCAAGGAGTTGAGGTAAAACCCTAATTCCGCCTTGTAGGGTTTTGCGGTTTTCTTATTGTCTAATCTGTACGCGTCATTACTGGTTTCTGGGAATCGTTTCCCAACACCCTGATGATCAACATGCCGAACCCTGTAACTACAATGAGGCACTTCAAGATAAAGATGTGAAACTTTGGCAAAAGGCTATGAAATCAAAGATGGAGTCTATGTACTCTAATCAGGTCCGCATTCCTTAATGGAAATCTGAATGAATGCATCTATATGGTGCAACCAGATGGATTCATAGCGAAAGGTCAAGAGCACATGTTGTGTGCAAGCTTAAGAAGTTTTTTTATGGGCTTAAGCAGACATCTAGATCGTGGAACATCCGTTTTGATCAAGCAATCAAGTCTTTTGATTTTGATCAATGTCCGAATGATTCATGTGTGTATAAGAAGCGCAACAGAAAAGTGGTGGTGTTTTTAGTACTATATGTCGATGATATCCTGCTCATCAGAAACGATGTGGGAGTATTGTCTTCAGTGAAAGTGTGGTTATCCGACCAATTCGAAATGGACTTGGAAGAAGCCAGTCACATCTTTGGGATTAAGCTTATGCGAGATCGCAAGAACAAGATGTTGGGCTTATCGCAAGTTACTTATATCGATGAGATTCTTGCCCGATTTAGCATACAGGATTCCAAGAAAGGGTTCCTCCCTTTTAGACATGGAATCAACCTATCCAAGGATCAGTGTCCTAAAACACCTGAGGAGATGGAGAAAATGAAGGCAGTTCCTTATGTCTCGGTAGTAGGAAGCCTTATGTATGCTATGTTGTGTACTAGACCTGATATTTGCTTTGCCGTTGGCATGGTTAGCAAATTTCAGTCTAATCCAGGACAAGAACATTGGACTGCAGTGAAACATATACTCAAGTATCTGAAAAGAACTAGAGATCATATGTTGGTGTTCCAATAAGATAGTCTGGTACCTTATGGGTACACAAACTCAAACTTTATGTCAAATAGGAATTCCAGAAAGTCTACCTCCGGATATGTGTTTACCTTAGGAGGTGGAGCCATAAGTTGGAGGAGTATCAAGCAATCGTGGATTGATTGATTCCACCATGGAGGCTAGGTATGTGGTAGCTTCTTAAGCAACCAAAGAGGCCGTTTTGGCTTAGAGACTTCTTGATGGATCTAGAAGTGATTCCTCTAGTGCAATTAGCTATTACATCTATTGTGACAATAGTGGTGGAATTGCTAACTCTAAGGAGCCATTGACTCATAAGAAGGAAAACACATCGAGCGTAAGTATCACCTGATTCGAGAGATCGTTTAGAGAGGTGATGTAGTTGTGGCCAAGATCGCATCGGTAAACAACCTAGCAGATTCTTTTACGTACAGCTTACAGGCTAAGACTTTTGATAGTCACGTAGTAGAGAGAATGCGAGTAAGATGCGTGGCAACATGACTTTGAGTCTTAGTGGGAGTTTGTTAGGAGGTTATGTAAAAGCTATGTTTTTATATGATGGATTAATATTGTTATGTATTAATCAGTTTTATCCCTTTTTTGATGAGAATCTTTTATGGGTAATATTTGCATAATATTATTGTATGTTGTGCATATGTGTCTTTTATTTTACAAAGTAGATGATCCGGTGTGTAGAGTTCGGCTTACACAGAAGATCGGATCATCGGTTCTTGTAAAATATAAGATATGGTTCACAGTCTTAGATGGAACTGGACACACCATCAGTAGGACTATAGTACAATGTTTAGTAGGCCTGTCTTGACTACAGGGAACGGTCTAGTTCTAACTCATTGTGCTAATACACTTTGTGTGTATTGAACGGGACCGCATTGAGGTAATTGTCTTTGTACTAACTTTATAAGACAATTGGAACCTCATGGTTATTATGAATGCTAATGCTCTTAATCCAAAGATAATTATTAGATGTATATATTTAATGTTGTTGATTTTGATTCATTAAAGGGTGAGATCTTTATACGGTCAATAGTCTCGGTGAGTTGGGTCGCAACATTATGTATATGACAACTATTAATTATTAATGGAATCCACGTCCTAATAGGGATTGATGATACCCCTTGAGTAAGTTTATAAGTTTCGATTATGTCAAACCCTGCAGGTGGATATTTGTATCCGACATATCGAATAAGTTAAGCGGATAGTCTCAAGTTAAGATGTTGATTAAGTGGGAGATTGTTAGTAATTTATTTTAATCAATGGGTATCTGTAATCTTAACGTGGGGAGATTAATAAGTATTTAATATCATGGAGCTCGTAATATAATTGAGATAAGGACGGGAGTGCAATTATAATTCTGTAGTGGGGTGAATTATAATTAGTGAAATAAGAAATAGAATCCTGGTGGGATTAGGTTTTCTTATTTACACTGGGAGCCCAGACTTATTACTCCTTAGGTCCTTATCGTAGCCCTATATATACACGTTATGCTCTCTAGGTCAGGATGATGTTTTTTTGACGTTTCTATGATTCACTAAATAGAGACAGATCTAGAGAGGGCAAACAGACCACGAAAGAGTCCACACTCGGTTTGTGTTCTAGACGTGTAGGGAATACGATAGAAGATCGTAAGGTGCAGTCGAGCAGTATACGTGGCTTATAGCAAGACGTGCTATAACAAGTTCAACCAGCGTTCGTGTTCGCAGGGAGTTGAGGTAAAACCCTAATTCCGCCTTGTAGGGTTTTTGCGGTTTTCTTATTGTTTAATCTGTACGCGTCATTACTGGTTTCTGGGAATCGTTTCCCAACAATTGAATTGAATAAAATTGCTTTGTCATACTTCATTAGGTGACGTGCAACATGCAAAGTCAAAAATCAATTTAGATTACTCTGCCTTTCGTTAAAAAAAAAAAGGCATTTGGTTCCTTGAACTCCCCTGTTTAACCGTAAATCACATTGAAAAATGGTAGGGAGCCACATGTTTAGGTAAATAGAAACTAAAAACTACTCTAGCACCTGTGTAACTCACCTAGGTAACTCATTGGAGTTTCAAATTTTTTTGTTCAACTAATTGTGTTTGAAATCATTCCTGATTGTGTTTTATTATAAAAGTTAGGCATGGCAGGTTTTTTTTATATTTATTTATCAATTTGGGCAATTCAAAAACTGTGTTATATTTCTCAGTATTATGGACGGTCATACGGTCATACGTGTTTATTATTCCTGCTCCAAAAACTGTGTCTTGACCATTGTGCCTCTGTGGTGACTTTCGGATTAAAAATTGATTGGTCAGAAGAGTGTTGGCACCTTTCCAAAGGTAATAAACGATTTCAAAGATTATAGGGGTGATAAATTGTCCTTTTGATTTCATTGCCATACCTATCTTGTACAAAAACTAGTTCATATTTTATAATGAATTTAATAATTCTTAATCTTATTTATATAGGAATGTTGAGGATTGACAAATGAACAATGGAGTCGTCACATTGAGAATTTATGACATTTTATTTGTTAGGTTAAGTTTTACAAATATATATTCGGGTTGGCTTTATTTAATTTTTATTACATGTGTTAGGTGATTTATGGATTTTAAATTTTTTTGACCTGCTTGAATATTTCTTGCACCCCGATTTGTCCTGCGCATATACTGTATTTTACTTTGTTCCTATCCATTTTTTTACGACATGTCCTCCCTTTACTCATTGTTCGACTCGTGCCTTCAAGCACGATATTCGCTAGTTGACCTCTATGCTATGACATGGGAAAAGTTATTCAATGCCTTTGGTGCACCATGTCACGCACTGCCTCAAACAACTACACCACACAGCGTGCTGAGACCTAAAACAAAATGCATGGATCCCACATAATGTATGGTGGAAAATGGGCTCGAGGCATCACGGAGGGGAGTTAATAATTACTCGCGACATGGACCGTGATTGATCCGACCCAAAAAAAGAAGAAGAAAGATGACCTGGGACCGGGCACACTGAAATAAAACCAAAAACTAAACGCTCACTGAAGCCCATTGACACGGGAATTTGAAGATCCGTTTAGAGAGAGAGAGAGAGAGAGAGCAGACCAAGGGGGGTGGTGCTGGTGGGACGATGGGATGCTCTTTTTCAGGGCTGAACGCGCTGTACGACGCCGTTAACGGCGGCGGAGACGTGTGGATCAACAAGAACAGGTTCAGGATCGTTAGGCAGCTGGGCGAAGGTGGCTTCGCCTACGTCTACCTCGTCAAGGAGGTCCTCCCCGACTCCTCCGCCTCCTCCGGCCTCGCCTCCAAATTCTCGGACGCTTCTCACTTATCAGGTTCGCAATCCCTCTATATGTGGTCCTGTTTCCATCGATCGATTCTGAATTTCAACTGATTAATTGTTTTGATTTGAGCTGCGACAATGTCAGTGTACCTGAATTTTGACTCTCACTTGGTGTGGTGACATAGTTGTTTTTTGTTTTAATTTCTGATCCGTTGTTAATGTTTGGTTTCGTTTTTTTGATAGGTGTTTCGGTCTGGGTTGTAACGAAAATGTTGGGACTTATGTTAGTAGGAAACATTACTACCATGGTGAGGGGTGAACTGTTGGGAAACGATTCCCAGAACCCAGTAATGGCGCGTACAGATTAGACAACAAGAAAATCGCAAAAACCCTACAAGACGGAATTAGGGTTTTACTTCAACTCCCTGCGAACACAAGCGCTGGTTGAACTTGTTATAGCACGTCTTACTATAAGCCACGTGTACTGCTCAACTGCACCTTACGATCTTCTATCGTATTCCCTGCACGTCTAGAACACGAATCGAGTGTGGACTCTTTCGTGGTCTGTTTGCTCTCCTTTAGATCTGCCTCTATTTCTGTGAATAATAGAAACGTCTAAACTGACCTAGAGAGCATAACGTGTATATATAGGGCTACGATAGGGACCTAAGGAGTAATAAGTCAGGGCTCCCAGTGTAAATAAGAAACCTTAATCCCACCAGGATTCTATTTCTTATTTCACTAATTATAATTCACCCCATTACAGAATTATAATTGTACTCCCATCTTTATCTCAATTATATTACGAGCTCCATGATATTAAATACTTATTTATCTCCCCACATTAAGATTACAGATACCCGTTGGTTAAAATAAATTACTAACAATCTCCCACTTAATCAACATCTTAACCTTGAGACTATCCGCTTAACTTATTCGATATGTCGGATACAAAATCCACCTGCAGGGTTTGACATATTTGAAACTTATAAGCTTACTCAATGGGGTATCATCAATCCCTACTGGGACGTGGATTCCATCAATAATTAATAGTTGTCATATACATAATGTTGCGACCCAACTCACCGAGACTATTGACCGTATAAAAGATCTCACCCTTTAATGAATCAAAATCAACAACATTAAATATATACCTCTAATAATTATATTTGGATTAAGAGCATAAGCACTCATAATAGCCGTGAGGTTCCAATTGTCTTATGAAATTAGTACAAAGACAATTACCTCAAAGCGGTCCCGTTCAATACACCATAGTTGTCACGGGCGAAAAGCGCACCGAGGCGCAAAGTCCTGTTGGGCCTGAGGCGAGAGGCGAGAGGCGAGGCGCGCCTTTTTGAAGCGAGGCGCACATATGCGGAAAAAAATAGAAAAAAATAGCACACAGCCACACTAATATTTCAAGCAAGCTAATGAGTTTACCATCCAAAAGATACATAAAAATATTCATAAAATGTCAAATAGCCACTGATCTCGCATAGAGAAAAACTAAAACGTCAAAATCAATAAAAGACAAGCATCCAAGTACTTTTCCTAGTTGCACTTCAATCATCCTAACTCCTAAGTCCTAAGGAGGATTTAGTTTACTAATCATCGTCCATATCAACACCAAGAAAATCGTCATCTTCTTCTTCTTCTTCACCAACGGATTTGTATCCCTCGTCATCTTCCTCTTCTTCCGTCTCTTCAGAACCCACCTCTTCTTCATCTACCAAATCAATTGGATTGGATGTGGCACTCCTTGCTCGTGCTCTTGATGTTGTAGCTCTAGTTACATTGGAACTCTCTAACGCTCCAGAAGCTCTAGCAACATCACCCCACGTTAAACCATCATCACCAAACACTTGCTTATTATCTTCATCAGATTCTCCATCCATCCTCCCACGCAACCACTCATTGCTTTCATCAACATTTGTCAAAGAAATGGGATCAATTGTATCTCGCATGTCATATCGACGTTTCAGTGCCCTGTTATACTTGACAAACACCAAGTCATTGAGGCGTTTTTGCTGGAGCCTATTTCTTTTTTTGCTATGGAGCTGCAAGAATCAAAAGAACTTCTATTTTATACAAGGAGGTGAAAACAATTAATAGTTGTATATGTTATTTGACGTAGATACTTACATGTTCAAATATACTCCAATTTCTTTCACAACCGGAAGAACTACATGTAAGGCTAAGAACTCTTATCGCAAACTTTTGCAAATTAGGCGTCGTAGAACCATATGCAACCCACCAATCAGCTATGCATTTGAAGTTTTGAACTAATTAGCCATCAAGTTATGGTAAAAATAAATTATGAATAGAATATACAATGAAATTGTAAATTACCTGGTGCCCTTGTATTTCTTTGCCTAATTGCTAGTGGCAGTCCAAAAAGTCCCTCAGCTTTCATGTAAACAGTCATCTCAGAAGTGATTTTATTTTGTATCTCTTCATTTGCAATCAACTTTGTTATGCAATCGTAAATCCCTGTCATAACCTCAACATCTTGCTCAACTTGTGGGTTTGAGTAAAAGAACTCCGGATTCAAAAAATGTCCCGCAGCATGCAAAGGACGATGCAACTGGACTGCCCACCTATTGTCAATAATAGCATAGATGTCTTGGTATTTTTCAATCCTTTCACCAAATGATTTGGCTATGGCTTCTTTTGCCCTATCCATAGCCTCATAGATGTATCCCATGGGAGGCTTTCTCTCACTATCAACCAATCTCAACACCTTCACAAGAGGACCAGCGACCTTAAGAGCAAAGACAATATTATTACAAAAAGAAGCCATCATAACATATCTTGCCACTTCTTTGCCTAACTGCTCCTTTGCCCATTTGCTAGATGTCCATTCTTCTGAAATGAACATCTTCCTCAAATTGTTTTTTTGTTGATGAATCCTAGATAAAGTGAGGAAAGCAGTTGCGAATCTTGTTTTTGCATGTCTCACCATTTCCTTTTCTCCGGTAAAATGCCTCATCATATTAATTACGCCTGGACGGGCATAAATATAACCATTAAACCTAATGACCTTTTCAAAAACCGCCTTAAGATTTGGTATCTTGAAAATATCTTCCAATATCAAGTCAATGCAATGGGCCGCACATGGTGTCCAAAAAAGATGTGGTCGCTTTCTTTGCAAAAACTTTCCTATTAGAAGTTGAAACAAAAAAGAAAGTATTACTACAAACTACAAAGTACAACCTACAAATGTTTAACACTTAGTATGAAATATAATAGATAAAATTCTTACCAGCCGATATATTAGCCGAGGCACTATCTGTGACAATTTGGACTACATTGGGTTCACCGACGAGATCCACATACTTGTCAAAAATTTCAAACAACCTTTTTCCATCCTTGGAATAGCTTGAGGTATCGATGGACTCGATAAACATTGATCCCTTTGGACAATTCACCAAAATATTGATTAAGCTCCTATGCTTCCTATCACTCCATCCATCCGCCATTATAGAACATCCATATTTCACCCAATCCTCTTTGTGATCCTTCATCAAAGTATTTACATTAATCACCTCCTTCTTCAAATAGGTGACCCGTGTCTCATGGTAACTTGGTGGTTTCATGCCCGGGCCATATTGCCCAATAGATTCAATCGCGGGCCCAAAACTCGGATATTTAACTGCATTAAAAGCAATACCGGCATCATACATCCACCTTACGAATCTCGTTACCGCACGATCTCTTAGTTCTTTCTTGTATGGGTCATTCGCATCAATTGTTGGTTGTTTCCCTTTCCTATTTTTCACCACAACATCTGGATTAGGTGTGAAGAATACATCTAAAGGCCCTTTAGTCTTCGGCTTTTTTGGCATAGGTTTAGAAACGGAGCCCTGACTGCTTCCAACAGATTTACCTCGTCCTCGCCCAGTGGCCCCAACCGGAATCTCCATAACATCATCTTCATCATCATCCTCCATACCATAACCATAATCATCAATATCAGGCATCATTTGCATTTGCTCTTTCAATGTTTTCTTTTTTCCCATATACTCTTGAATCTCTAGTTTTACCTCGGGTGGGCATCTTGAACAACCTAACACGTCCCTATAACCTCCCACAAGGTGTTTCTTTGCCCGATAAACCCCGCCATTTTGTTATTTTGCCACAAAAATTACACTTAAATTTATTAGTGTTCGCGGGATCTACTAAACTGTGATACTTCCATGCGGGATCTGTTCTATTCGCAGTTTCTTCGCTTGACATCTAAAAGCAAAAAAAAAACAAGTTCAATTTACATAAGGTAAACCCCTGCCATTAGGAATCAGCCACAAATAGACGTATTTTCTTATTTTTATTTTTATTTCTCTGTTTCATACCATACATATACACAGACGTATGAGAAGAGAGAGAGAGGACTACCTCAGGACTCAGGAGAGACGAGAGACTGAGAGATCACGAAAATTGGACAAAGAGAACGACGACAGCAGCAGTGAGAGATCGTCAGCAGTCTTCGTCGGCAGTGAGAGATCGTCTGAGAGATGAGAGATCGTCGGCAGTCTCGGCAGAGAGATCGTCAGTAGTCTCGGGCCTCTCGGCAGTGAGAGATGAGAGATCGAGTGAGACAGGAGTCACAGGACTCGATCGAGTGAGAGAGGCTGCCAAGAGGTAAACCCTTTTGTGTTTTTTTTGTTCACATCTAACGGCAAAGGTTAGATCTTCAATTTTCTAGGGCTGAGATCAAATTTTAAAAGAAGTGCGCTTTTATTGCGCCTCTCGCTTCTTCGCTTTTCCTCGCCTCTTGCGCCTTTCCTGCGCCTTATTGAAGCCGCCTCGCCTGGGCTCCCTCAAGGCGCAATGGGTGCGCCTCGCCTCGCCTGGCGCCTAGGCGCGCTTTTGACAACTATGCAATACACACAAAGTATACTAGCACAATGAGTTGGAATTAGTATCATTCCCTGTAGTCAAGACAGACCTACTAAAATATTGTGCTACAGTCCTACCGATGGTGTGTCAAATTCCATCTAAGACTGTGAACTATCTCTTATATTCCACAAGAACCGATGATCCAATCTTCTGTGTGTAAGCCGTACTCTACACACTGGATTATCTACTATGTAGAATAAAAGACACACATGCACAACATACAAAAATATTATGCAAATATTGCCCATAAAAGATTCTCATCAAAAAGGGATAAAACTGATTAATAATTAAAAATTAAAAATTAATCCATCATATAAAAACATAACTTTTACATAACCTCCTAATAAACTCCCACTAAAAACCTCAAACCCATACTGCCATGCATCTCACTCCCATTCCCTCTACATGACTATCAAAAGTCTTAGCCGGTAAGCTCTTTGTAAAAGGATCTGCTAGGTTGTTCGCCGATACAATCTTGGTCACAGCAACATCACCTCTCTGTATGATCTCTCGAATCAGATGATACTTACGCTCGATGTGTTTACCCTTCTTGTGAGTCCTTGGCTCCTTCGAATTAGCAACTGCACCGCTATCGTCACAATAGAGTGTAATGGCTGATTGCACTGAAGGGACCACTTCCATATCCAACAAGAAGTTTCTGAGCCAAATAGCCTCCTTGGCTGCTTTAGAAGCTGCCACATACTCAGCCTCCATGGTAGAATCAGCAATGCAAGATTGCTTGATACTCCTCCAACTTATGGCTCCACCTCCCAAGGTAAACACATATCCCGAGGTAGACTTTATGGAATCCCTATCTGACATAAAGTCTGAGTCTGTGTTTATCTGACTGGAACACCAACATATGATCTTTAGTTCTTTTTAGATACTTGAGTATATGTTTCACTGCAGTCCAATGTTTTTGCCCTGGATTAGACTGAAAACTGCTAACCATGCCAATCGGCAAAGCAAATATCAGGTCTAGTACACAACATAGCATACATAAGGCTTCCTACTGGCGAGACATAAGGAACTGCCTTCATTTTCTCCATCTCCTCAAGTGTTTTAGGTCACTGATCCTTGGATAGGTTGATTCCATGTCTAAAAGGGAGAAACCCTTTCTTAGAATCCTGCATGCTAAACGGGCAAGAATCTCATTGATATAAGTAACTTGTGATAAGCCCAACATCTTGTTCTTACGATCTCGCATAAGCTTAATCCCAAAGATGTGACCGGCTTCTCCCAAGTCCATTTCGAATTGGCCGGATAACCATACTTTCACTGAAGACAACACTCCCTCATCGTTTTTGATGAGCAGGATATCATCGACATATAGCACTAGAAACACTACCATTTTTCCGTTGCGCTACTTGTACACATGATTCATCCGGACATTGATCAAAATCAAAAAACTTGATTGCTTGATCAAAACAGATGGTCCAAGATCTAGATGCCTACTTAAGCCCATAAATAGACTTCTTAAGCTTGCACACAACATGTGCTCTTGACCTTTTGCTATGAATTCATCTGGTTGCACTTATAGATGCACTCATCCAGATTTCCATTAAGGAATGCGGACCTGATTAGAGTACGTAGACTCCATCTTAGCCTTTTGCCAAAGTTCCACATCTTTATCTTGAAGTGCCTCATTGTAGTTACAGGGTTCGGCATGTTGATCATCAGGGATCATTTCAAAAGACTCTTCCAACAACGTATACCGACTGGGTGGAACAATAACCCTCCCACTACGACGAGGTACCGGTGTGTCAATAGGTGCCTCTATAGATGTCACTTGTGGTGTTTCCTCCTGCACTACTGGTGGTAAAGAAGTTTGTGCCGGTATCTCTCCTCTCAATTCCTCTAGAACAATTTGACTTCTGGGCTTGTGGTCTATCACATAGTCCTTTTCTAAGAACTGGACATTAGTGCTAACAATGACCTTCTTATCCGTAAGACTATAAAATAGTCCACCTCTCCTTCCTTTAGGGTACCCAACAAACAAACAAACTTCTGTCCTTGATTCCAATTTATCTGCGTTTCCATTCAGCACATGTGCTGGACTACCCCAAACCCGAACATGCTGCAGACTAGGTTTGCGCCCAGTCCATAGTTCTGTGGGTGTAGATGGTACTGACTTAGATGGTACCAAGTTTAGAATATACGCTGCTGTTTCTAGTGCATGTCCCCAAAACGAAATTGGTAAATCTGAATAACTCATCATTGATCTTACCATATCCATAAGAGTCCTATTCCTTCTCTCTGCTACACCATTTTGTTGTGGCATACCTGGAGCTGACAACTGGGATGTAATCCCTTCAGCTGACAAGTAGTCCCTAAACTCTCCCAAGATGTATTCGCCACCACGATCAGATCGCAGTGTCTTGAGACATTTATCCAGACGCTTTTCCGTTTCCGCCCTACACTCCCTGAATTTCTCAAAGCATTCGGACTTACGGCGCATCAAATAAATGTATCCATACCTTGAGTAATCGTCAATAAAAGTGACAAAGTACTCAAAACCACCTCTAGCTTGGACATTCATAGGCCCACACAAATCATAATGAACCAATTCCAACAGCTCTTTGGCTCTATATCCTTTTGCTGAAAAAGGCATTTTGGTCATCTTACCTTCCAAACAGGATTCACAAACTGGAAGTTCCTTAACTTCTAATGAACCTAAAGGTCCATCTCTAACCAGTCTAGAAATCCTATTCAGATTAATATGACCAAGACGTAAGTGCCAAAGATACGTTTGGTTCAATTTAGAAGGTTCTTTTCTCTTACATGGTAAATTATTTGTGTTATTCAATTCATGCAGTTGCACTGTAGGAAACATAGGATTAATAATGTAGAGATCATCCACCAATGAACCAGAACAAATAAAACGTTTATTTAACTTAATAACCACAGAGTCACTAAAATAAACCAAATATCCATCTTTTATTAACTTAGAAACCGAAACCAAGTTTCTTCTAATAGTAGGAACATAAAGACAATCTCTCAAAATTAAACTCCTATTACTATTAAAAATTCAAAAAGACATTTCCTACTGCAACTGCTGCCACTCTCGTAGCATTTCTCATATGTAAATAAATCTCCCCATCACTGAGTCTTCTGGTTTCCTAAAACCCCTGCAATGAATTGCAAACATGATTAGTGGCTCCCGTATCTACACACCAGGTACTGGTAGATAACACCGCTAAACATGATTCAATAACTAGTGAAAAAGATTTACCTTTTTTGTTCACTTTATTGAGAAAAATCGGACATTCCTTCTTCCAGTGTCCTTTCTGCTTGCAATGAAAACACTTGCCCGCAGGCTTTTTCACTCCACCTTGAGGCGCATGAACTGCCTCCACAACCTTTTTCTGAGACTTTTTTTGTGTGGGTAAATTAGCTTGAAATTAAAAAAGGTTAACCGAATGTACAGCCTACAAGGGGCATACCCCAGGAGGAAAAGAAAAGGAAAAAAAAACAAGAATGACAAAAGTGCGGTAAACCATGCACAACCCGCATGGAGAGTTAGATAAAGTAAATACATGAAGATGCCATGTGTACGGTAAGTAAAGTAAATAAAGCTAAAATGAAATAGAGCTACCACCTGGCACAACCCGCCAGGCTAGGAAATAAGGTAAGTAAAGTAAAGTAAATAGTCGAGGTCAGAGATGACCACATGATAACCAACACTGAGGAGAAGCCACCGAGTAAGACGGCTACAAAGCAAGCTGATCGGCTACTACAGAGGAACAAGGCATCAAGAGGCTCGAAACCTTTTCTGAGACTTATTATGCTTCTTCTTGCCTTTCGACTTAGAAGTAGAAATCTTTTCAGCCACTAACACTGATGATGATTTCTTCACAACCACAAGACCCTCAACTGCTTGGAGTTCCTTAAGAAGTTCCGCCAAAGATAAATGCATTCTGTTCATAGTATAGTTCAGGCGAAAATTCTTAAAACTCTCAGACTGCAGTGAGTTAAGAACGAAATCGATCTGGGTTTCCCCATCAATTTCAGCTCCAAGGATCTCTAGTTCATTCAGAAGAGCTATCATCTTCAGAACATGATCCCTAATCAGGGTCTCTTCAACATGGGTGATACTCACCAATTTTTATAAAGTTTTTTTTTTCTTGTTCTGTGGCATTCTCATCAGGTTTAGTAGGGCACACCTCAGACAACACAAATTTGTGCCTATCAGCAGTTAACACAATATCCAAATTCCTTTTCAGTCAATATAATTCGATCCGGTAAGTTTATTAGCTTTGAGAATAATTGCAAGTGGGATGAAAGAACCCATTTTTGAATATGAGAATCACATAACAACAATTATGAAGGGCAATAAAAACTTTGAATTTCATTTTAATATTGGTTCCCTCAACCACGTGTTAAAAGAAAAACATTGGCAACCCTACACACCGTGAAGAGCATGCCTCGATGGGAAGGTCGTCTACTCTTCATCATTCGTGTAGATAGGCACAACCTTTTAATTTTACTATCCAGACACTATACCGTGCCAAGCAAAATTAAATAGCCAATATAGCTTTGGTCCTATAAATAATAATAGTGACTCAGATGGTGAGGATACTATTATTTACAGCTAAGTGTATACCATTACCTAGCCCCATGACCCATTGTTCCGTTATGAATTACCTCAGATGGAGAAGTAATTCACACAACAATTATCATAGACCTATCCATTTAAGGAAGTTTGTACCGATGAGGCCATAATTAATTTTGCCCGATGGGGGGGGGGGGGGGGGGAGGTTAAAAAACCATCACACAAAATTAATTACATCATCTACATACTAGTAATGGAGACCGTGGGATTTATACAAAATAAATTCCCTCTCCCACTTAGTTATTTAAAAATTTGTGAGGGTTATCAAATTTTCGAGTTTGCAAAAAAACGTGATCTAGGTCAAAAGCCAAATATTACCATGTTGTCCCAATATGGTGACCAACTATCACATATGCAAACAATATGGAAACACAAATAATAAGGAAGCACAAGATAAATAATCCAGCTATTAAGGTCAAAGATGCAATCCTTGAGCAATAAGGAGTACTTTCAAACTTGAAATCCTTAAGCAATCCTTCCAACCTTGAAATCCTTCAGCTATACTTGTGTGGAAGACTTAGATACTTTGAATCAATCAAGGAAACCAAAATCCAACCGTGCTTAGGCAAGAAAATTCGGATTTGATATATTCCCGCGTAAATTGCACAGCCTTCAGTATTTTGGCCATATCTTCCTCATCCGACCTCCGATTGAAGTGATTCAAATTGGGTTGGATTCGAAATTCAATTATCTACAACTTCCGTGAAGAGCAGATTTTCTAATTCCAACGTTTACTGGGTCGAAATAGCCCTGCAATCAGACCCTACGAATCTGGAAAAAAACTGTTGCGAGCCAAACAACTTGTATCTTCTGTATCTCCCTTCTTCGATCTCCGAAAAACCATCGAATGCTATTACAATCGAAGAAACATACATACATCGATCTTATGCCTCCATTGGAGTTCACATGCTACGTTAATTATTACAACCACAAAAAATAATCGTGGCACCCAATAAATAACACATGCTACGTTAATTATTACAACCACGAAAAATAATCATGGTACCCAAAAAATAACAATAACCACACAAAAATTATGTGGGATCCAATCACACAAAATCAACAAAAAATCATGTGACCATAATAGCTGGGTAAGAACGCTGCAAAACAAGGGTTAGCACAGTTCTACGTTCTACCCTCTATAACCTACGGACAACATGGCCTGTTTAATCCATACGCGTGATTACAGCCTGGTATGATACCACTGTTGGGAAATGATTCCCAGAACCCAGTAATGGCGCGTACAGATTAGACAACAAGAAAATTGCAAAAACCCTACAAGGCGGAATTAGGGTTTTACTTCAACTCCCTGCGAACACGAGCGCTGGTTGAACTTGTTTTTAGCATGTCTTGCTATAAGCCACGTATACTGCTTGACTGCACCTTACGATCTTCTATCGTCTTCCCTGCTCGTCTAGAACACGAATCGAGTGTGGACTCTTTCGTGGTCTGTTTGCTCTCCTCTAGATCTGCCTCTATTTCTGTGAATAATAGATTCGTCTAAACTGACCTAGAGAGCATAACGTGTATATATAGGGCTACGATAGGGACCTAAGGAGTAATAAGTCAGGGCTCCCAGTGTAAATAAGAAACCTTAATCCCACCAGGATTCTATTTCTTATTTCACTAATTATAATTCACCCCACTACAGAATTATAATTGCACTCCCGTCTTTATCTCAATTATATTACGAGCTCCATGATATTAAATACTTATTTATCTCCCTACGTTAAGATTATATATACCCGTTGATTAAAATAAATTACTAACATGAACATGGTCCAGATCGATTCGGTTTTATAATAAACCAATAACCAAACCAATATATACGGATTATGAATTTGGAGAACCAAACCAACCCACAAAAAATAGAGAACCAAACCAATCCAAACCATTAAAATACGGTTTGGTTTCGGTTGTAAACCACGGTTTGCTTTGAACTAAGCTATCATCTTCAAAAAATATTTAAGGTACTTAAAATTACGAAGATAAATTCAAAAAAAGCTTATATATAATTAAAACCAATTCCATTCAAATTACCAAAACACACTAACATCAACCAACTAATTAATTATTGCGGTGGATTTATAGAAGTTTAGTCTAAATTATCTTGGCATAGAAGGAAAACTAAATATTGCGGTGGATTTAATACGAACAATAAATTAGGAAAGTTGTTGACTAAGGCTTCCATATTTATTGGGTGAATCATAATTAAATTATTTATATATATATAATTCAAAAAATATATATATGTATTGTACTGTTCGGATCGGTTTGGAACCATAACCATGAATCCACAAACCAAACCTTATAACGCGGTTTCTAATTTTTTTAAACCATGACCAAACAATATTATTAAAAAACTGAACAAAACCTTTCGGTTTGGATTGGTTTGGGTTGGATTCACGGTTTGACGGATTTTTTGCTCACCCCTAGTGAATTGCATATTTAAAACGTTGGGATACAACACTCAACCACAATACCAACCCCACACGCCTACATGGCACTGCATGATTGGTGGTTGCAAAATAGTTTCAAATGTTGGTGCAAAATTTGGAGCCTTCTTGAAGTTGAACACCTTGATGGAATCCGCTTCGAGTTATGTTACAATGTCGCTTTCCGAAAACAGTATTTGCCCCCACCAATTGGTGTGCTCTAGGTTGCAGCGAATCTGTCCCGAGGATAAAACGAATCCCAATCAAATAATCTTCTGCCTGCGTCTGCACAAACGAAGGACAGATGGAATACTGAGCCTAAAAGAACTAACAAACCAAGGTCTGTTAATCTCGTTTCTGTAGAATAACAGGAAAACAATACAAGAATGCTACTAACTAGAGAGGGGAGAGATTTTGGAATTTTTGTGTGTACCGAATGGCATGCATCTGGGTCTTATTTACAAACCATGTTGTGCCCAATCGAATGGGTCATGTCCCTAGACTGCACCTATTAATCCGTGACCATTAGATTGGATCTTACGGCACGGATCGCACCAATTCGAACCAGTGCCGTAACTGCCCACACCCATTCGGTTTACCCAAATAGGTACATGGACTGGCACCATCGGGGACCGTCCGATTTTGATCGACAGTTGCGACCGAATCACCGTGCACCCATTTGTGGGCTTGTAGATGAACCCGTGTGACTCAAAACCGCTACACTTACGCCACGCGGCTTCCATGTCAGCGACACGTCACTGCCAAGTTGGAATTGTTAGATTTCTTGGAGGGTTCCAACCTAAAACCAATTAGCAATAGGTGGAGTAACCTCTAGAATTTATTAACCAAGCTTGGGTGGCTTAGATGAGCGATGTGGGACAAGTCTAACACTCCCCCTCACGTGCAGCCCAGATGCACATGGAGGTGACAGACCAGGAGCTGACTGACTGATTCGGGCGACAGAGATGACAGAGACTTTCCCACGAGAGGTGAGGCCACCCAAGACCTAGCTCTGATACCATGTTAAATTTCTTGGAGGGTTCCAACCTAAAACCAATTGGCAATGGGTGGAGTAGCCTCTAGAATTTATTAACCAAGCCTAGGTGGCTTAGATGAGCGATGTGGGACAAGTCTAACACTCTCCCTCACGTGAGCCCGGATGCACGTGGAGGTGACTGACCAGGAGCTGACTGACTGATTCGGGCGACAGAGATGACAGAGACTTTCCCACGAGAGGTGAGGCCACCCAAGACCTAGCTCTGATACCATGTTAAATTTCTTGGAGGGTTCCAACCTAAAACCAATTGGCAATAGGTAGAGTAACCTCTAGAATTTATTAACCAAGCTTGGGTGGCTTAGATGAGCGATGTGGGACAAGTCTAACAGGAATAAGAAAGGGCGCCCTCGCGCTCACGTGCTAAGTGCAAAGTGTGCCCATTGCCACGCTTATGCACGCGGGTGTGTGAACCGTATGTGCGAACCGGTTGATGATGCGAAGCACCTTAGGAGCCAAGGCACTCTAGAGCTAAGCTAACAAAGTGAACTTAGTAGATGTGCTCTCATATATAAGCCATTCAAACTATTCCCATCTAACCAATGTGGGATTGCCCTAAAAGTCTAAAAAGAAGCTTTCTAAAGAACAAGGTTTTGATAAAACACCCAAAAAACAAACCCATTTTATTTTGAAAAATCCCAACATCAAAGTGTTCGTTCTCTTGCAAAATAGTTTCAAAGTGGTTGTTCTCCTATTACCAATCATGCAGTGCCACATAGGCGTGTGTGGTTGGTGTTGTGGTTGAGTGTTGTGTCTCTAGCTATTGTTCTGCAACATATACCTCCAAAGTTAGCATAAAAACTAAACTTTGCTACCACACTTCAAGTTACCATACTTCGAAATTTGAAGGGTGAAGATTCTTCAAACTTTAATATTTTATTACTTTTTGCATATTTCTAATTTGGTTGATAAAAATGTAACATTTCTTTTACAGTACAATATGTTTTGGCCACTGTTCTTTATTTCTTAGTTACTTTAATTATGACTTTTAGAATAACATATTGAAATAGTAATACTTACTATTATTGGGTTTTTGGAAGAAATATAAGAACTGAGATTATTTCAACTCAAATACTTGAACATTTCTCACCCACTTAAACTCCTCATAAATTTAGTCGCATCTAGAACTCATTTTCAAATTGGTATAAGAAGAACAAGTCAATGGATAAAGATGAGAGTTGAGATTATTTTTAGTTGTGAAATATGTGACATATAGATTTATGTAAATGTAGGCAAGTTGGTAAAAGTAAATAAGGAACACATTTTCTGGTATATTCTTTTGCAACAGCAATGGAGTTTGAAGTTTGCTAAAAGAGAGCAATAGCAAGGATCAAAAAACCCAATCTTACATAGACTTAGTGACCAGCAAAAAAAATAAACATTATTTTGATATTTGAGAAGTGAGAAGCGTCTTCTGAATTTGAAGAGATAGATAAAAAATTTGAAGGGTGATTTCAAATTATTTGGTGTTTGAGGGATCTGCTCGAGCACATATTTCATGCTTGATCTCTCAATTTTTTTGACATTTGCTATTTGAGGGATTCGCTGGAGATGCTCTAGTGGTGTGCTACACCTTTGTTCCATGATGGTCCATTTTGTCATGCAGAGCAAAGCCCATAGTTTTTCCACAAAGTGTACTAAATAGAAAATCTAGAGAGACTGGAGTTTAGGTGAGAGAAAACGTTAAAGGCTGGCCATTTATGCTCCCAGAAATCTGTTTTGCATAAATGATGTGGAAAATAGTATCTGTTTTGTTGGATGTTTATTGCATGAAAGAAGTTCCCTTGAATTCAGTAATCTTTATAAGCCTACCCTGATCATACCACATTTTAGGGGTGTGATGGTTTGCGTACCCCGGTCTACGTCCTTGTACTGGTACAACCCACGTTGCATTTAGCGTAGTGATGGATAGAGTGCATTTGAGATTTGGGTTTGCTTTTAAAACGTGATGAGTTGTGTTTATCGCCTATCTCATGTTCATAGATCTTCAAGGTGGTTTCGAGACTCCTGACATTTCATTTAGGGAGAAGGTAAAAAAAGGAAACAGCTGAACTTGTTTTATGGTTGGATTGGTTGATTTGCAGATGATGGAACTTATGCAATGAAGAAAGTTCTCATTCAGAATACTGAGCAGTTAGAGTTGGTGAGGGAGGAGATTCGCATTTCTTCATTGTTTAGCCATCCCAATCTGCTTCCACTTCTTGATCATGCTATAATTGCAGTGAAGGTAAGCAGTGCACTCATCTGCATGTGTTAGCGATTTGGATAATTGCGTGGATGCAGCTGTGTTTTGTTCTTCTTCTTGTTGATGTATGTGTTGTAATCCATGCTGCTGTGTGTGGAGAGGTTATCAATCCCAGTTGAGCTTTCATTATGTTCTTGAACATTTGGAAAAAGAGCTTGGGAAGTGAAAATGCACAACCACCATTTTCATCCCAAGATAATGAATCCTTGGCTTATTGCCTTTTCCATGGACTCTTCTAAATGTGTAAAGTACCTTTGTCAAGCCCTCCATACTTGGGTAAAGTTATGGGGTATGTCTTCAGTATGTTCAGTTAATTGTGTACCCAATGCATCCTCCTGTGCATGCTCATTTGTACATTGTCCTTAGAAGGAATTTGAAGAATCTGTCCCTAAGAAACATATTGCGACCACCACTCATGATTGAGTCTGTGAAAGATAGATAGTTACCATGTGCACTTATTCTCACCTAGGACTTTGAATCATAATTTTCCGTCTCAAATCAGGTACCACTTGTAAAGGCTCTTGATACTAGAACTTCCGTTTCTTTGATTTGCACCATTTGAACTAGATCTGGAAACAAGGAACAATAATCTTCTCATTATGGCCATTGGAAGAAAGCCAAGTCGTCGACCCTTGGATAAAATATATGCTATTGAGTTTTATTGCAAAAGATACTAGAGCACCTTTTAAATGTTCAGCATTTGATTTATTTGGGTTCTAGAATGTCTGTTATTTTATCCCACATCACCATGCTTATTTGATTAAATCATCTATTGATTCCAATCCTGCCGTAGAGGTGTTTGCTCCTTTTATTCATTCATTTCTTTGCACTATGCCGCTGGAGCATGAAACAGGATCAAAGGAACAATATTTTCAGCAAATAATTTACGATTGGTCTTTTTACCAACTGTACTGACTAAGTTGACCGATGGTTTTGTTTTCTGCAGTTAAGAGTTAAGATCTGACATGTATACTTGTTTCTGATGACCTCTTTGATTAAGTGTCTCATACCTTTGTACTTTTAGAGGAGACGAGTGATTTTACGATTTCTTTTATTGTTTACTTATGTTGAATCTTTCTTTTCTCAAGATATTTGTAGTTTTTGAAATATTATCTTCCATTCGATAGCCTACACAAGAAGGATCTTGGAAGAATGAAGCATACTTGTTATTTCCAGTTCATTTGGATGGAACATTACTGGACAATGCTAATGCAATGAAGGCTAAGAAGGAGTTCTTTTCTACCTTGAATGTTCTTCATATATTTCGGCAGGTAAATAAAGCTGATAATAGCTATTGAAGCTACAGTTTGATGTCTCCTTTTGCACTATTTTCCAAGGCATATATTAATCTGTTAGTCTGCATTGGGTGCAAAGGAGAGCGTTTTGCTTTTTACTGTCATTTGGCGAAATGGTTTTTTGCTATATTTGATTTATCAGTGTAGCTACACATATATTTTTAATGAAAACTACCTGTTACATGGATTGCCCTTGCTACTCAGCTAAAGGAGATTTATTTTGGAATTTGGATATATGTGATTCACCCTTGAATATTATTTAGAACTAGGCTGCAAGTATTCATATGAATTATGAAGCAATAGCCTTACTTTTTCTGTAATTATTATGGCTTGTCTAGGTTTGGTTATGCTAATTGTTGCTGGATTTGAACTTGCAGCTTTGTTCTGGACTCAAGCATATGCACAATTTCGATCCTCCTTATGCACATAATGATGTGAAACCCGGTAATGTTCTTATCACACATAGAAAAGGACAGCCACCTCTAACAATATTGATGGATTTTGGAAGTGCTCGTCCTGCAAGAAAGCAAATTCGCTCTCGTACAGATGCACTACAATTGCAGGTAGTCTGTTAATTTTTCTCCTTTTGGATGTGCAATTACCTCTTCTTCATGTACGTGATTTGTCTTGTTCTTTCTTCTATGATTTTCTTTTTCACTAATTTTCTGGTTTCAACTCAATTGTATGGCTTATTTGTTTTGCACTTGCATCTTTCTTTATTGGCTGGACTAATGCCTTTTGTTTTTTCGGATAAAGACTCCTGCCTTAATAAAATTGACGCAAGCTGGGACATCAGTAGGCTTAGGCCCTTTGTTTTCTTGAACTTGGGAGCTTGACCAGGCTCATGGTTGTATGGTGCTGGCCAGCGATGCTAATGATAGGCTTGAGTTTGCGTAGCTTTCAGTCCTTTTGACTCTGGCGAATTATTGATCAGTTCTAGTACCACATCCGTCATAGAAACGTGGACAGCAGTGCTTTTATAATGTAACAAGATAGGGGCCAGTTCCCCTCACACAAAAGTTGACACAAATTTTGACACAAGTTTTTTGTGGGACCCATTTTGGAGTCCCACGTAAATGATCGAAGCCGTTCAATTTGTTTAGAACGTATTTTTAAGGGTTCTCGTAAAAAAATCAATTCATTTGGAAATCGGTAAGTGCTTGATCGGTTCATTCAGTTGGTTCCTGTCAAATTTTATAGGATAAAATTGAATGAACTGATCAAACCCTTATTGATATTGGAATGAGTTGATTTTTTATGGGGACTCTTAAAAACCCATTTTAAACGAATTGAACGGCTCCGATCATTTGCGTGAAACTCCGATTAGTGTTGTGTCAAAATTCGTGTCAATTATTATGTGAGGGGAACTGACCCCAACAAGATATTTTATACTGAATAAGGAACTTCAGGTGGAAGATTACTCATGCAGGGAATTGTCAGAAAAACATATATCGGGGATAGTTGGGCCGTGTGCTACAAAGACCAATAAATGCCAGTAAAAGGGTGAATTAGATGCAAGTTCAAGGTTGTATAAAGAGGAAAATTCTCAAATATTCTAGTGAAGATGGTCAATGATGGTAATGAGCCAATGGTCCATTATTTCCGTTACTCCCTCTGTCCCCTATTGTTAATCTTCGGAGTTGTACCTTCACCCGGATATAAATATATTATATTTTCATGGGTGCTTTTTTGGTTTTCTTTTGCTTCGTGCAACAGTTCTAATTGAGATCTTTTGAGGAGTATAAAAAATTTCAAGTCCTAAAGCTACACTTTTCTTTGATCTGATTGGGACTATAAGAAATATGCCAATCATAGGGGAGGGAGGGAGTAGTTTATTTGGATTTACTTTGAGCTGTGTAGCCCGACCCCAATTGATTGGGACTTAAGGCATTGTTTGGTTTGTGTAGCACATAAGCACTAATGCAACATGAAGTTGACACAGTGACACATAAATTCCACAAAATGCAGGGCAAGACATGTTGGGGACACATTGAGAGAATGTATTAGCATATTTCTTAGGTTATTAACGTTTAAATAGAAACTATGAAAAGTAAAGAAACAAGAGAAACTATGAAAAGTCTAATTGTATTGAATGTACCATACATAACATTACAACATTCACAAAAGAGCTCCAACGAAAAACATTTCATTATTGACACACGTCTTCATAATCTACCGATCATCGTCTAACAGGCAAAAAGAAGACTTTTCCTAAATTTAAGAGAGAGAGAGAGAGAGAGAGAGAGAGGGAGGGAGGGAGAGAATTATATACATAAGTACATGCAGTAGACTCATTGCGGCTAATGGCTCATTTAGAATGAGCAATTTGATTTACCCAGTGTTAAAAAAAAAAGCAATAAATAATACAGACAATTCTCGGCACCGAGGAAGCACCGCATCTCGTACATTGATTGATCTATGAAGTTTGGAAAAAGATTCCAGGTTCAGTCTCATCTCCTACTTCCAATAAGCCCTACCATTCTATATGGATTGAGCAAGTCGACTGATATGGGTTTTAGCTTTCTCTGATATGGGTTTCTAACTTTACTCCTTGGTTGGGCACGTGGGGAGCAAATAGTCACCTGCTATTAAACAAATGAACGGGTGGGATTAAAATCAAATGGGAGGGCTGATTCTAGTACTTTTTAGGCTGGGACATGTATTCTTGAGTTTGGCCACTATCGTTCTATTTCTTATGGGCTCTATTCTTTTATTCTATGGTTTTGACTTGGGCCATCTTTATTAGTTAAACTGGATCAAAACTTATCAGCATTTATTGCCTCAAAACGTTCACTTTTGATCCAATCTTACGTACAAAACTACTTTTAAAGTAAAATATTGGTAAGATATAGCTAAAAACATCCAATTTTTTCAAAAATAAGGTTAGAACATATGTATCAGTGGTTTTTTTAGCATTTGCTAGTGCTTTAAAAGAATTCACAACTGCGTTACTCGCAACCGTGACCGTTACGCCGACCACGACCGCAATTTCAAACCATGCTACTTACCCTTCTGCACGCATATTTGGCCCTTGCCAAGGTGTCTGATTGTTGGACATGGGTACTTGCAAAAGTTTAGAAGAGTTCATGTTATGTAGACCGTAGGTGGAGAGAGGGTAGTAATATAGATTAAAGGTCATTTCTCGGGAAGGTCATTCTTCAGGAACGTATAGTGTGAGCTCTATGTATAATGCCCTTGAAGAAAATGTGGAGGAAAAAACACCAAATATGGCTATTATTTGGAGGAATGTTGGCCCTCAAAGGGTCCAATTTTTTGGATGGTTAGCATTCTTTGGACGGGAAAGAACATTTGATTTGTTAATAAGAATGGTTGTCATTATTGTTCAAAATGTGGGTTTGTGTTGTTTTTTAGTTGAAATTTTGGAGTCGGTGTATCATACTTTTTTTCTTTGTGGGTTTTCCTGGAAAATATGGTTAGTGTGTCTGGATCGGTGGGGTGTGTCTTGGGCAACACCAGCTGGTATTGTAAGCACGATTATTGGTCGAAGAGTGGAAGATAATTTGGTAGGTGACACCTTTCAGAATCTTATGGACCTTATGCTTCGTTCAAAATGAAGCGGTGTTTCTGATTTCTACTCCAAAATGGGTAGAGCCGTAGAGATGCTGGAGCTCGTCAAATAAAGAGTGGCTTTTTGGTAAGAAGGGTGAATCTGATTATCCAGTCAATGAGTTTATCATAATTTATAGTGTGTTATGAACTCTAGTGGAAGATAATTAGTCTTTGGGAGGGGTAGCTTTGTGGCATGCTCCCACTGGTGGGGTATACATGTAGTTAGCTTGTGTGGGTTCTAGTTTGATTGGCTTCTTGCCAACAGTTTCTCATGCTTAGTTCCTTTCTGTTAAGTTTTTTTTTTTGGGGTAAATCAGCTTGAATTGAAAAAGAGGCTAACCGAATATACAGTCTACAAGGGGCATACCCCAGGAGGTAAAGAAAAGAAAAGAAAACAGAACTAGAGTAAAGAAAATTGCTGATGCCAAGTGGCTACAAGGGCTAAATGATATGCGATGTTTCCAATCCATCTAGTAAGAGGGAAGGAAAACAACACCTTAATGACACCAACAAAAAGATAACATAATACCATGAAGCCTAACCTACTGAATACAAAACAACTGTTGGACTGAATACAACGCCTTGATTAGCACTAAGCTTCAGCAGAGAACAACAGAGAACAACAGTAAGCAAACTAATCAGCCATCTATCACACAACGGCAGAGAACAGCAGCAAGACTGCATCAGAGTCGTGAACTTAGCAGTCCAGCAACACTTCTGGAATGGAAGTATTTCAGGCAGTTTTGAAAGCCACCAAAATGGACAACCACAACCATGAGTCACCATAATTTATCCTCCGAATGAACACCATGATGTTGGGATGTCCAAGGAGCCACAACAGAAAACAGAACCGTAGAATTCTTATGATGACTTGAAAACAGAGCCATAGGAACCAGCAGCAGCAGTTAACTGTTGCCATTACAGCAGCAAACAACAGACAGCAACAGTAACTTACAGCAGAACAGAGATGTAAAAGAAGTAAAATAGAGCTAGGGACAAGCCCCCTAGAAAAGCATAAACTTTCCAAGGGACAACCCCCCAAGGATAGGTCAAAGCCAAGCAAAATCAGAATCTTCATACCCATGGTCCAACAAATGAGACCAGTTACAAAATAAGTATGAAGATATGCCAAAACAACTAACATTCAGCTGCTAGATGTCAAAAACAGATTAGATCAGAACCTTCATAACCATTGACAAAAGTAAGGTATGAAGATAAGCCAGAACAACTAACAATCATCTGCCAGAACAACTAACATATAACAACAAGAAGTTATGCAATGGAGGATTGACTACATCTAGCCAACTCCATAACGTAAGCAACAAAGAAAGCTAGCAAAGAGAAGAATTTAAGATCATAGCAGCAGCAGAAAAGAAAGGAAAATGCTTTATCTACTCCCCTTTGAACAACCTTGAAACCTAACTCACCGATACTCTAAAAGCAATAGGGAGGTCCTCAACTCCCTCGACTCTCCCTCACAAAATGACTCCCACTAACTTTTACCTCCACTCTCAAGGAAGTTGGGGCTCAAGCACACAGCTCACATGTTCACATATATGCTGGCACACTCAATTCAGACGAGAGGCAGCCCTTCGTCGATAAGGGTGTAGTGTGTAATTAATCCTTTACTCTTGTATAATTAATCAGCTCACAGGTTCACACATAAGTTACGGGTGTATAATTAATCTCTTATGTAAATAGATTAGTAGATAAGGGTGTAGTGTGTAATTATTCCTTTACTCTTGTATAACTGAACATAATGAGAAAAATAAACCCTAACTTTTGGGTTCCCAATTCTATCGACGTGTTTACATGGTATCAGTACTTTTCGATACCTGCGACCTCCCTCGTCGGCCTTTGTACAACCCACCGGCTGAAGCTCTTGACGCCGGCGACTTCTCCGACAGCCTTTGGTAACGCCGGCGAGTCTCCAGTCAGCCTTTTCCGGCAATTTCAGATGCCGACGAGGCTAACCCATAATTTTTTAGGTGTCGTTTTTCCTGACCCATCATCTTTCCAGCTATTTCGGCTCCATCCATACCTTTTTCTTGCTCGATTCAGACGAGAGGCAGCCCCTTTCAGCCGCGTCATTGCTCGTCAGCCCCTTACAGTCCCTTTGGATCTCGTTCAGCCCCTTACAGTCCCTTCAAATCTCGTTTTTTTGCTGACTCATCATGATCTCGACAGTCAAACGGTGGTAAGGATCTCCAGACTCCTTTTTTGGACACTCGAAACTGTGCTTTGGGTTTGGTTTCAGTTGGGTAATACTTGGTTGCTGCGATTGGTGTGGTTTTGAGGCTGTTTTTTGGGTTAAATTTACTGATATTGCTTAGTTGAGGTTGCTGTTAGTCTGTTGCAATGTCAAAGGATGAACTGAATGATGCAGGGACTATGGATAATTTTGCTCTAAATATTTGTCATATTAAGTTGGATGGTACCAACTATTTGATTTGGTCTCGTGCTTTTACTTTGGCTATTGAGGCCAAAGGGATGTTCGAGTTCATTGAGGGCCCTATTACTCCGCCTGTTGAGGCGATTGAACTCAAGAAGTTTAAATCTCAGAAATCGTTAGTCATGACCTGGTTGTTTTAACTCTATGAGAGCTGATATTCGTCATACTTTCCTTCTTCTTGATACTCCACATCAGATTTGGACTACTGCAACCCAAACCTATTCTTGGCAAGGTAATGATGCACAGTGTTTTGAGTTGAGGAAGAGACTCCGTACATTGGAACAAAATCATCGATCTGTCGCGGTGTACTTTGCTGAATTGAGTGGAGCATGGCAGAAATTTGATTATTATCAGGGTTTCAGGATGTTTATGCTGATGATGCTTCTATTTTGCTGAAGAGGATAGAAAAAGAGCGTGTTTATGACTTTCTTGTTGGTCTTGATGTGGAATATGATCCAATTAGAGTGCAGGTGTTGGGTCGTGTTCCATTTTGGTCTTTGGGAGAGGCCTATGCTATTGTTCAGCAGGAGGAGAGTAGGAGGGGTATTATGGTGCATACTCCTACTTCTGATCGTTTTGCCTTGGTTGCCATTCCTCAGGGTCAGTTTGGTTCTAGTGGTGGGCTTGTTCCACAGAGTGGTAAGTCATAGGCTGGTGCTATCAGTGAGCCGATTGATCGTGAGTCACTCCGGTGTGATTATTGCCACAACACTGGCCATACCAGGGATTTTTGTTGGAAGTTACATGGCCCCCTCTCAGGGGCAAGGGGGTGGACGCGGTGGTCGCGGTCGTGGTCTCATGCGTTCTCAGGCCCAGGCCCATGTTTCGGAGTCCACAGTTGCTACCTTGCCTGATTCTGGGTCCAGTACTGGGGTTCAAGCGTCTTCTGATCATGTTAGTGGATTTTCTCAGGGGGAGATGCATGCTCTCAGGCGCCTCATGGCTCGGGCTGATTCTCCATCTACTATAGCTCCTACTTCCACAACAGGTCCCACTTCATCCTATTTTGCTCACACAGGTATTCTGGCTAGTGCAGTTACTACCTCTTCTGCTATTCGTTGGATTATAGATTCGGGTGCTTCAGATCATATGACAGGTTGTTCTTTTGTATTTGATTCTTACTCTACTTGTTCTAGTAAGGATAAGATCAGAATAGCAGATGGATCATTCTCTGCTATTTCAGGGAAATGTTTCGTTCGTTATTCTCCCTCTATTTCCCTCTTTTCAGTTCTACATATTCCAGACTTTGCCACTAACTTTTTGTCCGTTAGTAGTCTTACTTGTTCTGCAAATTGTTCAGTGACCTTTTTTCCTACTCATTGTGTTTTTCAGGAACTGGACACGAGCAAAGTGATTGGCAGTGGTAAAGCACAGGGTGGCCTCTATTTTTTGGAGTCCGCACCTCGTTCACCCATGTCATGTGGTCTTGCTCTGCAAGCAAATACGAGTTCAGCTCTTTCTATGTTACATCAGTGGCACCGTAGATTGGGTCATCCCTCTTTTGGGATTTTAGAGAAATTTTTCCCCAGTTTAATTAAGCATTGTTCTAGGAGTCAGTTTTTTTGTGAAGCGTGTGAGCTTGGAAAACATAAATGTGCATTTTATGCACTTATTAATAAATGGAGTGCCTCTCATTTTATGGTTATTTATTCTGATATTTGGGGTCATCCCCCTATTACCTTTCTTAAAGGATTTTTGGTGGTTTGTCACTTTTATTGACTGTTATTCTCGTGTTACTTGGGTGTATTTACTTAAGTCAAAAAGTGAAGTCTTTTCTTGTTTGAAATCTTTTCATGCGATGGTGCGCACTCAATTTGACACCGTAGTGACAATGGCACTGAGTATATCGATAGGAATTTTAGGGCTTTTCTGGACGAACATGGTATTCTTTTTCAGACGACTTGTGTTGACACTCCACAACAAAATGGAGTTGCTAAATGCAAAAATCGTCATCTTGCTAGGTTGCTCGCTCTCTTTTGTTCAACATGAATGTTCCCAAATATTTATGGGGAGAAGCGATTTTGATTGCAACCTATCTTATCAACCGTATGCCATCCAGTGTTCTCCACTTCAAAACTCCTATTGAGTGTCTCCCTAACAGTTCTCGTGCCTTGCTCTTCCCCCGAGAGTTTTTGGTTGTGTTTTGTTCATGCTCCTCATCCTTCTGGTGTCAAGTTGGGTCATAAAGCCCATAAATGTGTTTTTGTTGGGTATTCTCCTACTTAGAAGGGCTATAAATGTTATGATCCTCACTCTAGGAATTTTTTTTGTCTCTATGGATGTTAGTTTTTGGGAAACTGAGTCTTTTTACTCTCTCTCCACTCCATCTCTTCAGGGGAGTAGCATGTTAGTCAGGAAGAGATGAGGGAGAAAGAGGTGTTTACATCTCAGAATCAAGGGTCATGGTCACTTCCTTTTCGTAGCAAGGGGGAGAATGAGAAGTCTGGAGTGGAACTAGTGTCTATTGATAGTGCAAAACAGGACATTGGTGGACAAGTGGATGGGGACAGACCAAGTGAATGGCCGACTACCTTGGCAACATATCAAAAGAAAGGAAAGAAAGGCAAATCTTCATTTGTACTGCCACCTTGCCAATCACCATTCCTTGCTTCAGTTTCGAACTCCTTAGCTGACTCATCTGGCAATGAATCTTCTCCCATTGAACCTCTTATTATTGATTCTAATAATCTTCCTGTTGCTCTTCGAAAAGGTGTTAGGTCATGTACTCAGCATCCCATTTCCCAGTATGTCTCTTATGATCGTTTATCTCTTTCGTACCATGTCTTTCTTTCGTCTCTTTCTTCTATAGCTATTCCACATAATTGGCAAGATGCGTTCTATCTGAGTGGAAAGTAGCTATGGTAGAGGAGATGACGGCTTTGAAAAAGAATGACACTTGGGAGCTGGTGTCACTCCCGGGGGAAGGAAATCAGTGGGATGCAAGTGGGTTTTCACTATCAAGCAGAATGCTAATGGTATAGTTGAGAGATACAAGGCAAGACTTGTTGCCAAGGGTTTTACTCAAACCTATGGTATTGGCTACGAGGAGACGTTTGGTCCAGTAGCAAAGGGGATCTTCAAAACCCGCCAATTTCCACATCAGCTTCGGTGACCCAGTCATAGTGAAAGCTTCGTTCGGCAAACCCAGTCACAGACTACAGCTTCTGCATCTTTCAATGATTCGATTAGAGGTAGCTCTGTTCAGCAAACTCAGTCACGGTCTACACCAGATTCAGCTTGCTTCTCAAAGAGCTCGACTGGCCTAACCCAGTCACGGACTACACCAGATTCGGCTTGCTTCTCAACGAGCTCGACTGGAATCGGAAATCCAAAATCAGTAAGGATGCTACAATTTCTAGATCTTGTGGGTTATTTTTTCAGCTCTTGTGGGTTGCCTTTTCTCCGATTAATTTCATATCGGAGGACGGTGCTCGTCCATACCTTCATCAAATCCAGGCCACGGCTACTCGGTTTACGGCAGTCATGACAGATGGGAGAAATGGTCAGTCATGACCGTAGCTCTGTTTACGGCAGTAGGGGCAAACTTTCAAGGAGATACATTGAAGGTATGGTCTTTTGGAATAAATCTGTGTAACGGGCAGTCTTAATTGGCTGTAATTTATTACAATTTGTAGATTCGTATTGAGTAACTCGATGGGCAGTCATCTGTTTGGACTGAGATCGGGTTAAGGCTCTTGTATTGTGCAAGCAAGACATTGTGCTTCCATTATCATCAGGGCCAGCTTGCAACTAGTGGCCACCTTCTGATTTTAGGTATTTAATTTGAGACATACTGTAAAACACCTTAGTGTGTTTATTCCAGCCATGGTGATGTAGACCTGTTCGGCCGAATGGTATTCTAACTATGGACCCATTCTGTGCTTTCTAGTTCGGTGGTCGTACACTGGTAAGGAAGACAAAATTGTGGTTCCTCTTTGCCCTATCCCGAGGCTCAAATGCTATGCAACTTGTTGTGGAGCTTTTTAAAATCCTTGATTCTTTGATTCACTAGCCCGGTTGTCGTGCGTAGTATGGTTGTGATCGGGGCTATCATTGATTAGATTGGGGTCTTGCGCTGATTGAAAGGGGTAGCTTAGCGGCTGCCATTGACTAGTTTAGTGGTTGGGCTCTGATTGAAAAGGGTAGCTTCCAGGGTTGTCATTGATTAGATTGGTGGTCGTGCACTAATTGAAAGGGATAACTTCGTGGGCTGTCATTGATTAGATTGGTGGTAGTGCACTGATCGAAAGGGTCAGCTTGGTTCACTTGCGGTTCGATTGGCCACATTTGTGGCTCCTCTTTCTGTCCCTCTTTTAGACTATAGCGAGCCTAGGGGATTAGGTTGAGGGTGTATTAGTCTGGATGGAATGGGCGTGGTGTGCAGGGTACTTGGGAGGGTAGCCTTGTCGGATGCTGACATCTCTAGTTCGAGCCTCTTCTCGGTTCCTTGTCCCTATGTAGTAGCTGTTCTTTAGAAGCGGGTATTATGCTTGTTCTCTGGGTTTGGTTGGAGTATTAGTCTCTTGGTTTGCTTATCCCATCTCTGGAGTCTGTGGTGATTGGTTGTTGGCTGAGAGCGGGTTGTTTTCTAGCGAGCCTTAGGCTTGGATGAGGGAGTATTAGGCCGGATGGAATGGGCGTGGTGTGCAGGGTGGGGCTCCCTGTCGGATGCCGACATCTCTGGTTCGAGCCTCTTCTTGGTGCCTTGTTCCTCTGTAGTAGCTATTCAGCTTCTCTTGATGCCGTAGTGCTATGTTGCTGCTAGTCCTTAGTGTTGGTTATCTTTTGGTCAACTCTGGCCGTGACTATTTATTTTAATTCCTAGCCTGGCGGGATGTGCCAGGTAGTAGTTCAAATTCATGTTATTTCTTCTCGTATCACTTCATATCATACCCCGTTGTACTATCCTTCTGCTTAGATGGATAGTGCAATGGGGGTATGATCTCTACACATATGGCACTTTTGTTATTTTATTTACTCTACCCTACTCTCCATGCGGGTTGTGCATGAGTTATCGCACTTTTTTCAATCTTCTTTTTTTTCCTTTTCTTTTCCTCCTAGGGTATGTCCCTTGTAGGCTGTATATTCGGTTAACCTTTTTTAATTTCAAGCTACCAACAACAAAAAACAGTGTGCGAGCTCTAATTTCTTGTGCTGCCTATTTGAATTGGCCTCTTAACCAGTTTGATGTGAAAAATGCACTCCTTCATGGGGAGTTAGAGGAGGAGGTGTATATGGATGTATCACCAGGTTTTTATTTCTTCCTCTGAGACTGAGGGAAAGGTGTGCAAATTGAAGAAGGCTCTTTATAGGTTGAAGCAATAACCTAGAGCTTGGTTTGGCAGATTTCAAAGGCTATGTTGAGGTTTGGTTACAAACAGAGCCATGCAGATCATAGTATGTTCATCAAGGGAGGTGCTGGTAAGATTGCTATCTTTATTGTTTATGTTGATGATATAATAATGACAGACAATGATGTGGCTGAGATTCTCAATCTTAAGTCTAGTCTGGCTCAAGAATTTGAGATTAAGGATTTGGGACCACTGAGATACTTGGAATGGAAGTGGCAAGGTTTGATAGAGGTATTTTTATCTCCCAACGGAAGTATATACTTGATCTTTTGGAAGAAACAAGTATGTTGGGTTGTAGATTTGCAATTTCTCCTATTGAGGCGAATCATCATCTTAGTGGAGATGTGGGGGAGCGCACTGATAAGGAGAGGTATCAGCAACTTGTAAGTCGATATACTTAGCTCACACCCGACCGGATGTTACGTATGACCCTCGTACTTCACATATGGATGTAGTTTATCGTATCTTGAGGTATCTCAAATCAGCTCCAAGGAAAGGAATTTTGTTCTCTAATCATGGTCACCTGCGGTTGAAGGCAATTTATTGATACCGACTGGGCTGGTTCTGTGTATGATAGACGCTCTACTTCTGGCTATTGTACTTTCTTAGGGGGAATTTGATTACTTGGCGGAGTAAGAAGCAATCTATGGTCGCCAGGTCTAGTGCAACAGCTGAGTATAGAGCTATGGCACATGGTGTTTGTGAGCTCTTGTGGCTCCAAACCGTATTACGTGATTTGAGACTTTCTGATAATGGTCCTATGAAACTCTACTGTGACAATAAAGCTGTCATAAACATTGCTCATAATCTCGTTCAAAATGATAGAATGAAGCATATAGAGATTGACAGATACTTCATCAAGGAGAAGCTGAGCGAGGGTTTGATATGTATGTCTTTCGTGAGATGTGAAGATCAATTAGCTGACATATTCACAAAAGGACTTGGTAGCAAGAGTTTTCACCCCATTGTGTTCAAGTTGGGCTTTGATTGATATCTTCACACCAACTTGAGGGGGAGTGTTAAGTTACGGGTGTATAATTAATCTCTTATGTAAATAGATTAGTAGATAAGGGTGTAGTGTGTAATTATTCCTTTACTCTTGTATAACTGAACGTAATAAGAAAAATAACCCTAACTTTTGGGTTCCCAATTCTATCGACGTGTTTACACTTTCTTTCCCTTTTGTTTATATTTGTCCTTTGCTGATAAAATATAATCCTATGGCAAAACTTTTTATAAATCATAGCCGTCTATTTCCTTATTCAATCAATCCGGCGGCTAGGATGATTTTTCAAATAAGAAACCTGAATATTTGAAATCTTCCGTTTTGATCGGCCTGCTATTTTTAAATTGGCCATATCTTTTAAGGATTTTATAAATTTTGTATAATGGAACCAATTGGGATCTATCCATATTGCATATTTTTCAAGATTCATATTGAAAGATGTATGCAATTTTAAATGGCACTACTGTCGGAAAATCTATGTATGAATTTATCTTTTCAATTAAATTTAAGGGTTGAGGTGCAAATTTTTCATAAATCATAGCCGTCTATTTTCTCTTTCAATAAATCTAATGGTTAGGATGGCCCTCCCTCCCTCTCTCTTTAAGTTTTCATGTTCTTAATTCCGATTAGTTTTTGATTGGCTTTCTTTCCTCTCCCTCGGGAATATGTTTTGCAAACATTATAAAATAAAAAATCTTTTAATTGGCTACCCAAAACAAATTATTGTCTAAGGTCACTAGGTTTCGAAATCTACTCCAATGATGTGTATTGAAACTTTTTTTCCAAAAAATTAAGACAATTCTTATGTCAAGCACTTAAAATTGTCAAAGGTTATATCAGGACTTTGCAAAAGGCAGCTATGCTATGTCCTTCAGAGACACATGTCTTATGGGAAAGGTTCTCTCTCTAAGGTTGGTTAATGTGGAGCCACCCCAAGGTAGCGAGCCAGGCAATCATTCAAGTCTAACTGATGCAGCGCAGCCTCTTTTTACGAAACTAGTTGTAAAAAGAGATCACGAACTTGCTCATGTTAAAGGTTCTCCCTTTGAAACACAAACACATATAGAGATAAACTCTCAATTTTCATTTATTCATAAAACAACTCTATTTTAATGTCACCCTACAACTTATTTGATACTAAGAACCTAAGACCGAAAAGGAATCAGCAAAACAGGAAGCTGAATCCCGGTGAATCGCTACTTGACTCAATATTACCAAAATCAAAAGATTTGATCTCAAATCTCAGTACTAGATAATAAAAGAAAACTTGCCAAAACAAATGGCACTCAAAGCGGAATATTCAAAAATAATTTATAACCAAAATACTAAAACTAAATATCTATTTCTTAAATAATAAACCATTTCCATTCTGCATCATTCTCCCCGTCTTGAAGAAACTCGTCCTCGAGTTTATACAGTTGAATATGCCAAACCTTGTCTGCATCTAGCTTGTACCTCAAATTAATTTTTCCGAACCCAAACTGTAAAGAAGAGTCTTGAAAAATAAAAGTAACAATTGTCTTCCCAATTTTCTCTAAGTACGCAACCCAAATATTCTTCTTCACAGCAACTCCAATATATTCCCAAAAAGGATCCACGCATTGATTATCCCAACCAATTCCAACACCTTCAAGCATGGTTACAACTTTTTTTTGCAATATTTTCTGATTTTTTCCTTGAGTAATTTTCTCCACCGGTTCTTTGTAAAAAACTGGTGGCTTATTCCAATCCACTACTGGATTTGGAATAATATTTGATGTGAATTGCCATTCAATGATGGCTTCATTCACCATTGTCCTCCCCCTCGACTGATGATTACCAGCTAAAGGTTTGGTGATAGAAATATCATCCGACACCTCCTCCTCTTTCGAAAACCGAGGTTGAACCGGATGGCAGTGAGGCAGGTTTCCACCAACAGACAAGGCAGCAATCTGGTCGGTCAGCGCTCCAAACGCCTCCTCCATCTGTTGCTCAAGTTGTTGAAACCTCTCCTCCATTCGAGCATCTCGAGCAGCATCATCTCACTCATAGACTTCATCAACATAAGCTGTATGACCTCCTCTTCCACCGTGACCTCCAGCACGTCCTCCAGCCATAGTCAGGATTGGAACAAGAGCTCTGATACCAACTGATGCAGCGCAGCCTCCTTTTACGAAACTAGTTGCAAGAAGAGATCACAAACTTGCTTATGTTAAAGGTTCTCCCTTTGAAACACAAACACATATAGAGATAAACTCTCAATTTTCATTAATTCATAAAACAACTCTATTTTAATGTCACCCTACAACTTATTTGATACTAAAAACCTAAGACCGAAAAGGAATCAGCAAAATAGGAAGTTGAATCCCGGTGAATCGTTACTTGACTCAATATTACCAAAATCAAAAGATTTGATCTCAAATCTCAATACTAGATAATAAAAGAAAACTTGCCAAAACAAATGGCACTCAAAGCGGAATATTCAAAAATAATTTATAACCAAAATAATAAAACTAAATATCTATTTCTTAAATAATAAACCATTTCCATTCTGCATCACTAACCAAGCCACATATGTCAAGATGAGGTTTCAAGGCTTTGCTCCTAGCCTAGGTTGTTGTCAATAGGCCTTGAACTACTTGGAGACCAAGTAGGAATATGAGGTCCTTGTGCCGAGATTCCTTGGCTGAGCCAATGCAATGAGTCTGCTGATACATGTCTTAATTGGCCGAGCCAATGAGTCTCATGAGTGTTTCATAGAATCTCTCTTTATTTGGCCTAAGAATAGTGTACAAAGTACAACATATGCTACCTTTGGCTGCCAAAATCCAATTTCTGGGGATACATGTATTTTTGGCGTTGGCCCATCCATTGCCTAGCAAGGGTTATATGTGGCACCATATTATTATGTAGATGGCATGATGGAAATGACCTGATTGGATTGTGTAGGAAAGTCTAGACCCATGTACCAACACAGAGATATTTGAAATAATGTTTATATTGATTGCTTGGGATATACCGTGGGAAATGGCTGAAGGGCATTCATATGGGTATTTGGAAGAGAGTAGTCGATAATGGAGATCTGTCCGCATATTAAACAATATTAATTGTTTCTATGATTTGAACAACATTAATTGTATCTATGATTTGTTGCCTCTTTCAACAGTTGTAGGTTAGATTGTTTTCTCTGTTTTATATTTTGCATTATTACAAAAATAGTTTGTTTAGTGAAAAATAGTCTTTTTTCTGTATCAATGTTCTGTTGTTTTTTTTTTTTGGGTAAATCAACTTGAAATTAAAAGAGGTTAACCGAATGTACAGCCTACAAGGGGCATACCCCAGGAGGAAATAAAATAAAATAAAACAAGAAGATTGAGAAAAGTGCGATATCCATGCACAACCCGCATGGAGAGTAGGGTAAAGGAAATAAAATAACAAAAGTGTCATATGTGTAGAGATCATAGCCCCGTTGTACTATCCACTTAAGAAGAAGGATAGTACAACGGGGTATGATATGAAGTGATACGAGTAGAAATAACATGAAATGAAATGAAATTGAACTACTAACTGGCACAACCCGCCAGGCTAGGAAATAAAGTAAATAGTCACGGCCAGAGATGACCACATGATAACCAACACTGAGGAGAACAGCTACAGAGTAATACGGCTTCAAAGCAAGCTGAACGGCTACTACAGAGGAACAAGGCATCAAGAGGCTCGAACCAGAGATGACGGCATCCGACAAGGCTACCCTGCCAAGTACCCTGCACACCACGCCCAATCCTTCCGGCCTAATACTCCCTCATCCAAGCCTAAGGCTCGCCAAAACCACCTGCTGTCAACCAACTACCAAAAACCCTCTTCTTCCGAGTTGGGATAAGCAAACCAAGAACCTAATACTTCCAACAAACCCAGAGAGCAAGCAAAATACCCACTTTAAAGAGATCAACTACTATAGAGGGACAAGGACCGAGAGAGGCTCGAACTGGAGATGTCGGCATCCGACAAGGCTACCCTGCTATGTACCCTGCACACCACGCCCATTCCATCCAGACACTACACCCTCAACCTAATCCCCTAGGCTCGCTAACGACTAAAAGCGGAACTGGAGATGTTGCTTACTTTCTAGATGGTTTTATTTTTTGATCGGCACTTTCTAGATAGTTTGTAATTGGTTTGTTTGCACCGCAAGGGTGTACTCTTGATTCTGTTTGGTTGGGTTTTGGCTTTATGAAAATTAACTTACCAAAAAACTATGTAATAGTTTATTGAATTCGGCTACATATTTTTGCTTTATACTTCATAGAAACTTTGTTGTATACTGGGAACTTTTTGATGCTATTATCTTTTCTTTTTGAACACTGCTTTTGTTGTTTATCCAGCCTAAACAATACTGGAGGGCTAAATTTGATTAATTCAATGTATATGTGGATAACTGGTTTTTGGACATTTGTTATTTAGGAATGGGCATCTGAGCACTGTTCGGCACCCTTCCGAGCTCCTGAATTGTGGGATTGCCAAAGCCATGCAGATATTGATGAAAGAACTGATATCTGGTCTTTGGGATGCACTTTGTTTGCAATAATGTAAGCCTCAACCAGCGGCCTTTGCAACAAATCCTTGTTTCTGGCTATATCAAAGATACAATGCAGCTTTTTCTCTCTTGTTGGTGCAGCTGCTATTTTGTTGCGCACCAGATCACACAATGACCAATTAACAGTCCTCAATGTTGGATTCTAACCATATACACTCTGACCATCAATTTTCAAATTTGGATTGAGGTTATGGAAGTTTTTCAACCCTTAGCATGTATGTGCTCATTTATCAAAAGTTTTCTCTCTGCCAATTGCGAAATGACATGACTTTGACAAAAATTTAGTTTTTGAATCCTAGACATGATTCCAGCCCTAAAAATTGATGGGCAATCAACATTCTTGTTTTACGGTGACTTCATTCTTGCATTGCATGGATATATAACAAAGCTATGATTTTGTTTGTGTGTTTGCTCTCTCTCTCTCTCTGTTTTCACATGCAGATATACGAGTTAGGATTATTTTACACTTGCAGGTAGAAATCGCTATTGCTTTATTCATCATCTTCTCCAACTCCACTTTTTTAATTAGCTATGATTCTTATGAGTACCATCTTTCTCATGTGTATAAATTTGTTTTATCTGATTGCCTGCATTCCCTCTTAATGTTTGACAACAATATGAAATTGCATGGTTAAGACACTAAGTTGTTCACTTTTCACCTGAACCTGCTTGCTTGGCCTGGAACTTGTTTACTATGGTGGGTTGTATGACTATTGAACAACCTATCCTGCAAAACAATAACTATACAAATACCCAGGGATGTGTTCTTAGTGATCCCCTCACTATTAGTTGGTTACTTATCTTGTGGAATTTCATATTCCTTGTTATTACGGCGAATTGAACATGGTCTTTAGGTATTGATTTTCTTCCCTTGCCGCTGCAACTTACAGGTATGGTGTATCTCCATTTGAGTATGCACTTGGGGAATCTGGAGGGAGTCTACAATTAGCCATAGTAAATGGGCAGGTAAAGTGGCCAGCTGGGCCTAATCCTCCATACCCAGAAGCTCTTCACAAGTTTGTAACTTGGATGCTCCAACCCCAGGCCACAGTTCGACCACACATAGATGACATCATCATTCACGTTGACAAGTTGATCTCCAAGTTCTCTATTTGAAGAAACGTGGGTTAAAAAAGTTCCTAATCAGTTCACAGGTACACCATCCACATTTTATGTGAAAATGCTGTAACAATAGCAAATAAGCAGTTTTCTTTTCTTTTTTCCCTTTTTTCCTTCTCGGATTGTTGGGCTACTGCAATGGTTCAACCTTACTGTATTATCCAACTGCATGTATTTAATTTTTTCTTCTGTAGTTTAAGGATGTTATATGTGCAAGTGCAAGGCTAGGCTTTGAAGACCCACTTATATAGAAATGGTTATTGCATGCAATGAATTTTTTTGTCATATTTTGCAATTAATTGAGCTGCATTAAGTCGTATTATACCTACTGATGATTCATGATGCATTTGGATGTCTGACAGGACGAATGTGAACTCAAATGAGCTTCATGGTCTGATTACGATTTTTTGAGACATATGGTCATAGGACTACCTGGGTTTGGCACGAAGGAAACTACTACTATTGTGGTGACCACATAAAATCTCACGTATTTTTGGTAATTGCAGTATTTCATAGGGGATGGGAGTCATTTCCTTTAGTTTGCTGTCAATCTTCGTTCATGTTGTGTGAATGTATATGGGCCAAGAATGCAACTGTTAGTTTGTGTTGGGGTAACTGATTGTTTGTGTCCAACTACACAAATCAAACACATTGATTGTGTTGCTGTTATGTGCATGGTTACTTGAAAGAATATTAATCCCCAAAGAATCTGATATTCTCCATCTCAACACTAAAGGGAAGTGGCGGAGCCAAGATTTGAACGTGGGAGTGGCACCGTTCGAGGGGTACTTGTCTTGTTTGTATGTTGTGCGGAAAATTGTGAAATAGAAAACTAAGTGTAAGTTACATAATTCTGCTATGTTGTGGACTTAGTTCTTTTGTGAAAAATAACAAAGCCTTGGTCCAACTCTCTTGTATTCATATGAAACTCGTTGAAATTATATTTTTATAATCCAAACCAGTTAGTTTTCAAAATGCAATTGTTACCTTATTAGTACAAAATATTAAGTTGTTCTGGTAACAATAAATACCTCGTTAAACCACGTTAGTGCATAAAAAAATTACTGTGTTCGAAAATGGGGTGGTACCAACCCCCTGTGCCATGCCATCTCCGTATGTGTATGTATATCCTTGTACATGTATAGAGTTAACAAAATTTCCCTAAACTAAATGGTGGAGAGAGAGAGAGAGACAATTTCGTTGTCTTTATTCATATTGCTTGTGTTTGTTAGTTTTGCACCAACCTTTTATAATTTATTGGTTCGTCTCGACGAAAATAATCGTAAAAGTAAAAATTATGACATTTACCCAACGTTTTTTTGGAAATATCCAATAAGAAGTAAAAAAAAAAAAAAAGTCGGCTTTTTAAAAATTTTCTTGGATATTTTCAAAAACTGTGTAAATGTACTTTTTTTTTAAAATTTTCTTGGATATTTCCAAAAAAATGTGTCCATTACCTCCAAATTATAACGTCAGACGGATACGAATTCTGCCCTCCGGTATTACACATGACCTGAGGAAGGAAGAAAAGTGGAATCTATCTCGTTTTTTGGAGAGTGAAGGGATTCACCAAGATAGTCTTGCTCGCTCCTGAGGGAAAGGGCAGTGCGCCTGGGTAGCATAGTGAATGTTGAAAGCTCCACGTAGCTTTCTTATTCTTAATGAACAAGAGTAGTCAATTGTAGAAGTAGAATAAGCAGCTCCTCTCTATTTCGGTGTAGAGCGGTGGGTTGTGTAGCGATTTGGCAGAAGCTCTTTCAATACGCTGCCTCCGCTTGATTATTCAATGAATGAATGCAATGAACGCGTTGTTGATAAAGAGCATAGCAGGCAGACTTCCTACGCCCTTTTGAAGATGTAGAAGTATAAATGTCATAATTTTTTACTTTCTGATTCCTCTCGTCGAGACGAACTAATAATTTATAAAAGTTTGGTATAAAACTAACAAACGTGAAATTTTTTAAATAAAAACAAAACAAAATTTTCGCTCACCCCTTAGCTATTAATGCAGAAGGCTATGTTTAGAGATAGGACCTGTGGTGGGGTAGGCCACACACAGTGTGCTCGCAGCTTAATTCTGGAGCTCCCTGTGAGTGATTGGAGGCCGTGCACTCGTATTAGGGAGTGGCCATTGTATAAAACCTCAAAAGCATGCCAACTTCTTTTTTTTTTTTGTAAATCAACTTTTTTTTTTTGTGTGGATAAATCAGCTTGAAATAGAAAAAAAAGGCTAACCGAATATACAGCCTACAAGGGACATACCCCAGGAGGAAAAGAAAAGAAAAGAAAATAAGAGTAAAGAAAATACTCCCTCCGTCCCTTTTTAAATGTCTTGCTTCGTAACTCCAACTTATTAAAAAGACATCATCATTATACCTTTCACATCAACTTTTTTCTCTACTTTCCATACTTACCCATCATCATTACACTTTTACTCACTAACTTTTCAAAATGGAATCTACTTTTTGGGGACAAAATAGACAATACACCAACTTTTACCCACTAACTTTACAAAATAGACACTTATTAAGGGACAGCCCAAAATGGAATACTGGACTCAAAAAAAGGGACGGAGGGAGTAGCTTACGCCAAATGGCTACATGGACTAAGTGATGCATTGTTTCCAATCTATCTAAAAAGAGAGAAGGAAAACAAGGCCAAAATGGCACCAACACAATATCTAAAAGGCATATTCGTAAAAAAACAATGCAATGAATTTAAAGGGTTGAGAGCTTCTCTCTCTAAACCTAGAGAGAGAATGCACTCCCCTTGGAAATCAACCTCCGATTCTACAAATTACAGAGGTAATTTATGCTCTGTAAGAACTATCCAGCCGTGGGTCTCCAATCTCACAGCAGTAGCATCATCACTCACGAAGGTGGGTCGGAAATCTAACTCATCTTAGTCGTGGGTCGGAAATCTAACTCATCCCCAGAGAAAGGGGATCTTGCGAAGTCCACCCCGTGGACCGATTCCACAACGGGTTAGAGGAAGGCAGATACTCGCCGGAAATGGTGGTGTTCGCCTCCAACATCAACTCCGCCGTGCACCGGCGGGTACCAGTCCAGATCTACTCCGAGCTCCGGCTGACTTCGCTGTCAGCAGCAGCATCTACTCCGAGCTCCGGAACCCCATGGATCGAAGCTTTCCGTTACTGTGCTACCAGGCCTCGCCGGAGATAACCTTGCTGCTTCAATTGTGCTCGGACAGTGGCACGGCGGCAAAGCAAACTCCCCACTGAGGTCTACAAGTTCAGATCTGAAAGTTAAGGTTCGTGGAGCTCTGGACCGGCCACCACCTGGTCCACGATTGGACGGTCTCCATCAACGCTGTCGGGCTCTACAGCCTTCGGCCATCAACAACCACCATCCATAGCCGGCCGTAGTCCTACGGCTGTGGTCTTCATCTCAAACCCCAGCACCACCGTGGGCTCAACAGCCGCCGGTCTGGCTCAACCCCTGCCCTGTCGTGGGGCTCATCAGCCCGGGCAAATAGCTTCCCAGCTAGCCCGGTTCATTTTCATCTCAGCCGCCGTGGCAGCCAGCAGGCCTGCCCAGCCAGCCTACAACACGCCAGCCACGGGCTTTTGGCCGCCCGGGCAATCAGCAACTATGGGCATCAACAGTGGCCTCCAGCCACCAGCCACCGTGGGCCAGTTTGGGCCAGGCCCTCAACAGGGGCCAGCCAGCTGGTAGTAGTGGCAGCCAGCCCGTTGGCCTGCCATCGGGCCGCCCGTCGAGCACAGCCTGCCTTCAACCCGTCGGGCACAGCCTGCCTTCTGCCAGGCCGGTATACCTGGGTCAATTCTTTATTAATGTTTGTGCAATATGAGCCTGGAATATGGCTATCTACATTTACATTGTTGCTGGACTAGTGGGCCAGTTTTCTGTTAGTTTTGCAACCCCCGATAGGCGGTCATCTGTTGGACTGAAATCGGGGGCCGGGCTCTTCGTCGAGCCCTCTATATCCCTTGAGCCAGCGCTTTTAGCTCTGAGGTTTGCGTAGTATTCTTGTGGTCGTGGCTATTATTGATTAGATTGGATTCTCCTAGTTAGGGGTAGCCTCGCAGTAGCAGCAACTGGGGGAGCCTATGATTAGATTATGGATGAGTCTGATTGAGCATGGTAGTTGCCGGAGCTGTCTTTGAATAGATTGGTGGATTCTCACTAATTGAAAGGGGTAGCTTCGTAGGCTGTTTCTGATTAGTTTTAGTGGTATGCACTGAGCGAAACGTACAGCTTGGTCCACTTGAGGTTTGGGGGGCTACTTTGGTGGTCTCTCTTCCTGTTCCGCTTATAGTTGTTAGCGAGCCTAGGGGAATTGGGTGAGGTTGTAGTAGTCTGGATGGAATGGGCGTGGTGTGCAGGGTGCTTAGCAGGGTAGCCTTGTCGGATGCCGTCATCTCCAGTTCGAACCTCTCTCGGTCCGAGTCCCTCTGTAGTAGTTGACTTCTTTTGGGTGGGTATTATGCTAGCTTCAGGGTGATGGGCTTCTCGGTTCTTGGTCTTCTTATCCCAGCCGTGGAGGAGGAGAATCTCTCCTCAGCGCTGGTCATCATGTGGTCACCGTTGACCATGACTATCTACCGTATTTACTTTATTTCCTAGCCTGGCGGGTTGTGCCAGGAAGTAATCCAAATTCACATTTCACGTATTACAGTACGCATAGCATTTTGTTATGTATTTACTCTATCTCACTCTCCATGCGGGTTGTGCATGGTTTACTGCACTTTTTTTTCATTCTTATTTGTTTTCCTCTTCTTTTCCTCCTGGGGTATGCCCCTTGTAGGCTGTACATTCGCTTAACCTTTTTTAATTTCAAGCTAAATTACCCAAAAAAAAAAAAGGCATATTCGCTTTGATAGGACCAATACACAAAAGGACAGCAAGGCAAACTACTTCTACTGGACTGCAAACATCAGCAGCAGCCGTAGCAGCCTGTAGGATACACCAGCAGAGAAAGAGAGAAGCAGCAGACATGGGACACTGCTATAACAGTCAGCTACACTCAGCAGCAGTAGCAGAAAGCAGATATCAGAACAGTAGCAGAAAACATAACAGAAGCAGAAAGCAGAATGACAGTGCACTAGCAGTTTTGAAAGCCACCAAAATGGACAACCTCTTCCATGAGCATGACTTGAACAGCCATCTTGGCTTGAATTCCCAAAGTAGGAACTACCATCAGTAGAATAGCTAGCAGATAATCAACAGACACTAGCAACTATAGCAGACACTAGTAACTATACACCATGCAGAGGACATCCCCCTCTGCGAAAGGAGATCCCAACGACAGCCCCAGTTGGTTAGGCCTATACAATATAATGAAACATCCAAAGGCAGTTGCTATAACAGCAGCAGCTGAAGAGACCAGCAGCAGCAGCAAACTGGACAGCAGAAAAAAATAGCAGCAGCTGGACAGCAGTTCAAGAGCCAAACAGCTATCTATCAGAATATCTAACAAAGCAGTAGCAGATCAGTCCACCATAACAATTCAGAACAGTGCAGTAGCAATACAACACCAAATTCAGAACAATTCAGCATAGATCCGTCGACCAAAGTGCCATGAGTAAGTAAAACAAAGAACTGAGATATGGGCCAAAACTGATCTCAATGAACTGAGATATGCTACATTGCATCAGTTAAGTGTCCTTCATACACAGCAGTGAGCAACTGAAACCTCACTCCTCCCACTCTCACACAAGACTACGAGTTGTGGATCCACTTTCTCCCTCCACTGAACCTCACATGACTCCCCCACTAATTATTACCTCCGCTCTCAAGGAAAGTTGGGTCTCTAGCACACAACTCACAAGGTCAGCACACAATATAGTAAAGACACTCACAAGCTGTATTTACCACAACAGCCAACAAGGAATAAGTTAACTACCTGTATACTAGAAGTAAATAGGAGTTCAATATAGTGGTCTAACTTTGTTGCTGGAACAGCCTTCCCTTTATGCTCAATGATTGTGATGACCACCATATGTGAACTTGCTCCCTTTGATTGAGTGAAGCAACCATCAACTATTGCTAGCTCTTGCTGAATCAAGTTGAAGTCCTGCTCTCCTGAAAATGGAGGATTAATGCAGCTAGGGGAAGCTTTGAAAGCCCCCCTTTGAATACAAAGAAGCATGAGTTAAAATATGTAACAAAATGAAAAGTTAACTTCCAGCATAATGCCATTCATTAACAACCTGTTCTGCTTGAATTTGAGGAAGATTGGGTAAGGATAGAATCCTTGCTCTCACCATTGAACAAATTTTATGCACAACTACCTCCCAAGTAGATGGATTCCCTTGGAATTTCCTAACATTCCTTTCAATCCACACATGATAAACTGTACTTGTAAAACCCAGTTTGGTAATAACAGTTTGGAGAGATTTGCCCTTAGAATTTGAGAGAAGGGAGACCCAATCAGCCCAAGTTCTAGAGGACCAAGAAACATGAAGCTTGGACTAAATAGAACCCCAGACTAGCTTAGAAAATGAGAAAGCCTGTTTTGAATAGCCAGCCAGGTGATAAAGCTACACTTGGGAATGTGACCAGAAAACCACACTAATTTGTGCCACAACACTTTGGGAAAGGGAGATCTTAATTTGTCCCAAAGAGAGGAGATTGTGAATTGACCATTAGATGTGAGGGACCATCTGAACTGGTCATTCTCACTCACCCTGGAAGGTAAAAGTATAGGCAGAGCACTCCTAATCTCATTAAGCTCTATAGTTTGAGTAATGGGGAAAGCCCACCTAGAATTATGAATGATGTGAGACACAGTAGCCTCTTTTGGTATTCCTGAATCCAAGGTAACTCTAGGGCCAAATTTGGCAATTAATGGGCCCATGGGATGCCAATTATCGTACCACAATGAAGTAGAGTGACCATTACCAATCACACTGAAAATATAAGGTTGCACCTTGGGCCTAAGATTTAGCATCTTCCTCCAAACCCAAGAGTAATTGCCTGGAATCCTCAGATTCCAGAAATTGTTCCCTTTGATTAAGTAAGATTTGACCCACTGACACCACATAGACCGCTCCCCCCCAGAGATAATGAACCAAATGTGCTTGGCAATGGCTGCCTGATTCCAAATTTGCATGGACTTGAATCCTAAACCTCCCTCTTGTTTTGGAGAACAAAGATGTTCCCAAGAGACCTTGGCACCCGATTTTTTAAAGTCAGGTCCAGTCCAAAGAAATGCCCTAAGAATTGATTCAACTTCCTTAATCACCTTTTTGGGGATGATAAACAAGGATGACCAATCGGTTCGAATGGAAAAGAGAACATTTTGAATTAATTGGACCCTTCCAGCATATGTAAGATCCCTATTGATCCAGGACTTAGTTTTGGCAGTTATACGATCTACCAAACTCTGACAATCAGAAGCTTTGAGTTTGGTAGAGAGAAGGGGAACTCCAAGATACCTAACAGGGAGAGAACCTTCTTTAAATTTCAGGACATCTAAAATGGCCAGCCTAGTGGTTGTGTTAACCCCAGAAAAGTAAACGCTACTCTTCCCAGGGCTAGGAGAAAGTCCAGACAGGGCTTGAAACTCAGAGAGAGCCTCCTGTATATGATTAACAGAGGACACTTCCCCTTTACAAAAAATCATTAAATCATCAGCAAAGTAAAGGTTGATAAGCTGATTTCTTCCACATCTCCAATGAAAGTGGAAATCAGGAAGGAGGGACTTCTCCCTAAGAAGGCAGGTGAGAATTTCCATGACAATCACAAAGAGATAGGAGGATAGAGGGTCTCCTTGTCTAAGACCCTTTTCCCCCACAATGAAACCGGTGACTTCACCATTTATACTAAGAGAGTAATTAGCAGTAGTAACACATGCATGTAACCAATTGATCATTGTAGGATGAAAATTCATAGAGGACAGAACATCCCAAAGGAATTCCCATCTAACATTATCATAAGCCTTCATAATATCTACTTTCATGGCACATCTGGGAGATGGAGAAGATTTGTGATATCCTCTCATAAGCTCCTGGGTGAGGAAAATATTATCAGCGATCCTTCTCCCCTTCACAAAACCTGATTGAACAGGGTCAATTAACATTGGGAGGACCGCTTGTATTCTTCTAGCAAGAATTCTAGAGATGCACTTGTAAACCGTATTACAACAGGAAATGGGCCTAAAATCCCCAACCTTTGACGGATTAAGGACTTTAGGAACAAGGGCAACAATAGTGGAATTGACCTTTTTGAGCAATTTTCCAGACCTAAAGAAAGACTTAACAACTGAGGTGACTTCGTGACCAATGATAGGCCAAGCCTTTTTGAAAAACCCAGCATTATAGCCATCAGGACCAGGGACTTTGGAAGGATTAAGAGCCCAGAAGGTATCCTTGATTTCCATATCAGTAACCTCAGAAATCATGTCAGACCTCTGACTGACTGTTAATCTCTTCCTAACCACCTGATGGACTCTTGATTGACCCATATAAGGAGAATTATGGGCTGTCCCCTGAAGGGTATTGTAGCAATTAACAAAGCTAGATTTAATAACCTTAATATCATGAGTGAGGGTCCCGTCTTCTAAAACCAAACTGGTGAGTTTACTTTTATTCCTAGTGTTACTCACTGATTTGAAAAAGAAGGATGTGCACTGATCACCAAGTTTAAGCCACTGAATCCTGGACTTTTGCTTAGCTAAACTTTCCTCAGCTCTAAGCAATGATAATAAAAGCTTGTGAACCACTCTCTCTTGGCTTATGATGGAAGGATTAGCCAGATGAGAGCTCATATCCTTCTGCAAAGATTCAAGGGTTTGCTTGGATTCAGCAACTCTTCTAGAAATGCTATATTCTCTAGTGTTTAGCTGTTTAAACTCATATTGCAACAACCTAAGCTTTTCACACACACAGAACATAGGATTCCCAATAATCACTCTCTTCCAGATTCTTTGAACTACAGTTAAGAACTGAGGATGGTCAGCCAGAAAATCAAAAAACTTGAAGGGTTTAATAGCCTTCTTAGGTCCAGGAATGATGGTCACAATGGCTGGAGAGTGATCAGAGATCCCAACAGTGTGAAAATGGGCAGAAGAACTAGTAAATGCTTTCATCCAATGTTCATTAACTAGGACTCTATCCAACTTTGAACTGACAAAATGAGATGGGTCTTGTCTATTGGCCCAAGTGAGAAAACAGCCTGAATACCTAAGATCATCCAACTCAATGGAATAGAGACATTGGTTAAACTCATTCATATGCGGAGGCCAGAGCGAGGTGCCCCCATGTTTCTCGCTTGGAATCCTAATGGCATTAAAATCCCCCAAAACTATCCAAGGGAAGGCAGAATTCAAATGATGTAGACTAGACCACAAGGCTTGTCTGTTCAGATAGTTGGTAGCCCCATACACAAAAGTTGCCAAAAAAGGGGCACCCCCACACTTAGAGTGCACTTCACAATGAATAAACTGGTCAGACTGCTCCAAAACCTGTACAGTTAGAATACTAGGATCCCAACACACCAAAATTCTACCAAGGGGAGCCTGGAGGTAGTTGTTCAAAAAACTCCAATGGGGGCAGATACATTTCAGAATTCTAGCAGCCTTGTCTTCCCATATTTTATGTTCCAATAAACCCAAAAGGGAAATATTGTTATTATTCACAAAACATTTGACCTCTTTTTGCTTGATTGGGTCATTAAGACCCCAAATATTCCAAAAACCGATATTAAGAGGATGCAAAGACATTAAACACATTCAAGCAGAACTAAGTATGAAAACAGCAGAAGATAGAAGTATTAAGAGTACTGCCCTGACAAAAGGATGAAAATGAGTTAATTCCTTCCCCTAGATAGGGATCTTAGAGACTGCTCCCTTGTAAGTTTCTTCATCTTTCTTTGAGCTGATCTGGAGAGAACCTTCTGAAAGTCCCCCTTGAGATCCTCAATTGGAGCTTTTTCCCGGACCTCTGATTCATGAGGATCAGGTGGTTTAGGAGAGAGAGTTTGATTCAGTTCTGCCACACTTGTATCCTTAGGAATAGCTGAGGGGGATGAATCTATTCTGCTATCCATGACTTCCACAGGATCAATAGATACGGTTGTTTGCTGTTTCTGGAGCATGGGAGGACTGCTACTTACTACTCCTTCTAGAACCTCAAGTAACTCCTCCTCAGAGTCAGTAATCTCTTCTTCATGGACAGGATGCAATTGGATTATTTAATTGTTGAGGCACAATAGATGCATGTACAGCTACAGCTACAGTTCTGCTGCTCTGTATCAGATTGTTCACAGCCAACCTTTTGTTTACCATTACCTACTCTAGTCCAAACTTGAGCTGCAGGTTGTTGTGGGGGTGAAGATATAGAGGTTCCTCTAGCACATTTACTTGTATGATGCCCAAATACATGGCATATGTTACACATTGGGGGTAGGACTTGGTACTCCACAGGAATAACAACAGACTCCCCTTCAACTACTACTTGAACTTCATCAGGGAGGACTTGTTCAGCACTGACCTCAATGCAAATTCTAGCCTTTGTGGATTTAGTCTGTTGTAAACCTAGCTGTCTAGCAGTCTTAGCAGTGGCATGATCAACATGCAGAGGTCTCCCAATAGTACTAGCTACCCTACTCAAGCATTCTTGGTTCCACAGTTCCAGTGGTAAATCATGCAATTTCACCCAAGCGGGTATTTTGGTAGGCTGTTCTCTAGCAGGCTTCATCATCCTATGCCAATCCTTAAGTACTAGGTACTTTTGAGAAAAGAAGTAGGGGCCCCCTTCAAGGACTTGTATCTTGGATTGTTCATCTTTGAATTCAAACAGGTAAAAGCCAGCCACATCAGGTTTCACAGCCACAAAATGCTCCTTCCATTGGTTCCTAGCAGTGACAACTATGAGGGGATAGGCCATTTGTCCATCTAGGAAGTGGCCTACCAAGTATTTGTTCCACTTGCCCACATCAGTCAGCTCAAAATCTATTTCTACCAGAGCTTCCTTCCCTCTCTGAAGGTCTGGGAAATGATCCAATTTCATATCTAGAGAAGGGCTTTGTGACTGGAGGAGGGCAGCCCAGTTTTTTGGTTTAAGTTTAGCCTGACCAGCACTTTTTTTGGAATTGAATTGATGCGAATGGATTGGGTGAACCTGATTTCGGAGAGAGGTTTGGTGATGGTGTTGGTTAGATATAGGGTTACCTTGGTTTTGAGAATGGGACAGTCCATTAATTGACTTATGAACATGAAAGCTAGTTGAAGGGTCCGTAACTGATTCCATAACTGGTTGGTGAGAAGTGGAACCAGCAGTATTGTACCTAGGCCTAGTATCCTCTAACCTATAACCAAGATTGGGATCTCCCTCCAAGTACGGATTTCCCCTAGGATTGTACATAACCTTAGGGTTAGAATGAGGAACTTGTACCTGATTTTGAGAACCTCCGAACTGAGAGCTAGTGCTCTGTAGATGAATGGCTTGTTCCTCTGCTTCCCGGATTAAAGCTTGTTCAAAGACTTGCTGGAGCTTCCTTGAAGGACTCGAGTTTTTTTTGCGATTTAGTGCTAAATTCCCCAAACTCGACTGGAGATGGAGGAGCTTGTTTTCCAGCTTTTCTCCATGACTGCTGTATGCTTTGTAGTTTGGCTGTAACCACATCTAGAACAAATGGATCTTCCGAATTGTTGAGCTCATCCTCCAGATGCCCCACGATTTCAAGCATTCGAGCTTCGGAATCCGAACGAATACCCTCCTTCTGAGGCACCTGTTGTAGCTTGAGAGTTGATCCCAGATTTAGGTCGCTTAAATAAGATGGATCAGGGGATAGAGCACCAGGGCAAAGATCGAAGGGTTTGTGGATTTTCTGAGAGGGGCTTGAGTTTTTTGTTGACTTAGGGCTAATAGCCCTAAACCCAGTTGGGGATGATGATCGGAAAGTGGTTCCGAGCTTGGAATCACTCGAAAAATGCTCGCTGGTGGAGCTCCCATCTCAATAGGGATGGAGCAGTTAGGGTTTTTGGACTGCTGTAGATGGAGATGAAGAGGACTTACAGAATCAACTAGGTTCCTCTGCTTCCTCCTTACTTCGTTAGAATCGATAGCTTTGTAACCCAGCCCATCTGCCATGGACACCGTACCATCAGCCATGGAGAATCAATGCTCCTCCATGCCTTTGTCAGTAATCCCCAAAATCGCCTACATGTCAGAGCATTGTCCTCGTTCTGGTACAGATTTTTTGTTTTTTTTGTAAATCAACTTGAAATTGGGAGGGGAAGAAAAAAAGCATGCCCACTTCCTCAATGGGAAAAACGGATTTATGAAGTTGACATCAATTGTTTGGTACTACTTTTTTTTTTTTACAGAGAAACAACCTTACAACTAGTTCACTAAATGAATCCGACTACGCAACCCAAACCTTTGGGAGAGCTAGCGCGGTCACACCAATCACAACCACTGGAGCAACCCATGGGTGTGTAATTGTTTGGTCCTTGAGGCTCTATTTTTGTTTGGTTTGCAGAAAGAACATCGATCAATCTGTAAAGATTACAGAATTTTAGAGATTATATTTCAATATTGATAAATTGAATAGAAACGAATTCAAATCTGAGTAGGGGCAGATACCAGTGGTCTAATGAGTTCTACAATGGGACTCAATTCATGAGAGTCATCGAGTAGTAGCTCTGTTCTTCCCATTCTCGTAACAAGTCCACTTCGTATATATAGGTCATGTTTGGTAACCATTTTATTTTCTATTTTCTGTTTTCATTTCCAAAATTTTCAAAAATTAACCTTGAAAGTTTGTTTGGTGCACTACTTTCACTTGCAAATTTTGGTAATCACTTTCACTATTTGCAAAATTTCTGGAAGTTGAAAAACCACGCTTTCACATTTTGCAAAAGTAAAAAACAGGCTGCCATTTTCTTCCACTACAATGCCAATTGAGCACCTTACCCACGCCAGACGCAGTCTTGGCCGAGGGAACTTCCTCTTTTTTTTCCCCCGGGTCTCAAACCCAGGCCAAGGCTCTCTCTCTCTCTCTCTCTCTCTCTCTCTCTCTCTCTCTCTCTCTCTCTCTCTCTCTCTCTCATCTGGTTGAAAGAAATCTACAAAGAGTTGTGGTTCTCACTCTCGATCTGATTCTCTCACCCTCATTCTGATTGACGAACTCCATACAAGGCTTGGATTCTCTCTCTCTCTCTGAATAAAACTGTGTCAGCAGATGCGATTTTGCAAAAACTTATTACAGCTTATCCATCCTTTTTGTTGCTTATTTGAGCTTCTTTTCATTCCCTGTGAAATCAGCTTCAATTCTTTTCAATAACTAGGGCAGATTTATAATTTTCAGTTTGCCTGAATCAATTCATAGCCATAGGATTTCCATTAGATAATGGGTTTCAATTCTTCGAAGAGAGTAGTTGTGGCCTTGTGGGATTAGGTAGAAATGTCTATGGTAGTGGCAATGGAAGGCTTCTTTTATTATGTCAACCATGTTCACGTATTGCGGATCAAAAAAAAAACCATGTTGACGGATTTTGTTTTTTGTTTATTTATATTTTTTGGAAAATAGGTTGACACAAACACATTTTTCGCTTTCACTTTTTTTTTTAGGAAAAGTAGAAATTGATTTTACCAAATAGAAAATAGGAAACAGAAAAGTGGCAATGTTACCAAACATAGCCATAATGTATCATGTACTTCTACTTATTTACGTTTTATTTCTCTAGTAGTTAATTGTGTATTTTACTGTACTTAATTAATGCTCACAATGCTGTGCTTAAGAAGCTTGTGATTGCTAAAACCTCAAGGTATGGTTATAGGACCACATTGTTGTGTTTAATGTAAAAAAAAAACATCCTGTAGCCTGTAGGGCCTGTTTGTTTGTTTGTTTTTTGGGGGTAACTATAGGGCCTGTTTGTTGGAGATATAGGAGCCGGGTATAGAACCACCTAGCCCGATATAGAAATATTCCGGGCTAAGGATACTCTGGGTTTGCATGTAAAATAGGGAAAGTTAGAAAGATTATTAATTATGAAGCTCGTCAGTCAATTAGCCCAAAAAAAAAAAAGAAAAAAAAGCTCGTCAGTCATTAATGTTTTCCTGGTTCGAGTGATTTTGGGAAAGAAAGAGTCATTTGACTGTCCTCTAGAAGCTTAATAATAATTAATAATCCTAATAAAATACCAACAAGTGTTCCACTATCCAAAAAATTTGTTGGCATTGAATGGGATCTCTCCCCAACAAACATATGAGAGAGAGAGACCGAACCAGAATTTTACCCTAGCAGCGGCGAAATGTATACTAAAAAAAAAATAAAAAGATGCATTACAATATTAATAGTCATCGGCTCCAGAAAAATTAAAATAACATAACAAAAACTATAGTAAAATGATACTCCCTCCGTCCCTTTATTACAGTCCAGTATTCCATTTTGGGCTGTCCCTTAATAAGTGTCCATTTTGTAAAGTTAGTAGGTAAAAGTTGGTGAATTGTCTATTTTGTCCCTAAAAGTATATTCCATTTTGAAAAGTTAGTAAGTAAAAGTGTAATGATGATGGGTAAATAGGGAAAGTGGAGGAAAAAATTGATGTGAAAGGTATAATAATGATGTCTTTTTAATAAGTTGGAGTTACGAAGCAGGACATTTAAAAAGGGACAGAAGGAGTATTTGTCATTTCCACATGCAGTACAAAAAAGACTAACTTTAATTTTGGGCATCGATAATGTCACTCTCCAAATTTATAATATCACTCACTAGATCCCTATATAGATTTCCCAAATTGATAACCGCACTCTCTTTTGGGAGTGGCATTATAATTGAATTCCCTTAATTTTTTAGGTTAAGTTGTTTTAGGGTTAGAGTGTGGAGTTTTTTTTTCTTAATTACACATCATCATTTATTCACTTTGGCCCAATATTGAATTTAGTTTTGGAATAATTTTTTGGATCTCATTTCTTGAAAAAAAAAATAGAAGATTTATGACTATTATATAATTAGAAAAATAAGGGAAAAAACCTAGCAATGGAATGGCAAGACTATTTAAGTTGGGGATAAATTTTTTTTCACATATAATAATTGCATTTTCTAAAATTCTTGTCGTGGCGACCGCTTATCAGGTCAACCCTACTGGCTTCTACATAAATGAAAATTTCACAGTATCTTTGGTGTGAAAGGCGAAAGAATATCTAGTCTTTTTCTAAAGCTTTAAAACTAAAAGAGTTAAAGCGGTTTGGCAATTTTTGTCCAATTTTTTCAATTGTGCCCCTCAATTGGGGAGCCACTGGTTTTGACATCGAGGGTAATTTCATCCATTCTCCTCATGCGAAGAACGTGGCCCAGATCAAGCCACATCTCCCCCTTCCATTCCCTTCCCTTCCCTTTTCCTTTCCTTCCTCTGGTCTAGAGCAGATAGCAGAGAGAGAGAGAGAGAAGAGAATAGTCTTCCCCTAATCCCTTTCGCTCGCTTGCCTCTCACCCAAAAACCTGCCGTGTTTCTCTCCACTTCCCCCCTCCTCCTCCTCTCTCTCTCCCCTCTACGTTCCTCATTCTCTAGGGTTTTCCTCCTACTCTCTCTAGGATTTCATAAAATGAGCAACACAGATTAGCTCGATTTGTCCGATCTCGGTGCCTCCCTCCCCCCGCCGCAGCCGGTAACCTCCCCCACTAAACCCTTCTCTCCGTCTCCCTCTCTCTCTCTCTCTTTCTCACTATATATATATATATACAGTCAGGATCCTATGAGTGATCCCTTACGGATCACTATAAATGCATTTTTATGCAAAACTGTTCGGATCAAGCCCTTCCCGGTCATTTTTTTGGGCGATTTCTCGCAGGTACCCTTAAAATCATATTCTGAACACATTGAGCGGTTATCAGTCAGGATCCTATGAGGGATCCCTTACGGCCTTACCGTAAGGGACTCCCCTTTCCCGATCGAATTGCGACAATCCGAGCCGCTTAATGTGTTTAGAACGTGATTTTAAGGATACTACGGGAAATCGCCCAAAAAAATGACCGGGAAGGGCTTGATCCGAGCAGTTTTTCATAAAAACACTATAAATGCATTTTATGCAAAACTGTTCGGATCAAGCCCTTCCCGGTCATTTTTTTGGGCGATTTCCTGCAGTATCCTTAAAATCACGTTCTAAACACATTGAGCGGCTTGGATCGTCGCAATTCGATCGGAAAAGGGGAATCCCTCACGGTAAGGCCGTAAGGGATCCCTCATAGGATCCTGACTGTATATATATATATATATATATATATATGTTTATCCTTACCTCATGTTCAATTAAAATTTTGAACTTTTGTGTGTGTCTATTTCTGTTTGCAACTCTCAGTGTAGAGGATCGTGGTGGTCTTGTTAATGCCCTAAAGGTTAGTCTTTTGGGAAGTTCTTTATTTATCTGATTTTGGGAAGTTAATTTAACGTTCAATTTTTTTTCTTAGTTTGATTTGGTGGTGTGATTATTATTATTATTATTATTTGCAGGATAAGCTTCAGAATTTGGCCGGGCAGCACTCGGACGTGCTGGAGACTTTGACGCCGAAAGTTCGCAAGCGGGTTGAGGTTCTAAGAGAGCTGCAGGTTTGCTTTCATATATATAATCTTATTCATGTCAAAAAATATATAATCTTATTGGTTGACATGAATGTGATGCTATATTTTGTTTCTGATGTGTTTCTTTTTTTTAAACTTTTAGAGCCTAAAGAGGTAGCTTCTGGGGCTATCTTTGATTAGATTGGAGGTTGATCGCTGATTGAAAGAGGCAGCTTTGGTCCTCCTGCAGTATCTTGTGTCCTCTTTTTGTGTCTTGCCAGATGATTTGGTGGTTATGCACTGTTAATGGCTGCTGGATTCGAGGCCCTTGTACTATCCCACTTTTAGGTTATAGTGAGCCTTGTGTACTAGGTCGAGAGAGTTTTAGATCGGATGGAATGGGCGTGGTGTGCAAGGTACTGGAGGTAGCCTTGTCGGATGTCGTCATCTCCGGTTCGACCCTCTCTCGGAGCCCGGTCCTCTGCAATAACTGTTCCTTAGAAGTGGGTGCTATACTTGATACTTCTGTGCTAGGTTGGAGCATTGCAATCTTGGTCAGCTTATTATGCATTGGAATCTTCGACATTAGCTATTTATCTTATTTCCTAGTCTGGCGGGATGTGCCAGGATATAGTTAGTTTCTTGTTATTTCATTTCGTTTCATTTCGCTTCATTCATATCATACCCCATTGTGCCATCCTTCCTTACAGATGGATAGTGCAATGGGGTATGATATCAAATCACATTGCACGCTTGTTGCATTCCGTAATTTATCCTACTCTCCATGCGGGTTGTGCATGGGTTATCGCACTTTTTTCACTCTTCTTTTTTTCTTTTTTTCTTTCCTCCTAGGGTATACCCTTTGTAGGCTGTATATTCGATTAACCTCTTTTAATTTCAAGCTAAATTACCCCCCCAAAAAAAAAGTACGTAATTATGTGGCCGTGATTTAATGCCTTGTTCTCTTTGCAATTCAAAAAGAATTTTTCAAAAAATTCCCCCTAGATTCCACCTACTTCTAACATTTCTCTCTCTATCTCTCTCCACTTATTACCCCTACTATTTTTCAAAAAACTTTTCAAATTCCAATCCAAACACAGCAACATGTGAGTTATGTTTTTGCTCGTTGTTTAGTGTTAGGAGTCTGGGACTTTGTGTGATTTAGTGGATATTTCTTTTGTACTCCCCCATTCCTCAAACCCGAAAAACCCCTTGCTTTTTGATGCGTCTAAGTCATGCCCCGATTTTGCTGGCCGAGAGAATAAATGATAAGCACCCAATATTGTAGATATTTGGTGTGCTAAGTCCCGGTTTATATTGTTTTAGTTCGTATTTTGGTAGTTTGTATATAAGTTTGCACGTAAGGTGTTTTCTCAAGCGTTTTAGGTAAACCGGCATGTTTTGCCGCCTTTTGATGCCAACTCAAGGCCATGAATTTTCCTAAGTGCTGGAGCCAGTGCGGGACAAGGCTGGCAATGCTTTGAAGGCATTTGGAGAGCCGTCGGTTCATTTGGGGATTGCAAAGAGCCAAGCCAAGGCCACAACTTGGAAGCTGCAAGAAAACGAGGTGGTATCGATACAGGCATTTTTGCTGTATCGATACCACAAGGAAACAGAGCGTTTGCAAGAAATCCGTAGAAGTGCTATATCGATACAAGCATTTCTGCCGTATCGATACGGGTGCTTTTCTGCAGATATTTTCTGCTTTTTGGACTTTCCACTTATGGAATGTTTTCTACTTTTGGGATATTTTCAGATTTTTGGCTGAGGGAGAGGGGCTACTTTGTATAAATAAAGCCACCCTCTCTCTTCTTTACTCTCTCATTCAATACAACTTTAAGTCTTTTAGTTTTTAAGCTTTCCTCCATTAAAGCTCCCAAGCTTTTTGAGCTATTTCCTTGAAGAACTCTAGTAAGCTTTTGTCGTTCATTGTTTTCTCGTTTGTTAATGCTGTAGCTACGCTCTAGATCCTTGGTAATATCAAGTTTGTTTCCATTTTCTTCGGTTAAAAGTAATGTCTCATTTTTATGCATTGGTTTATGCTTTAGCTATGTGTGGGTAGTCGTTTGGCTAAGTCTCGGGATAATCTTTTCCAAAGACTTAGGCCGTTATTTGGTTCTCAAACCTTCGGGCTTAAAATCATGATTTTCGGAATAGAGCTTAACTTGCATTTTTGGTCTAAACTAAGGGTGTTAACTCCTGGGTAAGGTGCTTAGTCAAGCGGTCTTGGCAAGCAGCGTATCGAGGGCTCGTGGCCTCCTACGTGTTCGATGAATTTGTTAAACAAGTTAGTTCGCCTCCGTTAAATCACATCTTTTGATAACGTAGTCATTAAAGCTAAAAAAAAAAAAAAAAAAAAAAAAAAAAAAAGGTCACTGATCGTTTGGGAGCTTCTCTCTCTAAGCTAGAGAGAGAAAGCTCCCCCCCGGCCAAAAGCAGGCAGCAGCAGCCAGCCACGCCTGGCTCAGCTCAGCCCAGTCCAGCCTAGCCACGCCGGCCATCCAACGGCAGTAGTCCTCGGGCAAGGGACCCCCTCGCACGACAGGGGCTCTCCTCCACCGCCCCTTCTAAATCCCAGATCTGGAATCAAGCAAGTTCCAGCCCTCCTACCCGGCCAGCCCACAGCTGGCCTTCGATGGCCTTTTCAACCCACAGCCGGCTGTCCAGGCCCGGCCAGTATAGCAGCTTAGCCCTCGTGGCTGAGTTGCCTTTATCTCCGGCAAGTTCTCTTACCGGCTTTTCGGATCTGGAAGTGCGCCGGCCATGTCAGGCGTTACTGTTCATCGTCTTCAACGAACAACCCACAACATCCACTGATTAATCGGTGGACAATCAATTCCGACCAGCGGTAGGGACAATCAACTAAGGGCGTATCAATCGTTGCCGGTCTTCTCAATGGCAGGGACTGCCATGGCCGGACCCAGCCGTCGCCTCGGCCTTCATCCGCCGTGGCTCAACAGCCATGGCTCATTCACAATCGTGGGAGGGTGATTCACCTCCTACGGTGGCCATCAACATCAAGCCAGTCAGCTAGCCTGGCGTGGCCAGCCTAGCGCCCTACCAGCCCCTTCCAGCCAGCCCGGGCAACCAGCCAGCCTGGGCAGGCCAGGCCATCCTTGATTGGCTCGGGCGGGGGGCAGCCGTGGCTGTCAATGCTTGTTTTGCTCGGGCGGAGGCTAGGCAGCAGCTTATGCCCGGGCAACTCGAGTCAATCCCCGGGCAAGCAGCAGCTTGCCCGGGCCAAGCAGCAGGCAGCAGCAGGCGGCAGCAGCTCCCGGTAGCAGCAGCGGGCAGCGGCATCAGCCACCCGATGGGAGCCCGGGCAGGTAAGTCGGCAGGATGGCCCGGGCAGTGGGGAAGTTTTATGTTTGTCAAGCAAAATTTCTTTAAAAAAAAAAAAAAAAGTGGCACGGATTCCAAAAAAAGTGGCACGGATTCCAAGTCCAATATTGTTTGTTGATGGACCTATGGGCCAGTTTACTGTTAGACTCTGCGATCCCCGATAGGCGGTCATCTGTTGGACTAAAATCGGGGGTCTGGCTCTTCGTCGAGCCATTATATCCCTTGAGCCTGCGTTTTTAGCCCTGAGGTGTTGCGTAGTATTCTTGTGGTTGTGGCTATTTTGAGTAGATTAGATTCTGTTCTAGTTAAGGGGTAGTCTCGCAGTAGCAGCAACTGTGGATATCGATGATTAGATTATGAATGGAGTCTGATTGAGCAAGGTAGTTGCCGAAGATATCATTGACTAGTTTGGTGGATTCTCTCTGATCGAAAGGGGTAGCTTTGCAGTCTGTTTCTGACTAGATTGGTGGTTTGCACTGACCGAAATGAGGAGCTTGGTCCACTTGAGGTTCGAGTGACTACTTTTGGTGGCCTCTCGTTCTGTTCCGCTTTTAGTCGTTAGCGAGCCTAGGGGATTTGGGCGAGGTTGTACTAGTCTGGTTGGATTGGGCGTGGTGTGCAGGGTGCTTAGCAGGGCAGCCCTGTCGGTTGCAGACATCGCCCTGACGAGCCTCTCTCAGTCTGAGTCCCTCTGTAGTAGTTGACTTCTGTTGAGTGGGTATTATGCTAGCTTTGGGGTGAAGGAAGACATGGCTCTTGGATTTCTTAGCCCAGCCTACGAGGAGGAAGTTCTCTCCTCAGCGCTGGTTATCATGTGGTCATCATTGACCATGACTATCTACCTTATTTACTTTATTTCCTAATCTGGCGGGTTGTGCCAGTACGTACTTCATTTTCACCTCATTTATTTCATGGTTCTATTCAGATCCATTTGTATTTCATATGTCACTTTATCTCACTTTCCATGCGGGTTGTGCATGGTTACCGTACTTTTTCAATCTTGTTTTTTTTCTTTTTCTTTTCCTCCTGGGGTATGCCCCTTGTAGGCTGTATATTCGCTTAACCTTTTTTAATTTCAAGCTAATTTACCCAAAAAAACAAAAAAAAAGCTAAATCTTCCGAGCGTGAGCACGCGGTCGTGACTCTCGTTTGAATTATATTCGAGAACCGGTAACGGCCTTTGTCAAGGGCTAGACTTGCCTCTTTAAGTTCATTAAGAACATTTCTAGTTTTTTACTTAGCTTGTCCACCACTCAAAGGAAAACCAAGTTGGCCGTCTTAAACGCCACAATCTGTTACATAAAACCTACAATCCGATTAAGCTATATTCGATTCTCTGTGGATACAATCCCGGACTTTCGAAAATTATGCTATCGACGATCTAGCCCTACGCTTGGGGTTTCAAACCTTGTATCTAAGGCAAAGGTCTTTCTTTTCGGTTAAAGCATTTGGTGTCGTTGCCGGGGATTCTTAATATAGCCTATATTGGAGGATTGACAAACCACTGTAAGTACTCCGTTTATTTTCTTTTGTGTACAATGAACTCAATTTAGCGGATACCTCTAACTGAGCTACCAATTCGACTTGAGGTTTAACAAAGCTAACTTGAGCATCAATTGCCTTTTATTGCTTTTTAGTTATATAACGTGGCGGTGGCATAACCCCACGAAATTGTATTGAGAACGAGGCGGCGGCATAGCCCCTCTAGTCTGGATTAACTAGCTTGTGCAGGGCGTATGCTCAACGTCTATCGTAGCCCTTTCTCAAATCGGTTACATCGGTCTGCTTCTCCTCCGAGGGTTCGTAATATTATTCAGGCATACTCTCCACCGTGCGAGTTATCACCTCCGTTAAGGTCAATGACAGATCAACCAGCAGCCCGTACTTTGCATGATTACTTAACTCCGGAAAGAGGTCTGCATGTGTCCCCTATAGCTATTCCAAATTGCACAGCCGCCAATGCATTTGCCTTTAAGCCAGAATATCACCGGGTTATACCAGAGTTTCGGGGGCGTGAACTTGAGGATCCCTATGCTCACATCCGGGATTTTGAGACTATTGTCAGCACATTTGTGACAGGCCCGGGGCAGCTAGACCAAGCTCACTTGAAGTTGTTCCCTTTTTCGCTTAAGGACAAGGCCAAGCAATGGTTTCATTCTTTGAAGCCCCGATCTTTGCTAACTTGGGCCAAAGTTCAAGATGTGTTCACCACGAAGTTCTTTCAGGTTAGCCGAACCAAGCTTCTCATGGACCAAATTCAGAATTTCAAGCAGAAAGATGGGGAGGTCTTTTACAAGTATTGGGAACGGAACAAGGATTTACTCGCAGCTGTCCCACACCACAATTTTCCCATGTACTTAGTGATTAACTATTTCTATTTGCGTTGTGATCGGGAGTCCAAGCAGCTTCTTGATACTATGGGGAGCGGTGACTTTATGGGAAAGGATCCCGATGTCGCTTGGGAGTTCTTAGACGCCTTGGCGGAAAGGGCTCAAACATGGCAATAGATAGATTCGGGTGATCAAGCAATGAGGAACCAAGGATCGGGTGACTCCAGCAAGTTCTCGGTGAGCGAGCATAATGTTTTTGAGATGAAGCTAGATGAGCTATCGACAAAGTTGGACAAAATGAAGTTGGACGCGGTCTAAGTGAAAAAGGTGAAAGAAGTTCGACAAGTGGAGGAAGTGTGTGTGATTTGTGAGACGGTGGGGCATTCGACTGATAATTGCCATACCATTCCCGCCCTTCGGCATCACTTTAGTCAACTTCCTCAAGAAGAAGTTTGTGCATTGAATCAACGTTGGGATCCGTATTCCAACACTTACAATCCGGGATTGCTGTCCAATCTGGCTTTCCATTCGAGTAACCAAAATGAAGCCGGATCTTCATCCACTACACAAGGTCCTCCTACCGCTCAGAATTCAAATTGGCGGCAACCTCAGCTCCAAGGGGCACCACGGTTCCCTGCAATCCAAGGCCCGCCAGGATTCATACCACCGGGCCAATTTCAAGGGCAAAACCAGTTTCAGCAACAACAAGCATCTCCTCCGTGGCGATCTTCGGAGGATACTATGAATGCATTCTGTCAAATGCAAGCGACCACCAACGAGCAAACTGCTCAAGCTATGAATGACATAAGAAATCAAATGGGTAAATTGACTACGGCTATTGGCGTGTTACAACAAGAAAGAGGGAAACTTCCTTACAGATGGATAGTGCAATGGGGTATGATATCAAATCACATTGCACGCTTGTTGCATTCCTTACTTTATCCTACTCTCCATGTGGGTTGTGCATGGGTTATCGCACTTTTTTCACTCTTCTTTCTTTTTCTTTTTTCTTTCCTCCTGGGGTATGCCCCTTGTAGGCTGTACATTCGATTAACCTCTTTTAATTTCAAGCTAAATTACCCAAAAAAAAAAACCTTTGGCAATTCCACAAGGTCAACATTTGATTGATAGCTCTTCGGTGCCTTTCCCCGAGCAAGCCAAGGCCATTATTTCATTGAGAAGTGGAAGGACGGTGGACAATGCTCAAGTGGAGCCACCGGTGATGCCACTCTTGATACCTATCCCAATACCGCCAAAGCCGACAACACCAAATGGGGAATCTCCCAAGCAAGCTCCTTCAGAAGAGGAGAAAGGAAAGTCAAAGGAGAGTGATGTTCCACAAGCCTTCACTGTTCCTGCACCATATCCCAACCGGCTAAGGACGCCGGCCAAGCCAAATCTCAATACCGACATCTATGACGTGTTAAAGCAAGTGACCGTCAACCTCCCTTTGATTGATGCCATCAAACAAATTCGGTCGTATGCCAAGTTCTTGAAGGACTTGTGTACTCACAAACGCAAGCTCCAAGTGCAAAAGAAGGTGTTCTTGACCGAACAAGTGAGTTCTCTTTTCGAGTCAGCCCTACCACCCAAATATAATGATCCGGGGTGTCCTACTATTTCCATTACCATCGGGGGTAAGGTTGTTGAGAAAGCTCTCCTTGATTTGGGAGCAAGTGTTAATCTCTTACCGTTCTCGGTTTATGAGCAACTTGGGTTGGGCGAGATGAAGCCAACACAAGTGACTTTACAATTGGTGGATAGGAGTATCCGAGTTCCAAAGGGGATGGTCGAAGATGTGCTTGTTCAAGTTGACCAATTTGTGTACCCGGTGGACTTCGTGGTGTTAGACACATGTCTCGTACCGGCGGCTCAGGCTTCCGTTCCAATTATTCTCGGGCGACCCTTCTTAGCAACATCCGATGCCGTGATCCATTGTCGGGATGGCCGACTCAATATGAGTTTTGGTAACATGAAGATGCAAGTCAACATGTTCCATATCGGGAGTCCAATGGGAGATGATGAGAATGTGTGTAGGGTTAGCATGATTGATTCACTTGTTCAAGATCATGTCAATGAGTTCATTTGCAAGGACGAGTTGGAATTAGCGCTTACATCCGCCGAGGCCGATTTTATTGATGCGCCCGAGGTGGCGTATTTGTGCTCATTGTTGGATGAGGAAGAAGTGTGTGGCTTAAACCCGTGGATTCCGAAATTTGAGGAGCTACCCCCGATTGAGAAGAGAGCCGTTCCATCTTGTGTGGAACCCCCGACGCTCGAGCTAAAGCCGCTACCGGATACACTAAAGTATGTTTATCTTGGCGATGGCCAAACATACCCAGTGGTGATCTCCTCCGCCCTAAGCGAATTTCAAGATTTGGAATTGCTCACTTTGTTAAGAAAGCACTCTAAGGCCAACGGGTGGTCCATAGCCGACATCAAGGGTATCGATGCATCCCTTTGCTCCCACCATATTTACCTTGAGGATGATGTCAAGCCATCTCGCCAACCTCAACGGCGATTGAACCCGATCATGAAGGACGTCGTGCAAGCGGAAGTGCTCAAGTTATTGGACGTCGGTATCATTTACCCGATAGCGGACTCTAAGTGGGTGAGCCCGATTCAAGTGGTACCGAAGAAGTCCGGGGTGACGGTTGTGAGAAACGACAAGGACGAACTTATTCCAACGCGTGTCCAAACCGGTTGGAGGGTGTGTATTAACTAGAGGTGGCAAATGGGCGGGTTGAAACGGGTCGCAGGTCAAATATGGGTCAAATAATAACCGGGTTGAAACGGGTCGGGTCGAATATGGGTCAAGTCAAACCCAAACCCGCCCGACCCAACCCGTTTTCCTCTTCTTTTTGTTTTTGTTTTTTTTCCCCCATGCTTGCGACCTTAATGTGCGTCAGAATAAGATTACCCCAAGCGTAGGGCTAGGTCGGTTGAAAGCATAATAAAACCCAGAAGTCCTGGATCGATTCCACAGGGAGCGCATCCATAACTTTGTTTCAGAGATTAGCGAGTGTTGAGAGTTTTAGCGTTAGGGCCGCCAACCAATTTCGGCGTTGAGACGGCCAACTGAGCGATTTGGGAAAATAGCTACTTAACCTAACTACGGCTTTTGACTGGAGATTAAACTAAAGGCTAGGTTGAGGGATAACCAACACCCATAATGCAAAGGTAAGCTCGATTCTACTCTTTTTAAATAAAGGTGTTAAACATGGCTCGGGTTCTTTTGGTACATTTCGACAAACACAAAGGGGGACATAGCTCTAAGTATCAAATGTGGCAAGAAGCTTAACCCTTGCCTACATTTAATCAGAGAGGTTAACACCTCTTAGTTTTGATACATAAAATGAACCCTAACCCATGTTTAAGCTAGAAAACGGGATTTACAAGAGAAGAACGAGCCACACCCTTGGTCACGAGATATTAATCATCCCACAACCCAACCTTACTACACTACTCACTCATATTGAAAGAAAACATGAAATGAGCAAGGGTAAGGGTAAGGAAAATACTAAACATTGATTAAACTTGAAATAAACACAAGATCCTTGAAGAGAATGAGATTCCTTACAACATTAATGAAGGCGAAAAGCTTTGAATCAACACGGATCGTACCTAAAATCCCTCTTTAAGACATGAAAGAGGAGAGAGGTTGGAGCTCCTTTAATGGAGGTAGAGAGAGAGAGAGTGCAAAAAGTAAAGTGCTCTACTTTTTGGACAAAGGTGGGTATATATACCCCCATTACAAAATATTTACAAAAATGCCACCGAAATGCCCGCGCAGGAGTGAGGGATCGATCCCTGGTCAGAGGGGGATCGATCCCTTCTGTCTCTGGATTGCTCTGCTGGTTGGGGGATCGATCCCTGGGAAATGGGGGATCGATCCCAGCTGCTACTGGACTGGGTAGCTTGCCTTGCTGCTGCTCTGGGCCTCCGGGGCGCTCCGGGTCTTTCTCCGATGCTATGGGCACTTCGCTTGAGGCTAGGAATGACCCCTCGAGACTTCTCTCAACATGAACGCACCTTCGGACTCCTCCGGGGATCTTTGGTAGCCTTGGAAACGCCCTTTTCGCTCCGATTACCTACTTTCCAACAAAAACACAACTTGCGCGCCAAATCAAATAGAAACAAGTATAAAACGCATGCAAGTGTCGTGGAACGGGATAGATAAGCCCTATTATTTACACTATTAAGGGCTTATCACCCCCCTCTTCCCCCCCCCCTTCCTTTTGATTTGTCTCAATAAAAGGAATCAGAAAAGTAAAAAAATTATGATTAAAACTCTTTTTTTTTTTTTAATTATACCGGGTCTTTACAATTTCTGTCCCAGAATTTCGTAGCGTGTTACAATGATAACCCTCTATTGATAGTGCTCCAAAGAGCCGAATTTGAAAATGTTCAAACTCGGCTTGTTCATCAGGTTACAAAAATTGGAGCAGAGCTGCGAGTACTTTGACATCGACTCGTTTATTAAACAAGTCAAAAATTTTGCTCACGTTTAGCAACAAACAAATCATCTAGTTTATCATTCAAAAAACGAAAAAAAATAAAAATATTGGACCATTTTTTGCAAGATTTTATCGACTTTATAAGAAAGTGGATCCGGATCGTAACCGTACGTGACACTTCCCCTGGCTGCTAGACTGATCCTGATAAAAGTTAGAGAGAGAGAGAGAGAGTGTGTGTGTGTGTGAGGGAGAGAGAAAAGAGGAGCATGTGTTTTATGACTTGTATTTTTGTGAGGGCCGAGTGACTGTCCTCTGTATTGATGGCAATTTTGTAATTATCTTGACTTTTACTTCCGTGTTTTGTGTTTCCTTCCTTGTTTTAACGGGCTGTGGGTGTTTTAGTCTCAACCCATATTGAACTCATTTTTAACCCATCTAAACCTATATAAATATGGGTTTATATGGGTTCATTATATAATATGAGCGTGTTGGGTTGGGTTATAAGTGGACGGGTTGGGCGGGTTAAAAAAATATGGGTTGAAATTGCCACCTCTAGTATTGACTATCGGAAGTTGAACGCCAGTACAAGAAAGGACCACTTTCCTTTCATAGATCAAATCTTGGAGAGGGTGGCCGGCCACAAGTTCTATTGCTTCCTCTTTTTATTTCAAGCTATTTTACCCACACAAAAAAAAAAACATTCACGTGCCCATTCGGGACCTTTGCGTATCGTCGTATGCCGTTCGGGCTTTGCAACGCCCCCAGTACCTTCTCAAGGTGTATTATGGATCTTTTTAGCGACATGGTGGAGAAAATCATGGAGGTGTTTATGGATGACTTCTCCATTTTTGGTGATTCCTTCGAGGCTTGTCTTATCAACTTAGGGTTAGTGTTAGCACGGTGCGAGGAAAAAAACTTGGTGCTAAATTGGGAGAAATGTCACTTCATGGTGACCGAAGGTATTGTGCTTGGCCACATTGTGTCATCTAAGGGCATTGAAGTGGATCGAGCCAAGATTGACTTGATTGGGAACCTTCCGACTCCGAAGTGCTTGAAGGACATCCGTTCTTTTTTAGGGCATGTCGGTTTCTATCGGCGGTTCATTTAGGACTTTAGTGCCATCGCTCGGCCAATGTGCCATTTGCTAGCTAAAGATGTCCCTTTTGAGTGGACGCCGGCTTGTGAGGCCGCCTTCGCCAAGCTAAAGTCAAGTCTCACCTCACCACCTATCGTGCGGTCTCCGGATTGGGAATTGTCGTTTGAGCTTATGTGCGACGCCAGCGACTACGCCGTCGGGGCCGTTTTGGGACAACGCCAAGGCAAGGAGCCGTATGTCATTTATTATGCTAGCAAGACGTTGAATGAGGCTCAGATGAACTATTCGACCACCGAGAAGAAGTTGTTAGCCATAGTCTTTGCCCTTGATAAGTTTCGGTCCTATTTAGTGGGAGCCCCGATTACCGTGTACACCGATCATTCCGCCCTCAAGTACCTTTTCACGAAGCAAGATGCCAAAGCGCGGTTGATCCGGTGGATTTCGCTCCTGCAAGAGTTTGATCTTACCATAAAGGACAAGAAAGGTGTCGAGAACGTGGTGGCCGACCACTTGTCTCATTTGGAGTTCGAAGACCACACTTCTCACATTCTGATTGGTGACTCCTTTCCCGATGAGCAGCTATTTGCAATCTCCACGGCTCCATGGTACGCCGACATTGTGAATTACTTGGTTACCGGCTTGATGCCTACTCATTAGAATTTGCAGGAGCAGCGTCGGTTTTTAGCAGAGGTGAAACAGTTCTCTTTCAAGAAGACCGCCGCCAAGATTTTACAATGCGGCTTCTATTGGCCTAACTTGTACAAGGATACCTTTGCCTATTGCCGGGGGTTGTGCTCGGTGCCAGCTTTTGGGGTGCGTAACGCAGCGCAATGAGAAGCCGCTTACCCCAATCTTGATCATTGAAGTCTTCGATTGCTGGGGCATCGACTTCATGGGGCCGTTTTCGTCGTCCTTTGGGTACCTCTACATCTTGTTGGCGGTTGATTACGTCTCCAAATGGGTAGAGGCCATTCCTACACATACTAACGATCATTCTATTATGGTTGAATTTCTGAGGGATAACATTTTATCAAGATTTGGGATGCCGCGGGCTATCATCAGTGATCAAGGGTCTCATTTTTGTAACCGGTCAATTGCTGTTTTGATGAGGAAGTACTCCATCGTTCATAAAGTTTCAACGGCTTACCATCCTCAAACCAATGGCCAAGCGGAGTTAGCGAATCGGGAAATAAAGAACATCTTGGAGAAGACGGTTAATCCTACCCGTAAGGATTGGTCAACTCGTTTGGTCGACGCCTTGTGGGCTTACCGTACTGCTTACAAGACTATTTTGGGCATGTCTCCTTACCGACTTGTTTACAGAAAAGCGTGCCACTTGCCGGTGGAACTTGAGCACAAAGCATATTGGGCGATCAAGAAGCTCAATTTCAATATGGCTAAAGTAGTGTGAGTTCTACATTCATTTATGCTGGTCCTGATGTTTCTGCATATCGGCCATGGTCGCTATGGCTCTGCTATGGTATTGTTTGACCAGCTACTGCTATGGTCATGCACCAGTTCAGTCTGGTTGCCTGTTTGGAGCAGGTTGCTATGAATCTGATCCTGTCCAGAATAGTTGATACTGTTTTGCTGTATTGTCTTTGTGGCTGGTTGCTGCTGCTGTTCTACTGTAATGGTGGTAGGAGCTGCTCTGATATGTCCCGTTTAATGTCCAATTCTATGTCCAGTGCATGGACTTGTTAATGTCCAGTTCAAATGTGTCCAGTTCAAAGTTCTGGTTCAAAATTCAAATGTCCATTTCAAGGTTCTACTGATGCTGATTGACTGCTGTCTGTCATGTTTGATTGGTCTGTCAATCTGCTACATCTCTATTTTGTTTCTCTTTTATTGTTCCACATATCCTTTGTATGTAGTCCAGCAAGTGTTTGCTAGTATGTTGAGCTGCAGTTTCTGTTGCAGAATGCAGCTTGTCTGCAGTTTCTAGCTGCTGTTTTCTGTTTGTGTGTAGACACCTCCCAGACGGGGCATCGCCATACAGATTGATCGTTTGTTGCTCGATTGGTTGCTTGCTTCATAAACCAAGATCGTGGACATCCCCATGGCTAGGAACATCGCCACACGATAGCGGTTATCATCAAAACAGAGTCGCCACCCAATTTATTAAAACTGGGAAAAGAGATAGAGATTCTGGGTACGGGAGCCAAGAGTACAGTAAGGGGAAGGTGTTAGGCACCCCTCTCTGCCCAGTCGTGAGACTGGCCCATAGTTATTCAACATAAGACATGTAGATGCTTTATTTAATTCTAACACATAGTCTGTTTATTTAAGCCTTTAACAGTTGATAAGGTGAGCAGTACGATAAATGAAAGCATGCATCAGAATAAACAGAAAACAAATATGTCCCAGCAAATAGATCCCTCGGCCGGTGAATTGATGTCACGGCCGAGGAATACCACTGGATCTATATATCGGCCGAAAGATTGATTCCCCAGCCGATGTTCTTCCTCACACCAGAATACGAACAGTTAATAGAAAGAACTAATTAAAAGCGAGAAACGGAAATTAAATCAAACCATAGGCCGTTGGGCCTCACCACCTTGATCCCTCAGTAATTGATTGCTTGGATTGCGATTGATTGTAGATAATAGTGGTTGATTGTGGTAGTCAACTTCATAAAACCCTAGAACAAAGTGAGTTCTTTGGGGGTTTTTACTCTCGGATGCGGCTACTCACGGGAGGTTAGGGCTTTTGTAGAGGATTGATAGGAGATGATTTATGTAGAGTTTGGGGACGAATCATGGAGTGGAGAGATGTGTATTTCGTGGTCATTATTTCGGAACCCTAAGACCCTTTATATAGGCAATTGGTGACTCACTCCGGCCAATCAAATGGCGTGAATCAAAGTGGAGTTCTAGGGCAATAAAACCTCTATGGTAAGTGTATTCGTAGCCTCGAAGTAATGGTTCGCGGCTGCTAGGGTTTGGGCGAACGGATTGAAAAGCCGCTGAACATTCCAGAATCTGGAAAACATCGGTCTGCCGCGCCCAAAGGATTTCACGGCCGAAGACCATGACTATCTACTTTATTTACTTTATTTCCTAGCCTGGCGGGTTGTGCCAGGTACTAGTTCAATTTCACATTTCACGTATTTCAGTACACATAGCATTTTGTTATGTATCTACTTTATCCTACTCTCCATGCGGGTTGTGCATGGTTTACCGCACTTTTGTCACTTTTATTTGTTTTCCTTTTCTTTTCCTCTTGGGGTATGCCCCTTGTAGGCTATACATTCGCTTAACCTTTTTTAATTTCAAGCTAAGTTACCCAAAAAAAAAAAAAAAAAGGATTTCATGGCCGCGGAAAGGATTTTCCAGCAAAAGGCCAAACTTTGCGGGCTCGCTCCGGACACTCCCGAACTCGATTTTGAGTGTTCTTTGGACCGTTGGAAAGCTTGTTGAGTCTACTTTCTAACCCAAGTGGTTTGGATCAAATATATTTAGTACATCAAAAGATATGACAATTTTACCCTTAGTGGGTCAGAAAATGGATTGTTTTTAAGTAACAGGAAAGGTACAATATCTCTACTATCTCGATTGTTAACGATGGCGATTTGGGGCGATTTGGGGCGAGTTGTTCTCTACTATCTCGATTGTTAACCAAAATTTGTTAACATGGCTGACGGTACGATATCATTTGCTGAGGGCTTGAGCTCCAAAGCCCTAGATTCCCATGAACTTCGGCGACTACAACAGGTTTCAGAAAATACGAAACCTCAGCAGTCTCATTCGACTTCAACATCAAGGGTCACCATCTCAGACGGCACAATCTCTGAAGGGCTGGGCAGCAAGGCCCAGGATTCAAATGAGCTTCGCCGCAGACAGAAGAGCTCAATACAACACGGTGAAGGCACAGTCCTCATCGAGCAAACCCCACTCTCACCCAAATCGACTGAAACATTGGATCCCCAAATTAAATTTGGAACTCACAGTCCAAAACACACCAAGACGAGCCCTGCTCGTAAACTCCAACAGGTCTTTCAGAACGAACGAAAGCAGATGGAATCCGAAGCTCGGATGCTCGAAATTGTGGGTCACCTGGAGGACGAGCTCAACAATTCGGAGGATCCTTTCATTCTTGATGTCGTGACAGCAAAACTACAGAGCATTCAGCAATCATGGAGAGAAGATCTTCAGAAGGAAGAGGAAGAGCGAGCAACTCGTCTCACTTCCATCGCATCTTCCTCTGAGATTGGGGCTCGCAGCCCTAAATCAAGAACAACCTCTAATCCTCCATCGAAGCATCAGCAGGCGATATTCGAGGATGGCTTGGTTCGAGAAGCAGAGGCGAGAGCCGCAGTACAATTCCAAGGTCAGCCTCACGAGGTACCTCCCTCTAACCTAAATCCAAAAACTTTGATCAATGCTAGAGGTATTCAGTACCTAGAAGGGGATTCCAACATGGGCTACAGCGAAACCGACAGTAAACCTAGACGACCCCAGAATTTCCCTCGGCAATTTCCTGATAAATCCAGACTGAATCCAAACACTTCTAAAGCCAAACCGAAAAATTGGGCTTCTCTATTGCAGTCACAGAGTCCTTCAATGGACATGAAACTTGACTTCTATCCTGATCTCTTTCAAGGGAAAGAAGCCCAGGTAGAAATAGATGTAGAGCTAACAGATGTTGGTAAATGGAACAGGTACTTAGTGGGCCACTTCTTAGATGGGAAAATGGCCTACCCATTGGTTGTTTCCACTGCTCGTTACCAATGGAAAGAATTGTTTGTGGCTGTAAAGCCAGATGTGGCTGGCTGCTATCTGTTCGAATTCCGAGATGAACAAGCCAAACAGCAAGTATTGGATGGTGGTCCATACTTCTTTTCGCAGAAATACCTAGTTCTAAAGGACTGGCATCGCATGATGCAACCGGTTAAGGAGCAGCCCTCTCACATACCAGCCTGGGTTAAATTGCATAATTTGCCTCTTGAGTTATGGAACCAAGAGTGTCTAAGTAGGGTAGCTAGTACAATAGGTAAACCACTACATGTAGATCATGCAACGGCTAAAACCTCAAAGCAACCAGGTCTACTTCAAACTAAATCAACAAGTGCTAGAATCTGTATCGAGATAAGTGCTGAACATGATCTTCCAGAAGATGTCAGAATTACAGTGGGGGGAAACTCAGTGGTGGTGCCTATTGAATATCAGGTGCTGCCTCTCTTATGCAAACACTGCAAAGTCTTTGGACATGCTACTGCCCAATGCCCTAAGAATGCTCCCCCACAATCCAGTCAACCCACTCAAGAATGGACTATTGTAGGTAATGGGAAACATCCAAACCTCCCTTCTCAATCGGATACTATTGGAGCTCTAAATTCCTCCAAGACTACCATTGTTAGTCCCCAAGTAGAAGTGTCTACTGATTCTGAGGAAGAGTTAGTGGAGGTACTCGTAGGAGTGGTAAGTAGTACACATGAAACATTGAGCCAGCTTCAGCAGCAGCCTGTACAGGACAGCAGCCTACCCCAATCAGCAGTCAAGGTTGTTCCCAATCAGCAGCAGCCTGTACAGGACAATGCTGAACAGCAGCCTGGCAGTGAACAGCAGACTACCCCAATGCCCAGATCAGCAGCCAAGAAAGCTGCATTGGGGGGCTCCTCCAACACTGGGCAGACAAAGAAGCAAAAGGGCCATGCAAAAGGCTATTTCCATAAAAGGAAGTAGCTCTCTTTATCTATATTGTCCATATTTTTCTATTTCAATTATATCTCTTATCTGTATAGTGCAGTTGTACCTAGTTTACTTTATGGATTGTTCAGTTAGAAATTTTGGTTTTTGGAATTTGAGGGGCCTTAATGATCCCCTCAAGCAAAGGGAGGCAAAAAATTGGGTTTTTAAGAATAAATTATCTTTAGTTGGACTCATTGAACATAAAGTCAAAGAACCCAAAGTGTCTAGTATTGTCAATACCATGCTCCATCATTGGACCTTTGTTAGCAATCACTCCAGTTCTATAATGGGGAGACTTTTGATTTGTTGGAACCCTTTGGTTTTCTAAGTTCAGGTGCTGAGTCAGTCCAACCAATTTATCCATTGTAAGGTTATTACTTGTGATGGCCATTACTCTTTTGTGGCTACTTTTGTTTATGGGGCTACTTGTTACCTTGAGAGGCAACAGCTTTGGGCTGACCTTCAACAACTAAGTGTAGTTACCCCTTGGGTTGTATTAGGTGATTTCAACGCCATAAAGTCCCTTACTGAAAAAGTGGGTGGGGATAGATCCTGGTCGCCTTGGATGGAGGAATTCAATTCCTGTCTCCATTCAACAGAGCTAGTTGACCTTAGGTACTCTGGTTGCCAATACACTTGGTCTAATAAACAAATGGGTGTTGCTCACATTAGCACTAAGATTGATAGAGTCTTAGTTAATGATAGTTGGATCACAGATTTCTGTTGGTCCAATGCTCATTTTTTCAGCCCTGGCGTATCCGATCATTCACCTGCTGTTGTGTATTTGACAGCTAATACCCCCACTAGGAATAGGCCTTTTCGGTTCTTTAATTTTCTGGCAGAACATCCAAGATTCATGGAATCTGTCCAGCAGGTATGGAGAAAGGTAATCTTAGGTAATCCAATGTACTACGTCTGTGAGAAATTGAAGCATTTACAGGAGGGCCTCAAACAATTGAACAATAAGGAGTTTAGTGATTTGTCAGCCAGGGTGGCCACTCTTAAACATCAATTGGAAACCATCCAAAGAGAACTTGGTTCTCATCCCAACGATCCCTCTAAGCAAGCCACTGAACGTGATCTGTGTAAAAAGTACCTACTTTACGCTAGAGCAGAAGAAAGTTTTGCTCAGCAAAAGTCAAGAGTTCAGTGGTTAAAGCTGGGGGATCAATGTACGTCCTTTTTCTTCAAAACTATCAATAATACCAGGAATAAGAACAGAATCTCTAGCTTGGTTCTGGAGGATGGCTCTATCACACATGACATTGGGTTGGTGAAAAGTACTTTCATCAACTACTACACTAAGTTGTTAGGTTCCAAGCACCTGACCGTTTATTCTGGATCCGCCAGAGTTGACCAACTTATTGCTAGGAGGCTCTCACCTTCTCAAAGCTTGGATATGGTGATGGAGGTGACAGATAAAGAGATCAAGGATACCTTCTGGTCTCTTAATCCTCAAAAAGCACCAGGTCCTGATGGATACAATGCAGCCTTTTTCCAAAAAGCATGGCCAGTGGTGGGCCATGAAGTGACCTCAGCCGTTAAAATGTTCTTTAGATCTGGCCAACTTTTGAAAAAGGCTAATGCTACCTCTGTAGCTTTGGTGCCTACAATCCCCAACCCCTCGAAGGTGGGGGATTACAGACCAATCTCATGTTGCAATGTAATATATAAGTGTATTGCTAAAATTTTGGCCAATAAAATCAAATCTGTTTTACCTTATCTCATTGATCCTGCTCAGTCTGGCTTTGTACAAGGTAGAAGAATCGCAGATAACATATTCCTCACTCAGGAATTAATGAGGGGATACCATAAACACTCATCATCCCCTAGGTGTGCCATGAAGGTAGACATCATGAAGGCTTATGACAATGTTAGATGGGAGTTCCTCTGGGATGTTCTTGCTACCATGAATTTCCATCCAAAAATGATTCAATGGCTGAAGGCCTGTGTGTCTGATCGTGTCGTTTCCGTATCAAAAATAATTAATAAAATGAAACAATTACTACTACCTAAAAGATAGCAGCAAGTATTCCGAGTATCGTCCTCAGGGATTATGAAGGCTGAGTTGCAGTTATTTCAATCGATTTCTAAATTAATTCGGAAAAGGATTTGATGGTTTGATTTCGAAAGTATTAAAAGCTAAATTAAATTAAGGCAATTAAGAAATAACGAGAGTTTATGAGAGAAAAGATCTAGGGTTTCGAATCCACGCGATCCGTTATAACAATATTTATGCGATGATAAAGGTCTATTATTCGAATCAATCCGGATATCGCTAGGGTTCGCAGGCCCTCACGGTATCGCCTAAAGATATTTATGAATTACCAAATAGCATGGGGTATCGCCGCCTAGCACGAACCGTCTTACTAGTACGATCCGTCTCTATGGCACGGATCGTCTAATAGCACGGCGCGTCTTACGGAGTATTACCCATCTTACTCAGTTATCACAAACAATTAAGAACCGTTGTATGAACGTGCATAAAAATCTAGAAAATCATACACAAGATTTGATAGAGAAAATTAATATCGCAAATAAATCCTCAAGTCATACAACCACGATTCGAATAATAAAACACTAAATCAAAACATAAATATTATTACTCAGAGTTTGAGCTTCATCTATACCCTAGAAACGAGTTTAGCCGGACATCGGAGTTGAAACCATCGAAGTTCTGTTGAAGGCCGACATGATAACGAAGGTTTACGCGCAGCTTCTGTTTTCTGATTCAATCCGTGGTCACCTCCTCTTTTCCTCTGTAGTGCGTCCGTCTACTGTCGTGCGTGTATCAAAAAGTGCCGCTCTCTGTTGTGCTTCTTGTCTTTTTATAGCTCGTCGTAGCCGACCTTCGGTAGCCGCCCCCAATTCCTTGCAAAAGCCCCTATAGTAATATCATCGGTAATTTGGGCCCAGCCTTAATTAGTCAGAATAACAATTAAACATTTGGCCCAACCAATTGTACGTTCAATTACTATAGCTTCAGGGCCCACCAATACATTTACAATTTGTATTATTCTGCTAACCCGTTCCACTTCCACTTCCAGTACCACGTACACGGCAGCAGACTAAAAGGAGGAAAAATTATAGGATGTAATCCATGCTTCTCATCAACTAAACAAAGCCCATTTAAGATGTCAAAACCTCCAAATGCCTACGACACAAAAATCAAGCATTAATCTCAAGTAATAATATAAATGGACTTAGCAATGATAAATTAAGGGACGCGTATGTGCACATTTACGCGTCTATCAGTGTCCACAGCAAACTACTCCTTGTGCTTCAATGGAGAAGCAATAGGATACATTCCTGGGCAGAAAGGTTTAAGACAAGGAGATCCCTTGTCTTCCTACCTATTTGTGATTGTAATGGAAGTCTTGACTTGCATTCTTAGGGAAAAGACTCTCCTTCCAGACTTTAAATTCCACTGGAAATGTGGTTCCACCAAACTTGTAAACCTCTGTTTTGCAGATGACCTGATGATCTTTTGCAAAGGTGAGGTCAGCTCTATCAACCACATTAAACAGTCATTGACTGAGTTTGAGGCCTTGTCTGGCCTCTCTCCAAGTCCTACTAAGAGTGACATCTTCTTTTCTGGTGTCAATCCGACCACCAAATCTTCCATACTCAACTTATTGGGGTTTCGGGAAGGGACTCTACCTGTGAGGTACTTGGGCGTACCTCTTCTTTCCACAAAACTCAAACACACTGACTGTAAAAGCATAGTGGATAGGATTGTAAATAAAACCAAATCATGGACCCATAGGTATTTGTCTTATGCTGGAAGGATACAATTAATAAAGTCTATACTTTTCTCAATGCAAACCTATTGGTCATCTCTTTTTATTCTTCCTAAGAAGATTATTAAAGAGATTGAATCAATCCTTAAGGCCTTTTTCTGGTCTGGTCCTGACCTTAAGAGGACCGGGGCCAAAGTCTCATGGGAACACCTGTGCTCCCCTATCAAAGAAGGTGGTTTGGGTTTTAAATCCTTGGAGATTTGGAATAAGGCAGCTGTAGCCAAACATATATGGTTCCTTGTCTCGGGGGGGGAGCAATCCATGTGGTGCCAATGGGTCAAGTCTTACTTACTTAAGGGTAGGAGTTTTTGGAGTGTCAAAATCCCAAGTGATCCCTCCTGGGTCTGGCGGAAACTTCTTAATCTTAGACCTCTAATCCAGCCTCATATAAAGTATACAATTGGTAATGGCCAATTAACTTCCTTGTGGTTTGACAACTGGCATCTCCTGGGCCCACTTCTACCTAGGTTTGGTCCTAGACTCAGGTATGATGCTGGTCTTCCCAAGGATGCCACAGTGCAGACTATTATCAGGAATAACCAGTGGGCTTTCCCAATAACTCAATCTCCTGAACTTAATGATGTAAGGTCTAATCTTCAGGATGTCCCCATTAACCTTGACATTGAGGATAGGTGTTTCTGGACTCTCAATACCTCCAGGAAGTTTACCATCTCCTCTCTTTGGGAACATTTAAGAACACACTTTCCTACTGTTACTTGGCACAATGTGGTGTGGTTTTCAGGACACATCCCTAGGTGTAGTGTGATCTCCTGGATGGCCATTCTTAATAAATTATCTACTGAGGATAGATTAGTCATGTTTGGCATGAAATCATCCTCTCTTTGCAGTCTGTGTATGGGTGTCGAATCACATGAACACCTCTTCTTTGATTGCCCTATGGCTACTCGGATTAGGGCAATCCTGTCTCCTAAGACCCCTCATATGGTTGGTATGGCTACTTGGGCTCAGTGGGTAAGTAAATTATCCTCTTTAAAGGGTAAATCTTTGGCAATCTCAATTGCTAAACTAGTATTCACAGTGTATGTGCACCAAATGTGGCTTGAGAGGATTCATAGGAAGTTTCAGAATCTAAGTTGCCCTCCTGGAGTGGTTGCTAACAAAATCATAAATGTAGTAAGATGCAAGTTATTGTCCCTCTCCATCAGAGGGCCTTCTCCCTTACTTTCTATGTGGAACATTCATGGTTGATTTAGGTACATGTAATAGATTGAAGGGCACAACTTCTCATTTCCTTTTACTTGCAGGTCATAGCTCACAGGGGAGGGCTTTCGAAGCTTCCTCTAGCTCCATTAATTCAATTAGAGCCAGCAACAGCTGCTGGCTCTTTACAGCAGCTAGGTCAGATCACTGTATGGAACTCCTATCTACTTCTAGTATTCAGGTAGTTAACTTATTCTTTGTTGACTGTAATGTGTGAGAGTCCTTACTATAATGGGAGCTGTCCTTGTGAGTTGTGTGCTAGAGACCCAACATTCTTTGAGAGAGGAGGTAATAATTAGTGGGGGAGTCTTGTGAGGTGCAGTGGAGGGGGAGAGTGGATCCATTACTCTTAGTATTGTGAGTGAACATTTGGCAAGTGTGAGGTTCCAATTCAGCAGCAACATGCTGTGTGATGTGTGAGGATTCAAATTCTGTTGTGGCAAGCTTTGTTCTGATGTGATGGTGGCTGCTAGTATAGCAATTAGGCAAAGTTAAAAGCAGCCTTGGTTGTTGCTTCTACTGATATGCACATGGCCTAGTTGTTGCATTTTGATAAACCACTTCACTATTTACTGTGGCTAACTGTTTTGTGTCCCCCTTTCAATTCAAGTCAAGATCTGTTTTCAGTTAGCAGGTTCAGTTTTGATAGCAGGTTCTGTTCTGCTGCTGCTTACTGTAGTGACTGTGCTTACTGTTCTGCTGCTGCTGTTAGACTGTGCAGCTGTAGTTCACTTGTGGCAAGCTCAGTTTACATGTGAGGTTTAGTGGAAGGAGTCCTGGATGGCAAGCTCTGTTATACCTGTTGATGTTCTGAACTTAATGAAGTTTGTTTAGTGGTTTTTTTTTTCATTTCTTAGCATTTCTAATATAAGCCTAACCAATAGGGGCTGTCATTGGGATCTCCCTTCGCAAAGGGGGACGTCCTCTGCATTTTGACTGTGTGTGAATTAGTTTATGCCTGTGCTGATTCTCCCTACTGATAGATACATAATAGCAGTGGAATGGATCTATCAGTTCGGAAGCTAGGGGCATGTTGTGTCCATGTTGTGTCCCCATGTCAGAAGACCTCATCCAAGCTGATTGTGGTGAGATTCCAAGTGTGCAGAACTGTTGTTGTTGCTGCAGTCCTGACTGCTGGTCGTGTGCAGTAGCAGCTGACTGTGGTGAGATTCCAAGTGTTTTGATATCTCAGTTTCAGTTTCACAAGGTTGTGCACTATCACAGTCTCATCAATCTGTTCAGTTATGCAGTCAGATTGTTCAGTTGACTCTGCTGCTGTTCAGTTACCTACTATGTTGTAGCAGCTAATGGTTGTTGTTGCTATTGTAATGGTTGCTTTCCTACCAGATTTGTACACTACTAGCTGGTTGCTAGGGTGGTTGGTAGTGTGAGGACAGCTCCTACTATTGGTGCAAGATGGTATAAATGTGTGTTGTAACTGTTTCCCTTTTGTAGATGGGTAGGAAACAAATGTATGTTGTAGTTTGTTTTGTCTCCATCTAGATTACAACAATCCAATCCTTGTAGCCACTTGGCTTAGATTTCAATTTTCTCATTCTTTGTTTTCTTTTGTTTCCTCCTGGGGTATGCCCCTTGTAGGCTGTATATTCGGTTAGCCCCCCCTTTTTATTTCAAGCTGATTTACCCAAAAAAAAAATGGATTGTTTTGGTAAAATTCTCGTATCTCCCTCATTTCAAATTGGTTTAAGGCATATTATATATCAATAAAGAGGGTTTTAAAAGTACTACAAGATGGTGGAATCCAACCACCAAAATAAGGAACTTTAGTTTATGAAAAATGGGCTGAAAGCAGACTTAATTGAAGATCGATGATGCTACTAAGGCTAAAACACGTTTCTATCCACTCTAAGTATCGCTTGGTACTCCTAACACCTATTTCAAAGTGTTCCTTAATCCCTTAAGAGTTCCACAAAGTTCCTAAGGCTTTCATGAAGTCAACCACAACAACCACATATCATATTCATCATCGGGATGGTCCCCAATGTGGGACTTGAAATAATCGTTGAGCCAAATTGGGGTGTCTACATTGTGTGCATTGTACCAGCTGTTTTGGGTGTTCATTGTACTAGCTGTTAGTTGTTTTCTGTTTTATGCTATTGATTATACCTATCCTCGGGGGGTTGTCCTTGGAGTGTATATTGCTTTTGCTTGGGGGCATGTCCTTAGCGGTGGCCACCAATGTTATGTGGCTGCTACCTGTTTCTGTTGCTACCAATTTCTGTTGCTGTTTGTTATGCTACTGATCTGATTTGTTCTGATTGGATCCGAAGCTACTGCCATGTTGGCCCTTGTTATGCTGCTGCACTGCTGTACACATATGGCTGCTGCTGCTGCACTGCTGTCTGTTGCTTCTGCTAACTGATGTGCTGTATTCTGCAGCTGTATTGCTGCTGTCCAGTGTGTTTTTGTTGGGTAACCAGCCTATAGTTTGACAGATCTCTTACTGCTAAGCAAGAGATGCTTAGTTCCAAATTGCTGAGTGCCAAATCTCTGCTGCTCCATCTTGCTATTGTTCTTGCTACTGCTGCACTTGTAGTATGGTAGTGATTGTTATCATCAATTAGTATGGTAGTGATTGCTGCGCTAGAATGTTTAGGTCCTTTTGGCGCTGTTTTCCTTCCCTCTTACTAGATGGATTGGAAACAGCGCTTTCCATTTCATTCATGTAGCCATTTGGCGATGCAAATTTTTTCTCTTTATTTTGTTTTTCTTTTTCCTCCTGGGGTATGCCCCTTGTAGGCTGTATATTCGGTTAGTCTCTTTTTATTTCAAGCTGGTTTATCCACACAAAAAAAAGCCAGTGCCCATCGAAAGCTCCAATTGACGGAACTAGAGGAGATGAGGTATGATGCTTACGACCATTCTAGTGCTTACAAGTCTAAAATCAAAGGAAGGCATGATAAGAACATTTTCTATCGGCATTTATGGATTGATCACGAGTCGAAATATGGTTCGAGCCCTTATGTGTCTTGAACTTATATTGAATGCAGTTAATATCAATTTTGTAACATTTTCTGATTTTTTTGATAATCGTCAATTAAAAGGAGCTATTTTCTCCATTTTTGTTATAGCAATTGCAGCCGCTGAAGCGGCTATTGGACTGGCTATTGTTTCCTCAATTTGTCGTAACAGAAAATCAACTCGTATTAACCAATCAAATTTGTTGAATAAATAGCATTTATATAAATTCTAATATTCATCAATTAATTCCAATTAGTCTATTTGCCGCGTAAGATATGATGATGTTTACATAAACATAAAAAATCAAAGTATCTTTTTTTTTGGGGGTAAAATAGCTTGAAATAAAAAGAGGTTAAGCGAATATACAGCCTACAAGGGGCATACCCCAGGAGGAAGAAAAGGAAAAAGACAAACAAAGATTGAGAAAATAGACCTAAGCCAAGTGGCTACAATGAAAAGGAAACTATGCAAATTTAAACAATCTTGAGATTGACATGTTTCAATTCCATCTAAGAGATGGGAGGGAAACACACGCCAAAAGAAAGTATATACAAAAGGTGAACTTGGGAGTTGAACTATGCACATTGGCAGCAATGATCTTCAGTTCTTCAATTCTAATGCAGCAGCAACCTTTTGTGACAGCAGCAGCCGTAGCAAAGTGCGACAGCACCAGCTAACAGCTGCTATTGCAACAGCAAGCATCCAGCTTGTAGAACAACAGCAGTAGACAGAACCATGAACAGCATAAATGCAGATTTGGTATAGCAGCAGCAAAATAGCAGCTTTTTTGATACACCTAGAACAGGAAACCAATATCCAACGGTAGCAAGCTTGAAAATGGAGGAACCAGCAGCTCGTGACATGGAAGATGCAAATACTAGACAGCATCAGCAGAGTTACGGTTCCCCTATAAAGGCACATACACTCCAAGGGACATCCCCCCTAGGATAGGCCTATACATATTGAAAGCTAATGAACCAGGGAACAGCTACCAAAAGTATGCATGACGATGCAGAGGACGTCCCCCTCTACGAAGGGTGATCCCAACAACAGCCCCAGTTGGTTAGGCATATTCCTGATATTGAAATATTCCAATTCCATACAAAAGTGGGGAGTGCTAGCAGGAGCAGCGAAACACTTGAATCACTTGAATCAAAGCAGCAGAACAGCAGTAGCAGAACCATAACTTGGTGTAAAACAACCATACAATGGGTAATCAGTACAATACAATAGCTAGGTTAATAGAATACATTTCAGCTATTGCCACAGAAATAGCCACTAGTACTTGAGATGCCACTACAAAATGACGATACAACACCAACATAACAGCTGCAGAATAGCAGCAGGACCCACTTAACAGCAGCATTTTTGCAGAATAGCAGCAGAAAACGACATAACAACAACCCTAGTAGTCAGCTACAATCCTTAATGAAAATGAGAGCCAAATACCAATGGCATGAGATCATAGCAGCAGTAGATTCATGTATAACACTCCACTTGAGCAGTCAAGGAGTCAATCAAATCAAAACGGGATGGAAAGGAGAGGAACCGGTTGGGGAGCTTCTCTCTCTAGCTTAGAGAGAGAAAGCAACCCTTCGGCCCAGGCAGCCCCCCAGCCATGGCAGCCAGGCCTCCGGCCGGCCACCAACAGCAGCAGCCAAGGCCACTGGCCATTAGAAGCAGCAGCTACGGGCTAAGGAGGTACGCCTGGCCACCACGCCGGTCTCCCACTACGATGGTAGCAGAAGCAGCCATGTCGGGCAAGGGAGCCCCTCGCACGACAGGGGCTCTCCTCCACCGCCCTCCCACTCCGGTCTGAAGCTCATCGCCATGGCTTCGTCCTACCTCAACCCCGCCGTGAACCGGTGGGTTCTATCTCAGATCTACTTTGAGCAGATCTGAACCAACCTCAACCCGGCAACACCACGAAGCCGGCCTTCATCCGACTACCACTACTGCTGGTCCGGCCAGCCTCTTATTGGCAAGTCATGGCTTAACAGCCCTCTACCAGGTCCGGCCTCCTCTGGTCCAGCCTTCAATCACACGGCCTGGCCTTCTCACGGAGACCCCGGCCATTTCAGATCTGGAAGTGCGCCGGCCATGTCCGGCGACACTGTTCATCTTCTTCAACGAACCCAACTGGCCAGCCGCAGCAGTAGCAACACAGCTGGCTGCAGCAGTCCACAACTGGCCTTCGAAGGCCGTTCCACCCACGGCCGACCGTCTCAGGCTCGGCCAGTACAGCAATTTAGCCCCGTGGCTGAGCTGCTTTATTTTCAACCAATCGCCATTGGGGGCGGCGCCGTCCAGATCTGGCCCGTTCAGATCCGGGCGTTCAACAGGCCGCCGGCAGTGGTCACTCCACTGTGGGTTCCTATTCCCACCACGAACAACCGCCGTGGCCTCCAGCCGCCGTGGCCTCAATAGCCTGGGCCGTCAGTCAGCCTGCCTGGGCCGTCAGCCAGCCTGCCTGCTTGGCCAGCCTGCCTGCCTGGCAGCTGCCAGCCCCGCCAGGCAGCCATTCGGACAGCCGCCTGGGCAATCCAGCCTGCCTGGCCACTATTATTTCATATGTCCTGCCTGCCTGCACTCAGCAAACAGCAGGCAGCAGTCTGCCCGATGGGCAGCCACTGTTATTTACTGTTTTCTAGGTTAATCACTGTATTTCCTATGTATTGCGAGGACTTCGAGGGCCTCTGATTGTACCCTAAACCGACGGTTGGAGTCGGGTATCTACTGTTTTGCCACGCCCGTGTCCAGGTTCCCCGTTGAACTTTCTATTCCTTGGGATAGTTTGTTCGGCGGGGGTAAGGACACGGGCACCCCATGTAGCCACTTGGCGTCCATTATATTTTTCATTTTCATTTTTTTGTTTTGTCTTACCTGGGGTATGCCCCTTGTAGGCTGTACATTCGGTTAACCTCTTTTATTTTCAAGCTATCCGCCCTAGGGCTTTACCCAAAAAAAGAAATTCAAAAGAGTGAAAGTGCCAGACACATCGAGATTCCTGACCACCAACTCCCTCGGAAAACTCACTCCTCCCTCTCAACTTTTTTTAGAAACTAAGGGATACGGATCCACCCTACTCCCTCCACTAAGCCTCTCATAATGCCCCCGCTAATTATTACCTCCACTCTCAAAGAAAAGATGAGGCCCTATCACACTCTCACAGGGAAACACAGATTGTAGTAAATGCTAACAACTAAACTCTCAACACAAATGAACCTTCAGTCCAGTAGAGAAACCACCAGAGTATAAGATAACTACCTGTGTATGTAGGAGTAATAGCAGACTTACTATGCTGACTGCTACTGTTAGCTCTTGCTGAATCATGTTGAAATCCTGCTCTCCTGCATGGATCTTGTGTGAGACCAAACTCCTGGCAATGAAAGCTTAAAGGATCAAGGAGGAGCTATGAAGTTGTATCCCCCTTGAACTGCGACTTGCAAATGAAATGAAATGAGTAGAAATCCAGGCTAACAAGTGTATGTAGATTAATTATGAGTGAATGTTCCACATATTAAGTAACTGAGAAGGACCCTTGTACTCTAAGGACAACAATCTGCTCCTAACTTCATTAGAAATTTTGATAGCAACCACTCCCGGAGGGCAGCTAGTGTTCTGAAACTTTCTATAATTCCTCTCAAGCCATACTTGGTGCACATAGACAGTAAAGACAAGCTTAGCAATTATGACTGCCAAAGATTTACCTCGTAAAGTGGACAGCTTACTTACCCACTGCTACCAAGAGGTCAGTCCAACCATGTGAGGGGTCTTAGGGGACAGCAATCCCCTAATTTGTGTAGAGATGGGGCACTCAAAGAATAGATGATTATGTGATTCTACACCCATACACAGACTACAAATGGAAGAAGATTTCATGCCAAACAGAACAAGTCTGTCCTCAGTAGATAACCTATTCTGTATGGCCAACCAAGAGATCACACTACACCGCAGAATATGCCCTGAAAACCATACCACTTGAGACCAAGTGATAGCAGGAAAGTGTGATCGCAGGTGTTCCCAAAGGGAGGAAATGGTAAATTTCCCAGATGCGGTGAGAGTCCAAGTGCATTTATCCCCAATGGTATCATTGATGGGGACTAATTGTAAGTTAGATCTGACTTCATTAAGATCAGGAGATTGGGTAATTGGGAAAGCCCACTGATTGTTCCTAATAGTAGCCTTCACTGTGACATCCTTGGGAAGGCCAGAATCATACACAATTCTAGGTCCAAATCTTGGCAAAAGGGGACCAAAGGGATGCCAATTGTCAAACCACAGAGAGGTTAATTGGCCATCCCCAATGTTATACTTTATATGAGACTGAACACATGATCTAAGTTTGAGGATTTTCCTCCAAACCCAGGATGGATCACTTGGGGTTTTGACACTCCAGAAACTCTTACCCTTAAGTAAGTACGACTTAACCCATTGGCACCACATAGATTGTTCCCCCCCAGACACAAGGAACCAAATATGCTTGGCAACAGCTGCTTTGTTCCAGATCTCTAAAGATTTGAAGCCCAAACCCCCTTCCTTGACAAGAGTGCAAAGGTGTTCCCATGAGACCTTTGCACCAGTCTTCTTAAGATCAGGATCAGACCAGAAGAAGGCTCTAAGAATTGATTCAATCTCATTAATTACCTTTTTAGGGATAATGAAAAGAGATGACCAATAAGTTTGCATTGAAAAGAGAATTGACTTTATTAATTGTATCCTTCCAGCATAAGACAAGTACCTATGGGTCCATAACTTGGTTTTAGCAACAATTCTATCAACCATGACTCTGCAGTCAGAGTGCTTGAGCTTAGTGGTAGAGCTTACTCTCCATGCGGGTTGTGCATGGTTACCGTACTTTTTTCATTCTTGTTTTTTTTCCTTTTCTTTTCCTCTTGGGGTATGCCCCTTGTAGGCTGTACATTCGCTTAACCTTTTTTAATTTCAAGCTAAATTACCCAAAAAAAAAAAGAGGCACCCCCAAATACCTTACAGGTAAAGACCCCTCTTGAAAACCCAAAGTGCTTAAAATAGAGGATTTGGTGGTATGGTTAACACCGGAGAAAAAAACGTTACTCTTGGTAGGACTTGGAGAGAGACCAGACAAAGTCTCAAACTCGGTCAAGGATTGTTTAATATGAGTGATAGAGCTTACCTCACCTTTACAAAAAATCATAAGATCATTTGCAAAGCAGAGATTGACGAGTTTGGTGGAGCCACATTTCCAATGGAATTTAAAATCAGGTAGAAGAGACTTTTCCTTAAGAATGCATGTCAATGTAGGTGGAGAAAAACAGATGGTACCTAGAACAGCGTTGAATCTCCTTCCTTCACGTGCTGTCCAACCGGAACCCTAATATCTTCGCCTGAACCCTAACCTGTAAAACAGACAAGGGGTGAGCGCACCTCTGCCCCTCGTGGCAAAGGCCCTCCGATGCCTAAGTTAGTATCTCGTACTGTATCAAAACCCTAATTATCAATAGGAAGTGTGGAATGATTGCAACTTATTGCGTACCTTTTTCCTCATGGTTTACCTCGTATTTATAGATATGAGCATGCTTGCTTTCCAAGCATCCTTGTTGCCCAGGTCCCCTGCCTCGTATAGAAACCCTGGCTCTCTTGGGGATCTCTTGCCCAATCAACCGAGATCCCTTCCCCATAGGGTCTCTTCTCACCATAGAACTCATCCCTTAATAGGACTGTCTCTTGACTCATCTTTGCTGTATATCGGGTTCGTCTTACAGAACACCCCTATTGCTTTATCTCTTAAGACAACGTTTCGTCAAGTAACTCCATCTGTTCGGCATATGCCCCTACCGAACAGACTACACAAGTAAATGACTTCTCATGCCACTGGCCTATCTAGGCCGAACAGAATGTATCAACTAGTGACTTCTCATGTCACCGGCTTATCCCAGCCGAACAGATCGTCTAACCCGGTGCCTCCTCGTAGCACTGGACCTTACCGCCGCCGTTCATCTTTTTTTTTTTTTTTTTGGGTAACTTAGCTTGAAATTAAAAAAGGTTAAGCGAATGTACAGCCTACAAGGGGCATACCCCAGGAGGAAAAGAAAAGAAAAACAAATAAGAATGAAAAAAGTGCGGTAAACCATGCACAACCCGCATGGAGAGTGAGATAGAGTAAATACATAACAGAATGCTATGCATACTGTAATACGTGAAATGTGAATTTGGACTACTTCCTGGCACAACCCGCCAGGCTAGGAAATAAAGTAAATACGGTAGATAGTCATGGTCAACGGTGACCACATGATAACCAGCGCTGAGGAGAGATTCTCCTCCTCCACGGCTGGGATAAGAAGACCAAGAACCGAGAAGCCCATCACCTTGAAGCTAGCATAATACCCACTTAAAAGAAGTCAACTACTACAGAGGGACTCGGACCGAGAGAGGTTCGAACTGGAGATGTCGGCATCCGACAAGGCTACCCTGCTAAGCACCCTGCACACCACGCCCATTCCATCCAGACTACTACAACCTCACCCAATTCCCCTAGGCTCGCTAACAACTATAAGCGGAACAGGAAGAGAGACCACCAAAGTAGCCCCCCAAACCTCAAGTGGACCAAGCTGTTCGATTCGCTCAGTGCAAACCACTAAAACTAATCAGAAACAGCCTACGAAGCTACCCCTTTCAATCAGTGAGAATCCACCAATCTATTCAAAGACAGCTCCGGCAACTACCTTGCTCAATCAGACTCATCCATAATCTAATCATCGGCTCCCCCAGTTGCTGCTACTGCGAGGCTACCCCTAACTAGGAGAATCCAATCTAATCAATAATAGCCACGACCACAAGAATACTACGCAAATCCTCAGAGCTAAAAGCGCTGGCTCAAGGGATATAGATGGCTCGACGAAGAGCCCGGCCCCCGATTTCAGTCCAACAGATGACCGCCTATCGGGGGTTGCAAAACTAACAGAAAACTGGCCCACTAGTCCAGCAACAATGTAAATGTAGATAGCCATATTCCAGGCTCATATTGCACAAACATTTAATAAAGAATTGACCCAGGTATACCGGCCTGGGCTACTGGTTGGGCTGCCTGCCCTGGCAGAAGGCAGGCTGTGCCCGACGGGTTGAAGGCAGGCTGTGCCCGACGGGCGGCCCGATGGCAGGCCAACGGGCTGGCTGCCACTACTACCCGCTGGCTGGCCCCTGTTGAGGGCCTGGCCCAAGCTGGCCCTCGGCTGCACGGCGGCTGTTGATGGTGGCCTAGCCCACGGTGGCTGGTGGCCCACGGTGGCTGGTGGCCATGGTGGCTGGTGGCCACGGTGGCTGGTGGCTGGTGGCCACTGTTGATGCCCAAAGTTGCCAGACCTACCCTCGTCTCCGGCAAGTTCAGACCGGCAGCTGGAGGCTGAGATTCAGACCAGCAGCTCAATGTTACCCAAGGTCGCAACCCAAGGTCGCCGTCGCCGGACTGAACAGCGACCCAAGGTCCCCATCGCCGTTGCCGATGTAATGAGGTCTTCGATTGAGCTCGCCGGACTGAACAGTTTGGTTTCAGATCTGCCCGGAGCAGATCCCAAATGGTACCCGCCGGTTCACGGCGGGGATGTGGTTGGAGGCGCCCACGGCTGTGGAGCTCCGTAGTGACGTTTGACCTGACCAGATGAAGGCCGGCCAGGTGGAGTGACCGCACCACGGAGGGCGGGCTAGATGGAGGCCGTACCAGGAGGTGGGTGGCCGGTATTGGCTGGGTTGATTTCAGATCTACCCATAGCAGATCCCAAAAAGGTAGCCGCCGGACCACGGCGAGATGGAGTTGGATCCAGACCTGGTTGAAGTCCAGACCTGGCCTCTGCTCGAGCCGTGACCGGCTGGTGGTGGTTGCTGGCTGTGGCTGGCCGGAATCGAGAGACCCACGACTTGGGCTATCTTCTCCGACTATCTTCTCTGAAGTTGGGAACCCACTGTTGTGGGTTTGTAAGATCTCACGGGGTAAGAACCACCGAGTGATGATGGATGTAGAAGCTGGAGTTGTTGAACCAGGCTTCAATGGCCGGACCAGAGGTGGCCGGATAGAGGTGGCCAAAGGGAGTTTTGCTCCATAGCTGTTGAAGACTGATGGAGGCGATGGAGGAGAGCACTCCCTAAGGAGGGTTGCTCCCTTGCCGTCCTTACTGTTGCCGCTGCTGCTGGCCGGAGGTGGGAGCCCGGGGCCGGCTGGATCTGGACCGGGAGGGAGCTTTCTCTCTCTAGGTTAGAGAGAGAAGCTCCCCAGCGACAACTTCCTTAGTCTGTTGCTATCCCGCCGTTCATCTTATATGGGGTCCCATATCACTTTCCTCATTACACGGGTCTGGCACATCACGTGTTCGGCCCTTAATTGTACCTGTTCGGGAACACCTCCCTACAATTGCTCCCCAGCTTTTGCTTATCACTACTGTTCGAAGATGATGAGTAAAGCTTCAAAGAATGAACTCGAGGCCGAACAGATCAGATCCCGTGCAGATATAGTCATTGGGTTCCCATTGATGTCTTTTGGCGGTTTAGTCATGATTTCCTCGAAAAAATGACTCCACGTGGTGTGTTTCGTACACCTAGCATTAAATTCGAACTGACGTTCCTTTCAAACGGCGTCTGATCGTCAGCTATCCACCTATTGCAACCATTACTTTTCATGTAACGTCATCAGTGGAGACGTTTCGTCTCCGTCACTTTACTCTTAAACCCAAAAAAGGGTATCTTTTTGGGTTTTTATCCAAAAAGCTTGAATCTCAGATTTCTCTCTCTCCCAAACCAGGCGAACTCTTTCGTTTCCGGTCCGCCATCGCCGCCGTCTGCAAACTCGACTTCATCCTAGGAAATCCTCCCTACATCCCTGTAAGACTCTTATTCTCGCTTCTCTTTTATTTCATCTTGAGACATCGTTTCTCAAATTCATTTTCGAGTTAGGGCGCTGTTCATACCCATTTTTCAGACTTCGCTCCATTGTCGTTAGAACTTTTTATAGCATCCATGGCGGATGATGATAGGGAACCCAGGCCAGGAAAATTTAGAAAACTTTGTGAAACTCCGGCTGCAATGGCAGCATTTAGGAAGGATTACAACGTTCCTGAGACCGTAGGTTTAGAACTTGCCCCTATGGGCGCGATCAGAAATGCTTGTACGTGGGATAGAACGTGCATCCCAATCGTGGCCATTGTCGAGGGTGGAGTTCGTTTCCCCCTTGACCCACTACTTCGTCGTGTTCTCAACTGGTATCGACTCAACCCCATGCAAGTATCCACCAATTTTTTCAGATTGGTAATGGGAATCGTAGCTTTAAATAGAATTTTGGGGACCCAGTTAGGAATCTGGGATATCCAGTGGTGGTACAGTATTGTATTAAATCGAGAATACAATACTTACTATTTAAAAGTAAGAAAGGCAGAGAAGCACTTCGTGCTTAACCTGCCAGACTCTGCTCGGGATCATGAGATGGACTTTCTGTACGTAACTGGAGCCTTCGAGCCCACTGGGGAAGATGGCCAAGTGGTGGGTGTCCACATTCCCCACGAATGGGGCTTCCCACGTACGCTTCTAATTTATGTTTCTCTGTTTTGTATTCCAATTCCTTCGCTTATCTGTACTTTAAACCATATTACTGATCGTCCCTTTGTTATTTCAGCAACAAATGCAAACCATCGCCCAACCAGAGAACCAAGCTATATCCGAGCAGGGGACATCAGCAAAGTTCTAAAATACAAAGGGGTGACAGGTACACAAACTGCTGGACGGGGGCGCGACGCAAGCGTTTTACTAGGCTACGATCCGTCATACAAAGGTTTTATTGATAGAAGACTTGCTCACCCAAGCACTAGTGGCGCCTCAACTTCGACTGCTCCTCAAGCCAGAAGTTCAAGATCTAGCGCCGGTGTAACGATTACCGGACAGCCAGGGGAATTCCCAATTTCGGAAGGAATCCCCTTGCCACGCTTGATTCTTAGGAGGTCCTCCCGTCGACAAGAGGCCATCCAAGAACAGCCCGAACAGTCATCTCCCCAACAACACACAAGCCAATCATCCTCTCCAGGATATTCTCCATCCCCTCCAGGTTCAGGTACCATGTCTTAACCAACCTTTGAACCTCAGCACCCTTCTCACAATCTCACCTCGGGGGCGTGGTGCCCCGGGCAGGGCGGCATCCACTGGCCAGGCTCCCCCACCCCCCCGTCGCTCTAGGGGCCCTAATACACGGTCTTCCTCTTCTCCTCGGGAACAGGATAGTTCTCTTGAGGCTGCTGATGCCCATCGGGACAAACGCCCAAGGCATCAGGAAACCGGGGCCTCAGATTCACAAGCCGTTGCTGATGCAAGTCTGGGGCCTCCTACCCCTGTCACTCAAGTGATCCACGACGCTTGGGCCCCTCAATTCACTAGGGGTGACCGGCCAATAAATGTTGGGGACAGTGCGAGTTCTTCTGAGACTGCACTGGCCCTCGCACAAGGGTTGCTGCTGCCAGTGGACATGCAAAAAGAGTCTACTAATTCTTCTGAACGGCTTTTATCCACTGGACTCGTCAGTGGAATCAAGGTAATCCCAAATTGTTACTCCTGTCTTTGATCCCATATTTGTCTTGGTAGTTTCAAGGATGTCTAACTATAAATTGAGTTTTTGTCATTCTCTTAGTTTATTCAAAAGATGGTCACAATGGGCCAGAGGCTTCAAGAGACTGAGGCTGAAAGGATCAGGCTGATGAATGAAAACACCAGTCTGATCCGATCAGTCACAAGGCTGGAGAGAGAGAGAGATAAAGCTAAGCTGGAAGCCGATGGTATGAAGGTGAAGTTGGATGCTGCTGAAGAGAATCTTTGCCATGCGCTGTCTGAAATTGACAGTGCCAAAAAGATAGCACACGAAGACGGTTTCAAGAAAGGCTTTGACGCTGCCACAGCAAGTTATGTGGAGCAGATGCCCGGTATTCAAGACCAAATCTGGAGCGTGTGCTGGGAGACATGCTTGACAAAGGTGGGAGCCCCCGAAGATTCCATACTCTGGACAGAAAATGATTTGCCCAGCAAACGTCTCCAGCAATCTCACGATTCCGTGGAACCTGCTGTTGATATATCGAGGAGCAGATCGACGATTTTGCTGACGTTGATGAAGAGATTCAGATGGAGTCCCAAGGTGCTCAATCTGGATCTCAGGAAGGGAATCCCGGGCAGTCAACCACTGAAGGAACAACCACTGAAACTGTGAACCTGGAGGAGCAAACAGCCGGAGACAGCAATGTTGCTGAGGTTCCAAGCAACACTACCCCCGAGGTCCAGAACTTGGACTGATTTTGGTAAGTTTTAATCTATTCTTCCGAATCATAAAAAAAACACTCTTCTGGTCCTGCGTGACCGTAACCTCTAGCCCTGCGTGGCATCAGTATACTTTTAACACTGGTTTTTTGACCCCTCGTGGCACTACTTTGGTTTGCTCGGCTCTCGTGGCTTGATTTTGCAGGGTCCTTCGTGACCAAATGTTTATGTTGATTTCGCTAAATTTTTTCATACTTAGTCAGTTTTTCGTGCATGTTTGATATTTATCAAGTGTGTTCATACTTAGATAAATCTGCATATCCTCGTGTGTTCCCCAAGTTCTACGTGTTTAGAGAAACTCCTAAATGTATTCGTACTTGGCTGTTTGCTTCTAAGTTTTCTCTTACTTAGCTGATCGTGCACATATTAGTGTGCATCCCAGTTTCTTCGTACTTAGGAATTTTAAGAATAGATCGTTAAGTTTTTATCGTACTTAGCAATTTGTGCAAACAAGTATTTCGTACTTCTGTTTAAGTTTCTCGTACTTAGCAATTTGTGCAAACAAGTATTTCGTACTTCTGTTTAAGTTTCTCGTACTTAGCAATTTGCGCAAACAAGTATTTCGTACTTCTGTTTAAGTTTCTCGTACTTAGCAATTTGCGCAAACAAGTATTTCGTACTTTGTTTAAGTTTCTCGTACTTAGCAATTTGTGCAAACAAGTATTTCGTACTTTGTTTAAGTTTCTCGTACTTTCGTATGCCCTAAGGTGTTCATGCCTATTATTTGCTCCCCAATACGAAGGAGGGATAATTTGTCCATTGTTCGTATTGACATGTTTAAGAAACAACCATAAAAAAGAGACAGAAATTTCTGAAAAAATCATAACTTTTATTCATAGTTTTCCAACTCAAGGAGTCGTTATGCGTACCCCTTGCAACTAATCAAAACAAAGGCATTTTTTTCGTAATCCCCACACAATAACATAATCCTAAAGCAGAATTAAAAACAAAGGGATTTTCTTCATAATCCCCATACAATAACATAATCCTAAAACAGAATTAAAACAAATCAAGTCCTTTAAACAAAGAACTTTCTCAAATTGTGGACATTCCAAGGCCTTGGCACCGAGTTCCCATCCAAGTCTGCCAACCTATAAGCTCCAATGCCGACAATTTCAGTCACTCGATATGGACCTTCCCAATTAGCACCAAGCTTTCCCTCATTAGCCACTTTGGTATTGCCAAGTACTTTTCGAAGCACAAGGTCTCCAATGCCAAACTCTCGAGGGTGGACATGTTTGTTGTAGCCTCTCATTAGCTGTTCCTGGTACGAGGCCTGGTGGACCAGGGCCCTTTATCTCCTCTCTTCGGCCAGATCAAGCTCAATTTCTAAGGCCCTGTCATTCCCCCCACTTTCAACCAATGCAGTCCTATTGGTTGGAAGTCCAACTTCCAGGGGTATGACTGCCTCTATACCATACGCTAATGAATAAGGGGTCTCTCCCGTAGACCTTCTAGGCGTTGTTTGGTGTGCCCACAACACCAGAGGCAGTTCATCAGGCCATTTGCCTTTTGCCTTGTCTAGCCTTTTCTTGATCCCATCAAGAATGGTTTTGTTGGAAGCTTCTGCTAATCCATTGCTCTGAGGGTAAGCAGGGGTTGAGTAATAGTTCCTTATCCCATACTGGGAACAGAATGTCTTGAACTTTTTCTCGAACTGTGCCCCATTATCTGTAATCAAAGAGTAAGGGACTCCGAATCGAGTGATTATACTCTTCCACACAAACCTTTCTATCATAGGTTCAGTGATTTTGGCCAAGGGTTCTGCCTCGATCCACTTGGTGAAGTAATTAGTGGCCACCAACAGGAACTTTCAATTTCCTGTTGCTTTATGGAGCGGACCCACGATGTCCATTCCCCACTGGGCAAACGGCCAGGGGCTAGTTAAAGGCACCAGGTCTTCGGCTGGTGTCTTTATCATAGGTGAGAACTTCTGGCATTTCTCACAAATCTTAACATAGACCTTGGCATCCTCCTGCATGTGTGGCCACCAATACCCTTGGGTGATTGCTCGGAGGGCAATAGATCTGCCCCCAGCATGGCTTCCACATGTTCCTTCGTGGATTTCATGGAGGAATTTTTGCACCATCTCAGGGTGCACACAAAGCAAATATGGCCCAGTGAAGGACTTCTTATATAGCTTCCCCTCGGGGGACAGCCAAAACCTTGCAGACTTGGTTTTGATCTTGTGTGCCTCTTTCTTGTCAGCAGGGAGTGCTTCATCTCGTAAAAACTCCACGATCGGGTCCATCCAACTTGGTCCTTGGTTTACGTCCAGGACCAAGTCCATATTTCTGCCGATGCTCGGCTCGGCCAGGTAGTCAACTGCTACCTTTCTTTTAAGCTCAGTTGGAACAGCTGCAGCCAACTAAGCCAAAGAATCTGCATGAGAATTCTGTCCAGAGCTTATCTGTTCTATACATACTCTCTCGAAAGTGTTCAGTAAACCTCTGGCCGCCTCCACGTAGGCTGCCATCTTCTCATTTCGAGCTTCATACTCGCTGGACAGTTGGTTTACCACAAGTTGTGAATCACAATAAACCTTGATCCTCTTAACCTTCAGGGTTTTTGCACTATTCAAGCCAACCAAGAGAGCCTCATACTCTGCTACATTATTTGATGCACTAAAGCCAAGCCGAATAAATTGTTCCAACATGACCCCTTCGGGAGGGAACAAAACAATACCAATACCTGAACCAGTGTTGCAGGCAGATCCATCCACAAATAATTTCCATTCCAAAGGATCCTGTTCGGCAGGTGCCTTACCCTTTCTTCTTGACGATTCAACTTTCTGCTCCTGTCTCGTAGGAGGCTGAGGTGCTACAGTTGGTGAAAATTCTGCCACAAAATCAGCCAACACTTGGCCTTTGATTGCAGTGCGTGGCTGGAAGTCAATATCATATTGACTCAACTCAACAGACCAAGTTGAGATCCGCCCAGAGAAATCTGCCTTTCGTAGCAGTGATCTTAATGGAAACTCAGTATAAACCACGACCTTATGGCTTTGAAAATAATGGGGCAACTTTCCTGTTGCTGTCTTTAATGCAAGGACCAGCTTCTCAAGGGGCAGATACCTCGTCTCCGCATCCAGTAAGGTTTTGCTCACATAATAAATTGGAATTTGCTCGGATTCCATATTCCTTAACAGGACTGCACTTACTGTATGTTCAGAAACTGCCAAATACAAAATTAAAATCTCACCTGAGTCTGGAGTCGACAAGAGGGGGGCTTGAGCCAAATATTTCTTCAAGTCCTGGAATGCCTGCTCACATTCTGCTCCCCATTCGAACCCCTCTCTTTTCTTTAGCAACTGGAAGAAAGGCCTACACTTATCACTTGTACGGCTAATGAACCTGTTTAGGGCCGCAGCCATCCCAGTCAGCCTCTGGACTTCTTTCGTAGTCTTAGGACTTTGGAGCTTCTGTAAGGCCGTTATCTGATTAGGATTCGCCTCGATTCCTCTCAGAGTCACCAGGTGGCCCAGGAATTTTCCAGAGCCAACTCCAAACGCACATTTTGAGGCGTTGAGTTTCAACTTGTATTTCCTCAAAATTCCAAAGGCTTCCTTCAAGTCCAGAATGTGCCCTTGCCTGGTCCTGCTCTTGACTACCATATCGTCTATGTATACCTCCATAGTTTGGCCAAGAAGTTTTCTAAACATGATTGTAGCCAGCCTTTGGTAAGTTGCTCCTGCATTCCTCAGTCCAAACGGCATAACACTGTAACAGTACAACCCTCGTGGTGTAATAAAAGAAGTCTTCTCTTGATCAGGTCCAAACATGGCGATCTGATGGTATCCTCGATATGCGTCGAGGAAACTCATCCGCTCATACCCAGCAGTGGCGTCAACCAATTGATCAATCCTTGGGAGAGGGAAGCTGTCTTTGGGACAAGCTTTATTCAAGTCTGTGAAGTCTACACAGACACGCCATTTCCCATTCTTCTTCTTCACGACCACAGTGTTAGACAGCCACTCTGGGTAATAGACTTCTCGTATTGCTTTGGCCTCTAGCAAACGATCTACCTCTTCAATAACAGCGTCAACATGCTGTACTGCTGCCCTTTTTTTCTTCTGAATAACGGGCTTATGCTGCGGGTCAACATTCAGGTGGTGGCAGATCACATCTGCATCCACCCCAGGCATCTCCTCTGGTACCCATGCAAACACATCAACATGTTCTTTCAAGAAACCTACCAATTCGGATTCTTCTTCATCTGGCAGTGATTCCCCAATTAGAAAATACCTCTCAGGATCAGTCTCGTCGATCAGTTTTTTCTTGAGGCCCTCCACTACTTTCTTTGCTGGATTCCTTCCAACATCCTCAACAGTTGGTTGATCTGGTACCTCCACTGTATGGACTTGATGGGCCTTTGGTACTTTCTTGATGATGGAAATCAGGCACTGTTGTGCTGACTTTTGATTTCCTCTAATCATCTCGATCCCGTTAGACCCTGGGAATTTCACCATCTGGTGATATGTAGAAGAAACAGCCCTCATCTTATGTAACCAAGTCCTTCCTATGATTGCATTATAGGAGGATGGTACATCTACAACCAAAAAGTCTGTTCTTAGGACCACTGTCCCTGCCCGAACAGGCACTGTCACTTTCCCAAGGGGCCATACTGCACTTGCACCAAATCCAACCAAAGGCGTAATAGATTGTTCCAAATCTGTCTGCTTCAGGCCCAACTTCTTGAATGCGTCGTAGTACAACACCTCTGTACAGCTCCCTGAATCTACCAGGATTCTCTCAATGTCATATTCCCCAATTCGTAGGGTTATGACTAATGCATCATTGTGGGGCACCTGAACCTCTCTCAGATCCTCATCTGTAAAGATGATAACATCGTTGGGCATATCATTATCTCGCCCTCTCTTGTTCCCCACTCGCATAACATACTGGTCATGTTTGACCTGCCTCTGCAGCAATCTCACCTCATTCCTCGTATAAGGTGTGGCCAATCCATGTATCATATGGATTACCCCTCTAGGATTCTGCTCATAATCTAACTCCATTGTTTTCCCTTTATCTTTGGGGTCTTTCTGAATGAATTCCTTAAGATAACCACGAGAAACCAAATCGTCGAGATGTCTTTTGTACATCTCACAATCCTCTGTCATATGACCCCAATCCTTGTGGTAACTGCAGTGCTGATTCGTAGCACGTTTTGCTTTCTTATCCCCACCTAGACTTGGGGGCCATTTGAAGAAAGGCTGATTCTTTATTCGATAAAGAATCCTGTAGATTGGTTCTTTCCAAACCGTGGTTATTGAAAAGAACGACTTAGGATAAGGTGCCTGCTTTTCCTTGTAAGGCTCTTTCTTAGCCTGCCCATATTCTTTCCTATAGGTCTTGGACTCTGGCTTATCCGCCTTCTTTGTTGGAGTCTTTGGTTGTTCGGCAACAACTCTGCCTTCCTCCCGGAGTATGTCATCCTCCATTCTTGCGTGTTGTTCGATGCGCTCCATTAGCCTTGCCAATGATGCCACAGGATGCTTATTCAATGACCGGCATAACTCGCCCCGAACAGGCAGGCCAGTTTTGAAGGTAGCAATGGCATACTACTCACTGCAACTGTCTATTCTCATTAAAGGTCTCCCAGTATTTCTTCACGTAGTCTCTGATCGGCTCGTTATCCTCCTGCTTCATCATTGAGAGACTTTCAAATGTCTTGGGAGCCTTTCTACTTGTCAAGAACCGAGCAGTGAACTCTTCTGCCAACTGCGTCCATCCTCGTATGGAACGTGGTTCCAACTTATGGAACCATGATAAAGCCACTTTTCCCAAGCTTGAAGGGAACATCTTACACATGATGGCGTCATCTCCATCATGCATGAACATTGCCTATTGGTAATGTTGTATGTGAGCGACGGGATCCGCATTTGTCTCGTAAAGTATGAACGTCCCATGCTTCACTCTGCTCGGCAGGCGCGCATCCTGTAGCCTTTTTGAAAAAGGCGATGCTGCTATATTACTCAGGGCCCACCTCGCTGCTTCTTGTGCAGTCATAGACCCATCTTCTTGCTTTTTGGATTTGTGGGTCACTGCCCTGTTCCAATCATTATCAGGTCTCTCGTACCTGTCCCTGTGGTGTTTTCTTACGCCTTCCTCAGGTGAGGAGCTTCGGCTCCTGCTTCCCCTATAACGTGGGGGAGTTCTTTGCTTGCTCGGACTCCTGCTCCTTCTTTTTCGTGAAGAAACTCTTTTCTTGGGAGGAGTGGGGCTTCTGGACTTGCTCCATCTTCTTCGTGAAGGGTCCTTTGTGTATTAGACCATGACCAGTCCCTCTCCCCTGGATCTCCTTCCTGATAACCCAGAGTCCTCAGGATGTTCACGGATCCGCTCTAACTCTCGGATCTCGTGTTCCCTTTTCCGAATTAGTCGAGCATATTCCTCGACTTCCTGCCTCTTTTTATCGAGGATATCCTCGTTGCTGTGCACACTTTTCGAATGTGCAACTGATTCTCCCCTGTGATGGGATTTGCTCCTTCGCGTGGAGGTTGTAGCCGTTTTGCCCTCCCTATTCTTGGAGTTGTCGTGGATGGTAAGAGGATCCTTGCTCGTTGTCCTCTTATCATGCCTGCTGGTTGGCTTTCTTGGAGCACCTGGTGGGGATTTATCTCCTCCCCCACCAGCCTGGTTTTTATCGGTGATCGGTGTGACTGGATCTACCTCCACCATGGTCGTATTTCAAAAGGGAACTCTTTCGTTTCCCACAGACGGCGCCAATTGTAGGTGGAGAAAAACAGATGGTACCTAGAACAGCGTTGAATCTCCTTCCTTCACGTGCTGTCCAACCGGAACCCTAATATCTTCGCCTGAACCCTAACCTGTAAAACAGACAAGGGGTGAGCGCACCTCTGCCCCTCGTGGCAAAGGCCCTCCGATGCCTAAGTTAGTATCTCGTACTGTATCAAAACCCTAATTATCAATAGGAAGTGTGGAATGAATGCAACTTATTGCGTACCTTTTTCCTCATGGTTTACCTCGTATTTATAGATATGAGCATGCTTGCTTTCCAAGCATCCTTGTTGCCCAGGTCCCCTGCCTCGTATAGGAACCCTGGCTCTCTTGGGGATCTCTTGCCCAATCAACCGAGATCCCTTCCCCATAGGGTCTCTTCTCACCATAGAACTCATCCCTTAATAGGACTGTCTCTTGACTCATCTTTGCTGTATATCGGGTTCGTCTTACAGAACACCCCTATTGCCTTATCTCTTAAGACAACGTTTCGTCAAGTAACTCCATCTGTTCGGCATATGCCCCTACCGAATAGACTACACAAGTAAATGACTTCTCATGCCACTGGCCTATCTATGTCGAACAGAATGTATCAACTAGTGACTTCTCATGTCACCGGCTTATCTCAGCCGAATAGATCGTCTAACCCGGTGCCTCCTCGTAGCACTGGACCTTACCGCCGCCGTTCATCTTATATGGGGTCTTATATCACTTTCCTCATTACACGGGTCTGGCACATCACGTGTTCGGCCCTTAATTGTACCTGTTCGGGAACACCTCCCTACAGTCAATACCTCCATAACTATCACAAATAGGTAGGAGGACAAAGGATCACCTTGTCTTAAACCTTTCTGCCCAGGAATGTATCCTATTGCTTCACCATTGAAGCACAAGGAGTAATTGGCTGTGGAGACACAAGCTTTGAGCCATTGGATCATCTTAGGATGGAAGTTCATGGATATTAGGACATCCCAGAGGAAGTCCCACCTGACATTGTCATAAGCCTTCATGATGTCCACCTTCATGGCACATCTAGGGGAAGAAGAATGTTTGTGGTAGCCCCTCATTAATTCCTGAGTTAGGAATATGTTATCCGCTATTCTCCTACCCTGAACAAAGCCAGACTGAGCAGGATCAATAAGGGATGGAAGGACATGTTTGATTTTGTTGGCTAAGATTTTAGCAATACATTTGTAAACTACATTGCAACAAGAGATGGGTCTGAAATCCCCCACCTTGGAAGGGTTGGGGACTTTTGGCACCAGGGCAATCAAGGTAGCATTAGCCTTCTTCAAAAGTTGACCAGACCTAAAGAAAAGTTTAACAACTGAGGTCACCTCATGGCCTATTACAGGCCAAGCTTTATGGAAGAAAGCTGCATTGTATCCATCCGGTCCAGGTGCTTTTTGAGGATTAAGAGACCAGAACGTGTCCTTAATCTCCTTATCCGTCACATCAAGCACCATATCCAAACTTTGAGAATGGGAGAGTTTCTTAGTAATGAGTTGGTTCACTCTGGAGGATCCAGAATAACCACTTAGATGTTTGGTCCCTAAAAGGGTAGTGTAGTAATTTATGAAAGTGTGCTTCACCAATTCAATGTCTTGGGTAACAGATCCATCTTCCAAAACCAAACTGGAAATTCTGTTTCTATTCCTTGAGTTACTAATGGTTTTGAAGAAAAATGAAGTACATTGGTCCCCCAATTTTAACCACTGAATTCCTGACTTTTGTTTGGCAAAACTTTTTTCAGCCCTAGCAAAAACAAGGTACTGCTTACACAATTCTTTTTCAATGGCCTGTTTAGAGGGATCATTAGGGTGAGAACCTAACTCTCTTTGGATGGCTTCCAAACGTTGTTTATAGGAAGCCACCCTTGATGACAATTCACTAAACTCATTAGTATTCAAATTTTTAAGATCCACCTGTAAGTGCTTAAGCTTCTCACAGACACAATACATAGGGTTGCCAATGATCGCAAAGCTGGGTATAAATAACCCTAGGAATGATACAAACAAAGATGGTAAACCTCCGCTCACTAGTCTATTGAAGCAGTCAGCCATGGCCGACGATACGATCTCGTTAGCAGATGGGTTGGGCCTTCAAGCCCTAGATCGCTGTAGACACCCCAATTCGGCCTAACGATTATTTCAAGTCCCACCTTGGGACAATCCCGATGATGAAATGGATACAGTGATTGCTGATTGCTGATTGCTTCCTTGAGGACCTTAGGACTTTCGGTGAGAACTTTGAACCACTTAGAGGACCCAATTCAAAGCCATACAGCCTTTCAGACAGAAATACAGAAGCCTAGGAGAATCCATCTAACGGCCGTAACATTGATCTAACGGCCATAACTTCAATCCCTCACTCGAGCAACCTGTTGCCAGCAAAATCTCCCTGAGAGATCAATTCCTCGGCCGCAAGATCTATCCTTCGGCCGAGATATCCATTCCACGGCCGCGACATCCTTTACTCGGCCGCCAGATCGACCTTTTTCCAGACTCTGGAACGTTCTGTCAGACGTTTGGTTTGATCCAAGTACACTACCTTCCCGATGCGTTCGGGCTACGCTCAGAGATTACGACGTAGAGTTAGAGATGCATTGCAATTGCAATTGCCATCTCGTGATTTGATTGGCCGTAGTGAGTCACCAATTGCCTATATAAAGGGCCTTTGGACTCCGAAAATAAACACACAAAATTGATACACCTACACACTCAATCAAGCCTCAAAACTCTGCACAAATAATCCCTCAATCCCATACTTCAAAAGCCCTAACCTCCCGAAGGCAGCCGTCAATCCGGCGATCAAACCCCGAAGTTCAAACCCTAACCCTAGGGTTCTCGATCAAGCAATCAATCAATCACGCCTAATCCAAAGCAATCAAGCAACTGAGGGATCAAGGTGGTGAGGCCCAACGGCCTCTGGTTTGTCTTAATTTACTATATTTTTGACTAACCGTAGCATTTTGATTATCCGTTAATCTTTCTGTCTGGTGTGAGGAAGAACACCGACCGGGGCTTCGATCCCTCGGCCAGTACATCAAACCAGTGTGATTACTCAGCCGTGACATCTATTCACCGGCCGAGTAATCAATCTCCTGGGACAGTTTATTTGCTTTCTCTGCTTCCTAATGCATGCTTATTTATCGCACTGGCTCACCTTACTTACTGTTTAAAGGAATAAATAAACAGACTATGTGTTGGAATTAAACAAAGCATCTATACGTCTTATGTTGAATGAGTATGGGCCAGTCTCATGACTGGGCAAAGAGGGGTGCCTAACACCTTCCCCTTATTGTACTTTTGGCTCCCGTATCCAGAATCTCTGTCTATTTTCCCAGTTTTAATAAACTGGGTGGCGACTCTATTTGATGATAACCGTTATCATGTGGCGATATTCCTAGCCATGGGAATGTCCATGATTTTGGTTTATGAAACGAGCAACCAATCAAGCAAACAAACGTGATCAATCTGTATGGCGATGCCCCGTTTGGGAGGTGTCTACAGTTTTTGGCGACTCTGCTGGGGACATGAGAGGCATAACCAAAAAGTTCAACATAAGACTAATACATTTTTTTTTTGGGTAAAATAGCTTGAAATAGAAAAAAGAATAACCGGATATACAGCCTACAAGGGGCATACCCCAGGAGGAAAAGAAAGGAAAAAACCAACAAGAGTAAGAAAATTGACAACGCCAAATGGCTACATGGCTAAATGATGATGCACGTTGTTTCCAATCCATCTATCAAGAGGGAAGGAAAACAACGCCTATTGAAAGAAACAAAATGGACTACACCTATGTGAGGCACTAAAAGTGCGGTCCTGGAGAGTTAATACATACACTTGAGAATAGACTACACACATTACTGAAGCCTTTAACTGATATGGCTATACAAACTACTGTAGATCTGAAGCAGAACTGAAGCAGTTCTGATGCAGCAAGGAGTTGAGGCCCATCATTGTTTACAGCTGGACTAGTCAGAATGAAGCCTCCAAACTGTGGACAACCCTTGCATCCAACATAACAGCTTCACATCAAAAGATAACAGCTACACAACAGCTCTAATACAGAAACCAATAAGGACTGATGCAGAACTGGGCAGCAACATAACTGAACATTGCAGAACTGCTATCAACACAATACACTTGGACACTACACTACATGACACTACATTACATAACTGATGCAGGACTGATCTGATGGAGCTTCTGAACTTCTGGAACTTCCAAGTGTAGATATGTATAACTTTCAGAACATCAAAACTTCAGAACTTGGACTGCCCTGACAGCAGCTAAACCAGAATTCATGGCATCATGGCATCAGATATGCTAAGCATGGCAAAACCAGAATTCACACAGTCAAAATCCAAATCAAAACAATACAGAGGACGTCCCCCTCTGTGAAGGGAGATCCCATTGACAGCCCCCGATGGTTAGGCAACATAACTGAATACAGAACCTGCTACGTCTATCAACTTTTGATCCTGCTACAACACTAGCAGGATCAGAACATCAGAACAACATCAGAACAGCAGGTTCAGAACATCACTAAAGCTACTACAGATTGGCACCACAGATTGGTACGTAACTGAAAACAGAAACTTGACTTGAATTGAAGTAGGCACTCAACATTGAAATAGCTACATGGACTCATCAGTCCAGAAGTGTCCCCAAAGTGTCCATGATCCAATACTAGACTAACTGAATGGCAACTGCTAGAACATGAGTGATAGTCCAATACACTCCAATTACAGCATGCCTATCCAACTGGACACTCAACTGGAAATGAAAAAAAAACCACTGAACTTATTTTTGTCAGAAAAATTAACAGGTTCAGAACAGGTTCAATGATAAATTGATAAAAGCAGAGCAGTGACAGCAGCAGATACAATGCTGCCACAACTCACCCTTGAAACCTCACAACTTACAAGTTCTTGGCCAATATGTTCCTTACACTCTCAACACACATGAACCTTGAGTCTGGTAGAGAGACCACAGAGTATAAGATAACTACCTGTGTATGTAGGAGTAATAGCAGACCTCTTGTTGAAGCATGTTGACCTGCTTCTGTGACTATGACTGGACAGCAGGCAGGTTGCTGAATCCTGCTCTCTCCTGCTTCTGCTTCTGTTTCTGTGACCAAGGAGGAGCATGAAGCTGTATCCCCCTTGACCAATGACTTGCTGTACAACCAACTCGCTGCAGCAACAAAACTGCAGTGCTTCTACAGAATTGAGCTACAGAACTTCTACAGAACTTCTTCTGATGCAGCCTCAGAGACAACTCTGGACCAAGTTAGATCAAGGGGAAACCCCTTGAGATTTACCTGCATGTGTTATCATGTGAGTATATGGGTAATTTCATTCTAACTTATTACTGAGAATGTTAATCATGAATATTCCACATAGATAATAATTGAGAAGGCCCCTTGAACTTAGACAATGACAACAACCTGCACCTTACTTCATTTGAAATTTTGTGAGCAACCACTCCAGGAGGGCAATTAAGATTCTGGAATTTCCTATGATTCCTCTCAAACCATAATTGGTGCACATAGGTTGTAAAGACAAGTTTAGCAATTGTAATGGCCAGAGCCTTGCCTTGGACAGAGGACAGCCTGCTCACCCACTGCTGCATGGATGTCAATCCTGTCATGTGAGGGGTCTTTGGGGATAAGATACCCCTAATTTGTGTAGCCATGGGGCAATCAAAAAAGAGGTGCTCATGGGACTCTACTCCCAAACATAGGCTGCATATGGAAGTAGTTTTCATTCCAAACATGACTAGTCTGTCTTCTGTAGATAATCTATTAAGGATGGCCATCCATGAAATCACACTACATCTAGGGATACACCCTGAGAACCATACCACTTTATGCCAAGTGATAGCAGGAAAATGTATCCTTAAATGATCCCATAAGGATGAGATGGTGAACTTACCAGATGCATTGAGGTTCCAAATGCATCTATCCCCAGTGGAAGCATTGATGGGGACAGTTTGTAATTCTGATCTCACTTCATTGAGATCAGGGGTTTGGGTCAGTGGGAAGGCCCACTGATTGTCCCTAATGATAGACTGCACAGTGGAATCCTTGTGCAGTCCAGAATCTAAGGTAATTCTAGGCCCAAATTTAGGCAATAAGGGCCCTAGGGGATGCCAGTTATCAAACCACAAAGAGGTCAATTGGCCATCCCCTATTTTATACGTAATGTGTGATTGGATGAGTGGTCTAATGTTAAGAATTTTCCTCCATACCCATGAGGGATTACTTGGAGTTTTAACACTCCAAAAGCTCTTACCTTTAAGTAGGTAAGACTTCACCCATTGGCACCACATAGATTGCTCCCCTCCCGAGATAAGGAACCAAATATGTTTGGCGACTGCTGCCTTGTTCCAGACCTCCATAGATTTAAAACCTAACCCTCCTTCCTTAACAGGAGAACAAAGATGTTCCCAAGAGACTTTTGCCCCTGTTTTCTTAAGGTCGGGGCCAGACCAAAAGAAGGCTCTAAGGATAGATTCCACCTCCTTAATTACCTTCTTAGGGATAATGAAGAGAGATGACCAATAGGTTTGCATTGAGAACAGTATTGATTTTATTAATTGAATCCTCCCAGCATAGGACAAGTACCTATGTGTCCATGATTTAGTCTTGACCAAAATTCTGTCAACCATTACTTTACAATCAGAGTGCTTGAGTTTGGAGGACAGTAGGGGTACCCACAAATACCTAACAGGCAAAGACCCCTCCTGAAAGCCTCGGATACCTAATATGGATGCCTTGGTGGGTGGGCTAACACCAGAGAAAAAGATGCTGCTCTTGGAAGGGCTTGGTGAAAGCCCAGACAACTTCTCAAATTCAGTTAAAGAGTTCTGAATGTGATTAATGGAGCTTACTTCACCTTTGCAAAAGATCATAAGATCATCTGCAAAGCAAAGATTGACAAGTTTGGTAGCTCCACATTTCCAGTGGAAGTTAAAATCAGGTTGGAAGGATTTCTCCTTAAGAATGCACGTTAACACCTCCATAGCTATCACAAAAAGGTAAGAAGATAGTGGATCACCTTGTCTTAAACCTTTTTGCCCAGGAATGTACCCTATTGCCTCCCCATTAAAACACAAGGAGTAATTAGCTGTAGACACACAAGCTTTCAACCATTGGATCATCTTAGGGTGGAAGTTCATTGAAGCCAGGACATCCCAAAGGAATTCCCACCTGACATTATCATAGGCCTTCATAATGTCCACTTTCATGGCACACCTAGGGGATGAGGAATGTTTGTGGTAACCTCTCATCAATTCTTGAGTAAGGAATATGTTATCAGCTATCCTCCTACCCTGGACAAAACCAGATTAAGCAGGATCAATAAGGGAAGGCAGAACAGGTCTGATTTTATTGGCTAGTATTTTAGCTATACATTTATATATCACATTACAGCATGAGATGGGCCTGTAGTCTCCTACCTTAGAGGGATTGGGGACTTTAGGCACCAAAGCAACTAGGGTAGCATTGGCCTTCTTCAAGAGTTGACCAGACCTGAAAAACAGTTTGACAGCTGAGGTCACTTCATGGCCTATAACAGGCCAAGTTCTATGGAAGAAGGAAGCATTATAGCCATCTGGCCCAGGAGCTTTTTGAGGATTAAAAGACCAAAAGGTGTCCTTGATCTCTTTATCAGTTACCCCCATCACCATTTGCAAACTCTGGAAGGGGGAGAGCTTCCTAGTTATAAGCTGTTGCACTCTAGAGGATCCAGAGTAATCAGTCAAATGTTTGGTGCCTAACAAGTTAGTGTAGTAGTTGATGAATGTGTGCTTAATCAACTCTAAGTTTTGGGAAACAGACCCATCTTCTAGAACCAAGCTAGAAATTCTGTTTCTATTCCTTGAATTGGTAATGGACTTGAAAAAAAAGGAGGAACATTGATCCCCCAACTTTAGCCATTGAATTCTTGATTTTTGCTTGGCAAAATTTTCTTCTGCCCTGGCATAAACTAGATACTGCTTGCACAGTTCCTTTTCAATGGCTTGTTTAGAAGGGTCACTAGGGTCAGAGCCTAGTTCTCTTTGGATAATTTCTAATTGTTGTTTACAGGAGGCCACTCTTGAAGAAAGATCACTAAACTCATTTGTGTTTAGTTTTTTAAGATCCTCCTGCAATTGCTTAAGTTTTTCACAAACACAGAACATTGGATTTCCAATGATTATCTTCCTCCACACCTGCTGAACAGTGTCAAGGAACTTAGGGTGCTCAGCTAAAAAGTTGAAGAACCTAAAAGGCCTTTTCTTAGTAAGTGAAGCAGTTGTCAAATACACAACTGCAGGGGAATGATCAGACACCCCAGGGCTGAGAAAATGTGCATTGGACCAGCAGAAATCTTTGACCCAACTCTCATTAACTAGAACCCTATCAATCTTGGAACTTATATGAGCATCTCCCAGTTGTTTATTAGACCAAGTGTACTGGCATCCAGTATACCTGAGATCAAGTAATTCAGTTGATTGGATACAAGAATTGAATTCCTCCATCCAGGGCAACCAATTTCTGTCCCCACCTACTTTTTCAAGGGGAGACCTCAATGCATTGAAGTCACCTAACACTACCCAAGGGGTAACCACACAAAGCTGCTGTAATTGAGCCCATAGTTGTTGCCTTTCCAAGTAACTAGTTGCTCCATATATAAAGGTGGCATCAAAAGAAAACTGGCCATTACAAGATTGCAACTTACAATGAATAATCTGATTGGACTGAAACTGAACTTGTACATTAAACAATAGGGGGTTCCAACAAATCAAAATACGCCCCATATGAGAGCAGGAATGATTGCTAACAAAATTCCAATGAGGGAGCATGGTGTTGACTACTCTAGTTACATTGGATTCTTTGATTTTATGCTCAATAAGACCAATTAAGGATAGTTTATTCTTAACAACCCAATTTTTTGCCTCCCTTTGTTTGAGAGGGTCATTAAGGCCCCTCAAGTTCCAAAACCCAAAATGTGAAGACTCACAATCCATTAAACACTAGACAGCTACAACAGAATTGAAAAAAAAAATTAAAGGTAAATACTGTATTAATCAGACAAAGGTAGGAAAGAAGGTTACTTCCCTGATTTGTTAGAAGAGCTCTTTGCAAAGTTCTTCTGTTTCCTCTGCTGCCATGCTTTACCAGAACCTCCTCCGGTAAGTTTGATATCTGGAATGAGATCTGGAGGTTCTTTGTCCTTGAGTTTGGCAGCCATTTTGGCAGCTTTTTTTGCTGCTGATCTGGTTATAAATGCAGCAGGGTTTGGGCTTGTAGTCTGCTGATTAGGGGGTTCTGCTTCTTCCTTATTGCCCCCCACACTTTCTAATGTTTCAGTTTGGTTAGAAGGGACTGTAAGCTCTTGCAGAGACAGGGGATTAGGTTCTTTAAGGTTATGAGCAGCCTCCTCAATGGCAAAGGCAGAACTGACTGTTGGGATCAGAGGAGGGTTAGCTTCTGTACTTTGAGACAGAGTCAACTTCTCTTGAGAGCTGCTCACTATACTCTCAAGAACCTTTTCTAATTCTTCCTCTGAGTCATCATCTGAATCAGTAAGCTCTGCTTGAGGTTTACCCTCATGCTTGGTGGAGGAAGGTAGGGAAGTTGATGTAGAACCTGGGAATGTGCAAGGAGGGTTAGCTCTCAGTTTCCCACTACCTACCACTGTCCATTCCTGAAGTGGCTGGCAGGTAATTGGAGGTGGTTTCTTGGAGCAATGGTCAGTTGAGTGGCCAAAGACTTGGCACTCCTTGCATAGTAAAGGTAAGACTTGATATTCAACAAACACCACCACTGATTCTCCCTCCACAGTTATTCTAACTTCATCTGGAAGTTCATGTTCAGCACTGATCTCTATACATATTCTAGCATTTGTTGATTTTGTGTGCAAAAGACCTGGCTGTCTTGAGGTTTTGGCTGTGGCTTGGTCCACATGTAGTGGCTTACCAATGGTACTAGCTATCCTGCTCAAGCACTCTTGATTCCATAGCTCTAGGGGTAGATTATGAAGTTTAACCCATGCTGGAATATGAGAAGGTTGTTCCTTTACTGGTTTCATCATACGGTGCCAGTCTTTAAGTACCAAGTATTTTTGAGAGAAGAAGTAGGGACCCCCATCCAACACTTGTTGTTTGGCCTGTTCATCCCTAAATTCAAATAGATAACAGCCTCCAACATCCGGCTTGACTGCCACAAATAACTCCTTCCACTGATATCTAGCAGTGGAGGCTACCAAGGGGTAAGGCATGTTCCCATCGAGGAAGTGACCCACTAAGTATTTGGTCCACATACCTACATCTGTTAGTTCGATATCGATCTCCACCTGGGCTTCTTTCCCTCTCAGTAGGTCAGGATAAAACTCAAGCTTCATATCCATTGAGGGGCTTTGGGACTGCAGCAGGGAAGCCCAGTTTTTGGGTTTAGCCTGGTCATTTTTCTGTTTTGGTTTGAATTGGGGATGTTGACCAGGAATAGAAGAATTTCGAGATGTTGATTGATTACCATTATTCAGCGACCTAGAGTGAGGTACATTTACTGAAGATACTTTAGGCATTTCTGTAGTTTTAAGGACAGAGGTTAACCTCTTTTAATTTCTTCTTTTGTTTTCTTTTCCTCCTGGGGTATGCCCCTTGTAAGCTGTACATTCGGTTAACCTCTTTTAATTTCAAGCTGATTTACCCAAAAAAAAAAAAAGGACAGAGGTTGATGGAAGCTGCTGTGAGATAGGGTTCAGTTTCCTTACCTCTGATGGAGTACGTTGAAACTGGTAAGTGTTTCCGTGGAGGTGAATCACTCGTGCCTTAGCTTCAGCCTCCTTCATCAGACCATCTTCGAAAATGGCTTGTTGGGTTTTCTACACAGCTTTGGGGTTAAGCTGCAAATTAGGGTTATTCTCCCCAGTGCCGTTAGCAGTTGCTGCTCCTGATTTAGGACTCTGGGTGCTAGTGCTCTGTAGAGGAGAGGCTTGTTCCTCCGCTTGTTTACCAGATTTATTCCATTCCTGTTTTATGCTCAGTAGCTTGGCTGTGAGCACATCTAGGATGAATGGATCTTCCGAGGTGTTGAGTTCATCCTCCAAATGACCCACGATTTCAAGCATCCGAGCTTCAGAATCCGAGTGCATTCCTTCCTTCGGAGACCCATTCGAAGAAGATGGTGGAACCGAGCTCTTCGTTGCGGCTTCGGCTTGTACCCTCAACCCCTCCTCGAAGAAGACCTGTTGCAATTTCCGAGATGGACTTGTATTCTTGGACGATTTAGGGCTGTGCGCCCCGAATCCCTTTGGAGTTGAAGACTGATCCGAACTGGTTCTGGTGGATTGAAGCTCAAAGTCCCCTGAAAAGCTAGTTCCCAGAGGGTTTAGAGGAAACGGAATCCCACTTTTAGGGCTTTCCATGTGCGGTAATTGCTTCCTTCGGAGCTCGTTTGAATCCAGCGCTTTGAACCCTAATCCTTCCGCCATTGATATTGTACCGTCAGCCATGGATCTCACTGTTTCTCCATGGCTTGTCAGAAGTTGCCCTAATCGCCTCACTTGTCAGAAGTTGCCTTAGGTATCTTAAGACTAATACATGCCTTGTCTAAATTCATTTATCATATGCATCGAGCGGGCAACCCGTTGAGTTCACCTGATATCCCGGCATGACACGGGCTATGTTGGGGGTTCCAGCAAACTCCAAAGTCACTCGTACCTAGTGGTATATCAAAAAGGAAATCACCCAATCACCGCCTATGATGGGCTGGTGAAAGGACTTGTGCCCTTTGACAATGGAGCACCCTGAAACTACCAAAACCTTGCATGCTTTAGAAAGCCATAGAACTTACCAAACTAAGACAGGAACCTACAGGCTAGGAACCTACTTGCATCCTACTTGCAAAAGTTCTTCCTCACACCTTGTACCATCTGTTGTTATAATTAACTCTTTCTGTGCAGAAGGGTTGGGATTTTCAGCCCAAATCCTAACCCTACACAGGCGAAATACTGACTTCCAGGTATTCTATTTTTCAAGCAGGCACAATAGGTAAATCAAAGAAGCAACCACAGCCAACTTTGTACTCTTATAACACCCGAAGCTACGCCAAACAAAGGTCTCTGCAACCCTCCCGTCTATCATCTGACAAGACACCCTCACCACGAATCCAACCGCTTTCAGAAACTTCCCGGTCATCCCCTCAACGGACCCCGTCATTCACTAAATCTCAAGCTTCGTCAAGCAACCCTTCTACCTTCATGGCAGACAACGACGCCACTATTGCCGACCTCCAAGCTCAAATCGCTGCACTACTAGCGGAAAAGGCAGCTAGAGATGCTGAAGATGAGGAAAAATCAATGGAAGACGAGAATCCCCATAAAGTGATATTGGCAGAAAGTCCTGAGTTGACCAAGCAAGTCAAGGAAATCAAACAAGCCTTGGCTCGTTTGCAAGGGGACCAAATTCTGGATTTCGAGGGACTTTGCCTCTTCCCAGAATCCAAGCTACCTGAGAACTTCAAGATGCCCAACATTGAGAAGTTCAATGGAACTGGCAACCCTACCAGTCATGTTCGCCATGTTATCAACACCCTGAAGCCGATGGGTTTGAACGACGAGCTCATCGCCCAGCTGTTCCAGCGAACCCTCACCGGAAGTGCTCTCGACTGGTTCCTCACTTTGGAGTTTGTACATTATCAAACTTGGCCAGAAATTGCCAATGCTTTCGTCAAGCAATATGCATACAATGTCCAAATTGAACTAACCACTCGAGACTTGGAAATGACCAAACAGGATTCCAATGAGGACTTTGTTACCTTTGTGGCAAGATGGAGGGAAAAGGCCGCCAAGATGAAGAACCGTCCCTCTGAGGAAGACCAAGTGAGGATAGTTGTCAAAAATTTGCAACCCAAATATCTCAGGCATATTTACACACAGGCTATCACCGATTTCAAGCGCTTGCATGCCACTGGGTTGCAAATCGAAGATGGAATCAAGCTAGGACTCATTGGGAAAGAAGAGACCACTCCTCCACCTAAGAAAACCTTCTCTAGCCATACATCTCACGCCTCCGTAAATGCCCTTGGCACATCCTTGTCTCAAGACCCTTTCCAAACTAGCCCATCCCGAAGCTCAAATCGACCTCGTCGCAATTTTGATCCTCTATACATGACCTTATCCCAAGCCTTGACCATCCCTAGCCGTCAAGGGCATCTTAAACCTCTAAACAAGCCACTTCCTCCGCCGCCCTACGGTCCAAACCATGATCCAAACAAACAATGCGCCTACCACCAACACCCTGGGCACGAAACAGATAATTGCATGCGTCTTCGTCACGACATTCAAGACCTTATTGATAGTCGAACCATAAAACCACCAAAACCTAATGGGCAAGCCAACCCACTCCCTACTCATAATGCTGAACCGCCACCTCGAAATATCAATCTCATAAATCTCTCTCACAACCCCACATACAATCCTAGCCAATACATTGTCCAAGACAACCAAACCAAACCTACCTTAACCTTCCCCGAGGAGGACGAATGTTTCATGCTAGAGGAGGAGGAGAACAATGATTCTAATCAGTCAGAAGTAATCGACATTGATATGTCCGACATAAGCAGCAAAGATCAGGCAGATGAGGAAAAGCTAAGGGAGTGGAAGGAGCACTCTTGGGCGAAACACAATTTGGAGGATCCAGACATTCCATTTGTAGAAGATGACGAATGGCTTCGTATCTGGTTTGAGAATAGGAAGAAGGAAAAAGAAAGGGTCATCATGATGAGAAGGCACGCTCGCTTCGAACCTGCCTAAATAGTGGTACGCATCAACCGTTCCAAAATTCTAACACCGCCCATTGTTTGCGAGACAATCAATCTCATTGAGAAAGTAGAGGAGTTTCAAATGCAACCATGGGTCAACCCTTACGACGAGTGCGATTATAGTCAATGGATAGAGGAAAGAGAAGATCTAGATTTCATGTGCACAGAACCCTATAAAACAGGGGAAAGCGACTTTGATGAAATGGAAGAAGAGTGCAATGATCCGCTCGATGAAACCTCCTTAACATCACTATTCAATCAGGAGGAAATAGCTGATGACCACGCAATCAATGAGGAAAGAGAAAGGGAGTTTCCTGCCGACACATCCATCTGGGGATTACTCATGGCTCAAGGAGGTAGCCATCGCGCAAAAGATGAACCCGGTTCAAAGGCTCTGTTCGACAAGGAAGAGGGTGGGAAAGAGTACAAAGTTGCAAAAGACAAGGGAAATGACCCCGACAAGCTGCAGTAGCTGAGAAGTCACAACATGGCAAATAAGAAACGATTAAAACATTATTTTTGCTTTAAACAAACTAGAACGAGTTTTGGGCCCCTGTTTGGGCATTTTATTTCCGCTAAGAGAACTCCTTTTTCATCTTCCAGATTATGCTTATCTAAATCCAAATTTCTAAATTGCAATTGCCATGCACTATGCTCTCATTGCCAAAACAAGGGAAGAATTTGAAAGGATCAAAATCTTCGTGTCTCCGACAAAAGGGAAGGAAAGGACAAACTCTAAATTACTTAAAACTAGGTTTTTATCAAAACTTAGGAAGAAGACGCTATCTCCGTGAGAACACTTAGGGTTAGCTTGCCCATTGTGAAAGTACAAACACAACAGGAGATTCATAAAAACATCTCCATCAGATTCCTCTCCAAACACCTCTTGAGAGAAAAATGCTCGTTGGGCAATCTATACACCCAAGCAAAAGTAAGAGCAAAGCCTGCTTTTTTTTTGGGTAATGCCCTAGGGCGGTTAGCTTGAAAATAAAAGAGGTTAACCGAATTTACAGCCTACAAGGGGCATACCCCAGGTAAGACAAAACAAAAAAGAAATGAAAAATATAAAGAGTGCCAAGTGGCTACATGGGTTGCCCGTGTCCTTGCCCCCGCCAAACAAACTATCCCAAGGAATAGAAAGTTCAACGGGGAGGCTGGACACGGGCGTGGCAAAACAGTAAATACCCGACTCCAACCGTCGGTACAAGGTACAATAAGAGGCCCTCGAAATCCCCGCAATACAAACTACGGAAACCATAAAATATAATGGCCAGTGCACAACCCGCACTGATTAAATTAAAAACCCATTGGGCAGGCTGCTGCCTGCTGCGTGGCCAAGTAGGCCGTTTGCTGATTGCCCGGGCGGCCAAAAGCCCGTGGCTGGCGTGTTGTTGACTGGCTGGGCAGGTCTGCTAGGCTGGTGACTGCCCGAGCTGGCTGGCTGGCCGGACCAGTTGCTGCCCGCATTGGGTAGCCATGACTGCAAAAAACAGATCTGCCCGTTGCTGTTGCTGTTGGTGGCCGGCCCGAGGCTGAGCTACCTGGCGGCCGGGATTGGTATTGAGCCCCACGGACCAGATGGCCGGTAGTGGCTTCAGATCTGCCCGGAGCAGATCCAAAAACGTAGCCGCCGGTCCTCGTCCGGGTTGACTGTGGAGACTAAGCACTACGGCTATTTGAGCCACGGTGGTAGCTGTTGACTGGACCAGTTGGAGGCCGGGCCAGGTGGAGCTTGCTCGAACCAGATCTGGCCTGACCGAAATGGCCTTGTGGTGGCCGGAGGTTGCTGCTACCGGTTGTGGAGGGCGGTGGAGGAGAGTCTCTCTAAGGAGAGAGCCTCCCTTGCCCGTTGCTGCTGCTGCTGTTGGCCGGTGGCCGTTGCTGCTGCTTTTGGTGGCCGGCCGGTGGCCAGACCTTGTGGTGGCTGCCATGGCTGGATATGGGTTGGGCGGTGTAGATGGCCCGTAGATGGTTGACTGAACCAGAGAGGTCCAGATATGGTTGAACAACCGGACCAGAGGAGGCCGGCCCAGTGATGGCTGGCTTTCCCAGATCTATTACTGACCAGCGGAGGCCGGACCAGTGGTGGCTGGTTTGAGTCTTGGGCGGTGGAGGAGAGCCCCTGTCGTGCGAGGGGCTCCCTTGCCCGAGGTGTACTACTGCTGCTCCTGCTTAGCTCCGAATGCCAGCGGATTGGATGGATAGATGGCCGGAATGGGCTTGGCCAGGCCGGAGATGGTGGTTGCCGAGCTGGAGTGGGGCTTTCTCTCTCTAGGTTAGAGAGATAAGCTCATTGACCCTACTCTGAACCATTGCCGTGGAATAGGAAATGGGTAAAGGTAGATTCAGGAGCTCTGCCTCTGACTGAGTGTCGATGCTCAGAAATCAGTGGACCGATTCTCCTTGGATGAGATGAAGATCGGTAGAGGAAATACAGAAATTATCCCTTGCTCGACTTTGTACCAGATTAAGGAGAACCGGACTTTGAACCAGAATAAGAGATTGTGGTACCTCTGACCCAGATGTATGGTGGATTGAAGAGGTTAAGCCACCAGCAATGGTGGATTTAGAACAAAAATATGGGTTTTGGCAAAGGGGGAGTGCATTCTCTCTCTATTCCTAGAGAGAGAAGCTCTCAACCCCTGACCCGGATGCACGGTTCTCTCTCAGAGCAAAGCCTGCTAGGACAAGAAAAAGCGAAAAACGCGGCCTAGGCAAAAGTTAAGGCATTTGAAGGAAAGCTCGCTAGGGACTCAACCTCTATCAGGTAACCTAGGCAAAACTTAGAGCATGAGAGAAAGAAAAAAGAGTGAAAACCCAACCCCCAAAGGTGGTGATCTTGGAACTACGTAAAAGGCCTGATTCCCTGATTGGGATACGTAGGCAATCTCGCGTCGAGATACGGCCCAAACATTTGGAGAAGGGAAAACATCAACAGGTTTGTACTCAATGATAGGCATAGCTAACCCTGCGTATTAAGCTCACAAAAGATGAGTTAGTCATTTTCCAAGGAATTGGCAAAAACAAAGACACATAAGAATTACAGTTCATCTTCTCTAAACCAAAAGTCGTCAACGCAAAGGGTATGATCCTTCAAAAGACTCTTAAAGTTTGGCAATCAGGCTGTAAAGCATGGCAAAGGCAGGAGACAGAAAATCAAAGACTAAGCATAGGAAATGATATGAAACAGGATGCCACTTGGCTAAAGCAAAACCTATCTTCCTTGGGAAAATAGATGTAACGGCCGGACAATCAATACCTCGGCCGCAACAATGATCCTTCGGCCGAGTGATCGATTCTTCAGCCAAATATTTTTCACACAAAATAACTGTCTATCAGCAAAAACTCGTTCAAAAAGCCATGTTCTGACTATCGCATGTAAACTCAAGACATTTAGGGGCATGAAAGGCATTTCTCATTTCTCAAACAAAAAAACTTGTTTACAAAACCGTTGCTGTGATTGCTTTTACTATACAAATATAGTTTTTGCCTATCATCTACTAACTATGAACAGGGAAAAGAAAAGGCCTAAAAGCTAGGCGATCTCTGAGAAGAAGGCAAAGGCTGCTCACTGGTCCCCACATTCCCCTCAGCAGCCGGTACTCTCTCAACCTCAAGCTGCAGCCAAGGAAGATATAAACATTCAGACTCAAGGGATAATACATAGCAGATAAAGCTCATGAAGAAAGTCATACCTCAAGGATCCTACGGCGCTGTCTCCGAACCAAAACCTATGTACTCTGATAGGCATGGAGCCATTCCTGCACTATCTCGGCAGGCACCTGTGGAACGGTCAAGCATTACAAACATCTAAAGCAAGGATACAATGCGAAGTGATGAAAACTAACATAGGAAGCTAAAAATACCTGTGAAGCCCCGACTGGCAAAGTATAGAGCGGGGTCGTGCAAGGAGTCAGCGTCAGGCGTTCCTCCTCCCCATCATCTGAGTGGAAGGAGACAAACGAAGGAGCCCGTGGCCAAACAGGAGCAACAGGAGGAGCCGCAACAGAGGGGGTCAAGAAAAGACGACAGTACTCCGTATAGTCACCTGCCTGGAGGAGTAAACCTGCCCAATCTCTGATCCGGGCATTCTTCAGATCTTCCTTCGACATCAAGGAAGTGGACCTCATAGATACTGGAGGAGAAGGGGGAACAAACCAAAGAGCTTCAACGCGTGGCCGCCACTGACTGGCCACTCGATCGCCTAGGTACCAAGCTCGGCAAAATGGACCCTCGAGCAAGCTACGGGTCCGGTCTAGGACTCTACAACGTGCAAGAGGGGCGTCCTCTGGTACACCACCCCAAGGGTCAAACCGTACCTATAAAACAAGGACAAATCAGTCTCGACACAAGAATGTGGAAGTCTAAAGGACAAGAGGCACAAAGAAAAAAGGTACCTGATCGACCGTCAGTCGATCCAAGACTCGCCGCCACTCGGGAAGGCTCAAGACTGGTGACCGTGGCCTCCGTTGCCCCATCAACCATCGCTCGTAACGAGGTATGCAGTTTGCATCACCGTGCCTAGTCTCAGGAGGAAACTGGAGAAGGTGCTCAAAAGCCCAGAGCTGAAAAGCAGGTTAACCAAAGCAGGTTCAGAACTAGGAAAAAGCTAAAAGTGAAAACAGAAGTACAAAGGAATGATACATACCTCAAGCACTCGAAAGTGACCACAAAGAATGGGACTCTTGTCCCGTGAGCAAGCTCCAAGACTGCCATACAAAGTGGCCAAAACAGATGAGCCCCAGTCAAACTCCCGAATAGCTCCCAAGTACTACAGAGGAACCAAAAACTGCGTGTGTACCGAACCATCCTTGTTGGCAAACAATGTTTGTCCAAATAGGTAAAGAAGGAAAGCCCGCGTCAACTGCTCGGCACTCACCTGGGTCAGAATGTCAGCCATCATAAAAGTCTTGCTTAACCAAGCAAGATCGATGTGACCTCGGGAATGAACAGGGGGCACCTTGCCCAGAAACCACCTCAAAGCACCCTCTCGCTCCCAAAGCCGAGGGTCAACTCGAAGAGCAACTTCGCCTATCCGCAAGCCAGTCAGCAAAGAAAAATCACCCGGAGTGATAGTCATCTCGCCAGCAGTAGGAAAGTGGAAGGTATTGGTGGTATCCCACCACCTCTCAACCAGCGAGGTCATCAATGACCAATCCATCTTCGGAAGATCAAGGCCCAGAATGAATGTCTCGAAGCCTGCAGCACGTACTAATTCCCGAGCTTGCTCTAGCAGCTTCAAGAACCATCTATGCACCTCCTTGCCTCCACCGCGAGCTTCCAGCTTCCTGTTTCTCTGCCAAAGACAAAAGGGAGTTAATCTCATGATTGCATAAAAAAGAAAATGCTAAGGGGCGTCAAATTAACATCTAAAAGCATGCATTGCCTAGGCAGGGGGCATAGTTATTCTAGTTTCCTTAAACAAAAATAAATTCAACCCAAACATGGGTTCCTCACATTCACGCTCCTAGCCAAAAGGGATTTTCGTCCCGCGAGCAAAAAAATCTTTATTCTAAATGCAAGGATTTCCAAAACTCCGAACTAAAGTAAAACTTTTTACTTTTCAGGAAACTCACCGGCACGTTCAGAACGCTCAGGTGAAACTCAGGCTCTCGACGAACCACCTCGGCCTCTGGGCCACCAACAGGAGGGCGGTACTGCAGGAAACCGCCATAACCCAGCCTACGCGAAGGACGAACGTAGGTAGCAGCATCAAACAAACCGGGCTCCTCAATCGCCTCCTCATCGGAAGATGGATGCTCGTACCTACATGGAGGATGCGAGGACGAACCCGCGACACCTGAAGATGGCGTGGCCATCACGTCCGAACCAAAATGGGAGGAAAACCAACGGTTTCAAAACAACCGAAGTCAGCAGCAATGGCAAACGACGGCGGTGGAGATGATCGCCGAAGATAATGGGGGTCGGCGGTAGCGGAGGAGGGCGGCGGCGTACGGTGGTCGTCGGGCGAGAGGAACGGAGGAGAATGAGAAGAGGAGAAGAAAAGATTAAATGGGCCGTGAGATCGATTTAACTGAACTTAAATCGATTTCCTGACTTTTGGCGTTCTCACGGCCGAGATATCCATTCCTCGGCCGAGACATCAATTATTCTGCCGAGAGATCGATCTCCTGGCCTCCTAATCAATTTCCTTCGACAAAAAAATAGATTTTGCTCAGTACACTGACTCAAGTCATCATGACTTCTAAGTCCTCAACCGACCAAGTAGCCTTGGGGGCACCTCCAAGCCGATATAGCATAATCAAAACTAGCCTTGGGGGCATGCCCAAGCATCAAAGATCTCTCTCCACAAACTGCTGGCCAGTAAAACAAGACACTCAGCAGCCTTGAGCTCAAAACTTCAGCGGTTCCAAGCCCATTATTGACAGGCTCTACGCCCATATCGACTCACTCAGCGGCTCTATGCCTATACGAACTCAGCGGCTCCTAGTCCACTATCCTAGCAGGCGCCAAGCCTATATCCATCATCTTTACGCGACTCAGCAGCTCTACGCTCACTATCACAGCAACAGACTCTACGCCTGTATACACTTACTCAGCGGCTCCAAGCCCTCGAATCAGCAGCTCTACTACAGCGGCTCGAAGCCCATTACCTCAACAGGCTTGAGGCCTACGTCTACTACCACCCAGCTGCTCGAAGCCCTTTATCTCAGCTGCTCTATGCTCGCTATCACGGCAACGGGCTCTACGCCTGTAAATCACTCGACCCAGCGGCTCTAAGCCCATTGTCTCAACTGGCTCGAAGCCGTACACAATCAAGTTCTTAACAGGCTCGAAGCCTGTGTTCATCATCTCAACTGGCTCGAAGCCGTAAACAAGCAATCTCAGCGGCTCAAAGCCCATTATCTCAAATGGCTCCAAGCCATCTCCTCAACAGGCTCGAAGCCTATGTTTACTATCTCAGCAGCTCTATGCTCGCTATCACAGCAACAGACTCTACGCCTGTTATCACAAACTCTAAACGGCTCAAAGCCAGTGAACTGGCTCGAAGCCGTAAACAAGCAACAGGCTCTAAGCCGCCCCAACAATCAAGACATCTATTCTCAGGCTCTACGCCTGAATGCTAAAAAATCTAACATTTTTGAATGCTCAAGCTCTACGCTTGGATGCCCAACCACTGTGTACTGGATGCTCAAGTTATACACTTGAATGCTCAAGCTCTACGCTTGGATGCCCAACCACTGAGAGTACTGGACGCTCAAAGCCTGTACTTTGAATGCTCGGATTCTGCCGTCCGAATGCTCGAGCTCTACGCTCTGAATGCTCAAGTCCGGAACTTGATAGAAGCTCTAAGCTTAAAACAAACACACACGCACGGGCCCGTGCACATTTGCATCAACATTATCACATCGAGTCTGCATCTGTTCACATCTGACAACCATCATCGCACATATACACTCTGCATATCTCTCATGAAACAGGTCAACCCTGCAATCAACCGGCTCTATGCCTCGGTTTTATTGATCGGCCCAATGCCTCGATCCTTTGGTTCCACGTCAACACTTATGATGAGAAAGCTCCTTGCACAGACCATCAGAATGCAACCAGCTCTACGCTTCGGTTTATATCACGTCAAGCTCTAGGCTCCGACAACTCAGGCCCTCGCCTCAAGACTGCATGAAGGCTCCACGCCTCAATCACAGCAGGCTCCACGCCTCATTCTAGTCACCTCAGGCTCTCGCCTTATGATCAACACCAGCTCCGCGCTTTGGTCCAATCCAATCACTTCAGGCTCTCGCCTTATGATCAATACCAGCTCCGCGCTTCGGTCTTATCCAATTTCCTCAGGCCTTCGCCTCAAGATTGCAACAGGCTTTACGCCTCAATTCCATCTCTCTCCAGGCTCTCGCCTCATGACTACAACCTGCTCCGTGCCTCGGTTCCCTTATTACGCAAAGCTCCGTGCTCCAATTACTGGCCCTGCGCCCCCCCATATCTCAAAAGCAAACCGGCATCCGACTCATCCCAGCAGATGGTTTGGATTCCACCCCATTACATCAATTCCTTCCAGCTCATTCGCAAGGATAGGCTACTCTACCGAGCTCCTTTCAGTCAAAGTAAGGATGATCAAGAAAAGTAAACGCACCTGCAGTGTACTGATCTACCCCAAAATACTAAGGAAGCTCTCCGCAAAAACTCCCCAGGTAGCCCCGCGCTCCTTCAACTACTCTTCGCCAAAACCCTGGCTCAGTCTAGGTACGTCACACTACGGCTTTTTAAGCCCTAAGGTACGTCTTCTGTCTCTAACCCTCCAAACTTTTTACTTTTCTTTATTGCCCAAACTACGATTGGTCTGAATTTCCCTTGTGGAATACGTAGGCAGCCTCCCGATCCGACCATAACAAAACCTTTTTCGAAAACCCCTTGGAATAGTGGTTGGACCAAATTGAGTTGCTTTTTACAGCTTTGACTCTTACTCAAACATGTCTCGCGATCCGTCTGAGTTCAGTCAAAGAGGGGCATCTGTAGACACCCCAATTTGGCCTAACGATTATTTCAAGTCCCACCTTGGGACAATCCCGATGATGAAATGGATACAGTGATTGCTGATTGCTTCCTTGATGATCTTAGGACTTTTGGTGAGAACTTTGAACCACTTAGAGGACCCAATTCAAAGCCATACAGCCTTTCAGACAGAAATACAGAAGCCTAGGAGAATCCATCTGACGGCCGTAACATCGATCTAACGGCCATAACATCAATCCCTCACCCGAGCAACCTGTTGCCAGCAAAATCTCCCTGAGAGATCAATTCTTCGGCCGCAAGATCTATCCTTCGGCCGAGATATCCATTCCACGGCCGCGACATCCTTTACTCGGCCGCCAGATCGACCTTTTTCCAGACTCTGGAACGTTCTGTCAGACGTTTGGTTTGATCCAACTACACTACCTTCCCGATGCGTTCGGGCTACGCTCAGAGATTACGACGTAAAGTTAGAGATGCATTGCAATTGCAATTGCCATCTCGTGATTTGATTGGCCGGAGTGAGTCACCAATTGCCTATATAAAGGGCCTTTGGACTCCGAAAATAAACACACAAAATTGATACACCTACACACTCAATCAAGCCTCAAAACTCTGCACAAATAATCCCTCAATCCCATACTTCAAAAGCCCTAACCTCCCGAAGGCAGCCGTCAATCCGGCGATCAAACCCCGAAGTTCAAACCCTAACCCTAGGGTTCTCGATCAAGCAATCAATCAATCACGCTTAATCCAAAGCAATCAAGCAACTGAGGGATCAAGGTGGTGAGGCCCAACGGCCTCTGGTTTGTCTTAATTTACTATATTTTTGACTAACCGTAGCATTTTGATTATCCGTTAATCTTTCTGTCTGGTGTGAGGAAGAACACCGACCGGGGCTTCGATCCCTCGGCCGGTACATCAAACCAGTGTGATTACTCGGCCGTGACATCTATTCACCGGCCGAGTAATCAATCTCCTGGGACAGTTTATTTGCTTTCTCTGCTTCCTAATGCATGCTTATTTATCGCACTGGCTCACCTTACTTACTGTTTAAAGGAATAAATAAACAGACTATGTGTTGGAATTAAACAAAGCATCTATACGTCTTATGTTGAATGAGTATGGGCCAGTCTCATGACTGGGCAAAGAGGGGTGCCTAACACCTTCCCCTTATTGTACTTTTGGCTCCCGTATCCAGAATCTCTGTCTATTTTCCCAGTTTTAATAAACTGGGTGGCGACTCTATTTGATGATAACCGTTATCATGTGGCGATATTCCTAGCCATGGGAATGTCCATGATTTTGGTTTATGAAACGAGCAACCAATCAAGCAAACAAACGTGATCAATTTGTATGGCGATGCCCCGTTTGGGAGGTGTCTACAATCGCCATAATTAGCGGTCTCATGTCACAGTTAAGCCTTAAATCATCTCAACCTCTACGAAACCTGAGAACTCATCTCGACTTGATCTTGGAGCAGACGATTCAATCACCATGTTGGAAGGGCTCGGTGGCAAAGCTATTGACTCTAATGAAATGAGAAGGAAGCAGAGGAACCCCGTGGATCCTGCTCCTAGTCTCGGTCCTCAAGTAAATTCGATTCCCATTCGGTCTTCTCCTACCAAGACCCTTCACAAACCCTTCGATCTTTGCCCAGGTGCTCATTCCCTGGATTCTTTTTTTGGGTAAAGCCCTAGGGCGGTTAGCTTGAAATATAAAAGAGGTTAACCGAATGTACAGCCTACAAGGGGCATACCCCAGGTAAGACAAAGAAAAAAATATAAAGAGCGCCAAGTGGCTACATGGGTTGCCCGTGTTCTTGCCCCCGCCGAACAAACTATCCCAAGGAATAGAAAGTTCAACGGGGGACCTGGACACGGGCGTGGCAATAGCAGTAAATACCCGACACCAACCGTCGGTATAAGGTACAAGTAGAGGCCCTCGAAGTCCTCGCAATACATACTACGGAAAACATAAAAGGCTAGACCAAGAGCCTAACCCCCGATTTCAGTCCAGATGACCGCCTATCGGGGGTCGCCGAACATACAATAAACAGATTGACAATAAACAAATAAGTGCAAAGGCAGGCTGTGCTTGCTGTTTGCTGCCTGGGCTAAAGGCAGGCTGCGCCCGACGGCTTGCCTGCCCTGGCTGGTGCGTGACTGGCCTGGCTGACCTCTTGGCTGGCCTGCCAGGATGTTGGCTGGCCCAGTTGAACCCGGGCTGTTGACTGGCCGACGGCCTTAGAGCGGCCCAGATCTGGCCAGACCAGGGACCAGGCTGCTGCTGCTGCTGTTTAACGGCGGCAGCCACCGAGGCCGACGGGTGAGCCACGGCGGATCAAGGCGATGATGGCCGACGACGGGCTGACTTGGATTGTTAGCCCACCAGAGGCGGGTTGGGCATGGAGATGATGGCCGGCGGCTGAGCCACGGGTATTGAGCCACGGGTGTTGACCCACGGCTGGGGTAAAAGCCATGGCTGCCAGATCTGTACGGCGCCGTTCCCAAGCCATGGCTGCCCGATCTATTGACCCACGTCTGTCGAACCCTTGAGATGTCTACGGTGGTGGGGAGCCTGGCTGTGAACACCAGAGATGGCCGGCCAGTGGAGCCTGGTTGTGGTTCAGACTTGCACGGCCTAGATCTCAAACAGTGGCCGCCGTGCTGTGGTATGCTGGCCGGCTGTGGTTTGCTGGACCAGAGGAGATCAGTTGTGGGCTGGCCGGCAACTATAGAGTGGCCGGACCAGAGGTAGCTGGAGAGTGATAAATGGCCGGACCCAAGGGGTTGCCGGTTGTGATTGGGCGGTGGAGGAGAGTCTCTCTAAGGAGAGAGGCTCCCTTGCCCTGTTGGGGTTGGCCGGCCGGAGAAGACGCCCGCCAAAGCTGCTGCTGCCGTACGCCTATTGCTGGCCGGGGGGGCATTCTCTCTCTAGGTTAGAGAGAGAAGCTCCCCAGCCGTAGTTTAATATTGTTGTTTCAGAAGTTGTAATGTTCATTCCCTGGATTCATCTCCTTCAGGCGACTACAATTTAGGTCAGGTATCATCTACAATTGGGTTGGGGGAGTTCAGCCCTAAAATGTCCAAAAACACTAGCCCTTCTCGGAAACTACAACAAGTTTTTGAAGAAGCTTTAGTGAGGGAAGCTGAGGAACGAGCAAACAATCTTCTGGACGATAACACCAGGTTCGAGCGCCAGCAAGGAAAGGTATATCTTCCAAAACCTAATCCTCAGATTTTGTATAATGCTAGAGGTAACCCTTATGTGGAGGGTGATCCCAATCTTGGTTATAGTTTTTTTTTTTTTTTGGGTAACTTAGCTTGAAATTAAAAAAGGTTAAGCGAATATACAGCCTACAAGGGGCATACCCCAGGAGGAAAAGAAAAGGAAAAAATAAGAGTGACAAAAGTGCAGTAAACCATGCACAACGCATGGAGAGTAAGATAAAGTAAATACATAACAAAAGCCATGTGTACTGAGATATGTGAAATTGAACTACTACCTGGCACAACCCGCCAGGCTAGGAAATGAAGTAGATAATGTAGATAGTCATGGTCAACGGTGACCACATGATAACCAGCACGGAGGAGAGATCCTCCTCCTCCAAGGCTGGGCAAGAAAACCAAGAACCCAGACTTCCAACACTCCAAAGCTAGTATAATACCCACTCAATAGAAGTCAACTACTACAGAGGAACTCGGACTGAGAGAGGCTCGAACTGGAGATGTCGGCATCCGACAAGGCTACCCTGCTAAGCACCCTGCACACCACGCCCATTCCATCCAGACTACTACAACCTCGCCCAAATCCCCTAGGCTCGCTAACGACTAAAGGCAGAACGGAAAGAGGAACCACCAAAAGTAGCCACTCAAACCTCAAGTGGACCAAGCTGCTCTTTTCGATCAGTGCAAACCACTAAATCTAATCAGAAACAGACTGCGAAGCAACCCCTTTCGAACAGTGAACCACCACCACTCTAGTCAATGACAGCTCCGGCAACTACCATGCTCAATCAGACTCCATTCATAATCTAATCATCGGCACCCACAGCTGCTGCTACTGCGAGACTACCCCTTAACTAGAACAGAATCTAATCTAATCAAAAATAGCCACGACCACAAGAATACTACACAAAACCTCAGAGCTAAAAGCGCAGGCTCTAAGGATAAAAAGGCTCGACGAAGAGCCCGACCCCCGATTTCAGTCCAACAGATGACCGCCTATCGGGGGTCGCAGAGACTAACAGTAAACTGGCCCAACAGTCCAGCAACAAATTAATTTCAGTTAGAAAAAGGATTAAGTAATTGATACTAAGATTTCCAGCATAACCGGGGCTGCTGCCTGCCTGCTGCCGCCTAAGACTCTGCCTTGCTAGCCCAAGGCCAGGCTGGCTGATGGCCCGGGAAAGAAAGGCCGAAGTGACTGCCCGCCCGAGCTGACTGCTAGGCTGGCGGATTCCCTGCCCGAGCAGGCTGCCTGTGCCCGAGCAAGACTTCTCTCCACTACCCGAGCCTCCATGCCCGGGCTGGCCTTGACCGGGGGGGGGGGGGGTGGCCCGGCTAGGCTCACTCCGGCCGAAGTTGACCACCGAGCCACCGCAGCTCCGACTCAGATCCACCGTCCTCCACTGTGTAACCCACTGCATCTTAGGACCGGATCTGACCGGAGATGTGACCGTCAAGATCTGAGCTTCCCGAAATCTGAGCTACCCGGCGGCCGGACTAGACGGCGCCGTTCGCAATGGTTGGACCGATGGCTGTTGAGCTCCTCGGTGATGGTTGAAGATCCTCAGCCGTGAGGTTGAAGACCGGCTGGTGGTGGCTGGCCAGTAGTGGCCGGCTTGATTTCAGTTCTGCCCGGTGCAGATCCCAAATGGTACCCGTCGGTTCACGGCGGGGTTGAGGTTGGAGACGAAGCCCACGGCTGTGGAGCTCCGGCCAGGTGGAGTTTGACCAAACCAGATCTGTCCGGTGTGGAGGGCGGTGGAGGAGGGCCGTCGGATGTGGAGCTCCGTCGGATGTGGGGGCGGCTCGAGGGTTGCCGAGTGTGGAGGGTGGTGGAGGAGAGCCTCTCTAAGGAGAGAGGATCCCTTGCCTCTCTTCCCTTGCCGTCCTTGCTGTTGTTACCGGCGACAACCCGCCGGAAATGGTGGTGGCCAGACCGGAGGAAGCTTCCTCTCTCTAGGCTAGAGAGAGAAGCTCCTCCCCCGTATATCTTGGTTATAGTTTGGAGGATGTTCAGCCTCGTCGTCCTCAATCTGAGTCGGGTCCATCTCATAGTTCTCCGGCTCATAAAACGGTTTCTAACCTTCCTCTTTCTCAACCTAAATACAACACTGTATCTAACCAGAATCTCCGAAATCCATCAACCCATAATCATCAAATCAATCCTAAGCTGAATAATGGTCAGCATAAACCTAAACCAAGGAATTGGGCCTCTCTCCTTCAGTCTCAGAGTCCTTCTCTGGATATGAAGCTCGACTTTTTTCCTGATCTTCAGAGAGGAAAGGAAGCATTGGTGGAAATAGACATAGAATTGACTGATATAGGCAAATGGAATCGATACTTGGTAGGTCATTTTCTGGATGGTAAGATGGCTTATCCATTGCTTGTTTCCACTGCTCGGAACAAGTGGAAGGATCTTTTTGTGGCTGTCAAACCTAATGTAGCAGGTTTTTATCTTTTTGAATTCAAGGACGAACAAGCTAAGATGAATGTACTTGAAGGAGGTCCTTACTTCTTCTCTCAGAAATATCTTGTTCTAAAGGATTGGCACAGGAAGATGAAGCCTGCTCAGGAGCAGCCTATCAAAATACCGGCATGGGTTAAATTTCACGATTTACCCTTTGAACTGTGGAATCAAGAGTGCTTAAGTAGAGTAGCGAGCACAATTGGGAGACCTTTACATGTTGACCAGGCCAATGCTAAGACTGCAAAGCAACCTGGACTTCTCCATACTAGGTCCACAAGTGCTAGGATCTGCATAGAAATTAGTGCTGATAAGGATCTCCATGATGAGGTCACAGTGTTGGTGGAAGGAGAATCAGTTATTGTTCCTATTGAATACCAGGTCCTCTCTCCCATGTGTAAGCATTGTCATGTGTTTGGCCATTCCACCGAGCTATGTGCTAAGAAAGCATTCAACTCTTCCTCCCATTCCTCAATTGCCATCCTGGTTGATTCTCAAACAGGTAATGGTATGCAAACAATTGATCTGGAACGAACAACAAGAGATCCTATTCTGCAGCAAGGGGATTCCTCTAATAGCAGTCCTCCCATGCTTCAGCATCAGCAAACTACCAAATCTATTGACCCCGTGAGTGAGTCCGAATCTGAAGCAGGCCACAGCAGCAGAACTCATCAGGCAGTTCAAAAGTTTCAAGATTGAACAAATTAACCATGAGCACAACGCTCATGCCGACGCTCTCGCGGGTCTAGCCTCAGCTTCCACGGGATCCGAATTCCGGACTGTCAACTTCGGCTGTATTGACAACCCAAGCTTTGACATAGCTGCAGAGATACTCAACGTGGAACTCGGGCCAAGTTGGATGGACGAGATCGTCGCATTCCTTAAAAGTGACACTCTTCCGGATGACAAGAAAGAGGCTCATGGCATCAGGAACAAGGCTGCCTACTACTGGCTCTCTGACAGCGGCCAGCTTTACAGAAAATCTATCATCGGTCCCTATCTCCTCGTTGTCCACCCTACTCAGGTACCCACAATCCTCAATGAACTTCACTCAGGCAGCTGTGGCTGCCACTCTGGAGGCCGTTCACTCTGCCAGTGAGCATTGAGTCAGGGGTATTTTTGGAAGAACATGAAAAAAGATTGCGAGGAAATCGTCCGCAAATGCCGACCATGCCAACTGTTTTCGCCAATCCCAAAACAACCAGCTCAGAACCTCTCCCCCATCACTAGTCCTTGGCCCTTTGCACAATGGGGGCTCGATATCGTGGGCAAGCTCCCAACAGCCCCAGGAGGCTTCAAGTTCTTAATCACTGCAACGGACTACTTCTCCAAATGGGTGGAAGCTGAAGCACTTGTCACCATCACTGAAGCAGATGTTCGACGATTTGTTTGGCGAAATATTGTCACCAGGTTTGGCGTCCCATACGCCATCGTGTCAGACAATGGTACCCAGTTTGTTGGAAATGGCCTCACAAGTCTCTGCGAAGAATTTGGTATCCGCTTCTTCAACTCCACCCCAGCATACCCCCAAGGAAACGGCCAAGCTGAGGCCACGAACAAGACTGTCTGCGCCGGGATAAAACGCCGGCTTAACTCTAAGCGCGGCAAGTGGGCAGAAGAACTCCCAAGGGTCCTATGGGCCTACCGTTCCACACCACGACACTCCACTGGCCAAACTCCCTTCTCAATGGCTTTCGGCATGGAGGCCGTCATCCCACTGGAATCAAGGTTTCCCACTCTCAGGACGGAGACTTTCGACCCAAAGACAAACGACGAAGCTGTGGAACAAGGGCTCATACTTGCCGAAGAGAAGCGCGACGACGCTCGGCTGAAGCTAGCTGAATATCAACAACAAGTGGCCAAAGGGTACAATCGAAGCGTGAGAACCAAGAAATTCAAGCTAGATGACTTAGTTTGGCGAAAGGTGGTGCAAGCAAGCAAGAAAACAAAGTTCAAGCCCAACTGGGAGGGACCTTTTCGCGTCGTGAAGATTGCTGGTGAAGGTGCCTACGTGCTGGAAGACATGAATGGGAAAGTGCTTACCAACCCATGGAATGCACAAAACCTGAAAAGGGCTTACATGTGAACAACTTTTCTCCATGCGATGCTCATCCACTCACTATCTTCGGCTAACCTCCGTCTTTATTTGACTTCGGCCTTCATGTTCATGTTTTTATTTCAAAGAATGGCTTCGGCCAGTAGTTTCCCATCTCATCTTATAATTCTAAAAATTCTTAATGAAAAAGACAACTTTTTGCAATCAAATTCTTTTAAGTATTTTTACGTACTGTTCTACATTAAGGCTTACTCACATAACCCACTCTCGGCAAATTTGCCAGACACAAACGATGACTTCGGTCACACCCACAAACGGCTCCTAAAAAAGCCTTTGCTTCGGCCACTATCACCGCCCTAAGAAGCAAACAAAGGACGTAAGGTCCGCCGAGCCTAAAACACGCATCTCTGCCGAAACACAGGCTTCGGCTCGGATTGGCAAGACGTTATGGTCGGCCACCAAAAGTTTACACTCGCGTTTTGGCGAGCAAGCCACCCACAGACACTTGACAAACTCTCAAGTGGCCTCATCCTCCTCGGCCAGGATCTGCCATTTTGGCCAACTCCCTAACAAATATTAAAAGTTGCACCAAGCATATCCACCAATGTTCGGCGAACTACAATTCTACTTTGGTCAAGGCTCGGCATCTACCACGACATATCAAACATTCAACTAATCAGCCGAACCCAGACCAAAGTGGGGGCTACGGATAAACTACACATTCAAAACAAGCAAGACTATCAAAATTTTATGTAGGCATGAAAGAAGTCAATCATGCTCGGCGAATTAAAGAATAAAAAACAACCTCGGAAGTCTTTTATCTTCGGCACGTGATGCAGCCGCGTCGACTGATCGCCGAACTCATAGTTGCCACTAACTTCGACATAAAAGTTAGCCCACTTGTCGGTGTCGGGCAACCCATCTATCAGGGGCTCCTTACCACTACGCGTTGACAAGTACCTGCGGTCTGTCTTGCCGTGCCTAGACATGATGTACGTGTGGAAGAGGTCGGCGACTGTGAACTCAAGGTTGTGGAGTTCCTTAAGCTTGATCACCGACATCACAATCCTGTAGGTATTAATGGCGAAATAGTGAGGTACTATGCCGAACCTGGTCAGCAGCTCCCTCAAAAATGGAGGGAGTGGAAAGCAGAGTCCAGCCTCGCAGATGGCCATGAGGGGAACCGTTATGTGTTCGGGACGGTGTTCCCTCTTGTCTCTTATCCGATTGCTGGCAACCTGACTGACGACAACGTCGTCTGGAATTCTGTACGCTCAGCAGAAATCCGCGTATTCGTTTGGTCGCCCGTTGAAGTAATGTCCGTGAGGACAAACCTGCCCTCGCTCGAATAGGTCGACAAGCTCCCTATTTTCAGACGAGGTTTCGGCAGGAATAGACCGTGAGGAAGCCGCGGCCTCAGTCTCAGGGTGAAATCTAGACTCAGCCTCAGGCCCAAGTTCAGGCTCGCCCTCGGAGTCCGTGGTAGGGGTGAAAGTAATCTCGGGCGCGGTGTTATACCCGTCGTCGTAATCATGGTCAAGTTCGGCGTTGGAATTGCTAGAACCTGACATATTCGAATCAATCGAAGAAGCTTGGCGTCGGCTTCTGTGTCTCTCCATGTACTCTCGAATTACAAGATCTACGGAATCGTCCCCTGAACTTTCAGAGTCGGGAAGCAAAACTAAGTATGAAAACGGATAAGTAAAAAAATACCAGACTCCTGGGGAGCTTCTCTCTCTAACCTAGAGAGAGAAAGCCCCCCCCTCCCCCCTCCCCCCCGGCCAGCAATCGGCAAGCGGCAGCAGCAGCTATGGCAGGCATCATCACCGGCCGGCCAACCCCAACCGGGCAAGGGAGCCTCTCTCCTTAGAGAGGCTCTCCTCCACCGCCCAATCACAACCGGCAACCCCTTGGGTCCGGCCTTTTATCACTTTTCAGCAACCTCTGGTCCAGCCACTCTATAGTCGTCGGCCAGCCCACAACTGACCTCCTCTGGTCCAGCAAACCACAGCCGGCCATCTACGGTCCGGCACAACAGCGGTGGCACGGCGGCTACCGTTTGAGATCTGTGCAGTGCAGATCTGAAATCAAGCCGGGCTCACCGGCCATCCACAATCAGGCGCCACCAGCCGGCCATCTCTGGTCCGGCCAACCACCAACCGGTCTTCAATCTCACGGCTAAGGGTCTTCAACCATCGCCGTGGGCTCGACAGCCGCTGGGCAAACCAGACTTTAAGGGTTCGAATGGGTTTACTGTTCAACCTTTGGGAGCGGCGCCGTCCAGATCTGGCAGCCATGGCTACCCACAGCGAGCACCCATTGGTCCGGCCAGCCCACGGCTTGCCAACGCTGGTCCGGCCACACCACAATCGGCCATCTATAACACTCGTCGGGGCCTCTACAGCCGTCGGCCAGATGGGAGCTGCGGTGGTTCTGAGTTTGAGCCACGGTGGCTCGCCGGTCTTCTACAGCTAGATTGGGCTGACCCACAACACGCTGGCAAGGCCAGCCAGGCCAGGCCAGGGCTCAATAGCCGTCGGCTTACATCTTCAACCCTAACCCCGCTCGGGCCAAGCAGCTAGCCATCCAGCCCGGGCAAACAGTCAGCCCGGGCCAAGCAGCAGGCAGCAGCGGCCCGATGGAGGAATAGACCGTGAGGAAGCCGCGGCCTCAGTCTCAGGGTGAAATCTAGACTCGGCCTCAGGCCCAAGTTCAGGCTCGGCCTCGGAGTCCGTGGTAGGGGTGAAAGTAATCTCGGGCGCGGTGTTATACCCGCCGTCGTAATCATGGTCAAGTTCGGCGTTGGAATTGCTAGAACCTGACATATTCGAATCAATCGAAGAAGCTTGGCGTCGGCTTCTGTGTCTCTCCACGTACTCTCGGATTACAAGATCTGCGGAATAGTCCCCTGAACTTTCAGAGTCGGGAAGCAGAACTAAGTATGAAAACGGATAAGTAAAAAAATACCGGACTCCTGGAGAGCTTCTCTCTATAACCTAGAGAGAGAAAGCCTTCCCCCCGGCCAGCAATCGGCAAGCGGCAGCAGCAGCTATGGCAGGCATCATCACCGGCCGGCCAACCCCAACCGGGCAAGGGAGCCTCTCTCCTTAGAGAGGCTCTCCTCCACCGCCCAATCACAACCGGCAACCCATTGGGTCCGGCCATTTATCACTTTTCAGCAACCTCTGGTCCAGCCACTCTATAGTCGTCGGCCAGCCCACAACTGACCTCCTCTGGTCCAGCAAACCACAGCCGGCCATCTACGGTCCGGCACAACAGCGATGGCACGGCGGCTACCGTTTGAGGTCTGTGCAGTGCAGATCTGAAATCAAGCCGGGCTCACCGGCCATCCACAATCAGGCGCCACCAGCCGGCCATCTCTGGTCCGGCCAACCACCAACCGGTCTTCAATCTCACGGCTAAGGGTCTTCAACCATCACCGTGGGCTCGACAGCCGTCGGGCAAACCAGACTTCAAGGGTTCGAATGGGTTTATTGTTCAACCTTTGGGAGCGGCGCCCGTCCAGATCTGGCAGCCATGGCTACCCACAGCGAGCACCCATTGGTCCGGCCAGCCCACGGCTTGCCAACGCTGGTCCGGCCACACCACAACCGGCCATCTATAACACTCGTCGGGGCCTCTACAGCCGTCGGCCAGATGGGAGCTGCGGTGGTTCTGAGTTTAAGCCACGGTGGCTCGCCGGTCTTCTACAGCTAGATTGGGCTGACCCACAACACGCTGGCAAGGCCAGCCAGGCCAGGCCAGGGCTCAATAGCCATCGGCTTACATCTTCAACCCTAACCCCGCTCGGGCCAAGCAGCTAGCCATAAGCAGCTAGCCATCCAGCCGATTCATAATATTCAATTCTCTTATCGTTATGCAATGTGTCTTGCAATTATCTATTTACTGTCAACTTGTTGGCCAGTTTACTGTTACTCTCTGTGATCCCCGATAGGCGGTCATCTGTTGGACTGAAATCGGGGGTCGGGCTCTTGGCGAGCCTTTACATGCCTAGATCCTGTACTTGTTAGCTCTGAGGTTGGGTGTAGTATTCTTGTGGTCGCGGCTATCGTTGATTAGATTAGATTCTGTTCTGATTGAAAAGGGTTTTCACAGTAGCAGCAGCTGTGGATGCCACTGATTAGATTGTTGGATGGTTTCTGGTTGAGCGAGGTAGCTGCCGGAGCTGTCTTTGATTAGATAGCTTGGTCCACTTGAGGTTTGAGTGGCCACTTCTGGTGGTTCCTCTTTCTGTTCCGCTTATAGTCGTTGGCGAGCCTAGGGGATTAGATTGAGGGGGGAGTAGTCGTGGTGTGCAGGGTACTTAGCAGGGTAGCCTTGTTCAACATTTCCTGGTCGTGCCTCTCTCGGTCCGTGTCCCTCTGTAGTAGCCGATCTCTGATGAGTGGGTATTATGCTAGCATTGGGTTTGGAAGTACTAGGTTCTTGGTTTTCTTATCCCAGCTTTGGAGGTGGAGGTTACTGGGTAGTTGGTTCAGTGGGTAGTTTTGGCGAGCCTTAGGTTAGGATGAAGGAGGGTTAGGCTGGAAGGATTGGGCGGCGGGGCCTTGTCGGATGCCGTCATCTCTGGTTCGAACCTCTTGATGCCTTGTTCCTCTGTAGTAGCCGTTCAGATTGCCTGGAAGCCGTCTTACTTCGTAGCTGCTCTCCTCAGCGTTGGTTATCATGTGGTCATCATTGGCCATGACTATCTACCTTATTTACCTTATTTCCTAGCCTGGCGGGTTGTGCCAGGTAGTAGTAGTTCACTTTTATATATCTCAGTACACATGGCATTTTGTTATGTATTCACTTTATATTACTCCCCATGCGGGTTGTGCATGGTTACGTATTTACTTCATCTTACTCTCCATGCGGGTTGTGCATGGTTTACCGCACTTTTGTCATTCTTGTTTTTTTTCCCTTTCTTTTCCTCCTGAGGTATGCCCCTTGTAGGCTGTACATTCGCTTAACCTTTTTTAATTTCAAGCTAAGTTACCCAAAATAAAAAGAGACGTAAAACGTTTCGAAGCAATATTAGAGGTTAACAAATTAACAAAGACAAAAATAAAACCATGAGACCTCGTCGTCGACCAGAAGGCAAGGATCTCACTACGCTCGGCAACCTAATTGGCCCACCCTATCGTCGTTCTCGAGGCTCGGCCAAACTCGTGGTCGGGCAATCCTACCAACATTAGAAATTGGGGCTCGGCCAACTCCATCGACGGCCAAGCCCAAACATCATCATGAATCTGTACTCGGAAGAATAGGTTGAAGGTGAAGATGAACAGTTCGTTCATCTCCAGGGTTCCTACTATTCACTTAGAACAAAAACCTCCCAAAAACCCAGAAAAACAAAGAGAAAATGCACAAGAACTACAGAAAAGTGAAGAGAAGTAGAAAACGAGTTCATACCTGGGATTTGTGGCGAGATCTGGTAGCGAATCTGCTGAGAATCAAGACCAGAAGATGAACGGTCGCGAGGAGGAGCTCTGGTTATGGAGTTCTAGAGAGAGAGAGAATCTGTAAACTTTCTCTCTCCTCGCGTCGCCCTTTATATAGGAGGAGGGCTAGGGTTTCGAGTTTCCCGCCCATAATGACATCGCCGAACCGTTGGCCATTCAACGCACGACACGTGACCTTGAAAGGACAACCTGCAGAGCCTCGTGTTTGCCAGCTGTCTTCTCACCAGCCGTACGCAGCCACGGAGCGACATCTGGCGCTCCTCCATTGGGGCTCTCCACCAACGGCTGACGTTGCATCAAAAAGGAAAAGATGATTGGGGCTCGGCAAAATCTCACTTTCGTCAACAATGATCACGTTCGGCATTCGACGAGTTCGGCCAAGACTTGATATCAATCCCCGCCACGCTTTCAGCATCGGCAGAGATTGATGGGCTATTGTAGCAGGCCGAACATAAATATTCGCACCTGTGCGGACCGAGCCCGATCCAAGCCATACCCAAAACTTGTGCTCGGCTTTCCTCGACGATCATCATTGCCACCCCACTCGCTATGGGCTCGGCGTAGGTCTATCCCGTGCTCGGCTACCTTCCTCGGTAGAAGCCCCCGTCGGTGTGTCCTCCCCCTTTGGTCGCACGTTGGGCTCGGCCAGGTTGGTGCTCGGCTACCCGCGAGGCATGACGGCTGCTGATGCTCGGCTGCCCGTTGAGTCACGTGCCCTCCCACGTGTCGAAGCAGTTACACAAAGATAATCATGAACGCACATGGGCGTGACAGCTCACCCCCAAAGCGGTTACCAGATCTATTCTATGATGTCACCATAGCGTCACTCGGCTCGTGCCAAGCACGTGATCGTACTTGGAGGGCAAGCCAAAGGAAGTCTATAAATACCAAGCCATGGCAACCCTAAAAGGTACTTGCTACTTGAGACTTACACTTATACATTCTCCAGCTTTCTGCTTCCTCTCTCTGCAAAATACTTATCCTCTTGCCGGAGGGCCTTGCTGGGACAACCCCCGGCCAGGTCTTAGTCGTGCGCTCCCTGTGCAGGCTAGGAGAAGAAGGCTCAACGACCATTGGACCACCAGCGGAGGAACGAGGATCAAGGATCACGGGCCACACACTCGTCATCGTTTATGCAAATGGCATCTGAAAAAGAATGCTGTGAGTAATGTCCATGTTCCCGGATTCCTGTGTGACTTTGAAAAATGCATGTCAATGCCAACGGAAGAAGAATTTGAAATGACATGGTAAGTACCTTGAGTCACTATTTTGTCCTCCCAAAATCTGTGGTAAGAATGTCCAGTTTTAGTCATGTACATCCTGTATTCGTGGTAAGTACGTTCTTTGTCATAGTAAGTACCTTCAGTCACTATCTTTTCCTTCCAAAATATGTGGTAAGAATGTCCAGTTTTAGTCATGTACATCCTGTATTTGTGGTAAGTATGTTCTTTGTCATGGTAAGTACCTTCAGTCACTATCTTATCCTTCCAAAATCTGTGGTAAGAATGTCCAGTTTTAATCATGTACATCCGGTATTTGTGGTAAGTATGTTCTTTGTCATGGTAAGTACCTTCAGTCACTATCTTATCCTTCCAAAATCTGTGGTAAAAATGTCCAGTTTTGGTCATGTACATCCTGTATTCGTGCTAAGTATGTTCTTTGTCATGATAAGTACCTTCAGTCACTATTTTTTCCTTCCAAAATCTGTAGTTTTATGACATGGCCTCTAAAATGGTAGGGTATCCCTCCATTCACAACAAGCAGGCATAAAATTTCTCAACATTCATCAAAACAAAGAAAGGCCTCGATATCACTGAATACATATCATAAGTTTTTAGCTATTCCGAATAACAAAAGGCAGCCACAATATCATTAGTAGCAATCTACATGGTCAGTCAGCAGCCATGTTAACTAACAAAAAGGTAGCTGTATGTTAACTATAAAAAAGGCAGCAATCTACATGAGCCACAATATACATCCAAAAGGCAGCAGCCATGTTAACTAACAAAAAGACAACTGCATTTACATCCAAAATACTACACAGTCAACAGCAATATGTTCAGTTTTTCCTCCACAATATCATCAGTTTTTCCCGTTAGGGCTGGGATATTTCTTTTTAGCCTTCTCCATAATCTTTTCCTTCACATTGTTCCCTTCAAACATGATCAAGTCCAAAACTAAGCCAATCCTACCCTCTGTAGAACTGAACTTCAGCTACAATTAAGAAATTAAACCAAAAATTAGGAACAAGTGTTGAGCATATAAACTAGTAGAAACGACATTATATGTAAAACTAGTTTGTTACCGTAATCAATTCGTCTTCAATAAATTGCTCCAAATTAAAGTACTTGGCGGTGTGCATGCCACAATCACCAGCTTCTTGAATTGGAAGTCATTTCAGTCTTTCAAATGGGAGCATACTAAATTTTTTGACTTGTGGCTCATCCAAGTATTGAAATAAATCGTCCACTCTCTACTTGAAGCGGATCAACTTGTTGCATCCTATCATAAGCCGCCTTAAGTTGAGTCCTTGAAATAAAGGTGTTTTTTTTTTTGGGTAGAATAGCTTGAAATAGAAAAAAGAATAACCGGATATACAGCCTACAAGGGGCATACCCCAGGAGGAAAAGAAAAGAAAACAAACAAGACTAAGAAAATTGACAATGCCAAATGGCTACAAGGCTAGATGAGGAGCGATGTTTCCAATCCATCTGGAGAGAGGGAAGGAAAACAACGCTAGTTAATACCAACAAAATAGACTACACCCATGTGAAGCACTATCTGAGGTGCAATTCCGAGACAAGGTTATAGCAAAATAGAGCAGCTTGCTGTACAAACAAATTAAAGACATGCACTGGACAGCAGCAAGTATGCAACATGCACTAGACAGCAGCAGCTAATAGCATGAAATAACAGCCAGCAGTTCATCGTACGTAGCAGCTAGCAGGAATAACGGGACAGCAACTAGCAGCAACAGACTAGCAGCTGCAGTAGCCGGTAGCAATAGAAACAGCAGCTGATCAGTAGAAACAGCAGCATGAGTACTAATTCAGAAACAGCAGTAGCCTTCTCGGCCGAGAGGAATTGAGAAGGAACCAGCAGCAGTAATGTACAACACTACCACATGAGGACAATGTACAGAAGCAGAAAAGCAAAGAGCCTAATACAACACTACCAAATAGCAGAACCAACAAGTATGCAACATGCAGAGGACGTCCCCCTCTGCTAAGGGAGATCCCAACGACATCCCCAGTTGGTTAGGCTTGAAAAAAAGCAATGAACAGCAACTCCTAACTGAAATAGCAGCTGATCAAAACCATGAAAGGCGGGAAGTCGAATTTCCAGAAAAGAGCTATGAGCATGAATCCCATGTAACAGAAATGGATGTTCCAATCAGAAGCATAGCAGCCACAAACAGCATAGCCTGCTCTCAACAGAGACAGAGTAAACAAAGCCAAAGTAGTGAAACAACACTCCAGCAGGAGCTACCAGGTAAGCAGCAGTAACAGTAGCAGAAAGTGTAAAATGTAACAACATAGTTGTTACTTAGCAACACCAATAAAGAAATAAAGGTGTTCTAAACACAAAATCAACAACTCTAATCAATTTCACGAGAGCAATAAAAACTGAAAAGCATATGAATAAACATAGATACTATTACCACCTTCAGAGCCTTCGGAAGATCAAGCTTAATTTTGTGCTCTTTGTATTTCTCGGAACTCTTGATAGATTTTTTCTTATAGAAAGCTTAGCATGGTCTCCTAAAGCTTTCCACTTTTCAGAAATTTCCTCCATTGACTATAATTATTGAAAGAGTACAAATCCTAACTTGAAAAGTTCAAAATCCACATAAGTGTAAACACCCATATAGCAAAAATTAAATAGTTACCATTGCCTTTAACGTATCATCATCCTTCAACTTGCATTGTTCTTGGCTACAACCAACAAATTATAAATCAAACTACAATATCACAAATCTTGCCATTGCATTAACAGATTCACAAAGCTGCAAAAAGACATACTAAAAAAATATCCATGCATTACGAGGGTGCTTCGGAACTTCATTACGACATTCTTCATCCATTTCTTTCAACTCTTCAAATAATAGACCTGTTTTAAGCAATGGACGACTTAGATTTGAATTATCCCGTCCGGTCCAAATTAAGGATTGGACTAGAGAGGATCCAATTTCATAGTTATCGAAGTATAAATAATTGAGATTGACTACTTAAAAACTAAGGACCCGTTTGATTTGACATCTTGTTTATTACTAATAATTCACTTAAAATCTAGCTGTATTTTAGCACAATTGAAACCAAACAGCCCTAATTCCACAGGATGAAATCAATATCACTACTTCAATTCATTAGTACGGTTTAAGAAATGATTGATGCATTCTACAACCCCAAATCTTCGAAGGGGACCGAATCGTCCCAAATATAAATTTATCACTTCCAATAGCGTGATTAACTTAATGTACAAAGAATAAGAAAAACAATCAGCAGTAGTTCTTCTCCGGGCTTTTTTTTTGTGTGTGTGGGTAAATCAGCTTGAAATTGAAAAAAAGGATAACCGAATATACAGCCTACAAGGGGCATACCCCAAGAGGAAAAGGAAAGAAAAGAAAACAAAAGATGGAACAAATTCCTAGTGCCAAATGGCTACATGGGCTAAATGATAAACGATGTTTCCAATCCATCTAGACAGAGGGAAAGAAAACAACGCCAAAATGATATGGAACTAAGGACTCTATGTTAACCTGAGTTTGGGCCTACCATCCTACGCGTCCTAAGCAATACCAAAAGATATGGAACTAACTGGAGATAACTGGTAGTAGACAGTTCCAACTCTTTGTTAACCTGAGTTTGGGTCAAACTTGTGTACCAAGCTGCTGTCAAGCTGGTGTACCAAGCTGCTGCTGTCAAGCAAGGGTTCCGCTACTGTTCTGTACTGTTCTGTGTTCTGTCTTGCTGCTTTTCTGTACAGTTATGTTGCTGCATGGTAGTTGTCCTAGCTGATTGTAATTGAACTGTTCTTCTCCGGGCTTAAGAATAAGGAAATGGGATTTTACGAAGCTAATCTAATACAGCCTTAAGTTTATGTGTAATCCCACAGTTAACTACAGAAACCATTCTGTGGCTTCTTGTTGGATACAGTATCTGAAAAGGTATCGACTAATTGTGCTGCTAAACTACCCTTCGTTCTTGCTCAATCGACCTCAAGCTAAAAGTTTCTATTTTCACAAAACCCTAAATTTGCCCTGGTTTTCACAAAATCCTAAATCTTCCCCCATTTTCCCAAGCATGTTCGGCCCAAAGAGAGAGAGAGAAGGGGGGGTCGGAACCCACACTGTGTGTGTGTGCGTGTGTGTTTTGGCAAGAGAGAGGGGGAGGGCAGGTACCTCGAGTGATGCTGTGGAGGAGCGTACGAGAATGCTGTGGAGGAGTTGGTGGCTATGGCAGAGGACAGGAGGAGGAGAGAGTCATGGCCATGTCCGGCTCTCAGTACAGTGGGCGTGAGAAGAGAAGATAGAGAGAGTGAGAGGAGTTTAACCGGAGGGGGAATAGATCAAGGGCTAGGTTGAATCAGAAGATCCAACGGTTTGAAAAAAAAGTGGGGCATCAAAACTGGATTGGGACATGGGAGCCGGGCGCAGAGTTTTGATGTTGATTTTCCTTCTCAAGCGCTGGTTTTGGGGTACTATATTTGTGTTGGCAGTGAAGGCAAAGCTTGCTATTTGCATCTGGTTTGGAGGGTAACACACACGGAGAGAGAGAGAGAGAGAGAGAGAGAGAGAGAGAGAGAGAGAGATGCTCCAAATCCTGACAGGGACGGAAAGATCGGCCTGTCGGAACTTTGAATCTTGATGCCTGGTGGCTTGAGGTAACTGTTACGTGCTTTTTGGTCTCCTCTTTTGATTGTGTGAGGGACCATAGGTAAATCTCTCGCGCAGAAAGGGATATACCTGGCTTCCTTGTTCTCGAACTTAACTTTGCTCGAAACTCTGACTACTTTGACGGTGTGGGTGGATTTTCCTTTTCCTGTATGTGTTTCCTTTTTGTGATTACTTTGGTGAGTCAGTGAGTTAATGTTTTCGCCAGAATGTGAATTGGGAATATACAAACACAATCTACCATGGGTGGCTGGGAGATGGGATGGCACTGTTCAGTAGATGGGTTGTGCTTCTCGAGTGCTCTTTCTTAGGGTAGGGTTGCTTGTTGTTGTGTGTTGTTTGATGAGAGGCTGTGGTGCTTGTTCGTTGTTGTGCAAGTGCACGGTGTGGCCTTCTTGGCTTTTGGTTCTATGGTTTCACGAATCTTGCCTATGGCTCTTTGGTTCTATCTAAATTTGGGGAAATAAAATAAATCCCTGCAGTGATTTCCCTTCTTGGGCTTAGTTTATTATTTGCCTACGCAAATAGCTTTTCCCTTTGTGTGGGTGACTTTTTATGTTGACAAACTTAAGTGGAAAATGAGTAAAACCGGCTTGCACTTGTATATTATTAGATGGTTAACTGCTTGCTTTTGCGAATTCCTGGGAGTTGCTTGTTTGTTTTGTGAGCCTATTCTGTCCAAGCTTAGGGATTTGGATTACATTTGCTTGTTTTGACTTTTTATGTTGAGAAACTTAAGGGAAAAATGAGTAAAACCAGCTTACCTTTTCCTCTTCTTTAGTCTTCCCCTTTCTCACGGTTATTAATCGATGACCTTTGCTATAACATAATAGGTAATATGTTGAAAACGTGCCTTTCATTTGGTTGGTTTCTCAACCTTTGTCCAGGGATGTAGAAACTAGACAAAACTAGGATCAACAGAAGATGATTTTCATACGGGTTAAGCTCCCGATGAAATCAGCATGTGCCTAGAAACCATGTATGTGCTAAGCTTCCTTTAAATTTCATAACGACAAAACCTAAATTGCTTGACATTGTGACCAAAGCCTTATGCTTAGGAATTTACTTGCTGCTGTGGTTTCCAGTTTGAAACCTACCTAGCTATTAGTAATTTCTATGAGGCTAATTCATATAGACGTTTGCTAGAGTAAACAATCGAAGTGGCATCTAAAAATCAATTGAAAATAGTGCAACATCACATGCCAGATAGAAAATGAATTTCCTCGGTTCCTCCTACAATATCATTTTTCCATCTGCTTTCCAATGGACCTAGAACAATGTACCATTCCAAGTGATAACACCTTGCATTTTTTCTTTTGTCAAGTTGACAAATCGAACTCTCCTGATTTAATTTCTGCTAATTAGTCACTTCTTCATCCTATCTCTGTATTTCCAGCAAATTGATACGATATATAGTCAGCCCTCTTCCCTTGTAAATTTTTAGACTCTTAAGCATTATGGCCATGATATTTTAGTGTTTTTGGATTCTAAATTTTTGCTTTTCCTATTTGGTTTGGTTGCTTATTGCTTGGGTGTGCTTAAGAGTGCACTTTATGTTTATTCATATTATATTCTGAATATAAATCTTGACAAGGTACCGTAGTGCATTGTTTCCAAATAAGAACTCCCACTCTACTTGCTTTTCTGCACCTTGAAGTTCAGTTTTACCGCTTCTTGGCTGTGCTTACACAAACTTCACTTTAATTGTGATAGTTAATACTTATAATGATGGGTTGTGTACATATTTTTGAAATATGAGGGGTTGCCATCTATCTATGGAGGATGTCAGAATAGAAGTACCCGACATCATCTTTCTTTCTTTTTTTCCCCCTATTTATATAGATACATTAAAGAATCATATGATAAGAAACTTACTTTTAAATTGATCAACTGAAGTCAAGCAAAGTGAGGCCAATATTGATAATGACATTAGTAAAGGCGTATAGTTTAGATGATGCACAAGTCTGAGACAACAACCTTTCAATAACTTCTAACCATGGAGCTGGTATGTTCAGCCTTTTAATAATTTTCACGTCAGAGAATTCAGCTCTCTGTGCAACTCAACTGCCCTATTGATGCTAACCAACATCACTTTATCAAACTCCTTAATAATGCCACCATGATTGCTTTATGAGTGCCCAAGTTTTTTTTTTTGGATAATTTAGCTTGAAATTAAAAGAGGCTAATCGAATGCACAGCCTACAAGGGGCATACCCCAGGAGGAAAGAAAAAAGAAAAAGAAAGAAGAATGAAAAAAGTGCAATAACCCCATGCACAACCCGCATGGAGAGTAGGATAAAGTAAGGAATGCAACAAGCGTGCAATGTGTTTTGATATCATACCCCATTGCACTATCCATCTGTAAGGAAAGATAGCACAACGGGGTATGATATGAATGAAGCTAAATGAAGCGAAAAGAAATAACAAGAAACTAACTATATCCTGGCACATCCCGCCAGACTAGGAAATAAGATAAATAGCTATTGTCAAAGATTCCAATGCATAATAAGTTGACCAAGATTCCAATGCTCCGACCTAGCACAGAAGTATCAAGTATAGCACCCACTTCTAAGGAACAGTTACTGTAGAGGATCGGGCTCCGAGAGAGGGTTGAACCGGAGATGACGACATCCGACAAGGCTACCTCCCCAAGTACCTTGCACACCACGCCCATTCCAGCCGGTCTAAAACTCTCTCGACCTAGTACACAAGGCTCACTATAACCTAAAAGTGGGACAGTACAAGGGCCTCGAATCCGGCCGCCATTAACAGTGCATTACCTTACCACCGAATCATCTGGCAAGTCACAAACCGAGGCATACAAAACTGCAGGAGGAATTAGACCATCCCTTTCAATCAGTGAATCACCACTAATCTAGTAAGGACAGGCTCGATCACAACCCTACTACACCATAACATACGGCCCAGAGGAGCAGAGAAACTAGGAATGTGAACACAGCACAACGCTAAGACCTTAGCCCCAGAATTGGGCAAATACAACTTGGGCGCACCCTCTGCCACCACAGCGCACCACCTGCCCATCGAGGTTCACAGAATGGATGTGCACTAGTTGCAAGCTGGCCGTAATGATAAAGCAGCTAAACCGGCTGTTCATCAGAAAATGTAGCTAAACCAAGGATAAAAAATCCAAATACTAACAGTACACTGGCCCGAAAGTCCAGCAACAGATTTGACATTGAATAAGCTACCGTAAGGCTCCATATTGAACAAGGAAAGAATCCTGCTCTTGAACACAGGAAACAAGTTCGGGGTATACCTCTAGGCACGCCACGGAGGCTGAATCACAGTGTCCAGCACATACCGGACGTACCAGCGGCTGAATTGAACTTCTCCTGAGGTGAAGAATTCGGGTCTGCTAAGGTTACCATCAATCCAGGTCTGCTAAGATATCAACATGGCAGATTCTGGGTTTCAGTTCAGGTGAGCCGAGGCCCATTTTCCAGATCTAATCACGAGCTGAAAAAACAAGACTCAATAGATCCCCTGGACACTAGGATGAAGCTGGGAACAACCCCATTAATATCAAAATCAGCAGCAGTCGAGACAAACTGGGTTCGAAATCATAAGCTCACATCGTGAGCAATCTGTTCAGAAATTACTGAGAATACGTTACCAATACTACCCTTTAGCCGTGTCGCCGTCCGTTCCCAACCCTCCAGTTGGGTTTGAATGCTCGGAGAGATCAGCTTACAAGGGTTGATGATGGCTGATTCACCAACGTGAATAACGGCATGAGAGAATGGTGGGTTCAGTCGGGGGATCCCCTTTCTCTGGAAAACCAATCGCCGGAGAGGGAAACGGTCTCAGAGATGGATGAATCGCCAGTGTGGGTTCAGTCAGTAGATCCCCTTTTGTTGGAAGACCTATCGCCGGTGTGGAGATTTCTGATTCCTGGTTCCAGATGGACGAATCCACTCGAAACCCTTGGAAACGAACCCCTCTGATGTTGAATTGAGCGAGGTAAATTGGTAAGACCCCATCGATGTTGGAGCTCCAGACGCCAGACGTAGTTCAGCGCTGGATGGATGGAACGAAGTTGTGGAACTGGAGATACCAGGTTATCTTCTTGATGGCCAAACTGAGCTAGAATCCTCAAGTTTGGTATGAGCCGAAGAAATCAACAGGGGAGTGCATTCTCTAGAGAGAGAAGCTCTCTACCCTGCCATCTCTTTAGCAGCGTGTGGTTAGTAGTGCCCAAGTTTTTTCTTTTGATATCTGTGAGCAATTTCAGAACTAGGATTCCAACCTCTACCGAAAATTCCCTTCAGTTGCCTCTTATATCATTCTTGCTTTCTTCCAATTCCATTCTTTTTTCCCTTCTTATTTGCCTAGGTTAATGAACTAACTTTCAGCTGTTTTAATTAGCTGTTCATTTGATGGTGTAATCACGTTTTGGCACAAATCATTCCCTTTTACTGGTGAATGTTCAATCTTTGGACTTGTTTTAATTATAGTTCTTGATAAATGTAAAATATACTGAACATTGATTATTTTTTAGTCGTTTGAAATGACAAGGTTTGACACTATTGGGCTGATATCCTCTCTTTTAAGAGCTCATTATGCACATGATCCAATCATTCCTGTGGCATCAAGATACTTGCAAAGGTGATTCATTAATTTCTCATTTATTCACTTTCAGTGACTATTGCTTCTCTATGTCGCTCTTACTTTATTTGGTGTCACATTTCTTGATGTTCTACCCATGATACGTGGCATTCACAAAAGGTTTTGCTTACGTTAAAAAAATTCATCTACCATTTTAAATCTTGCTGAGAGGTGATATAAACAAATGTTGTGTTGTGTTTGAGATTTTTGCATGTGTTGCGAGAAGTTAACTCATGTGTTTGATATTTGAGGCACTACCTTTGGTGACACTGGTTGAGGCAATTTTTGGTCTGTGGAAAAATCAAGGGCATAGGTCATTAAGCTATGCATTGGTGGGGTTCCAGTTGGTTTATTTGAGGTTCAGCCCAGTTAGTATGGGGTGGTCAGTTAAGGAGATGGTCAATTTACTCATGAAAATCGGGTATCGTTGCATACAAATCTCAAGCCTTGTTTTCATGCTTTGAGGCTGCAACAGCTTAGTCAATTTCTCAATTTGCAATCAGTTCCTGCATTTTCTACATTTGTATCTGCTCACTTTCTATTATGGTCTAGCTCAGTCATGCAATATGCCACTACATCAGATAGTTTGATAATGTTGTTTCCATTCTACTACTTTTATTCACGCTGTTATTATGCTTCATGGAAACTCACCTGCTGTCCAAGTTTAAGACTATGGATGATTGTAAATTATAAACCCATGTAATTATAACTAAACTGTAAAACTTTATGTCCGACTTCTTGCTGTCAATGTATATAACTTTATCTTCTCTTGGATGCAATACAGGATAGATAATTGAGGCTTACACGTGGCCAACCATGAAGAACCACTTCAGCCACAGCTGCTTCAGATCCTACCCACAAACACACCAAATAAACGCACCAAAACAATGCGCACGGAAATTCAATTCTCGTGTTGGCTTTGATAAAGAGAAGGGTGGCAATTTGCATGAGAGCGATATTTATGATTGATGAACTCGTGGTACAAAACTTGAAGTTTCATTTCAGGGATGTGAGGGAATTGGAAGGTTTTAGAAATTGCATTTAGTCTTAGTTTTTCTTCTTTTATGCTGGTGTTTCTTTTCTACTCCAAATTGGTACTTACCAACAATTGACGTGAAAAAAAAATTTGCCGTCCAAAAAAAAAAACAATTGGCATGATTTTGGCTTTGGGCAAATGTTTTGCTTTTGATTTTGGTTCAGCACATGATTTGATCTGGATTATCCTGTTATTGGTAGCTTCTTTTCTAAAACGAACACTCCTACTACCTACCCCTATTCACTGAAATAGGTAACTAAGTTAGCGAGTTAACTAAATTGGACCAGATCTCGGGTGGTGCTCTCGGGATCAGCACCGGAGTGCTCCATGGCTGCTGGTGGATCTGAGTTAGAGCTGCGGTGGCTCGCCGGACACAGCTCCGGCCAGGTTAGAGTCTCTCTAAACCCAAGCATCTCGTTTTGGGTTCTCTCATGCACCAGTCCGACTACCCATTGCTGCCGGCGATGAGTCCTTATACATAACAGATCTGGTCCAACGTTGCTCGGGTGTGGTACACGGCGGAGGGCGGTGGCTCACCTGACATGGTTGGAACATTTGCGTTCAGATCTGTCTTCACAGGGTATGCAATGGCCGTTGCTGCCAATGGGGTCTCCATCTCCGTTGGAATTAAGGTATTGTAGTGGTGTACTTCTGCGCCTTGCTTCGTTAATATATGTTCTGCTCTCATTTCGGAATTCGGATTGAGGAACAAGTACTGATTTCTTGCAAAATCAGAATTTGGGCTTTCAAATCTGGCTTAGGAGATATATATGCTGAAATCGTAAATAGCACCTTAACTGGTTTTTTCATAGCTTCGGAATTGTGCCATTTCCATTGCTGTCGTTTCTGCGTCTGCTTCAGTTTAGTGATAATGGGATTTGGGTATGAATGGCCATGTCTCTGTGGGGTTTACTAGTAGATCATTATTGAGAACCTCGATGGGCAGTCATCTGTTGGACTGAGATCGGGTTAACTTCTGGAATTAATTCAGTCATCTGTTGGATTCCCTGGTGTGTTGTCGGTTTTACCTCCTGTTGGATCCCCTGGTGTGTTGTCGGTTTTAGGTAAAAGCAGTAGTTTGGTTTTGCCAAGCGCTAGTGATGCCCAGTTTAGCTATTGGGAACATTTATGCCTAGTTTAGTAACTGGGCAGTCAAGCCATTGAGGGCTCAATGCTGTGCAACTTGATGCGTTGCATTTTCACATCCCAAGAGCTTTTGCTTCTATAAGCCCGTTTGTTTCTTAGTGTGGCATGTGTGTGACTGTGGCTGTTCTTATTAGATGAGTGGTTATACACTGGTTGAGCGGAGCAGTTTATAGTTCCCTGCAGTCTTGTGTGGCCTCGAAATGTACCAGTTGATTCGGTGGTAAGACACTTTTACTGGTGGCAGATTAGAGGCTCCTTTTCTGTCTCACTTTTAGAGAGCGGTGAGCCTTTGGTAATCGGTTGAGGTTGCACAGTTCGTGTGGATTAGGCATTTGTGCGAGGTTAAGGGGGTACCCGTGTATGGATGCATTTATCTCCTTATTGCCTCCTTGGGTTCGAAGTCCTCTGTAGTAACTGTTTCTCTAGAAGAGAGAGGCACGTTGAGATCTTTTCTGGGTTAAGTTGGAGTTTTTGCATCTTGGTCTGCTTATTCCTTCTCTGGAGATTAGTGGTGTTTGGTTTTTGGCCGGGGCGGGTTGTTCTGGTGAGCCTTAGGCTTGTATGAGGGAGTATTAGGCCGGATGGAATGGGCGTAGTGTGCAGGGTGGGGCCCCCTGTCGGATGCCGTCATCTCTAGTTCGAGCCTCTTCTTGGTACCTTGTTCTTCTGTAGTAGCTGTCCAACCTCCCTTGATGCCGATTTGCTATGTTGCTACTAGTCCTCAGTGATGGTTATCATTTGGTCGTTTCTGACCGAGACTATTTATTTTATTTCCTAGCCTGGCGGGATGTGCCAGGTAGTAGTTTGCTTTCATGTTATTCATTCTCGTATCATTTTATATCATACCCTGTTGTACTATCCTTCCGCTTAGATGGCTAGTGCAACGGAGGTATGATCTCAACACTTTTGTTATTTTACTTACTCTGCCATACTCTCCATACAGGTTGTGCATGGGTTATCGTACTTTTTTCAATCTTTTTTTTTTTCCCTCCTGGGGTATACCCCTTGTAGGCTATACATTCGGTTAACCCTTTTTTAATTTCAAGCTAAATTACCCCAAAAAAAAAAAAATTGCGAGTTAAGAGCACTAACATTTACCTCTCAATGTACACACCTTAAACTTCCTTCCTCAAGCATATGGTACATTACAGGCACAAAATTCACAGGCATGAGACTCCGCGTGCTAGCACACGCGGTTCACCTAGTTGAAGTAAAAAGCATTCACTAGGTAGCTTATTGGCCCCATTGATACAGTGAAACACATTTTAAATGCAACCCATGGGAAAATAAAACTGGTGAATCAGATTTGTCCAGCATTGACGAGTTTGTCACATTATCAACCAAAATACTTAACGTATTAGTATTTAGTACTCTCTCCGTTTCATATTGACAGTCCACCATAAAAAGTCGTGTTATTTTTTAAATAAAAAAATCAACTACTTCCGTGTATAATTTTTTGAATTATTTTGCACCTAATTAAAGTACTAATCGAGATCTTTAATACGGTGCAAAAAAATTTGGAAAATTATGCACGGAAGTAATTAATTTTTTAATTTGAAAAGAGGTAAGAGAGAAAAAGTGGGACTGTCATTATGGAACGGAGGTAGTAGTAAATTTGTAGACGGAAAACACTTACCGAATTGACTATACAAAATGTATGAATGATAAAATAAAATAAAAAAAAGTTTTAAAATTGAGTTTCCAACAGTATAACTTCAAAAGTCATTGACTCATGGTACACTTATATTCCCGATTCTGTAGCCAATTTCTATGTTTATAGGATTATAATCCGCAAGAAGCACATATTCCTAACTCCTGGTTTTGACGAGTGAAAGCATGACCGTAAGTAAATGCTTATTTCTTACTTTAAGTTTGTGGGTTCTTCTCCCATTACTGACAAAAAATTGTGGAAGAAACTGGAGATTTATCCGTCCGGCCATTAATTTTAGGACTCTGAAATTATTTGAGTTGCACATAAGCTGATCCGAACACCAAATTAAAAAAGAGGAAGAATACATTCCTTCCTCAAATGGGGCCGAAGAAAATAACACGGCTATAAGGAATCTCCCAAAAGGACAAGAAACAAAAATAATACATGGGTCTCACCTGTCTCAAGTTAGTACTAGTTACCATATAACGAGTCAATGCAAGGAATTGAGTGGGGAACAATCTAAAAGGGAAAAATTCAAAAAAACCCCTGAACTTTGAACTCAATGTCAAATAGGCACCTGAACTTAAATAAACTTCAATTGAGCACCTGAACTTTCACTCCACCAAAACGGGAACGTTTTTGTTAAAAAAAAAAACTTACCACCAGTTTGCAATCCTATGAAGCAGAAACGTGATTATGAGAGCCTTAGAGACAAAATTTGATTATGTCTCTTTAGAATAATATGATCAGAATAATAAGATCTTCACACCCGTTCAAACGGATTAAAAATTGAAGCACTTAATTTTTTAATCATATTTTTTAATATATAAACGGTCATAAAAAATTAAGTGCTCAAATTTTCACTCCGTTTTGAATCAGTACAAAGATATTTAAGTGCTCATAAAAAATTAAGTGCTCAGAAAATTAAGTGCTCATAATCACATTTCTGCTCCATAGGGTCTTAAATAAAGAACACATACTTAATATGAGAGCCTTAGAGATAAAAATGAATTACAACCCTTTAGAATAATATGCTAAGAATAAAAAGATCTTTGCACCGATTCGAACGGAGTGAAAATTTGAGCACTTCTTAATCTTAATTTTTTGAGACCGTTTATATATTAAAAAATATGGTTAAAAAATTAAGTGCTCCAATTTTTAATCCGTTTTGAACGGGTGTGAAGATCTTATTATTCTGATCATATTATTTTAAAGAGACATAATCAAATTTTGTCTCTAAGGCTCTCATAATCACGTTTCTGCTTCATAGGATTGCAAACTGGTGGTAAGTTTTTTTTTTTTAACTGTGCCGTTAACGACAAGTAACGAAGTTCAGGTGCCTATTTGACATTGAGTTCAAAGTTCAGGGCTTTTTTTGAATTTTTCCCAATCTAAAAAGCATGCTTGAGAATGGGAGGAGGCAGGGTATGCCCCAAGGCCATTTGGACTTTAGCCGTTAAGTCCATTTTGTTCCCTTACTAAAACCCAAGGGGTGGGTCCCCTCAGAAACAGCAAGGACTTCCACACGTGTTAAAGAAGAAGCAACAATAAAGTGGGTGTGTGCCAAAAAAAATAATATTTTGACAGATTTTTTGGTTCTAGCTTTTAAAAATCCAAAGCGGGGTTTGGGTAGTTTTTTGAATTCTGCAACACAAATTTCTCAAAAAAGAAATTAAATTCTCAAAATCTCGCAGCTGCAACAAACAGGTTTATCAACTTGTACTTAAATTCGAAATCTAAAATTTGCAGGAGAATCTGAAGTTAGTAAAATCTAAAAAATCTGTATCTGCAGCTACCGTAAACACGCCCAAAATTATATCGCGTTACAACATGATTAGCATGATACCATAGGTATTTTTACCCCCAAAATAACAGCAGAGTTTTTGGAGTTTAACAATTAGTAGTACAAATACAAGAAACCATAGTAATTCTTTCCAACGTCAAAGCTGAAGTCCGGAATTCCTTAAAAGTAATTTTTTTTATTATGAAGTTAAAGCAAGAAATTCAATACTAGTTCAGTTTTTTTGCGATAGATTTTCCGAACCAAGAGCATCAGCGTTTGGCACGACTCTTCCCATTTGGTGCTAGAATAGCAAGCAAAAGTCCAAAATACAATTGCCTGTCCAAAAGGGACTGGAATGGATTTTTATTAAACAAATTTAAACTTTTTCGCATGTTACTAGATACGGAGTAAAATATTTTTCAAGACCTTGTTATGCATATTGAACATTCTTTTTAGAACGGAAAGTGTAATTAATAAAACAAGATATAATAAAGATACATTAAAAGAATAATATTTTAAAAGAATAGAGTTGGAATAGAGAGGTTGGTACGTGGAGTGTGACGTGAAAAAGTGACTAGCTAAAATAGAAAAATGGGTTATGACCAATAATCTGGTGCAAATTATGTTGAGGCTAGTGTGGATGCTCCAAACGACAAATTGACCAGAGAGAAGTCTAAACCAATTCAATACATGGGGAGAAAGCTGAAGAAGAAGGGACAACTCCGTTGCAAAGCTTTTAACCGGACTTTCCAATAGGAAAAGGCTAATGCCATCCTAATGAGCTGTGAATAAGGGACACGAAAAGAACCTAAAAAAAAAAAAACACAATTTTTTTTGTGTCAAATTGGCTTAGAAAGTGTTTTTTTTTTCTTCAAATGATAGGATAAGATTTTATAAATGATACTGTAGCAACGAAAAACATCAGAATGAGCATCCATCCCCTTGGAAGGGAGATAGAAGCCACAAAGAGAACTAAACTCCCAAGTCCTACAATTTTCTGTGTCAAATTGACTTAAAAAGTGCATCAAAAACGTATTTTTTTCACATTCTTCTCGCCTCACCCAATGGTCAATAGCATAAGCGTTTCAAACTTTCAACCCCAAGGGATTAGGCCAACTTGAGAAAAACAATATATATATATATATATATATATATATGACAGTGTATTCACAGGGATAATTCCAGATAATGCTGGATCATGTACAAGTGTACAACATAAAATGTACTAAAGTAGTACACAAATAAAAACTACAAACTTACTGGAGAAGGATGAGGCAGTGTTCCTTCTGAAACCTGAAAATCTAGAGAGAAGGGGGAGAAGAGAGTGGAAACTGAAGAAAACAATTTACAGCCTTATTTTTGCCTAAGTTTTTGCCTATATATATATATATATGTTTATCCTCCATGAGTTCACTAGTTCAAATCTTAGAGAAGGAGGACAAAAATTCCAAACCTTGGAGCCACTAAAATATTTGTCTGATCGTTAACTTCAAGGATCCGGAATTAGTTGAGGGACGCACAAACTGGCTCAGACATGCGCTTATAAAAAAAAATAGCATAACCGTTTCAAATATTCTAGTAAATAAGCTTAGAGGTAACATGGCAATGAACATAGTTCATTCATTTTTCCCTCCGCTCGATATAGATCAGTACTTGTCCAATGAAGAAAGGGCTCAAATTAAATGAGTGTGCCAGTTTTTAGCAGGGGAAAACACCAATCCTAGACTAAAGGGTATGGTCTTTATGGGGATGGAACTGACTGTTACCAACTGCATAATAATAACAATGGAGTAATAAAGCACCACCTTTTTTTTTTTGGGTAAATTAGCTTGAAATTAAAAAAGGTTAAGCGAATATACAGCCTACAAGGGGCATACCCCAGGAGGAAAAGAAAAAGAAAAAAAAACAAGATTGAAAAAGTACGGTAACCATGCACAACCCGCATGGAGAGTGAGATAACGTGACATATGAAATACAAATGGATCTGAATAGAACCATGAAATAAATGAGGTGAAAATGAAGTACGTACTGGCACAACCCGCCAGATTAGGAAATAAAGTAAATAAGGTAGATAGTCATGGTCAATGATGACCACATGATAACCAGCGCTGAGGAGAGATCTTCCTCCTCGTAGGCTGGACTAAGAAATGCTACATCACATGTCAGGGTAGCTCATAGTATTTAAGATCGTAATTGAGAAGATTAATTTGTAAATTCAAAAGGTCTTCTCTTCATCACTCAAATTAAATGATCGTAATTTGGTTATGAAATAATCTAAAAAATATCCACATGTCTCTAGTTGTTCTAAACATACTCAAAATTATGCTTAATATTAGTAGAGAATGTTCAACTATGGGTGAGGCTATGGATCTAATATACATCCGCCTCGGTCATCCCCTTGCTCGCAATGTCATGTCTCACTTGCAGCGCGGTGCTATGCATGGCTTGGTGCGTCCCAAAGCCACATAAAGAAAAAGAAGCATGTGTAACAAATGTGTGAAAATAAATACTATTGCTGAGAAGCCATGTTGTCTTCTCTGAAATTTCTCACAGGTGAAAAACGCCCTCCCTAGTTTTTTGAGAAAAGTCCTTTCTAACTATGCCAAAGGTAAATGGAGATGTTTTTTTGAGAGGAAAAGTCCTTTCCTAAGCTACAGTATTTAAGAACCCCGTCATACATTCTCAGTATCTACATATATAAACTGTCCTCTCCCTCATCTGTATCTTAATTGATAGCTACTTTTCAATTAATGACAATGCAGAGGAGTAAAGATGAGTGTATCTTCACCTCTGCAAAGTGATCCATGCTGTCCTTTCAAATTCAAGGAACAAATTGGGTCCTCTTTTTTTAAAATGCCTTTTTGTAACGCATGTTTCTCTTTCTTTGACAGCTTCTAGCTGTCTTCTTTTGATAGCAAGTCAGAAAAAATTAATGGGGGATTAGATTTCCAGGAGGTGAGATTTTTATTCCAGCTATTAAACAGAGGAATTAAATTTATGGGTTTTGTGTAGCTTTCAAAAGCATAAAAAGGGTCAGAGGCATAAAAGACCTAGATCCAGTTCTCTTGTAGTTTCCATATAAGAACTCTGTTTCTGTCTTTCGGTCGTCTTCTCTTTTCTTTGTCTTTTGTTCTCTCAAGGGTAGTGTTTTCTCTTTCTCATCCTCCTCTTGTGTGTTTAACAATGGAGTCTTCCCAAGTGTTTGGAAATGCAGAAGAGTGTAATAGCAGTGAATCTGGGTGGACTACGTATATTTGCTCCCCCACAACCAATGATGATGAAGATAATGAGGTTGATCGTGATGATCATATTGATGGTGGAGATAAGAATGATGATGATGCGCATGATGTCAAACATGATGAAGATGATCATGACAGTGATGATTCCATGGCTTCTGATGCCTCTTCTGGCCCGAGCCACCGACAAAATTCATGGGGAAACGGAAAGGATGAAGGGAAGAATAGCTCGAAAAAGAAAGCCAAGGATCCGGTGGAAAAGAATGGGAAGAAGCAAGGGAAGGAGGAAGGGTCTGTTTTTACTGCAAAAGGTGCTAGTTTTGGGGTTCAAAGTAGTGAAAAGGTAAGGAAAAACACTTGGTTTGGGAAGAGAAAGTAAGAATCTCATCCCTGCTCTCTTTTGGATTTGTTTTGAACGTGTATGTTAGCATGTGCTGATAGTGTTTCTAGATGAGCACTTAAGCCATGCTATCGGAACAGAATTTTTGAACAGAAAGCTTAGTACAGGGTGGTGTCGATTTTGTGGTCGTTTCATTTCGAATCTCGAAGTATTTTGGCTCGCCGCATATTGTTACCGTATGAATCGGTACGAGTTTTCTGTGTAAAAATTCTGTTTGTATATCGTATACCTTTTGATTAGGAGATGTTATTTTCAGCTTTTCAACAGTGGATCACAAATATATGTAGTAGTTAGTTACCTTGCGAAGGCACGTATCTATCCATACTCCATAGCTAAGCTATGCTTTTGGAATATGAAGGCTCTGTTCTGCTAGGATTCTTATTTTTTAAGTACTTATTTCCCGCTTTATGAATTCAAAAAATAAGTACTTATTTGAGTTCATGTATTCCAGCAAAAAATAGACAACATTTTAGAGAAAGTATGTTCAATTTCGCCTATATTGAAAAAATGAGTTTATAGCAAGACTAACAATTTTTGGTCGTACCATAATTTTTGGTCGTAGTTACCCAAAAAAAAACAATTTTTGGTCGCACCATAATCCACAATCTCAATATATATACCATTTTCCAGTCCATTATAGATCTTTGCATATACTACAATGCATCAACAGCATTTCTAAACTCGTTTGGTGTATGATGCTGAAAAAGTTGCTCAAAAAAGCTGTACTTCTCGTTAACAGTCACTTTTGAATGTTAGATTTTCTACAAACGCCATCACAGAGCTCACCAATTCCGCATCTCGAATATATTGATGGTACCATCGTTAGTTAATAGGTGCAAAACGAAAGTTTTCCCCGCTCTTATGCATAAGAGCTAGCAAACAAAGGAAGCGGAGTGATAGTCAATTGGTAGGCACAATGTACTCTTATGTATTTGACAAATGTTTAAACTTCAGTAATTATAACTAATAATGTTGGCTTTCTCGGAGGAAAAAAGAGAAGAGATGCAATCAGGTCCTCTCCGGTCTCAAATTTATACTGAACCAGATAGTCTAAAATCTCGTCTTCCATCTAGATAATCTATTTGGAAAGTATGATTGAGAGGTAGTTTCCCAAATTGGCTAAAAGTACTAAAATCCTTTTGTGGTCTGTTCTTTGGAAGCTTTCTCTGTAGTTACAAGTTTTCTAGAAAAATCCTTACTTACAAGTCAACTACTACAGGTAAGAAAGGGAAGATATAGGGCTCCCAACTCATAGAAAGCTCAATACAGTCATCGCATTGGAGATTTGTAGCATCCAAAGCAGAGAACATTATTCAAGAACGTAGACTCCGTTTGTTCAATGTAAAATGTTTTACAATATAAAATGTTTTTTCAGAAAACAAACTTTAAATTTTTATTTTTCGGTATTTGGTTAGCACATGAAAAATATTTTTAGAAATTGACAAAAAGAGAGAGAGAGAGCGCGCGCTTAGTGGTGTTATTCAATTCAGGAGAAAGAGGGAATTGAACGTGAGTCATGACTGACGATTGAGGAAATTGAGCAGTGAGAATTGTAGTAGAAGGTAGCGGGTTTATTTCAGAAAATAACTTACGGAAGATTTAAGGTTAAGTCAATTTCATCCAATTAATAAAAAATGTTTTACATGTAAAATATTTTGGAAATTGATTTTCGCGCTCCATTTTTATAGGCAGGCGCTCCAATTTGTATATGAAGTTATTACTACTAGTAACTTCACGTTAAAAGTAGAGCGCCTGCGTACAAAAGTGGAGCGTCAAAATCAGCATCCTATATTTTTCTCATTTTTTATACAACCAAACATTGGAAAATAAGTAAAACATTTTATTGGAAAATATTTTACACCCTAACAAACAGAGCCGTAAAGTAATTTTGTCAAAATGAAAGTTTCCGTTGCTGTTTTTGGATGTGGTAGGGGGAAAAATATTTTCCGAAAGCAATTTTTTTGACTTCAGGTCAAAAAATTGAAGGGGAGGGAGCTTAAGGGTGTGTATGAGAGAGAGAGAGAGAGAGAGAGAGAAGATGCTCGTTGTTGTTGTCCAAAAGATTAGCTGTTGATTTGCTAGAGGGATTGGGATACATTCAGTAAAACGACTTACGGAGGTTCTGCCCAAAAGTTATTGTACCTCTATTTCAGGAAAAGATTTTACAAGTAAAACATATTTCTCCTATTTTGCACAATCAAACACTGAAAATGGGTAAAATATTTTACGAGAAAATGTTTTACAGTCAAACAGATGAAGCGATAATTAGGGATGGCCATCTCGGCCGATCCGTCCGTATCCGATCCGTTATCCGTCCCGAACGGATCGGATTTTTCGGATATCGGGGCGGATTCGGATTTATTTTTCAAAAAAAAATCGGAGATCGGATCGGATTCGGAGGTAAGTCTGCCTCCGATCCGATCCGCCCCGAATCCGATATCCGATCCACCTCCGAATATCCAACTATATAAATACATCTTATTTGTAGGGTTAGTCAATAGTCAGTCTCCTACCCAAACGACTTCACTTCACACAACCCTCCTCTTCCCTACCCTCGCTCATGACTTCTCCCCCTTCTCTCTCTCTCTCCTCCCCAACCCCCCTCCCTCTCTCTCTAAAAAACCCTCCGGCAACGGAGAGATGAGGCAATCTCCCCTCAGGAACGCGGCAGCGAGACTCCCTCCCCATGTTAGTTTTATTAGTTTTTTTTTTCAATCTGTTAGTTTTTTTTTTATCGAGTTCCAATCTGTTTTTTTTTTCTTCCAAATTCGGATTCGGATATCCGAACGGATCTCCGTTCCCCGTTCGGAGCGGGGATGGAGGACAAAAATATAATCCGTTCGGAGTTCGGGACGGGTGGAGGGTTCGGATTCGGATATTGCAATATCCGCCTCCGATCCACCCCGTTGCCATCTCTAGCGATAATGCAAAGCTTGGTCTTCACCTGGAGTTAAACTCCTTTGAAACACTAACGTAAAACAGCTAGCTAAAAAATAGAATGTTATTGCGATGAAAGCTACAAACTGTTGGTTACTTTTCTATGACAAAATTTAAAAGAAAAAACCTGCAAACAGCCACATCACATTCTGCATACAAACAAACAATGACAGTACACATGTAATTCCCAATTGATAGGGGTAAGATATGCAAAAGTGGCTGCCCAAAAAATAAAATGAATAACAAACTCTGTTTGTATAGGATTACTCGTCCAAAAATTGCTCCATGCATGGATTAGTTAAAAAACTATTAGAGGGAAACATTTATGATGAGAAAGACACTGTTAAAGCTGATTAAAGAAAATGGCAACATACTTGCTGAATGATTGATCTGTGAAATTTTCAAGAATATTGCTTATGTGAGTTATGTCTATAATCGATAGGAAGCTAGTGGTGAAGACTTGAGACTTAAGGGTTTGCTCATTTCTAAAGTTTCAGGTTCGAAACATCTCGTTGTTAATTATTAACTCTTTAGGGGTCAATCCATTATCCATACTGAGCTTTGCTCTAGCTTTAATTGGGATATTCGCAAGTGGCCGATGGGATTGGTTCCCATGATTAGTGGCGTAATCTGATCAAGGTGAGTTATAAAAAAAATGGACAGGAAGCAACTAGACACGATGCACGGCATTTCCTGAACGAGAGATGCTACATCCACTACCATCCATCCACTACATCATCCATTACATTTTTTGTGGGGCTCACCCCGGGTCCCAAAAAAATACAGAAAAATGTCCATAAATTTTAGAATAATATTTTATGTGGCCCTGTAAAAAATCAACTCTAACGGATATCGGTAAGTATTATTTCTTGATTTGTAGGGGCGAAACTGCTCAACTGCACAGTTTCGCCCCTACGATCAAGAAATAATACTTACTGATATTTGTTGAAGCTGATTTTTTACAGGGCCTCATAATATATTATTTTCAAATTTATGAACATTTTTTTGTATTTTTTTGGGACCCGAAGTGGACCCTACAAAACATGTAGTGGATGGTGTAATGGTTGGATGTAGTGTACCTAGACTTATGGTTCCTGAACACTCTGTCGAAATAAACAGAACGAAAGAACTGGGCACGAAAATGGGGTTGGGTGGTCCTTGATAAGAACTAATTTGTGGTGAATGGTAATGTGGTGAATACGTTTCTGTTGTTCATTACTTTCCAAAGGCATATTACAATTATTATATAAGAAAGAATTACAACTAATTAGGAAGGGATTGATTTGGAAGGAGAATAACTCTCCTACAATTATGGGATTGAGTAGTGATCCTAATTGATTGATTGCTGCGTAGAATCCTTGGAGATCTTGGACCGCTAATACTCCCCCTCAAGATGGAGCATGGAGAGACGTAATGCCCAGCTTGGACGTCAAAATGCGAAATTGTTCGACACCTAAGGCCTTGGTGAAAATATCGGCCAACTGGTCAGCAGAGGCAATGTGATGAAGCTAAAGAAGGCCTTGTTGGACTCGTTCACGAATGAGGTGACAGTCGATTTCAATGTGTTTGGAGCGCTCATGAAAG